>OW799234.1:40578411-41855408 GCA_941918925.1 Phyto melanocephala | reverse complement strand
TTTATTTTTCCCCGGTAAATTAAAAATATGTGGTCGATGGTAACCCTTTTTTATTTTTTGCAATTCTGTCTTGTTGTTTGCGGCAGAATTTTTAGTTGTATTTTTTGTTGTATATTAAATTATAATTTTGTACTTACTGTTGTTGTTGTTGGGTCTTTTTTTCTTTTTTGGGTCTTGCTTGTTGTACCTTGTGGATTTTTGTTGTTGTGCCAAAGAATTTACAAGCCGTTACCGTAAATGATTTTGATGTTAATAATGATGATTTTGATGATGATGATGATGTTAAAGATGATGTTGAAGATTTTGTTGATTTTGTAACACTATTTTACTATTTTATTTTATATTTAATTGTTTTATAAATGTGTGTAATTGTTGTTTGCACTATTGTTTTGTACGTTTTAATTCACTATTCGGTTCGAATGGACCAAATGTTTGTTGTTGTGTGTTTGTGGGTCTGGTTCTTTTGTTTTTATATAAATAAAACTCTTTTTATTTATTTTAATTTTAGTTTTAATTAAATCTTATTTAGTTTTATTTTATTCACTTTTTGGTTGTTTTACAATTAGGTTTTATTAATAATTTATACGTTTATAATTTTGTCACTAATTTTGTTACTTGTGTTCACTTTGTTCTCTATATTTGATGATTTTGTTATTCACTTGTGCACTGTTTTATGTTGATTGTTAGAGTTTTAAAATATTACTGCCGCTGCGTAGCGGTTAACAAAAATTGATAGGCAAAAATTAAGGAATTTAACAGTGGCAAACAAAAGTGAACAAGGATTGTGAACATATATGTATATTGTATTTTCTCAACTAACGGAACTCTTGGCATTTACTCAGTCAATCTTCTTTTGTTTTCTTATTTCATGTTGCTGTGGTGTAAAATTTTAATTTTTGAATGTCATTTGTAATGGTTATGTCATCTTTATTGTTACCATATATTAAAATTGTATTTCGAAGAAAAAATTATTAGGATGGTGATTCCAGAGAAACAGGTGTATTGTTTAATTTTAAAAAATTTAAACAAACATGTGAAGCTTCGCTGGAGTAAAACAATGCGTTTAATTAAAGTGGAGTTAATTGGAATAGCTTCTGAAAGAATTCAAATAATATTCAAAATCTACACCAGTTTTTTGTATTTTTAATGGAAAATGGAAAATGCAAGTAATCGGGGTATTCATTTAATATACTATTCAATTTCAAATTTTGACATATACTTTTGCTTTTTCACTTACTTTTGCCATAATTTTTGAAACTTGATTGCAAAATCACCTGATTTGTTCATTTAATGTGGTTACTAAATTCAAACAAATAAAGGGTTGCTAAAAACAGTACTTTAAACAATAACCCCAAATATTAAAAAATAACATAATGTTAATAACAAAAAAATATAGAGTTATTAATTTTAGAAAATAGAATACTTTTTTGGTAAAATTGCCAAAAACTGCTTAGAAGTTGTATGGAATACCAAAAAAGTACTCAAATATAATTTTTACCCGTTTCTGCCTTGTAGAAGTTGAAAACTTAAGCTGCTATGAACTTATTTTTCGAAAAGATTAATCAATGTATTTTTTAGTTTAGCCCTCTTAACGTTTAAAGTTCTTAGTGGATCTGTACATCTGTACTGTCCAAATTTTATGTCTCTTTAAGCTGTAACCAAATGTGTTTTTTCCTGAGAAATTTTATTTGCTCTACCCATGTTGGCGTATGAGTCTTATTATATATCAATTGAAAAATATATTTAAAATAGTATTACTAATTACTTATACGTTGTTCTCATTCTATCCCAGCAAAAGTGAATTGGCAGTAGTGCAGAGAGAATTACATTTTCAGGACTGCTGAATCATTAGTGCAAAATCATTCATTCTGAATGTCTCCGTCATTGCGACATAATTTGTTATAAATGATGTACTTTAAAATGAATGCAACCCAATGCAACATACATATCTTAAACAATTCATGTAAGCAAACAAAATCAAGTAAATAATACTAAAACATCGGTTGCTTTTCACCAAATATGCACTTTTTAAAAGAGAGAGTGCAGCTTATTAATATTTTCATATAAACACACGAAACACATGAAAATCATTAGTGTTTTTACTAAATTAAATCACTTTCTCACCAGTTGAACCCCTCCAAAATCACTTTTTTGTTATAGATTTTTTTGCTGGGTACACAGCCATACAAACATGTCAAAGCGGTGAACTTAAAAGGGTTCAACCGATGAGCATGTGATTCGATTTAGGTGAAAACACTAATAACTACAACATTACCGTCTCATTCGAGATCATGTATTCATAAAATTATATGAATGAACTTTGCTCCATTCTAATTAGTTCATAGAAATTAAATAAATTATTTGAAAAGAAACCGATGTTTCATGAGTTAAAGATCTTCGCTTATATGAGTTGTGAAGAATGATGAATTCCATACATTTTGAAAACACGTAATTTATTACAAGCTGTTTCGCATTTGGAAAATCATTTAATGAATATCCAATACAAAAATGTGCAACTTTATTATTATACATCTGATAATATATAATCATTTGTAAACGTTTTTATTTTTAATTTAAATCAACTTCACAATTAATAGTGCATTTATTTGTATTTGTCACTTAAGTTGTAAGCTTTTAGTGAAACTCAGAATTTTGACAATCTTCTAAATAATTTGATAAGCTAAGCTTGTAAAAATAACTCTTTTTTATTGTTCGAGCAAAACTAAAAAAAATTAAAAACTGTTTTTAAAATTCTCAAAAAGTAAAATATGCAACAAATAAATCAAGATAGAGAATATATGTATCTTTATTAATGTTAAAGTTTATCATTACTTTGTTCGAACTATGCATTGGTATACAACTTTAATTGAAATCAACATCACCTCATCAATAAAGTATTTGTTATTAACATATTGTATGTGTTTTTTTTTTATACCCGCCACCAAAAAAATGGTGGGGGTATATTCATTTTGTCATTCCGTTTGTAACACATCGAAATATCCATTTTAGACCCCATAAAGTATATATATTCTGAATCAGGGTTTGATTTGATGACGATCTAGCTGTGTCCGTCCGTCTGTCCGTCTGTCCGTCTGTCCGTCTGTCCGTCTGTCCGTCTGTCCGTCTGTTGAAAGCACGATAGAGGTCGCACCGAAAAAGCTAGGGGGCTCAAATTTTGCCAGAATCTTTCTTATAGACAAGGTTTGTTTGGTATTGAAAATGGGCTAAATCGGAATATTAGGAAGAGAGTTATAACTCGAAAAGCAAGAGTAGGTCGAAAAAACCGTGTCCTTCGAACATCGAATAAAATGGAATTGTGTCCAAACGCATCAACGTAGACTCATGAAACTTCGAATATATATTTCCTGAGTAAAAACAATATCTTTCGCCGAAAATTATTTAAATCTATGCATTAGGAGAGGAGTTATCGATCAAAATGTACGAAAATTTATACCGCACAGTGTATTTTTCGGTATATTTAAAAACAAAAACGTCATAAAAGCAACAAAATTGGATGTACGACTCTGAAATTTTGCACACTCTGCTTTTTGGTGAGTGGCTTTTTTGTAACGGAAAATCAATGTGCCACGCCCACTTTTACGCCCACCTCCCATATAACGTTTTAACTAAAATTCATATAATTTCTCTACTAATAAAGATTTTGGAATAATAAAGGGCTATATTGAAACACCTAAGTTGTGCTCATTCGCAAAAATAACTTTGACACGCCTACTATAACGCCCACTTTTCACGTTATCTCCCGTTAATGAAATTTAAAGCTCATAAAACCGCCAAAATTAGAGGTATGATGATCAAATTTGCTACGTATATCCCCCTAGGCAATATCATTACTGTGCCAGAACATTTAGGTGCCACGCCCACTTTTACGCCCACCTCCCATATAACGTTTTAACTAAAATTCATATAATTTCTCTATTAATAAAGATTTTGGAATAATAAAGGGCTATATTGAAACATCTAAGTTGTGCTCATTCGCAAAAATAACTTTGACACGCCTACTATA
Organism: Phyto melanocephala; assembly: GCA_941918925.1. Lineage (NCBI taxonomy): Eukaryota > Metazoa > Arthropoda > Insecta > Diptera > Rhinophoridae > Phyto > Phyto melanocephala. Next base: position 41,851,384 of record OW799234.1, on the reverse strand, counting down.
ACGCCCACTTTTCACGTTATCTACCGTTAATGAAATTTAAAAGCTCATAAAACCGCCAAAATTAAAGGCATGATGATCAAATTTGCTACAAATATCCTTCTAATCAATGTAATTGTTGTGCCAAAAAGTTTAGGTGACACGCCCACTTTAACGCCTACCTCCCATATAACGGTTTATCTTAAATTCATGTAATTTCTCTATTGACAATGTTTTTGGGAAAATAAAGGACTATATTGAAATATCTAAGTTGTATTTATAAGCAGAAACTTTATTGACACTCCTACTTTAACGCCCACTTTTACTAAAAGACTACATTTACAAAAGCATTTTAGTAGCATATCGAAATTATAAAGGGTGGTCAAATTTTAAGGACCGATGATGAATTAAAATAAAACACAAATTATTTAGGAAACTATTATCATTTCTTTTTGTAATGATGATATTTGTAAAGTTCAATTATGTATTTAACAAAATATCGACAAAATTACCCCCCCCCCCCCCCCCAATCCTTGGTACCACTCCTCTATCTGATGGTCCAAATTTTCAATGACAATGTTGATGCTCAATTGTTTGGCATGATGATGAGTCGAGGTTGACTGCTCTTTTGCCACACTATCGCAAAAACCACCAGTGGTTCCCATTCAACGCACTAAGAAGGCATTCACAGATTTTCTAACATTTTATACAGACCTGTTTTCCAGAAATTTAAATATTTTTTACAATTCTCCCGATTGTGGACGAATTTGAACGATTATGTTAATCAAAAGAATTACAAAGTGCACAAAATGCATTTTGATTTGAACGCCCATTTTTATAAAAAACCTGAATAACTTTAAAGCGTTGCTCATTTGCGTATCTTTCCACGGATCAAATTGAGTAAGTTTGAGATTGCGAAATGTCAAGTGAAATGCAGAAAACAAATTTAAAGACTAGCTGTAGTTCACCTTCAACATGGGCCCTTAAAATTTAACCACCCTCTACAAAGAAAGTGATACATATTTTATTATAAAGAGATTATTCTATAGCGATTAACAAAATAATAAATAATGTGCTTTAAATGTACACAAAATTGGTGGTGGGTATAAAAGATTCGGCAAGGCCGAATATAGTGCTCTTACTTGTTTTTGTTTCATATATTTATAGTTGTTTTTTTTTTAGTTTTTTATACGCAACAATCTATCTTCCCGTGTAGTAGTAAGACAAAACTTTCACTTGGTTTTATTATTGGTTTTATTATTCAACTAGCACAACCGGTGTTTGCGAAATAACTGACATTTGTTGTTAATATTATCAGGCACAAACAGGAAGCCAGCCATATGATTGGCAAAACGAGAAAAAACTTATTAAAGGATACTTAGAGAGAGATAGAGAGACAGAACAAGTCTATATATATACATATATGTATGTATATATTAAAAATGAGAGTTAATTTTTTAACAAACAAGAGTTTATTCTGTCTTCTTAAGTAAATTGTAACGTTTTCTTTATCTGGCAATGATATGCTAAACTTGTTTTTGCTTACTTCATCTCTCACGCTTTTTTCTCTCTTAGTTGGGATATCATTATTATGAATGTCAATGTAAAACATAGTTAGTCAAAGCTTAAAGTGCTGTTGTATGTATGTAAAATGAGTTGCCCAGTAAACAAGAAGAAAAGCATTTAAAAAAAGATGCCGCTTTATACATTCTTAGGTAATATTTTACGCTTTAAAATGAAACAAATATTTTTTTATTTGGCTTTAAGCAAAGATTTTATTAATAAATAAAGTTCTTTTTTTATAAAAAATTATAGATTTTTTTATTTTTTTATTAACAACATAAATTATTTGAATTTCTCTTGAATCTAAAATATGTTAATTAACTTTTACAAACTAAATTAATACTCACTCATGTAAAAACTAATTATTTATACAAAGATAAATTAGATTAGAAATTAGATTTTTACGAAAATAACGTACTTCGCTGGACACAACACTACGATTTTGCTAAGTACACACGCATTTTAACGGTAATGAAAGTTGTAAAGTACAGCGACACAAATTTATTAACTGAACCCAGGGATGGAAATCATGATACAATTGTACTTTTTATGGTACATTTTTGACCTTGTTGGTACCGTGGTACTACCGCGAGCTACTTGGTACAATTTAAAAATTTGTCCATGTTCTTTTTAATTTTGTTTGTGTATGTTTTATTTTATACTGTACCAGGTGGTGTCAATCTGCAACAACAAAATCTGCCTAGTACTTTCTTTCTTTCTTACAAAAATCAGCTGTTAATTTGGCACATTTGACCTAGCACATGATTCGTAAGCATATTACGTGTACTTTAATAATAAATAAAATGGTTCGATAAATTCACTCCAGAAAAAGTTATTATGGGAGAAACCAATTCAATAGTACCTCTTCTGGTGAAAATGTTTCCACACGAACAAACAAACTTTAAAGCAATAAATTATCAGAACAGAGCACTAGCCAATATTTTTAAACTTAAATCATACAAAGATTCAAATATTTCCTAACAGAAAATTTATTATCTTAAAGTATTTAATAAATAAAATTTGTTAAATAACCGATCTCTACGTTTGTACCTATAAATGTAATATTTAATATTTTTTATTGTATACTTCTAAGTTTTTATAAACATTTTTGTTAAGTTTATGTTTTTATTAAAAAAATATCTTAAAAATGGTACCGTCATGGCCTAAAAAGTACATTTAGTTTTCATACTTGGTACAATATCATAAAAGCAATTTTCCTTCCCTGACTGAATCATAAAAATATACGCCAAGTTCACTATGAACGATTCAAGATAGATTAATAAAGTATTTGTATCCAATCAGTCAATCATTTATTTATACCATTCACAAGTAGTGCCAAGTTTTTTAATAATTTGTCTGCATCTGTCAAATTTAATTTTTTATTTTATGTCTACAATAAATATTGCAGTTGCAGTTGGTTTAAAACGTTTTATAATATACCGAACCGAGAATAATCCTACCTATGATTTAAAATAAGATACACAAATTATTTTCCATGTGGAAATCATTAACTTGTTTCTCTTTTTCTGCATATAACGATAAAATGAGTCTGAGAATGTTTTTTGTTTTTTCTTTTTTTAGCAGCAGTGGGCGAATACAAATTAACATATTTTTATTCCACGAAATTGTAGAATAGCACGCAATTATTTTTTGTGTGTTACGTAAAATGCTGTCCAATTTGTAAAATTTAGGAATGCCAATTCCGATCCCGAAAATCCCAAATGCCGATTTTTTCTAAATATGAATTACTTTTATAATATTTATTATTGGACAAAATTATTGCACCCAAGGAACAACTATCTTTTGTTCGACTAGCAATATTTGATGTTTCTTACAACGATTTTAGTTGTGCAAGTAAAAATAAAGCATCCTTATCAGATGTCTTGGGTTATTGCATCATATAGCGATCTTACTAATAAATTTCACAATAAAATTTTCATTGAAAAAGTCATAGAAACTTCAAAAATATGTTACAGAAGAAAAATTAAAAGGACTGAAACTTATTTTCGATTACAAAACAAGATGCAATAAATTTCTTGATATGTGCAAACGATTTTGTTAATTGAAAATACCTATTAAAAAATTATTAATAGATTTAAAGTTGCCACAAATAATTGATAAAGAAATTGCTACAGTAAAACAAATAATAGTTATTTTAAGCCCAGTTAAGGTATCAGATTAAGACCTTTGCCGAAATTATATAAATCTATATAAACCCGATGCTGACCACTAAAGATGAATTGGATAAAGCTCTTTCCAAAAGAATACAAGAAAGAAGAAAAATTTACTCAACACTTTTGAACTTTACAAAAATCCTGAATTAAAAAATATTTTTGATAATATATAAAAAATTTAATATCCCAATTTCAAAGCAATCGAGCAGCTTGCCTGCAGAAAATTTTGATTAGTTATTATTATTTTTTGAAGATAACCCTGAATCGACAGTGCTTCAATTTCTAGAGTAAAAAAAAAACAAATAAGAGTGCTACATTCAGCCATGCCGAAGCTCATATACCCTTCACAACGTGTACTCATGCAATAACAATTGTTTGTATCACCATTCATCTCATATGAAATACGTACATACATATATAAAAAAACATACATATATAAAAACATCCCATTGTAAAATTATAAATTTACGTATGTATGTTCAAAAAAAAAAAAATTTAAAAATTAAAAAAAAAATTAAAATATAAATAATAAATATAAAACAAAAAAAATATAAATATAAATAATACATAAAATAAAAAATATAAAAAAAATATATAAAAGAAATAAAAAAAATTTTTTTTTGGCTCAGCTGGGACTCGAAGCCACGTTTACTTTAACCAGTATCGAGGTGGTCGTGGGTTTTTGCTCATATCTCAGTTGTTTATGTACCGATGTTTCTGATTTTCAATACCGCTCTACTCCCGAATATTTCTGATATTTTAATATCACACCCGGATCCAAGCGATGTCGGGGGGCTTTAAAAAGATGATCTCAACATACACACAGACAGACTGGCAGAGCTTAATCGACTCCCCTATTCATAAGCTTTCAGAAAATATAGAATTTATGGGGTCGGAAATGAAAATTGTAGAAATTTCACACGGAATGACAAACCTATATATACTCTTTTTCATTGTGTGAAGGGTATAATAAGTTAAGATATAGACCTGTGCAAAAGTCCTACAAGAAATCACAATATGAGGAGATATGATATTAATACAAATATTAAAAAGGAAACATATCTTTTTATTTCTAGTGCCAAGAGAGAATTATATCTGCAGTCTGCATAAAACTACTTATTAACTATATTTCATCCAGGCATTAAGTGCGAATGCTGTTTTTCAACAGCTGCATATGTACGTAGGTAACAAATTTTCTAATTTTCCAGAAGAAATTTGTTTAAAAGAGATATTAAAGTAGTTCAATGCCATTGAAAGTGATATTTTTATAATTTTAAATGCTAAAGGTGACAAAACATTAAAGCAATTTCATTTTTAAATATTTCGAATTAACTTTAACTGTCATTTATAGTAATTGTTTAACTTTTTATTATTTACTAGTCTGTGCCCGCAACTTCGTCTGCATAGTTATCGGCACGAAAAGTAGCCACTTTATGTAATTATTCAGGTTGTTTAAAAAATTTTCGCGTGATTGAGTAAAAATATTAAAACATTCATATTTGTTATAGGTATTAGTGAAATAGACCTTAATGCAAATTTATAAGAAAAAATACTTCTACAGGCAAAATTGGATGATGAAAATTTAATTAAAAGATCGAGTGTGTGCCAGCAAAGCCGGGGCGGGCATCTGCACGATATATTGTTCCATACATAACCTCATTCTGTCTACTTTACGATATAAAAAAGTTTCACGATTTTTTTTTTTAAATATCTGTGTTTTATTTAAAATTTAAAAATTGCGTTCTAGTTGGGACATCTGATAGTTTATGAGGTCTTAAATGGATATTTCGATGTGCTATAAACGGAATGACAAAATTAATATACCCCCACCATTTTTGTGGTGGCGGGTATAAAAAAAATATTTTTTTCGCATATTTCCGTGAAATCGCTTGAATATTGTGATAATGGGTAGCATATGTGTTAAGCTAGTATGTTGTCCATTTGTGCGCCAAATTTCATTTAGTTCCATTTAGCCATTTGTGCGCGATGAGTAACAAACATCCAAACATTTACATTTGTTGTATTAGTAGGATTAAATATGTATATATGTTTATGAATTAATTTACTTAAATTTTATGAATTCTAAATAACAATTCCCTGGGAATTTTTTCCCTATTCCCTGTTCCCCTATTCTAAATAATTTCTCCCGGGGAAATTTGTTCCCTTTCCCTTTTCCCTTATTCTAAATTAACTTCGAAATTGGGAAATTGTTCCCTGGGAAAAAGTAGGTATTACGAAAGGTATTTAAAGGGAGAATGTAATAACAATTTTTGGGAAAAAATCAGCCAACAAATTCAAAGGGAGTTGTGATAAAAATGTTTAATGTTTTTTTATAAAAATTTTGATAAATATTGTAATTTATTGTTACTTTTAGGATAAAAACAACAAACAGGAAGCATAATAATGAATTGTTTTTTAGTTTTAAGATAATTTTAATTTTTATTTATCTTTTTTTTTAATTTTTGAAGTTTTTAAATTTTTTTAATAAAATGTTATATTTTTTAATTGATTTTTCAAGATCGAGGTCTTTATAAATATTTGTTGATTTATTTATTATTCAATATTTCGCTACTGCTTTGTGTAATAATAAATAAATCAACAAATATTTATAAAGACCTCGAGCTTGAAAAATCAATTAAAAATATTTATAAAATAAAGTTCAAATAAGAGCAATAAGAAAATGTTATATATATTTTAAAAAATTTATATACTACATACATATATAAGAAATGGCTTTATTACAGAAATTTATTAGAGATTATTCGCAATATTTTTTCTATTATATTTTTTAATATTTTGGGCAATGGATAAATATTGTGGTGAGTCTAAAGATACCACATTATTATCCTGAGCGCTCAAATAATCTAAATTTTCTACATCGCTTACTTCAGCATTGCATTTAAAATGAATGCATATATTATGCAACGCACAGCAAAATTTTGTTATTTAAGCAGCCTTTTTGGGAGCGTAGTGCAGCTGTCTAGCACCAAGAATGCACCTCCATCTATTTTTTAAAACACCATTAATGCGTTCAACCACATTTCAACACTTGGAGTGAATTTTATTTCAACAGACTCATCCTGTGGTCACAAAAATGCATGTTTAATTTATGAATTGTCTGTTATCATTCAAAACTTTACCAAGAAGCCAATAATTGCTGCCACCTCTAAGGTATTCTTGCTCAAGGTGAGCACGCAATTCGCCAGAATTCCAAATAAATGAATCGTGACACGCTCCGGAATGTGAGGCATCAACGTACTGAATCCTCAGCTCATGATCACAGACCTTCAATTTTTTGAGTTCCGTCAACACATCCAATAACGTTTGGAATGCCATACTTCACATAAAGAGCTAACGCAACTTTCCGTTTTTGCACTTCAGTTCTGCAGAAAATTATCTACATTGGGCGTAAATGTTCCTTATATATTAATAACTTCTGCCAGAACTTTGCTAACACTAAACTGAGCCACAGACACACCGTAATCTTTACCAATACCCGTTTGGTACAAACCTTCAGCAAAGAAGCGGAAAGTCGCACTTAATTTCACGATTGGAGAAATTGCAAAGGACTTACGTTTGGGCTGAATACCTTAACACGTCCAACAGATATTTGAACGCTGGTTTATTTACTCTGTAATATTTTTCTAACCTTCCAAAAGTAAAATTTACAAAGTGTGCGGCAACTCAAGTGGGTTGCTGGCGTCACTTAGCATTTTCCTTTCTACTCTTTGCTTATTCTTGTGCTTCAGAGTTTTCTGCTTCAGCTATTATTATTATCAACGCTACACTAAACATTTTTGTTCACTTTTAACAATTTTTTTTTATTATTTACGAATATTCACTTTTTACGCTAAATATTATTAGCAAATATTTTGTCAAAACAAAACAGCAAAAGCAAACAGCTGACTTCGAAAATGTAAAATTCTCTCTCCCTTGTTATTCCCTTCCCCGACTGTTTAGAATAGGGGGATTTTATTCGCGGGAAAAATGAATTCCCGGGGAATTAAATTCCCTGGGAATATGTAGAATTGGGGTGAATGTAATTTATTGTTAATTTTAGGATAAAAACAACAGGAAGCAGAATAATGAATTGTTTTTTAGTTTTAAAATAATTTTAATTTATCCTTTTTTTTCATTTTTGAAGTTTTTAAATTTTTTAATAAAATGTTATATTTATTTAAAAAATGTATACATATACATAAATAAGAAATGGCTTTATTACAGAAATTTATTAGTGATTATTCGCAATATTTTTTCTAATATTTTTCTATTATATTTTCTAATATTTTGGGCAATGGATAAATATTGTGGTGAGTCTAAGGATACCACATCATTATCCTAAACGCTCTAACAATCTAAATTTTCTACATCGTTTACTGTAGTATTGTTATGTTATGCAACGCACAGCAAAAATTTGTTATTTTAGCAGCTTTTTTTGGAGCGTAGTGAAGCTGTCTAGCACCAAGAATGCACCTCCATCAATTTTTAAAACACCATTAGTGCGTTCAACCACATTTCGACACTTGGAGTGAATTTAATTAAATTTAATTTCAACAGACGTCCACAAGATGTCTATAAGACGTTAAAAGTCACGGTTCAAGTGAATATCCTGCGTCTGCTAAAAAAAATGTAGTTTTAATTTATGAATTGTCTGTTATAATTCAAAACTTTACCAAGAAGCCAATAATTGCTGCCACCTCTAAGTTATTCTTGCTCAAGGTAAGTACGCAATTCGCCAGAATTCCAAATAAAGGAATCGTGACACGCTCCAGGATGTAAGACTGAATCTTCAGCTCATGATCACAGACCTGTAATTTTTTAATTAAACATTAATCATTGATAATTTAAAACAAAAGAAATACTTTACCAGCTTTACATTCAAACTATAGTATTCCTTCGTATTGTAGTAAAGATGCTCGTTCTTAGGAGGAGAAATAATGCGATTATGCGATCCGTCAACACATCCTATAATGCTTGAAATACCATACTTTACATAAAAAGCTAACGAAATTTGCCGTTTTTGCACTTCAGTTCTACAGAAAGTTATCTACATTGGGCGTAAATGCTCCTCAAATATATTAATAACTTCTGCCAGAACTTTGCTAAGACTACACTAAGCCACAGACACACCGCAATCTTTACCTATACCCGTTTGGTACCAACCTTCAGCAAAGAAGCGTAAAATCTCACTTAATTTCACGATTGGAGAAATTGCAAACGACTTACCTTTGGGCTGAACACGTCCAACAGATATTTGAACGCCGATTTATTTACTCTGTATTATTTTTCATACCTTCCAAAAGTAAAATTTACTTACAAAATGTGCGGCAACTCAAGTGGGTTGCTGGCGTCACGTAGCATTCTCCTTTCTACCCTTTGCTTATTCTTGTCAGATTGATATGCTTCCGAGTTTTTTGCTTCAGCTATTATTATCAACGCTACACTAAACATTTTTATTAACTTTTAACAATTTCTTTTTTATTATTTACGAGTATTCACTTTTTACGCTTAATATTTCTAAAAATTATTAGCAAATATTTTGTCAAAACAAAAGCCCAAAAGCAAACAGCTGACTTCGAAAATGTAAAATTCTCTCTCCCTTGTTATTCCCTTCCCCAACTGTTTCGAATAGGGGAATTTTATTCGCGGGAAAAATGAATTTCCGGGGAATTTATTTGTCGATTACCAAGCACATTACATTAACTAATTAAAATAGCAAGTGGTAGTTAAACGTATTACTTGAGTTATAAAAGAAGGTCTTACAAATTGTTCAAATGATTATGATTGTTAAAACAACAAGTAAGAGTGCTATATTCGGCCGGGCCGAATCTTATATACCCTTCACAACGAGTAGTCATGCAATAACAATAGTTTGTATCACCATTCATCTCATATTTATGAAATACGTACATACTTAAAAAAAACATATGTACATATATAAAAACATCCCATTGTAAAATAATAAATTTACGTATGTAGTTTAATTAAAAAATACTAGGTACTCAATGGGGAAAATACATAAAAAAAAGATATTTATTAAGTTTAGTTTTTTTTTCATAGTGCATCGTATTTTGCTAGTCATGATATTTCATATACTACTCATATTGACCATGGTACATGAAATGTTTAAAAAAAAATAAAAATTTCAGCAAACACTAAAGAAAATGGTATCGAACAGCGAACCTCCAGTTTCATAGTTCAGTGGTGTACCCAAGAATGATTAAACCAAGATTACGCCATCACGCAGCCTTAAAAAAATATTTCTGTGCATTTAGGAATTCTGACGTCACTCAAGCTGTGTTCTGATTGGCTAATAAAATTCAGCTGTATAACTAATAATGTTTGTGTAAAAACATGACAGTGGGACAAATTGTTATTTTTCTAATTAAATGTTTTGAAAGCAAATAAATTCTTTATATATATACATTAGGGCGACAATGAAATATATGGGAAAAATTTTTTTCTAGAATTTCAAACAGAAATGTAAAGTATCTTTTGCCACTTCGTCTAAAACTTACTTGCTGAAAATTTGAGCCAAATCGGATAACTCTATCCCGTGCACCTTTGAGGTCAAAGTTCAAATTTTGGGAAATATAGTGTATTCGCCTATATTGAGGCTAAAAAAATAGCTTTTCGATATGAATTATACCGAAATCCAATGGGATTAATGTGCCACATAGTGTTGAACTTGCATGCTGAAAATATTAGCCGAATCGGGTAACTCTATGCCGTGCACCTTTGAGGTCAAAGTTTAAATTTTGGGAAATTCTGTATATTTAACTATAATTGATCTAAAAATATCGTTTTTTTAAGTATATTCATTTAAATTGTACAGAAACTGGATGTCTTAGATATTTTTAAAAGTATTCTGAAATATTATGAGTAAATTTAACCCTTTTTTGCTACGGGGTCAATATTTGCTTAAATTAGCTATAAATCCAATATTTAAAAAAAGTGTAAAATATTATTTCTAAAAACGAAAAACTGAAATTTTAAGACCAATATTTAAAAACATATATTTATGTGAATGTTTTTCGTATAGAAGCAAAAGCAGTATATTTTAATTGGAATAAAAATATGTTTTTAATATAAAAAGTAAGACAACTTGAAAGGTCTTTTTCGGTAAATTTGATTAAATGTAATCATTTCTTAAATTATTTAAATTCGCATGCTTCGTATATTGTTGTCGATAGTTTTGAACAATCTAAAAAGAAACACAATAATTATTTAAATGTAAATTAGTTAAATTTATATATAACTTACTTTGAATAAATATTGTCGCTGCTCTTCATCTTTTGTGATCTTCTCATAATAATCTTCAACAAGCTTAATACCTCGTTCGGCGCAGTCATTAACAACGTTTAGTTTTTGAATAATAAATTTTCCTTTTCTATAATCTTCACAATCTTTCCAGCTACTTGGGTCTTTTTGTAAAAAATCCATTGAAATTTGGAATCTCTTCAAAACACTTTTCGTATTTTTGGATACAAGTTCAATCAAAATTTATGAATTATCTTTAGCGAAGAAAGTATTAAGATTTTCTTTTTTAATTAAAAACTTTTACAAAATTTCTTCTTCCTCAAGGTTTTCTTCTTCCATAAAAGTCAAAATTTTTTTAGCCATTTTGTTTTTTGTTTCAAAGTCTATTCTATCATCGAATAAACTGAATGCTACGCATTCTTCATTAAGGTAATATAGATGATTAATAAACTTTGTTATGGCTCTATCAGCAATTTGTGCATTTATTTTTTTATAATCTTCTAAATTTCTCAAAAATGCATAGCACTTTATAACAAAACCTGCAACTTCAACTAGAACATTTATTTCCAATTCTATGATTTCTGGGAATTGATTTCGAAACATCAATATCTTAAGGCAATATATTCCCTTAGCCATCCATCTAGCTAAATGAAGAGCACCGGGTTTAAAAAATTTTATGCCACTAGGAGGACTTCCACCCAGAAATATGATAATCAATTCCAGAAACTCTTTGTAGTCATTTCGTGGAAAGTCCTCTTTAACTTTTATATTTGAAAAATCCTAAATTTAAGCGCAATCATCACCTACTATTTCTTTTATTCAAGGTATTGCTAATCCCGTCATATACTCATCCTTTTTTACGTTCGACCATTGTTTTTTGAATTTTTTAAATAAGCTGACTTCTGGGCCAGTCGAAGAACAAATTTTTGTTTCATTAAAAACAGCTGCTAAAATTATTTCAAACACATGGTGCAGACACCTAGGAACAAAATGTCTCTACGTATTTTTTTTCTAATATATTGCAGGCCCCTTTAAATTTGCCAGTGTTTGAGGCGGTTGTGTCAAAGACAAATGCCTCGATTCTATCTAAAACTTGATACTCTTCTAATGAATCATATACTGCAGATGCTATTTCAACGCCAGTTCCAGCCTGTAGCAAAAAAGGGTTAAATTTACTGATAATATCTTAGAATCCTTTAAAAAATATCTAAAACATCCAGTTTCTGTACAATTTAAATGAATATACTTAAAAAAAACGATATTTTTAGATCAATTATAGTTAAATATACAGAATTTCCCAAAATTTAAACTTTGACCTCAAAGGTGCACGGCATAGAGTTACCCGATTCGGCTAATACTTTCAGCATGCAAGTTCAACACTATGTGGCACATTAATCCTATTGGATTTCGGTATAATTCATATCAAAAAGCTATTTTTTTAGCTCCAATATAGGCGAATACACTATATTTCCCGAAATTTGAACTTTGACCTCAAAGGTGCACGGAATAGAGTTATCCGATTTGGCTCAAAATTTCAGCAAGTAAGTTTTAGACCAAGTGGCAAAAGAATCTTCACATTTATCATCAAAAATCCAAAGTTGATTTTTCATTGTCACCCTAATATACATATATATTTTCATTACAATATTTCACTATTATATTAGGTTATTTCATTTTGTTATTTTATAAAATTTTCTTTTTCGCTTATAAGTATTTTCAGCGATTTCGACATTTAGTTTCCTAATTCTAAAATACATTCGACACCTTAAAAAAAAGTTTTTCACGTATTCACTGGCTTCAATTTCTTTGGCTTCCAACAAATGCTTTTGTAAATATCCGCTTGAAAGTAATAATTTGTATCATTTTTAGATTAGCTAACATACCCTGAATTTCCAAAAATGCCTTCTTAGTGGAGCTATGCATCGAAACAGGAACGACTTGTCTACATTTTATGCCTCTAGCTCTTTGCGTTTGGGCTGTTCGATGATGAATCAGTCAGTCAATAAGTAAATAATTATAAAATAGGTCAATTACCGACGAACATATCGGCGAAAAAATGTTTTTTTGCTGATCACCTTAAACTTGATGATTTATTATTTTTATCTTTTAAGGTTGTTAAAATTGTAAAATAAAATCTAAATAAGACTGAAGTATATTACACAAAAGTAGATAAGAATTATAATGTAAATTGAATGTATGCCAATAAAACTAATGAAATTAAATTTTATTCTGTAACGATATGTTTAAAACTTTGTTAATTCATTATATTTTAAGTAATCGTCCGTAAGAATTATATAGTTTGATTTATTTAAACAAATACATCTTTTCATTTTTATATTTCATCTTTATTTACATTTAGTTATTCAGTATTTACATTTACGAGATTTTATATAAATACATAATTAAATAAAAGAATTACATAGTGATATCTTTATCTTAATATATATCTGAAGATTTAAAGATATTTGAATTTATATACATCGATATTTTTAGAAGTATCGAATGCATTTTTAACTCCAGTTTCGTAATTGGTGTTACTTATTAGTAAATTATACCATAACTTTCCAAATTAATATAAAAAAGATATTGTTTTTATTTTGGTCCCATTTAAAGAAGTCACTGAAGAGACATGTGGTGCTAACTACCTGATATCCACTATGCCCATTCCGGTAACGACTTTAATATGAATCATCCACGCATTTAGAACTAACATGCTCTCTGGAAAAAATTTAAAAAATCACTGGGTCTTTTAGAAAAATAAATATTTTTTGTCCGCGACAACAATATTAATACACGCTTTGTCAACTCTAACATCAATATTCGATTCTTCACATCACTTACTTAGCCCAACAGCTTAAAACAGTTAAATTTTAAATGTGATAAATGTACTTTCAAATGTGATCTATAAGCTAATAGAACTTAAAAAATTATTCAATGAAACTTCCCATGTCAATGACGACATAGAGCTCATTTGAAAATGACCATTAAAATAATGAAATTTTGTCTTTAAAGACTATTTTCTATTTTTATGTTTGTGTCATTCAAAAGTCAAAACCACACCAAGTGTAACAAAAAAGTGCTTATGTAAAAACCATACAACAAACTGACTGACTGATGTTAAACACAATTTTTGTGTGGCAACATTTTTCGAAATACAAGTGCATAATTACAAGAAAAAACTGGACTTCAAACAAAAGCATAATTCAGTTTAACACTTTTTCACACACACACAAACATGCAGTCAGTCTTTCCAAACATTTTAAATGCCTTCGAATTAGAATTATTAAAAAAAAAATCATGTCGTGCCTTAACCGCGGAAATAGCTTGAGCGACACAATTTTCAAAAAACGTTTTTTTCTAAAAATTTGTTCATTGACATCACTCGCATCATCTCTTAAAATTGCGTTGTCATACAATGTACCGTTACAAATTAATAGCAAAAACAATTTTAGCTTAAGCGCATATTGATAGTTTGTTTATATTTTGTGTGACAGCGGTTTGTCGCTTAAGCTAAAATTGTCCGTAATAATAACAAGTAAGAGCACTATATTCGGCCTTGCCGAATCTTTTATACCCACCACCAATTTTGTGTACATTTAAAGCACATTATTTATTATTTTGTTAATCGCTATAGAATAATCTCTTTATAATAAAATATGTATCACTTTCTTTGTAGAGGGTGGTTAAATTTTAAGGGCCCATGTTGAAGGTGAACTACAGCTAGTCTTTAAATTTGTTTTCTGCATTTCACTTGACATTTCGCAATCTCAAACTTACTCAATTTGATCCGTGGAAAGATACGCAAATGAGCAACGCTTTAAAGTTATTCAGGTTTTTTATAAAAATGGGCGTTCAAATCAAAATGCATTTTGTGCACTTTGTAATTCTTTTGATTAACATAATCGTTCAAATTCGTCCACAATCGGGAGAATTGTAAAAAATATTTAAATTTCTGGAAAACAGGTCTGTATAAAATGTTAGAAAATCTGTGAATGCCTTCTTAGTGCGTTGAATGGGAACCACTGGTGGTTTTTGCGATAGTGTGGCAAAAGAGCAGTCAACCTCGACTCATCATCATGCCAAACAATTGAGCATCAACATTGTCATTGAAAATTTGGACCATCAGATAGAGGAGTGGTACCAAGGATTGGGGGGGGGGGGGGGTAATTTTGTCGATATTTTGTTAAATACATAATTGAACTTTACAAATATCATCATTACAAAAAGAAATGATAATAGTTTCCTAAATAATTTGTGTTTTATTTTAATTCATCATCGGTCCTTAAAATTTGACCACCCTTTATAATTTCGATATGCTACTAAAATGCTTTTGTAAATGTAGTCTTTTAGTAAAAGTGGGCGTTAAAGTAGGAGTGTCAATAAAGTTTCTGCTTATAAATACAACTTAGATATTTCAATATAGTCCTTTATTTTCCCAAAAACATTGTCAATAGAGAAATTACATGAATTTAAGATAAACCGTTATATGGGAGGTAGGCGTTAAAGTGGGCGTGTCACCTAAACTTTTTGGCACAACAATTACATTGATTAGAAGGATATTTGTAGCAAATTTGATCATCATGCCTTTAATTTTGGCGGTTTTATGAGCTTTTAAATTTCATTAACGGTAGATAACGTGAAAAGTGGGCGTTATAGTAGGCGTGTCAAAGTTATTTTTGCGAATGAGCACAACTTAGATGTTTCAATATAGCCCTTTATTATTCCAAAATCTTTATTAATAGAGAAATTATATGAATTTTAGTTAAAACGTTATATGGGAGGTGGGCGTAAAAGTGGGCGTGGCACCTAAATGTTCTGGCACAGTAATGATATTGCCTAGGGGGATATACGTAGCAAATTTGATCATCATACCTCTAATTTTGGCGGTTTTATGAGCTTTAAATTTCATTAACGGGAGATAACGTGAAAAGTGGGCGTTATAGTAGGCGTGTCAAAGTTATTTTTGCGAATGAGCACAACTTAGGTGTTTCAATATAGCCCTTTATTATTCCAAAATCTTTATTAGTAGAGAAATTATATGAATTTTAGTTAAAACGTTATATGGGAGGTGGGCGTAAAAGTGGGCGTGGCACATTGATTTTCCGTTACAAAAAAGCCACTCACCAAAAAGCAGAGTGTGCAAAATTTCAGAGTCGTACATCCAATTTTGTTGCTTTTATGACGTTTTTGTTTTTAAATATACCGAAAAATACACTGTGCGGTATAAATTTTCGTACATTTTGATCGATAACTCCTCTCCTAATGCATAGATTTAAATAATTTTCGGCGAAAGATATTGTTTTTACTCAGGAAATATATATTCGAAGTTTCATGAGTCTACGTTGATGCGTTTGGACACAATTCCATTTTATTCGATGTTCGAAGGACACGGTTTTTTCGACCTACTCTTGCTTTTCGAGTTATAACTCTCTTCCTAATATTCCGATTTAGCCCATTTTCAATACCAAACAAACCTTGTCTATAAGAAAGATTCTGGCAAAATTTGAGCCCCCTAGCTTTTTCGGTGCGACCTCTATCGTGCTTTCAACAGACGGACAGACGGACAGACGGACAGACGGACAGACGGACAGACGGACGGACATAGCTAGATCGTCATCAAATCAAACCCTGATTCAGAATATATATACTTTATGGGGTCTAAAATGGATATTTCGATGTGTTACAAACGGAATGACAAAATGAATATACCCCCACCATTTTTTTGGTGGCGGGTATAAAAAAGAACAAAAAACTATTTGTATTTAGTAACATGACCAGCGTTGCCGTTTTTGGTTATTTATAACCAAAATTGGTTATTTTTTTTGCCAATGTGTAGATGTGTATTTTTTTTCCTATTTGGTTACTTTTTTAAAGCCCAAAATTCAGTAGTATTTAATATGTTTTATTTATAAATCATGTTCTTATATGTACGTTAACATTGCAATGTTCTCATTTAAGTGACAATGTTTAGACAACATTGTTAGCACTTGAAACCCTATTTCTTTTAGCAAATGATCAACTGTGGAGTACAAAAAAATACATGACTGTTTAAAATAACGTTATTTTACCAATTACTTTGCTTTGCTTTGAAAAATTCTGTGTGGTTATAAAGTTTGTATTAGAAAAAAAAAAAACAAAAAACCATCGATTTTAATTATTAAAAATGGATAAGTAAGTATTTGTACCTATTTGTTAATGATGTAATGATGTAATGTAAATTTAATTATATTTTTACGTTTTTCAGATTTTTGTTGAAAAAGCCTGCAGTCAATGCCCAAACTACACAAAACGATATTGAAGAACTGTCAGCTGAAAGCGACGATGAAACAAGGTAAAATATATATCTTTATTTTTTTTATAAATTCATACTATAAAACAGAATTTCTACATAGTGCAACTAAAAATAACAGCAAAAGAAAGTTTCGTACAGCTTGGTTGGATGAATTTTCTTGGCTGCAAAACAAAGATGGATGTGGATACTGCATTGCCTGTGAAAAAAAATTAGCAAATCATGTAAGTTACTTACGGAAACATGGATCTATACGCATTCATATGCAAAATGTGGAGAAAAAGAAAAATCAAAAAAAAATTAACTTCTTTGAAAATGATCAGAAATTAAATATTGCAAAACAAGTTTACCAAGCAGAACTTACATTGGTTATGTTCCTCATTTCCCACAATTTGTCGTTTTTATTGATGGACTATTTACCAGCCTTGTTAGTGGAGTGCTGTCCTGATTCTAACATAGCAAAAAATATAAGATGCGGCAGAACTAAAGCTACCCAGCTAAGCGAAATATTAGGGACTAAAGCCAAAACTGATATAATTTCCGAATTGAAAACAACAAAATTTTCTTTAATTATAGATGAAACAACGGACATATCAACAAAAAAATCATTAGTTTTAGTCGTTCGCTATATGGAAAAATTGTCGCAAAATATTCAAGATCGGTTTTTAAGCCTCATAGAAGTAGTAAACTCAGATGTAAAATCACTATACGCCATAATAAAAGACTTTTTTACAGGCAATGGTATTCCACTTAAAAATATTATCGGGTTAGCAACCGATGGTGCCAACGTGATGGCTGGAGAAGCCAATGGCTTACAAGCGAAATTTAAGAACGATATTGATGTTTTTTATATTAAATGTACTTGCCATTCACTACATTTATGTTCTGCTTATGCTTGTAAAAAGCTTCCTATTCAAATTGAAACTCTTTGTAGACACATTTATAACTTTTTTGCTCACAGCCCAAAACGCATTCTTGAATTTAAAGAATTTCAAGAATATTGTAGTGTAGACGCGCATAAAATATTAGGAATTTCACTAACCCGATGGCTTTCACTAGAAAGTGTAATAAATCGTATAATTGAGCAGTGGTCTGCATTGCAGCTATATTTTATATCGGTGTACTTAGAAGTTAACGGTGTAAAAGCTCATGAACTAGGAGAATTAATGAGTGATCCTAGCTTAAAGATATATTTTTTATTCCTTTCGTACATATTAAATATAATAAATAACTTAAACAAAGAATTTCAATCGGAAAAAGTTCGTCTTCCATATGTTTATAGTCAATTTGAAATAAACTTTAAATTAATCTTGAGTAACTTCTTTAAAAGTAATTATGTCAAAAGTTTAAATTCTCTGGTAATGGTAAATCTTTATGACGAAAATAATTATATACATGTAGAAAATATTTTTATTGGCCGTAAAGCTGAACTATGTATGCAAGAAAGTAAATTATCAAACTTAAAAAAGTATGAAATAAAAAAAAATATACAAGCTTTTTATATTGAACTTTTGAAAGAAATTCAAAAACGTTTTGATTTTTCAAGAAAAGATTTAAAACATCTCGAAATAATAACACCAAAAAAAGTTTTAAGTAAATCAGAAATTACATTAGAACCTTTATTGTCATCTTTCCAAAATTTAACAGACGGTAATGAAGAAAAAATTATACACCAATGGAAATTACTAAGACTTTCCAACCTGGATTTAGATAACGACATGGATATAATTGAATTTTGGGACAAAGTCTCTAAACATAAGAATGGAATGAATGAAAAGTATTTCGAAGAATTGACGTATTTTGTTCAAAACTTAATGTCATTGCCACATAGTTCAGCTGCTGCCGAAAGAATATTTTCACAACTAAGTTTGATAAAAACCAAATATCGGAATAAGCTTGAATTTAAAACAATTAACAATATAATGCAATCAAAAGAATTGTGCAAAAACAAATATGATTCGCATTACGTATGGTCTGCCAAATATATGTTTTAAAAATAATATAAAAATTTGTTTCCCAATACAGTAATGAATTTTAAAGTTCTTGAGCTTTGTAATGAAATTAAGTATTTTCTTTAATCATTAATAAGAATTTACCTAATATGTAAAAAAGTTTTTTTTTATAACTAATAATTAGTTATTATATGACTGTGAAGTACAAATATTTTTATATTGTATTAAAATTTAAAATAAATAAAAATTTTATTTTAAATAAAAGCTTTTTATTTATTTATCGTTATTTGTAATAAAATTACCTTTAAGTTTTTTATGTTACTTGATACGTAAGACTTGAATTTTTGGTTTATTTTTAGTTCATATTTCATTCGTAAAGTACAAATATTTTTTATATTAAAATGTAAAACAAATTTAAAACAAATCAAATATATTTTAATTTTGGTTACTTTTTTTTTTATTTGGTTACTTTTTGAAGTAATTTTGGTTGTAAATTTTTTTTGGTCGCGGCAACACTGAACATGACAGAGGTATGGTAAACAGTTATTATAATAAAAAACATATTATGTTCGTTGAAATAATAAAAATTTTGTATTGGTTTAACAAACTATTTCCTTATAGAAGTGCAATGAGCATTGCCTTGTTCCATATAGCGATTCAGACACATGTTCTGAATTAATACATTCAGAAAACGAGACTGAAGAGGAAACATGTGTGGGACAAAGGGGCTGTAAAAAGCAAAGAAAACTACCAAAAAGGCTCCAAAATGATAAAGCTCGGAATACAAGTGTTCTGCCTTCCATGTGAAAACAAACAAGTAAGAGCACTATATTCGGCCTTGCCGAATCTTTTATACCCACCACCAATTTTGTGTACATTTAAAGCACATTATTTATTATTTTGTTAATCGCTATAGAATAATCTCTTTATAATAAAATATGTATCACTTTCTTTGTAGAGGGTGGTTAAATTTTAAGGGCCCATGTTGAAGGTGAACTACAGCTAGTCTTTAAATTTGTTTTCTGCATTTCACTTGACATTTCGCAATCTCAAACTTACTCAATTTGATCCGTGGAAAGATACGCAAATGAGCAACGCTTTAAAGTTATTCAGGTTTTTTATAAAAATGGGCGTTCAAATCAAAATGCATTTTGTGCACTTTGTAATTCTTTTGATTAACATAATCGTTCAAATTCGTCCACAATCGGGAGAATTGTAAAAAATATTTAAATTTCTGGAAAACAGGTCTGTATAAAATGTTAGAAAATCTGTGAATGCCTTCTTAGTGCGTTGAATGGGAACCACTGGTGGTTTTTGCGATAGTGTGGCAAAAGAGCAGTCAACCTCGACTCATCATCATGCCAAACAATTGAGCATCAACATTGTCATTGAAAATTTGGACCATCAGATAGAGGAGTGGTACCAAGGATTGGGGGGGGGGGGGGGGGTAATTTTGTCGATATTTTGTTAAATACATAATTGAACTTTACAAATATCATCATTACAAAAAGAAATGATAATAGTTTCCTAAATAATTTGTGTTTTATTTTAATTCATCATCGGTCCTTAAAATTTGACCACCCTTTATAATTTCGATATGCTACTAAAATGCTTTTGTAAATGTAGTCTTTTAGTAAAAGTGGGCGTTAAAGTAGGAGTGTCAATAAAGTTTCTGCTTATAAATACAACTTAGATATTTCAATATAGTCCTTTATTTTCCCAAAAACATTGTCAATAGAGAAATTACATGAATTTAAGATAAACCGTTATATGGGAGGTAGGCGTTAAAGTGGGCGTGTCACCTAAACTTTTTGGCACAACAATTACATTGATTAGAAGGATATTTGTAGCAAATTTGATCATCATGCCTTTAATTTTGGCGGTTTTATGAGCTTTTAAATTTCATTAACGGTAGATAACGTGAAAAGTGGGCGTTATAGTAGGCGTGTCAAAGTTATTTTTGCGAATGAGCACAACTTAGATGTTTCAATATAGCCCTTTATTATTCCAAAATCTTTATTAATAGAGAAATTATATGAATTTTAGTTAAAACGTTATATGGGAGGTGGGCGTAAAAGTGGGCGTGGCACCTAAATGTTCTGGCACAGTAATGATATTGCCTAGGGGGATATACGTAGCAAATTTGATCATCATACCTCTAATTTTGGCGGTTTTATGAGCTTTAAATTTCATTAACGGGAGATAACGTGAAAAGTGGGCGTTATAGTAGGCGTGTCAAAGTTATTTTTGCGAATGAGCACAACTTAGGTGTTTCAATATAGCCCTTTATTATTCCAAAATCTTTATTAGTAGAGAAATTATATGAATTTTAGTTAAAACGTTATATGGGAGGTGGGCGTAAAAGTGGGCGTGGCACATTGATTTTCCGTTACAAAAAAGCCACTCACCAAAAAGCAGAGTGTGCAAAATTTCAGAGTCGTACATCCAATTTTGTTGCTTTTATGACGTTTTTGTTTTTAAATATACCGAAAAATACACTGTGCGGTATAAATTTTCGTACATTTTGATCGATAACTCCTCTCCTAATGCATAGATTTAAATAATTTTCGGCGAAAGATATTGTTTTTACTCAGGAAATATATATTCGAAGTTTCATGAGTCTACGTTGATGCGTTTGGACACAATTCCATTTTATTCGATGTTCGAAGGACACGGTTTTTTCGACCTACTCTTGCTTTTCGAGTTATAACTCTCTTCCTAATATTCCGATTTAGCCCATTTTCAATACCAAACAAACCTTGTCTATAAGAAAGATTCTGGCAAAATTTGAGCCCCCTAGCTTTTTCGGTGCGACCTCTATCGTGCTTTCAACAGACGGACAGACGGACAGACGGACGGACATAGCTAGATCGTCATCAAATCAAACCCTGATTCAGAATATATATACTTTATGGGGTCTAAAATGGATATTTCGATGTGTTACAAACGGAATGACAAAATGAATATACCCCCACCATTTTTTTGGTGGCGGGTATAAAAATGTGGAAATTCATGCGCCGATAAGTTTACGGAAGCTGAAAGAGTTGAAATCAATGAAAATTTTTGGGGAATTAGCAAACTGCGACAAAAAGACTGGTTGAAATCATATATAAAAAAAGTTGATATTAAACGAAGAAGAACAAATAGCAACACAAGACATTGCAACTATAATTATGTAATAAATTTTAACAAGACTGTTTTTAAAGTATGTCAACAATTTCTGTTGAAAACACTTCACGTTTCCCAAATGTTTTTAAAGTCTGTAAGAACTGAAAATACCAGCTCACTATGCTTGCATACAGAAACTACCAAAAAATATACTCCCCATAATAAATCTGACGAAGTCAGCGTATCCATAGTAAAAAACTTTATTAAAAAATTGCCGGCAGTTCCGTCTCATTATTGTCGAAATAAAAGCAATAAACTATATCTTCCTCAAGAGTTAAGAAATGTTAAAGGAGTGTATAAGATCTACGTTGAACATTTGAAAACAATAAAAAAAGAAACATCCAAATTGTCATTGAAAGTGTTTCGCAGCATTTTTAAAAACAACTTCCACCTAGGCTTCCATATGCCCAAAAAATATAAATGTCCTACTTGTGAAAGTGTCAAGAGTCTCGATAGTCAATCGAAAATAGCATTTCAGTCAACAGAAGCATATCAAATGCACATTAGGAATAAAGAGAAGTCCAAAGAAACTTTTTTAGCGGATCAGGGGAAGAGTAAAGTAAATTCTTCATTTCTCTGTGTTAGTTTCGATTTGCAAAAAGTACTTAACACACCACACGGAAACGCAATTAAACTTTTTTACTCTAGAAAGTTTGCTTTTTATAATGAAAGCTTTTACGAAAGTGGCACAAGAAATGGGTATTGCTTTTTATGGGGTGAAAACCACGGAAAAAGAGGTAATGAAATTGCAACTCTTGTCTATAAATATATAAGACTTGTCGATGAAAGAAAAACTTGTTCATCTATCAGTTTTTACTGCGACAGCTGTGCGGGACAAAATCACAACAGAGCCATACTTGCGACATTAATGTATTTTCTTAGCAATTCAAATTACATTAAAACTATAAAAATAACTTATTTATTACCCGGCCATACAATGATGCCAGTGGATTCAATTCATAGCACCATCGATTCTTTTATACGCAGTAGAACAATTTGGGCACCAAGTGAATGGTACACATTAATATCTAATGCACGGACTAATCCAAAAAAATACAATTGCGTTGAAATAAATTACTCCGAATTCAAAGATTGGAAAAAATTGGCATGGGTAATGCTTCCTTACGCCATGAAAATTTCCTTTAAAAATTTACGTTCTGCTTTGTTTGAAAAAAAATAACCCTATTAGAGGCCTTAGATATGGCTATTTCGAAAATAGTGAAATTAAAAATTTTAATGTAAATTCGATTTCGCGG
The DNA here is from genome assembly GCA_941918925.1 of Phyto melanocephala. Lineage (NCBI taxonomy): Eukaryota > Metazoa > Arthropoda > Insecta > Diptera > Rhinophoridae > Phyto > Phyto melanocephala. The sequence goes on along the minus strand of OW799234.1, from coordinate 41,827,746 downwards.
TCCAGACGAAACGCTGAATTGCTCGCAAAGGGACCAGCAGAATTATATACAAGTCCATTAAAAATATCTTCAGCAAAATACTGGGACCTCAAAACACTATGTGACAATAAAACCATACCTGAAAGATTCCATAACGAATTTTTAAATCTACACCATGATCATTCAATAAAAGATATTTTGCCTGAAACCGATCAAGAAGACGATTCGTCCTAAAAGCAAAATATCAATTCGTATATTTTTAATTAAAAATACCTACACATGTATGTAACTTTTACTAAGAAATTTTTTTGTTTTTTCTTTTTTTTAAGCTTTTGATATTAACTGAATCTGAATATTTTTAAGTTTGTTTTCCTAATTTGTTGCTAATAAAAGTTTAAATTTAGCTAAAAATGTATGTATATGTATATTTTTTTTATATACCAAAAATAATGTTCTATAAATATAGAACCATATAAACAAATCACGAAAATGCAAAAAAATTTAAAATTACAATATACAAAAGAATCCCTCGTCATTAAAGTATTTTATCTTAACCGACATATTCGTTATCAGTAGGTCATCAGAGAAACAGCAATATAAGCTTAAGAGCCAAAAACCCGCTATTCTCGCTGATTTTTGAAAAAAAATTTATTAATTTCATTAACTGGATAAAACGAAATGTTTATTCAAAATTTGGTTTCTTTAACTTGATTTAAACAAGATATAATATAAAAAAACTTTCTCCTGTAAAATTTCATTTCTGTCGCTCAAGCTATTTCCGCGGTTAAGGCACGATGTACATAGGTATAATGACCACATCGTAGCTTATCCTAAATTTTATATAATTTTTACATATTTAGTTGATTTTATTCTAGTAGTCAAACTCTGGGTGGTATAGAAACTGAAAAAATAGATTTTTGTTGGAAATTTAAAGGAAAAACACCAAAGCAGTTGTATTTTCATGCTTATAGCTCAATTAGTTTTAAACCGATTTGTTAGATTTCCCCAGAAATTATTTTTAAGACCATGGTTCATAGTTTGGTGTCTTTAAAAGTACAAAAAATATATGTATAAAAGTTTGAAAAATTTGATTCATTTATCAAAAAATATTTATTTTTTCAAACAATTTTTGCCTGTAGCTTTACCGGTTAGTGACCGCTTTATCCAAATTTTTTCACGAATAACTCTAGAGGCATATCATATAAAAAGTAACAAGTGTGCCTATAAATCTTCCTACAGCTGTAAATGTTTAATTTTTGTTAAACAATGTTCATTTGTTCATAATTCAGAAATTATTGCCGGAATTATGCTGATTTTTAATATCAATCTACTTCGAAATACTTCTGATATTTTGATACCACACTCGGGTCTTGGTGATGTCAAGGGCCCTAAAAAAACTTATTTCAACATTGACATGGATAGACGGACAGTTTTCAATCGTTTCCCCTCTTTACAAGCTTTCAGAAATACTTTATGGTGTCTGAAATGAATATTGTAGGTATGACAAACCTTTATATACCCTTTTACGCTGTCGTGTAAATTGAAATTGCGCCGAATTTTTGATACCTACCACCAATTTTGTATCGTAATTTTTAGCACTAAATTTATTACTTTGTTATTAAAAGTAATCACTATGGAATAATCTTTTAATACTAAAATATGCATTACTTTCTTTGTATAACTTCGGTTCGCTATAATTTATTTTCTTTAGTATATTCTTACAATGAACACTTAAGTATTTCTACTCTTGAAATGATACTACTTAAGGTGAATTCACCCATTTGTTCTGAACAAAATTTTTTCCGGAGAATAACATTTTTTACTGAGAGTTTTCTGCAGAACGATTCACCCATTTAAGAAAATTTGTCCGAAAAAACAAAGCTGCCATATAATATAAAATGCAAACAGTTGTACAAAGTGGAAGCACCGCTAGCAAACTATGTAAATAAATACAAACGTAAATTATTTCATTAAAATATATGTGAAGAAAATGTCGGATAGAAGAAAACTAAAATTATTATTTTTAATTGAAGTGCATAAAGTCAATTTGTTTGCAAAAGAAATTTATAAAAAAAAATCGAAAATAAAAAGAGTCGCTTCTATTTCATTCCATAAACCCTGTTTTAAATAATTATTTTTGTATGCACTATTGCTCATGTCATACAAACATTTTCTTCCTGGTTTTTTAATTCTTCTATTAATTTTTGAGCAATATTTTCATTAAATTCCATTTTAATTGTTAATTTTCGGCAAAAACAATTTTTGTATAATAAATGTACTGACACTGTGTGATGTGGCAACCAAATTCAATTTTCATGTAAATATTGAAAAATAGTGGCATCCCAATTCAGTTTCTTCTGAACAAGAATTAAAATTAAACCAATTCAAGAAAAATCTTTCTGAACAAAATAATCTCTCTCTCTCTCTCAAAAGTAAAACATCAAACTCAATACAAAAAAAATTTGTTCTGAACTAAAATTTTATGGGTGAATCCAGCTTTACTGACTCTCTTTGACTAAAATGTTCTGCCTGTTCAACGATGTCGAAAGAAAACCTAAGCGAAATTTCATTCGTACAAATATATTGAAAGCAACAACAAAAACTAAAAATTTGTTTTTGTTTTCAACGTATTTGTACGAATGAAATTTCGCTTGTGTTTTCTTTCGACATCGTTGAACAGACAGGTTGTATTTTTACGAAAACTGACGCGTCATCTTAATTTTTCGTTATTATACTAAATCTACTAACCAAAAAGCAATGTTTGCAAAATTTCAGAATCGTTCGTCTAATTTTTTTAGTTTTATTACGTTTTAAATTTAAATACCATTATGCAATTTTTAAAAACACTAATACAATCGTTAAAACAAAAACACTTGTCGCTTAACTACAAACTCTTGTTTGATAACACTGCTAGACAAAAAAAAATTTTTTTTCTTCCCGTTAATTAAAACTATGTGGATTTTGATGCACTGAACTCAAATCCGTTGTCGGTTATTTTCCATCAGATCGGGATTTTTTTTTATGAGCGTTGCAAATTTTTCCCCCTAAATTAATCAGGTACGGAGACATATTTCCTCCTAACCAGTCATACTACATTAGAAGATGTGTTACAAATTTGTATTTATTTAAGTTGAATAGAAATGTTCTCTATCTCTTATCGTTTTGGAATTATTTAGAAATTAATGGAAAAAAAAAATTTTTTTTCGTGGAAAATTCGTAATATTTTTCAATTTAAAAATAGAATTTAAAAAAATATAAAGCAAACATTCAACATTTTGCACTTTTTTCTAAGAGCTACTTATCTAAAAAATAAAACAAAGGTCATAAGCCATAAAAATCGGTTAAAAAATGTGGATTTTATAGTCAATTTACCACAGGTACCCAATATTGACCAAATATGTGTAATTTATTTATTATATTTGTCTATGGAAATAAATCCTTACAGACAATTAAAAAATATATATATACGTTACATAAAGTTATAATTAAACGTGAATAAAATATGAAATAAAATAATTATATTTATAAAAATTATGAATTTAAATAGACTATTATTTTGTTATACCCTTCACCTGTGGTGCACAAGCGTATATATAGCTTTGTCATTCCGTTTGTAATTTCTACAATTTTTATTTCCGACCCCATAAAGTATATATTTTCTGAAAGCTTATGAATAGAGAAGTCGATTAAGCCCTGACCGTCTGTCCGTGTGTTGGTTGAAATCAACTTTTAGAAGCAACTATATGTTCCTTAGATCTGTATATGGTATCAATCTCTTAGAAATATCCAGGAATGAATCGCTATTGAAATTCAGCACAATCGCCCCATTACTTTCTGAGATATGAGCAAAAAACCAAGACCACCTCGTTTTTTTTTTCACAATTACAACAACAACATACATACATACATGTAAAAAACATATCAAACAAAAAGAATTAGAAAAAAAAAATATTAAAAATAAGAAAAAAATAATAAAAACAAACTACAAAAAAAAATTAAAAAAAAAATTAAAAAAAAATTGTAAAAAAATTAAAAAAAATATAAAAAAAAAAATAAAATATAAATAATATATTAAATAAAATAAAATTTTTTTGGCTCAGCTGGGATCCGATGCCACATTTATTCTAACGTTGTAACGAACCTTTTTGATAGCTGGGGTAAAACTCACCGGTGCCAAGGCCCTGTCACAAAAATTTATTTTTGTTGGACCGCTTGTGAAAAGAAACACGTGTTGTTGTTCTTTTTTTTTTTACTATATTTTACCCCTCGTTTCACTCTTTATTAATTGACTATTATTTATTATCAGACAGGTCTTTACATGACCTCTTAAAATAATAGAAACAAAACGATCTTAAATATCGGGTAACGACCGACGGCAAGGATGGTGGCGCTCGGTGGTTAAGAAAAGTTAGTGACTATGCGGGACACCACGACGTCAACAACAACGCTTTCGTTGGAGTCGCAGAAGCGAACCTGCGGGACACCACGGGAACAACTACTGCGGCTAACGCGCGACGATGGGTTGACGCGTCCGGCTCTGAAGTGTATTGTGAACCTGCGGGACACCAATCACACTTCCTTTCGAAACACAGTAGTGGACCTGCGGGACACCACGGGAACAGCTACTGCGTTCGATGCTCGGAGGTGGAAAACGTAGAAGGCGCTAAAGTGTATTGGAGAACCTGCGGGACACCACGGGAACACCAATCACACTTACTTTCGAGGCACAGTAGCTAACCTGCGGGACACCACTACTGCGTCCGATGCGCGACGGCGAGAGGGTATAGAAGACGCTAAGTGTATTAGTGAACCTGCGGGACACCACGGGAGCACTAATCACACTTTCGTTCGAGGCACAGTAGCAAACCTGCGGGACACCACGGGAACAACTACTGCGTTCAACGAGCGACTTGGAAGAGAATGCCTGTTAGCGAACCTGCGGGACACCACGGGAACACTAACAAAAATTCTAATCTAACCCTTTGGTTGTAAAGTAGAGAAGACAGCGGGACACCACCAAATTCTCTAATTTACAAACTAACTACCACTAAAAATAAAGTTCTTACCGATCCAAGCGCTGCACACCAACTGATCACAATTCATTGCTGTGGCTCCTTTTATACCCTTGATGGCGACCACACAAGCACACAAACACTGATAGTGATAGTGTGTTTACATTTTGACACATTAAGCAAGATATTATACAGTGGATGTACATGATGCCACTCTTGAACAAACTAATGGGCAACATTGTTAGCCGTTAGTATGAATACTTTAGACTAAAATTCAAATGCTATTCTATACAAATTAATTAAATAAATTTCTTACAGAGTTTTGATAACAATAATTGTAGATATAAAGATAATGCTTATATCGATTATAATAATAATAATAATAATACTAATATCTATACAAATGTTTCCATTATTAATTATACAGTGTACATGAAGTTGAAGATAGTAAGTTATAAGATTATAAAGTTATAATTACAGCAAATCTAAATGATGTAATTCATAAGAAAATATTTTATACAATATATATAAAAAAATACAAAATTGGTAAACTACAATTTTGGTGGGCGACAAAAACGAGCGCCGACTTTTATCGTCACACATCCCCCCTTCTTCGCGGAGCGGAGATACTTTATATCCGCTGGATGTTGACGCTGCCGCTCTTAGCGATGATGATTCGGAAGGTGGCTTCTCCGCTATGGTGTAAAAACTTAAGTCGCTGGCCCTTCGTACGGTTCTTTTGGGCGGCTTCGATCGCGTCTAGCAATTCGACTGGCCATTGAGATTCGTTGGCGGCCGGACTATGATTACCGGGAGAGCCAGTTAGTGTTGTAGGTTTTAACTTTGGTAGGGATATTTGCATGGATGACCACCTGATAGACATCTTTGTTGATGTGGAACTTGGACTTCGACTGTTGGGCGATGGAGAGTGTATTTTGACCTTCGTTGGGCTTAATATCGCCTTAGATGTGTAGAGTGACAAATACGGGGCGGCCGTCGTCGATTTACTAGTTGTACTATGCGACAGGCGTCCCCCAGGATATGGGTCAGTGCACGCTCCTGGGACTCTTATAAAACGACTGGGTGTTGGGGAGACCTTGAACTTTCGGCCGGAGGTGTCAGTAACGAGTTTGTTTCTTCTATTTCGGTACCCTGCCAGTTTCGTCACTGAAGAAGACAGCTTATCAGCCTGCCGACGCGGTGTACTGGCGTCGTTTATCGGTGGGGTGCTATCTTTGTTAGACGGTTCGTCGACTGCCATCTTTCGGGCTTCGACCTTGGAACAATCTAACGTTATTCCGGCAATTTGAATGGTTGTGTTAAATTGACGCAGAAATTCCAGACCCACGATAAGATCCTCACAAGACTTGGACATGATTAGGAAACGACATTTTCTTGAAATGTTCCCCAGCTTGGTCTGAAGTTCAACCGCCTGAGATACTTTACACGTGGACCCGTCAGCTAGTATAACGTATCGCTTGTCATCGATGAGTCGGGGTTTTGGATGCAGTCGTTGAATACAACGGTTGTGTATAAAGTTCTGGCTGGCTCCTGTGTCGATGATTGCTTTGGCCGTAATGTTGGCAATGCGCAACGATGCTGTCAACCTCGTCTCTTCGTTACGTAATTGGCTTGTTGTGTGGTAGGATCTTCGTTTTTTATACGGAGGCCCGACAAAATTCAATTTAGTCGGCCCCCGAAGGCACTTTTCCGAACGTTGATTTTTTTTCTCCGGACACCTAGATTCATAGTGTCCTTGGGAACTAAACAAATGACATCGCCTTTGTTGACTAGTTGATGAAAATGCGGGTGAATTAACTACTTCGGTTCGAGTTGGAAAAGTTCGACCTGGGATGCCTTCGAGGTCCTCTGCTAACTTAATCAGCTCCTTCAGAGATGAAAAATCTTTTTGTTTCACGTACCACTGATATTCCGCTCGGGCATTACGAAAAATGCGCTGTAGCTGTTGTTCCTTGGTTAGGCTGGAGTGCCGCATTAAATTTTGTAATGCCAAAATATAGTCCTTAAAGCACTCGCCTGGGAGTTGTAGCCTGGAGCGGATGTCATCTTTCAATTTTTCGAAATATCTAGAGGGGAGAAAGAAGGCGAGAAAGTCTGTTTTAAATGTACACCATACCTGCCAGTGAGCGTTGTTATTACGATACCACACTAATGCTCGCTCGCATAGGAACTCTGGCATCACCTTCGGTAGCTGGTCGAGTATCACGTCGTAGATGTCCGCCAGTTCCTCAAGCCGTTCAATAAAAACTAATGGCTCCGCCATACCATCATACGAAAGCCCCCACTTGCGGACTTGGTCAATTAGCTTCATTTTTGCTTCAGCGACATTGGGCGTGGTGATACTGACCGACGGTCGACGGCTCTCTCGTTGATTTTCACTTTTCATGGGCGACGTATTGGAGGCACTGCATCCAGGAACGTCGAGCGAATTTACTGCCTCATTTTGTTCCTGTAAGACCTGAAGCCGGATGGTTACCTCATCACTGTGTTCGCTGTTAATAAATTGTGCTAATCTTTTTCGCCAATCTTCGACCGTACCGGTTGCGTCTAACGCGAATTCTTTTAAGAAAATCAATAATTCGTCCCGCTTTAACGCGTATATCCAACCGGTTTTCAACGCTGATTTCAGCATTTTGTTTTTCTATTCACTTTTCGATTTTGTGAGTTTTTTCTGTTTTTAAATGATAACCCGATTACGTCACCGCAATTGCATACATATAAAACTTTATTTTTCTAATATTCAATTTGTAAAAAAAACGATGTGAAATGTTCTTTTTAATTTGTGTGCTCTCTTTCTATTACGATTTTGTTCGAAGGCCACGTTATTTAATTAATTTTCTCTATTCATAAGTTCACCCGTTCACAATTATTTTATTTAAACCCGGCACTTTAGCTCCACTATTTTTTTTTTCTTTTTATTAATGTTTTTATTTTCTAGAACAATAGTCTCTTTTAAAATGTTTATTTAGTTATAAGCACGCACGTTTTTAACCAATGTTATTTAATTTTCTAATTGAAATATTTTTCCCTTTTTTCGATTTAACAGTTTATTTTCAATATATTTTTCGTTTTTTTTTTCCAGTCTTTTATTTATTTATATAAATATCTTTTTTTTTTTGTTTTTTTTTTTAACTATTATCCCATGTTTTTATACTTTCTTAAGCGTATAGTTTCCACAGTAAAATTTTTTTTTTTTTACCTCCTTTTTTTTCACTTCTTACGCGGTTTTTTTTTTCACAAGCGTCCCTGCTCGGGCGCCATTGTAACGAACCTTTTTGATAGCTGGGGTAAAACTCACCGGTGCCAAGGCCCTGTCACAAACATTTATTTTTGTTGGACCGCTTGTGAAAAGAAACACGTGTTGTTGTTCTTTTTTTTTTACTATATTTTACCCCTCGTTTCACTCTTTATTAATTGACTATTATTTATTATCAGACAGGTCTTTACATGACCTCTTAAAATAATAGAAACAAAACGATCTTAAATATCGGGTAACGACCGACGGCAAGGATGGTGGCGCTCGGTGGTTAAGAAAAGTTAGTGACTATGCGGGACACCACGACGTCAACAACAACGCTTTCGTTGGAGTCGCAGAAGCGAACCTGCGGGACACCACGGGAACAACTACTGCGGCTAACGCGCGACGATGGGTTGACGCGTCCGGCTCTGAAGTGTATTGTGAACCTGCGGGACACCACGGGAACACCAATCACACTTCCTTTCGAAACACAGTAGTGGACCTGCGGGACACCACGGGAACAGCTACTGCGTTCGATGCTCGGAGGTGGAAAACGTAGAAGGCGCTAAAGTGTATTGGAGAACCTGCGGGACACCACGGGAACACCAATCACACTTACTTTCGAGGCACAGTAGCTAACCTGCGGGACACCACGGGAACAACTACTGCGTCCGATGCGCGACGGCGAGAGGGTATAGAAGACGCTAAGTGTATTAGTGAACCTGCGGGACACCACGGGAGCACTAATCACACTTTCGTTCGAGGCACAGTAGCGAACCTGCGGGACACCACGGGAACAACTACTGCGTTCAACGAGCGACTTGGAAGAGAATGCCTGTTAGCGAACCTGCGGGACACCACGGGAACACTAACAAAAATTCTAATCTAACCCTTTGGTTGTAAAGTAGAGAAGACAGCGGGACACCACCAAATTCTCTAATTTACAAACTAACTACCACTAAAAATAAAGTTCTTACCGATCCAAGCGCTGCACACCAACTGATCACAATTCATTGCTGTGGCTCCTTTTATACCCTTGATGGCGACCACACAAGCACACAAACACTGATAGTGATAGTGTGTTTACATTTTGACACATTAAGCAAGATATTATACAGTGGATGTACATGATGCCACTCTTGAACAAACTAATGGGCAACATTGTTAGCCGTTAGTATGAATACTTTAGACTAAAATTCAAATGCTATTCTATACAAATTAATTAAATAAATTTCTTACAGAGTTTTGATAACAATAATTGTAGATATAAAGATAATGCTTATATCGATTATAATAATAATAATAATAATACTAATATCTATACAAATGTTTCCATTATTAATTATACAGTGTACATGAAGTTGAAGATAGTAAGTTATAAGATTATAAAGTTATAATTACAGCAAATCTAAATGATGTAATTCATAAGAAAATATTTTATACAATATATATAAAAAAATACAAAATTGGTAAACTACAATTTTGGTGGGCGACAAAAACGAGCGCCGACTTTTATCGTCACAACGTGTACGTATGCACGTATTCTATATGAGATGAATGGTGATACAAACAATTGTTATTGCATGACTACACGTTGTGAAGGGTATATAAGATTCGGCACGGCCGAATATAGCACTGTTACTTGTTTTTAATTGTATTTGACGTTAAAGAAAAATCTATAAATTTGAAATATTTGTTGAAGTTATTACACATTCTTACATATTAGAATAATTGACTCTAGAAAATTGAACCACTAGAAGGGTAAAATTACGTGATGGGCGTTGAGGTACATTAAACGAAATATTGTTGATTAGAAAACTAGATCCTATCTCGCCAGTAATTATGTTTAAAACAAATGATATGTTGAGTGTAGTTCTACGGCTTTTCAAAGTTGGCAGCTTAATAAGAGAGTATAGCTGAATACGAAGGCAAATTCATCGGGTTAAAGTTCAACCCACGAAGACAAAAAAGCAGAAACTGCTTTTGAACGGATTCAATAGCATCAGAATGTATTGTATATATGGGGTCCCATATTATAGATCCATACTCTAGAATAGGCCTTACAAGCGCACAGTACAAACTTTTAGTGACGTAAGGATCATTAAACTCTTTAGCCCAGCGTTTTACAAAACCCAGTAAACCTCTGGCTTTATTGGCAGTCATGGTTATGTGTAGAACGAAATTGAGTTTTGAATCAAGCAGAATTCCAAGATCAATGAAGTTATCTACCAATTCCAACTGATAGCCATTAATAACATAATTTGCACAAATTGGGTTCATATATTTACATTTTTTTAAATTAAGCTCCATCAAATTTAACTTGCACCATGTATATACGGACTAAGGTCCTCTTGAAGACGTTGTTGCTCCGTTACTTGACGATATCTTAGAAAAACTTTAACATCATCTGCATACATCAAAATATTGGAATTTGAATCGCTAAGGTAAGTCATTAATGAACCATAAAAAAAGAAGCGGTCCAAGGTGCCTACCCTGCGGTACACCAGATAATACATCAATACTTTTAGAATGAGTGTTTCTAAAACGAACGGTTTGCTTCCTATTAGTTAAATAAGAATAAATCCATTTTATACTAACATCTGAAAACCCCATCAAACATAACTTCGTTTTGAGTAGCACGTGGTTGACTTTATCGAAAGCTTTACTGAAATCAGTATAGATAACATCAGTCTGTTGTTGTTGAAGAAATCCTCGATGTATAGTAGTTGTAAGTTCTAAAAGATTTGTCATAGTAGAACATAGTTTTTGAAATCCATGCTGATAAGGTGATATCAAATTTGAAACTTGGTAAGATATGTGTACAGTTATGATTTTTTCAAATATTTTAGGTATAATGCTCAATTTTGCTATACCACGATAATTTACAATATCAGATTTATTTCCTGATTTATTCAAAGGAATAATAAAAGATTCCCTCCAAACGTCAGAAAAATTACCGGATTCTATTGATGTGTTAAATACAATATATAAGGGAATAGCAATAGCTTCAGCACAGTTTATTAAAATATTGCTGGGAATTTCATCAGGGCCGAAGTTGAATGAAAATTTAAGATTCTTTAATTCCATAGAGATTTTAGAAACATCAATTAATGGAATACATATCGTCTGATTTGCTGTTATTTTATAACGGTAAATTTCAGAATCAATATAAGTTGAATCCGAATAAGTTGTTGAGAAAAAATCAGCGAATAAGTTGCTTATAATGGCATCATCGGTGGATTCAACTTGTTGAAACCTCATAGAAGAAGGGTATCCAGTAGTTTTTTTCTTTGAATTAACAAATTTAAAAAATGATTTCGGATTACGTTTACAATTATATTTCATTTTATATATATAATCATCATAACATATTTTATTGAGTGATGTGTATACGGCACGACTCACGGAGTACCTAAGATAGTCAACATGGGAACCAGATTGTTTAAATTTATTATAGCATTTATTCTTTTTATTCTTAGCACGGGCCAATTGTTTACTATTCCATGGTGGACCAGATAAATGTTTAGAAATTTGTTTTGGGGCACATAAATTTAAAAAAGAGTAAAACTTTTTGTATAATGCATTACACATTTGATTTACATCATTATAAGACGATAATATGTTGTTCCAGTTTGTATCCATAATGAATTTATTTAACATTGTAACGACACGTTTACCGCTGGTTGCTGGGATAGTCTCACCGGTGTCCAGGGTCGTACAAAAATTTGTAAAACGGGATAAAATAAAATCGTGATTTCGGTTATTCGCTTAACGTTAAAATTTTCTTTATTTCTCTCACTAGCCTAATTTACACCGGCCGGTTTGACGTAATGGTAACGCCACGCGCACACTACCACGTACTATCAGATATGCGGACAATAGCTCGTTATTCCACCAAAAAGGCGTGAGGGAGGAAGTTACGTGGGGAATTAGCAACTCCTCGCCACTTCTCTTCCACCCCGTCACTGGATAAGTGATTGAGGGCTTTCCGCGGGAGTTCTCAACTCCTCGGCCGGGGCTTCTCAGTTCACTATATCCTTACGCCAGGTGATCGTTGGTCAGGAGGCTACTTGGGGAGTTAGCAACTCCGCGCCAGTCTTCCTCCTGCCTAAGAGCTGGTAGTGAGAAGTTCTTTGAGGGAGTTAGCAACTCCACGACAAACCACTTCTTACCACCCTCTTACTACGTCCTAAGAGCTTGTAGTGCGAAAGCTTTGGGGAGTTAGCAACTCCACGACAAATACCCTCGAACTACTGCAATACCTAGACAATAAGAGTTTATTTGGGGAGTTAGCAACTCCACAACAAATAATGTCTTACCTTTAGGCAGCCTGCTCGCTGACTCACATTTTCTTCACAATGATCGTGCCCTTATACCCTTTGCTTGGGTACACACACTCATTCACACACACTGTTTGATTGTGTGTTGTTAAGAAACACAAACAGCTGTGCTTGAGGAAGTGTTCGTAATTGCATTAGTGTGTATATATAAGCGAAACGTAGGGGCGCTACCAGTAGGCCAACCGTTAGGTTTGAATTTAAATTAATATTCTTAAATTAATTCAGATTAAATTCATTTTACAAATAATTTCGTTCTATAAGTATAAATATAATATAAATATAGATAAACAATAGAATTCAATATTACTGATTATAATAATACATTACTAACAAATTAATAGGGTAATAATTATTTAAAAGAAAAAATAATATTATAGTAACTACCAATTGATACGGTAATAAGTTAAATAAATAAATGAACAAGGCCAACATTGTTGTCATTCACACACACTGTTTGATTGTGTGTTGTTAAGAAACACAAACAGCTGTGCTTGAGGAAGTGTTCGTAATTGCATTAGTGTGTATATATAAGCGAAACGTAGGGGCGCTACCAGTAGGCCAACCGTTAGGTTTGAATTTAAATTAATATTCTTAAATTAATTCAGATTAAATTCATTTTACAAATAATTTCGTTCTATAAGTATAAATATAATATAAATATAGATAAACAATAGAATTCAATATTACTGATTATAATAATACATTACTAACAAATTAATAGGGTAATAATTATTTAAAAGAAAAAATAATATTATAGTAACTACCAATTGATACGGTAATAAGTTAAATAAATAAATGAACAAGGCCAACATTGTTAGGTGTTGGCAAAAACGAAGGCACTGACTTTTGCCGTTACACTACCCCCATTCGTCGGGGTGTCGGAAAACTACGTTGTCTCACTTTAAGGGCTGGCACATAAGATGTGTACCCTTCCGCTGTGGGCTATGCTTCCATTCTATATTTTGTTGGAACTCGGCCGAGTTTTATCGAAGTGATCCTTTTTGGGGCTCATGCGTCTATGGCGATGCGTTGGGATAAGGATCTAAAAATATATAAAAGACAAAATACAAGCGCACGATTAGTGACTTATTGGTGGTACGATTTCAGTTCACTTATATGTGCTGTCCTTTCGTCAGTGTTTTGTTCATTCTTGAGCTTTACGATCACTGGGGACACAAAACTCCTCACTCGATAGGGTCCTCCGTATTTGGGTGCGAGCTTAGCGGCAAAGCTTTCACCAGCTTTAGAAAGTGGGTGCTGTCGTACAAGCACCTGCTCACCGAGCTTTGGCTTCCACTGTCTTCGTCGCAAATTATAATGGTGCTGTTGCTTCTGAGCCGATGCTATCAAATTGCGTCGGACCAGACTAAATACTGCTTTAAGTTCGTTGGCGCGATCATGGGGTGATTGGTGGTGAGCTCTAGTTCCGACGGTGACTTGGTCATATAGAGCTTTAGGGAGTCGTGGTTCTCTACCCTTGGTCAGATACGCTGGGGTGTATCCTGTTGATTCAGCAACGCTTGTGTTGATCGCCAGCATGATTTCTGGTATGGCCTCATCCCACGATTTATGCTGTTGACCTGCAAACTGGGCGACAATTGTTTTAATCGTACGGTTGGCCCTTTCTGTTGGGTTCTCCTGGGGCGTGTATTGAGCGGTGCATTGTTGTTGTACTCCAATATCCTCCAAGTATTTCTTAAAATACCGAGCGGTAAACTGGGATCCATTATCGGTGATGATGGTTTTTGGCACCCCGTAACGAGCGACAATGCGTTCACGAAAAGCTTTCACCAGACCCTCTGCGGTTGCCTTTCTTAATGGTATCAGCTCACACCATTTTGAGAAACCATCGAACAATACCAGAAGCATGGTATTGCCGTGTTTGGTTTTGGGTAGCGGACCCACAAAGTCAGCACAAACAATTTCAATTTCTGGTCGATTTTGTAGCGTTGACATAACTCACACTTTCGTACATATCGACAGACATCTCTGGCCATACCTGGCCAGAAATACCGATTCGCGACCTTATGTAGCGTCTTCTTAATACCAAGATGTCCACCGGTTGCAGTGTCATGATTCTCGCTGATAACCTGGTTTCTTAAAGAAGTAGCCACGCAGAGCTTCCAGGGAGTGCAATCCTCGTTATTGACTCCTCGGGATGTGTGTTTATAAAGTTGATTGTTCACAATTGTAAAATTAGCAAATCTTTCAGGGTTTTTCTGTACCTCGGCCATTCGCTGCTGTATCCACGCACAGTTGGTGGTACCTGCTACTCGTACCAAGTTGATGACATCTACTGGTTTTCTAGATAGCGCGTCTGCTACAATATTCTGTTGGCCTCTGCGATATTGTATCGAAAATTGGTATTGCTGTAATTCCAGCGCCCATCGTGCCAACCTCCCAGTAGGGTTATCGATAATATTTAACCACTTAAGGGACAGGTGGTCGGTGATCACAACAAATTCGTAGCCTTCTAAGTAGGGTCTCATCTTTCGAATGCCCCAAACTATTGCTAGACATTCTCTTTCCGTAGCTGAATAGTTCCGTTCCGCCGCGTTCAGATGACGACTGGCGTACGCGATTACTCGCTCATCTCCTTCCAGCTTTTGGGTGAGGACTGCACCGAGTCCATATTCGCTCGCATCTGTCTGCAGAACGAAAGTTTTCGAAAAGTCTGGGCAGGCGAGTACTGGTGCTTCGGTTAACTTTGCCTTCAGGGTATTAAACGCGGCTTGCTGCTCTTCTCCCCATTTCCAGGGTTTACCTTTACGTAATAACTCTGTCAAGGGTTTCGTGGTACTAGCGAAATCGGGTACGAACCTTCGGTACCATGAGGTGACCCCGAGGAACTGTCGGACTTCGTGACATTATTTGGAGAAGTCATGTTGGTTATTGCTGCAACTTTGTCAGGGACGGTGCGTATCCCATCTTGGGTAACCACGTGCCCCAGATACTTCGTTTCCGTCTTGAAAAAGATATGCGGACAATAGCTCGTTATTCCACCAAAAAGGCGTGAGGGAGGAAGTTACGTGGGGAATTAGCAACTCCTCGCCACTTCTCTTCCACCCCGTCACTGGATAAGTGATTGAGGGCTTTCCGCGGGAGTTCTCAACTCCTCGGCCGGGGCTTCTCAGTTCACTATATCCTTACGCCAGGTGATCGTTGGTCAGGAGGCTACTTGGGGAGTTAGCAACTCCGCGCCAGTCTTCCTCCTGCCTAAGAGCTGGTAGTGAGAAGTTCTTTGAGGGAGTTAGCAACTCCACGACAAACCACTTCTTACCACCCTCTTACTACGTCCTAAGAGCTTGTAGTGCGAAAGCTTTGGGGAGTTAGCAACTCCACGACAAATACCCTCGAACTACTGCAATACCTAGACAATAAGAGTTTATTTGGGGAGTTAGCAACTCCACAACAAATAATGTCTTACCTTTAGGCAGCCTGCTCGCTGACTCACTTTTTCTTCACAATGATCGTGCCCTTATACCCTTTGCTTGGGTACACACACTCATTCACACACACTGTTTGATTGTGTGTTGTTAAGAAACACAAACAGCTGTGCTTGAGGAAGTGTTCGTAATTACATTAGTGTGTATATATAAGCGAAATGTAGGGGCGCTACCAGTAGGCCAACCGTTAGGTTTGAATTTAAATTAATATTCTTAAATTAATTCAGATTAAATTCATAGATAAACAATAGAATTCAATATTACTGATTATAAATAATAATACATTACTAACAAATTAATAGGGTAATAATTATTTAAAAGAAAAAATAATAATATAGTAACTACCAATTGATACGGTAATAAGTTAAATAAATAAATGAACAAGGCCAACATTGTTAGGTGTTGGCAAAAATGAAGGCACTGACTTTTGCCGTTACAACATGTTATAATTGGTATGTTTGAATGCAAAAACTTTTTCATTTTTATCCATCAAATGAATATCAGATTTATATGGAATGGATGATACTAATTCAATTGTAGGATGGTGACAATCTTCCGGCGTTGTAATGGGAAATGAGCGTCTAACGAAACAATCAGCGACATCGTTAACAAATACTAAATCCAAAATTTTAGAATAATTGTTAGGAATGCCATTAATCTGGAAAAGGCACATGTCATATAAAATATTAAAGAATTCATCGTAGTTTGAATTTTGCCTCGTTTGAATAAAATAATTATCATCCGGTAGATATTTCCAAGCTATTGAAGGTAAGTTAAAATCAACAAAAACGGAGTCAGCACCACAAGCAGAACGAGTAATAGATCTTAAAGCCTCGGCATGATTAATATATATAATCGGAGGAGAAGATGGCGGGATATACGAACAATTTACAAATATTCGTTTACAATTAAGTTTTATCAAGACAGATATAAATTCAATATCATATGATGAGTCCATTTCAACAAGTTCAGATGATAAATTACGAGAAACTGTAATAAGGACGCCACCACCAGTAGTTTTGCTACCACGATCACGACGATAAATATTGAACTTATTACATAGAATCTCGGAATTAAAAATATTTTCATTAAGCCAAGTTTCAGTAAATACATGTAAAGACATGATGATCGATATTAAAACTATTTATATATAAAGATGAAAGTTTAGTTCTTAAGCCACGAACATTTTGGTAAATGATAGAAATGTAATCATTAGATGATGTTAGTTTTTTGAACCTAAAAGATCTGGTACTGGAATAACACCAACATTTTGAGATCTAGTCTTGTATACATATTCCTCTTCCTCTATGCTGAAATAACTCAAAAAAGGTTGTTCTCTATTTCGAAAGTACGAGACTTAAGGTCCTTTTGCACCAAATTCCATAAATTTAATTGGGATGCAAGAAGCTTAGACTTATTTTTTGAGAGCCCTTACACTGCTCAGCAGCAAAATCCTCCATTAAATAAAACTATGTGGACTATATGGAGCTTGATGCGCTGGACTCAAATCCGTTGTCGGTTTTTTTCCATCAGATCGGGATTTTCTTTTTATGGGCGTGGCAAATTTTTCCCCCTAAATTAGTCAGGTACGGACACATATTTAATCCTAACTCGAAAACCAGTCATGTGTAACAAAATTGTATTTATTTCAGTGGAATACAATTTTTCTCTATCTCTTATCGTTTTGGAGTTACTTAGAAATTAATGGAGAAAAAATTTTTTTTTCGTGCAAAATTCGTAATATTTTTCAAATTAAAAATGGATTTAAAAAAAAATATAACTCAAATATTCAACATTTTAAACTTTTTTCTGAAAACTACTTATCTTGGAAATAAAAAAAGCCATAAACCATTAAAAGCGGTTAAAAAATGTGGATTTTATTGTCAATTTACCGCAGGTACCCAATATTGTAATGCAACCAGCCTTGCATATGATATATGTAACATTTCGTTAGGTGAGCAGGTAATGGAACTAAAGTACAACTGTATTTTACATAGTTCTTGGAATTAATATTTATAACAGTATTTTTCAATTACCTGTGATTTCAAATTAAGAACATTAGAAGCTAATGGGCAATAAGCTAGTCACTTTTAATTTGAATATCGTGCGGTTAAAATCGGCAACAGTAAATAGATCTTATAGTGTACTTTGTTATTGTGTAAAGAAATAAAGCAATTAAAGAATCCACAAACGCTTTCATATTACAAAATGTCAAGGATTTGTAACAAATCTCCAATTTTATTTTGTTACGTTTGTGGCAATCTAACTTTAAGTTCTCAACGGGAGACAATATCTTTTAAGACTAAAAATGCTTATCGCCGTTATTTTGGGTTTCCTATCGATGATAGAGATAAAAATTAGCTGCCGAAAATATGTTGTAGTAGCTGTGGTAAGTCTTTAAGAGGTTGGTTAAAAGGAAATCATAAGTCTTTATGAAGCCATTTATGAAGCCAGCGATTTGGAGTGAACCACAACATCATCAAAATGATTGCTACTTTTGCCATACTAAAACACGTGGGTTTACGAAAAAAACCAAAAATAAAGTAATATATCCAAATACCTCATGCGTCATACGACCAGTTTACAAGTAAATTTTAACCTCCATTGCCTCCTACAGACGATGAAGAAGATGGGACTTCTGCAGCAACTGAATCCACTTACGCCAGCATTGGTGTTTCTTCGCATTTATTTGGAAGTTCAACGAGTAAACCTTATTTTCCGAATTAAACTGATATGAATAACTTAGTTCGTAAATTAATGCTGAGCTTCTTGCATCCTAATTAAAAGAATGGAATTTGGTGCAAAAAGGCGTTAACGTCTCGTATTTCGAAATAGAGAACAACCTTTTTTGAGTTATTTCAGCAGAGAGAAAAGTTTGGTATTTTGTGATATTGCTGATGGACTTTTGCGACAACTGTGTTTCAGTCATACATCCGAGGATTGGCGGCTTTTTATTGATTCATCCAAGACAATTTTGAAAGCCGTTTTACTTCACAATGGCAACAAATTTCCATCGGACCCACTCGCGTATGCAAGAAATATAAAAGAAAAGTATTGTAGCATGAAGATGATACTACAAAAAACTTTTATATTCCCATTACTCATGGAATCTGCAGATTTGAAAGTCGTAGCGATGTTAAATGGATTGCAAAGTGGATATACTAAGTTTTATTGCTTTTTATGTGAATGGGATAGCCGCGCAAAAGAAAAACATTACAATGTTAAAATTTGGCCGAAAAGAGTAAATTTTATTCCAGGAGAAAAAAATTTAGCAGAAGAGCCTTTAAATCAAAAGGAACAAACTCTTCTCTTCATATAAAGCTAGGCCTAATGAAAAATTTTGTCAGAGCAATGAACAAGGATGGTGAAGCCTTTCTATACATTAAGAGCAAATTTCCTAGAATCAGAGATGCTAAAGTAAAAGAATGCATATTTGTAGGTCCACAAATACGACAGCTTATGAAGGACGAGGTTTTTAAAACGAAATTGAATGATGTAGAAGAAAGAACATGGACAGCTTAAGCTACTTTTTTATTTTAACAATGTTTCCTAAATAAAAATTAATAATTATTAACAAAAATTTTGTGTTATTTTAAATAAAATAGTCTGTAAATATTTTGATTTTTTATTGTAATTTGAAGTTATCTACGGGTCACGACAGGGTGGGTGCTTTAAGCGAGGCGTTGCTACAAAATTACAATCTGGCAAATTTTTTTGCTTGTATTTGTTTTTGTTGTACGAAAATAGATAAAAGTAAAAAGTTGCCATTCATTGATGCTACAAGTTATTTATATCAGTTTAATTCGAAAAATAAGGTTTACTTGTTGGACTTCCAAATGAATGCGAAGAAACACCTATGCTGGCGTAAGTGGATTCAGTTGCTGCAGAAAGCCCATCTTCTTCATTGTCTGTAGGAGGCAATGGAGTTAAAAATTTACTTGTAAACTGGTTAACTGGTCGTTTGACACATGAAGTATTTGGATATATTACTTTATTTTTGGTTTTTTCGAAAACCCACGTCTTTTAGTATGGCAAAAGTAGCAATCATTTTGATGTTTTGTGGTTCACTCCAAGTCGCTGGCTTCATAAACGGCTTCATAAAGACTTATGACTTCCTTTTAACCAACCTCTTAAAGACTTACCACAGCTACTACAACATATTTTCGGCAGCCAATTTGTATCTCTATCATCGATAGGAAACCCAAAAAAACGGCGATAAGAATCTTTAATCTTGGAAGATATCTTATCCCGTTGAGAACTTAAAGTTAGATTGCCACAAAGATTTGTTACAAATCCTTGACACTTTGTAATATGAAAGCGTTTGTGGATTCTTTAATTGCTTTATTTCTTTACACAATAACAAAGTGCACTATAAGATCTATTTACTATTGCCGATTTTAACCGCACGATATTCAAATTAAAAGTGACTAACTTATTGCCCATTAGCTTCTAATGTTCTTAATTTGAAATCACAGGTAATTGAAAAATACTGTTATAAATATTAATTCCAAGAACTATGTAAAATACAGTTGTACTTTAGTTCCATTACCTGCTCACTTAACGAAATGTTACATATATCATATGTAAGGCTGGTTGCATTACAATATTGGGTACCTGCGGTAAATTGACAATAAAATCTACATTTTTTAACACACATTTTTAAGATAAGTAGCTCTCAGAAAAAAGTGCAAAATGTTGAATATTTGCTTTATAGTTTTTATACCCTTCACACAGTGAAAAAGGGTATATATAGGTTTGTCATTCCGTGTGAAATTTCTACAATTTTCATTTTCGACCCCATAAATTATATATTTTCTGAAAGCTTATGAATAGGGAGTCGATTAAGCTCTGTCAGTCTGTCCGTGTGTATGTTGAAATCAACTTTTTAAAGCCCCCCGACATCGCTTGAACCCGGGTGAGGTATTAAAATATCAGAAATATTCGGGAGTAGATCGGTATTAAGAATCAGAAGCATCGGTGCATAAACAACTGAGATATGAGCAAACACCCACGACCACCTCGATTTTTTTTTTTATTTTTTATTTAATATATTATTTATATTTTTATTATTATTATTTTTTTAATTTTTTTTGATATTTTTTGCTTTATATTTATTATATATATTTGAATTTTTTTTTATTATTTTTTTTTTAACATACATATGTATAACATATATATGTATGTACGTATTTCATATGGGATGAATGGTGATACAAACTGCTGTTATTGCATGACTACACGTTGTAAAGGGTATATAAGATTCGGCACTGGCGAATATAGCGCTCTTACTTGTTTTAATTTAATTTTTAAATTGAAAAATATTACGAACTTTGCACGAAGAAAATTTTTTTGTCCATTAATTTTTGAATAATTTCAAAACGATAAGAGATAGAGAAAAATTCTATTCGATTAAAATAAATACAATTTTGTTTACACATCTTCTGGTGTTTAATTTTTGAATATCTCCGTACCTGACTAATTTAGAGGAACAAATTTGCCACGCCCATAAAAAAATATCCCGATCTGATGGAAAAAAAACGATAACGGATTTGAGTTTAGCGCATCAAAATCCATATAGTCCGGTTAGCCGGTCGAATGCATAAAATATCATTTTTTTCTTATACCCATGACAGAGATACATATATAGGTATAAACTAGTTTGTTCTATGGTTTAATTGCATTTTAAGTTGACACACATTCGATGGCGTTTTAGTATCTTTGATAATTTAAAATAATTTTAATTTATTTACATAAAAATTATATGTTTATTTTTAAAAGCAATACAAGGAATCCATCAATAAAAATATTCTAAAAGTTTTTACAAAACAAACTAGAATTATACAAAAATATTTTAACAAGTAAAGTTTTTAACAAGTAGGAAACTATACAAAATAAATTTAAAATAAGGACACTACATAACTTCCCCTCTCAGAAATAAAAATCCTACAATTTTATATGTGATTTTATTGCGATGATTGTATTCTAATTGTTGGTTTTCTTTATCAATATATGCAGGTTTGATTAAATCTATTGACACTGATCGAGTAGAATTACCATATTGAATTTTAAATATTTTGTCTATTCTCTCTAATACTTTAAAAGGACCTTCAAATGGAGCAGATAATTTAGAAGACTGCGTAACTTTCACAAATACGTATTCACAACTTTCTAATGCTTTTGGTACATACGATCTTTCATTGTTATGGTAAAATACTTTTGTTCTAACTTCAGAAAAATGTTCTCTTAATTTTGAAACCAAAAATTCGCCACCTATGTTATCCTTTGATTCTAAAAATTCAATATGGTAATTCTACTCGATCAGTGTCAATAGATTTAATCAAACCTGCATATATTGATAAAGAAAACCAACAATTAGAATACAATCATCGCAATAAAATCACATATAAAATTGTATAATTTTATTTCTGAGAGGGGAAGTTATGTAGTGTCCTTATTTTAAATTTAATTTTTATAGTTTCCTACTTGTTAAAAACTTTACTTGTTAAAATATTTTTGTATAATTCTAGTTTGTTTTGTAAAAACTTTTAGAATATTTTTATTGATGGATTCCTTGTATTGCTTTCATTTTGTACAGGTATTTCAAAATTGTTTGGGAGAGAAGATGGTGTAGTTAAAGAATCGTGAAATTCTTCTTGATTATCAACATTTTGTGATCGCGTTAAAACCATGGTATAAAATTGTATAGAATTTCTAAGAGAAGTTACACAAATCTAATTATATAAAAAGTATTTATAAAAATTCTTAAGTTAGGTTATATTCTAAAATAATTTAAGATCTTATTTATATGTAAATACTTATCAATTCTTCCTTTCTTTCTAATTGCAAAATCAAAGATGGATGTGTCTTCCGAGAAAATCTGAATATGGATGTAGTTCTTGATTAGCTCTATAAAATTTAATGCTCTTCAGATTTGAAATCTCTATACATTTTTGTATTTCTAAATTTATTTCCAATTAATTGTCCGTTGATTTATATGACTTCTTGATGTAGGTCAATTATGCAACTTATTTCCAGTTTTATTTGTTATTTTAAGTTTGGCCAATTTTAAAAGTATTTCTTCTATTCACAAGTTCGATTTGCAGGATCGCCAATTTAGTATCTTTGATAATTTAAAATAATTGTAATTTATTAACATAAAAATTATATGTTTATTTTTGAAAGCAATACAAGGAATCCATCAATAAAAATATTCTAAAAGTTATTATTTAAATTTTTAATCAGGCTTGAGTTCATATTCATATTCTTTATTTTTACAAAGAATTTTTTTAATTGTGATAAATGAAAGAATAAATCTTGAAAAATTATATTTTTACCGACACTAGCCGAGTGGAATGCATTTTCGAAACCAGCTACGATTTCATCAGTGTCGGTAAAAATATAATTTTTCAAGATTTATTCTTTTATTTATCACAATTAAAAAATTCTTTGTAAAAATAAAGAATATTAATATGAACTCAAGCCTGATTAAAAATTTAAATAATAGTTTAAATAGAAAAGTTCGACAAAATAAAAATTCAATTTATATAAACACAGGGCACGGTGCAAAAAATCATTTATTGACTGTTAGTCAGTCAACATTTCGTTGTATACTGACCTCACAGAAAATAAAACAAATGATTATAAACATTGATTGTTAAAAACAATTATCTGTTCTTATCGCTACCTAACTGGTGGCTAGAGCAGGACAAAAATAGTGATAAATGAAAGATAATAACAAACAAAAGTAAAAAGGGTTGCTGTTTGGTTAAAATTTCAATCTAACTCATTGTGGTAAAAATATATGAAATAGGAAAAACTAAAAATTAGTTACCGAATTCAATTAACATAAGTCCCGTGAGTTAAATAGATGATATTTACAACCAACATGTAACCACCGATCAGAGAGTGCTGATGATGAAATCGTAGCTGGTTTCGAAAATGCATTCCACTCGGCTAGTGTCGGTAAAAATATAATTTTTCAAGATTTATTCTTTCATTTATCACAATTAAAAAAATTCTTTGTAAAAATAAAGAATATTAATATGAACTCAAGCCTGATTAAAAATTTAAATAATAGTTTAAATAGAAAAGTTCGACAAAATAAAAATTCAATTTATTCTAAAAGTTTTTACAAAACAAACTAGAATTATACAAAAATATTTTAACAAGTAAAGTTTTTAACAAGTAGGAAACTATGAAAATTAAATTTAAAATAAGGACACTATAGGCGTTATTGTAAAATGCCGTTATTTAAAATAAAAATGTTAAAGGATAGACACTTTTTACCTAAAAGTGATCGAAAAGTTAAGTTTATGCTTCACTTACCTTAAACTTTTAAGATTAGGTTTATAAGTTTAAAAATGCCATTGTTTCTCTACATGAAACAAGATATGGCAACTAAATTGTGATTTATATTTTTTTTTCTACTTTGAACTTTTATTTCGTTTTGTAAATAAAATGTATAAATTGACATTGTTGCCACTACATTTTTTAAGAACTAAATTAATTTGTTAAAAATAACCGGTATTTGCTCTGGTACTGCCATATAAAAAAAACCTTTGTTACGAGGAGGTTTTAATAATGAAAAATATAAAAAAAGTCACTTCACTGCTCACGGTACTCAACTTTATAGGCAAGATGTAATAAAGGCCCTTTGTGTGCCAAACTATTTTAGTATACAAGCCATATGTTATCAGAGATATTAGTTAAGCTATGGTCTTTAGTACAAGTCGCTAGATTTCGTAGAAGCAAAATATTATGAAATTCGAAAATGAGATTAAAAAGTATTGCAAAGTACAATAATTTAGTCAAAAAACTTACCTGAACAGCTGATTATCACAGCAAATTTTAAGCACAACAACGTATAAAATACCTGCTCTCCATTTAAAACAAATAATATTTAAGCCTATTTATTTTTCTTATTTTAGATTTGTTTTTGAAACAATAAATAAATTTATTATAATATTATGGAAGAGTATTTAATAAATTTTCTGATTTCTCGAAATTTTTTCAGCAACAAATATAGTATTGTACGTTTGGTTACAAAAATAAATGAACATAAAACTAAAAATGAAAAAAACCGGCTTCTGTGAGTAAAAAAACCGGTGTATTCGACAATCGAAAAATTAACATTAAAAGCGGGTTTTCCACCGGTTGTAAAACCGAATCGATCACCCCACTTCTTATGCTACAAAACAATAATTGCCAAATTAACACATATGTAATAGCAAAGATACATTTATAAATTACCTTTACCTGTTCATTTTAAAAACTGAAAATATTTTCCGTGCCATTAATGCTGGTGTTACTTAAAGTTCACTTTATTTTTGTGTACAATATCAAGATTAAAAACAAAAGATTTTTATTTGCAAGACGTTTATAAGAAAAAGCCGATTTTAGTGTGGGACTATGATTATGGGCCATTATACATAAACAAATATTAATCATTTAAGATTAATATTATTAAAAAAAAACTACATTCGCTGAAAAGTTAGGAATACAAAAAATACCCTGATGTTTGAGAATAAAATTTCGGTAACGTTTACAAATATATAAACATTTCTTAATTAAATATTTTTTGTTTTTTTTCACGAAAGTCCACATTAATTTTTGTGATGGAATTAAATTTGTTTTTAATATTTTCATAAGACAATTAAAAATTTACTTGAGACAGACTAAATCAATAAATATTGACTTAAGCAAAAGCATAAATCGAAAAAAATTTAAGTTAAAATAAGAAAATTGTACCAAAAATATATTGAGTGTACCGGTGTACCACTCGACTTTCAAATGTACCAAATTTGGTAAATTTTACCACAAATCCCAACTATGATATAGACACCTGATTGATTCGCCTTGGTAAAAGGGTTTTAAAATATCAAAACTTATAATAAATAGAAAGACATAAATACGTTTTTTTTTTATTATTTTAATTTATTAAATAAACTCGTAATATACAAGAAGTGATATTTTTTATTTAAGTACGTTTTAATTGGAATAACTTTAATTTTTTAATATTTATTACAAAAATCATAAAATACTTCAAACTTTTCTTTTTCGAATGAAAAAGGTAAGTTACGGAATATGTATACATTTGTTTCATATTAAGGCCTCAAAATATTCACATGCGTGTAATTGATTGCATATTTTAAAACTACAAATTAATATTAGTAATACGATACAATTTTATTTATTGAATGTTAACTTAATATATAAAAATAATTACACAATTCCTAACATAGATTTAACTTAAAGTAATCTCTCTGTATTCCATAAACCGCATAATTCTTACTTTGGTATTCTGTCAACAACAAATATTTGATTACTACATTAGCATATTTTATTTTATCCCTCTTTTTTTTCTTTGTTGTGTTAAATGTTTGTTTAATCGAATTAAACATGAATAATATTAAGTGAATTCCGTTCAAAGAACACCAAAACCAAACTATGTAAGTTTGCTTAAAAATTAAAATATATATTTAGTTCCAAATCGGTTTACAGAACAGGGTATACGAAATTCTACAAATAAGTATGTGCATACTATTCGTTAATAGCATTTTCATATTATTTTTATTTTAAAAGACTTAAAATTAAATAAAAGTTAAAACAGTTACTGTGGTAAAAGCACATTAATATTAACAAAATATAAAAATGAAACAAATGTAAGAAAAAACAAGTAAGAGCACTATATTCGGCTGTGCCGAATCTTTTATACCCACCACCAATTTTGTGTACATTTAAACCACAATATTTATTATTTTGTTAATCATTATGGAATAATCTCTTTATAATAAAATATGTATCACTTTCTTTGTAGAGGGTGGTAAAATTTTAAGGGCCCATTTTGAAGTTGAACTACACCTAGTCTTTAAATTTGTTTTCTACATTTCACAATCTCAAACTTACTCAATTTGATCCGTGGAAAGATACGCAAATCAGCAACGCTTTAAAGTTATTCAAGTTTTTTATAAAAATGGGCGTTCAAATCAAAATGCATTTTGTGCACTTCGTAATTCTTTTGATCAACATAATCGTTCAAATTCGTCCACAATCGGGAGAATTGTAAAAAATATTTAAATTTCTGCAAAACAGGTCTGTATTAAATGTTAGAAAATCTGTGAATGCCTTCTTAGTTCGTTGAATGTGTCAAAAGAGCAGTCAACCTCGCCACATCATCATACCCAACAATTGAGCATCAACATTGTCATTGAAAATTTGGACCATCTGATAGAGGATTGGCCCCAAGGATGGGGGGAGGCATTTGGCCGATATTTTGTTAAATACATAATTGAACTATACAAATATTATAATTACAAAAAGAAATAATAATAATATCCTAAATAATTTGTGTTTTATTTAAATTCAACATCGGTCCTTAAAATTTAACCACCATTTATAACTTCGATATGCTACTAAAATGTTTTTGTAAATGTAGTCTTTCAATGAAAGTGGGCGTTAACTTAGGCGTGCCAATAAAGTTTCTGCTAATAAATACAACTTAGATATTTCAATATAGTCCTTTATTTCCCCAAAAACTTTGTCAATAGAGAAATTACATGAATTTAAGATAAACCGTTATATGGGAGGTAGGGGTAAAAGTGGGCGTGTCACTTAAACTTTTTGGAACAACAATTACATTGATTAGAAGGATATACGTAGTAAATTTGATCATCATACCTCTAATTTTGGCGGTTTTATGAGCTTTTAAATTTCATTAACGGTAGATAACGTGAAAAGTGGGCGCTATAGAAGGCGTGTCAAAGTTATTTTTGCGAATGAGTACAACTTAGGTGTTTCGATATAGTCCTTTATTATTCCAAAATCTTTATCAATAGAGAAATTATATGAATTTTAGGTAAAACGTTATATGGGAGGTGGGCGTAAAAGTGGGCGCGGCACCTCAATTTTCTGGCACAGGAATGATATTGCCTAGGGGGATATACGTAGCAAATTTTACCATCATACCTCTAATTTTGGCGGTTTTATGAGCTTTTAAATTTCATTAACGGAAAATAACGTGAAAAGTGGGCGTTATAGTAGGCGTGTCAAAGTTATTTTTGCGAATGAGTACAACTTAGGTGTTTCAATATAGCCTTTATTATTCCAAAATCTTTATTAATAGAGAAATTATATGAATTTTAGGTAAAACGTTATATGGGAGGTGGGCGTAAAAGTGGGCGTGGCACATTGATTTTCCGTTACAAAAAAGCATTTCACCAAGAAGCAAAGTGTGCAAAATTTCAGAGTCGTACATCCAATTTTGTTGCTTTTATGACGTTTTTGTTTTTAAATATGCCGAAAAATACACTGTGCGGTATAAATTTTCGTACATTTTGATCGATAACTCCTCTCCTAATGCATAGATTTAGATAATTTTCGGGGAAAATATTGTTTTTACTCAGGAAATATATATTCGACACAATTCCATTTTATTCGATGTTCAAAAGACACGGGTTTTTCGACCTACTCTTGCTTTTCGAGCTATAACTCTCTTCCTAATATTTCGATTTAGCCCATTTTCAATACCAAACAAACCTTGTCTATAAGAAAGATTCTGAGCCCCCTAGCTTTTTCGGTGCGACCTCTATCGTGCTTTCAACAGACGGACGGAGATAGCTAGATCGTCATCAAATCAAACCCTGATTCAGAATATATATACTTTATGGGGTCTAAAGTGGATATTTGGATGTGTTACAAACGGAATGACAAAATGAATATACCCCCACCATTTTTTTGGTGGCGGGTATAAAAAGTTAAGTAAAATGGTGGCGATATAAACGATTTGGTATGTAGTAAATGAATAGCAGCCTAAAATATAGTTGAATAGAGTTAAGTAAGTTGAAAATTAAAACAATGATAATGACCGTGTGCATAAAATACGTTTTGATTAAAATGTTTATTAATATTAGAAAAAAAAGAAGTTGCATACTACATTATAAAGGCACAGTTCTGTTTGTTTTTTATGTAATTTTTATACACACACACACACACTTAGTATTAAAATATTTAATAAATTATACTAAATAAAATATTTATTGTACAACATTTATTGCAAACATATGTAAATACATTTATTGCTACAAAATGTAAGCATATAATGCATTAAGAGCTCCGTTTGCATAAAAAAAAATAAAAAAAGTATACAAAACAAAAATTTATATTAATGTGTAATAGTAGTCTTATTAATGATTAGATTGTACAATTTTTCCATATGATGTGGGCAATGGTATCATTCGTTCGTTTTAGTAACATTTTTTCTTAAAACATACATTGTATAATTACTATATTTATACATATATTTAAGGTATTCAGGTCACCAGTTTTAGTTCTACATTTTTAGAAATACATATATATTTTCTTTGGTAAAAAGTTTTATATATTTTTTTTAATTTTGAAATTCCCTCCATTTTTTATGTTTTTATTTGTTGATTTTTAAAAGCACTAATTTTATAAAAAAAAAGACTTGGTTTCTTGTTGCTAAAAAAAACCCCTTTTCAATAGTTTCCTATAAGCAATTCAGCTAACTTTAAGTTAACTTTTTCGAAACTAGTAGTGATTGATGTCTAGATTATTTTCAATGGGGCTAACTGAATATTTTGGTATTGCGATGTCCGACGCAGAATGACTTTTCAACTTCATAACTTAAAGTTAGCTACTTAAAAGTTAGTTTGTATTTAAGTAAACTGTAAATCGACTTTATTTAAAATTGATAAAGCTTTTTGTGAAATATTTTTAGTTTTTTTACAATATTATTGTAGAAATATGTAAGAAATTAATATAATTTTTATAATAATTCATAAATCCATCTTTAGTAATTAATTTTTCATCTCCATCCATCTTTAGTAATTAATTTTTTTTTTTTTTAAGTCTCTTTTTCTCAAAGCAAAATAAAAAAATAAAAAAAAATAAAAAATAAGAAATAAAAAACAAAAACACTTATGTATGCTTTAAATTTGGGTTACTTCTGCATTATTTCATAGTAAGCTAAAAGTTAGTTGATAAAAGCTAACTTAAAGTGCGTTAGTTTCTTAGTCGACTACTTTGTTGCTTATAGGGCAGGTTTTTGGCTGTTTTTAAATCTATAGAACATTCGATAGGGGTTACTGAAAAAATGTTTGTCATAATAATAAAGTGTGTTATGTTGTTTTTCAGTATACTTTGGCAAATCACCATGCAATAAATTACAACAAAACAACGTTTACCATTCGTGTAATTTAATTTCTAAAATTCGCGCTCTGTTCGCCAAATTTATAGAGCACTTCACCAAGTTAACGGTGCTCATTACCGTCCATATGAGCAGGCAATACGCAATACTGTGGATTTGTGACGACATTTTCTCTCTTAGATAATGTTCATCCATATCCAAACCGTACAGAAGAGTTAATCGCTGCTGTAAACAAGAGTGTGACTGAGGAATCAAATTTATAGTTACGACGCCTGTCTTAGCAACTCGTACTTGTTTTTTTTTTTTTTTTATCAATTAAATGAGAAATTCTTTCAACAAGATGGCGCAGCATGCCATACAGCCAGTAAATCCATTACTTTGATAAGCCACACGTTTGCTAACCGAATTAGCTCAAAACATACATCTTTAAATTAGCCCCTAGTTCGTGTGATTTCAAACCTTAGGATTACTTTTTGTGGGGTACGCCAAATCTCTATGCTGATTGAGCTATTGAGGAAATAATAAGTAATAAGATAGTGGTGCAAAATTGGACCGCCAGGCTGGCGTTCTTAAGGTGCAGTAGCGAAGGTCATATGCCAGAAAGTATTTTTAAATATAACATACCGTAAAACCTGTGAGTTCATAAAAATAAAACTTTTGACATTCCATTGGATTTGTTTTGTTAAAAAATTCCATTTTCGAAATTTTTTTCAGGACTGAAACTGGTGCCATAAATACCTTTATAAATTTATTAGTTAACTTTGTTTAATTTTTATAGAATCTCATTTTGTAACAACTGAAAAAAGTTAATATTTAATTACATTTAGGATATTTAATTAAATTTTTGGTGTTGACCAAAAGCTGATAACTCTTTTTGTGTTACGTAACCCGATATAGGCGGCAATTTTGTACTTGTGGTTTCATCTTCATCTGAATTAATAAATGTTCCTGACATTGTTGATTGTGTTGGTTTCAGAGATTTACGTAATGCTTCTAGAGAAGTGTAGTCTTCTGACGATGCTATCAATGGCTACAATGAAAATAATTTAGTAATAATAAAATATGTACTTATTTTTTCTTTTAATGAATATGTCTTCTTTCATTTTACATAACAACATTAATATCGGTTATTAGTTTTTGTTAGATTAATTTAAAATTAACCTTTTCACCTACACCATTTCCAATTGTATTTCAGAAATTTTCATTGTATTTTAGAAATTTCTTATTATATTTCAGAAACTTCCAATTATATTTCAGAAATTTATATTTGTATTGGGCGTTGAAGTAGGTGTGTCAAAGTAGATTCTGCTGATAAATTCAATAGAAACATTTCAATATAGCCCTTTATCTTCCAAAATTTTTGTCCATAAAAAAAATATGAATTTAAAATAAAACGTTTTATGGAATGTGGTAGTTAAAGTGTACGTGTCACCTTAAATTTCCGTGATTTCAATTTTTTGATTAAGGAGCAATTTTTTGAAAATTTTAGAAACACATCTAATTTTGTTTGTTTTAAGTTTAAAATAAACCGAAAAACACTCTGTGCGGTATACATTTTGATCTATAACTCCTTTCGTAATGTATAGATAAATTTGAGCATTTAGACACAGTTGAATTTTATTCGATCTTGGAAGACCTTTTTGATCTACTATTGCATTACGAGCTATAACTCTATTCCTTAAATACTGATTTAACCCATTTTCAATACCAAGCAAGTCTTGCGTATAAGAAATGGTTTGCAAACATTTTTTCCCCCTACCTTTTTCGATTCGAGGAGCTCTATCGTGCTTTCAAAATACTGACGGACGGACGGACATAATTAGATCGTCGTAGGTCTCTAAAATGAATATTTCAATGTGTTACAAACGGAATGGCCAAATAAATATAGGTATAATAATCGTGTAAAAAACTGAAAACTTTTTTTACAAGAGTTTTCCGAGTTATTCAAAAACCGGTCTTTGAATATTTGATTACTCTAGTCGCAGAAGATTATGGCCCGATTTTGCTGGTTTACGTTGCCGAATAATTCTAAAAGTTTAACACATATAGTGGGATGTGAAACTTTATGCGGTCGAAAATTAATATTGTAGAAATTACAAACAAAATGGTTAATCTATATATCGTAATCTTAAAGACCTCATAACCTATTAGCAAAAATTTAGGTTTTTATGGATTATTATTTCCTATATCATAACGAATATGTGTGCAAAATTTTGATGATCTAATATTACAAATGACCAAGTTATTACTAAGTTAATACCTAGAGGACCGTTACGCACTTAAAAGAGAGAAGAATAAATCATCAAAAATCACAATAAAAGTTTAATTTTGTTGCATAGTGTAATTTAAACAAACATTAAATACTTTTTTTTACTTAACCCAGTAAAAGAAACTATAATTGTTAATATTTAATGTACTAATTAGTACTGCTGATAGGCTATTTGGTTTTAGATTTTTACAATTCCAAATAACCTAAGTGACATCAAAAAAAAAAAAAAAACAAAATTTTCTCAATCAAATATATAATTCTGGTTTCATTTTAATCAAAATATGTAATTTTCGTTTCAATATTGCCTCTCCTGTAAACTTTTGAAAACTACAGATAGGTTATTTCGTCTTTAAGGTGACGATATACCATTAGCACTCTGATGAATGGTATAACTTTTTTAATACAAACCTTTCGTAGTAATTGTGGTTCCACATAAACCAAACTTGATGGCAATGCTGGCATAATACTTTGATTTGGCGTCGAGTAGGCTACAGTGTTTTGCTGAGGTATTTTCTCTACGGGCCAGTTAAAAATATTGTTTGGCTTAACGTAGCCATTCTCAGATGGCAAAAGTTTAGTGTGTATTGATGTTGGTATTTGTTTGTTGTAACCATTATCTGTGGATAAGCATGCGGCTGGCAATTTTGTGGCCATCATAGGCGGCGAAGTATTTTTTGTGGCACTCCATGCTGCTATAGATGTAAAGCTTGGCTGCACATAACCGTTTTTATTACTGTCCGATTTTGTCATAATGTTATCGAATGTTGTAGTATTATTAGTATTCGGTTTCAATAGTTCCATAACCATGTAGGCATCATCGACTATTGGTGTTTGAGCAATGATACAGCTATCATCACTTATAGCATCAGTAGCCACAAGTGTTTCCCGAGCGCAATACTCTTTAGAATGATTGGACCCAATATAGCCACTGCTTTGGCCCAACGAACATGAAGCAATCCTATCACTACGATCACAATTGTTGTGGTCACCATTGTGACAGACATAGCCGGAGTCGTGACTTGCAGAGGACAGCAAACGACGACTTTCATTGTTGTAAAATGGATCCTTTCTACGACGGAAGCCATCGCCACCATCGACATTGTCTTTAATCGGATAGGTCATAGCCTCTAAGCCTGGCGGGAGAGCACAAGAAATATTTGCCATTTTTTGATATTTATTACGTGCCACATAAAAGGCCACCATGACTCCCAGGGAAGAAACTACAATTATCACAGCCAACATCGTTATGCGGCTTAACTTGGGATCCGAGCAGTTAGTTACAGGACCCTTTTCCCATACCGACTTGTACTGAACATATTTCTGAATATCCTGATACTTATGGAGAATTGGCATTTGTTCTTCAGTACCCATAGAGGTACCTACACATCTCAAGTCATCGTTTTCCAAGTACTTATCGTTGAGATCATCGTTTGATATATTTTTCGTGGCAAATAAGTAGTGATCAATTTCTGTGTCGCGTCTCACAACATTCACTGCACGCACCTCCTTAGTAAAACGATAATCAGCATCTATGCAAACTGGCAAACGAAACTCGCACTCATTGGTATCGATGATTCCCGATATATGTTGTCTTTGTATTTGATCTTTATACCATAGGGTTATGGCGACTTCATAGAACTCAACACGTCCTGAAGGCACTTCAGGTCGTGACCACTGCAATATATGTTGGGCATTATCTTTTGTTTTAACATTGCGTGGATTAGAGGGAACTATAAAAAGAAATACAAATATTTTGTTGCTCAAACTCAAAACTACGTAACTGTGCAAATAATTAAAGTTTATACTTACTTCCTACAAGTGTTTTTACAGTAATATCGTTACTATGATCAGATGGAGCGGTTGTGTAGGCAATAATATATATTTTATAGGTGGTGTAGCTACTAAGATTTTCTAGTTTGTATTCCATTTGCTTTGAAGCACATTTATCTTCATCGGCTTGGCAATTAATTATCTGATGTTCGTTATTAAACCTAAAAAAATCATAGTTTATTAGGCAAATTCACTTAAACTTATATAAACGTAACTAATGATACAAGTTTAAAACGTACAATAGGCCTTTAGTAGATTATACGAATCCCCTATTGATTTAAATTAGAAAAAACAATTAAAGCGGTATATAAGTAGTTTATGTATGAGTATTTATACAATATTCACATATAACAGGCAATATGCCTAGATGCGTTTCTGTTGTTCAGCTTAAACTCAATTTTTTTATTATTTAAAAAAAAAAACTTAGAAACTGATTGTTTATTTGTATTTACATAAGTATTTAGATATTTTTCTTGTTTCCGTTTTTTATATTCCCCCTATTATAACGGATGATTTTTTTAACTGTTTGAGTTGTGCAAATAAAAATCAAAACACAGAAAATTCGAAAACTTGAATGAAACATAATATTGAGGAGATAAATAAATGTACGCTATTAAGTTTTTAAGGATTATATCATTCGAATGTTGATCTATCCGTGAGCTCCAATTTTGCCATACTTTTCGTTCCTTTATTTCTAGTGATGTCAAATTACATGACCTTGGCGGTCAATGGACTACTACAAAACGTGAGATTAATTGCTTGCCAAAATCGCCTCTTAATTGGTTTATGGTATCGTGAGATACCTGGTGTTAAAATAACATAACCTTAAATACTTACGGCGACATTGACCGATGCAGCATCTAAATTTTCGCATGTATGTAAGAACATTACTTGAGAACGGCTTGACGGATTTCGCTGATTCTTTTTGTTACATTTGTAATTTTTAGGACAAGATTTGTATGAAGACAAACTATAATAAAGTAGGCATGGTATCCCAAACACAAAAAAAAAATATATATAAAATATCTGAGCCTCATGTGTGGTGTTCCAATGCAAAGGAAATATATTTAAAGGGAAATTTTGGAACTATAATTGCAAATATTTTTAAATATCTCATAGGACATTTATATTGAAAGGTACATTTGAAAACTATTGCATATTCATAAACATCTTTATATATATCGCTAGTAAATTTCAGTAACATACAGTGACTCACAGCTTATTTGATGCAGCCAAAAAAAATACTAAAATATCAAATATATTTTATGGTATGTATTTCCATTACAGAAAGAAATTTTATATTTTTTATATATTTAAGTTACATGTTTTATTTAATAACAAAAATTAACAAAAAAGGTTTCTTCATAAAAGAGATAAAGTAAATTTAATAACTCAGTTACAGTTTTCAGATCACAGCTTAATTGATGCACTAAATTAAAAGTATTAAAAAAACATAAAAACATTAATATTTCGATTACGGCTAATACTAAGTTGGATATCCTTTTTGATTGAGATCAGCTTTTAATCGGGAATTCATAGATTCTACCAGTTTTGCTGTATAAGCGGAACTAATTTTATCCCATTCCTCCTGCAGTGCCCGTTTCAGATCAGAGGAATCAGAAATATTGTGGTTTCTTATTATATTTTCCAGCACTGACCACAATGACGTTGAGATCTGGACTCTGTGCAGGTGTCTGTACTATCTGTGGGCAGTTCTATATAAGCCAAATTTTCACAATACCAAACGTATGCTTGGGATCGTTGTCTTGGTAAAACCTAAACGAATTCCGAATGCCCATTTTATCCGCACTTTGTACTAACTTATTTTTTAGCAGATCCAGATACATCTTTTTATCCATGTTTCCTTCAATAAATGGTAAATTTGCGACGCCTAATTAGGACATGCAACCCCATACCATCACACTACCCCCCGTGTTTAACTGTAGAGCGCAAATTACATGGTTGAAGCGCAGTATTTGGTTTTCTCCAAGCGCAGGACTTTCCATCAGAAAAAGTTAAATTTGCTTTCATCCGCAAAAATAACGGACTTTCAGAACGAAATGTATTTGGTCATATGTTGTCTGCAAAACTCTATTCTTCGTTTTCTATTACGAGCATTAATCAACGGCTTATTTCGGGCAGTTCTTCCATGCAAATTTTCTTCGCGCAGAACTCTACGAACAGTTTCAGGGTTACATACCTTGCCTAAGTATTTTTCGACTTCGTTCGTTAATTTTGGAACGCTTAAATCGGGGTTTTCTTTAACTTTGCGAACAATCCACCTCTTATCTGCATAATTAAATAATTTATTTGGCGCAGATCTGCCCTTATCTTCTATCCTATTTTCGTGGCGAAACCTTTGTGATGTGCTGGACAGTTGACGAACTAATAGCAACAATTTCTGCAATTTTTCGTTGTTTTTTTCCCTCTTTATAATGACGAATAACGTCTTCCCTTTTTTCAAATGAGGTCCGTTTTCCCATTTTCAAAAAATTTATTCTTTTTCAACTTTTCTTTACAAAATTTTTTTAAGAATGTCTTAAGACGCTAAGCTAAACAGAAAAAAATACATTGCACCGTTATTTTATTCTCAGAAAAAATATAAAATACACTGCATCATTTAGGGCCATTATTATAACTTACCGATAACTAAAGTAAGGATGTTATCGGACAGATAACTAGTTTTTCGTTATTACAACTTCACTTTAACGTAAAAGTGTCCGATAAGTTAAAGGGAAGATCACTCTACCTTTAACTTTTAACGTGAGGTTTATAATTAAAAGTTACCATATTTTCTACCGTATAAGGGAATTGATTACTAATTGCTTGTCGTTGTCACTTTGTTTTTAAAGAACTAATTAATTTGTTCAGCATTTGCTTTGGTGCTGCCATATTTAAAAAAAAAAAAACAATTTATTTTACAGGCAGGTTGTAATAACAAAAAATACTTAATGGTCAGTTTATTGCTCACGTTAACAAAAGTTACCTTTTATTAACATTAACTTTGTCGGCAAGTTGTAATAATGACCCTTAAGCTGTGAGCATATTTTGATGAGAAAATTATTTGTTTCTATATTATTACACCAAGTTTTGCTTTTGTTATTGTTTTTTCTGCAGCGGTAAAAAGTAAATTGTCCGCCATCTAACGTTTTTTTTTTTTTCAACTAGTGCTTATTTCGTGAATGGTAACACCTAGCTCATGTCTGATTTGACAGATAATTAGTTTTATCCTTTCGCTGAACCAATATAAAGTTCGTTCGAGGACTTTTACTGCACTTTGTAGTAAATTTGTCCAAAAAAGTACTCGAACAGACATTTGTAAAAATTCGTAAGATTGAAGCAACAGCTGATGGCAAATAAATATTGTGTTGTTTAATGGGAACTATGTACATACATATGTTCAAATATGTATTTAAGTATGTATACCTGCGCCAGATTCAGGCAGTTCCATTCTTTCATCTGTAGACATTGTTA
This sequence comes from Phyto melanocephala, assembly GCA_941918925.1. Classification (NCBI taxonomy): domain Eukaryota; kingdom Metazoa; phylum Arthropoda; class Insecta; order Diptera; family Rhinophoridae; genus Phyto; species Phyto melanocephala. Next base: position 41,789,973 of record OW799234.1, on the reverse strand, counting down.
ACTAACTTTATTTTACAAACAATTTAAATTTAATAATATTTTGCACTTTTGTTTGGATTTTTCTTTTTTTTAATATTTTTTTCACAAATTGTATACTTTTTTTTTGCTTACTTTTGTTGTTTACATTGCGAATCATATGTTTTTTGGTTTTGCTAAATCTTACTGCAAGAAATTTCTGTAGTAAAAATTTGCAAATACTCAGTCAAGAACTGTCACTTTTCGCTCTCTATTTGTGCTCTCATTTACTACAAATTTGTGTAAACGAACGCAATTTCGTAAAATGCAGTAAAAATTTGTACAAATTCGTACAAATTTGTGAGTTCTTGAACGAACCTTACATTGAAAAGCCGATACACCCAAAACGAGTCACTGTTTGGTGCGGATTTCGGTCCAGAGGCCATTTTTCTTCGAAAATGAGCAAGGAGTGGCCGTAGCCAATGGCGATCGTTATCGGGCCATGTTAAACGAATTTTTGCTCACAAAATTTGAAGAGGATGATATTGGCAACATTTGGTTTCAACAGGACGGCGCTACGTACCACACAGCCGAAGCTACACTTTTTTTTATAGCAATTTAAAAAAAAGTTATTTGGCGGACCCTTTACATCATTCGAGTCATTTTCGTTTTTCTAAAAAAGTATTACCTGCATCAAATAAACTGTGAGTCGCTGTATTTTAACGACAGTTATTATTGTTATCTAAACGAAAATATTTTTGTTGTTGTTTATTTTATAAACAAAAAGTTGAGGTATAAAAAAAGTTGGGTTTATACCCAACCCGATTCAAAAAAAAATTTAATAACTAAACTTCACAATTACTTACGCTATTCGGTATCTTCTTAAAAGGCCATTGTGATGCTCAGGCTGTGACCAAGTTAAAATAACGGAATTACTTGTAACATTGTAAGCTTTTAAATTGTTCGGCTTAGTGGGAGCTGAAATAAGTAAAAACAAAACAAAAAACAGTATTTAAATTTAGTGTACATCTAACTAACTAACCGTCTTCGTGGGTATTTATAATTTGGACATCACTCAAATTTCCCCGTTTCAATTTAGAAAACATATTCATTTCTATTTTGTACGATGAATAGGGGTTTAGACTGTAAATAGTATATTTTTTCGCTGTATTTGGAATAGTTAATTTTGTGCCTTCTTCTAAGCAGCTATAATCTAAATCTACCATCTTTTGGAAAAATTGAGAGGGCCGTTGTACTCTACAATAAAACAAATTGTAGCCTTCCACAAGAGACGAACATACACGATCTGTACTCCATTGTACAGTAATGGAACGATTTTTTATATCAATCACTTCGGGTTCCAATTTGATAAGTTCGCTAGTCACATCTGCCGAACACATAGTCCAATGCATTCCAGTATTAAAGTCTCGATAATTTGCAGACACGGCTAAATTTAAAATTTCATCTTGCTTTTGTGGCGATGTGTAAAACAATGTCGATTCTTTGTCAACATGTTTAAAAAAAATTGTATCCTAAAAATTATTTGGATCAATTCGTTTGTTTTAAATTATTACATTTATTTCACTTCACAACTTACTTCACACTCTGTGGTGGTGGCGTGTTTTGATTGACACCAAAAAACAGTGTAATCAACTAAATATTTTTGATTATACGGAGGACTCCAGGACAACGTAAAAGTACGATTTGTAGCATGATAAACATTTCGAATCCATTGTGGAGAAAAGGACCGTTCGTGGTGCTTAGACCAAGCTGGTACAAAAATTGTGCTATTATTGGGCGACTCTCCCGCAGCATTAATACTTTTAATAATAAAAGTATAATTGTGGCGTTTATGCCAGAGAAACGTGGCTGAAGTACGATCAATGTGCAAAGGTGTCAAAGATCTAAAATAATAACAAAAATAATAATAATAATATAAAAATTTACGTGCCCATAAGTCTCACAAATCAAACTTACACTTTAACGCCATCACGCTTTACTTCTTTAATTAAATATTTAAAGTCAGGGCCATTTTCCTCATAGTTCGGCAATTGGCGCCAATAAAGACGCACTCTTGTTTCACTTGAATCTATATAAAAACTACCTTCATCAGTTATGGGTGCTGTGTTTGGTGGACAGGCTAGCGTTCGAAACTTTTGAATATACGGCTCACTCCAATAGTTGTCGTCATTGCGGACCGACCTCTTAACACGCAAACGCACACTAATCTCATACCAAAAGTATGCAAATGACAAATTACGCACAATCAGCTTATACTCCGAACGATTATTACGAATTTCATAATTTTTTGGATATACCCAATGTGCCCCTTTGGGCCTTAAGCGAATTTCATATTCCAAACCTTTGGTGGCATAAAAACTATATTTGGGATTGTTCCACTTAATTATAACTGTATTATTTGTTATATCTTCAAAAGTATATTCGGGTCGGGGAGGAATTACTGCAAATATACCAATGATGCACTCAATTCAAAATTTATTTAGCAAATATTTTAAGGAAATTACAAAAAGTTTTGGGTGACACCAATATATAAAATATATATTTGGCTAAACTAATGTAATTTCCTTGTTAAAAATAATAAATCACATTACAAATAAGTTCAATTAAAAATCTCATTACAGAAAACAAAAAGTAACTTACCACTTTCGTAGTGATTTATCCAAAAACTTTGAACATTTATTCCGACTTCATTTTGACCTTTCAGCGTAAAGTTGTAAAATTCATAATTCGGCCGATAGTTGTTTTTGTCCATGGTCATGTTGCAAATACCTTCATTTCGTTGAATTTCCAAGTGGCATTTTTGTATGTAATTCTGTGAATAAATTGTACGGTAAAGACGTTTTCCGTTCTTGTCCCTTATAAATGTATGAAACTACTTTGGTTTGTTCGTATGTTAGTTAGTTAGTTAGTTAGTATGTTTATATGATTAAGCAATTAAGGTATTTATTGAAATATGTATGTATAATATGTGTGCAGTGACATGTGCGCAAGCAAAAATAAATTGTTGACAGTTTTTCATTTATTACAATTTAAAATCATGTTAAATATTTTTTTAGGTTTTTTTAGTATAATATTATTTTAAAATTTGAAATTATCCAAGGATGCAGTGCAAAATATTTCAATTAATATTTGTTATGAACAAGTTTGTTTAAATCGTAGTTTTTTTGGTTAGTTAACATATTAAAAAAGAAAAAAAAATTGATTTATTAGAAAATTAATTAGTTTAAGGCACGGCAGAGAATTGTTAATATTAACACAAGCACAAAAGTCCCATTAAAAGTATGTAAAAAAGGAAAAAATATACGAATATGGATTAGTTTATAATCGAAAAACAGAAAAATATAAAATAATGTTTAAAAAATTAAAAGCTGTTAATATACATACATATAAAAAAATATATTTGGTAAATAGAAATTAGAACATAAATAAAAATTAAACAAATTTCTAACGCAGGTCTTTTATCTCTTCAGGAGCAATATCATTAAATAACACAGGCCAACACTCAATTTGCTTCTTTGAATTTATCAACTGATTCTAGTTAATTTGGGTGCGCTGAATTCAAATCAGTTTGTCTCTATCAGCTCTAGTTTTCATGATATAGCTTTTTTTTAATATTTAAAAAGTAAAACTTTTTCATAGGAATTAAAAAAAAACAAAGAAGAAATCTAGAATGAACAGCCGGATTAAAATCTTTTTGCAAATTCCAATAGTAGTCTGCTATCATATATGTATCCCACCTTCCCTGGTACCGATTCTCCATAATTTTGATATCTTGGTGAAACCTTTCTCCTTTTTCTTCGCTTAAATTACCCAAATTTTCGGGAAATCGGTCCAAGTGACTGTGTAAATAATGGATTTTAATATTCATGTTGCAGCCAAGGTCTCTGAACTTATCCAGCATATTCTCCACTAATTGAACATAATTTGGAGCTTTATTATTTCCCAAGAAATTTTTTATAACTTGCACGAATTATGTCCACGCATTTCGTTCAGTTTCCGTCATTGACTTATCAAAATCGTTGTCATTCATAAACTGCCTTATTTGGGGACCGTCAAAAAATCCTGCTCTAATCTTATCTCTACTTAGATTATTCATTTTGCTGCAAATATATGCAAAACATTCCCCACCGTGATTCAGAGCCTTAACAAACTGCAATATTTTCACGTCCAACTAATGGGTCGATTATGGATAGCAACCGAACCTCAGGCATTAAAGATGGCAACTGGCAACTAACAACTGTCAATTTCATATGAAAATTTGGCAACCGAAAAATTGTAGTTGCTAGCTTGCAACTCAACTAAAGTTCAGTTTCTATCCATAATCGACCCATAAAGCTTCATTTAGAATATTTTTATGGCCAACAATCACTTTTTTCTCTAGTAGTCCAATATTTTTGCCGCCAATGTAGTTGCTTGGATCTGCTATTCCAGAGACACAAAAAGCAAGGGTACTTAGTATAACCACTCTGTTCTCCAAGAAGAAAATTTACCATTTTAAGATCAACACAAATGATCCATTGGTGGTCTTGGTATTTTATCTTTTTCATCACTAATGCAATGTTGTTATATTCTTCTTTCATTGTTGTGGAGTGCGCAATTGGAATTGAGGCATACACATTGCCATTGTGCAATAAGACGCACTTCAAACTTCTCTTGGAACTGTCCACGAAGAGGCGCCAATCGCTAGGTAAATACTTAGATAGCCCCATTTCCTGCATAAGACCATTTACATTATTACAAAACACTAGATTGTCTTCCTTAGTAAAAAATTTTAAAAAAGCTTTATCCCTAGTGCGGTAATAAGTTATTTTTGTTCCACGTTCTAACAAATTCTTATCATTTAACATCGAAGCTAACACTTCAGACGCTTCTTTTGATAAGGCCAAATCTCGAATTAAGTTATTCAACTCGCATTGATTAAAACATTGAGGAATAGTTTCTGTGTCTTCAAAAAAACACTGTCGCAATCAGTTAGATCATTGGCGGTATTATGTTCAATCTCCGAACTCAGCTCTGAAGAATCATTCAGTTTTGGAATGGGAACATCTTCGGAATGGGGAATTGAACGGCGCGCTGACGGTAAATTGGGATACTGCCATTTATTTCGATTTTCCCTATTAATACCAACAATACTCACTAAACAGAAGTAACAGTCGTCCAAATGATTTCTGGGCTCTCTTCAAACCATCGGCACACCAAACTTAAGCCTATTTCGTTTTCCTTAAGTCCACTGTCGCAAATTTACACAGTAAGTATTGCACACAATGTGTGGAGCCCAGCTTTTATCTTGGTCACCAAGATCAACTCCAAAGTAATCTAAATACGATTTTTTAACACATGCGGAAATAGGTCTTATGTTTTCTTTAAAGGTGTATTCTCCACAAATATAACAAAATGTGTCAGCGTTATTTTTACAACATCTTCTATTGGAAGTCATTTCTATTTAGATCAACACTTTTTTATAAAACTTTGCCAACTGCAATAAACCACTTCTTCCAAGCAACTAACTTCCGATATGCAGTTGGAGTGCAAAAAGAAAAAATAACGTTCTGAATAATATTACACAAATAAAGTTCCCGTTAATCAGCTAGCAATTACACAAAAAATAATATTTTCGGAAAAAACGGAAAGACAAACTGATATATACCCTCCTCACTTACAGTGGAGGGTATAAAAAAGCTATATCATGAAAACTAGAGCTGATAGAGACAAACTAATTTCAAAGAAGCAGAAATGTTTTTAAATTTTGTCGGGCTGTGTAATTTTAAAATATTTCATTTGTAATTGCTAACACGCAGTAAAGTAATATATTTAATATATAATATAATATAATATATATTTAATTATATTTTCTTACGTGCAGCACATTCTTGTTATAAATTATGATGTTGAAATTGGCGTGTCAAATAAGTTTTCTATTTTTGAAGTAATATTAGTATAAAGTAAAGCCACACTTCCGAAAATATCGGCATCGTATTTGTATTTGTTGTAAAAATTAAATTAAACCGTTTCATTGCAAAAAAAAAAATGGCCAGATACCAATACCAGTCTTCGCCTACTCTCCTCATTAATATATGGAGAGTATATTCAATTAAATTAGACGGACAGCCGGGCGGACATTGCAAAATCCACTCAGAATGATACTAGAATTTAGAAAATATATACTTTGTAGGACCTTAAAAAGAATATTTCTATAACTAAACGAGTATGCACCCATACAATTTTGTGTGTGTATCAGAGTGACAGTAGTCATAAGTAAAGCGTCCACCATCTAACGTTTTTTTTCAACTAGTGCTTATTTCGTGGATGGTAACACTTAGCTCATGTCTGATTTGACAGAGTTTTATCCTTCCGCAGAACGAATATGGTTGTGCATACGCTTGAACAACGCTGGGAAAAATTGCGACATTACTTTGGCCGATTTTGCCCAAAAAAATCATCTTTTCAGATTAAGCTCATTTTGATCTTGGCGGGTATTTAAACAAGCAAAATTGTCGCATTTGGGGCACAGAAAACCCGCACGCATACATTGAAAAGCCGATATCCCAAAACGAGTCACTGTTTGGTGCGATCGTTATCGGGCCATGTTGAACGAATTTTTGTTCGCAAAAATTGAAGAGGAGGATATTGGCAACATTTGGTTTCAACAGGACTGCGCTACCTGCCACACAGCCGAAGCTACACTTTTTTTATAGCATTTTCAAAAAAAAAAATTTATTTGACGGACCCTTTATAATAATTAAGGGTTTCTTTTATGTCCGATAAGTAAGTGCGCTCACTTTTTGAAATTTATGATCCGTATACTGCATCAATTCATCATAGATAGATCGATACTTGAACAATGCTACAAAATTACCCAAATTAACTTTGAAGATAGGGCAAAAAATAAAATCAATTTAAACAATTGAAATATACCCCACTACAAGGCCTTGAAGGGACATTATGTCAAGTCTAGGTTGGTTGAGAAGTGTAGGAGGGCACTCAATAGGATCATGAACCTCTTCGATGTCAGACTGTGTTGGGTACCAGGGCACAATGGAATCGTCGGCAATGAAATTGCTGACGAACTTGCGCGCGGTGGATCAGCATTGGTTTCGACGAGCGAAGAGGACATGGTGAGACCTCCGTTAGGATACTATTTTGGGCGTATCAGGGCGTGGGTATCTGACAGGACCGATATGGCGTGGAGGGACAGAAGAGACTGCAGGGTGTCAAGGGCTTTATGGCCCAGGTTAAACTCAGCGGACTCTACGGTTTTTCTGGGCCTGGGTAGGGTACGTCTGAGGGCCACTATTGGGGTTTTAACAGGGCACTGTCCTGTGAGGGCTAGGATTAGTAAATGGGGTCGCGACATTCCGGATTATTGTAGGATGTGTGAAGATGAGGAGGAGTTGGAAACTGTGGAACACATTGTCTGTCACTGCCCAAGGCTACATAATCACAGGCTAAAGTGGTTAGGTAAACGATTCCACGATGAGTTGGGTGATGTTTCAAAGTGCAAGCTGGGGAAAATTATCGGATTCATCATGGGGATCGGGTGGCTAGTGAACATGCAATGGGGCTCGTAGAGAATATGTTTTTCTTTCTTCTATTTTATTTCCTACTAACTCACTTTTATTTTTATTATTTTCTCTTGTACTATATCTTTGGAAACTTTCTCTCTCTCTCTCTTTTCTATCCTTAATATATGAAAGGGTAACGCAATGGACCATATTGGTCTCCGAGTGTGGGTGTAGGAGGCAGTTGCTGCTTTCTGCATCCCCCTTTCCTACCTACCTACATACCCCACTACAAGTGCAAAACCAACTTAAGAAACAGAAGAGAACACTGAATATAGCCAAATATTTAAAAACAGATGTAACCACGAAAATATATTAATTTGCCAATAATAAATAAATGTTTATTTAATTAAATTTGTTTAAATAAATCCAATTGCGATATCAATCTATTGCTTTATGTTTTGACGATATTTGGTGCAAGAAAAAGCTCATAACATTAAAGCCTTTTTTCCACAATACCAGTCGTATGATTTTTCGACGAAAAAGTGTGATGAAATTTTTCGATTATCACTCACCATCACACAAAGCTGAATTTTTTTCAATATGAAATACGTGCTTTAAGATTTTATCTTTAGATATTAAAGATACTGCCGAACGCGCCGGCAAGGAATAATTCTACAACATCCTTGACAAGGCAATAAGCGAAAGCAATCTCGGTGACATATTAAAATCAACCATGGGCACTCATGGACTTGGGCGTAAGACTGAAAAAGGCAAACTTTTTCTTGGAATGTGTGTTCATCTAACAATTTAGTTTTGGTGGATTTTCGAACAAAAGGATACACAAGGTAACCTGGGTATCTTCTGACTTAAGAACAGAGAATGAAATCGAACACGTGAGTAAGTGGCGAGGATCCTTTTTGGATGTACGAAATCGCAGAGGCGCCGATCTAGCAATCGATCACCCCCTAAGTAATAGTTGCAAAAATAAGTCTAAAACAAATATGGAGCGCACAACATGCAAACTGGGCATAAGTGTATACCTGTCATGGGTTTGGGCTGTTAATGCCCCTCCTTTTCAACCTAACCTAACTAACCTACGTCTAAAACAAGCGGCAATACGAAACAGCAACAACACAACAGCAATACGAGAACTGGGTCTTACCAATTTCTTGAGCAGCATAAATATTAGTTTGATCTACTAAATATTTTAAAAAGTTTTCTGTCGTATATAATATATGTATATATATATATATATATATATATATATAATAGCTTACAATTAAAATGGCATTTCTACCGATGCCAACAGCTAATTGCCGTTATTACAGTGCAGCGCAGCCAACATGCAAGAACCCGAAAACTAGAACCAATCTTGAAAAACAAAAACCGGCTTCGAACTCAGCTCCTCAAATAACGTTCAGATTTGTTCTCATCGGTTCAGCTCCAAGAGTTGACCGGAATTTGTAAGCTTGTGTTATTGTTCAAGGTGTTAATAATTCTACAATAGTTAAAAAACAAATAAGAATGCTATATATTTGGCCGTGCCGAATATTGTAACACCCTTCACCATCATGTAAATAAGTATAGTGACAACATCGTAGCTTAAGCTATATTTCAAATCTAATGCTATACGCCACTTTACTTTATTATTTCTGACACAATCTTTGATTTTTACATAGTTAGCTAAATTATTCAAGTCAAGCCAATTTATTTGATACCCATATTGATGGGGTTGCAAAAAATTATCCGCCACTTTAATTCGGACGTCATCTTTGATTTTTACATTATCATATTTTATTTTATACCAATATTGAGGGTTGACATGGGTACAATTTTAATTACTTAATTAATTGTACGCCATTTTGTAGCGGCGGCCCTCAACTTTTTAATTTATTCTGATACCCGTAATAATATTATATATTTCATTAGTAATAAAAGTAAAATAATCTATTAAAACAAGGAACTAAAAGAAAGGTACAAAGAAATTATTGTACCCACAACCAAAAAAATGGTGGTGTATCTTGTCATTCCGTTTGTAACACATCGAAATATCCATTTCAGACTTGATAAATAATATATTTTCTGAATCCTATTTTCATTTTAGTACGATCTAGCTATGCCCGTCTGTTGAAAACACGATAGAGCTCGAACCGAAAAAGTTTGGGGGATCAAATTTTAACAGAATATTTCTTATACTCAAGGTTAGTTTGGTAATAAAAATGGGCTAAATAGGTATATTAGGAAGAGAGCTATATCTCATAATAAAAGAGTAGGTAAAAAAACATGTCCTTCCAACATCGAATAAAATGCGATTTTGTCTAAACGCATTCACATAGTGATGAAATTTCGAATGTATATTTTTTGGGCTTAAATAATTATTTACTAAAAATGGTAGTCACGCCTACTTAAATAAATATTTTTCAAATGTGAAATTTTTTTTAGTAAATTAAACAAGATCTCTGTATTCGGCTGTGCCGAATCTTATATACCCTTTACACAGATTGTACTAGTGATGTAACGAATATTCGCATTCTCGAATATGCGAATGCGAATATCTACGAAAAACTTTATAATTAGATAAATAAATTTAAATAATCTTTTTTAATTATCTATTTATTATGTTAAAACTTATTCTTTTTAACAATATTATTAACAGAACTTTAAGAATTTACAAACAGTATAACAACAATGAACAGATTAAATGAAGGAACTACTAATATCACAGTTTTAAGAAAAATTTGTTCATAAAATATCTCGTATCAATAATAAAAATTTCTTATAAAATAAAGTAACAAAAACTGCATTGTTAATTAAAATTAATTTTTGTAGTAATTAACTTTAATGTCATCTTTTGGATCGAAATAAACCTATGGTCATTAGCGTAGCTACAAATTTTTTCTGGGAATAGCAAAAGCATATTATTATTATTATTATTATTATTTTTTTTTTTTTTATTTTGTCGGAGGAATAAACAGTTTACCATTAATTCAACTTTTATTTAACCTACCGGGTTGAATAAACTTGTCCTTAACTCACCGCTTACTTTAGATTAAAGTGAAGATTTCATAATGGATAACTGTTTATCAGCCTGATAAAATCCTAAAAAAAATGGCCCATAATCTTTTATGATTACTAAATGTAGTTTATTTTTTAAAATTCTGCACCTCAGTTCTTTATTAAATTATATGAGTTGTTTATTTGATGGCTGCCAAAATTAGAAAAATTTGTTTTTGGGGGGAAATACGCGCTTTCTCCAGTAGTCCTTAGTGGCGCGAATAAGTGACTGCATGTCCTAAAATTTTACTCCTTTAGTCACATTTCTTCTTAGAAGCTTTAAGTTTATAGTACACCCCACAGTAGAGTTGGGTCAATTGGTTACTTTAGTTCGTTTTTGCCAACAACCTAGTTCATTTTTTGCACAAACCACAATTAAATTTAACAGGGGTTCGCGAAAAAAACAAAAACGAGATTATTGGAAAAAATTAAATTAAGTAACGATTTGTGCCCAACTCTTCCCATACCGCTGCCCTGACTGCTGTGATGACAATTAGACTCCTCTTTTCTTATATCAACTATTACCAAGAGCTTAAACTTTTCTGAAATGTGAAAATCACGTTTTCCACTTGTCAATTGCAGTCTATATTATTAACTTACATAATTTTTTTTAGTCTTCGCAAATCTAATGTTTACTAAAATCTCTTGTATTTATTCTGGTGTCCAGGCCTGTAGGTCTTTTGCAGGTTAATTGTAGTAAATACATTATATTAGTAACTAGATCACTCAGAATTTGAGAAAATTAAATATTTTAATTTAATATACATATAAAATTAACTCAGTTTAAGATTTTGATGAAACAAAGTTTTAAGCTTTTACCACCCCCAGAAAACATTTATAGCTACACCAATACGTTTGTAAACAAATTCCTAAAGTTTTAATCAATGGTTCTAAATTAAGGCAGAAAAAGAAAATTTTTTCACAGTTTACGACCCTTCTTCGTACTGATAAAAAACTTTCTTGTATGCTATCTCCTGATTTGAATTTTAATACTAAGAAGTTTGAGTTTGACAAATTTCTATTATTTCTGTTATGAGTTAAATCTGTTTCAACCTTTCCTTTCGAAAACGTTGCTTTGAGCATCCCTTTATGGTTTCGTACAATTTACAATTATGTTAAATACATAAATTGAATTACAGGAATAATTTAAGAACAAATAGATATCGATTTCAATACTCTGCAATTTACTTAAAATTTTATTTTTAGCCAATTACATTGATTGTTAGTAAAAAAAAAGTAATAAACTACATCACCTGATAGCTTAATGTAAAAATTAACATTTGTTATTGCCAAAACGTTTCAAATTGCAGAGTGAGCGTACACGCAAAGAAAAAAAATGGTTGTGGTAACCATAATCGAAGAGCAACATACTATGATTAAATTGTATGATTATGTTTAAAACATATAATGGTTACCAGTTATCATTATTATGTTTAAATTAAGTATCATTCAATAATCATATATATGACTACAATTGAAATCGACAACCTTTGCTTTTTTACAGCAAATTACTGTCTTTTGCTGTGACTTACATACACATATTGATTGTACATACTTACTAATTTAATTGCAATTTTTATACCAATATTTTTTTAAATTTTTTCGTTTATTTTTAAATTTTCTTTAATTTTTCAAAATTTTTGTTTATTTTTTTGACATCTCAAACTTTTAAAATAATAAAAATTTATTCAACAAGAAGAAGAACAGTTGAAATCAAATTATTATTAAAACAAATCAAAGCTTGATTAATTTGTAATCATACTATTGCCTCACCTATCATTAATGATTATTTGTAATTTTTAATGCTTTTGAATATAATGTTATTTTTGTCGAATTATTTTTTTAAAATCATACTATTTTTATATGATAACCAATTTGAAATTTTTACGAAAAGTAAACATTAAATGATAGAATTCAAACAAATTCTTGATTATCGTGACAAAATATATGATGAAATGAAACAAAAACAAGTAAGAGCACTATATTCGGCTGTGCCGAATCTTTTATACCCACCACCAATTTTCCGTACTTTAATAGCTTTTTTTCTGCGTAATTTTTTTTTTGTTTACCGGAAATGCGAGATTTGTTTTTAATTAATAAAACACTTTTTATTAAAAACCATAAAATAGTTTATAATGTAAAAGAAACACTTCAAAACTATAAAAATTATAAGGAAACTTGAATTTAAAATATAAATTGAGTAAAAATATTTTGTATTGAAAAAAATATTACTCTTTAGATACGAGATCAAATATGAACACAAAAAAACAAAAATACAGGTACTTTAGCTATGAGATCAAAAATAAAATCATTAGAATTCAGTTTCAATATAAACAATATAAGAATCTGCTTTCGAATCGTAGCCACCTCTTTTATTTCCCGGCATCCCGAAAAATAATCCCGGGAAATCGGGAAGATTAAATAACTAAAATTCCCGGGAAATAACCCAATTTATAGCACAAAATGTATTTGTTTGTTATTAACAGTAATCGCTATGCAATACTCCCTTTATACAAAAATATGTATCGTTTTCTTTGTATAAGTTCGATATGCTAGTAAAATGTTTTCATAAATTTAGTCTTGCAATGAAAGCGGGCATTAAATTAGGCGTGTTGAAGTTGTTTCTACTAACGAGTGCAACTTAGATGTTTTACTACAGACCTTTATTATTCCAAAATCTTTATTCATAGAGAAATTATATGAGTTTGAGATAAACCGTTATATGGGAGGTAGGAGTTAAAGTGAGCGTGTCACATAAATTTTCCGGCATAACAATGACATTGACTAGAAGGATATCTGTAGCAAATTTCATCATCATACCTCCAATTTCGTCGGTTTTATGAGCTTTCAAATTTCATTAACAGTAGATAACGTGAAAAGAGGTCCTTAAAGTAGGCGTGTCGAAGTTGTTGTAGCCCCTCAATGAAAGTGGGCGTTAAAGTAGGCGTGTTGAAGTTGTTTCTACTAATGAATGCAACTTAGATGTTTCAATATAGCCCTTTATTATTCCAAAATTTTTATTCATAGAGCAATTATATGAATTTTAAGTAAAACGTTATATGGGAGGTGGGCGTAAAAGTGGGCGTGGCACGCTAATTTTCTGGCATAGTAACTATACTGCCTAGGGGGATATACGTAGAAAATTTTATCATCATACCTCTAATTTTGGCGGTTTTATGAGCTTTTAAATATTATTAACGGTAGATAACGTGAAAAGTGGGCGTTATAGTAGGCGTGTCAAAGTTATTTTTGCGAATGAGTACAACTTAAGTGTTTCAATATAGACCTTTATTATTCCAAAATCTTTATTAATAGAGAAATTATATGAATTTTAGTTAAAACGTTATATGGGAGGTGGGCGTAAAAGTGGGCGTGGCACATTGATTTTCCGTTACAAAAAAGCCTCTCATCAAAAACCAGAGTGGGCAAAATTTCAGAGTCGTACATCCAATTTTGTTCCTTTTATGACGTTTTTGTTTTTAAATATACCGAAAAATACACTGTGCGGTATAAATTTTCGTACATTTTGATCGATAACTCCTCTCCTAATGCATAGCTTTAGACAATTTTCGGGGAAAGATATTGTTTTTACTCAGGAAATATATATTCGAAGTTTCATGAGTCTACGTTAATGCGTTTGGACACAATACCATTTTATTCGATGTTCGAAGGACACGGTTTTGTCGACCTACTCTTGCTTTTCGATCTATAACTCTCTTCCTAATATTCCGATTTAGCCCATTTTCAATACCAAACAAACCTTGTCTATAAGAAAGATTCTGGCAAAATTTGAGCCCCCTAGCTTTTTCGGTGCGACCTCTATCGTGCTTTCAACAGACGGACAGACGGACGGACATAGCTAGATCGTCATCAAATCAAACCCTGATTCAGAATATATATACTTTATGGGGTCTAAAATGGATATTTCGATGTGTTACAAACGGAATGACAAAATTAATATACCCCCACCATTTTTTTGGTGGCGGGTATAATAACTATTATTTACTTGTTTTCGACAACCAAATATTGTTATAGAAACATGAAATATGACCGTCGTGATCATGTCGTAACCATGGTTTTTCTTTGCGTATATATATATATATATATATATGTACATGTATATATTTTATATAAAAACACGTTTCATAGGAGCAGCAAAATTTGAATTTGTTTGGGTAAAAAACATACTTTATAGGGTCTCAAATAAATATTGCACAAAGAACTAACGTAATGTCAAACCCATGTGTGAAGGGCATACAAAATTATAATGAATATAGCATGAGTGTTAGTTACTGTTTTAACAACCGAAAAAAATCAAAATTAACTACCAGACTTAAAATAACAACCATGGTTAGAAGTAACTCTAACTAATATCTAATATTAAATGTATATACCGTTACCTTCATTTAAAAATTACTTATCTTTAAAAAATGTGCAAGAGGAGACAAAAGAAGCTACAATGGAGGGAGACCTTTAACATACCAGTTATCTTTTTTTCGTCTTCTGTTGTACATTGTTTTAAGATGTGAGATATATGTACATTTTCAAAATTAAGGTAACGACACTTACTTGCATACAATACGTAGTAATATTTTATATGTATATGTATAAAACGTTAATACCTATATGCAGACTTACCGGTGATTGTGCCGTATAACTTAAATTATATTGTGTAAGTAAAACATTATGTGGTTTCGTAAAATTGCACACCATGTACGTATAATCGTAGCCACGACATTTGAAATCTGATATATCTAGAGGTGCAGTTCCTAAAAGTTAAATAAAAATTAAAATTAACCTGTGTTAATGTCATGATTTTTTATCAATATTTTGTCTTATTGTTTTAAGTAGCCTTAGCTACCCAAAGTGATATCGAAATATTGGATGATATGTATATAAGAATTTAGTATAAGAAACTGATCTCAAGCTTAGAAAAAATAAGACATCTTGTTTTAATTATGATATTCTGTGCTTTAATGAACCTGCCATATTTATAAAAACAGACAGATGTTCTACAGAAATTTATCAAATAACCCTTTAATAAACTTGAAAGTTAATAAACTCAATACCGGCGGCTAATGGTGGTGAAGAAGCAGGCCCCGGAGCCGTCGTCAGCAAATGACTGTAAGAAAACAATTTCGAAGGTGGCCAACTTGGCTTTCGTTATTGATGAAGCATCAAGAAGAATAGAAAACGAGTGATCGGAACCAAGGGTGAGCGTTACGCATCCCCAGCCACACAAGACAGGCGAAGACTCCGACACCTCTAACTCAAACAAATAAGATGCTGTTATGCATTAAAGATATCACTGAGGTAGACAAAATTGTTGAGGAAGTAAGTGCAAGTATTTCTAAACTCACCACATAGAAAATAAGAATTCTCTCCGAAGTGCAGCAAAGAAAGACTGCCAAAAAAACAGGGAGTACATGAGAAAGGTCAACGGGATGTCCTTAAAGAGAAAGACTCATTTACACCCATTTCTACCGAAAAAGGCAATAGAGTTCGAGAGGAGCAGAACACCATTGGCAACACCAGAAAGAAAAAAGCTACCAGCATGAAAGTAAAGAGGATAACAATTCCCAACTCCCGAAAGAAAACTCTTCGGATAATCTGAAAGGAGAAGGGAATGAACCAAAAACCTCAACCTCTTAACAGACGAAGGCGGTAGCTAAGATTACAGGTGATGATCACGAAGAAATTTCCACTATCACGAAAAAGAAGGCCGGAAGAGAAATCGGCAAAGGAGCAACCCACGTATGCGAAAGTGGCGAGAAGGAAGATGACAGAGGAGCTATGCTTTGCTGTTATCGACTTCAATAGTGCATCGTATAAAACCAATAAATGACAACTTGCTTGTTTGATCGTTCGAACAAGAATCAATCTCTTTTTATTTACACATTCTTATTTTATTATTTCTATTCTTAGTTGTATAGTAAATGTAGTATTGTAAGGTTTATTATTTTATAGAGTTGCACTAAATAGTAATAATAATAAAATATACTTGATGCAGGGCTCGGCATTATACCTCCCCTTTTTTTTAAATAATAATGTATATAACATGAATCTTAAGTCTAATTTATATTTATTACAATTTATTAAATTTTCTTCAACTAATTAAGTGGATAGGTATACCTCCCCTTTTTTTTTTTTTTTTTAATATAGTTTATGTTTGTTTATTTTATATAATTAAGTTTAGGTGATCACCGGACTTAATTTTTTGCTTATTTTAGAAGTTTACAATGTTTTTTTTTTTGAACCTTTGAAAAAATATGATGTAAGATTATAATTAAAGTTTGTATTATATATCATGTATTGTTTGTATAAATATATATATGGATTTATTTATTTCTTTCTAAAGTTTTCTAATTCTATTCTTATGTACAGTTTTTTCTTTTTTCGTTAAATCATTATAAATTGTTACATTCACGCCATTTATATTTTTAACAATATAAGGACCATCATAAATACTTTGATGTTTTTCATAAGGTTCTTTTTTCAAAAGAACATTATCATTTACTTTTACTGTTAGTGGATTGGCAAATTTGTCATAAAGATGCTTGTTCCTTGCCTTGTGTTTCTCTATTAAACTTTGTGCAATAATATTAGTTTTCTGTAACCTATGTCTGATTTCCTTGCTATAATTTTCCAAGTTATAAAGTGGATCCAAATTGGCTTTTAACTCATTTGGCATTGTTGCCTTTTTTGCAAAGACTAACTCAAAAGGTGTAAAACTGTGGTCAAATACTGTATTTGGTGTTGTGTTGTGGTAGAAGGTAAAAAATTTAAAGTATGTATCCCAATCGGTTATATTTTCTCTTAAGTAGGCTCGTATGTATTCATTAAATACGCGATGGTTACGTTCGATAGTGCCTTCAATTTGGTGGTGATAAGCACTTGAGAAGTTTATATTAATTTTCAACATTTTGCACAATTCAGTAAATAACTCGTTTTTGAATTCGGTGCCCTGGTCAGTTAAAATGGTGTTCATCCTCCCATATATTAAAATGAAATTTTCGAATATTGCACGTGCAACAGTGTTGGCTGATTTATCTGGTACCGCAATAGCAACAAGATATTTAGTCAGGTCACATATTAATGTTATGGCATATTTGTTACCGTAGGTTGATATGGGTAAAGGGCCTATAGTGTCTAAAACGACAGTATCGAACGCTTTTGTTGGGGTTGGCGTTAAAACTAGTTTTTCCACATTGCCTGGTTTGACTTTATTTAGTAAACAATCATTGCAGTTTTTAACAAACTTTGAAATGTCCCTCGTCATTCTTTTCCAAAAGTACTTCGTTCTAATCTTTGCGTATAATTTCTTTTGGCCGCAGTGTCCACCTGTAATGGGATCGTTATGGTATATTTCCATTAGTTTTAGCTTATCGGATTCGTCGGTAATTATTTCTATAGGTTCTGTTAAAACAATTTCCAGAGTTTTTAAAATCTTAGTTCCATAATCTTTCAGAGTTTGTATTGGATAAATTGAAAAAAATGGATCGCTTTTCGACCACTCTGCTGTGAAGATTTTGTGATTGTTGGCTTCTTTCTGTAGCCTCGAAAGCAAATTGCCTAAGCAATTAGTTTCGTTAACAATGTTTAATTCAAAGAATAGCAATTTTTTAAATTTTTTATAAATAGTAATGCGCATTTTAATAAGTTTGTTTTTCGTGTAAAATAATTCTGTTTTAATTTTTAGTACCTTTTTATCAAAACTGTGTGAAAATTTATCATTAATTTTTAATTTAATTGACTCTTTCTGTTGTTCCAATTCATTTTTGTTTTCATTTGTTTTCTTTGACATTGCTCGAGTTGTCATTGAAAGTATATTAGTATTTAAAGTTTTAAGCTCATCGGTAGAAATTCTTGATAAAGCTCTACACCAACGTTTTCTTTACCTTTTATGTATTCGACTGTAAAATTATATTCTGAAAGCTCTAATCTTATCTTAGTCAACTTTGAAGATGGGTCCTTTAAATTAAAAAGATAAACTAATGGTCTGTGATCTGATCGAACAGTAAATTTAGTTCCGTAAATATATGGCCGAAAATGAATTATTGCAAAGTGTATTGCCAAGAGCTCAAGCTCAATAATAGGTTTCTTTTGTTCGGAAAGACTAAATGACTTTGAAGCGAAGTAAATTGGTAGATCGTTGCCATTAAAATTTTGGCTTAATATTGCTCTACAACCAGTCTTTGAAGCGTCGACGGTAATTACAAATGGTTTTGAAAAGTCGGGATACTGTAATATTTTTGGCAATAATAATGCAGATTTTAATTTGTTAAAAGAGTCTTGGCATTGTTCAGTCCAGCTAAATGTTATGTTTTTCCTTGTAATGAGATTTAAAGGTGCTGCTGAAATTGCAAAATTCGGGATGAATTTTCGATAATAATTGGCACAAGCCACAAATCTTCTTACAGAATCTTTGTCTGTAGGAGCTGGATATGACTTGAGAACGCTGAGTTTTGAATCGTCAGGCAAGATGCCGTTTTCACTACATTTATGACCCAAAAATGTTACCTCAGGCCGAAAGAAGTTGCATTTGTAAGGGTTGATTTTGAGATTGTGGTTTCGTAAAATTTCAAAAACTATTTTTAAATTTTGGAGATGATGTTGTTTGCTACACCCAATCATCAATGTAAAGAAAAGCTTTGTTTGGTGGTAGTCCCGAGAAGGCAATAGACATCATTCTTGAAAAAGAATTTGGCGCGACCGCGTAGCTAGGATTCAAGCTATAAATTGACTTAAAAATTCTTGGTCTGTCTAATTTAAAGTTTCCTCCCCCATCAGCAGTGTTTGTTGAGGGGCCTCTACGTTTAAAGGCCTGACAGAAACCCTGCTGTTGTTGGAACCACTAGAAAAATTTCTTCGGTTAATTCCACGATGAATATTTTGATTGTTATAAAAGTTTCGATTGGTTTTATTGGATTTTTGGATTGGATTGGATTATTTGCAGCGTGAAAATTTCTACCACGATAATTTCCACGACTGTTTCCACGATACCCATGATTGCCGCGGTACTGAGTGAAGTTATTCCTTTGATTTGAGTTGGTTTTGAAACTGCGGTTATCATTTCGAAAAGTAAGCACCTGGTGTTCTTCAGTTTCTGTTGCCTGTTCAACAACAAGCTTTGCCACTACCTCTTTGGGATCCAAAAAGGTGGATGATGCCAATATTGATTTTACCAAATCAGATTTGGCATTCAAGCGACACATATTAACAGTTTGTTCGACTGCCATTTCGTGTGCTTTGTTTGTTGAATAACTTTTGTTTTGTTTTTCCTTATATTTTAAATTGATTGTTTTCTTGTGTTTTTACTTTATGATGTTGAATTTTTTCTGTCGTGTTTTGATTGTCCTTTTTTTTTTGTATTCTTTGTTTCCAATTTTCTTACTTCGGAATGTTGTTTAGTTCTAACTGTATATTAAAAACAATACTTCTGTCTCTTTGTTTTCTTTTCCATAGGTTGGAATTTCGAATTATAACGGTTAAATATTTGCAGTATTCTATCGTCACACTCTTTGTTTCCAAAAATATCGGAATTTTGGTACAGTCTGTACCTAAAATTTTTTTTTTTTTTTTATTTCCATATAAGAACACAACTAACACATGTGTTTTTTTCCGAATGTTTTTCACTTAAATACATACTTATGTTACGTACTATTGAGTACCAAGCTGTTGTTTTACTGCATTAGCAGATATACATATGTACGTATAAATGTTGCTCATATAGTTTTTTTTTTATAAATCAACATAAATTTATAATATTCTATGTAGAAGTTATTATTTTTCTTTATAATAGTAATTTATTTAATTTTCGTTGTTTTTCAATTAAAGCAATGGGGTTTTTTTTTTAATTTCTCATTAAGTATTTCTTAAAATCTTTTTCTTTGCTTTTTTTTAAGTTTTATTAAACTTGTTGCTGGCAACATGAATTGTTTCTTTTTATTTAATTTGTCTTATTTTTCTTAATTGTTTTTTCACTTCTTTTTTCTCAAAACAACAAACCATTTAGTTTGTAAAAAAACCACACTTTATTTTAAGTTCAACTTATACATAAGTATGTGTGTGATTAGTCACGGTCGCCATATAAAACCAATAAATGACAACTTGCTTGTTTGATCGTTCGAACAAGAATCAATCTCTTTTTATTTACACATTCTTATTTTATTATTTCTATTCTTAGTTGTATAGTAAATGTAGTATTGTTAGGTTTATTATTTTATAGAGTTGCACTAAATAGTAATAATAATAAAATATACTTGATGCAGGGCTCGGCATTATAATCGGGTAAAATTTCAATGGCACATCAGAAAGAGATAGAGAACGCCATAAATGAGAGGATTGTGTAATATGTCCTGGAAGCGGGTAATAATGTTCCACAAATCCAGGAGCAGGACGGTTTCACAAGCTTTGATAGAAAATATAACAAAGGGTAAGATACACATAGTTCTCATACAGGAACCCTGGACTGTTAAGGACAGAGTCACTGGCTTGATTGAGTGTGATTACCAATTATTTTATGCTAAAACTGGGTCTCGACCCAAAACATGTGTACTGTGTCATAAGGGATTAAAGTTTCTTTTTTCCCCAGATTTATCTACAGCGGACGCCACTACCTTAATTCATGGCTCACGCAATTTAATGCTGGCATTCTAACGCTCCGACACTACCACCAACGTCGGATTTGAAAAGTATTACAACATCGGCAAGGAGAACAGGTAGGAATATTTTAATAAGCTGTGATGCGAATTCGCATTACCTCACTTGGGGCAGCTTGAACTGCAACAGAATAAGTGACGCCCTATGGAAATTCCTATATGCGAACAACTTATTCAGCTTAACTCTAGTAATAAATCTACCTTTATTAACAAAATTAGGGAAGAGGTAATTGATGTGACTATATGTTTAAAAATTTTATTGATGAAATTTGCGATTGGCACGTATCTGATATGCACTCTTATTCGGAACAAGATACAGGTAAAATATGAAGCGGCGTTAGCTGCTACAAGATTAATGGCAAAAGATGAATGGCTTATAAGGGAGCATAAAACCAGATACTAGAGAATAACAGATATCGTACCGATGGGAAATATTACGGAAGTAATATGTGATAAAATCCCAACGAGATATGAGAATGGGATAAAGTAACCAGGATAGGAAGCACCCATGGAATCGACATTTATATAGACGGTGTAAAGATTGGTGACCAAACTGGAAACAGAAGCAAATACTTCCGTCTACCAGATCACAATACTATATTTCAGGCGGACACCCTGAACTATATTGTGGGGGTTAAAGAGGACAAAGCTGTAACTACTGTATTTGATTCATATATTCGCCATTTATTTAAGGACGTCATCTTGGATCTTTTGCCCCATGAAAAAACCCCCATATTCGCTCTCTCGGTTGTATAAAAACTGAAAAATATCGATTTCCGTTTGTAAATTTTAGGAAAAACACAAATAACTTTTCCGATTAGTCACACCAAATTTTTCATGAATATTGGCAGAGGCACACTAAATCTATAAATATAAACAATGGTGTCTAAATATTATACTAGGACTAAAAAAATCAAAAAAAACAGCCTAGTTTATTTGCTCATATCTTAGAAATTTAAGGAGCAATTAAGCAATACTGATCTGCTCCCGAATATTTCTGATATTTTGATACCATACACACGGTAAGACGGACAGACGGATAATGCTTAATCGACTTCCATAATCATAGGCTTCCAAAAAATATATACTTTGTAGGGTCGAAAATGAATATTGTAGAAGTTTCACACGGAATGACAAATTTTACCATTTAGGGTATAAAAAAAGTAATGCATGTTGAATCAACATTATTCATACAGTGCTTCATGTAAATACGACTTAAGCCGACACAGAAGCAAATACTTCCGTCTACCAGATCACAATACTATCTTCCAGGCTGAGATTATGGCGATTACCGAAGGAACAAAATAGATAAAGGAAACGAATAGCGAAGCCCTGATTCGCGTCTTTCTGGATAGCCAGTCAGTGATGAGGATATAAAGAAAAGAGCAAGTTGAATCTCGGAATGTTCTGCAATACAAGGGCGAGATAAACTCACATAAAAATTGCGAACATTTGGGGATAATACGGGCTGAGCGGAAACGAGAAATCCGACAAATTATCCAAAACATGAGTTCTATGATTCTGGAAAATGCCAAGCCTTTTAAACGATTCAAGGACGAAATTGAAGGTTGGGCGATAGAGGAACATGACAGAAAATGGCAAAGCACTGATGTCGGAAAAGTGACAAACATACTATGGGGTGACCCAAATCTTGGGAAATCAAAAAAGAGATTCAGAGAATAAGTTTACCAACACTTAGGAGACTAACCAGTGTAATAACAGGTCATACGTAGTTGAGAACCATCTAGCTCGCATGAAATTGTCTGAGGAAACGACATGTAGAGCATGCGAGGAAGAGGATGCGACTTTGGTAAACTACCTCTGTCATTGTCCTGCGTTTGGGCATATTAGATGCGAAAATTTTACAGTGGATACTATGCCAACCTTGGAATACCTGGGGAACTCGAACTGGAGATCCATAGGGAACTACATTGAGGGAATTGGGTCCTTGGGCTAGTCCGTTACTTATGGGAAATTATAATTATGATTTTTGTTTGGGAATTCCGTTTTCTATATGGAGCGCTCAACATGCCAACTGGGCATAAGTTTTTACCTGTCATGGGTTTGGGCTTTTAGTGCCCCTCTTTTTCAACCTAACCTAACCTATAGTTTTTGTATATATATATATATATTTATATATATATATATATATATATATATATATTTTTTAATAGCAACAGTATAAAAATATTCAATTTTAATTCAGCTTTATTGGTAACTTCTTATTTGATTGCTTTTTGTTAGAACATTTGCGAGAGTTATGATTTCTGGGACAACTAAAACAAAAATAAGTAGTTATTCGGTCGAAAAATAGCTAGTTGATGTTTATCTCCAATATTACTTGCTAACTGCTAGGTAAGTAAAGATTTTGCTGGGGAAGTCCATGACATATCGTCGTTCGTAAATTATTGTTCTATATGTATAGGTTTTATATGTCACATAGAACACAATAATTTACGAACGACTATATGTGTATTAGCAAAACTTAGGTATGATTTATGTGATTCAGTTTAAAGGAAAATCCGAAATTCTACAATAAAATTAAATTAAATTGTTTTGTTTTTCTTCTAACCTTTAAATATATAAAATTTTTAAGTGTTTATTTTTCAAAATCCAAAAAAACAATAAAAAAAAAGTCGGAAAACTAAAGCCAACTATTTCGAGTTAAGCGTCACAAATAACCGCAGAAACGGCTGTCAGTTTTTGGAAGATTAAGAAATAAGATAATTAATTGCCTCTTTCGTTGTAAAAAATTAATAAATAAACAAAAACTTACCAACTGATACATGTGTAATACCAATTCCCTTTGAGTCAATTTTACAAATGTAATAACGATCTTGTTCTTTAGCATTTCGCAACATGTAAACTATAGTTGTGTCGTTTAAAATCTAAAAATATAAAAATGTTCAGTATAATTACTACAAATCTTTTTTTTTTTCATAGTAAAATTAAAGCTATAAGATATACATAAATTGTATGCATACATATACTCGATACATATTTATAATTTACAAGTATATATGGATATAAAAATTGTCATTCAAAAAGCAACATAAGAGTAGTTTTATTATTTGAGGGGTTATAAGCATTTTAAGTTTCTTCACATAAGCAAACAAAACAAAAAGGCAAAAAAAATATTTTTGAGCGACAAACAACAAAACAGCTGAAAAAACAAAATTATGTGCCAGGTTATGAAAATTGTCCTAATGCGACCATAGTGTAACAATGGAAAATATTTGATGTTTTTTCGGACAAACAGTTGTTTTATCTTTCAAAATTTGTGTAAGCACAAGGGAAAAAAGAACTGCGGCAGAAGCGTTGTCTATTTTCAAAGTTACACGTCGATGGTCACAAGTAGAAAGCTCCTAACTTTTACGATATTGAGTTTTTCATTGATTGCAATACATTTCACGCATGTACTCCTCGACACAAAAATTTAGTGCAATAGTGCAAGGGTGTTGTGCAAAATTATTATTAGAGTTATGAGCAGAGACTCCAGAACTTTACAAAAATCTTTTACAGATGAGTTCTACCGAGTTTGACCATTTGGTAAGTACTAATAAGGTCAAAAATAAAAACCACTCTTTTTAATTGAAATTAGTGACACCGCAAATAACAAAACAAATTAAAAGACTTCGTGAGCCAATTTCAGCTTCTGAACGTTTGATGGTTACACTTCGGTACTTGACGACTGGCGAAAGTATTAGATCCCTACAGTATGTCTTTCGTATCCTTCACAACACAATTTCAGGAATTATTTCCCGTACATACGATGCCCTTTATACAGTTCCACAGCCGCACTATTTAAAGGCAGAGCTAATTATAATTGTTATCTTTTAATATTTTGATATTATACTTTAGATACTATCAACGAAAAAGGAATGCAAAGCCATTTCAGAGTAATTTTCTGAATTGTATCGGTGCGTTGGATGGAAAACATGTTGCAATGACTGTTCCACCCCATTCTGGAAGTATTTATTTCAACTACAAAGATTATTTTTGTTGTCAGCTTTGTTTTAGTGCATTTCTTTTAGTAATTTTTTGTAGGAACACACAAGCGTTGTGCTCATTGCAGTTGCCGATGCCACTTATAAGTTTTTATACATCGATGTGGGATCCAATGGACGGATATCGGATGGTGAAGTTTTTCGGACAACCTCTTTACATCCAAGCGAGTAATCGAAAATGCTTTTAGGGTAATGTCGGTACGTTTTTTGAATAACCCGTAGCCAAAATTATGCTTGAACCGTTCAAAATACAATTTACCCTTGCGTGCTGCGCATTACACAACTATTTGTTGACCCGAAAAACTTATGTATACTTTACCACAAATCTAGTTAACCATTATACAGCAGATGACACTTCCTGGTGAATGGCGCAATGATCAGACCGTGCAAAACTTTACATCGTTCTTATATAAGCCATAAAACTTCGAATATTAGAGAAGAATTTACCCAATACTTCGTAGAGAAAAGCAAAGTGCTTTTTCAATATAAAATTTTAAAAAAATGTAATGAAAGAACCGAACAAATCAATTTGTATACTAAAAAATTAAGAAAAAAAAAACCCAAGAAAAAGTCAAATCTGAAAAAACAAATCGAAAAATGGTTGAAAGATATTTTTTTATTTTAAAACATTACAAAGGGGAAAAAATGTCTTTTTCAATAAACAACAGAAAAAAAGTAAAATCTTTAAATTGTATTCAATTAATTCTTTTAATACATATGTTTGTGTAATAGAAAAACGAAAAACCAGATTTCATTAAAAAGTAAAACATAAAAACAGTTCAAATAATTTGTTGTATACATATGTATGTATTTATATTAGAAAAAAAACATCTCATTAGGAATAAAACACCTAAAAACAGGGATGTTGCTGCTTGTCGTTGCGTTGAAACTTCTGCAATTGAATATAACGAACTTTTTGATACAAAAAAGAATACATATTTATATACATACATATTAAGAAGTATTTATTAAAGACGTGCACAGATACAACTGTTTACATCAGGTTGTGTGTTTTTCAGCTTTGAGTGCATATTGATAAGTATTTTCGTGTTTTTGTTACAAGTTGGTATTGGTGTTCTCTCCAGTTGAATATGGTGTGCAGTGCTGCCACAACAAATAAATTTTTTCAACCAAGATTCGCTTTAAAAGTTACCAAATGAAAAAAAAAAAATAACCAAATTTTAATTTGTAGTATTTTTATTAAAGAACATTTAATTGCATACATATTTATAATGTAACACATGTGATTTGAATACAATTAATAATAATAATAATAACGAAACAAATATAATTATTTTACCTACATATGTATTTAATAAGTTAACGCTTGTATATGTATGTACATACATAAAAAATAACAGTTTTAATATAAAGTAAACAAAATTTGCAGTTCACAGTATAATACTATGTTCACACACGCGCCTTAATAATCAATTTATAATATTCTCGCAATTTAAAGGCCTTTATTGAGCTCAATTTACCATAATAAAAATTACTTTTAAATTGAGAAATTTATACTTTATTGTTTCAATTATTGTCCAAAACTCGAAATACAACTCTTAAGAAGTAAGTTCAGTGAGAAAAAAATTCTACAAGTGGCATTTCTAACATACATATTTTATATATATACATATTTTATATATATACATATTTTATATATATACATATTTATATATATAAATATAATTGTAAATATATTTTATGAACAGGAAAAAACTGAAGAGAAGGCATTATTTGATTTGGTTTACATACATCGTATTTTTACAGCTATCAAATGCTAATGGAGTAAGATAAATTGAGTATGAGTGAACACTTATTTTAACTAAATAACACAAAATTGAAACAATTAAAAATATCTGTCTGAACAGGGTATAATAGTTTGAGACCATAGATTTACTTATTAAAAATTCTTGATTTGCAAGCAATAGTTCAATGCCCATTGAACTATGCCAGTCGGAAGCTGATTAATTTTTTCTCGTTTAGTTTTCCGTTTTTTTTGTTGGATTTTGTTTTTCTTCACACGTTTAGTTTTTGTATTTGACAGCCGAACAGTATTTTTACACAAACAATAACTTACGTGCATATTGCTTATAAAAATTTACTTTGTAAAATCTTTTAATTGAATGTTGCCAACATTGCAAAAGACATGCCATTTCTGTAGTACAGAGTTGCGATCATTTAGTAAATTTAAAGCCTGATGACAGTATTGTAAAAGAAAAGTATTGTAAACAAGTGAGTAGCAATCAAGGCGAATTCATAATAGGTGGCTGCACTAGCGATTTTAGTCACAGCTGTTTTATTTTCAGTTGCCCTGGTAGCAATACTGAATTTTGAAGAACATAAAGGCATAAAAAGTATAACAAAAAATATGTACATGTGTATCATTATTTTGGCAAAAAAATAACCAAAATGAGAAAAATATTCACATCTCCACATAAAGGAAAAAAATAACCACTTTTGGTTAGAAATAACCAAAAACGGCAGCCCTGATGGTGTGAGTTGGTAAAATGAGAGTAAGATCTTACTCGAGTAACAAATTTGTTTTTCTATGTTTCGCTGAAACAAATATCAACAAATATTGATGGTTCACTATAAGTACTTTTGTTATTTTTATACCCTTCACACAGTGAAAAAGGGTATATATAGGTTTGTCATTCCGTGTGAAATTTCTACAATTTTGATTTCCGACCCCATAAAGTATATATTTACTGAAAGCTTATGAATAGGGGAGTCGATTAAGCCCTGTCAGTCTGTCCGTCTGACCGTCTGCCCGTCTGTCCGTGTGTTGGTTGAAATCAACTTTTAGAAGCAACTATATGTTCCTCAGATCTGTATATGGTATCAATCTCTTGGAAATATCCAGGAATGAATCGCTATTGAAATTCAGCACAATCGCCCCATAACTTTCTGAGATATGAGCAAAAAACCACGACCACCTCGTTTTTTTTCACAATTACAACAACAACATACATACATAGATACATGTAAAAAACATACCAAACAAAAAAAAATTACAAAAAAAAATTTTAAAAAAATTTAAAAAAAATATAAAAAAAAATAATAAAATATAAATAATATATTAAATAAAATAAAATAAAATTTTTTTGGCTCAGCTGGGATTCGATGCCACATTTATTCTTACGTGTACGTATGCACGTAGTTTATATGGGATGAATGGTGATACAAACAATTGTTATTGCATGACTACACGTTGTGAAGGGTATATAAGATTCGGCACGGCCGAATATAGCACTGTTACTTGTTTTTTTTTAATTTTTTTTTATTTTTTTTTTGTTTTATATATAATAATTATAATTATATATAATAATTTTTTTTTTATTTTTTTTAAATTTTTTTTTAAATTTTTTTTATTTTTTTTTAAATTTTTTTTTTAAATTTTTTTTTAATTTTTTTTTCGTTTTTTTAACATACATACGTGAATTTATAATTTTACAATGGGATGTTTTTATATATGTATGTACGTATTTCATATGGGATGAATGGTGACACAAACTACTTTTATTTTATGACTACATGTTGTGAAGGGTATATAAGATTCGGCACGGCCGAATATAGCGCTCTTACTTGTTCTTATTCTGGCTGTATGTAATTGATGAAACAAATGTAACTTTAACAAATCGTCTTTCACAAGTTATTGTGTTCTATGTGACACATAAAACATATACCTATAGAACACAATAATTTGAGAACGACGAAATGTAATTGTATCGTTACTATTAACGTAGTGTTTGTTTAGTAGCTAGATAAATAACGTTTTTAAATGATGGAATATTTTTCTACAAAAAACGTAATTAAGTATATACGTACTTACATATATTAAAATTTAGAAGAATGACGCCTAGCTGACGAAAAAACTCAATTGTCAAGCCATAAAAAACGAAAAGGTTTGATTTATGTTCTCGTTCTTATTATGGAGCATTTATTAAAAAAATATTTCAAATTTTCTTTTGAAATTAATTTCGTGTTCACACAGCAAGACTCAGATTTTAAACTTTTATTTCTCTAGCAAAATTCCTAACGAATGAAGATAATTGCATATACATAAATCATTGTACCCTTTTCCATTCTCAAGTAACAGTACTTCAATTGCAAAAGAATAAGTAAATCAATAACACTGCCAGCAGCAAATAAAAAAAACATTTAAGATTGCTGCTAAAAATTGCATAGCACAAGCAAAACAATTGAAAATGCAACTGGATATATTCACAGCAAAACAAATGCATGTGTGAAATACTAGTTAAAAGAAGTTTGTCTAAGTGCTAATACAGCAGTTTAGCAGCAATCTGACTTGAAATGAGAAAAAAATTTTGCGTAGTATTTTCCACTTGTGGTCTTCATATTTAATTAACTGTATTATTTTTTTCATTGATGCGTATGTAGTATTTGTGCTTAGTGCTATCGGAATAGGACTTTTTAAATTAGTGACATGTAGCACTGCAACTGCAACTTTTGGAAGAATCAATGAATAAGCGCCAATCTCCAGGATTATATTCATTTTGCATTGTTAAAACCAAGCCGCGGATGTCAGTACAATACGCGATAGAATTATTCTCAATAGATTTAAAAAAAATCGTAAATCGTCTATGGCGATTGATAGCCCCGTATATTGGTACACCTAGTGCTACAATATTAGCTCGTTTTAGCTCTTCTGTCAAGAGAATGCTCTGTCGTTGAGATAATTTTAGACGCCGTTTTATTATATCCAGACGATCTTGCGTGATTTCATTGTAACTGCTTGGAACCGTGATGAATGACGGTTGATACATTTAAGTAGCTGGTCCACCCGCTTCAATAGAATGAATTATTGAAGGAATATGTTCTGTTGGTATTTGGCTATCCGGAACAGGAATTTCATCAGAATGTGGCAGCGGAAATCGAGCATATTCTGTTTCAGTATAAGATATATGTAATTTTTCTTCTGTTTATACCCGCTGTATAATTTATGCACGCATAACACTCATCTTCAACATGAACTATGGGATCTCTCCAAATCATTGGAACACCAAATGGCATGGCGTCTCCATTTTCCCCCCACTTATTTAAATGGTAAATGCAGTATACACACACTATTGATGGTGTCCAACTCTTACAATATATAACACTTAAAAAAATATGATTCATACAAGGTACTTGTTTCAATAGTGATTTTACGGAGGCTTGGCATATTTTTATATTTCCCACACACATAACAAAAGTAATTAAACTTTTTACACGTCTCCATCTTAGATATTTCAATATAACTGATTAGATACAAGACTGTCAAAGGCTTTAAACTTCACTAATAACTTTCCATATGACAGTGTACTGTAATTTTTTTTAATCAAAGTACCTTCATGACCATGTTTTGTAAAAAAAAGGATGATTAATATTTCTACCTGTTCCAGGTATAACAATAGATTATGTTATTTAAGTTTTTTACAAGACCGACTAGTGCGGTTTTGACCGCACAATAAAAGACCGATTTATGTGGTTTTGTAAGCACAATAAAATACAAAGATGTAAGTATTTATGACTTTATTTCTTAATCTAAGAATTTTTAAATCGGTAACTTCTTAGGGGAGCTCCCATATAAATATTGCGATTTATGAAATTCTTAAATTAATTAAAATTTTTCGACTTTTGAGAAAAAAATAAAATCAAAAGTTGCTCACAGATTTTAATTATTTATAGCTTGTTTTATTTGCAGCTTCGTTTTTTTTATGTCTGCAAAAAATTAGAAGCCTAGCTGCATTTTTTAATGTTTTATGAATTTTTAAAAAACAAAAATTCTGAAATTTTGATAAAACAATTAATATAAAAAACAAGTAAGAGTGCTATATTCGGCCATGCCGAATCTTATATACCCTTCACAACGTGTAGTCGTGCAATAACAGTTGCTTGTATCACCATTCATCCCATATGAAATACGTACACGTATGTATGTTAAAAAAACGAAAAAAAAAATAAAAAAAAAAATTTTAAAAAAAAATTTAAAAAAAAATTTAAAAACAAGTAAGAGCGCTATATTCGGCCGTTCCGAATCTTATATACCCTTCACAACGTGTAGTCATGCAATAACAGTAGTTTGTGTCACCATTCATCTCATATGAAATACGTACATACATATATAAAAACATCCCATTGAAAAATTATAAATTCACGTATGTATGTTAAAGAAACAAAAAAAAAAAATAAAAAAAAAAATTTAAAAAAAAATTAAAAAAAAAAAATTAAAAAAAATATTAAAAAAAAAATTTAAAAAAAAAATTTTATATATATAATATATATAAAACAAAAAAAAAATAAAAAAAATTAAAAAAAAAAAATAAAAAAAAATAATAATAAAAATAAATATAATATATTAAATAAAAAATAAAAAAAAAAAAATAAAAAAAAACAAGTAACAGTGCTATATTCGGCCGTGCCGAATCTTATATACCCTTCACAACGTGTAGTCATGCAATAACAATTGTTTGTAAATGTGGCATCGAATCGCAGCTGAGCCAAAAAAATTTTATTTTATTTAATATATTATTTATATTTTATTATTTTTTTTAAATTTTTTTAAAAAATTTTTTTAGAAAAATTTTTAAAAATTTTTTTTTAATTTTTTTTTAAATTTTTTAAAAATTTTTTTTTGTAGTTTTTTTTATTATTTTTTTCTTATTTTTAATATATTTTTTTTTTTTTGTAATTTTTTTTGTTTGGTATGTTTTTTACATGTATCTATGTTGTTGTTGTAATTGTGAAAAAAACGAGGTGGTCGTGGTTTTTTGCTCATATCTCAGAAAGTTATGGGGCGATTGTGCTGAATTTCAATAGCGATTCATTCCTGGATATTTCCAAGAGATTGATACCATATACAGATCTGAGGAACATATAGTTGCTTCTAAAAGTTGATTTCAACCAACACACGGACAGACGGACAGACGGACAGACGGACAGACGGTCAGGGCTTAATCGACTCCTCTCTTCATAAGCTTTCAGAAAATATATACTTTATGGGGTCGGAAATGAAAATTGTAGAAATTACAAACGGAATGACAAAGCTATATATACCCTTGTGCACCACAGGTGAAGGGTATAAAAACTAAAAAAAAAATTTTTTTTGGCTCAGTTGGGATTCGATGCCACGTTTTCCGTATGTATGTTGTTGTTGTAATGTTGTTTTTGTGAAAAAAAATCGAGGTGGTCGTGGGTTTTTGCTCATATCTCAGTTGTTTATAAACCGATGTTTCTGATTTTCAATACCGATCTACTCCCGAATATTTCTGATATTTTAATACCTTACCCGGGTCCAACCTATGTCGGGGGGCTTCAAAAAGTTGATTTCAACATACACACGGACAGACGGTCAGACGGACAGACTGACAGACTGACAGGGCTTAATCGACTCCCCTATTCATAAGCTTTCAGAAAATATATACTTTATGGGGTCGGAAATGAAAATTGTAGAAATTTCACACGGAATGACAAACCTATATATACCCTTTTTCACTGTGTGAAGGGTATAAAAAAACTAAAAAAAAAAAATTATTATATATATAATATACATACATATATAAAACAAAAAAAAAATAAAAAAAAAAAAATAAAAAAAAAATTAAAAAAAAAATATAATAAAAAAATATAAATAATATATTAAATAAAAAATAAAAATAATTAAAAAAAAATTTTTTAAAAAATCAAAAAAAAATTTTTTTTGGCTCAGTTGGGATTCGATGCCACGTTTTCTCTAACCAGTATGCACGTTTGTATGTATGTTGGTGTTGTAATGTTGTTTTTGTGAAAAAAAATCGAGGTGGTCGTGGGTTTTTGCTCATATCTCAGTTGTTTATGTACCGATGTTTCTGATTTTCAATAGCGATCTACTCCCGAATATTTCTGATATTTTAATACCTTATCCGGGTCCAACCTATGTCGGGGGGCTTCAAAAAGTTGATTTCAACATACACACGGACAGACGGTCAGACGGACAGACTGACAGGGCTTAATCGACTCCCCTATTCATAAGCTTTCGGAAAATATATACTTTATGGGGTCGGAAATCAAAATTGTAGAAATTTCACACGGAATGACAAACCTATATATACCCTTTTTCACTGTGTGAAGGGTACAAAAATATGTTTCTAAAACGACTGCGGATATTAGAAAGAAATTTTACTTTTCTTAAAGAAAATTTTATTGCGGATTTTCGGTTTTTTAAGTTTTTTTAATAAGCTAAAGCGTTTTTGAGTTACGCGAACATAAGATGTGCAACCTCCTCCATTTTCGAAATAACGGTATATCTCGAAAACCAGAGCCAATCTTAAAAAACCGTGGGCACCACTGGATTCAGCGTAGCCGAATTATGTTAAAATGCCAGAAGTCCGGCTTGTCTGTTTTAGCATAGTGTTATTATTCATTTTTAAATCTAATACCACAACAAATTTTATAATTTTTGTGTAATTCACTGCTCTTCATATAAATGCTCTTTTTTAATTGTTGTACCAACAGTTATAAGAAAATATTTGTGGCAGTGATGGTATATGAGAATTTCAGTCTTGTGCCAAAATTTTAGCTAGAAAGTGCCAAAATATATTAAAAAGTGCCATAACAAATATATGTATACACATGTCTATTTAAAAAAATTAAATCCATTTATTCAGTTTTTTTTTAGATTAATACTTTTTATTAAGATGAATTGATTATATACAAAAAAAAATTTTATACTTCAATATTTAAAAAATTTATACAGATAAATTTTATATAAATATTATTATTTATTAAATACATATGTATTTAATATGTAATGTTTTTTGTGAATGAGAAACAAACGGAAAGACTGACAGACATAGCTAGATTGTCATAAAATAAAACCCCGATTAAGAATACATATACTTTATGGGGTCTAAAATGGATATTTCGATGTGTTACAAATGGAATGATAAAATGAATATACCCCCTCCAATTTTTTGGTCGCGGGTATAAAACAGAGAGTAAAAAATTATCTTTCCTTTCCAGTCATCTGATTAAATCCATCCTGAATATGTAGGATGTCATTCATTTTGAACTAGTACTTTCAGAAAGGGAATTTTGTGTCATCGTTGCAGTCTTTAGTAGTATTTACAACAGGGAGAAAAAGCATTTATTTCTGTTTAATTAAAAATATATTTCTTCAAAAATAAGTAAAATTATATTTTTATAAGTTTTTGAAAAAGTGCCAAAATTTTATTGAGCGTGCCATGGTGCCATTAAACAACTAAATAATAGTGCCAAAAATGTCACGATTGTGCCACTTTTACCAACAGTGATTTGTGGTACAATTGTTATTTCAGCACAAGAAAACAAATACATTTCACACCAGGGTTGCAAAAGTTGGTACAATTGTACTATTTGTGGTACAATTTAAACCTCAAAAGTACAATGGTACACCAATTACCCATTTAGTACAATTTACTAACTTTCTCAGTTTATGTTTTTTTATAGAATTTCCCTAGTTTATCGTCTTGATTGATTTATGATGGTAGCTCATTGTTGCTATCATTTCGTTGTGATTAATTGTTTGCATTCACCTGTTTACCTGTCAAATTTTTCAATATGTTAACAATATATTTACAAAGACCATACGCCGGAGAGTTTATAGACGAACAAATAGGACGAAGAGGAATACCATCCTTATGAATTTTGGGTAAACCATAAAAACGTGGAGCTGTAGCAGTTTTCGTGGATAATGTGTTTTTATCATTCTTAGAAATTAATTTTAGATTTAATAATTTCTCAATATAGGAATTATTTTTTGTCTGTAGTCTAGAGGTTGGGTCTATATTTAATCTCTTATAAGTGCATATATCAAAAAACAAAAAAACAAAAACAAAAAACAGCACTAGCAGCCCACAGTACCATAACTGGACACGTACCAAATTTTAAAGAGGTGAGAGTTTTACAAGAAGAGAATAATTATTCAAAGAGATACATGCTGGAAATGTTACACATAATCGACGTACCATCCATAGCTGCCAGATAAAATTGGAGTAAAATCGTCTAATTTGGGGGAAAAAATCGTCAAAATCGTCAAATAGTTTACGCAAATCGTCATTAAAACGTCAAAATAAAAAAACGCATTTTTCAAAACAAAACATTTTTTATTTAATGCATAACATAACAAACTTTTTAAATCCAGAGAGATAAATGGTTTTATTAGACCCTTTTAAGTTAAGAACATGACAATAAATATAATACAATTTAGAATTAATTTCGAAAAATAAATATTAATATGTATATAAATACAAAAAATAATAAATAATGAATTGGCTGCATCTAATTTAGACTAATTGACAAATAATTATAATCATTCCTTGCTAAAGTTTCCACCGATTAAGGTGGCTTTAGGCAAGCGTTAGACGAGCACAACGCCAAAATAAACTACATCGTTTCGCTTTTTTAGCCCATAAATTTATTTCTGGATCTGCAAACCAGTCTTCCTTAATTTTCTTCTTCTTCTTGGTTACCTGTGAAAAACACCATTAAAATTTCATTTTAGCTAATACAAAGTTTTGTATAAAAAATGAATGAAATTTCTACTTACAGAGGAAGAGCTGCTAGAATTTTCATCATCTTGGTTTTCTATTAAAAATATAATGTTTGATTTTTAAGGTTTTAATGTATAATTAAAAAGAACTTACCATTTTTTTGAAGTATTTAAGCATATTCATTTGTCACTGAAATAATTTAAATAAATTTACTTAAAAAACTAAAATTGTTTAAAACGCTTTTCCAAATTTATATTTGTTCGTGTTGTAGGTATCAGTTGATAATATATCCCACATATTATCAACTATGTTAAAAATGTACAAAGTGGAAAAATTACCCACACAAACACATTAAATAATGATCGATATATCTCTTTCACTCTGTTCTATTATTAATAACATAAAAAACCGTTACAAATTATTTTTATTTAGTTTAAGGTTGATATAAAAGTAATGAAAAATGTTGCAAACTTGATTTCTTGAAAATCGTCAAAAACATAGCATAAATCGTCAAATCGTCAACACTTAATTTTAGCACGTAAAATCATCAAAATGACGATAAATCGTCAAATCTGGCAGCTATGGTACCATCGCATAAGAGATTGAATTATAAGGCCCATACCTAAACAAGAGCGTTGAGCGTCAAGCGTTGTAATTTTGCATGTATTTTGTTATTGTAACAAAAACAAAACACATGTAAAACTCCAACGCTTGACGCTCAACGCTCTTGTTTAGGTATGGGGGTAAGAGTGATACAGAGAAATGTGCACAAACATACAGACATACAATAAATATATATAGTCGTACAAAACAAAGATTAGTTGTTAATTAGCTTATAAATAAATAAGATTGTTTTTTAACTCGATATAGAATTATATCTAAAATATTTTTTGAAATGTAATTATTGTGTTTAGTGGATTTATAGATACATATATAAATTTGACAATTGTTTTCCTTTTATAATTTATTCTATTAGATCCCTGATTATGATCTACGAAGTAGGTCGAAATATTGGAATAAAATAACTAAAGAAATTTAAAATCTTTTCTTTAAAAATAAAACAACAAAATTTAATTTTTATGACCTAAAGCCAAACAAAAATCTACAACAAAATATATAAACAACAGAAAAGGTCAACAATACTCATTTAACGTATAAATGAATTTTTAAGTACAAATGTTAATTTTAATATTACAAAAATGAATTTTATGTACAATTTTATGTTATGTTTATGTTTTTTTTCTTGCTTTTATTTAAAATAAAAAATATTAAAAAAATTTTTTAAATAAAATTTTTTGGTACAATTGGGGTCGAAAAAGTACAATTTTATGAGCTTCTTGGCATAGCTGCCAGGTTTGACGATTTATCGTCATTTTGACGATTTTACGTGCTAAAAATTACATGTTGACGATTTGACGATTAATGCTATGTTTTTGACGATTTTCAAAAATTCAAGTTTGCAACATTTTTCATTACTTTTATATCAACCTTAAACTAAGTAAAAATAATTTGTAACGGTTTTTTTATGTTATTAAGGCCATGACTGACTATCCTACAAAGTCGTACGATTATGTCAAATAAAAATCTGATAGTTTTCTGTCCTACATGAAAAAATCGCAACAAAATGTGTTATTGGATGCCACACTGTCATACTTGCTTAGAAAAAGCAACTCTGATCGCACGGAAACTATTATTTTATGAAAATTTCCAAAAGATTATCAAATCGGACACACTTTTCAAAAAATCTGTCACACATGTGCACTTTGTGTCCACACTATCACACTTTCTGAACACACATAAAATTTTTCACATATCGAACGACTAAATCTGATAGTCAGTCATGGCCTTTAATAATAGAACAGAGTGAAAGAGATGATGTTTGTGTGGATAATTTTTTCACTTTGTAAATTTTTAACATAGATGCCACATTTTATCAACTGATACCTACAACAAGAACAAATATAAATTTGGAAACGCGTTTAAAACAATTATAATTTTTTAAGTAAATTTATTTAAAAATAATTGACAAGTAAATATGCTTAAATACTTAAAAAAATAGTAAGTTCTTTTTAATTATACATTAAAACCTTAAAAATCAAATATTATATTTTCAATAGAAAACCAAAATGATGAAAATTGTAGCAGCTCTTCCTCTGTTAGTAGAAATTTCAACCATTTTTAGTAGCTAAAATGAAATTTTAATGGTGTTTTTCATAAGTAACTAACAGGAAGATGAAAAATAAGGAAGACTGGTTTGCAGATCCAGAAATAAGTTTATGGGCTGAAAAGCGAAACGTTGTGGTTTATTTTGGCGTTGTGCTCGTCTTACGCTTGTCTAAAGCTACTTTAATCGGTAGAAACTTTAGCAAGAAATGATTATATTTATTTTTCAAATATTCCAAAAAGATTCAGCCAATTTATTATTTTTGTTTACATTTTTCGAAATGAATTCTAAATTGTATGATATTTATTGTTATGTTCTTAACTTAAAAGGGTCTAATAAAACCATTGATCTCTCTAGATTTAAAAAGTTTGTTATGTTATGCATTAAATATAAAATGTTTTGTTTTGAAAAATGCGTTTCTTTATTTTGACGTTTTTATGACGATTTGAGTAAACCATTTGACGATTTTGACGATTTTTTTCCCCAAATTAGACGATTTTACCTCTATTTTATCTGGCAGCTATGCTTCTTGGTACAATTTTGATGTTCTCATTTTGCAATCCTGTTTCACACTCAATGCAAAACAATAAACAACAATAATTGTTTATAAGAGTAGACTGAGTGAGCAATAGAGAAACCATACAATATCTGTTACACTCATTCTCTCATTTATACCAAAAATAACAAGTATGCACCATGGTATATTTGTTTTTGCAATACTTTCAGTTCTACTCATGGTACAATTATAGCAGGTAGTCTCGGAAAGCCAGCTGATTATTTTTTTATTTGCTTATTTTGCGATACGAACTGTCAAAAGTTGTTTATGTTTTTTTCAACACGTGTTAAATTTCTAGCTTAAAAGTAAACAAGTTTTTTTAATCAAAGCAAAAAGTGATAAATTTCAATTTATATTATTATATAATCAAAATGATTTATAATAAATAACAATTTTGGATAGACTTAAAAATATAATTACAAAAAATACTAATTTAAAGAAAAACAAGTAACAGTGCTATATTCGGCCGTATCGAATCTTATATACCCTTCACAACGTGTAGTCATGCAATAACAATTGTTTGTATCAACATTCATCTCATATAAAATACGTACATATATATACTGGTTAGACTAAATGTGGCATCGAATCCCAGCTGAGCCAAAAAAATTGTATCTTATTTTATTTAAGATATTATTTATATTTTATTATTTTTTTAATATTTTTTTTATACCCTTCACACAGTGAAAAAGGGTATATATAGGTTTGTCATTCTGTGTGAAATTTCTACAATTTTCATTTCCGACCCCATAAATTATATATTTTCTGAAAGCTTATGAATAGGGGAGTCGATTAAGCTCTGTCAGTCTGTCCGTGTGTATGTTGAAATCAACTTTTTGAAGCCCCCCGACATAGGTTGGACCCGGGTAAGGTATTAAAATATCAGAAATATTCGGGAGTAGATCGGTATTGAAAATCAGAAACATCGGTACATAAACAACTGAGATATGAGCAAAAACCCACGACCACCTCGATTTTTTTTTCACAAAAACAACATTACAACAACAACATACATACATACAAACATGTATACTGGTTAGAGAAAACGTGGCATCGAATCCCAGCTGAGGCAAAAAATTTTTTTTTTAATTTTTATACCCTTCACCTGTGGTGCACAAGGGTATTTCCAAGAGATTGATACCATATACAGATCTGAGGAACATATAGTTGCTTCTAAAAGATGATTTCAACCAACACACGGTCAGACGGACAGACGGTCAGGGCTTAATCGACTCCTCTATTCATAAGCTTTCAGAAAATATATACTTTATGGGGTCGGAAATGAAAATTGTAGAAATTACAAACGGAATGACAAAGCTATATATACTCTTGTGCACCACAGGTGAAGGGTATAAAAAATGAGAAAGTGTAGTGTATGCCAAAAAAAAACAAAAAAATGGAAATGGGACTTTTTTCTCTGTTCCACAAGGTGTTTTATGTTTGATGTTCATATAAATATTAAATACAAAACATATTTTGTTACTAAATTAACACACATCACAAATTTTTCTTACGAACTTTAAAAATAAGTTTATTTAATGATGAACAAAATGAAGCTATTTTCATTTAATGGCGTTTTTTCTTGTTTGTTTTTCATTTGTCTTTTATCAACCCCTTTGCTGTTTGACAGTTCTTATTACATTACAACAATAAAAAGGCCTGTTGTTAATAAAATTCAATTGTTGTAATCTCGCGGTTACCTGCTATAAATGTACCTTGGTTCTACTCATGCACGTCTTTAGTATTTATATGTATTCATACTTTTGCACTTATGGTTTTTATCCACATCTTCAAACATAAAATTTGAAATGGTTTGTTAAGTTTGATTCTCCTTAGCCCGGCCTACGACTTCTTCATCCTGCCGTTCTATTACAATTTTCGATTTTTTTATACCCTTCACACAGTGAAAAAGGGTATATATAGGTTTGTCATTCCGTGTGAAATTTCTACAATTTTCATTTCCGACCCCATAAAGTATATATTTTCTGAAAGCTTATGAATAGGGAAGTCGATTAAGCCCTGTCAGTCTGTCCGTCTGTCCGTCTGTCCGTCTGACCGTCTGTCCGTGTGTATGTTGAAATCAACTTTTTGAAGCCCCCCGACATAGGTTGGACCCGGGTAAGGTATTAAAATATCAGAAATATTCGGGAGTAGATCGCTATTGAAAATCAGAAACATCGGTACATAAACAACTGAGATATGAGCAAAAACCCACGACCACCTCGATTTTTTTTTCACAAAAACAACATTACAACAACAACATACATACATACAAACGTGTATACTGGTTAGAGAAAACGTGGCATCGAATCCCAACTGAGCCAAAAAAAAATTTTTTTTAATTTTTTAAAAAATTTTTTTTTAATTTTTTTTTTTATTTTTTTTTATTTTTTATTTAATATATTATTTATATTTTTATTATTATTTTTTTTTTTTAATTTTTTTTTAATTTTTTTTTTTATTTATTTTTTTTTTTTATTTATTTTTTTGTTTTATATATGTATATTATATATATAATAATTTTTTTTTTAAATTTTTTTTTAAAATTTTTTTAAAAATTTTTTTTAAAAATTTTTTTTTTTTCGTTTTTTTAACATACATACGTGTACGTATTTTATATGGGATGAATGGTGATACAATCAACTGTTATTGCATGACTACACGTTGTGAAGGGTATATAAGATTCGGCATGGCCGAATATAGCACTCTTACTTGTTTTATTCTCGAGGCATCCCCATCACTTTTCTTTTTTTGTAGAATTAAAATAAAGGATGAACACAAATACATAACATTTAGTATATTTTTTGTGAATAAATTGATAAAATGTTTACTTACGTTTGTATCGATGTTTTTAAATACTTTTAGTTTTTTTACTCGTTTTTATAACTTTATTTACAAAATAACACACAACACAATTAACACAATTTATTGTGAGTTTTACGGAATTCCTTTAGTTACAAGTAGGGTTTGGGAACCGGGAATTCCCGCCCGGGAATGAACCACTTAGTATTCCCGAAAAAATTTTGCTCTTATTCCCGGGAAAACGGGAAATAAAAAATATGTAGTATATTAGGCAATATATTTAATTTTATTTTAAATTTCTTATCTGTTTTGGTAAATTTAAAGAATATTTGAATAAAAATTAAGGGTTTTATTTTGTTAGCGTTTTTTAATTGTTAAGTATTTACAACTTTTATCAAACACGAATATGGAAAAGAAAAACAAACATCATCGGTCAAAAATATTTCACGCCAAAGTTAACGACTTTCTGGAATTATTTTTAATAAGTGCTTATAAATTTCAAGTGAATTAATTATATACATACATAATTAAATGTTTTCTAGTATAAAAATGTTTTTTATAACAACCGTAAATCCAGCAGTAGTTTCCGTGGCTCATTTTTATAAATATAATCGTATGTACAAATTGTTTTTAAAAGTGGTCACAGAATTTTTAAGTATAATTTTTTTTATTTATGATTGAATTTTTCTAATAATACTTTTTTATAAAATTCACTTTGTTTAGAAGCAAAATGTCTGAAGTCTGGAACTATTTTCAAAAAGTAGACAACGCAGCACAATGTAATATTTTCCCGAAAAGGTTAATGTCCAAGGGCGGTAGTACTAATGGTCTCATACGGCACCTTCTTTTGGTTCATAAAATAAAATTTGAAAACGATTCTTCAACACCTGCACCAAGTCAAGAAATAATTCCACTATTAAAAGTTTTTTAGACACCCAAACATTACCAGAAATTGTTTCAAAATTGGCAGCAGTCGATGGAACAATTACACAAAGTTCTTTTATTCGTCAAAATTTTTTCAGTAAAAATATGACATTACCAAAATTAAACTGATGTTAAAAACATTGTAACAAAATATTACAACGCCGTTAAAAATACGATGGTGAAAACAATATCGAGTCAAATTTGTGACAATTTGTGGTTTGCTCTTGTATTAGACGAGTGGAGTAGTGCTGCCCAAAAAAAGTATCTGTTTACATGGCAATACATTTTTTTTTATAATTTGGGTTAAGTTTATATTTCCGGAAGATGTAATGCTGACACAATAAGGACTCTAATAGAAAATAAACTACTACTAAAACAATGAGTCATTAACCAAATCCTGATGTTAAAGTTAACAAACATTATTTATTTTAAAAGAAATATTATTTTCGGGAATCCCGGGAATTCCCGGGAAGACGATTTTTTAATTCCCGTTTCCCGGGAAAGTAAAAAGACCGGGAAATCCCAAACCCTAGTCACAAGTAAATTAAATAAACTCATACTCCTCCAATTAAAATAAAAGCACGCTATTAATTGTAGAATAGTCTGAAAACTGTATATAAAGCACAATTCCGTGACGCCACACAATTAACCGAGCAAGAGTGAGATGTAAAACTCTCGAAGTCAGATAAAAAGAGGACGGCCTGATTGACCTTAAACGATAATGGCAGTGACGCACGAGCTCTTGACTCAACCAGAGCTGAATTACGACTGATTTATTGTACGTTCTTTAATTTAAGCAAAAACTATAGTCTTTGATTTAAGTATGGCCAAATATTTTGTTTAACCGCTTGAAATACAGACATGTTTGTTATTAATACATTTATAAATAAATTTAAAGTCGTTCATAGAAAGTTTGGACAAATGGGTTAATAGTTTGCAGAGTTATAGTCCAGAGCTACTCCATCGATATTTTTTGTTTTTTTTTTTTACTTTACAAACAAACATCTATTTTTCCAACTTCTAGATAGACGAGAGAGTCAATACTAACGTCCAAGATGGCGTCCCAAACAAAACGGAAAAAATATTTGTTTTAAACCCATCAATACAGGTATCAAATGAAAGAGCTTGACTACGAGTATTAGAATACAACTAAATATGTAAAAATTCAAAATCAAAGATTTAGTACTGTACATGAAGGTGAATTTTGTTGATTGTACTCTTACAAAGGCAGATTATACAAAAATTTGCAATATTTTTAAATAATATGCACTGTTTATTTATTTATTACTAATTAAATACTCGCACACTAGTACAAGGATTCGACACGGCCAATTTAAACACTCTTACTTGTTTTCGTTTTAAAATAACTCTTTCTATTTTCAATTAATGTTTTATATAATATTTAGTTTTTATTTATTATACATATATTGTAATATTTTTATTTATTTTTAACATTTAAGAATATTCAGCGATCTTTTTTTCTTTTTTATTTAGCTTAAACATATGACAACATCGAATGCTACAGCTGTTATTTGCCCCTGTTTGATGTTAAAAAAAACTTTGTAAGATCAAATATTTATTTGATCAAAAACTAATCAAATATTTGCGTGTAAATGGTCACACTATATTCACATTAAAAACATTTTTGTTTGCTGGTACATAATTTTATTTGCCGCAAGTCAGCTGTTTATTGTTTACTTCTAATAAATATTTTGTGGTCAGACTACGGCAAAAAAATATCTGATAGATAGAGCGATATCCGCATTTTTGTTAAAATCAACGTTTAGCTAAACTACCATGGGATCATTATTGATGGTGAAGGGTATTATCCGATACGGCGCGGCCAAATTAACATCTTGTTTTTTTTTTGTTTCTGGAATGATGTCTTTCATTTGGCGGGCTTAAAGCACAAGGGGTCTTAGTACTTTTTTCTAAAGTAAAGTTTACATATGGAATTAGTAGGTAAAGTTTTGAGCATAGAATATTTGAGCTAAGGTCTAGCGACTCGTTTTAACGCTTGTCATCAAAGCATTTTATGGTTTCACTTATAGTGTGTCCAAAATTTGTGAATTATAGAAATTACAAAAAAAACAAATTCTGT
Organism: Phyto melanocephala; assembly: GCA_941918925.1. Classification (NCBI taxonomy): domain Eukaryota; kingdom Metazoa; phylum Arthropoda; class Insecta; order Diptera; family Rhinophoridae; genus Phyto; species Phyto melanocephala. Next base: position 41,745,715 of record OW799234.1, on the reverse strand, counting down.
TAAATTATATACCTAAAGATTGAAAAAAAGCTTGTGATAAATTCAATAAAAAAATTACTGTAACGTCCATGCCAAATAAGAACTTTTTAATTTGAAACCCATCTAAAAAATTCAATAGTTGCATTTTCAGAAGGATTACCATTAAAACCGCTCATACAAAGTTAATCTTATAAATAAGCAAAGAAAACTTCACCAAAGTAAATATGAAAGTTCTAAATTTTGGCCGAGCCGAACAGTTGCACTCACAACTTCATTCAAAAACAGCTTCAAAACAATAAAGTTTAAAAAATTCAAAAAACCTCCAACATCTTCTTTGCTATTTATATACCAACATTTCCCCACGGTAGAATGAAAGAAATTTCGAAATTAATTCAAAGCTAAGGCAGGGATGAAGATAGGCCAATGATGTCATATAATCTTATTAGAACAATTAAAAACAAGTAAGACCGCTATATTCGGCCGTGCCGAATCTTATATACCCTTCACAACATGTAGTCATGAAATAACAGTAGTTTGTGTCACCATTCATCCCATATGAAATACGTACATACATATATAAAAACATCCCATTGTAAAATTATAAATTCACGTATGTATGTTAAAAAAACGAAAAAAAAAAAATTTTAAAAAAAAATTTAAAAAAAAATAAAAAATAAATTATTATATATAATTATAATTATTATATATAAAACAAAAAAAATAAAAAAAAAAATTTAAAAAAAAAATTAAAAAAAATAATAATAAAAATATAAATAATATATTAAATAAAAAATAAAAAAAAAATAAAAAAAAAAAATTTAAAAAAAATTTTTAAAAAAATTAAAAAAAATTTTTTTTGGCTTAGCTGGGATTCGATGCCACGTTTTCTCTAACCAGTATACACGTTTGTATGTATATATGTTGTTGTTGTAATGTTGTTTTTGTGAAAAAAAATCGAGGTGGTCGTGGGTTTTTGCTAATATCTCAGTTGTTTATGTACCGATGTTTCTGATTTTCAATACCGATCTACTCCCGAATATTTCTGATATTTGAATACCTTACCCGGGTCCAACCTATGTCGGGGGGCTTCAAAAAGTTGATTTCAACATACACACGGACAGACGGTCAGACGAACAGACTGACAGACTGACAGGGCTTAATCGACTCCCCTATTCATAAGCTTTCAGAAAATATATACTTTATGGGGTCGGAAATCAAAATTGTAGAAATTTCACACGGAATGACAAACCTATATATACCCTTTTTCACTGTGTGAAGGGTATAATAAAATAGGCTTTCTTAATAATATGTTTTAAACACTATATTCGGCTGTGCCGAATCTTTTATACCCACCACAAATTTTGTGTACTTTATAGCACAAAATGTATTATTTTGTTATTAACAGTAATTGCTATAGAATAATTTCCATATACTAAAATATGTACATATCACTTTCTTTGTATAACTTCGTTAAAGTAGGCGTGTCAATATAGTTTCTGGTAATAAATACAACTGAGATATTTCAATATAGTCGTTTATTCTTACAAAAACTTTGTCCATAGAGATATTATATAAATTTAAGATAAACCGTTATATGGGAGATAGGCGTTAAAGTGGGCGTATCACCTAAATTATAACAATGACATTGACTACAGCGATATTGTAGCAAATTTCAACATCATACCTCTTTTTTTGTCGGTTTTATGAGCTTTAAAATTTCATTAACAATGGATAACGTGAAAAGTGGGCGTTATAATAGGCGTGTCGAAATTGTTTTTGCTAATGAATACAACTTAGATATTTCAATATAAAGGATCCGCCAAATAACTTTTTTTTTTAAATGCTATAAAAAAAAGTGTACCATTCACGAAATAAGCACTAGTTAAAAAAAAACGTTAGATGGCGGACTATTCAGTCCTTTATTATTCCAAAATCTTTATTCATGGAAATATTATATGAATTTGAGCTAAAACGTTATATGAGAGGTGGGCGTGTCAAATATATTTTCCAAAAAGCAATGTTCGCAAAATTTCAGAATCTTACATCTAATTTTGTAACTTTTATTAGGTTTTAAATTTTTAATATACCGAAAAATACACTGTGCGGTATAAATTTTCGGACATTTACATAACTCCTTTCCTAATGCATTGATTTAGGCAATTTTCGGGGAAAATATAGTTTTTACTCAGGAAATATATATTCGAAGTTTCATGACTCTACGTTAATGTGTTTGGACACAATTCCACTTTATTCGATGTTCGAAGGACACGGTTTTTTCGACCTACTCTTGCTTTACGAGCTATAACTCTCTTCCTAATATTCCGATTTAGCCCATTTTCAATACCAAACAAACCTTGTGTATAAGAAATATTCTGGCAATTTGATCCCCCTAGCTTTTTCGGTCCGACCTCTATCGTAAAGCGAGAAAATTTCTCAGAAAATTGATCAAGCCCGTACATTTCGAAAATAAACCTCGCTCCACATCCACCTCCCACATAAGGTTTTTCTTTAATTCATAAAATTTCTATATGAACAAAAATTTTGGAAGAATAATGAACTGCAATACCTATTTGACATCAACCTCTAGGTATAATACACTATGTATTACATTTAAAATGTTTATGCAACTTTGGTTATTTTTAACTACCTCTATTTTTTTAGGTAAAAAAGAGTAAGTAGTGTCACCCCTGCACTCTGGACTAAATCGCAAAATTTTTGGCATAATGTCGAAATTTTCATGGAAACATTTGTTCATTTTAACTATATTTTCTTAAAGTGCATACCCTAGGTACAACATTTCAGTAAATAAAAGTTGTTTGGTGGTAACTCTGAACTTTTACAAGGGGTACAAACTCCAATCTATACGTCAGCAGTTTGTTTTTACAAAAATGCAGAAAAATTTAGCTCAGCTTTATAGTAACCGAAAGCAACTGCCGGTAAACAAAAAAATCGATAAATATGGAAAATGAAGATATATGTATGAATATTATTAAAAACTAATAGAAATTGCTTTTTATTTGTTCAATCTTTTTGTGAAGTTCTAAGAACGAGAAAAAATTAACCAAAACACCAGTTTATAGTGGAGTAAAAACTAAATTTCGCCCAATTTTGGCCAAAATTTAATTATGCTAAAATTTACTTGAAAGTATATATTATAACGTGTTATTAACAGTTTTTACGCAATTTTGCCCGTTTTACACAAATTTGTGAATTTTTAGGTACATTTAAGTTCAGTCATGCAACCCTGTTCAATATGTGGCTAGACAACAATCGAAATGAAGATGCAATTTCGAACTGAATTTTTGAACAGCTTAACTCTAAAACTATGAACATAGACAAAAAAGATGCTGTAAAGAAAAAAGTCAGCAATTTTACTCGCTTCATCCAGAAAAACTTACCTAAATGCAATAGAACTGTCTCCAACTTTAAGGTAAACACTCTAATTCGCTTTCATCGAACATGACGATTATTTTGGATAGCAAAAAGTTTTGGGGCACACGGGCATAATAAAATGGGACGTCCACATCTAACACGACCACGCCTTAAAAGAAAGTTAGCAACCGAACTGGCAGATACCCAAGAAAACGACACAAGCCTTCTTATGTATGCTGCAACAGTTTCAGATAGGGAATCAAATGAAAAGGATGCAGCATTTGTGTTGAAGAATTACTTGGTCACTCCGAGCGGATCTAGTGGTATTAAAAAAAACTGTTTTTGCCGGAACCTATGTATACCTCTAACACAAAATGAAGTTTTGGAATTTTTGCTTGATAACTCATTAAGCAAAAAACAATATAATGCAATGAAAGCTCTAAACAAGAAGCAAAATTGTGATAAATACCCGAGCTACTATAAAATTCAGAAAGCTAAATTGCAATTGAGGCCCACGGGAATAGCAGCTACAGAAACTATGGCTGTAGTTTGCTTGCAAGAACTGTTAAACCATAATGCCAGCCGAATCTTACCCTTGCAAGAAGATCTTTTTATGAACTTAACGAATATTACGAATGCCAAATTAATAGTGAGCTACGGATTTGACGGATCGACTGGACAAAGCATGTACAAACAGAGATTCGAAGCAAGCGAGACGGCTTCTTTTGACCAGTCTTTGTTTGTCACAACAGTCATACCACTTTAACTAGTGGATAACTTCGGCACAGTACTGTGGATAAATCAAACTCCACAATCTGTGAGATTTTGTACGCCTTTAAAAATAGAATTCGTCAAGGAGAGCAAAGAACACATTCTAAAGGAAAAAGAAAATTTGGAAACGCAAATAAAAAACTTAATGCCGTTTGTTGAAGAAATTTTGAATAAGAGAAAGGTTGTCGTATCATATGATCTTTATATGGCTCTAATAGATGGCAAAGTCTTAAACATTTAACTGGCACAAAACCTTGTCTGTTATGTCCTATCTGTGGGGCTGGCCCCAAACAATTGATGAAAAATATTGATACCATGACACTATATTATATATCACTTTAATAAAACTTTTGCAATTTAATATATTACTCTCTCAAATAAAAACATATTGGTATCCGAAATTTGAACTGAAATTTTTCGTAATTTAGTAATTACAGGTCCGAAAATGTCCCGATTTTGCCCAGCTTGGGCCGGTTGTTAAATAGGTATGTATTCCTGATCCCAAGAAGCCTTTAAATTTTGTAGAAAACAATACTTAAAGCGAAAATTGGGTATATTAAATAGTTGTAACGCACTTTTGGCTCCATATGGGAGGAAGGCGTAGTCGGATTGGTCCAAAATTTTGCACAGATGCTACGCATACTATAATAACTAACTCTATTTTTAGACTTTATGCCAAAAATTTGGCGATCCAGCCCAGTGTGCCCTGTTGTAAAAATATTTAGGTTCCATTATAAGACTTAATTTAAAACTATATTATAAATATATTATAATAATATATATAAAACTATGTTATGTTATATTCGGTATATATTCGGAATCTGATAATACCCTTCTCCATCTTGTACATAGTTATAGTGACCACAGCCGTATCTAATTTTGAATTTAAAAACGTTTTCTTATGTATGTCAGTTGGGTTCCTAACCCATCGTAAAATTATGAAATAGGGTTATGTATGTATCAATAATTAAAAAAAAAAATAGAAAAAGAATAAATAAAAAAAAATTGGGCCACACGCGATTCGCACCAGCTTCCCTCGGTCAAGTAATTCAGTGACATAACCACTAGACTACCACCCTACTTAATAGTTTGCAAATTTAATTAAACATAATTTAAGGAATGTATATTTACATAGTACATAACTAATGGATGTATTCAACTTAATAAAAACAAAAAAATAATTAAATTTTAGGTATATCAGAAATTTTGATTTTTTATAGTGCATTATATCATCTCATTATTATTAACTACGTACATACATACATACAAGTTCTTAACGGTTTTATCCACTTAAAGACATCCCATTTGTAAAAATAAAAATTAATTTCCTTATTTGTCTCAGCATGCTTTGTATTAGCGTGCTGTAAAAAGACAAGGCAGTCTGTGTTTTTTAATCATATCTCAGTTGTTTATTAACAGATTTTTCTGATTTTTGAGACCGATCTGCTCAAGAATATTTCTGATATTAATATTATTAATAACAATATATATTTTTATCACACACGAGTCTGTGCGATGTTGGAAGCTTCAGAAACTTATTTCAACATACACACTGACATTCAGACGGACATGGCTAAATACACTTCTCTAGTCAAAAGCTTTTAGAAAATAAGTATATACTTTATGGGGTCGGAAATGAAAATTGTAGAAATTTCACACGGAATGACAAACCTATATATACCCTTTTTCACTGTGGGGGTATAATTAATAGCTAATCGAACTTACACTAAACAATTAATACATACTTTAGTATAAAGAGATAATTCATAGTGATAACTGTTAATAACGAAATAATAAATTTTGTGGTATAAAAGCACTTGACAAAATTTGTACAGTACAAGGGCTATAAGTGCGACTTTCCTTCCTTCAGATGCTGTTTTAAGGTATTTGCATATGTAAAAGGCAATATTTTTTAACTTGTTAGATTAAAATATATCTTAGTATCTCTATTAACTAAAAGGTGATATACCAGATTGCATCTACCATTTTTTATTACAATTTAACTTTAACCTTTTCTTTCTCATAATCAAAAATTAATCACTTGGACCCGTTTAAGTAGCTGGTTTTAAATAGATTTTGTTCGAATAAAATTCAAGCTTGAACTAGAAACTTTGTTTTGACGATTAAAAATATGACGAAAAAATAAAATTGTCTGTTTTTTCCTAAATACAGTCGAACTTCCATAACTCGAACTTCTCTAACTCGAATTTTCTCTAGCTCGAACTAATTTGGTTGGCAGTAGCGTTTAAAGAACAAATCAAACACAATTTTGCTTCCGTAACTCGAACTTCCATAAGTCGAAGTTCTCCATAACTCGAACAAAAAACATACACATGAACTTTTGCTTGTTTTAATGGGATTTTGTTACAGTTATCGGTTGTTTGTTTTACTCTCGTTTGTTTTTTGAGCTGGTTTCTCTATTTTACATGCTATTTTTTTATTTTTTTCGGGGAATTACAAATTTGTTTCTTTTTGTTTGCGTAAGTATCAGTTCTATGCATAATTCGGACTAGATAATAAATGTTGAAATCAATTTTTTTTAAATTATTATGGCAACTAAACATGTTTTAAAATGTTTATTAATTGAAAAAAAGTATAAACTTATAAAAAACGTCGAAGAAGGATTAAAGAAAAAGGAAGCGGCTGATAAATATGGTATCCCGGCAAGCACGGTCTCAACAATTTTCAAAAATAATCAATCAATTATCAACTCATTTTAATCTGAATTTCGTTTATGTAGTAAAAGAGTTAGGACACCAAAATTCAAAAAAGTCGACAAAGCAGTCCTCGATTGGTTTTCAGCAATTAGAAGCCAAAACATGCACGAGAAACTACTCAAAAGCCAACAAGAAACGATGTATAAAGTTCTTTCCCAACATTAAATAATTATTTACAGACAAATGACGCAACAAGTGATGAGCACACAAAGCTTTAAGCACATTATAGTTATTTTTTACTGAAAATAACAAGAAAAGTAAAATGTCAGTCATTTATTTCAGAATATTTTACTTTACTGTAATTTTTTGATTACATATATGAGTACATATGCTTGTTCTTTTATATTCTTAAGTATGTAGTTTTCCATTCGAGGCTATTTTAAATAAAAATACATAATAAAAAACGTTTTATTCTATTTTAACAAAAAATTCTGTAACTCGAAGTCTCCGTAATTGGAATTTTTTTTTGGGATAATGGTGATTTGAGTTATGGAAGTTCGACTGTATATCATTTTCCGTTTTACTTTAACTCTGTAAATCTAGTTAATCATTGCTGCATTTTTATATTTTGCTTTTTTTTATATTAATTTCAAAAGAAAGATTCGACTTCGACTTTACTTAATTTTTAATTAATTACTTAATTTTTCGATAATAGCAAGAAAAGGCTGTGTTTAAAAAAAATTTCCATCATATAACTCTCAAACTGAAAAAAATTTTAGAATTGTTTAAAATTAATGTAAATCTGCGCTTATATGAAACAAGTTTTCTTTTTCTTTATAATTATGTGCAAGAAAAAAATAAAAACTGGTTTATACTTTTATGTGCATTAAAATTTGTTTTATTTTGTTAATCATAATTTAAATCTTAAAGTTAGGTGCGTATATAAAAAATTACCGCCGTATTCATAAAAAACAGGTTTATTGAAGGCTTATTGAAAAATATCTCTACAACATCTGTCAAATAGGCCTTTATTATACCTTAAATATTTTTTATGAATACGGCAGAAAGGCTTTCTGCAATAAACTTAAAAATTTAGTTTAAAGAAAAAAATTTTTTCTGAAAGGAAACTTGTTAAATGTAAACACAGTCTAAGAAAATTGTATACATACATTTCCCTCTTTTTAGTTTAGTTCTCTAGTAAACAATGTCTATTTTATTCGATGATTTTTAAAAAATTAAAGCGAAACACAAAAATTGAAAATTCACATTTCTGTGGTTTTCATAGGCAAGTGCGTACGTCATACACGGTTGCCTTGAAGGCCATTAAGTATTGAATTAAATTTAATATTTTTTTAGTCTTTTTAGAAATTAATTCATAAACTATAACATCTTAAATGAACTTATAAAATCAACCTTATATTTAAATAAGCTTTTATAATACGAAAATTTCCTTTAAATCATCTACTTAAGTGAACATGAGTTCTTATAACAAAATTGCATTTTTACGATGTTTTAAATCTTTATTTTTGCAATACATATTAGATTTACTTAGGCTATTATGTTAAAAGAAAAAGAGATCATACTTACAATTATTTTTTAGAAATTGATAGAAATAAAATATCGGTATGCCAAAAATGTTTTAGATATACATACTTTGTGTGAGTCGGACCAATTTCTTAAATCAGAAGCTAAAGCAAAAATTAGTAGAACTGGATTAATGGACAAGCGTGGGAAACATCGAAATGCTAGAAAATTATTATCTGGGAAAGAAAACGAAATTTATGAATTCATAAAGAGTTTTCTGTCATGTTGAATCAACATCGTAACCGTCGTGATACATCATTACGTTATCTTTCAAGTGATTTATCTGTGGCAGCAATGCATCGATTATATTGCGAGAAATATGACCATTCTGTGTCGATGTCAAATTTTTCGACAAGCATATGATGTTTCACTTAAGATATTTTGTTTTGATCTTTAGCAATGTCTATCAACACCAATGTTGAGGACTTCGTTATCATTTTACAAACGATCATTATGGACATTCAAATTGACTTGTGTCTAATCAACCAACATGTAGCATGTCATGTGGCATGAAGCCTTAGCAAAAAGAGGTGGTAATGAGATAGATTCTTGTGTTTTCATTCATCTTTTAAATATGAACTCTAATACTAAACACGCAGATTTTTGTGCAAATTGATAACAATCTAACTACTGTAGATCACAAATTCTTAGTGCCTGGTCACACTCACATGGAGTGTGATAGCGATCATACTCTTATAGAGAAAAAGAAAAAGAAACACAATGATAAAATCCACCATCCTCGTGATTGGTATCAATTTGTTCGATCTTTTGGAGTAAAAAAGCAATTTTTAGTTACGAAAATGGATCAAAGCAATATATTTGATTTTTGAAACGCTGCTAAACAGTTATTTACTTGGCGAAAATTTGGCAATGCTGGAGAAAAATATAATTGGAATGATATCAAGTGGTTCAGATTTACCAAAGAATTTGGAAGTTTATTTTAAAAAATCGCTCAATGAAGAAGATCCAATCAAGTTCATCAATATACAAAAGCGAGGAATCAATAGTCAATTAATGATTTAAAAATATGTTATGAGTAGAGTTTGGGAACCGGGAATTCCCGGGAATGAACCACTTAGTATTCCCGGAAAAATTTTGCTCTTATTCCCGGGAAAACGGGAAATAAAAAATATGTAGTATATTAGGAAATATATTTAATTTTATTTTTAATTTCTTATCTGTTTTGGTAAATTTAAAGAATATTTGAATAAAAAGTAAGGGTTTTATTTTGTTAGCGTTTTTTAATTGTTAAGTATTTACAACTTTTATCAAACACGAATATGGAAAAGAAAAACAAACATCATCGGTCAAAAATATTTCACGCCAAAGTTAACGACTTTCTGGAATTATTTTTAATAAGTGCTTATAAATTTCAAGTGAATTAATTATATACATACATAATTAATTGTTTTCTAGTATAAAAATGTTTTTTATAACAACCGTAAATCCAGCAGTAGTTTCCGTGGTTCATTTGATAAATATAATCGTAAGTGCAAATTGTTTTTAAAAGTGGTCACAGAATTTGGAAGTATAATTTTTTTATTAATGATTGAATTTTTCTAATAATACTTTTTTTAAAAAATTCACTTTGTTTAGAAGCAAAATGTCTGAAGTCTGGAACTATTTTCAAAAAGTAGACACGCAGCACAATGTTATATTTTCCCGAAAAGGTTAATGTCCAAGGGCGGTAGTACTAATGGTCTCATACGGCACCTTCTTTTGGTTCATAAAATAAAATTTGAAAACGATTCTTCAACACCTGCACCAAGTCAAGAAATAATTCCACTATTAAAAGTTTTTTAGACACCCAAACATTACTAGAAATTGTTTCAAAATTGGCAGCAGTCGATGGAATATCTATTCGAGCAATTACACAAAGTTATTTTATTAGTAAAATTTTTCTCGGTAAAAATATGACATTACCAAAGTTAAACTGATGTTAACAACATTGTAATAAAATATTACAACGCCGTTAAAAATACGATGGTGAAAAGAATATCTTGTATTAAACGAGTGGATTAGTGTTGCCCAAAAAAAGTATCTGTTTACATGGCAATAATTATTTTTATAATTTGGGTTAAGTTTATATTTACGGAAGATGTAATGCTGACACAACAAGGACTCTAATGGAAAATAAACTACTACTAAAACAATGAGTTATTAACCAAATCGTGATGTTAAAGTTAACAAACATTATTTATTTTAAAGGAAATATTATTTTCGGGAATCCCGGGAATTCCCGGGAAGACGATTTTTTAATTCCCGTTTCCCGGGAAAGTAAAAAGACCGGGAAATCCCAAACCCTAGTTATGAGGGACCAATACAAATAAATGCTAGTAAAAAAACGATTTATTAGATACGTTACCTCTTGCTGACGAAATATATAGAGACTTCTTTAAAAATCTAAATATGGTCTATACGCTTGATTTTATGAGTGATTTCTTATATACCATATGGATTTTTTTATAACAGCTTTAATTCAAAACAGCGCATAGTAACTAATATAACGTTTTTTTATAAAATTAAAAGTTTTATTCTAAATACATAAATGTGCATCTTTGTCTGTGGCAAAAAATTTTATATAAAAACCAAACACAATTTATTTTAGACACACCCCTTAATATCTCTTAACACGAATTTTCAACTTAGGCTATTATTATTATTTAATGCCACAGAAATAATCTGCACTGCACAGTTTATAAAACTGATTTTCTATGATAATCTCATTTTTTAAACTTTATTAATTATACAGTAAGTTTTTCTAAAGTTCTTAAAGAACGCATAGTGAGATTTTTGGTGGCAAAAGTGGGAATTAATTCGTGGTGACTTTCCCTGTTTATAATTTCAGATTTTTTTTTTTCAATATCACTTAAAGAGAGTGATTGTCAAAGTAAGAAAAACAATTGGCGGGATAGGACTGGGGTACTCCCCATACAAACTAATTAATAATAATATAATATAATAAGCTATAATAGTTTGAGGCTTCAAATTTGTGTAACATGGTTTTGGTAGTTCTGGCTGAGGTAGTTCAGTCGTGTCCAAGGTCAACTTACGGATTCACGAACCTTAAGTATATGACAGACTAATTATTTACCCTTATTCGGGGTTGACAATAAAATTCACTTTTTTTATACGTTTCGATTTATAAGTACAACGATTTACTTGTGGCAATGGTAATATGTCGGGAGTTGCTGGTTAAGCTGGTTCGGCAGCAAGATCAGTTAGGATGGGGTGTTGTGATTCGCTCGTGAATAAGATCGGTAACGGCGAACAGGATCGGTAACGGTGATCATTTGTGAGTCGCCCGGTGGATAAGATCGGTAACGGTAAAGTGGCGAACTCACTCGGCGAACAGGATCGGTGATATAATTATGGTTAATGCCTACAATATTGCAATTTCCTTATCTTTACGCTTCTTACAATACTACAATCGCCTTATTTCTACGATTCTACAATTTCCTTATCTCTACGCTTCTTATAATACTACAATACTACAAGCGCCTTATCTCTAACTTAACGAAACAGTCAGCCGAAACCGCTGTGGCAAAACTTTCAGCCGAAGCCGCTGTGGCAAAAAAGTCAGCCGAAGCCGCTGTGGCGAAACAGTCAGCCGAAGCCGCTGTGGCGAAACAGTCAGCCGAAGCCGCTGTGGCAAAAATGCTTCCTAAAATTTTATAAATGTTTGTTTCGAGCTTCTTGTGCTGCTTCCGTAATCTGTCAATTGGTAGTAAAACGTGATTTATTATTTCTGGTCGATGGGTAGTTGGGGACATATAATACCAGGGATACAGTTGTACAAGATACCTTTCGGTATTAAGAGCGAAACCTCAAAGCCATTAGTGTTTATTTAAAAACTACAAGAAACGGTAACCATAATTGAATGCAGTTCTCTTATAAATTTTGCATCCAATTTTGTAATGTGCGCTGAAATGTCCGCAGTTTGAAAGCCGAGCTGTGTTGCCGTCATTCAAATTTTTAAAACAAGGTTTAGGATGATCAATAATAAGACCACTTTTATTTTTAAACTTCTCTTGAATACGTGCTTTATTTTTTACAACAACTTGGTTTTCGATTTCCGATCTAACTTGCCTTTTCTTTATTGGAAGCTTGTATGCCAAATGAAGCAGGCATTTAAAAAAATGTGATCCATCCACGCAGCATTGACAAACCCAACTCCAAATTTTCTGGTTTTACTTGCATCTTTATGTCAATATTATTAAATTCTTTGGAAGTAGCACCTCAACATCAATCATGGATAGGACGAACATATGATTGACTTTCAAGCGTTTTTTTTTTTAAGTTTTTTATTTCCTGATCCACTCTATCTTTTTCGTTCTAAGCAATAACCGTGGTTTCTTTTAAAAATTCCACTTTCAATAGCCTACAATAACTAGAAGATGCTGGACGAGGATTTTGTCATATGCTAATGCTGTTGCACATCAATTTTATTGGAACGATTGATGTAATAAAAACCGATGAGTCGGTAGAATTCGGATCATGGAATGCTTGCTGATAAGGTGTGTGACCACAGCTACCATCAAAACCCCATTTCGTGTATAGGAAGAAACTGTTTAATTCATTATTCTTTAATGTATCAAAAAGACTGTTTTTGAGTGATATAATGCCGTCTACGGTGTGGTCCAAAAGAGCCTGTAAACTTATTTTTGCTAAAGTTTCGCAAATCGTAAGGCACTCATTTTTGGGGTAGCAATCCTTTTTAGCTAATTGCACTTGTTAATATGATGGAAATCTTTCATGATCGGAAACACTGATAATATTATATTGATGTCGTGACAACTTGACTTCAACCAAAACAGCGAATGCTTCCTCTCTAGACATTTGGCTAATTATAGAAGGTTTTGAAAAACTTTTGTAAAATTTGTCTATATCAGATGGTGAAGTGGTTGTTATTTCTTTGGCCATTTTTGAAGCTTTTAATTTACTATTTGCCCCCAGTCTCGTTTGTGTCGCGTGTACCAACAAGGATGAAGGAATGATTTTTGTTTACCACAATCCTCAAAATCAAGCTCCTTTCTACCACGTTTAACACCAGATTGATTGATCTAGCCATGTCTTATTATTCAGAACAATACGTTCCTTTATTCGCAAAGATGAAGCCCAGCGAGTCCTAAATTGAAAACAATAAGCATTCATCCTTACATTGAAAACTTTTATATTATGTTCGTTTGACAATAAACGCTTCACCATTTGTTCTTTAAGAAAGGTCAATTGTACATAAATATTTTCACAATCTGACTTCATCATTATTTCAAAAACCTCTCGTCGAGAAATAAAAATCTTATTCGAGGATGTGCCTATGATATACATACGGTTCTATGATTTTTTGCAAAACTTAAAAAAAAACATTCGTACTGTTTTAAACAGTTCATGTACTGTTTTTTGTAATATGTACTGTTATATTCACAATACCTAAAACAGTACGAAAAAGTACTGTTTTTTTATATTTTTACTGTTTTTGGATATACGTGAATTTTGTAATTTTTTGAAGAATGAAACAGGAAAAAATTGTATTGTTAAATGTGTACAAAAAAGGGATAAATATTTATAATTTATTTTTGAATAAACTTTTTTTGTAAGCATAAATTATTTCTTTTACATAACTATACCACCTCTATTTGTGTTGTATAATTATTTATTGAATTTTAAAAATTATCAAATGTATTCATTTTAAAAATTCAATTGATTTTTTTAGACTTTTTTTTAAACAATATTTAATTAATACTTTTGGATTACTATATTTAACTTAAAAAATATCAATTGTAATTGACATATAATCAATTTTATAGTAGACTTTACTTTATTGTTCATAAAAATTGGTATTGTCTTTAAAATAAACTTAAAAAAAATTATTAATAATAATATTATAGTCGACTTTAACAAGAAATATTTTCTTTTTGTTTTTTTCTTAAATATTGTTAAATATTGATTTTAAGTACAATAACAATTTCTATGCATTCTATGCATATACATACATATATTATATATGCATAAATTAAGTGCCATTATTATAATTTGCCTTTAGTTAAAGGTAGGATTTTTTTTTGCTCGATAAATAGCTTTGCATTATTACAACTTCCATTTTTTTATTGTTATTACTATTAAATTTAATAATATTTAATGAATAAAAAAATAATAAATTAAGGGTTTATAATGCAAAGCCATTTATCTGCCAAACAAAATCCTGTCTTTAGCTATAGGCAAGTTGTAATAATGGACGTAAGTCTACTTAAAAATTGATAATTTATCAACTACAATTGATATTTTTTAAGTTATAAATAGTATTCCAAAAGTATTAATGGAATATTATTGTAATTTGAAGAAACAAATCAATTGAATTTACATACATATTATATTTAGATCATTTCAAAATTCAACTCGTAGTTTTTGAAATTCAATTACCAATTTCGAAATTCTATTTACTATTTTTGAAATTTAATTAATAACTTTTGAAATACATTAGATCATTTTCAAAATTAAGTTTGAAAATATAGTGCATAGGTCTGAAATACAGTCAAAAATGTTAAGGCATTGGTAATTCGTTTATTCAAGCTAATATCAATATTAATATCGAAAAACGACGTTTAATTTGTGTTTTTGACCACGTTAGTAACTTAAGATACTATTTGTAGTTCGACTCGATCTATATATGTATTGCGTTTTGAAACAAATGCAATATTTTTTGTTACGTTCTCATAGTTTTGTATATGTGTTTTATGTTCTTTTTATACCCTTCACACACCCGACCGGACCCCATAAAGTATATATTTTCTGAAAGCTTATGAATAGGGGAGTCGATTAAGCTCTGTCAGTCTGTCCGTCTGACCGTGTGTATGTTGAAATCAACTTTTTGAAGCCCCCCGACATCGGTCGGACCCGGGTGAGGTATTAAAATATCAGAAATATTCGGGAGTAGATCGGTATTGAAAATCAGAAAATCGGTAGATAAACAACTGAGATATGAGCAAAAAACCACGACAACCTCGATTTTTTTTCACAAAAACAACATTACAACAACAACATACAAACATACAAACGTGTACACGGGTTAGAGAAAACGTGGCATCGAATCCCAGCTGAGCCAAAAAACATACGTAAATTTATAATTTTACAATGGGATGTTTTATATATGTATGTTTTTTATATGTACAGTGAGGTGCACAAATGAGTACATGTTTGTGCTTTGAGCACTTTTTATGTCATAGAAATAAAAGTAATAAAGCAAATTCAAAATTTTTTTTTGTAGTTTATTTAGTATTAGGTACTTAATAAAATTATATAAGATCTATAACAAAATGCATCAAGCACCAAGAAAAAAACGAAAAAAACCAAATTAACTTTTATGTACTCAATTTTGCACCTTTGCATTTTATGCAGAATTTGAAGAAAAGAAATGAAAAAGTACCGTTGTATTTCAATCTTTTTGCATAAGCTCGACATTATTTAAATCGCGTGTGGTAAAAACATTGTCCAAATTTTTGAACAAAAATCATTTTATTTGAAATCAAATAAATTCCTAACAATAATAAATAATGAAGAAACTTTCAAAATCCACCGAGGAGAGCATTCGGGCCATGACTGAAAGAGGCTGTTCTACCCGGGAAATTGCAAAAGAACGAAAAGTGAGTCAATCAGTTGTCATAAGGGTACAAAAACGGTGTTCCGTTGTTCCCAAGCCTCAAGTTAGAGGTCGTAAAAAACTTCTAACTAATGCGGACGACCGTCTAATGATAAGAGAAATGAAAAAAGATAAGTTTTTAGCACCAAAAGATGCTTCGTTAGCAATCGGAAAACCCGTTAGTCGGTGGACAGCATGTAGAGCCCTTTGCGACATTGGTTATATTGCAGCAGTAAAAAAACAAAAGCCTGTATTGTCGGAAAAAAAATGTTAAGGCACGGTTAAAATTTGCCAAAGAGCACAGACGAATCCAAATTTAACCGTTACCAATCCAACGGTAAACAATATTGCTGGCGCCGCCCTGGTGAAAAAATTCAAAGGCGCCATGTGAAGAAAACTGTGAAGCACGGGGGAGAAAACGTCATGGAATGGGGTTGCTTTACGTGGTGGGACCTTGGACCACTGCAAAATATTGATAACATAATGAAGAAAGAAGACTATTTGAGAATTTTGCAGACTTATCTTCCCGATTTTTTTAGATAAGAGCGCCTATCCTGCAGAAGAAGTAATTTCTCAGCAGGATGGTGATAAAAAACACACGTCCAAAATCATGAAAGAATGGCTTGGCGACCAAAATTTTCAATTATTGCAGTGGCCAGCACAAAGTCCCGACCTCAATCCGATTGAGAATTTGTGGTCAATCGTAAAAAGACGGTTGGGACAGTACTAATCAGCCCCTACGAATTTGGACGAACTTTGGCAGCAGTTCCAAAATGAATGAAAGAATATTGCAAAAGAAATTATACAGAAATTGGTGGAGAGTATTCCAAATCGCATAAATGATGTCTTACAAAATGAAGGGCTTTGGACTAAACATTAAAAATATTCGTATTTCGCAAGATTTTTCAACGGTGCAAAATTGAGTACATTGGAGTTGTTTTCGTTTTCTTTATTTTTTTCTTAGAAATTGATGCTTTATGTTTTGAATTGTGCACTGTTTGGTTAAGTACAACTACACTTTACTTTATTACTTTTATGTAAAAAGTGCTCAAAGTAGTATGTTATGTATTGAATTAAAAGTTAAGTCACCAAGTAAGTAAAAGTAAAGTTAAGTAAATCCGAGTAAAGTCTGGTTAAATGAGAGTAAACCAAAAATTCTCTCAAAAAACAATCGATTTGTCCAAAATTGCTGGAACCCAAAAAATCACATTTCAAGACGGAAAAAACGTTAAAATTATACAGCTGTTGTTCAGAGGTTCAGGTTGGTATGATCCAAGCCAGCTTACCGCCGTCGCCGAATTATAACAAACTACTAAAGAGATGATAAGATGAAAAAATTATATGAAATATGAAACAATATATAAAAAGTTAAAGAGAAATAAATGTTAACTACGCACTTCAAACCCGTTGCTACCGAATTTTGGCTGTATGCTTTTAAGTTTCTCTATTGTAAAAGGGGACTTAGCACTAAGTTTTAATGAACAAATTTAATTTGTCCTGGTGTTACTGCCTTGACAAAGAACAAAAATAATATTTGTCCTGGTGCTACTGCCTTGACAAAGAACAAAAATAGTTGCTTGGCACCTAAGCCTTGCGACTACACAATTTTCATTTGATCAACAAAACAGTTGGTGTCCCCGACGTGATTTCCTTTGGCTGATTGGAGGCTTAAGGATTACCACAATATCACCAGCTCATCATAAACAGCTGGCGATCACTACGATCACACAACATTTAGTTCTTTGGTTGATTGAAAACTTAAGGACAATCATCATTTCATTAGGACACCATACGTTTGGTGATTCCACTGTTAAGTTTCCTCCTACTAGTGGTAAGGAACCTAAGACACACAACAAGACTAAGAAGTCTACATATTATAGCGTCATCACTCAGCAATCTACATAATGTTTGCCGTCCAGGAAGATACGCTAATGAACCAGCTAACAGCATCTCAGCGCACAACAGGAGAGCTAATAGAATCCTTGATTCGAAACTTCAAAAAGGATTCTGCCTCCAGAAAAACCCTTAACTACTATGAAGAGAGGCTCAGAAGGTTAGATATTGCTTGGGAGGAATTTGAAACCGTCGACAATAAAATACGATGTATAGAGAATCCACAACTAGAGCACAAATACTTCACCGAAAATTATTACAAGAAAATTTCTGACCTCACTCAAAAGTACAGGGAAATATTTGAAGCAGCCATTATGGAAACTTCAAAACCAATCACAGACAACAGCAATAATCAACAGGGCGCTATCAAACCCACTTCAACAAACTCTGCAATTAAGAGGCAATAATAGAGAACTTCAAACTAGAGCCGTCCACACCGGACAAAGGTTTCGAACATGCAAAAAATAACGTCCTTCCGCTATTGTCCAGAGAAAATGCAGTGCGTTACCCTCTTGCCTCGCAATTTCTCAAAGAGAATTTCTACGCAGATGATAGCCTAGGTGGATCCGATAGCTTAGTAACTGCAATATATCTCCAAAATCAGCTTAAGGAGATCATGAAAAATAGCGGTTTCATTTTACGTAAATGGTGTGCAAATCACCCACAACTGCTGAAAAATATTTCACAAGGAGATCTGGAAATAGATTTAGATTTCGAAAACTCAAAGGCAGATACGATAAAAACACTAGGAATGACCTGGCTTCCTAAGGATGATAAACTGTGCGTAAAAGTAAACATGGATGCAACCAAGAAGATTACTAAGCGTACAGTCCATCGGATTTGGCAAGATTGTTCGACCCACTAGGAATCCTCTCTCCCGTCGTAGTAACAGCCAAAATATTCATTCAAGAGCTATGGGAGTTAAAATTAGACTGGGACCAATCGTTGCCTGAATCACTGCATACCAAATGTACTACATTTCGAACTAATTTGTGTGCATTAAAAACGTTGCAATTGTCAAGACATATCTTTAAGGGAGGACTTCCAGAATCTTTGCAACTGCACATTTTTACATATGCATCCGAAAAAGCGTACGGAGCAGCAGCTTATATTAGATCAGTATTTAAGAACGGTACCATCATAACACGGCTTCTTTGTGCAAAGTCTCGAGTAGCACCATTGAAAAAACAATCAATTCCACGTTTAGAGCTATGTGCGGCTGTACTTGGAGCACAATTAGCCACTAGAATAAGAACTGACCTTCAATTAACCTGCCCAGTCTGGTTGTGGACAGATTCAGAAATTGTGCTGTCTTGGATTAACTCGTCATCAGCATCATTCAACACATTCGTAGCCAATCGAATTTCGATAATTCAAGAAGCAACAAAAGCAGAACAATGGCGGCATGTAAGTTCCAAATGCAATCCGGCAGACATTTTATCTCGTGGTATATCGTCAACTGCCCTTAAAGAATGTACTCTTTGGTTTTGTGGACCACTGTTTTTACATGGGAAGGAACAAGTCTGGCCCCCACTATTCAATCCAAATCCTGTCAATTCATCAAATCTTGAAAGAAATTTCATTTACACCATCAATCACAAGAATTCATTCCACCAATTACAGCGGATTGTGGGATATGTTTTACGCTTTATAAGTCACACTAGGTGCAGAAGAGCTCGAGAGAACTCCCAAAAACTATTAACGACAACGGAATTAGAACAA
Organism: Phyto melanocephala; assembly: GCA_941918925.1. Classification (NCBI taxonomy): domain Eukaryota; kingdom Metazoa; phylum Arthropoda; class Insecta; order Diptera; family Rhinophoridae; genus Phyto; species Phyto melanocephala. Next base: position 41,726,101 of record OW799234.1, on the reverse strand, counting down.
GCGCTAATTTCCATTATCGCACAAATACAAGCATCAGATTTCAAAGAAGAAATTAAACAACTAAAAAGAAACCATGAACTACGAGGAGTAAGTAACTTAAGCAATCTGTCACCCTTCTTGGACAAAAATGGACTTATTCGTGTCGGTGGTCGGCTTCATGAGTCATCATTGGCATATGATACAAAACACCAGCTGCTCATTCCTTACAACGATCCCATCTCAAAATTACTGTTTGAAATGTTTCATAAAGACAACAAACACTGTGGGGCACAAACACTATTAGGATTGGTTCGACAACGATATTGGCCAATCAAAGGAAAAATTATGGCACGAGCCACAATTCATCGCTGCACAATTTGCAGTAGAGCCCAGCCAGTGCTTTTCAAACAAGTAATGGGAAACTTGCCTGCAACACGAGTGACTCCCGCTCGGCCATTTGTGAACGCTGGAGTAGATTATTGTGGTCCAATAACAGTGCACTACAAACTTCGTGGAAAAAGACCACACAAGGCGTATATTGCAGTTTTCTGCTGCTTCACCACAAACGCAGTTCATTTGGAGCTGGTGAGTGATCTTACAACCGAAGCATTCATAGGAGCCCTCAAAAGATTCATTGGCCGGCGCGGACACTGCCAAAACTTATATTGCGATAACGCAACAAATTTTGTCGGAGCAAAAAATAAATTGCCTGAATTATCAACAGTAATTCACTCTTCCACCGCTCAGGAGGCAATTACAAATGCATGCAACAACAAGGGGATACAATTCAATTTCATACCGCCAAGAGCACCACATTTTGGTGGTCTATGGGAAGCAGCTGTGAAATCCGCAAAAACCCTGCTCATTAGAAGCATGGGAAATGCATCCTTAACCTATAAAGAACTCGAAACATTAGTTGTGGAAATAGAGGCAATACTCAATTCCAGACCTATTTCACCAATGTCAAATGATCCAAATGATCTTACTGCACTTACTCCACTGCATTTTTTGATTGGTGAGCCGCTCACTGCTCAAATTGACGCACACGCCAAATCTATGAAAACCAGCTTGAAATCCAGATGGCAGTTAGTTTCTCACCTGAAGCACGAATTTTGGACCAGATGGTCACGGGAATATCTCAATGAACTCCAGTACCGAAACAAATGGCAAGAAAGATCAAAAAATCTTCAGCCAGGAGATATCGTCATCCTCAAAGAAGACAACATTCCCGTTATAAAATGGCCCTTAGGACGGGTAATAAAAACCTATAAGGGAAATGACGAGATGGTGAGAGTGGCAGATATTAAAACATCTTCAGGAATACTAAAACGAGCAGTCCGATATTTGGCACCACTTCCCACACTTGAAGAGGAAGATGAAAATTCTCAAAATTCAATGCAAAAGGCTATAAAATTGACAGAAAATTCCAAATCTAACTCATCTACAACGCCATCCGACGAAATAGTGGAAGTTAAAAACGAAAGCTGTCAGTACTTCCGAGTATGCCGATACTGCTAATAACTCTACTAGTTCTACCACTTATCTGTGCAAAAAGGGTTGAAGTACAGGAATTCGAGTCCACTCTTGGTCTACATTTTGAAGGAATTGGCAACACACTAATGTCACGCTCTGAATGGAAAATAATTACCTATTATGAACTACAACCATATTGGCGTAAAATGACTACCCTTACTAAGGGGACAACAGCAATGCAACATTTATGCCATTGTAGTGCATTATACATGCATACACAAACATACATACATAAAAATAAAAAAGAAAAGAAGACAAACCAAAATGAAAATACAATAGAATATAAACAAAAACAAATATGAATAAAAAGTATATGACTTGCATTTCAGGTGTCTGGTGTCAATTGATATCGGTCACTAGAATGCATAATAATTAAATATATGACATTGATGTCATAGTAATTAAATAATAATAATGCATAATAATTAAATATATGATATTGATGTCATAGTAAGTAGAATATAAGTAATTATGTAAACAAATAATTTTAAGTAGGGCAATTGGTTAACATAGAATAAGAAATAGAATAAGAATACACAAAATTTAAAATAGTATATAAGTTGTTAAGATTTAAATAAAAGTTAGTTAGTGACAAAACTGACACAAAACCTAATTGTTGTATTTTTAATATAATGTTTAAACACTTCGGCAATTGACTTTGCCATCTCGATAGAGCCGACTAAGTTTCTAAGGCTCTCTAATAAATCAAGAAACCTATAGGGCAAATTAATCACAATTTAAACACACACACACTTTTAACACTTTTACTACATGGCGATCCTGCCAAATCTGTCAATCCTGCCAAATCTTCCAAATCTGACAATTGGCAAACATTAATTTAGGACCCATAGTATCAAATGTCGATGCCGACCGATTTACAAAATTAGATACTAGGATTGAATTCCCTTTTAAGTTATGGAAATAGAAAATAGAAAAGCAATACATCGACCAGCTGTTTAAGAAATATGAGCAGTTGCTTATAGAAGAATACGTAGAAGAATACGTACCTCAACCGATAGAAGCCGCTGTACAGGCCCCTAAGTAAGCAGTCAGAAAACGAAAACTCATTGCAGAGGCTTATCGAAGGTTTCATCTAACCGTCAACAAGGTTGAAAAATCGAGAATTTTGAACGAAATACAGAACATAAGAAGAAACTATAAGTAGGGTTTTCATCAAAATGGGTGGATGGTTTTCCAAGGAGGACATCATTGTGAACGAGAACAATAGAGGAGTGCTGACAGTTACCCAGGATCATATGCAACAAATAATTTTGGTCCTTTTGATTGTATTAGTTATAGGAAAAATTCATGAATATTATAAAGGTTACATGAAAAAGAAGGCATACAAATTTAGTAATAAGATAGAAAATGTATAGTAAATAGTATAAGAATTTATGAGCATATAAAATAAATTATAATGAATGGAAAAATTGAGAAGTATTTATACAAATTTGAAAAAGAGCCCAAACAGAATCTACACACAAGGTTATGTAGACAAAACTTTAGAAGATATTGAAAACTTGACACTTTTTGCTATAAAATTTGAGGGTTACTCGCTACAGGATATAAAAGAAATCAAAGGTAAAATCTTACAGTATTTAAATACAAGCAACATGGCATTGTTTGGCATTTGTGACGCATCAAAAATAATACCTGAGTTTAATGGTGATATCGGTCAACTCAATAATTTTATAGGAATAGTTACTTTCTATGCCGAAACACTTAAGGACGCTACGGAAATTAACAAATTAATTAAATTCGTCCTGGCCACTAAATTGTCTGACAGAGTAAGAAATAAACTGGTCTCAGAGGAGACACCAAGTACGTTGGAGTCATTTAAACGTATATTTAGGAAAGTTTTTACGCCAAGGAAGTCTCTTTCTTCCGTTCATAATGAATTGGCAAAACAGGTACAGGGTAGTGGTTCAGTGGTACAGTTCGCCAACAAAATTGAATCTCTCGTAGCAAGTCTGAATGAATTACAGATAGCAGAATTAGGTATCCAAAATAGGGAAACGATAGTTAGGGTAAATGAACAAGTAGCACTAAGTACTTTCAAGAATGGTTTGAGTGAACCACAGAGAACAACGGTAATGGCAGCTAGACCTACAAGTTTAAACGAGGCAATTCAAATAGCAGCAGAAGTAAGGCCACAATCCAAACCTATAATGCATTACAGAAAACAATTTGATAACAATAGGCAACGTAACATGAGCAATATAAATACTTACAACGATAGAGGTTATAACTACAATAAGAGTTACTACAAAAATAGAGGAAGAAATAACTATCAGGGTTATTACAACAATAGAGGTAGTAATAGTAGTCAGGGTCATTACAGCATAAATTCTCAAGGAAACAATTATCAGAGTTCAACTCACTCAAGAACTACTAACAACCACAGAAATGACAGGTTTAGAAATAATGGAAGTAGAAATCAAAGAAGAATATATATAGCTTAGGAGCAGGGAAACGAGTTAGGCCCCTGCAATCCTCAACAGTAGATTTCACCGAAGATGTAGGGGAACTAAAATATGTAATGGAATATACTTTGAAAACTTACAACTCACATATGAATGCACCACATTTTGTGACATTTAGAACTGATGAAGGAAATTTTGTAAAATTTTTGATAGACACGGGTGCGGATATTTCTATATGTAAGGAAGATTTTATAGGAAGTAGGGAAATAAGGGAACACAATGCTTGCAAAATTACGGGTATTGAGAATAAGGCAATACGAACAATGGGAACCGCTATGTTGAGACTAGTATTTCCAGAAGACAAATTAGACTTTGAATATCAGATAGTAAAAAAGGAATTTCCTATAGCAACAGACGGAATTCTAGGTAGAGATTTTCTTACTAAATATTTGGCAAAGATAGATTATGGAACTTACACTTTAGCTATCATAGTAAATGAGATTGAATATATTTTACCATTAGGAGCGGATATCAATAAAATTACACCAAGAACAGAGATAATACCAAAATCTATAAACGTAATGACTAGGAAAATGACTGAAAAGTTAGGGAAAAGAGAGGAAAATAAAAATGAGGAAAATGAGATTAATAAGGAAGGAAACAGTGACAGAGAGACTGATCACATTTACATATGGAATAGCATTTCGTTTTCACAAGTAAAAGGCTATCCGAGATTACAATTTGTAGTAGTTAGAATGAATAGAGGCATGCCGAAGATTGAAATTTTAGGGAATCGCGTAATAATATCTGGTAATGAAAATGCATACTCGAATTTAGGTTCAGTCTTGCAGAAGTTAACGAAGATTTTACGGGATAACCAAATATTCACAGTAACGCTAGCAAAAGATGATGAAATATTTAAATATGTGCACGAAAGGAGATTTATGGAAATATATAATAGCATGCAGAATAAATGTAAACATAGGCAGAAACCTATAGAAATTATATTGTTTAGACAACCTGAAAAGATATTAGAAAACGAAAAACAAAAAGAAATTATAAAGGAATATCATGAAACTCCACATGGCGGACACGTGGGAGTGCGTAGAACAGTCATTAGAATAAAACAGAAGTACATATGGAAAAATATGTACAAAATGATTAAGAATTTTGTCAGTCGATGCGAATCTTGTAAAAGAAATAAAATTATTAAACATACAAAGGTGCCATTCCAAATTACTAATACACCTACAAAACCTTTTCAAGTCATACAACTTGACACGGTAGGTCCATTAAGAGTATCAAATGGATACAGATATATATTGACAGCGCAATGTGAGCTAACTAAATACATTGACGCATACCCAATAGAAACCAAAGAAGCATCTGAGATAGGAAGGATATTGGTAGAAAAGTTTATATTGAAATATGGATGTTTTGATACGGTCAAAACAGATAGGGGAACTGAATTTGTAAATGAGTTATTTAAGAGAATATGTACACTCATGAAGATTAAACACATAACTTCGACAGCATATCACCATGAAACTTTGGGTAGTATTGAGAGAAATCATAAAGTTTTAAATGAGTATATGCGTTCTTTCACGGAACAATACAATTGGGATGAATGGATTCCATATTATACATTCGCGTATAATACCACTCCACATACATCCACACATTTTACCCCATTTGAACTGATATATGGTAGATTGGCATCAATGCCAACCGAACCCATGTCAGATGATATATTTTACAATTATGAAGATTATGTAAACGAATTGAAAATAAAATTGAAACATGCACATGATATGGCAAACAAAAATTTGTTGAAATACAAAATGAAACAAAAAGTTGCTAAAGATAAGAATACTAATAATATTGATATAAAAATAGGAGATAGAGTATTTTTAAGAAAGGAAAACGCAAGAAAAAGTGAAAACCAATACATTGGTCCATTTAAAGTAATAAAAATAGAAAATGTGAATATCACAATTTTAAAAGATAATAAACCGATGACCATACATAAGAACAGATTAAAATTGTTTTAAGCATTTTTTTTAAGTATTTTGTAATTTTAGATATAAGTATATATATAAAAAAAAAATATATATTGCATATTATATTTTTTTTTTTCTTTTCAAACGGTAGGGGTGTAGTGCATTATACATGCATACACAAACATACATACATAAAAATAAAAAAGAAAAGAAGACAAACCAAAATGAAAATACAATAGAATATAAACAAAAACAAATATGAATAAAAAGTATATGACTTGCATTTCAGGTGTCTGGTGTCAATTGATATCGGTCACTAGAATGCATAATAATTAAATATATGACATTGATGTCATAGTAATTAAATAATAATAATGCATAATAATTAAATATATGATATTGATGTCATAGTAAGTAGAATATAAGTAATTATGTAAACAAATAATTTTAAGTAGGGCAATTGGTTAACATAGAATAAGAAATAGAATAAGAATACACAAAATTTAAAATAGTATATAAGTTGTTAAGATTTAAATAAAAGTTAGTTAGTGACAAAACTGACACAAAACCTAATTGTTGTATTTTTAATATAATGTTTAAACACTTCGGCAATTGACTTTGCCATCTCGATAGAGCCGACTAAGTTTCTAAGGCTCTCTAATAAATCAAGAAACCTATAGGGCAAATTAATCACAATTTAAACACACACACACTTTTAACACTTTTACTACACCATCTTATACATCAAAAGGCAACATGTATGAATGTTCTACGAACTTTTGAATTTGGTTTAGCAGACTTGAATGAGGAAAATCTTTTGCTGAAAGAAAAGACAGTCAAACGTGGCGCTATCAATATGATCGGTAACCTCGCAAATTCACTTTTTGGCATTTTAGATTCAAATTACGCAAAAGAAATGTCAGACACGATTAAGACAGTTCAGGAAAATGAAAACCATCTTAAGCAACTCTTAAAAAATCAAACATCAATAATTGACTCAACGCTTAATGTATTTAAACAAGAAGAAGAAAGAATCAAAACCAAATTTGAGAACTTAGATGAGCAATTGACACAAATCACTTCAAGATTACATGAAGACGAAAAGGAACAATCTCAAACCAAATTATTTCAAATTTTCATCTCACTATCCGTTCAGCTTTCTGTAATATCAGCAAGATTACATCGCATCCAATCATCAATATTTTCAGCGTTAGCTGATTCGCACCACGGAACGATCAGCACAATGTTGTTATCTCCGTCACAACTTGAATCCGAACTGGTAAAAGTAAGAAATCACCTACCAGCGTCTCTACGGTTACCAGTTAATGAAGACAATCTGTTACAACTGTACAAAGTAATGAGTGTAAAAGGAGGAGTAACAGCTGATCACGTAATTTTCCACATATCCATTCCCTTATGTGATCCAGAAACACTAGAACTTCTTAAGCCACATCCAATTCCAGCTCTAATTAACAATACTATGGTAGCCATTAGACCATGCAGTGAATTTTTAGCGATAAATGCTCATAGAGATCCATATTATTTTTTATCTGAAAAACAATGGAGATCATGCACAACAATAAAAGAAGGTGAAACTTTGTGCCCGCATATGCAATCTAAATTCAACGCAGATGCTGACAAATGCTCCTGTGAAATTTCACTTCTTAACAACAACACTCACACTAATTGCCGCATTACGCCTGTCATTGATGCCACGTCGCTAATACAGTTAGAACACAATAACCAATGGATGTATACTATGCAATACCCTACTCGAATAACCGCCGTGTGTGGACAAGAGCATTCCCAAGTAACACTAAACGGCTCTGGAATCCTCAAAATAAATCCAGAATGCACTTTAAAAAATAAGTCCATCATCATCCAGGTACATCAAACTTATTTCACTTCGCATCAGTCATCTTATACAACAACCGTAAACATAAGCGACATCATTGTGCCAAATGAAGTGCAATTTGGAAAAGCTCATTTTAAAACATACGCTGATCAGATAAAAAATATCTCCGAAATACAAAGACAACTGCACCAACAAGTAAATATTGATTTGCCATTAAAGATCAAGCACGTAACATATCATCATGCCACAGTTGCCTATGCCGCTCTCCTTCTCACTGCTGTTATAATTGGGATGATTATCTACAGAAGAATAAAACTTTGAACGGTAGAAGTCAATCAACAAACCCCATGCCCTGCAATCCGTCAACATGTAACAACATCTGATTTCGAAGTATCAGTTACCTAAGCTCCACTTTATCTTTGAGTCAAATACTAAAGCAATTTGTCATCAAAGGTTTGTTGAACATATGTAGTTCAACGCCGGGGTGTATGTTCATTTTTTCACAGTTCATTTACACAATATATGCATACATTTGAAGCACTGTTACGTTTAATATTTAATTGTGATCCATTTTGCTTCATATGCAGAATTTGAGTATTATTATTTTAAATTATTGACACATTTAATTGCTTTAATATATTTGTACGTCATATTTTACGTTGCTGACTTGTATTTTATGTTTAGTAATAATTCTGTGAAGTTCATTGCACAACTTTTGCAAGGTAAACAAATTTGAATATGAGGTGCAATTAACTAAAGTAAACTAATTAATAAGACAATAGTACATTGTGCTAGGTCAGGCATTTGGAATGTATATTCTGTAATAATTAATTTTAGTTATTTTAATGCAATATAGCAAAATTTTAGTATATAAGAAATCAAATTATATTAATAAAGAGAGAGATATAATAAACCTATTGAAGTGTTTAATTGTTTTCTCTGCTCCGTAGTAACCAAGTTCAAGTGCTTGTGTTACAGAATAATATTTGTCCTGGTGTTACTGCCTTGACAAAGAACAAAAATAATATTTGTCCTGGTGCTACTGCCTTGACAAAGAACAAAAATAATATTTGTCCTGGTGCTACTGCCTTGACAAAGAACAAAAATAGTTGCTTGGCACCTAAGCCTTGCGACTACACAATTTTCATTTGATCAACAAAACAGTTGATCTAAAACAAGCATATTAACATATGTCGTTGTTTTTTTTTTAACTCGCTTTCATTCGTGCATATATGGTAATGCGAAATCAATTTAATTTACTATTATAAGAAATAGAAGTTTCTGTATGATAACGTTAAAATAGTTTAATCATTATAAGGTTTGATATAAGAAATTATATTGAGTTTTTACTAAAATATATCCTGGATCAATATTCTTGTTATATAAAATAGTGGAATGCTAAGTTTTTGTAATCATAAAGATATGACTGCACAATATGACTTTCGCAAAAACTACTTATTTCGTTAAAACACTCATTTTCCATTTTTTTTTTATTTTAATAATTTCTTAAGCCAGCTCCAATCTACCTCCGGTAATTTTTGCACTTAGCCGCCACCACGCCGTTTTTTTACCAACGGCTTGGACCTCTGCTTATGCTAAAAAAAAATAATTCAACAATTTTTTTTTTAAGTTTAATTTTTGTTGAAGTATGTCCGAACAAACATTAAAGTGAAATGCATATGTTTTATTATTTATTAGAACAATTTAATTACAAAAATTCTATTTATATTTTTAAACATAGTATATTCCATTGTTTACAAAAATAAAAAAAATCTTTTCACCCTTTTATATTTTTACAAATTAAAAACGCAAAAAACCAACAAATGAACGTTCTCAATTACCCAATTTAAATTACACAAGAAACGCTTTTCGGAAAAATTGGGAGCCCGCGGGTTTCCGCGGTAACGTACGTCAAACAAGTCTAATATGAACTGTTCTGGTTTATTATTGTTTTTGTTGCTATTATTGTTTAAAATTGTTATTGTTTTGTTTTCCCTTTCTTCGTGTACTATGTTTTAATCTACTTTGCAAGCTCTCATGAAAACAAAAGCAATAATAACACTAATGTTTGTATTGATTTTTACAAAAAGTTGATTTTTTATATGTAACGGGTGTTTTTTTCAGTGGTATAGAACTTCGAATTGAAATAAAACACAAGAAAATCGTTTTAATGACCATCAATTTGGCTTTATTGGAAGGATAATTTTATGCCATTAATGTTTAAATATGATTTCAGACATGTCGCCAGATCCAATTTTTAACCACTTTTTCGAGCATATGGGGCCGTATGTCGGCAATAACGCCACGAATGTTGGCTTCCAATTCCCCTAACGTTTCTGGTTTGTTGGCGTAGACGAGCGACTTCACATATCCCCAAAGAAAATAATCCAATGGTGTCAAATCACACGATCTTGGTGGCCAATTGACAGGTCCATTCCGCGAAATTATGCGCTCATCGAATGTTTCCTTCAATAAATCGATTGTGGCGTGCGCTGTGTGGCATGTAGCGCCGTCTTGTTGGAACCACAACTCATCCACATTCATGCCATCCAATTCGGGAACAAAATAGTCGGTTATCATGGCTCTATACAGGTCTCCATTAACGGTAACTGCCTCTCCAGCATTATTTCGGAAGAAGTATGGCCCAATGACTCCACCAGCCCATAGAGCACACCAAACAGTCAGTTTTTGTGGATGTAATGGCGTCTCAAGGGTCGCATGTGGATTCTCTTCACTCCAAATGAGGCAATTTTGCTTGTTGACGTAGCCATTCAACCAAAAATGAGCCTTATCACTGAACAAAATTTTGCGATGAAAATCAGCATCTAGATCAATCTCATTTTCGGCCCATACACCAAAATCACGACGCATTGCATGGTCTCAAGCCAAGATCTTTGCGCAAAATCTTCCATAAAGTTGATGGACACAGCTCCAATTGCTGTGCACGGTGGCGAATCGATTCATTCGGGTCCTCTTCAACACTTTGCTCTACAGCGACAATTGTTTCTTCGGTGCGCACTGTTCGACGTCTCTGCGGATGCGTATTATCACATAAAGTAAACGTAGTGCGAAAACGATCCATGGTTAACCGAATTAATTGCTCTGATGGACGATTATGTCGACCATAAAATGGACGGAGCTTGCGGTAAACTTCGCGAACTGAACCGTTATTTTCGAAATAAATTTGCACGATTTGCAAGCGTTGTTCTTTTGTCAACCTGTTCATGATGAAATGGCAAACCAAACTGAACATAAATGACATTAGAGTTGCCAGATTTGACCACAAAATGCCAGTTTTATCTCTATTCGAAAAACAAACCTGTAAAAAAAACACCCGGTAGGTGCAACAATATATTTAAATTTTATTTTAAAATGTGCAAAAAAATGCTGACTAATTTTTCATAAATACTTATTTAATTTGGCTTTATTCACAACTATTTATCGACATATTTCCCGAAATCCACTTATTTATAGGCTTACCCGTGAAAATTAATTAAAATAATAACATAAATTACACATAAAAACAAAAAACATAAATTAATCTTATAACCTGAGGTTGAAGGTTCCATTCAAATATTTTTAAGTATCACTTTAAAAAAGGGAGGAAAACGTCAAATAACTCCAACTTTAAAATTGTATAGTGACTTAACGGTAGATGTCAATAACAAAATTTTTACACTAGTGACGTGGAATGTTTTGTACTTTTAACGACTTCAAAAATTTATTTGATTCTCTTGAATTTAATTTTGCAATTAATTCCCATTTTTGGTATCAAAAACCTCAACGTGCAACGTGTTAATTCTAACATATAAAATTCTCGTGTAGTGGTGTTTGTGATTAAACTCCTCCAAAATGGCTTGACCGATTTTCATGACATTTTGTGTGCATGTTGGGTAGGTCTGAGAATCGGTCATCTATTTTTCATACCCCTCAACTCCACGCCTTTTTTCACGCCCCCTCAATTAGGCCAGACTGCTGAACTCTGGTATAAATAACAGGATACTTTTTTTACCACGCCTACTTTAACGCCCACTTTTTTTTATTATGTACTTGTATCGATATAGTTTTCAGAATTTTTCTTCAAATTGTACATAATTTATAGTCCAGTCAATGCAGTAGTAAACGTTTAATAATCGATCAACATCTATTTTTCATACTCTTATGGCTCACCTAAATAATGTAACGACTTTGATAAAATATTAGATTATGATAGATCTGCATACAGTAAATCACATATCGTTTAAGTTTTTTAATGTAAAAAATATTTCCTAGAAATAATTTTTATGGCAAAGCAACGTTTGCCGGGTCAATTTTTTGATAATTGATTTTAATAAAAACAAGTAAGAGCACTATATTCGGCTGTGCCGAATCTTTTATACCCACCACCAATTTTCGTTCTTTTATAGCTAGGGTTTTTTCCCGAACATTTTTGTTTCCCGGGAATGCGAAATTTATTTTTTAATACACCGGGATTCCACTGCAAAACAAATATAAAGTTTTTAATTAATAAAAAACTTTTTATTAAAAACCATAAAATAGTTTAAAGTGTAAAAGAAAAACTTCAAAGCTATAAAAATTAATACAGAAACTTAAATTTAAATATAAATTGAGTAAAAATATTTTTTATTGAAAAAAATATTATTCTCTAGATACGAGATCAAATATGAGCACAAAAACAAAAATACAGGTACTTCAGCTATGAGATCAATAAAAATCATTAGAATTCAATTTCAATATAAACAATATAAACATCTGCTTTCGAATCGAAGCCACCTTTTTTATTTCCCGGGATCCCGAAAAATAATCCCGGGAATTCGGGAAGATTAAATAACTGAAATTCCCGGGAAACAACCCAATTTACAGCACAAAATGTATTTGTTTGTTATTAACAGTATTCGCTATGCAATAATCGCTTTATACTAAATTATGTATCACTTTCTCTGTGTAACTTCGATTTGCTATTAAAATATTTTCGTATATTTAGTCTTTCAATGAAAGTGTGCATTAAGGTAGGCGTATTGTAAGAGGGTGTGAAGATAAATTCGTCAGTTAAATACGTCCCACATCAATGTTAACTACATTCCACACTCTGTTAACTAAGTTAAATTTTAAAAATCAAGATTTTTTTGATAAATAAACCAAAAAACTCACTTTTTATAATAATAATTTATAAAAAACAAATTAATTAAGTAAAATTAATAAAAAAAATTTAGAAAAATGTACGTTATGTTTGAATTTATAGACTATGAATATGCTCATTTTGAGGCGTCCAGGCGGGCCATTTCGGACATACCTGAATGGGGTTGTGACATATCGGGTAAAAGCCCTTGCTGAGTAGAATACAAAACTGAAACGGGTATATTAAGTTCTTTCTCAGGAGCGGCGCTACAGGGGGTTGAAATATACAAAAATGTCCTACTTGTATTACAAATATTGTAAGTGATATACGGGCCATTTCGGACATACCTGAATAAGGTTGTGACATATCGGATGAAAGCCCCGGCTGAGTAGATTACAAAACTGAATCGGGTATATTAGGTTCTCTCTCAGGAGCGGCGCTACAGAGGGTGCAAATATATGAAAATATCATACTTGTATTACAAATATTCTAAGTGTTATGCGGGCCATTTTGGACATACCTGAATGGGGTTGTGACATATCTGGTGAAAGCCCTTGACGAGTAGATTACAAAACTGAAACGGGTATATTAAGTTCTTTCTCAGGAGCGGCGCTGCAGGGGATGAAAATATACGAAAAGTCCTACTTGTATTAAAAATATTCTAAGTGATATGCGGGCCATTTTAGACATACCTGAATGGGGTTGTGACACATCTGGTGAAAGCCCCTGACCAGTAGAATACAAAACTGAAACGGGTATAGTAAGTCCTTTGTCAGGAGCGGCACAACAGGGGATGGAAATATATATAAAATTTGCTACTTGTATTAAAAATATTATGCGTGCCATTTTGGACATACCTGAATCGTGTTGTGATATATCAGATGAAAGCCCTCGAGGAGTTAATTACGAAAATAAAACGGGTATATTAAGTCTACTCTCAGGAGCGGAGCTACAGGGGGTGGAATAGGTTAAAATGACCCATTACATTAAAAATATTCTAAGTGTTATGCGGGCCATTTCCGACATACCTGAATAGGGTTGTGACATATTGGATGAAAGCTCTTGATGAGTAGATTACAAAACTAAAGCGGGTATATTCAGTTCTTTCTCAGGAGCGGAGCTACAGGGGGTGGAATATGTTAAAATGCCCCTTTAGTATTAAAATATTCTAAGTGATATGCGAGCCATTTCCGACATACCTGAATGGGGTTGTGACATATCGGGTGAAAGCTCTTGATAAGTAGATTACAAAACTAAAGCGGGTATATTCAGTTCTTTCTCAGGAGCGGAGCTACAGGGAGTGGAATATGTTAAAATGCCCCTTTAGTATTAAAATATTCTAAGTGATATGCGGGCCATTTCCCACATACCTGAATGGGGTTGTGACATATCGGGTGAAAGCTCTTGATGGGTAGATTACAAAACTAAAGCGGTTATATTCAGTTCTTTCTCAGGAGCGGAGCTACAGGGGGTGGAATATGTTAAAATTACCCGTTAGTATTAAAATATTGTAAGTGATATGCGAGCCATTTCCGACATACCTGAATGGGGTTGTGACATATCGGGTGAAAGCTCTTGATAAGTAGATTACAAAACTAAAGCGGGTATATTCAGTTCTTTCTCAGGAGCGGAGCTACAGGGAGTGGAATATGTTAAAATGCCCCTTTAGTATTAAAATATTCTAAGTTATATGCGGGCCATTTCCGACATACCTGAATGGGGTTGTAACATATCGGAAGAAAGCTCTTGATGAGTAGATTACAAAACTAAAGCGGGTATATTCAGTTATTTCTCAGGAGCGGAGCTACAGGGGGTGGAATATGTTAAAATGCCCCTTTAGTATTAAAATATTCTAAGTGATATGCGATCCATTTCCGACATACCTGAATGGGGTTGTGACATATCGGGTGAAAGCTCTTGATGAGTAGATTTTAAATCTTAAGCGGGTATATTCAGTTCTTTCTCAGGAGCGTAGCTACAGGGAGTGGAATATGTTAAAATGCCCCTTTAGTATTAAAATATTCTAAGTGATATGCGGGCCATTTCCGACATACCTGAATGTGGTTGTGACATATCGGGTAAAAGCTCTTGATGAGTAGATTTTAAAACTAAAGCGGGTATATTCACTTCTTTCTCAGGAGCGGAGCTACAGGGGGTGGAATTTGTTAAAATGCCCCTTTAGTATTAAAATATTCTAAGTGATATGCGGGCCATTTCCGACATACCTGAATGGGGTTGTGGCATATCGGGTGAAAGCTCTTGATAAGTAGATTACAAAACTAAAGCGGGTATATTCAGTTCTTTCTCAGGAGCGGAGCTACAGGGGGTGGAATATGTTAAAATGCCCCTTTAGTATTAAAATATTGTAAGTGATATGCGGGCCATGTCCGACATACCTGAATGGGGTTGTGACATATCGGGTGAAAGCTCTTGATGAGTAGATTACAAAACTAAAGCGGGTATATTCAGTTCTTTCTCAGGAGCGGAGCTACAGGGGGTGGAATATGTTAAAATGCCCCTTTAGTATTAAAATATTCTAAGTGATATGCGGGCCATTTCCGACATACCTGAATGGGGTTGTGACATATCGGGTGAAAGCTCTTGATGGGTAGATTACAAAACTAAAGCGGTTATATTCAGTTCTTTCTCAGGAGCGGAGCTACAGGGGGTGGAATATGTTAAAATGCCCCTTTAGTATCAAAATATTCTAAGTGATATGCGGGCCATTTCCGACATACCTGAATGGGGTTGTGACATATCGGGTGAAAGCTCTTGATGAGTCGATTTCAAAACTAAATCCGGTATATTCAGTTCTTTCTCAGGAGCGGAGCTACAGGGGGTGGAATTTGTTAAAATGCCCCTTTAGTATTAAAATATTCTAAGTGATATGCGGGCCATTTCCGACATACCTGAATGTGGTTGTGACATATCGGGTAAAAGCTCTTGATGAGTAGATTTTAAAACTAAAGCGGGTATATTCACTTCTTTCTCAGGAGCGGAGCTACAGGGGGTGGAATTTGTTAAAATGCCCCTTTAGTATTAAAATATTCTAAGTGATATGCGGGCCATTTCCGACATACCTGAATGGGGTTGTGACATATCGGGTGAAAGCTCTTGATGAGTAGATTACAAAACTAAAGCGGGTATATTCAGTTCTTTCTCAGGAGCGGAGCTACAGGGGGTGGAATATGTTAAAATTACCCTTTAGTATTAAAATATTCTAAGTGATATGCGGGCCATTTCCGACATACCTGAATGGGGTTGTGACATATCGGGTGAAAGCTCTTGATAAGTAGATTACAAAACTAAAGCGGGTATATTCACTTCTTTCTCAGGAGCGGAGCTACAGGGGGTGGAATATGTTAAAATGCCCCTTTAGTATTAAAATATTTTAAGTGATATGCGGGCCATGTCCGACATACCTGAATGGGGTTGTGACATATCGGGTGAAAGCTCTTGATAAGTAGATTACAAAACTAAAGCAGGTATATTCAGTTCTTTCTCAGGAGCGGAGCTACAGGGGGTGGAATATGTTAAAATGCCCCTTTAGTATTAAAATATTCTAAGTGATATGCGGGCCATTTCCGACATACCTGAATAGGGTTGTGACATATCGGGTGAAAGCTCTTGATAAGTAGATTACAAAACTAAAGCGGATATATTCAGTTCTTTCTCAGGAGCGGAGCTACAGGGGGTGGAATATGTTAAAA
Source organism: Phyto melanocephala (assembly GCA_941918925.1). Lineage (NCBI taxonomy): Eukaryota > Metazoa > Arthropoda > Insecta > Diptera > Rhinophoridae > Phyto > Phyto melanocephala. The sequence continues at coordinate 41,709,482 of OW799234.1, read as the reverse complement.
TGCCCCTTTAGTATTAAAATATTCTAAGTGATATGCGGGCCATTTCCGACATACCTGAATGGGGTTGTAACATATCGGAAGAAAGCTCTTGATGAGTAGATTACAGAACTAAAGCGGGTATATTAACTTCTTTCTCAGGAGCGAAGCTACAGGGGGTGGAATATGTTAAAATTACCCTTTAGTATTAAAATATTCTAAGTGATATGCGGGCCATTTCCGACATACCTGAATGGGGTTGTGACATATCGGGTGAAAGCTCTTGATGAGTAGATTTTAAAACTAAAGCGGGTATATTCACTTCTTTCTCAGGAGCGGAGCTACAGGGGGTGGAATAAGTTTAAATGCACCTTTAGTATTAAAATATTCTAAGTGATATGCGGGCGATTTCCGACATACCTGGAAATCTGGAAATTTCTGGTAATTCGATGGCCGTCCAAAAAACGTGTAATATAAATAATGATGTCATATCTCAGAACAAAACATCCTCATTTTTACATAATATTAATATAATAGAAAACGAGAAACACTATGTTAAAAATCCTTCTATGCAATTGCCTTATAATGACTGTTTTTTGCAATAATGTTGAACCTTCCCAAACCATTTACCACTTGCAACATCTGGAAAATGATGAATTTTCTATTAAGTTAATTGCCAGTTTTCCCAATAATTCGATTATATATTCAACAGATATTAAAAAAGAAAAGTGTTCATCAAACTTTTCGGACATAATTAATAAAAACGAACAACTTAACAAAACTCCGTTCTGTGAAGCAACTACACCTGTAGATTTATCAATTGGTTCTGACATTATTAATCTAAGTTTAAATAATAATTGCGATACAACAGATTTATATAAGTATGTTTTTGGTAAAGATGAAAGTAACCTTATGTGTTCGACTAAATTATCTCATATTAACACAACTGACGATAGGTTAAAAATTAAGGAATATGCAGTTATTCGAAATAAAATACATATACCTAAAGCACCAACACAAAATGTTTTTTCAAAAAGAATATATATATCACCCACTAAATCCAAAAATATATCGGTTTTCAATTGCGTTGCAGTTAGTTTTTATTTAAATTGCAGGAAAAATTATTTTTAGAGGAGTATTTTATTCAAGATGACAAATTATAAAAAAATTAATAACGTTTGGCCCATCAATTTTGCAAGTCACGGTTTTAACAAAAACAATAGCATTCGATTATATGGAATATTTAAAAATATTTTTAAAATACATATATTTTCGCGTTCTGCATATTTCTTATAAACTTTACTTTGTAAAGGTTACATATTATAGCGTATATTCGGCTTTTACAGCTGTATCTTAAAGAGTAATATTAAAATGTTTTTGTATAGTACTATTATTTTACTATTAGCTCGTATCAAGAAAAAAAACATTGAAATTTTGCTATGTATTGAGATAACAATGACTAGATTATTGTAGTATTTTTATCCGAATGTACGGATTGGCTTTTTAAATAATTTTAAGCAAAACATTGTCATCTTGAGGAAATCGATTGATTATTGAAATTACGTTCAGAAACAAAAATAATTTTTTTAACTTGATGTTTTGTAATCAAATTTAGTTTATGTTATGTTTTTTTTTTAAATACATTCGCATAAATGTGAAATGTGTTTTCTTATATGTTTTTTTCTATTTTTGTTATATTGTATGTTATTTTGTTTTTAAATACCATCGTTTTTTTATGTTATATGTTTATTTAAATTTGAATAAAAATTTTAAAAATGTAACTTTGAAATTTTACTTTACGACATACTAGTTTTAGTTTTGTAATTAACTCATCAAGAGCTTTCACCCGGTATGTCACAACCCTATTCAGGTATGTCGGAAATGGCCCGCATATCACTTAGAATATTTTAATACTAAAGGGTAATTTTAACATATTCCACCCCCTGTAGCTCCGCTCCTGAGAAAGAACTGAATATACCCGCTTTAGTTTTGTAATCTACTTATCAAGAGCTTTCACCCGATATGTCACAACCCCATTCAGGTATGTCGGAAATGGCCCGCATATCACTTAGAATATTTAAATACTAAAGGGGCATTTTAACATATTCCACTCCCTGTAGCTCCGCTCCTGAGAAAGAACTGAATATACCGGATTTAGTTTTGAAATCGACTCATCAAGAGCTTTCATCCGATATGTCACAACCCCATTCAGGTATGTCGGAAATGGCCCGCATATCACTAAAGGGTAATTTTAACATATTCCACCCCCTGTAGCTTCGCTCCTGAGAAAGAACTGAATATACCCGCTTTAGTTTTGTAATCTAGTCCTCAAGAGCTTTCATCCGATATGTCACAACCCCATTCAGGTATGTCGGAAATGGCCCGCATATCACTTAGAATATTTTAATACTTAAGGGGCATTTTAACAAATTCCACCCCCTGTAGCTCCGCTCCTGAGAAAGAGGTGAATATACCCGCTTTAGTTTTAAAATCTACTCATCAAGAGCTTTTACCCGATATGTCACAACCACATTCAGGTATGTCGGAAATGGCCCGCATATCACTTAGAATATTTAAATACTAAAGGGGCATTTTAACAAATTCCACCCCCTGTAGCTCCGCTCCTGAGAAAGAACTGAATATACCCGCTTTAGTTTTGAAATCGACTCATCAAGAGCTTTCACCCGATATGTCACAACCCCATTCAGGTATGTCGGAAATGGCCCGCATATCACTTAGAATATTTTAATACTAAAGGGTAATTTTAACATATTCCACCCCCTGTAGCTTCGCTCCTGAGAAAGAACTGAATATACCCGCTTTAGTTTTGTAATCTAGTCCTCAAGAGCTTTCATCCGATATGTCACAACCCCATTCAGGTATGTCGGAAATGGCCCGCATATCACTTAGAATATTTTAATACTAAAGGGGCATTTTAACAAATTCCACCCCCTGTAGCTCCGCTCCTGAGAAAGAGGTAAATATACCCGCTTTAGTTTTAAAATCTACTCATCAAGAGCTTTTACCCGATATGTCACAACCACATTCAGGTATGTCGGAAATGGCCCGCATATCACTTAGAATATTTAAATACTAAAGGGGCATTTTAACATATTCCACTCCCTGTAGCTCCGCTCCTGAGAAAGAACTGAATATACCGGATTTAGTTTTGAAATCGACTCATCAAGAGCTTTCATCCGATATGTCACAACCCCATTCAGGTATGTCGGAAATGGCCCGCATATCACTTAGAATATTTTAATACTAAAGGGGCATTTTAACAAATTCCACCCTCTGTAGCTCCGCTCCTGAGAAAGAGGTGAATATACCCGCTTTAGTTTTAAAATCTACTCATCAAGAGCTTTTACCCGATATGTCACAACCACATTCAGGTATGTCGGAAATGGCCCGCATATCACTTAGAATATTTTAATACTAAAGGGGCATTTTAACAAATTCCACCCCCTGTAGCTCCGCTCCTGAGAAAGAAGTGAATATACCCGCTTTAGTTTTGTAATCTACTCATCAAGAGCTTTTACCCGATATGTCACAACCCCATTCAGGTATGTCGGAAATGGCCCGCATATCACTTAGAATATTTTAATACTAAAGGGGCATTTTAACAAATTCCACCCCCTGTAGCTCCGCTCCTGAGAAAGAGGTGAATATACCCGCTTTAGTTTTGAAATCGACTCATCAAGAGCTTTCACCCGATATGTCACAACCCCATTCAGGTATGTCGGAAATGGCCCACATATCACTTAGAATATTTTAATACTAAAGGGGCATTTTAACATATTCCACCCCCTGTAGCTCCGCTCCTGAGAAAGAAGTGAATATACCCGCTTTAGTTTTGTAATCTACTCATCAAGAGCTTTCACCCGATATGTCACAACCCCATTCAGGTATGTCGGAAATGGCCCGCATATCACTTAGAATATTTTAATACTAAAGGGGCATTTTAACAAATTCCACCCCCTGTAGCTCCGCTCCTGAGAAAGAGGTGAATATACCCGCTTTAGTTTTGTAATCTACTCATCAAGAGCTTTCACCCGATATGTCACAACCCCATTCAGGTATGTCGGAAATGGCCCGCATATCACTTAGAATATTTTAATACTAAAGGGTAATTTTAACATATTCCACCCCCTGTAGCTCCGCTCCTGAGAAAGAACTGAATATACCGGATTTAGTTTTGAAATCTACTCATCAAGAGCTTTCACCCGATATGTCACAACCCCATTCAGGTATGTCGGAAATGGCCCGCATATCACTTAGAATATTTTAATACTAAAGGGGCATTTTAACATATTCCACCCCCTGTAGCTCCGCTCCTGAGAAAGAACTGAATATACCGGATTTAGTTTTGAAATCTACTCATCAAGAGCTTTCACCCGATATGTCACAACCCCATTCAGGTATGTCGGAAATGGCCCACATATCACTTAGAATATTTTAATACTAAAGGGGCATTTTAACATATTCCACCCCCTGTAGCTCCGCTCCTGAGAAAGAAGTGAATATACCCGCTTTAGTTTTGTAATCTACTCATCAAGAGCTTTCACCCGATATGTCACAACCCCATTCAGGTATGTCGGAAATGGCCCGCATATCACTTAGAATATTTTAATACTAAAGGGTAATTTTAACATATTCCACCCCCTGTAGCTCCGCTCCTGAGAAAGAACTGAATATACCGGATTTAGTTTTGAAATCTACTCATCAAGAGCTTTCACCCGATATGTCACAACCCCATTCAGGTATGTCGGAAATGGCCCACATATCACTTAGAATATTTTAATACTAAAGGGGCATTTTAACATATTCCACCCCCTGTAGCTCCGCTCCTGAGAAAGAACTGAATATACCGGATTTAGTTTTGAAATCGACTCATCAAGAGCTTTCACCCGATATGTCACAACCCCATTCAGGTATGTCGGAAATGGCCCACATATCACTTAGAATATTTTAATACTAAAGGGGCATTTTAACATATTCCACCCCCTGTAGCTCCGCTCCTGAGAAAGAACTGAATATACCCGCTTTAGTTTTGTAATCTACTCATCAAGAGCTTTCACCCGATATGTCACAACCCCATTCAGGTATGTCGGAAATGGCCCGCATATCACTTAGAATATTTTAATACTAAAGGGGCATTTTAACATATTCCACCCCCTGTAGCTCCGCTCCTGAGAAAGAACTGAATATACCGGATTTAGTTTTGAAATCTACTCATCAAGAGCTTTCACCCGATATGTCACAACCCCATTCAGGTATGTCGGAAATGGCCCACATATCACTTAGAATATTTTAATACTAAAGGGGCATTTTAACATATTCCACCCCCTGTAGCTCCGCTCCTGAGAAAGAACTGAATATACCGGATTTAGTTTTGAAATCGACTCATCAAGAGCTTTCACCCGATATGTCACAACCCCATTCAGGTATGTCGGAAATGGCCCGCATATCACTTAGAATATTTTAATACTAAAGGGGCATTTTAACAAATTCCACCCCCTGTAGCTCCGCTCCTGAGAAAGAGGTGAATATACCCGCTTTAGTTTTGTAATCTAGTCCTCAAGAGCTTTCATCCGATATGTCACAACCCCATTCAGGTATGTCGAAAATGGCCCGCATAACACTTAGAATATTTTTAATACAAGTATTATATTTTTATATATTTCCACCCCCTGTAGCGTCGCTTCTGAAAGATAACCTTATATACCCGCTTTAGTTTTGTAATCTACTCATCAAGAGCTTTCATCCAATATGTCACAACCCTATTCAGGTATGTCGGAAATGGCCCGCATAACACTTAGAATATTTTTAATGTAATGGGTCATTTTAACCTATTCCACCCCCTGTAGCTCCGCTCCTGAGAGTAGACTTAATATACCCGTTTTATTTTCGTAATTAACTCCTCGACGGCTTTCATCTGATATATCACAACACGATTCAGGTATGTCCAAAATGGCACGCATAATATTTTTAATACAAGTAGCAAATTTTATATATATTTCCATCCCCTGTTGTGCCGCTCCTGAGAAAGGACTTACTATATCCGTTTCAGTTTTGTATTCTACTGGTCAGGGGCTTTCACCAGATGTGTCACAACCCCATTCAGGTATGTCTAAAATGGCCCGCATATCACTTTGAATATTTTTAATACAAGTAGGACTTTTCGTATATTTTCAGCCCCTGCAGCGCCGCTCCTGAGAAAGAACTTAATATACCCGTTTCAGTTTTGTAATCTACTCGTCAAGGGCTTTCACCAGATATGTCACAACCCCATTCAGGTATGTCCAAAATGGCCCGCATAACACTTAGAATATTTGTAATACAAGTATGATATTTTCATATATTTGCACCCCCTGTAGCGCCGCTCCTGAGAGAGAACCTAATATACCCGATTTAGTTTTGTAATCTACTCAGCCGGGGCTTTCATCCGATATGTCACAACCCTATTCAGGTATGTCCGAAATGGCCCGCATATCACTTACAATATTTGTAATACAAGTAGGACATTTTTGTATATTTCAACCCCCTGTAGCGCCGCTCCTGAGAAAGAACTTAATATACCCGTTTCAGTTTTGTATTCTACTCGGCAAGGGCTTTTACCCGATATGTCACAACCCCATTCAGGTATGTCCGAAATGGCCCGCCTGGACGCCTCAAAATGAGCATATTCATAGTCTATAAATTCAAACATAACGTACTATTTTCTAATTTTTTTTTATTAATTTTACTTAATTAATTTGTTTTTTATAAATTATTCTTATAAAAAGTGAGTTTTTTTGTTTATTTATCAAAAAAATCTTAATTTCTAAAATTTAACTTACTTAACAGAGTGTGGAATGTAGTTAACATTGATGTGGGACGTATTTAACTGACGAATTTATCTTCACACCCTCGTATTGTAATTGTTTCTACTAATGAATGCAACTTAAGATGTTTCTCTATAGTCCTTTATTACTCCAAAATCTTTATTTATAGAGAAATTATATGAATTTGAGATAAACCGTTATATGGGAGGTAGGCGTTAAAGTGGGCGCGTCACCTAAATTTTCCGGCATAACAATGACATTGACTAGAAGGATATCTGTAGTAAATTTCATCGTATCTCTAATTTTGTCAGTTTTATGAGCTTTTAAATTTCATTAACAGTGGATAACGTAAAAAGTGGCGTATAGTAGGCGTGTCGAAATTATTTCTACTAATGAACGCAACTTAGATGTTTCACTACAGGCCTTTATTATTCCAAAATCTTTATTTATAGAGAAATTATATGAATGTGAGCTAAAACGTTATATGGGAGGTGGGCGTAAAAGTGGGCGTGTCATATTTATTTTAAGGCATGAAAATGATATTGACTAATAGGATATATGTAGCAAATTTCATCATCGCAGCTCTAATTTTGTCGGTTTTATGAGCTTTTAAATTTCAGTAATAGTGGATCACGTGAAAAGTGGGCGTTATAGTAGGCGTGTCGCAATTATTTCTACTAATGAACGCAACTTAGATGTTTCAACATAGTCCTTTATTATTCAAAAATCTTTCTTTATAGAGAAATTATATGAATTTGAGGTAAAACTTTATATGGGAGGTGGGCGTAAAAGTGGGCGTATCACATTTATTTTCCGTTAGAACTAAGCATTTTACCAAAAAGCCATGTGTGCAAAATTTCAGAGACGTACATCCAATTTTGTTGCTTTTATGACGTTTTTGTTTTTAAATATACCGAAAAATACAATGTGCGGTATAAATTTTCGTACATTTTGATCTATAACTCCTTTCCTAATGCATTGATTTAGGCAATTTTCGGGGAAAAATATATTCGAAGTTTCATGAGTCTACGTTAATGCGTTTGGACACAATTCCATTTTATTCGATGTTCGAAGGACACGGTTTTTTCGACCTACTCTTGCTTTACGAGCTATAACTCTCTTCCTAATATTCCGATTTATCCCCACCTTGTCTATAACAAAGATTCTGGCGAAATTTGAGCCCCCTAGCTTTTTCGGTACGACCTCTATCGTGCTTTCAACAGACGGACGGACATAGCTAGATCATCATAAAATTAAGCCCCGATTCAGAAAATGTATACTTTATGGGGTCTAAAATGGATATTTCGATGTGTTACAAACGGAATGACAAAATGAATATACCCCCACCATTTTTTTGGTGGCGGGTATAAAAAGTTTGAGGCTGATATTTGACACATGTTTTTTTACATCTGACTTGTGAACTTTCTTACTGCTTAATATGAGCATGTCGTGTGTTACCTTTAAAATAACTATTCTGACAAACATGCAGAATTACATGAGTCACAAACTTAACAAGTCAGATGTAAAAAATAGGACGTGTATTAGCTGTTTTACTAAATATTCCTAACAAGTAAGCACCAGTAAAGTGCATTTATACCAGCACAAATCGAAGCCAACCGATAAATTATTTTAAAGTTTTTGGGACAATGTCCCGAATATTAAGTATATTTTTCATATTATAGCCCTGCGATTTATATATAAAGGGTCCGCCATCTAACGTTTTGTTTTTCAACTAGTGCTTATTTCGTGAATGGTAACACTAACTCATGTCTGATTTGACAGATAATTAGTTTAATCCTTCCGCTGAACGAATATGGTTGTGTATACGCTTGAACAACGCTGGGAAATATTGCGACATTACTTTGGCCGATTTTGCCAAAAAAAAAATGAACATTTCAGATGAAGCTCATTTTGATCTTGCCGGGTATGTAAACAAGCAAAATTGTCGTATTTGGGGCACAGAAAACCCGCACGCATACATTGAAAAGCCGATACACCCTAAACGAGTCACTGTTTGTCAATGGCGATCGTTATCGGGCTATGTTGAACAAATTTTTGTTCACAAAAATTTAAGAGGAGGATATTGGCAAAATTTGGTTTCAACAGGACGGCGCTACGTACCACACAGCCGAAGCTACACTTTTTTTATAGCATTTTCAAAAAAAAAGTTATTTGGCGGACCCTTTATTTTATAAATTTTTTTTAACTGGAATTAAAATGAACAGTTTAACAACAACATATTCTAACATTTCAGCAATGATATTTGATTTTCAATAATTTGATTTAATTTGTTTTTTATACATATAAATTGAGTTTTGATAAAAATTATGATAGTGATTAATGTTAATTGTATTAAAATATATTTTTTTTACTTACATGTATATATTCACTGGGCACTTTATATTTAGTGTCCTCTTGTTCAAAATAAAGGGAAGAGCTATTGACGTTACCGCCAAATTTTGTTGGATTCATGCGACATGTAATATTTGCACTGCTGTTGACTGCAATCTCGAGGCGTGATGGTAAAGTTTCTACAGAAATAAAATAAAAAAGATAATATTAGTTACTAACAACAAAACATAAAAATCAATGTTCATACTGGCAGCAAATAAGTATGCGATACATATTTAAACATATACCGGTCTAATGTACACAGAGAAAACAGTATTGGTTGTAAGAACCGCAATTGTTGCCATACGCATAGTTTAGTTGTGATAGTAGAATTTTACGATTGTGACTTCAGAATTTCGTTCTGAAATATCAATGCACTAGAAATTTAATTCTTGCAATAGAAATTTAATAACCAAAAAAGAAAACATCAATTGCAAAAACGGAACCATTCCATTGGGAATAAATTGTTATCTGTGTAAGTGGAAATAATGGTCTAGTTACGACAATGTACAAAATTTTTCCGCTCATTAATTTGGGACTTAATTCTGAGAATTTCATATGAAATTAGCCCCAAAAATAAGTCGTAACTTTTGCAACTTTGGATTTTCATGTAATAAAATTTATTTTACTTCTCCTAAATGCAACTTTAAGATTAAATACTAAAACTGGTATTTAGTTATTTGTTGCTTTTTATTTTTTATGAATTTTTCTATTTTATAAATTTTACTTATAATTTTACAAAAAGAAACGAATTACTCTAAATCGCTCCAATACTAATGTCTAAATCAATAAATGATATAGAAAAACTTAAGTCTGGCGTATTTCAAAATCGAGAACATCGTTCCGAAATTAGGACAAGTTGTATAGAGCAGCCCCTTAAAAATCTCAAATTTTATTTAAAATTAAAAAAAAGAAACCTTATCATAGAATTTGAAATAATGATGATATTTGCAGTTAGGTGACTATAGGGGATATAGTGCAGATATAGTTATTTAGGAAAAAAGCCTCCATTTGTTGCATAGTGTAATTTAATGGCCATACGAATTTTTTAGCTTAAGGTGTATTTTTAACACTTTTTCTATATTTTAGCACGGTATACCGTACGGATTACCTCTTTCGTGTTTGAAGCAAAGTTGTAGATATTGAATATGAGAAAACAAATCAGAAAAAAGCGCATTCAGATCTTTAGCAAGTAAGAGCGCTATATTCGGCCGTGCCGAATCTTATATACCCTTCACAACGTGTATTCATGCAATAACAGTAGTTTGTGTCACCATTCATCCCATATGAAATACGTACATACATATAAAAACATACATATATAAAAACATCCCATTGTAAAATTATAAATTCACGTATGTATGTATGTTAAAAAAACAAAAAAAAAAAAATTATTATATATATAATAAAGGGTGTTTTTTTAAGCCCGATAGAACTTGAAATTGTAAAAAATAACACAAAAAATTAAATTGTAATCATTTTTTTTTTTTATTCGAAAGATCAATACGTGACATTAACATTTGAAAATGATTTCGGGCATATGGGCACCGCGGCTGTTCTTGACGAAGCGCATTCTGGACGTCCAATTTTGGGCCACTTTTTCGAGCACTGCTGGCCGTATGTCACGAATAACACGAACAATGCTGGCCTCCAAGGCGTCAATTGTTGCTGGTTTATCAGCATAAACCAGTGACTTCACGTAGCCCCACAGGAAATAATCGAGAGGTGTCAAATCGCACGACCTGGAGGCCAATTGACAGGTCCATTTCTCGAAATCAACTTATCGCCAAATTTTGATTTCAATAAGTCGATGGTTGCGTTCGCCGTATGGCACGTAGCGCCATCCTGTTGAAACCACATCTCCTCCGGATCAATGTCATCCATAAAAAATCATTGATCATGGTGCGGTAACGATCTCCATTGACCGTAACGCGAGCTCCGGCCTCATTTTTGAAGAAATAAGGTCCGATGATGCCACCAGCGTGAAAACCGCACCAAACAGTGCATTTTTCTGGATGTAATGGAGTCTGTAGGGTCTCTTGTGGATTGGTCTCGCTCCATATGCGGCAATTTTGCTTATTAACAAACCCGTTAAGCCAAAAATGCGCCTCATCGCTGAACACAATTTTGCGATAAAATTGGACGTCCAGAATGCGCTTCGTCAAGAACAGCCGCGGTGCCCATATGCCCGAAATCATTTTCGAATGTTAATGTCACGTATTGATCTTTCGAATAAAAAAAAATTTTGATTACAATTTAATTTTTTGTGTTATTTTTTACAATTTCAAGTTCTATCGGGCTTAAAAAAACACCCTTTATATATAAAACAAAAAAAATAAAAAAAAAATTAAAAAAAAAATAATAATAAAAATGATACATAATAAAAATATAAATAATATATTAAATAAAAAAAAATATAAATAAAAAAAATTTAAAAAAATTAAAAAAAATTTTTTTTGGCTCAGCTGGGATTCGATGCCACGTTTTCTCTAACCAGTATACACGTTTGTATGTATGTATGTTGTTGTTGTAATGTTGTTTTTGTGAAAGAAAAAATCGAGGTGGTCGTGGGTTTTTGCTCATATCTCAGTTGGTTATGTACCGATGTTTCTGATTTTCAATACCGATCTACTCCCGAATATTTCTGATATTTTAATACCTTACCCGGGTCCAACCTATGTCGGGGGGCTTCAAAAAGTTGATTTCAACATACACACGGACAGACGGTCAGACGGACAGACTGACAGAGCTTAATCGACTCCCCTTTTCATAAGCTTTCAGAAAATATATACTTTATGGGGTCGGAAATGAAAATTGTAGAAATTTCACACGGAATGACAAACCTATATATACCCTTTTTCACTGTGTGAAGGGTATAAAAATCGCAAAAATTCAATTTTTTACATATTTTTCACTAGAGGATTACTCCGAAGGCGACCATTAATTAATCTATATATACAAAAGAGTAACGTGACTGACCGACTGATTCATCATCGCACAGCCCAAACGCAAAGAGCTAGAGACATGAAATTTGGACAATCGGTTCCTCTTTCAATGTATAGCTCCATATATTTGGAAATTCGTACTTTAAGGGTGTAAAAAAGGGTAAAATCGGTAATCCTATATCTGCTAAACTAAAAATTATGCAAATTAAATTGAAAACGTATTGTAATTTGCACAAAAAATTAGCTGACAGGTGTCTGGCCTTTTTTTTTAATTTTTCAACCCCTAAGGGGAAAAACGGGTAAAAACTATAATTTGATACTTTTTTGGTAGCCTATGCAACTTCCAAACACATAAAGATAGGAAAAAAATCTAAACTGTTTTCAGTAATCCGCGAAAAAATATTAATAAGAATTCGGCACTTTTTTCAAATTCGCATGTATAAGGGGTAAAAATTGTCCCTTTTTTGGTACTTTTTTTAAAAGAAGCTTTTCTAATATTATTCAATGGGACAAAATTTGATCATTGTTATTACCTAATATATATATATATATGTTCCCGTCGTTCCTATAAGGAGCATAGGGCCTCATTATTACCTAATAGAATATGGACAATTATTTAGGTGAAATTTTTGAAAACTTTTTTGGGGCAAAAAAGGTACCAAAAAGGGAAAAATTCCGGAAAATGTATGTAATTCCTACTTTGACGGCTAATTTTCACAAAAATTTTATTTAGGATTTCACCAGACATAAATAATTATGTAATTTAGTAAAAATTGAAACACATTCATAACAGGGTAGAAAGGGGAAAAATCGGGAAAAGAGTTTGGTACTTTTTAGAACATAATTACTTTTATGCAAAAAAGAGTAGAATTACTGACTTTAAATCATGTCTATTAAGATATTTTGTTGCATAGATATTTGAACATTTTAAACTTGGAATTTGGAACTTGGACCAAAAAAGTATTTTTTAGTATTTCTATGGTACTTTTTGTATTATATTACTTATTGTATTGATTCCAGGTATGACTAAAAATGTTATGGGTGACCAAAAAGGTACTTTTTTGAATTTTATGGTACTTTTTGCATTTTCTACGTTTATGAAGGTAGGATTGTACAATCAGGGACTATTGATTCCAGGTGAGACTAAAAATGTTATGGGCGACCAAGAAGGTACTTTATTGAATTGTTATGGTACTTTTTGTATTTTCAACGTTTGAGAAGCTAGAATTTTAAAATTAAAGACTATTGATACAATTGGAGACTAAAAATGTTATGGTCGATAAAAAAGGTACTTTTATGAATTTTTATGGTACTTTTTGTATTTTCTACGTTTTTATAGCTAGAATTTTTAAATTAAAGACTATTGATGCAAGGTGAGACTAAAAATGTTATGGTCGATAAAAAAGGTACTTTTATGAATTTTAATGGTACTTTTTGTATTTTCTACGTTTTTAAAGCTAGAATTTTGAAATTAGTGACTATTGATACAAGGTCAGACTGAAAATGTTATGGTCGACCAAAAAGGCACTTTTTTGAATTGTTATGGTACTTTTTGTATTTTCTACGTTTTCAAAGCTAGAATTTTGAAATTAGTGACTATTGATACAAGGTGAGACTGAAAATCTTATGGTCGACCAAATAGGTACTTTTTTGTATTTTTATGGTACTTTTTGTATTTTCTACGTTTATAAAGCAAAAATTGTGAAATAAAGGATAATTGATTCAAATTGAGAATTAAAATGATATTGGATACAGAAAAAAGCCTTTTCGCATTTTAATTGTACTCTTTGTATTTTTACGTTTGTAAACATAGATTCTTTAAATTAGTGTTTTTTGATCCCAGGTAACTCCTAATCTTATGAACGACCAAAATTACTTTTTCTATTTTTTTTATATTTTGTATACATAGAATTCTGAATGTAGGTAATAATAAACCAAGTGGAAGTTTAAGTGAAGGAAAAAATGTTACTTTTATTATTTTTATGATCATTTTTGCAAATTATGAATATTAATTTTTGAAACTCAGTAGCATTGATCTTGCTTTTAGTTAGGAAATATATGCCCGATGTATCCTAAACTCTACTTTTTATTTTTCTAAGTAAATTGAATCAGAGATACAAATTTTCATGAATTGAACCAAAAATATTTAATAATTATAAATAAAACTTGAGTATTCAATAAATAGTAAGAACTGCGCTATCGAATTAGCGGGTTAAATGCTAGTATATTATGTACAGCATAGAAAATGGCAGATCACGACATTCGCGAGACTTAACAAAAAGCATTCTTGGACAGAATTGATGAAGAAATTAGGAACACTTCGGACGCTACGGACATAGTTTGTAACACAATGACGCTCATTAAGGAAGAATGCAACGAAGCGATACCTACCATCGGCCGAAGGCATCAGAAGGAACCTGTATACTGTTAAATTGACTTCTTTAACTTCAGATTTTAAGGAGAATACGATGGAGAATATTATAAACACTTAAATAATAGGAAAGCATCAGGTCCTGACGAAATTCCAGCAGAAATTCTCAAAATAATCGCCGAGGCAACCCCGGATATGCTATTGTGATTGTACAAGATGGTGTCTTTACAGAAGTCTGGAAACGAAAGTCATGCTTACTTAAAATAAAGTTATGGCTTGATTTCCTAACCCAAAGCTAGCTACGGAGAAAACGGAATTGCTCATTATTACAAGAAAGCACATCAATCTGGAGGTGGACATGAGGATCTTGTCTCACACAATTAAGACAAGCAAGTGGCTTAAATATCTGGGTTTAAGGTTAGATAATAGACTAACTTTCCGAGACCAACTCGAATATACTGCAGCGAAATCAGCTCATTTGACAGTTTCTCTCAGCAGGCTTATGGCGAACACTGGGGACCCAAGGTGTTCCAAGAGGAAACTGATAATGGCGAAATTTGGGCTGATGACTTATAGGCAAACTGCAGAAGACGCTGGGGGCTGTACAGCGCACCGCTGCGTAGAAGCCTCAACATATCGTAGTCTCGGAACCCACAGTCATAAGCGGCACTATCCCTATTGTCCTACTCGCCGAGAAAAGGAGAGTACTTTAGAAAGACAAAAGACTAATTGAAGGAACAAACAGACAAGTCGAAGGCAAACCATGCGAAGGTGACAAGACAAATGGAACAGTGAATTACGTGGCAGATGGACAGCGATACTGATAGCATACATCAATAAATGGGTAAATAGAAAGAATGTCGAAATAAACTATTTCGTAACACAGATGCTTTCTGGACATTCGATATTGTAACCTGCAACCTGTATATAAGGAGACAACTGCAGACGATGCAGAACACACTTTCTTCAAGTGTGAGAGATGGAGAGTGGAACGACATAACGTAGAGGAAATATCCCCAGGAAACTTTGTGGATCTCATGATGGAAATTGAGATTATTTGGAAACACGTTATATTGAGAGAATATTACACTCGAAAGCGGTGCCAAGACGTAGGCATAACGACGGCTATTCGATATGAACAGAAGAGGAACCCGCCCTGAAGCAATGCAAAAGTGGTCCCAGGTTGAAGAACGGCTTGGAAAGGAAAAGAGGTAATTTTAGTGAATGAAAGTTCCACATACCAGAACTGTGACGATAGTTTCTGAAATACGTCAGGCATTTCCCTCCCTGCCAAAAAAACAACAAGGCATTTATTAAAGAGCGGTTTTTCAAAATACTTCCGCTTTCTTTGGAATTCGCGATATACAGGGAGCTCATATCAATGTAAATATTGGACAGCAAGAACTCCCGAGCTCAAGAAACAATTAAAATTACGTAATAAACCTTTGATAACAGATATAGATAATATTTTGCTGCCATCGCTCCACATGAAATTAGGAAAAGCTTGGAAATTCGTTAAAGTGGTAGTTAAAGATATTAGGGACACTTGTGACTGTTTGAAATCCATCTTTTAAAAACTAATGAATTAGAAAAGATACGTATAGTTGACTGAATTTAAATAATGTCATATTTGTTGACTTCGTGTATTTATTTGCATTACCAATAATTTTTTCGCAAATTTTTTTTATACCCGCCACCAAAAAAATGGTAGGGGTATATTCATTCCGTTTGTAGCACATCGAAATATCCATTTTAGATCCCATAAAGTATACATTTTCTGAATCGGGGCTTAATTTTATGATGATCTAGCTATGTCCGTCCGTCTAAGTCGTCGTAAATCGGAGTATTTGGAAAAAACCATGTCCTTCCATAATCGAATAAAATTGCAATTGTGTCCAAACGCATTAAAGAGCCATGAAATTTCGAATGTACATTTCCTGAGTAAAAAAATATTTGTAACTGAAAATTTCTTAAATCTACTCATTAGGAAAGGAGTTATAGATCAAAATGTACGAAAATTTATACCCCGCAGCGTATTTTCTAGTATATTCAAAATTTAAAACGTAATAAAACGTACAAAATAAGATGTATGATTCCGAAATTTTGCAAACAGTGTTTTTTGGTCAAAGGCCAAACGGAAAATAAATGTTACACGCCCACCTTTACGCCCATCTCCCACATAACGCTTTATCTTAAATTCGTATAATTTCTCTATGAATAAAGATTTTGGAATAATAAAGAACTATATTGAAATATCTGAGTTGAGTTTACTTGCAGAAACTATTTCGACAAGCCTACTATAATGCCCACTTTTCACGTAATCTATTAATGAAATTTTAAAGCACATAAACCGACAAAATTAGAGGTATAATGATGAAATTTCCTGCAAATAGCTTTCTATTCAATGTCATTGTTATGCTAGGAAATAAGGGTGACACGCCCACTTTAACGCCTACCTCCCATATAACGTTTTATCTTAAATTAATATAATTTCTTTATGGACAAAGTTTTTGGAACAATATGGGACTCTGTATTGAAATATCTAAATTGAATTTATAATTAAAAACTACAATGACACGCCTTCTTAAACGCCCACTTTTTACGTAATATATTGTCAATGAAATCTAAACGCTCATAAAACTGACAGAATTAGAAGTATGCTGATAAAATTTCTCTATGGACAAAGTTGTGAAGGAATAAAGGACTATATTGAGATATATCAGTTTTATTTAATAACAGAAACTATGTAATTGCCAGACGTTCTCCGGGGCATATAGTTTCTCGAATGTTAGTATTGGCCTTGACTATTGATGGGATGACGAGCTTAAGCAAATAATTCAAATCGTTGGTGACATTCGCACAAAGTTTTTGTATAGGTCAGGATCGTTCCTTTCCAATCGCTCCCTAAGAGACATACAAACCATTACCTTTAAAATGATAAGGTCGAAGGCAAGGTAGCCACCTTGGTCCTATTTTATTTACCTTGTTCATAAACGATCTACCTTCAGTTATTCAGCACTCTAAAGTTTTGATGTATGCCGATGATGTCAAAATTTTTCGTTCTTTAAATAATCCCGAAGATCAACTTTTCCTTCAATCAGATATTGTCAAATTGGTAAATTGGTGTGAAATCAACTTAATGGAGCTGAATATAAAAAAATGTAAGCATATGTCCTTTTTCAGAATTAAGAAATTGGATTTATTTTATTGCATAAATGAGTGTAAACTTGATAAAGTTCTGAATTTTCTTGATCTTGGTATTTTGCTTGATCACCAATTAAATTTTCGTGACCATATTTCTTTAATTGTTAACAAAGCAAATGGTGTACTTGGATTTATGAAGAGGTGGTGCAAGGAATTTCTAGATCCTTATATTACGAAACAATTATATTCATCGTTAGTTCGACCTATTCTTGAATATGGATCGATTATTTGGGATCCTTGCTATAATATTCATATTGATAGTATCGAGTCTGTACAAAAGAAGTTTTTAATATTTTGTCTTCGTGGCCTTGGATGGAATTCGTTTTTACTACCTTCATACGAAAGCAGACTCTGTCTTATAAAATTACCAACTTTAAAAAGTCGTCGTTCAATGCTGAGTTTTTCTTTTGTGCTGGGCCTAATTCAAGGCGATATCGACTCAGAATTCCTGCTAAGTAAAATATCTTTTAATGTTCCAACCAGACCAACTCGAAATTTCCGTTTTATTAACTTAAAATACTATAGAACCAACTATGCTAATAATGATCCTCTTCGTCGTATATGTGAAAACTTTAATAATTATTATCACCTTATTGGCCTCAATGAAAGTAAAGAAATTGTTAAAAGAACTATCATTTTATATTTAAATCGTTGAATAATTATAGAATATTATTTTATATATAACCTTAATTTTGTTTTGTTATTTTACATACTTTAGTCTGTAAGGATTATTATCTATAGACAATAAATTCAATAAATAAATAAATAATGTTCCTTTTGTTTTCTTCTTATTTTTGCATTTTTATCAGCTACTTCTTCCTTCAATATTGTTACGTTTATACCTTTTATAAACGTTGGCTTATTTCCTTAAAATGAGTTCTTTTATTGCAATCAAAAAACAGTTGAAATTAGTTATACAATTAAGAGCATTTTATTTATTTAAACACACTAAGATATTGCTTTTATGACACTTCACTTATGGTTATACACTTATCAAACTAACTTTGATACGTACTTTACAAGCTCTTCTGTAGTACTGATCATGTTAGCTGTGTTGTTCGGCTATTTATAGTAACATAGTGATGTTCGGTAACATTCGACAAAGTTCTCGTATGTACACACTAGTTCATTCGAAAACCGTTACATTTAAATTAAGACGTAATGTTAATGCAGGAATAATAAAAGTGCCTAAGAGTATGCTGCACATAATAACAACTTAACATCATGTTCGAACAACCAGCGAAATAAACTAATACAAACAAAACTACAGTAACTTAAACTACTACAACTACAATAAAATCATAATGTAAATTAAGCTATTTAAAAATAAATCTGTAACAATATTTAAAATGTTGATGCTATAATGATTGTGTCGTCGTCCATACTTGTTAATTGTTTTTTTTTTATAATAATAAGTTATTTTTTTATAATAAACTAGAAAAGCCGTGCGCACGTTGATACGCTCCTTAATGAATAAAAATCCATTCTGAATTTTAATTGAATATCAAGTGCAAAAAGCTAAAAATTATAAATTTTTTTAATGGGCGAGGCACTGCCAACTTTTCTAATCACGAAACTGTATAGTCATGACAGCTCAATATGTGTGCAAAGTTTCAGAAAAATCGGTGAAGTACAAGTAGCTAAAAATAATAACTTTTTTTAATGGACTTGGCACTGCCCATTTTTTTAATCAAGAAATTGTATAGTCATGACAACTCAATATGTGTGCAAAGTTTCAAAATAATCGGTGAAGTTCAAGTAGCTGAAAATGATAGCCTTTTTTTATGGGCGTGGCACTGCCCACTTTTCTTATCAAGAAAGTGTAAAGTCATGACAGCTCAATATATGTGCAAAGTTTCAGAAAAATCGGTACAGTGCAAGAATCTCAAAATGATAACTTTTTTTATGGGCGTGGCCCCGCCCACTTAGTCATGACAGCTCAATATTGGTGCAAAGTTTCAGAAAAATCGGTCAAGTTCAAGTAGCTAAAAATGATAAATAATTTTTTATGGGCGTGGGCCCGCCCACTTTTTTTACTCACATAAATAATAGAAGGACTCACATAAATTTAAAAAGCTTTCCTTGTGATAGTACTCAGGATATATGATATTAAAAATTCACTTTGTATGGGAGCTACCACGCCCACTTATCCTATCCCACTTATCCTATTTCGGCATGGCTACTCACATTAATAATAGAAGGCCTCACATAAATTTAAAAAGCTCTACCTGTCATAGTTCTTAAGATATATGCGATCCTGCCCATTTTCGGTACGGCTACAAATAGTAACAACAAATGATGTCGCACGAATTTTCGAAGCTCTCCCTTTCATAGTAATCAAGATATATGATGTTAAAAATTCACTTTGTATGGGATGTGCCACGCCCACTTCATTAAGGAATATAAAAAATAGTTATAAACCTATTCTCAGACCTATAGAATGTGTATGCAAAATTTTATTGAAATCGGGTCAGCCGTTTCGGAGGAGTTTGGTGACAAACACTGTGACACGTGAATTTTATATATATAGATTATTTCACAAAAGAAGCAAAAAAGCTGATCAAAGACAATATTTTCAATATAAAAAATTTACCAATAGTGTAAATTAGCTTCAACATATTATGATCTAATTTTTATTAAAAGATTTTAAAATATACTGAAAGAATATTTTGATCAAATTTTTTAAACGTGTAAATAAATAAGTATTCAAAATTTTGATAAGACTTCAAAATGCCTTTAATCGTGTAAATCTTACATAACTTCAATGTGCTAGTAAAATGTTTTCGTAAATTTAGTCTTTCAATGAAAATGGGCGTTAAAGTAGGCGTGCCTATTCCCATAGTGAAAATAAAAACAATTTTTATTTTATTTTTGGCTAAAATTGATTAGATATGTTTAAAAAAAATAGAAAAATATAATTGCTAAATATAACCGCCCAATTTTTTGTTAAAGGGCGGTCACTACAGGTGACACTGGGCACGGTGTAAAGTTAATGGTTTAAAATACCCGTCTTTTTTTCATCTTTTCATAGATATAAAACATGAATTTTTTAATA
Source organism: Phyto melanocephala (assembly GCA_941918925.1). Lineage (NCBI taxonomy): Eukaryota > Metazoa > Arthropoda > Insecta > Diptera > Rhinophoridae > Phyto > Phyto melanocephala. The sequence goes on along the minus strand of OW799234.1, from coordinate 41,688,716 downwards.
ATATATATTTATTTAAAAGAAAACATTAAAATTTATTTATTGTGGAAGCTGTACCAACATTTTGTATGCAAACCGATATTACACTTAGCAAACATTTTTCTAGTGCGTTGATTGCAATATCCACATTGTCGTTGAGAGCAGTCGACATGCAAGTGATCATCATCAGTTCCTCCGCTTCTTACCTCGATAGGCACTCTTAGCTCCACAGGAACGCCGCAAGCAGAATTTCTGATTGGAGGCTTACCATATTTTTGCGGGTATGTTGTTGCTACATTTTTGCGGAAATCGCAGTAAATCCAAATATTTTTCATCTGTCTTTTGATTAGCCATGCATTTTGGCAAGCTGCATCTAAACCGAAAGCAAACAGAGAAAACCACAATTTTTTTCGCGAAGAGCTACCCTCATAGAGTCTACGTTTTCATCAAAACGATCTACTCCGCCCATGTACTTATTGTACATCCGTATGAGTGCTGGACAGTCAACTTGAATTTTCGCCCTTTTTTATTTATAAATCCAACCCGTTCTACTTTCGTGATAGGATCCAATGCATGACAGTTTGATACAATGTTGACAATACTATTATCATTCCACTTAGCTGCAATAATTTCTTCGGAAAATTTATAACATAGCTTTCGCCTTGGTTCTTTTTTCATTTCTTTTGAGCTTGGCATATTGCAATTATCCATACGGGTTTCCCTTATAGTACCAGTTGCCCCAACATTCTGCTCGCGTAAATATTTAAGTAATGGTAAACCAGTAAGGTCCCATATCTTTGGGCAATCTGGAGTGGAGCACTGAAATGACAGCAGTTCCTAAGCCTAGTTCCGACTGCATCTTAAGACTTGGTCCCGACGCACCCAGATATAGTTCACAATTCACTAAATATCCATAGCGAGTAGCTGCAGACCAGAGCTTGTAACCGAACCTTATTGGTTTTCCGTGTATATGCTGCTTAGTACCATATCTTCCAAAGTATGGTACTATAGTCTCCTCTATGGAGATATGAGAAGAACCAGCTCTTTTGAAACTTTCAGTGAAAGTCGCGTTAAGTTTCGTTAACAATATTCCCGAATTTTAGCGAATTTGTCGTTGGATGGCAAGGACGTACTGTCTGCAAGATGGACATATTGTTGAATTTCAAAAAACCTATTTTGCCTCATACAAGATGCTACAAGGTCATTGTGCGTGTCACTCTTTACTTCCCAAAACATTCTCATATACTTTGGCGTCAAATATCCTGTAACCAACAGTATTGCGATGAAAACTCTAATTTCATCAACAGCATACAAATTACTCATACCAACTATAAACTCAACAAGATTTTCGCTATAAAGTAATTCAAAGCATTCCACGGCAGTCATCTCTTCCTGTAAGTTTTAAAAAGTTTCTTCGCCACAGTTTCCTTTGCCACAAGAAGCAAATGAAGTATTGTAGATAGTGCTTTCCCAGTTTTTGATAGTGCTGTTGTTCTTCCTTTTCTTCTGGACAAAGTTTCGATGATTTCATCTTCTTTATCTACATTATGTACACATTTTCTGTGCATATATACCAATTTTGCAGTTCTACTGTAGACCGAAGCATGCGACTAGGAAGATGACTAATACTAGCTTCATTTACATCACCACTGTCTTCATCAGTCACTTCGCCATCATCAGGTGGAAATAAAATAATATCACCTACGTCTTCACCAGCCAATTTCATCTAATATGAATATTTCGCAATAATAAAGAATAAAAAAATTTAGAATTCTTACCCTTTTGGCATTTTTATAATTTTTTTATTACAAGACACACTAGTATGTAAAAATCAAAAACCCCGCTTAGAAATGTTTAAAGATCCCTATTTTAAATAATGGCAGCATTGCCAAAATAAAATCAGATACAAAACAGGGTGTTGTATGTATATTATTGATATTTATATTATTCATTGGTGTCTGTATTTCTGTTTAAAAATTCCGTTAATTTTGTCAATAGAGAAATTATATGAATTTACGATAAACCGTTATATGGGAGGTAGGCGTTTAAGTGGGCGTGTCACATTTATTTTCGGTTAGAAAGCCTTTGACCAAAAATTTTGTCAGTTTTAAGGTTTAAAATATACCGAAAAATACACTGTGCGGTATAAATTTTAGTAAATTTTGATCTATAACTCCTTTCCTAACGTATAGATTTAAGCAATTTTTAGCGAAAAATATTTTTACTAAGGAAATATATATTCGAAGTTTCATGGCTCTACGTTAATGCTTTTGGACACAAATGTATTTTATTCGATGTTGGAAGGACATGGTTTTTAGGACGTACTCTTGCTATAACTCTCTTCGTAACATTCTGATTTAGCCCATTTTCAATACCAAACAAACCTTGTGTATAAGAAATAATCTGGCAAAATTTGAGCTCCCTCTACGACCTCTACGTGAACTAAATTCAGGATAAAAATAATTTATAATAAATATATTAAAAATATTTATTTGGTTGTTGGGTTTAAGCTGGTTTATATGCATTTCACTGGTGCTTATGCCAGATCATCAGTAAACCTTTACCCAAATTCTTGAAAAAGTTTAAAATTTTTATAAGTTATATTTTTAAATTCTCATTAACAAAATGAGAATTCAAAAATAAAACAAAAAAACTATAAAAAACTTTTTCAAAAACCCAACCAACAATTTTTCAATTTTAATTTATTTTATTTTTCTAATCCCTTTAGCATTTGGCTAACCGTTGGTTAACACTAAATGCTTATAAGGGCAACCGAAAAATAAAATCTTTATTTTAGTTAATTTACTAGATTATTTAGGATATGCTCCCATAATTTTTCAATTGTATTTTTTTTTTTTGTTTTATTTTTGAATTCTCATTTTGTTAATGAGAATTTAAAAATATAACTTATAAAAATTTTAAACTTTTTCAAGAATTTGGGTAAAGGTTTACTGATGATCTGGCATAAGCACCAGTGAAATGCATCTAAACCAGCTTAAACCCAACAACCAAATAAATACAATTGAAAAATTATGGGAGCATATCCTAAATAATCTAGTAAAATTAACTAAAATAAAGATTTTATTTTTCGGTTGCCCTTATAAGCATTTAGTGTTAACCAACGGTTAGCCAAATGCTAAAGGGATTAGAAAAATAAAATAAATTAAAATTGAAAAATTGTTGGTTGGGTTTTTGAAAAAGTTTTTTATAGTTTTTTTGTTTTATTTTTGAATTCTCATTTTGTTAATGAGAATTTAAAAATATAACTTATAAAAATTTTAAACTTTTTCAAGAATTTGGGTAAAGGTTTACTGATGATCTGGCATAAGCACCAGTGAAATGCATATAAACCAGCTTAAACCCAACAACCAAATAAATACAATTGAAAAATTATGGGAGCATATCCTAAATAATCTAGTAAATTAACTAAAATAAAGATTTTATTTTTCGGTTGCCCTTATAAGCATTTAGTGTTAACCAACGGTTAGCCAAATGCTAAAGGGATTAGAAAAATAAAATAAATTAAAATTGAAAAATTGTTGGTTGGGTTTTTGAAAAAGTTTTTTATAGTTTTTTTGTTTTATTTTTGAATTCTCATTTTGTTAATGAGAATTTAAAAATATAACTTATAAAAATTTTAAACTTTTTCAAGAATTTGGGTAAAGGTTTACTGATGATCTGGCATAAGCACCAGTGAAATGCATATAAACCAGCTAAAACCAGCTTAAATAAATACAATTGAAAAATTATGGGAGCATATCCTAAATAATCTAGTAAATTAACTAAAATAAAGATTTTATTTTTCGGTTGCCCTTATAAGCATTTAGTGTTAACCAACGGTTAGCCAAATGCTAAAGGGATCAGAAAAATAAAATAAATTAAAATTGAAAAATTGTTGGTTGGGTTTTTGAAAAAGTTTTTTATAGTTTTTTTTTTTTTTTTTTGTTTTATTTTTGAATTCTCATTTTGTTAATGAGAATTTAAAAATATAACTTATAAAAATTTTAAACTTTTTCAAGAATTTGGGTAAAGGTTTACTGATGATCTGGCATAAGCACCAGTGAAATGCATATAAACCAGCTTAAACCCAACAACCAAATAAATACAATTGAAAAATTATGGGAGCATATCCTAAATAATCTAGTAAATTATATTAAAAATAGATTAAAATAGACACTTACCGCCGGGAGAATTGTACATGCCACAATTATTGTATTGTAATGAATGGATTATAATAATAGATAATAGCAGCCATATTGATGAGCTGAAAACAAATAAAATTTTTTTCATTAGAATATTTTTTTTAAGGTTGAAATAAGTAAGAGTGCTGTAATCGGCTATGCCGAATTTTTGATACCCAACACTAATTTTGTGTTCTTTTAAAGCACAGAATTTATTATTTTGTTATTAACAGTAATCGCTATGGAATGACCTCTTTATACTCAAATATATATCACTTTCTCTGTGTAACTTCGATTTGCTATAAAAATATTTTCGTATATATAGTCTTTCAATGAAAGTGGGCATTAAGGTAGGAGTATCAATAGAGTTTCTGGTAATAAATACAACTTAGATGTTTCAATATAGTCCTTTGTTTTTCAAAAACTTTGTCCATAGAGAAATTATATGAATTTAAGATAAAGCGTTATATGAAAGGTAGACGTGTTAGTGGGTGTATCACCTTCATTTTCTGGCATTACAATTGCTTTGACCAGAAAGCTATATGTGCGAAATTTTTACGAGCTTTTAAATTTCATTAACAGTATATTAAGGAGTGTATCGAAAAAAATTTTTAGTTGCATTAAGTTAAATAAAACTCAAATCGTGCAATATATAAACTCTTTAAAAACGCAAATTTATTGGCATATTGTACAAATTTATTTAACATTGAAATCTTAATTTATTATTTATTTAGTATTTATAAAATTATCAACTTTTTTCAGAAGTCCTTCCATTAAAGATTATACAGTTGCTTCTGTTACCTTTTTGGAGGAGGTTGTCCATCTACACTTAAAATCGGACATGTTCTGGGACACCTTTCCTGTGTTCCTTAATTCCTTTTTTACAAAAGCCCAGTACCTTTCCTGGACAGTTAGGTGGCTTTGAATACCACTCAAGTGCGTTTTTTCCATAGTGACATGATGCCAAATCAGGCCAAAAATATGTAGGCATTCGGTGCTGTCTCAAAAAATGTAAAAGTCATTTTGTAGGCACTCCGTGATATAAATTTCTGTGTTTATCGTGCCTGATGTCACATGGCTTCGTTTGCCACAACTGCAAAAAGCTTGCCACACGAGAAATTTCTAGGGAATTTTGTTTGTTTTTTTGTCCGGAACTCTTCCTGAACATTACCTCTTTCATCAGCAACATAAAAATCTTGACCGGGAAGTTGAGAAAAGTCTGCCAGTACGTATGTCTCGTCATCGATCACACAACAGGTGTATTAAATTTTTTCGCTCGTTTTTTTTTGCGTCTAAGTTCTTAACCGAATTGCGATCTGGAACTTTCTGAACTTTGTATGTCTTCAGCCCAGCATAAACTTTTCCCTTTGGACAAAACTATTAGAGTATTTCACCGTACGCGTTGCTTTTCTGATAGAAATGTTAGGTGCTCTTCGAAACAGTTGCTCGACTTTTTTTACCTTACCAATATCCCTTGGACCTTTTTTATTTCCTGATCCAGGTTTTCTTTCAATGCTCAGGTCTTCCTTATACTTATACTATTTTTTAAAAGTCCATGACGGATTTTTTAAAAAGTTCTAATTATATTTACCATTTTGATGGTAATAACAATTGAAAACAAGTAACAGTGCTATATTCGGCCGTGCCGAATCTTATATACCCTTCACAACGTGTAGTCATGCAATAACAATTATATGTATCACCATTCATCTCATATAAAATACGTACATACATGTAAAAAACATACATATATAAAAACATCCCATTGCAAAATTATAAATTGAGTTTACGTATGTGTTTCTAAAAAAAAATTACAAAAAAAATATTAAAAAAATATTAAAAACAATAACAAAAATTACAACAAAAAAAATTTTTAATTTTTAAAAGATTTAAAAAAATATATATATAAATATAAATAACACAGTACAACATTTTTCAGTTAATTGATTGCCAACTCAATTCTGTTAACTGTATGTGAAATTAGACCAAAAAAGAAGAATTTCTGCATCATTCGTTTTGTCTTCTTACCTGCGATTTGAAGTTAGTATCGATTTGAAGTTAGTACTATCGTATAGGGGAATTTATCACGTTTTAGGCCCTGTTGTTTGACATAGCTCGACAACCACTAGCCCAATTTAGTTGAAATAAATTTTAAAAAATTAAGAATTACAATTCCCTTAATCTGTTCATATATCGTTTTCCTATACAAGTAACACTTTCGAAGTTAAAAATGAATGTATGAAGGGAAAAAATTATTTTTTGCCTAAAAATTTAAAATTTTTTTTTTTTTTAAATACATAAAAAATCCAAAATGAAAAAAAGTTTCAAGTCTAGTTATTTTTTCGCAAAGTCACGTAACCTATGAGCAAAATGAGACAAAGATCATAAAAATCGATGCACGCGTTTCGCTTTTATTCGCAATTGAGTAAATGTATGAATTTCAAAAATTTGCTCGAGATATGCACAACATTATTTGGAGAAAACATTGACACCTTTTTCATGATTCTGAGAATTAAAAAAAAAGGAATAAACAAAAGGTTATTTGATTTTTATGATTGCGGTAATAAATGTACGTGGACAATTAAACGGAAAGTGGACCTTTTTATTATTTTGGTTTTTCCGGTGGCTACCTATATGATTTTTTTACAGAAATTGCACCCACATTTAAGGGTGGTCATTATTTTGAAAGTTTTGCACAGTTTGAAACGTACAAGTGCTGAATCAGGTATATAGCCAGCCGCCCTTAAAATATGCGCCCATTTATAAGTACCTGGCAGTAAAATATTCAAAAATACGTAGTATTTATACCGTGTCCAGCGAGAAGAGATACAGCAACGAGTGGACAGGTTGCTGTTTTATTTCGAAAAAATCGGTGCATCCATGACGCTGAAATTGCATTTCTTGCACCACCACCTCGATACTTTTTGGCACAATCACCTCAGGAATCAGACGAACAAGGAGATAGGTTCCACCAGGTGACCATGCCATTTGAAAAGCGGTTCAAAAGCAAAAAATTGGATGCATTGCTTGCGGAGGTTTGTTGGTGGAGTTCCACAATTATGCAGTTTGAAGAAAGCACCGAAGATGAAGACATTGAAATTGGTGGACACAGTGAAAGAAACACGCCCTTGAATAGTATGTGTATCTCGGATGACGATACAGACTCAGACCATGAATATGAACAACCTACGAAGAAAACAAGATCATCAGAACCACAAGCGTCAACTTCTACAAGGATGGATATTGCCAATAATTGAAAAAATGTTCTAAATTTTGTTTTTATACATATTATAATTGCGTATTAATTGTATATTATTTTATTATCATTAAGTTTTTATAAATAAAGTTTTTTTTTTATGATAATTTTTTAATTTATATTTTTATTTTTATTTTAAGGGTGGTGGCTATAACTGATTTTTGAAATTCATACATTTACTCAATTGCGAATAAAAGCGAAACGCGTGCATCGATTTTTATGATCTTTGTCTCATTTTGCTCATAGGTTATGTGACTTTGCGAAAAAATAACTAGACTTGAAACTTTTTTCCATTTTGGATTTTTTATGTATTTAAAAAAAAAAAAATTTTAATTTTTAGGCAAAAAATAATTTTTTCCCTTCATACATTCATTTTTAACTTCGAAAGTGTTACTTGTATAGGAAAACAATATATGAACAGATTAAGGGAATTGTAATTCTTAATTTTTTAAAATTTATTTCAACTAAATTGGGCTAGTGGTTGTCGAGCTATGTCAAACAACAGGGCCTAAAACGTGATAAATTCCCCTATACGATAGTACTAACTTCAAATCGATACTAACTTCAAATCGCAGGTAAGAAGACAAAACGAATGATGCAGAAATTCTTCTTTTTGGGTCTAATTTCACATACAGTTAACAGAATTGAGTTGGCAAATCATGTGTTGTACTGTGTAATGTATAAAATAAAAAAATTAAATAAAATAAAATTTTTTTGGCTCAGCTGGAATTCGATGCCACGTTTACTTTAACCAGTATGTATGTATGTTGTTATTGTGAAAAAAACGAAGTGGTCGTGATTTTTTGCTCATATCTCAGAAAGTTATGGGGCGATTGTGCTGAATTTCAATAGCGATTCATTCCCGGATATTTCCAAGATATTGATACCATACACAGATCTGGGGAACATATAGTTTTTCTAAAGTTGATTTCAACCAACACACTGACAGACGGGCAGACGGTCAGGGCTTAATCGACTCCTCTATTCATAAGCTTTCCGAAAATATATACTTTATGGGGTCGGAAATGAAAATTGTAGAGCTATATATACCCTTGTGCACCACAGGCAAAGGGTATAATTAATGAGTTTTAAAATATTAGTATCTAACTTAATGCAACTACAATTTTTTTTCGATACACTCCTTATGTAGGAAGTGGGCGTTAAAGAAGAAGTGTCAATGTAGTTTCTGCTAATAAATTCAACTTAGATATTTCAACATAGTCCTTTATTATTCCAAAATTTATATTCATAGAGAAATTTTTAAGCTTTTATGACGTTTTAAATTTTAAATATACAGAAAAAGACATTGTGTGGTATAAATTTTTGTACAATTGGATCTATATCTCCTTTCATAATGTATAAATTTGAGCAATTTTTAGGGAAATATATTTTTTTTATTCAGAAAATATACATTCGAAGCTTTATCGGTCGACGTCAATGCGTTAAGACACAATTGCATTTTATAAGATGTTGGAAGGACATGATTTTTTGACATACTCTTTCATTACGAGCTACAACTCTCTTCCTAGTATACCGATTTAGCCCTTTTTCAATACCATACCTTGTGTATAAAAGATATTGTGGCAAAGTTTAATTCCCCTAACTTTTTCGGTTCGAACTTCATCGTGCTTTCAACAGACGGACGCACAGTGGCGCCTTTTGACTTTTTTCGTTGCAAAAATCATAGCTTTTGAAATAATTAAGATATTTAAAGATTTAAAAAAATATTGACAGAGGACACCTTAGGCTTCAAAATAATGTTTACAAGATATTGCTGGAGGTACAGGGTGCTCCAAAAATTGCGGTTAAAATAGAAAAAAATTTTCCAGTTAAATATTGACATGTTTTTTTAAATATAAGTTTTTTATTTGTATCGTAAATACACATTTTTATATACTTTTAATATTTAAATCTAAGTACATTTATATTAAGTAACTAGTTTAACCCGGTGCGTTTTGCAATACACATTGTTCAAATCCGAAAGTTTAGAAAAAAACACTCTAATATAACATGTTAAACCAACATTAAATTTTTTATTTCTATTACAGAAACACATTTTTAAATTATTTTTAATATTAATATATTTATGCTATAGATATAATGTTATTTAGTATATATTTTATTTAGCTAGAATAATTGATTTTTATTACTTAGTTCTCTTTGAAATAGTCATTAACATTGGGAGTGTTATCTCAAAAACTTAACATATAAGATATAATTATGTTCTTCCAAATTCTTTCGAGATCTTACATGTCTTCGTGATGAAATTAGTGGGTCTGAAGAGGCCGCCAACATATTCTGTCTAATCCGTGAAATTTTGCAAGTATTCGTGTATCTAAATTTTTTGTAGTCTTTGTTTTTGCATTCCAGGGCTTCTTCTGACAACTCTCCAATCGGTAAGCGTTGATATTCAATTAAACTTTTACCATGAGACAAAATCTTATGAACCGTAGGAGTTAGTTTTTTCCCAGTAATTCGGGCTGTTACCTCATCATTTTCAAAAAATGCTCTTGACATATTACCATCGCTAGTATTTCCATCCCCCTGCTTTGTGCAGTCTACTTTCAGCCCAAGTTTCTTAAGAAATTCATTTTGTATAACTTTTTTTGCAAGCAGATAGTTTTTCTTTTTGTGTTGCGTTCATATCAAAACATTCACCTTCACGCGAAATTGTATACGCTATTTTTAAAATAAACTCCATGCACCTAATTCTGGCATATAATGGAGAAATTCCATATTCATAAATTTGCTCATCACTTGAGTTGATGAGGTATCTGTTATTACATTTAAGACTTTGCCATCAATCATTGTAAGAAAAAGTTCATCATAATCAATCGAAACACTTTTTCCATTCTTTATTTCAATAACAGAAGCCTTTAGTTCTGAAATTTGCTTTTTTATATCGTTCACTGTAGATTTGATTATTTCTGAACACCTCTTTGCATATTGAAAAAATATCGGACGGCAAAAATTAACTGATGATGGGATAGAATTTTTCCAATGCTCAGCGATTTAACTTCAGAAGCCATAAACATATTTGTATCTGTAATAGTTCTGTCATTTATTGATATTGTTTGTTTTTAAGCACTTTGACCGGATGATCCATCACATCCCCACTTATTTATCAATTTAAGCCTATCTGTAAGTGATACTTCTTCCTCTTCAGGCAAACTTTGAATGAGGCGTTCGGCTGTATGATCCATTAAGTCTTGCAGTTTTACCTCTACCGATACTTCAGTAACCTTTACCTTTTTTGGCAGATGTAATATTTTTGTTTTCAGAAAGAATATTCACATTATGATTCTTTAGAGAGCTTCGTAAAATAGAATATTTTTCTTTTGACAATCCCAATTCCATAAACAACGCTAAGGCTTCTTCTATATTATACTTTGTGGGTAAAGCATTTATTGGAGTAGAAATACACCTTTTGATTCTCTGCAGTCGAACTGGGCTTGCAAGCACCACAGCTTTTGTAATAACGAGCCTTAATTTATCTTTATCTTTTACAAACTGAAGACATAATGCTTCTGAAAAATGCGATTTAGATATATCTTTTGTAGCATTTTCAAGTTTACGTTTTCTTGTGTACTCAGAACACTCGTTTATAGTTTTTGCAGGTCTTCCTCTTTTGCTGTCAGAGGATGTACGTGGTTCTTCGATGTTGGGTTGCTTTTCATAAATGCTTTTTACGTACGGTGTGAGGCAAGCCATTTTTCTTTATTGTTAGGAAAACGAAGTGAATTTTGGTATGAACATCCATTTCGTGGTATCCTGATAAATCGTGTAGTTTTTCCACAATAGCCAATTTAAATGCATTTTCATTATCTGAGTTTCTGAATAACTCCAACAATTCTAAATTGTTAAATGACATTATCGCATTTTAAAATAAAATTGCATAAGTTCTGTCACTGATCACTAGTTTTAGAAACTTAACTGGCTGCATTATACAATTGCTGTTTAATGTATACCAAAAAATTAAAAAAGGGTTTAAACTACCTAATTGGTCCAAAAAAATATTTACTGGAATATATAATTGCAGTTTATATTTTATTCAGTATAAAAAGTTTTATAACTACCTGCCTACTTTTATAACAGGTGTTTTTAAATTTAAATAAATAAAAAAATTGCAATAGTTATGCCTACCTGATTGTCAGAGCAAAATATTGGTCATTATTTAACGAGAAGCAATAAAAATATGCATCAAGTAAACACTAAAATTGCTGCAGTGAAAAAAATTTGCAAACCCTTTTTTATTTCTTTTCACATTTTGCACACATCTTTGTTAGATATTTTAAAAATGAGAAAAAATTTTTTTGGTTTTCGCTATGAGGTTGTAACAGTTTTCTTCTTATTTCACCTACAGCGGCAACCTACGGAAGCTAAACTAAGTTAAATTATTTAAAGTATCATGTAGCAAATATGCTCTGAAAATATGGGCGAGACCATTTTTGACCATTTTTAGATATGCTCTATTTTATTTGTTAAAATGACCTAAATATAGGGTGTCTGAAAAGCGGCTACTGCCGAAAAAGTAGGGCATCTGCTGAACATTTTACTACTTATTTTAATTAAAAACAAGTAAGAGCACTATATTCGGCTGTGCCGAATCTTTTATACCCACCACCAATTTTGTGTACATTTAAAGCACAATATTTATTATTTTGTTAATCGCTATGGAATAATCTCTTTATAATAAAATATGTATCACTTTCGTTGTAGAGGGTGGTTAAATTTTAAGGGCCCATGTGGAAGGTGAACTACACCTAGTCTTTAAATTTGCTTTCTGCATTTCACTTGACATTTCTCAATCTCAAGCTTACTCAATTTGATCCGTGGAAAGATACGCAAATGAGCAACGCTTTAAAGTTATTCAGGTTTTTTATAAAAATGGGCGTTCAAATCAAAATGCATTTTGTGCACTTCGTAATTCTTTTGATCAACATAATCGTTCAAATTCGTCCACAATCGGGAAAATTGTAAAAAATATTTAAATTTCTGCAAAACAGGTCTGTATAAAATGTTAGAAAATCTGTGAATGCCTTCTTAGTTCGTTGAATGGGCACCATTGCTGTTTTTTGCGATAGTGTGGCAAAAGAGCAGTCAACCTCGCCTCATCACCATGCCTAACAATTGAGCATCAACATTGTCATTGAAAATTTGGACCATCAGATATAGTAGTGGCGCCAAGGATGGGGGGAGCCATTTGGCAGATATTTTGAACCATACAAATATTATAATTACAAAAAGAAATAATAATAATATCCTAAATAATTTGTGTTTTATTTAAATTCAACATCGGTCCTTAAAATTTAACCACCCTTTATAACTTCGATATGCTACTAAAATGCTTTTGTAAATGTAGTCTTTCAATGAAAGTGGGCATTAAAGTAGGCGTGTCAATAAAGTTTCTGCTAATAAATACAACTTAAATATTTCAATATAGTCCTTTATTTTCCCAAAATCTTTGTCAATAGAGAAATTACATGAATTTAAGATAAACCGTTGGGAGGTAGGCGTTAAAGTGAGCGCGTCACCTTAACTTTTTGGCACAACAATTACATTGATTAGAAGGATATACGTAGCAAATTTGATCATCATACCTCTAATTTTGGCGGTTTTATGAGCTTTAAAATTTCATTAACGGTAGATAACGTGAAAAGTGGGCGTTATAGTAGGCGTGTCAAAGTTATTTTTGCGAATGAGTACAACTTAGATGTTTCAATATAGCCCTTTATTATTCCAAAATCTTTATTAATAGAGAAATTATATGAATTTTAGGTAAAACGTTATATGGGAGTTGGGCGTAAAAGTGGGCACAGTAATGACATTACCTAGGGGGATATACGTGGCAAATTTTATCATCATACCTCTCATTTTTGGCGGTTTTATGAGCTTTTAAATTTCATTTACGGTAGATAACGTGAAAAGTGGGCGTTATAGTAGGCGTGTCAAAGTTATTTTTGCGAATGAGTACAACTTAGATGTTTCAATATAGCCCTTTATTATTCCAAAATCTTTATTAATAGAGAAATTATATGAATTTTAGGTAAAACGTTATATGGGAGTTAGGCGTAAAAGTGGGCACAGTAATGACATTACCTAGGGGGATATACGTGACAAAATTTATCATCATACCTCTCATTTTTGGCGGTTTTATGAGCTTTTAAATTTCATTAACGGTAGATAGCGTGAAAAGTGGGCGTTATAGTAGGCGTGTCAAAGTTGTTTTTGCGAGCGAGTACAACTTAGGTGTTTCAATATAGCCCTTTATTATTCCAAAATATTTATTAATAGAGAAATTATATGAATTTTAGATAAAACGTTATATGGGAGTTAGGCGTAAAAGTGAGCACAGTAATGACATTACCTAGGGGGATATACGTGGCAAATTTTATCATCATACCTCTCATTTTTGGCGGTTTTATGAGCTTTTAAATTTCATTAACGGTAGATAACGTGAAAAGTGGGCATTACAGTAGGCGTGTCAAAGTTGTTTTTGCGAGCGAGTACAACTTAGGTGTTTCAATATAGCCCTTTATTATTCCAAAATATTTATTAATAGAGAAATTATATGAATTTTAGATAAAACGTTTTATGGGAGGTGGGCGTAAAAGTGGGCGTGGCACCTTAATTTTCTGGCACAGTAATGAAATTGCCTAGGGGGATATACGTAGCAAATTTTATCATCATACCTCTCATTTTGGCGGTTTTATGAGCTTTTAAATTTCATTAACGGTAGATAGCGTGAAAAGTGGGCGTTATAGTAGGCGTGTCAAAGTTATTTTTTCGAATAAGTACAACTTAGGTGTTTCAATATAGCCCTTTGTTATTCCAAAATCTTTATTAATAGAGAAATTATATGAATTTTAGGTAAAACGTTATATGGGAGGTGGGCGTAAAAGTGGGCGTGGCACATTGATTTTCTGTTACAAAAAAGCGTCTCACCAAAAAGCAAAGTTTGCAAAATTTCAGAGTCGTACATCCAATTTTGTTGCTTTTATGACGTTTTTGTTTTTAAATATACCTGAAAATAAACTGTGCGGTAAAAAATTTTAGTACATTTTGATCGATAACTCCTCTCCTAATGCATAAATTTTGATAATTTTCGGAGAAAAATATTGTTTTTACTCAGGAAATATATATTCGAAGTTTCATGAGTCTACGTTAATGCGTTTGGACACAATTCCATTTTATTCGATGTTCGAAGGACACGGTTTTTTCGACCTACTCTTGCTTTTCGAGCTATAACTCTCTTCCTAATATTCCGATATACTAATAATAGCCCATTTTCAATACCAAACAAACCTTGTCTATAAGAAAGATTCTGGCAAAATTTGAGCCCCCTAGCTTTTTCGGTGCGACCTCTATCGTGCTTTCAACAGACGGACGGACATGGCTAGATCGTCATCAAATCAAACCCTGATTCAGAATATATATACTTTATGGGGTCTAAAATGGATATTTCGACGTGTTACAAACGGAATGACAAAATGAATATACCCCCACCATTTTTTTGGTGGCGGGTATAACAAACATACCTTAAAAAAAATACCAAAAAAGTGGTAATCAAACGGCAATGTTTCTGACACTTTAATTCTAAAGTGCATTTATTTTTTCAAGAAAACCCTTTTTTTTTTGCTTTCTAGAAAATTTTCGACTTTGAGCAGCTCTACAAACTATAATTTTTATGCAATTAAGGAAAACGTTTTTAAATTGTGATCAGTAAGTAGTTTTTTATACAATGATTTCATTAATTTCACAAAATTTTGTCATGAAATTTTGTATTTTTGCCACGGGTTTCAGGAGAAGGCGCCACTGTGGGACGGTCATAGCTAGATCTCCATCAAATTAAACCCCGACTCAGAAAATATATACTTTATGGTGTTTAAAATAGATATTTTGATGTGTTAAAAACGGAATGACAAAATGAATATACCCCCACCATTTTTTTTTTTGGTATAAAAACATGAAAAAATTTTGAAAATACAGGGTGTCCGTCTGAAAGGTTAATTATTTTGTTTTGCCGCCATTTTGGTAGACATTGGTCTTGACAGCCGTGAAATAGAGACGTGACAAATTTATTATGTAAAAATATTTAGTAAACCCACGTGTTTTAATCGTTAAAACATTTCATCAAAATCAATCATCGATTACTGTGACGATGAGAAAGTTACGTGAAATTTTTGGGAAAAACAACGTGCCAACAAGACGCACTATTTGTCGTGTAGTAAATGATTTCGAAGAAAGAGAAACTGTAGCTGAAAGGCCCAAGCATGGACCACAACGTACTGCAAGATCGGCTGAAAACATAACTGCTGTTCAATAAAGTGGTCAAAATAATCCATCAATCTCAATTTGGCGCCGCACAGAGGAGTATTTGGCCTGAAAAGCTGGCCAAAAAGTCAAAACTGGGGCCGAATTACGGCATTCGTTATCGATCGAAATTTTACTCGAACGATCGAGTTCGCTGTGCTTTAGGTATAGAGATTCTAATAAGAATTTTCTAATTTCGATCATGTTCGAATGCCGTAATTCGGCCTCTAAATTTTAAGAAATCTTAAAAACTAAATACGCAGCTTGACAGACAACAATATTTTACATTATATTATAAATTTTGAAGACTTTTTGTTGCGATTTGTAGCTCTGAACCCTGCTAAAGTCAGGAAAGTGAAGAAAATTATATGAGATTTAAATGTTTTTTTCGGTTTCTGGATGTTTATATCATTTTTTTTTTGCGGGTAAACAAATAAAGGTTTAACAATAATTTTTTTTCGCTGAAAGGTTTGATGAAAAGTTATTTAAAAAAGAAAAAAAATTTTAAATATGTTGAATATTAATGTTGAAACAGTTCGTTCAACAGCTAAAAACAAAAAAAAAATTATACACTTTTTTGCAAAATAAGAAAAAGAAGAGGTTTTTAAAAGTGAGGTTAGCATTTCTACGAATTATGTTTATTCCACAATTAAATTTGGAATCTCTAATTTTAGAAACAAAAAAAGTGTGCGCAAGTTTTCGCCATTATTTTTGACGATTTTTTTAAATTTTCACATTTCTTCTGTTTTTGCTAATCAGGCACTTTTTCTTATACATTTATATCGTCATAAACTTTTATGTATTTTGAATTATTGATTTCAACGGTTATTCACATCACTTTTAACACTTCACAACTAAAAACAGCCTAAATTTATAAATTTGAAAAATTCTTTATTATCGATCATAGTTATAAGGGAATGTCCCACACATCCCCATAAAAGATATTTTTATATACCTGCTCTACAAAACATGATATGTTAAAAATAAATACAGGTACATAAAAAATACATGGGCACCCAGGTATCAGGCTACCATCTAATTGTCAGAAGAAGCAGCCGAGGCCAGAAATAAGCACTTAAGATTATATCGTACGAACTATTCGAGGAAATTCAGCAGAAGCGATACAAATCGAGATGTCTTGAATAGGTTATTTCTGAGCAGTGACCCTTTTATAAGCTGCAAATGCAAAGAGAACGGATTAATAAAAAAGCTTTTTCATTAGAAACCATCACACTTCTTCTTCCTGACACCGATGATCCATCTAATAAGGATATACAAACGCATAATAATTATTAAGGAATTTTTATTTGTTTAACGTATATTAAGTATTAAATAATATAAAATAAATATAATAAAGCCTTTTTTCATAAAAAAATACTGTTTTTTAAGAGCCTTACAATTTAATTTTTTTTTTTAATTAGACTATTGTAGCGGTGGAGACGTGCGGTTTGATTGGTAGCACAACCTTTAAATAATGGTTTGGCCAGATTGTCGGCGGCGCTGGCATGCTGGCGTTTCGCTCCGGCTAGAGCTCGCCGTCTTGGGGTGGTTCTTGCCGGCGTTCTGGCTATTGGCACGCAGCATACAAAAAAATCATACAAGCTATAGTAAAAAGAATAAAAGTAGAGAAAAGGGACCCGAATATGGACTTAACCAAAATACAGTAAAACTACCAGACCTGTACCCATGTTCTGTAACTTTAGTGAGAACTTCTCGCATCGAAAAGTCATGAAACAAAATAACCCACCGTTTCTCGATGTGTGAGAAAAAAGTGTATCTGTAACTCATGGCGAAAAATACCATTTATGATTACGTTGTTACGTTAGAGCTATCAAAAATTATACTTAATTATAAGAAGAAGAAGAAAAATAAATAAACTTTAGAAAAGAATTTAGCAATTTTATTTAGTTAGTTAGTTTTTTTAAACTTTAAATGACTTTGATGATTGTAAAAATATAATCAATACCTATAAAATAAAATCTATCTTTTTTAGAAATATAAAAACTTTTGTAAATTAAACAAAGATAGTTACCATAAATTATTTCCCGTAGTAAGAAAATTTATAATCTCAAATTTAAAGTAATTAATTTTTCATTTCCTAATTTCTTTCTTTTACATACATAAAAGTTTAAAGCACAAAAAAAAAACATTATTTCAATTACAAAATATTTTATAGAAGTTTCGATAGTTTAAACTCGATATCTAATTTTCCTTTTTGTTGCTTTGAAACCCGCATAATTTTCTTAACGATAACAAATTTATAATATTAATACATACATATGTATGCATTAATAATAAAAAAAAAACATTTAAACTTTACATTTTTAATGTTTTTGTCACTGATTTTTGACTTTTTATATTTTTTGGCTCAAAGTTTTTGCAATCTCGCGGTCTTTTTGTTTGTGACTTATTTTGACAGTTCAAAGTGAGAAGTTCTCGCCTGAAAACTTTACAGAAACACTTTTTTTTATGGCTTACGAGTATTTTTCTTACGTGACAGGTATTTCTCGCATGAATAGTTACAGAAACAGTACAGTGAGAAAAAACAGCTGTTTGTTTCGATTTGTTGTATTTCTGTACCAATTTACATGTTTCAAGTGAAAAGTTTCTCGTAGCGAGAGTTACAGAACATGGGCACTGATGACACCATACCCTTGCTGTGGTGTCCTTTTCTACACATCTTTTGGGTTGGCGGATGTTATGCCAACAGCTTTCACCCACCCACTGAAATCCATGGGGATTTCACCATGATCCCCTATAGCCAAAATGTTGGGGACCCCTGACTTCACTTCCGTCAACACTCCATCATCATCCCATTATGCTTACCCTTTCTTATTTATTCCGCGATTAAAAATACTTAAAATTTTCTATTTAAAATTCATTAAAAAATTTTTTATTCATTAATTGTATAAGTGTAGATTACATATAATTTAATTTATAATCTACGATTTATAGAATTAAATTAAATTATTAAATTATGTTTAAAACATATAAAATATAAAGAAAAACTAATGCCAAAAATAAAAGAAAACGATTTGTTTCACTTTACAACTGGATTTTATTTCCTTAAGACTGCCTAGCGTTTGTTCTTGTCTAATTTATTTCCTTATGTTTGAACAAACTTTAAAAATAATAATAATTAAATTTTTAATGTGAACCATTTTTGTATTTTGGCTTGAGTTCATTTATTCTTTCATTTTAATTTTATAATTCAAATTTTATTACGAATATAAAAGAATATGAACATGTTGAATTATGAATTGTCATTTGATAGGTGAAATAAAAATTCAACAAATTTGAAAAATTATTACTAAGATTCACTAATTCAAATTTCATTGAATTTTAGCATAAATAGGAATTTTAAATTACATAGTAGTATACCGATAAAGAGTGCTATGATAAAATCGTAGCTGATTTCGAAAATGCATTCCACTCGGCTAATATCGGAAATAATTTTAGAAAGAATATTCCTAAAAATGGTTACAATTTAATAAAATTTGAATTATAAAATTAAAATGAAAGAATAAATGAACTTAAGCCAAAATAAAAAAATGGTTCACATTAAAAATTTAATATAAAGTAAAAGTTCGAATAAAATATAAATATATAATATTAATAATTTGCTTATTGTTTTATTATTTTTGATTTTAAGGAAAACTGAACTTAATTTTGAGGCAAATAGCCTATATCGAAATAACCCTAGTTGTGAGCTCACCCTTTAGGCTTAACGCGCACCCTCTACTAAATTTTCTAGAAGGGATTTAAAAAACACAAACGTAAGGTTTCCCTAACAATTTACAAATATTTAAAGAAAACTATAAATATTTTTATTTATTTTATAAACCTTTATGTGTCCAAAAGTCGATTGTTCGTTAAGTCTATGGTCAGAATACCTGTTCCAGTCAAGGCAGATATGGAACCACTGATGGCTGATAAAACGGGTTGAGTGTGTCTGTTGGCCAGATGGCTGAGGATGATGACTCCCAGTACAGCTTACAAAGGCAATCAAAATGATGACAGCTTCAGAAGATGGCTTGATGTGTGATAACAGCTCAGTGGATGACGGCTTTATATATGTATATAGATGTGTGTTTTTAAACGTTATGGGTGTTGTTTTATTTTATTTTTAGTATGGTTTTTTTATTTATTTTAACATTTTGTTTTTGGTTTTTTACTTAAGTCCAATGTCTTTTAATTTCAATTTATTTAGATTATTTAATTAAGTTTTTATTTTATTTAATTTCAATTTAGGGTTCTTATTTTATTTATTGTTTTATTTAATTTCATTAATTATTATTCAATTTTAAACAAATATTTATTTTAACTTTAGTTACTGTTTTTATTTTACTTTAACAAAATTTAAATAAAAATTACAAAATTTTCTTTGCATACAACACATTTACTCTTTTCTTAACCATTCAGCATCAGAATTCTAATTAGAATTGCTCCTTTTTCTCTATACATCAAAGGCCATCTTTACTTCGCGCCACCAAATTCCAGCGTCTTCCACTGTCACCATTTTATCCATGGTACAATCATCAGGTAGCCTCAATTCTGCAACAACATAATTCTACATGTATTTTGTTGTTGGAAAACGACGACTAAAATGTCAAAAAGCAAATGTGTGTGCGTGTTTTTTTGGCGGTAGAATATATACGTACACAATATATACACATACATAAACAAAATTTGACATTTTAGTTAAACCTTAAGGTAGAGAAAAAAAATCAGCTGTTTTAGTAAGGCTACCTGATAAGTGTACCATGATTTTATCTATCACGGCTTTCAGACTAGGCAAGTCACTTGCGCAAGTGACTTGCGCAAGTGTTGTGTTTATAGGCAAAAGGGGTAAGGTCGGGTTAAGAGGAAGAAACTTGCTCATTTTTGAGTACACACTTGCCTGTACTCGGCAAGTACGAGCAAGTTTTTGTTGAGAAACCAAAAACAAAAGAGTAATAAAAACAAACAAGAGTGCTATATTCGGCAATGCCGAATCTTATATACCCTTCACAACGTGTTGTCATGCAACAACAATTGTTTATGTCACCATTTATCTCATATGAAATACGTACATACAAAACATACATATATAAAAACATCCCATTGTAATATTATACATTAAGTTTACTTATGTGCTTAAAAAAAAATAAATTAAAAGAAAAATTAAAAATAAAACAATAAAAATTTTTTGGCTCACTCTAACCAGTATACCACGTTTGTATGTATGTGTAGATAATTGATAATTGTAGAAATTTCAAACGGATTGACAAACCTATATACACCCTTTTTCACTGTGTGAAGTGTATAATAAGTAAAAGAGAACGAAACTTGGGCAAGTCAGTTGCTGAGTCTGAACATGAAAGCAAGTTCAAAGAAAAATAAAAGAAAATAAAAAACTAACTTGAGCAAGTGACTTGCCCAATGAGAAAGGGGTATATCAGTTTTGTCTGTTTTTATTATATTTACCAAATTTTATTATATTTACAAATGAAAACAATGAACATATGTTCGTTTCGCTTCTTAATTTGAAGTTGCCACTTTATTTAATTGACAATCTATAAAACAGCCTTACCATCAGGTGCACACGACACCGTAAATCATATATATGCATCAGTGATGGTATTTATATGAGAATTTCAGTCTGGTGCCAAAATTTTAGCTAAAAAGTGCCAAAACATCTTAAAAAGTGCCATAACAAATATGTCATGTCTACATATTTAAAAAAATTAAATCCATTTATTGAGTTTTATTATTATATTATGTAGGATTTTTTAATGAAAACCACTTTTGTTTTATTTTTTAAGAATAAATAATAATTTTTATTCCAGGCTTAAAGTTAAGTGCTATGGTTTTTTAATGTCTTTTCGGTTGTACGTCTTTACTGCAACTGTCCCATCCTTCTTTCGTCAAATACGTCAGTTTCAATAAAAACTGCAATAGCAGAGTTGTACCTCAGTATGTGTTGCCAATCCTTGTCATACGTCTAATGTTACCTGACCCCACATTCGGCCGTCCTGCATTGTCATTCGACCCGAATGACGTGCTCCAGCGCTTCATATACTCTGCCACTGTGTTGGTTCTGGCAGGACCTTCAACATTTCCGACTTTCTCAACTTCATATCGGTCGTGATTAAGCCTCTTAAGCACCTTATAGGGTCCAAAATATTTCGGCTTTAGTTTCAGTCCTGCTCCATACTGAGTACGTTTAATTGCTACGAGATCATTCGTGTTATATACAGGTGCCTTAACTCTATTTTTATTAAAGTTACGTCTATTCTCTGTCTGTATCTTTGCTATATTTTCTTGAGCTTTACGGCGTATTTCGTTTCTTTCTGCCTCCAATTCTTCAACGATGTACTCCTCAATTAATTTCCGTAAATCTTGTTGTGAAGGAACTTTCATTTCTAACCCAGTTAATATTTTGAATGGTGAGCTTTTTGTACTACGTGGTAGGGCATTATTTGTGCATTGTTGAACTTTATCAACATGCTTATACCACTGCTCAGGATTATTCACACACAACTTTGAAAGTAAAGATATCACCATCTTATTGATTCTTTCTACTTGACCGTTACCTCTGGGAACTCCGGTAGAAATCACCAAGTGTTGAATATTCTGTTGATCACAATATTCTGTGAACACGTTTGAAGTAAACGCAGTTCCTCTGTCAGTTATTATTCTCTCTGGGTTACCAAAAATAGCAGATTGTCTCTTCAGCCTATCAATTACCTCTTCCGAACCAGTGCTTTTTGTCTGATACAACCAGACAAATTTCGACAATGCATCAACGACAACAAGTATATGATTGTATTTTTTACGTGTAAGTTCCATTGGCCCGACGTGATCAATGTGATAAGTTTTAAGAGGCTTCGCTGATAATACACTCTATGGAGTTACGTACTATGTTATTTACCTTAGGTGTTATGTTTGGTATATAGAATTCACGTTCCAATATTTCCTTCGTCTTTTTTACACCAAAATGACCTTCTTTGTGGGCAACTTTTATTATTTCCTCCTCCATTCCTGCTGGGATGACTATAAGTTCACGATTAGGGTCTTTATACAGTAAATCATATTTCAAATAAAAATCCTCATAGCTCTCCCTCTCGACGATTTTTCTGACTGCTTTGACCCACTCATCATGCATTTGGGCTTCTTTTAGTCTATGTTTAATCGATTTCTCAACTAACAGGCATGAAACTCTGCTCAGTGCGTCAACATGTTTCATTTTCAACCCTGATCTGTGCTCTATAGTATAGTCGTAGTCCTGCAAGAACATAGCCCATCTAGCAACCCTCAAATGAACGTCTTTCTTTCCCATAGTCATGGTAAATACATTGCAGTCAGTTACTATTTTAAATTTACAACCTATAATGTAAACCCTCCATTTCTTCAACGCTTCAATAATAGCAAGCACCTCCAGTTCATATGAGTGATACTTCTCTTGTGCTCCTGTTGTTTTTCTACTCATATATTCAACTGGGTGAAATTGTTGATCTTCTGCATCTTTTTGAAGTAACACGGCACCATAGCCTGACATGCTCGCATCAGTATGAACCTCAGTCACTGCCATTGGGTTATACAATTTCAGAACTGGTGCATTTATCAAGCTCGACTTTAACTGGTTAAATGAAATTATTTGTTTTTCCCCGAACGCATATTTTACATCTTTTTTCAATAGATCTGACAATGGTTTTGCAATAGTGGCAAAATCACATATAAATCTTCTAAAATATGACATTAGGCCTAAGAAACGTTGAAGCGCTTTCTTATCCTTGGGTACAGAAAAATTTGCGACTGCTGTTGTTTTATCAATTGATGGTTTTATGGTTGAATCCTCTAAAATGTATCCTAAAAAATTAACTCTTTTCTTTAAGAATTGGCACTTCTCCCACTTCAACTTAAGGTTGTGTTTCTCCGCTATCCTTAAAACTCTATCCAATTTTCTCAACCCTTCTTCCTCGTTTATTGACGGGATAATTATGTCATCAACATACACTACTATAGTACCATCTTGAATCAACTCTCTGTATATTGCAAAAATAAATCGGGAAAATACAGCCGGGGAATTGGAGATACCAAAAGGCACATATAAAAACTCATATTGACCATTGTGAGTCACAAATGAGGTATACTTCCGAGATTCTTCGTCCACAGGCACATGAAAGAATCCATTCCTCAAGTCTAACGTAGTATAAATCTTAGCGGATTGTAACTTATGTAGAGCATCATCAATTAGCACCATTGGAAAGTTGTCCCTCATAATTTTCTCATTCAATTTGCGAAAATCGCAACATAATTTTTTCTTTCCGTCTTTTTTAGATACCAGCACAATAGGAGAAGCATATTCAGATATACTCGGTCTTATAATACCATCACGTAACCACTATTCGACTTGTTCCTCGACAAATCGTTGATCATCGTATGATAATCTTCTCGGCCTATGGAAAATTGGAACATCATCCGACAGAATAATTTTCATACTAATTGGTGACGGTTCTTGCCTTCTTGGATTATAATTGACAACTAATGATTCTACCTGAGACGCTCTTTGTTCTATCAAATGTGATAAATCAACTTCTCGCCTTTCTTCCTCGATTACGACTGTAGAACAAAATTGATGAAATTCAGTTATCAGAGCTGGTACTATTGAATTATTGTTCTCTATATTTTCCGACTTTACCTTTTTTCTCAGCTTCGCACCATCGGAATCTATAGCAATATCTGCTTGTTGCTAAATGTCGTTACCGATTGCTGCCGGATAAACAAAATTTTCCGCAACATAAAACTTGATATTGAACTCACAACCATCTATTATTACCAGCTTATAAAAATACCCAATAGTTGTCAATATAAAGTCTCCAGCAGTGATAAAGTTTCCTTCTTCTAACGTCACCTCAATGTCACCCAAACATTCAAAAACATCACTCCTAACAATCGAAATGTCACTTCCAGTTTCTATAATGGCTGAAAATTTTACATCATTGATCTCAACTATCTTAAAGTTGAGGTTATGTATCGACTTAACTTCCTCCGTAACGGTCTGGAAAGATTTCACCATACAAGAGATGTTTCCCTCTGTTTTTACGATTGATTGCTTTCGATCCCTGCACTCAGAAGCCTTGTGTCCTGATCTTCCACATTTGAAACAGTTAAAAGTTGAAGATTTACACTCTTTCGCAAAATGGTTCTCCTGTCCACACTTAAAACATTTTTTCTTCGTCGTCGTTTTTGGATTCTCTTGAAAAACCCTACTTGATGTAGATGATGTCCTAGAAGTTGATGCTTGCTGAACGTAGCCTCTAATTTTCTCGTAAGTTTTTAACTTTTCTTTCAAATCTTCGATGTCTCCTGCTTGATATAAAATAGCCTTCCCAAACTTTGAGTCTGGAATTCCCTCAACGAAATATTGTATTAAACTCTTTTCATCTAGTTTTACAGGTTTACCAATCTCCATTAGTGTGTAGAGGTATTCCCTGAAACTCTCATTGCTTCTCTTTCTACGATTTCTTAACATGTTGTGCACATCAATAAAGGCAAGTTTAGCACCAAATTCACCTCTTAATAACCCCTTCAAAGAATCCCAGTTCCTTATGCCACTTTGACTACGTATAAATATTTTAGCTGCACCTTTTAATAATTGTTTGGCGTGTATAAACCGTTGTAATTGATTCCATCCGACAGCTTCAGAATTATCTTCAAACTTTTCCACCCATGAGTATATATCAACATTGTCAGTGCCACTAAAAGATGTCACCGAATCTTCTATATCTCGTAACGTAAATATACTTCTTTGCATACTCGCAGAACCTACTCCTCTTGCTGAAGCTACATCGTCATATTCGGAGTCCGAATTGCCTGCAGTCAAACCAAAATGCTCTAAAAGTCTCTGTTGTAATTCAGTCTTAAGTCCAGTTGTCGCCAAACCTAGTTCCGTCAACTTTCCTTTCAATCCCTCTACAGTCAATGTCAAAATACCCTGAGAGTCCATTCTGTCCTAATATAAATACAAAATTCAAGATAAAAAAAAATTAATAAAATTAATCAGAATGAAAAAAAAACAAAACAATTCTCCTTGACTTAAAGTAAAACTTAAAGTTAACAAAGTTAGTTTACTTAACAAAACTTGTTCAAAATTTATATCAAAATTCAATTCTAAAACTTCACAAAACAATGTATTAATGTTAAATTAATTTCAAGTTACTATAAATTGATATTAAATTCAATTATCTTAATGCAAAAAAAAATGTCAATTAATCATTCAATTAATTTCTTAAAACTACAAACTAAAATAAAATATGTGTGTGAAGATAAATTTGAAATTTGAAACCCTAGACACAAACCTAATAAGTTAACAGAGCTATGTTAACTACTTAACAGAACTAATGTTATTACTCTAAATTTAGTTGTTTTTTATAATTAAAGATATTTTTATATATGAATATTCAAAAAAAAAAAAAAACTGAATTTATAGAACACACCTCTGAAGCAAGCAATGATTAAAAATATTTAATATAACATTTTTTAGGTGAAAATAATAACACCTTTATAAAGAGTGATTTTTGAATAAAATATTTATGTTTTTTCGAATATACAAAGTTGGCACACAATACCACTATGTGGAAAGTATAGCCAGAGGCCATTACTACCACACTATGGAAGTGGAATTCCTGAATTGATTTTGTGAAGTTTTTAAAAAATTATTGAAAAATTTTTTTTTTCATATAAAATTTCTGTGAGGGATTTTGGTCATTCTGGGCAAATATGGAGACGGCACGCAACACCACTATATGGAAAGTATAGCCAGGGGTCATTGCTACCACATTATGGAAGTGGAATTCCTGAATTGATTTTGTGAAGTTTTTAAAAAATTATTGAAAATTGATATTTTTTCATATGAAATTTCTGTGAGGGATTTTGGTCATTGTGGGCAAATATGGAGACGGCACGCAATACCGCTATATGGAAAGCATAGCCAAGGGCCATTACTACCACACTATGGAAGTGGAATTCCTAAATTGATTTTGTGAAGTTTTTAAAAAATTATTGAAAATTTCTTTTTTTTTCATATAAAATTTCTGTGAGGGATTTTGGTCATTGTGGGCAAATATGGAGACGGCACGCAACACCACTATATGAAAAGTATAGCCAGGGGCCATTGCTACCACATTATGGAAGTGGAATTCCTGAACTGATTTTGTGAAGTTTTTAAAAAATTATTGAAAATTGATATTTTTTCATATGAAATTTCTGTGAGGGATTTTGGTCATTGTGGGCAAATATGGAGACGGCACACAATACCACTATATGGAAAGTATAGCCAGAGGCCATTACTACCACACTATGGAAGTGGAATTCCTGAATTGATTTTGTGAAGTTTTTAAAAAATTATTGAAAATTGATATTTTTTCATATGAAATTTCTGTGAGGGATTTTGGTCATTGCGGGCAAATATGGAGACGGCACGAAATACCACTATATGGAAAGCATAGCCAAGGGCCATTACTACTACACTATGGATGTGCAATTCCTGAATTGATTCTCTGAGGGATTTTGGACATATTTGGGCAAATCCTTCCTTGTCACTCATATAGAGCATATGGAAAAAGAAGACAATTGTTTGCTCTAATAAACTGTATAACTCAGAATTCTGAATTTGTGAATTTTTTAAAAAATTTTTGAAATTTGCACTATGAGAAAATCACAGAATTGTGAGTTATACAGTTAATTAGAGGAAACAATTGTCTTCCTTTTCAATATGGTCTATATGAGTGACCTCGAAGGGTTTGCCCAAATATGTCCAAAATCCCTCAGAGATTCAATGATTTTCTCATAGTGCAAATTTTAAAAATTTTTAAAAAAATTCACAAATACAATTCAGAATTGTGAGTTATACAGGTAATTAGAGCAAACAATTGTCCTCCTTTTCCATATGGTCTATATGAGTGACCTCGAAGGGTTTGCCCAAATATGTCCAAAATCCCTCAGAGATTCAATGATTTTCTCATAGTGCAAATTTCAAAAATTTTTTAAAAAATTCACAAATACAATTTAGAATTCTGAGTTATACAGTTAATTAGAGCAAACAATTATCTTCCTTTTTCATATGGTCTATATGAGTGACCTCGAAGGGTTTGGCCATATATGTCCAAAATCCCTCAGAGATTCAATGATTTTCTCATAGTGCAAATTTCAAAAATTTTTTAAAAAATTCACAAATACAATTCAGAATTCTGAGTTATACAGTTAATTAGAGCAAACAATTATCTTCCTTTTCCATATGGTCTATATGAGTGACCTAGAAGGGTTTGCCCAAATATGTCCAAAATCCCTCAGAGATTCAATGATTTTCTCATAGTGCAAATTTCAAAATATTTTTAAAAAATTCACAAATACAATTCAGAATTCTGAGTTATACAGTTAATTAGAGCAAACAATTGTCCTCCTTTTCCATATGGTCTATATGAGTGACCTAGAAGGGTTTGCCCAAATATGTCCAAAATCCCTCAGAGATTCAATGATTTTCTCATAGTGCAAATTTCAAAAATTTTTTAAAAAATTCACAAATACAATTCAGAATTCTGAGTTATACAGTTAATTAGAGGAAACAATTGTCTTCCTTTTCAATATGGTCTATATGAGTGACCTCGAAGGGTTTGCCCAAATATGTCCAAAATCCCTCAGAGATTCAATGATTTTCTCATAGTGCAAATTTCAAAAATTTTTTAAAAAATTCACAAATACAATTCAGAATTCTGAGTTATACAGTTAATTAGAGCAAACAATTGTCCTCCTTTTCCATATGGTCTATATGAGTAACCTCGAAGGGTTTGCCCAAATATGTCCAAAATCCCTCAGAGATTCAATGATTTTCTCATAGTGCAAATTTCAAAAATTTTTTAAAAAATTCACAAATACAATTCAGAATTCTGAGTTATACAGTTAATTAGAGGAAACAATTGTCTTCCTTTTCAATATGGTCTATATGAGTAACCTCGAAGGGTTTGCCCAAATATGTCCAAAATCCCTCAGAGATTCAATGATTTTCTCATAGTGCAAATTTCAAAAATTTTTTCAAAAATTCACAAATACAATTCAGAATTCTGAGTTATACAGTTAATTAGAGGAAACAATTGTCTTCCTTTTCAATATGGTCTATATGAGTGACCTCGAAGGGTTTGCCCAAATATGTCCGAAATCCCTCAGAGATTCAATGATTTTCTCATAGTGCAAATTTCAAAAATTTTTTAAAAAATTCACAAATACAATTCAGAATTCTGAGTTATACAGTTAATTAGAGCAAACAATTGTCCTCCTTTTCCATATGGTCTATATGAGTGACCTCGAAGGGTTTGCCCAAATATGTCCAAAATCCCTCAGAGATTCAATGATTTTCTCATAGTGCAAGTTTCAAAAATTTTTTAAAAAATTCACAAATACAATTCAGAATTCTGAGTTATACAGTTAATTAGAGGAAACAATTGTCTTCCTTTTCAATATGGTCTATATGAGTAACCTCGAAGGGTTTGCCCAAATATGTCCAAAATCCCTCAGAGATTCAATGATTTTCTCATAGTGCAAATTTCAAAAATTTTTTCAAAAATTCACAAATACAATTCAGAATTCTGAGTTATACAGTTAATTAGAGGAAACAATTGTCTTCCTTTTCAATATGGTCTATATGAGTGACCTCGAAGGGTTTGCCCAAATATGTCCAAAATCCCTCAGAGATTCAATGATTTTCTCATAGTGCAAATTTCAAAAATTTTTTAAAAAATTCACAAATACAATTCAGAATTCTGAGTTATACAGTTAATTAGAGCAAACAATTGTCCTCCTTTTCCATATGGTCTATATGAGTGACCTCGAAGGGTTTGCCCAAATATGTCCAAAATCCCTCAGAGATTCAATGATTTTCTCATAGTGCAAATTTCAAAAATTTTTTAAAAAATTCACAAATACAATTCAGAATTCTGAGTTATACAGTTAATTAGAGGAAACAATTGTCTTCCTTTTCCATATGGTCTATATGAGTGACCTCGAAGGGTTTGCCCAAATATGTCCAAAATCCCTCAGAGATTCAATGATTTTCTCATAGTGCAAATTTCAAAAATTTTTTAAAAAATTCACAAATACAATTCAGAATTCTGAGTTATACAGTTAATTAGAGGAAACAATTGTCTTCCTTTTCAATATGGTCTATATGAGTGACCTCGAAGGGTTTGCCCAAATATGTCCAAAATCCCTCAGAGATTCAATGATTTTCTCATAGTGCAAATTTCAAAAATTTTTTAAAAAATTCACAAATACAATTCAGAATTCTGAGTTATACAGTTAATTAGAGCAAACAATTGTCCTCCTTTTCCATATGGTCTATATGAGTGACCTCGAAGGGTTTGCCCAAATATGTCCAAAATCCCTCAGAGATTCAATGATTTTTTCATAGTGCAAATTTCAAAAATTTTTTAAAAAATTCACAAATACAATTCAGAATTCTGAGTTATACAGTTAATTAGAGGAAACAATTGTCTTCCTTTTCAATATGGTCTATATGAGTGACCTCGAAGGGTTTGCCCAAATATGTCCAAAATCCCTCAGAGATTCAATGATTTTCTCATAGTGCAAATTTTAAAAATTTTTTAAAAAATTCACAAATACATTTCTATATGTACATATGTATATACAAAAAAATTTATAAAAAAAATTATTTTTGTTATTAATTTTTTTATTATTTGATGTTTTTGAATTTAGAATATCTTATTTTTGTTTATAACATCGTTACGTCATAACATATTTAACTTCTAAGTTAAATATGTTCTTACGTCAAAACATATTTAACTCGGCATATTTAACTTCACACACGTCCAAAAAATTGGGAGTTATTTCATATGAAATAATACCCAAAAATGTATGAAAAAAATTTGGAGAATATTTCATTTCTCGTTTGGGCGCTATTTCATTGGGGGCTTTTCGTGGAGCCGAATATACAACATTGTAATAGATAGAATAGGTAAATAACTTGAAATATTTGGGTTTCATTATAGATGTAGAAAAACTGGAAAAAAGATAAGTTTTTTTTAAACGTATAAGAAACAAGATGTCCATAGTAACAGCAATTAATATACATATACAATACAATCATAAAACCACATTTTGAATACGGATCAACTACTTTATATATGTACGCGCTGCTCAGACCAACAAATAATAAGACTACAAAAACTACAAAATAAAGCAATGCGAGCAATTTTAAAATGTCATCGTCTTACGGCAATAAATTTAATGTTAGATATGTTAAAATGGTTAAATATAAAACAAAGACTGGAAATTAATACTATAAACTTTATTCAGAAAATGAAGAAAGGAGATGCACCCGAGTACCTACCTAACCGAACATATAAACTATGTAGGAAATGTTCAACCATACAACCTAAGAAATGTTAACGATTTCAGGCTACAGAGGACACAAGCAACAAATATGCAAAAATCGCTATTTTATAAAGGACTGAAACTATATAATTCCATGTCAAATGATATTAAAGATGAAACATACATATGTATATATATTTATTTAGAAAAAAAGTTATAAATTTTTTTAAGAATAAATAATAATTTTAAATTTTATTCAGAGTATAATAGATTATGGCTAAAACTATTTAAACATTGTAATTTTGAGAAAGTATTATAAATACTACTTATTTTCAAATAAAAAAAAATATTTGCAAATTTAAGAAACCTCACTCAGTTAGTTTCGAACCAAATTGTCAGTTTTTCTGTAATTAAATAAATTATTGCAATAGTTTTTAAAACTTTGATTTGTATTTTAGTATTTATTTATTAAAAAGCTTTAGTAATTTAATACATTTAAAAAAGTACATATTTTGAAAATTATTTTTGCCTATAACTTTGTCAGTTAGTAACATTTAAGATTTATCCATTTTTTTTTTTTTTTTTTTTTTTTGAAAAAAACTTCCCTAGAGCATATTGTATTGTGGTAAAAATATAAAAGACATAGTCTGTTGTGTATATATGTATGTTAATGTCTCAGAAAATTATGGGGCGATCGAGCACCACAGGTGAAGGATATTATAACCACTTTAATTTAGCTTTATTGATAATTAGTTAATCGCTTAATTTAAAAAACAGCTCAAACAAAAACAAGTAAGAGCACTGTAACCGGCTGCGCCGAACTTTTGATACCCACCACCAATTTTATGTACTTTTATATTACAAAATATTTATTTTCACCTTGGTGCATATGTATAGCTTTGTCATTCTGCTTGTAATTTCTAAAAGCTTATATAGAGGATCCGATTAAGACATGTCCGTGTGTTAAGTGAAATCAAATTTTAGAAGCAACCATACGTTTCTCAAATCTGTGTAAGATATCAATCTTTTGGAAATATCCGGGAATGAATCTCTATTGAAATTCAGCATAATCGCCCCATAACTTTAATGAAAATATTTCAAACGATTAGGATATTAAACAATATATGAAAGCTTTTTAGTTGCAATGGATAATAACCAGCGCCATCTTTCGGGCTAATTTGTAAATTAAAACCATCCAGGACGCCACCCAATGCATAAAAAAAAATTCATTCAAACCGGTCCAGCAAAAATTAGTAGTAAGCAAACATGTGTAGTATGCGCGGAATATCTTGTGTTTTCGAATGATGTAAATATTTTTTGTAAATACAGTAGACTCGCGGTAACAAAAACACTGCCTTACGTGAACACCGGATAAGATGAACATAATTTTTTTTACACTGACTACTCTGTAGCGTGAACACAGTGAGAAAGCCTTATAACGTGAACAAATTTGTCGGTTATGCAAATCGTTTTCATAAAAATGGGTATCCCCATAAATGATTTCACAGGTCTAGTTTAGTGCGTGCTGCTGATTTAGCATGACCTAATCTAAAGTTTTTCGTGAAAAATGTCACAAAAACTACCAAAAATCTAAAGTTAAACTTCTTGTGATTGGAAAGGCAAAAAATCCTCGCTCTTTTAGACATTTTGTATCTCCTGGAAAACAATAGCAAAATGCTGCCTGAACATTTTTATTTCTTTACTATACGTCTAGACGAGTCACCGATTTGCCCAGACTTGAACAAAACGTCGGCAGAGCAATTGTCAAAAAATTATTCATGATCTTTGATATGGTTAAAACGTGTAAAGTGTATTTTGTTGCAATTTGTATGTGTCGTCTCTTTCTTTCATATTTAAAATGCCTTTTAATATCAGACATCGTTGTTCGAACAAATGTTCTGACAACGCTGTTTGAACAAGAGCAAAAAATGGTAACACATATTTTTAATTAATTTTAAAGTATTTTTTTTCCTTACAAACCAATCCAATCCAAA
The DNA here is from genome assembly GCA_941918925.1 of Phyto melanocephala. Lineage (NCBI taxonomy): Eukaryota > Metazoa > Arthropoda > Insecta > Diptera > Rhinophoridae > Phyto > Phyto melanocephala. The sequence continues at coordinate 41,655,627 of OW799234.1, read as the reverse complement.
ATACAAAAAAATATATGAATTTGAGTTAAAAAAAAAAGTTTTAAAATTTTGATATTGGATCATTATTAACATAGGTTTTTGTAAATATCTTCGAAACTACATAACCGATTTAAAATAAAATAAAAAAAAGCAAACAAAATAAATATGTATGTATATATGTACATATGTATAAGGCATTGGTGTTGCAATATGAAAATTGGATTTTGCCACGACCCTCCGCCCGCAGACCGAATGTCAAAAATCAGACTTCACAGTGTCGCCAGCCTTAATATTCTGAAGATTCCCTGAAAATTTCATCAAAATCTGCCCAGCCGTTTTGGAGTCCATACGTCACATACATACATACATCCTGTTTTATAAATATAGAAGATAGATTCCAAAAACTTACAAACTAAAATCAATTGTTTTAAGCTTCTAGAGTCAGTATTGGCAATGAAAACACTATAAAAAAATAAAACTCATGCTGGCCGCAAAATGGTGGACAAAAAATTGTATATGTGTCAAATTTGGTATTTTAAAATATGTATAATAATCGGTTTGAAATAGGTAATCCCTTTATACTAAAATAGTGTGCCCCTGTGGACTAGTCAGTAAAGGACAAGTCAGTTGTTTGGGGGTTGCGGGTTCGATTCCCGCCGGAGACTCTGGAATTGTCTGCTTTTCTTTCTCTTCTATCCTAAATATTTCTATTCTTATTCTATTCTTCTCTCTATTAAGGCGTCACAATGGACCGTAATGGTCTCCGAGTGAAGGTGTGAGGGTAACTTTGCACCAGCCTTACTACCTACCTAATACTAAAATATGAACTACTTTCTTTGTGTATTTTTGATTTGCTATTAAAATATTTTCGTAAATTTAGTCTTGGGCGTTAAAGTAGGCGTGTTAATATAAGTAGGTAGTTTCTGCTAATAAATTCAACTTAGATATTTGAATATATGTATGTAGTTTTTTATTCTTTGCTCACAGAGGACATGAATTTAAGATAAATTGTTATAGGTATAAAAGGTAGACTTTTAAGTTTAAGACATTGACTAGAAAGCTACATATATGTGCGAATCTTTATGATGTCGGTTTTATGAGCTTTTAAATGTCATTAACAGTAGGTTAAGTAAAAAGTGAGCATAGTAGTAGTGTCAAATATTTTTTTTTGCAAATAAATTAAACTTCGATATTTCAACGGACGGACATAGCTAGACCCTTATAAAATTAAACCAGGACTCAGGAAATATACCTATACTTTATGAGAATATACCTACACTTAACTCAATACGAAATCGCGCACGTTACTTTTTTGCAACACATCTACCTTATTATAGCACGGTTATCTGATGGAGTTATTAAAATGTAAACAAGATCACGTAAAAATTTTTTTAAATATAAAAAAAAGCAATTTAAAATAATCACTTACACCGACGACCACATAATTGCTGCCGAAATCTTGGTTTTCTTGTTGAGTGTTTGGATTTATTAATATTCAGTTTTTAATATTTAAAGTTTTGTAGGTTTTATGAAATATAATGGAAATAACTGCACTGAAAAATATGTACACAAAAGCTACTAGGAATAATTTTCCTGCAATATGTGCCTATCATCATTTGTTTGAAGGAAAGTCAATATAAAGTTTTTTTAATTTTTTTGGTTTAAACAAAAATACACAAATTTACAATGTAGCGATAAAGCGTAAATTATTGAAAAATATAATTTTTTCCATATTTTTTGTTTTGATTATACTCATTAAGTACGAATGAACACATGTACAAATATAGAGACTGATATGTATCTGATATTTTATCACTATAAGAGATAACAAACTCAAGTTATCTGTTGTATTATTTTTCAAAAGGTATTATTACACATATTTCCTTTCATAAGTTAAAAGCTACACAAACTATTTGTTTGTTTTTAGTTTCTATTAAAAAAAACACTGCAACATTAATGTCGAATATAACTTGTTGGTATTAACCAAGGCATAAATCAATTTCCCTTGGTATTTACTTTTTTCTAGAACTAATTAATTATTTAAAATATCAATTACAAAATATTTATTTTTTTTTTTGTTACTCTTTAAGATATAACTACTTTATTTTTTTAGCGTTCATCGTTTCTACAAAACAAAATAAGCCAGATATGAAGTTATCCAAGAATATATTAAATATATTTATAGTGATGGTGTACCGATTACGTACCAATATAATTAAAGCAACTATGTTTTTAAAAGTAACCAATCTGTTGATACAAAGTTGCCAGATTGTGCTTGTAGCAGCCTTAAAACATATATTAATTTGTTTGGACAATTCACACTACAAGTTTTCATTTCAGGGGGGTTACCAACTACATTTCATTGGCACATTTTTAATAAAACAATTGGCATTAACTGTTATAACCATTTATTCTAGTGACTGTTCAACACTTTGATGCCCGAATTATTATGCCTACCCAAATGAACTCTAAAGTATATATGTATGTACATACCGCCATGATATAAGTAGACTGGTTTTCGAATAAAATATAGTTTTTATTTGAGCGAACAAACAGCATATTCTCTATTGACTTACTAAATAACATATGTATGTGGGTCAATGGGAATCAAATACAATTACTAAGATTTCATGATGACATTTAAATCATTAACACTAATTGTAAAACTTATAAATACAAACATAGAGGGTAAGATTTAAATGTATTATAGTAAAACTCAATATAACAGATGGACAATAAGAAGTATATTGAGTGAATTAGGAATCACTCAATACTAGATAATAAGTAAGACTAGTATACTTATTAATAACAAGTAACAGTGCTATATTCGGCCATGCCGAATCTTATATACCCTTCACAACGTGTAGTCATGCAATAACAATTGTTTGTATCACCATTCATCTCATATCAAATACGTACATATGTATATACTGGTTAGAATAAATGTGGCATCGAATCCCAGCTGAGCCAAAAAAATTTTATTTTATTTAATATATTATTTATATTTTGTGATTATTTTTTTTTTATATTTTTTTTTTAATTTTTTAAAAAAATTTTTAAAAATTTTTAAAAAATTTTTAAAAGTTTTTTTTAAATTATTTTAAATTTTTTTTTTGTAATTTTTTTTATTATTTTTTTTTTATTTTTAATATTTTTTCTTTTTGTAATTTCCTCTTTTTTTGTATGGTTTTTACATATATTTATGTATGTATGTTGTTGTTGTAATTGTGTAAAAAACGAGGTGGTCGTGGTTTTTTGCTCATATCTCAAAAAGTTATGGGGCGATTGTGCTGAATTTCAATAGCGATTCATTCCTGAATATTTCCAAGAGATTGATACCATATAAAGATCTGAGGAACATATAGTTGCTTCTAAAAGTTGATTTCAACCAACACACGGACAGACGGTCAGGGCTTAATCGACTCCTCTATTCATAAGCTTTCAGAAAATATATACTTTATGGGGTTGGAAATGAAAATTGTAGAAATTACAAACGGAATGACAAAGCTATATATACCCTTGTGCACCACAGGTGAAGGGTATAAAAAGTAATTGATTATTAATGATTAATCTAAGAAATTCTGATAAGCACAAGTCTTATCATTTTAAATAAGGACTCCAATATACACAGCTTATGCTTAGTTGGAAATCCTTAAATTAAAAGTGTAATAATAGAAAAAACTATTAAGAACCCATTAAATGGCGATGGGACTTGCTGTTAATTAAGAAAATAACCACAGTGTGAATTTTAATTATACATACGTATAAAGGCGAGTTTAATCAGGTGATCTCTTCCCTACAAAAGCACTTAACTCTATTTTTTTTTATATATGAACCAAATTGTCAAAAAATTTTTGACTAAACAAAAACACACGTTTGTTAATATTTTTATTTCAAAGCAAATTAAGTAAATCACACTAAAGGTAAAGAATTTTAATGTTTTTTTTTCAAAAATTTATATTTTTTTATATTTTGTCATCAGTAAAGGCCACGACTGACTATCCTACAAAGTCGTGCGATTATGTCAAATAAAAATCTGATAGTTTTCTGTCCTACATAAAAAAATTGCAACAAAATGTGTTGTTGGATGCCACACTGTCATACTTGCTTTAAAAAAGCAACTCTGATCGCACAGAAACTATTATTTTATGAAAATTTCCAAAAGATTATCAAATCGGACACACTTGTCAAAAAATCTGTCACACATGTGCACTTTGTGTCCACACTATCCCACTTTCTAAACACACATACAATTTTTGACATATCGAACGATTAAATCTGATAGTCAGTCATGTCCTTAAGTACACGAAATAAAGTTTCACTACCCTTAAAATATTTTTTTACACATCCCACATTTTTTCACTAAAATTCTTACAATTTGTTGGTTTTTGAACTAAAACACAAATATTTTATGTTTTTTAATTTTTGTAAAATTAACACAAATGTACATATATTTAATATACCCGCCACCAAAAAATGATGGGTGTATATTCATTCTGTTTGTAACACATCGAAATAACCATTTTAAGCCCCATAAAGTATATATATTCTGAATCGCGGTTTCATTTTATGACGATCTAGTTAGCTATGTGCGTCCGTCTGTCCATCTGTTGAAAGCACGATAGATGTCGAACCAAAAAAGCTATGGGGCTCAAATTTTGCCAGAATATTTCTTATAAACAAAATTTGTTTGTTATTGAAAATGGGCTTAATCGGAATATTAGGAAGAGCTCGTAATGTAAGAGTAGGTCAAAAAAACCGTGTCCTTCCAACATCAAATAAAATGCAATTGTGTCCAAACGTACTAACGTAAAGCCATGAAATTTCGAATGTATTTTTCCTGAGTAAAAAAAAATGCCTTTCCATGAAAACTGCCTAAATCTATAAATTAGGAAAGGAAATATACATCAAAACGTACGAATATGTATACCGCGCAGTGCATTTTTGGGTATATTTAAACGTAATAAAGCTGACAATATTAGATGCATGATTCTGAAATTTTGAAAACATCGTTTTTTGATCAAAGGCTTTGTACTTACAGAAAATAAATGTGACATGCTCACTTTTACGCCCACCTTCCATACAACGCTTTATCTCAAATTCATAAAATATCTCTATATATAAAATTTTGGAAGAATAAAGGACTATATTGAAATATCTTATTATACCCTTCACACAGTGAAAAAGGGTATATATAGGTTTGTCATTCCGTGTAAAATTTCTACAATTTCTACAAATATTGGAGTGTGTCAAGCATCAGTCCTATATGCGTATATCTGTTGCATTTTAATATGTAACGCATAGCTCTATTTTGAAGTTTCTGCAGTCTTTATAACTGTGTTTTTATGCAGCAAGTGTATAAAATTGTTGATCCAAATTCAAAGTGTGGTTTGATCATAGTGTTGTACATATTTATTGCTGTAATTATCGATACTTTGTTCCGCACTCTTTTTAATAAGACAATTTTTTTGCCAATTTTTTTTTTGCCAATTTTCTTACATATATATTCAACGTGTTGTTTAAATTTTATTAGCATAAAATACTTCGACACGCCTACTATAACGCCCACTTTTCACGTAATATACTGTTAACGAAATTTAAAAGCTCATAAAACCGACGAAATTAGAGATAAGATGATGAAATTTCGTACATATAACTTTCTAGTCAATGTCATTGTTATGCCAGAAAATAAGGTGGCATGCCCACTTTAACACGTACCTCCCATATAACGCTTTATCATAAATTCATATAATTTGTCTATGAACAAAGCTTTTGACGAATAGAGGACTATATTGAAATACCTAAGTTATATATATATATATATATATATATATATATATTAGCAGAAACTATATTGATACGTGTATTATAACGCCCAATTTCATTGAAAGACTACTTTTTCGAAAATATTTAACTAAATTAGCGAAGTTATACAAAGAAAGTATAAAGATATTATTCCATAGCGATTAATAACAAAATAATAAACAAAATTCAGCACAGAAGGATATAGTGCTCTTACTTGTTTTTAATTCAATCGGATTTTATGTATAGAAATTTAATTTTTAAACTTTTATTAAAGTTTTCCGGCAAATAAATTTAAAAAAACATAAAAATTTTGACATTTGGGTCTTAATCTTCGTTCACAGCTGACGAACAGCTGGGCTAAAGAGTTCCTCCTTTCATAAGCTTTCAGAAAATATATACTTTATGGGGTCGGAAATGAAAATTGTAGAAATTACAAACGGAATGACAAAGCTATATATACCCTTGTGCACCACAGGTGAAAGGTAAAAAAATAACATAAATGAGGACGTAACAAAAAATATTGCATTTGTTTCAAAAGGCAATACATATATAGATCGAGTTGAACTACAAATAGTATCTTAAGTTACTAACGTGGTCAAAAACACAAATTAAACGTCGTTTTTCGATATTAATATTGATATTATTTTAATAAACGAATTACCAATGCTTTAACATTTTTGACTGTATTTCAGAACCATGCACTATATTTTCAAACTTAATTTTGAAAATGATCTAATGTATTTCAAAAGTTATTAATTAAATTTCAAAAATAGTAAATAGAATTTCGAAATTGGTAATTGAATTTCGAAAACTACGAGTAGAATTTTAAAAATAATCTACAATATGTAAATTCAATTGATTTGTTTTTTAAAATTACAATAATATTCCATTAATACTTTTAAAATACTATTTATAACTTAAAAAATATCAATTGTAATTGACAAATTATCAATTTTTAAGTAGACCTAGGGACATTATTATTATTATTGTTTGGCAAATAAATGGCTTTGTATTATAAACCCTTAATTTATTATTTTTTTATTCATTAAATATTATTAAAATTAAAAATAATAACAATAAAAAAAAATGGAAGTTGTAATAATGCAAAGCTATTTATCGAGCAGACAAAAAGTCGACTATAATATTATTTTTAATAATTTTTTTTAAGTTTATTTTAAAGACAATAACAATTTTTTATGAACAATAAAGTAGTCTACTTTAAAATTGATAATTTGTCAATTACAATTGATATTTTTTAAACCATTACACTCACTGGAAAGGGTATAACAACTTGCTAAATTAAAGCATAAAAACGTTTTGAAATATGAACAACTTGCTGAGAATTTCTGTGAACGTTCTGAGAATTTGTTTTAACTGTTGCTTTTGCATTTAATTATTTACAGTTTTCAAGCACAAAAACAAAACAGAAAATTGTGTGCTACAGGCCGAAGCCTGTGAAATCCTGTGTTTTTTTCGGTGTGTTTTTTTTTTCTTCTACAAAACTGAAGCATGTGATTTAATTTTTGTTTCCTTGCTTTGCTGATGGCTTCTGCTTGTTTCTTTAAAAAAGATTTTTTAGTTGTTTTTCCCCTTTTTATTTCTTTCAAAAAGCAATAAAAAAAGGAAAAAGAACAAAAATTAGTGTAAAAGGAATATAGAAAAAAGTTAACTAAAACAGAAAACATGCCTTTCGTTTATCGTTTTTTTTCCTCTACACACTTTGCGCCAATGCTTGTCAAACGCGATATAAAAAAAGAGATTTCAGTGCCAAGAATTGTCAAACTCCATATGTAAAAAAGAGGGAAAACAAATACTTTCTCTTTACGCTATCAGCTTATGTAAATACTACCATGGTACAATGTATGTATGTGTATAGTATACAAAAATTTCAAGAAATTACTTTCATGTTTAAATGTGGGATTACATATGAAACTGAAAGTTCATATAAAAAATATTGTCGATGTAAATAGTTTTAATAATTGCTATATTTATTTATATAGTTTGAGAGATTTTGTCTCCATTTTTACTACCTTTGGAGTTGCCTAGAATATTACATACACAATTTTAAAAGGCAATAGCTAGAAATTATAATGATTGTTAATCTTTAATAAAATTATTATTCTTAAAATAATTTATGTCTTTTCTTTATGCTGGGTCTACACGTAACAATTTTCATTGCTAAACATAAGCAAAAACGTCGGCAGAATAACGGCACTTTATTGTTAAAGTGTGTTTATTTTCATTGGGTGGAGAACACGACACAAGTAATTTATTTATAAAATTTAATATTTTTGTTTTAATTTTGATGGGTTTTTTTGAAATACCTTACTCTAAATTATTATCAGGTAAAATTATTTTAATTTTCCTTTGTTTCTGCAAAGAAAAACAATAACTTCAAATAAAAATAAAAGGATTTTGACAGCTAATTGCAGCAATAATGGTCAAGCAATCAGCAGAGCAATGATTGCGCAATGAATTGCTACATATATCAATTTGCGGTCTACACATCGCAATTTCTATGGACGCTATCAAATTTGACAAGTGCGGTAATAAATATTGCTACGTGGAGACCCCGGATTATGAATACTCTAAAAACAAATTTTAAAAATCTGTTCATATGCGTACAAAAAAGGTTATATATACAAGTATTGTTTTACCAAAATCCTGTGAATTTGTAGTGTTTATCTATTTATTATTTTACTTATTAAAAACTTAAAAAAATACTTACTTGAAAATATTGTTGAAGTCTAAGTGGAAAGCAAAAGAAATTTTAGTGCTATAACGAAGAAGTGTGAGTGTACTGCGAATTTATGCTTTCATGTGTAAAGTCTAGTTTAAGTATACGGTTTTATCGTCTATATAAAAAAAAACTATAGAAAAAAATGTTTCTACTAAAGTTTATTCATTTGTAGGAGTAGTTACCCCCTCAATCACACAAGCGATTGCTTATGTGTTAATATAAGCAACAACGCCGGCAGAATGACAGCATTAATTTGCCAACGTTCAAGATAACGCTTGGTCTCCGCGTAGCAATTTTTATTGCTAGACATAAGCAAAAATGTCGGCAGAATAACGGCATTATATTGCTAAAGTATGTTTATTTTCATTGGTGGAGAACACGACACAAGTAATTTATTGATAAAATTTAATATTTTTGTTTTAATTTTTATGGGTTTGTTTGGAATACCTCACTCTAAATTATTAACAGGTAAAATAATTTTAATTTTCCTTTGTTTCTGCAAAGATTTGCGGCAATAATTGCTCAAGCAAGAGCAGTGATTGCGCAATGAATTGCTACATATAGTGAATTGCGATCTACACGTCACAATTTTTGTAGACGCAATCAAATTTGACAATTGAGGTAATAAATATTGATACGTGGAGACCTCTGAGATAAATCTCTAGCTGGTGAACACGTAATTGTCTTAAAACATAATATTGAAAATTTTGCTAATAAGATCGTTCTGTTGTTAAAAATTTAACAAAAAATGTATGTAAATAAATTTCACTATAACTACTAAATTAACACTATTCTTTTGCTCTTATATAAAGGGTCGGCCAAATAATTTTTTTTTTTTTGAAAATGCTATAAAAACAAGTGTAGCTTCGGCTGCGTGGCACGTAGCGCCGTTCTGTTGAAACTAAATAGTGCCAATATCCTTCTTTTTAATTTTTGTGAACAAAATTCGTTTATCATGGCCCGATAACGGCCGCTATTGACTACGGCCACTCCTTGCTCGCTTTCGAAGAATAATGGCCCAATTATGCCATTATATTTCCCAGCGTTGATCAAGCGTATACACAACCATATTCGTTCAGCGGAAGGATAAAACTAATTATCTGTCAAATCAGACATGAGCTAAGTGTTACCTTTCACGAAATAGGCACTAATTGAAAATCAAACGTTAGATGGAGGACCCTTTATAAAAATTTAATATTTATAATTACAATTATAATTTTAATATTTATTAATTTTTTCTGCGAAGTTTTCGTATACATTTGTTATTTTTTTTGCAATTGAATTTGGCAGCTTGTGTTAAAAGATTATTGTTCAGCAATGTATTATAAAATTGATTGCTAAATATGATACAAATTCATGCGGTTCACATGATATGTGGTATTGGCAATAGATTTTGACAATTGCTGTGGCAATGATTACCAAAATTATTATTAATGTGGTCGGGGGTGTGGCAATAGTAATGCTACGTGTAGCCAAAGTGAATAATTTGTTACTACAAACTCTATGTTAAAACAGCTAAGTTATCATCACTCAGTTTAACGAAACGAAAACTCAACTCTGTTAACAAGCTTATGTAGCTATATTATCTAGGTGCAGCCATATTTTGAACGTATTAAAGTTTCTTTTATTGTCAAATGTCAATTCATTGTATGTGGTGGTTGACAGTTAAAAAGCAAAAATGGTAGTTTAATGCTTATGTATTTCGTGCATGATTTTACCTTAAATACATGTTAACGCTTCTACGCCATTTTGTCTACAATTGTTCTTTTTTCATCATCCACCTTCATTTATTTTCCGGCTATCGAACTGGTGAGTTTTAATTGTGGTTGGTGTGTTCCGGAAGAATTTAATAAAAAAAAGGTTTAAAAAGCAGAAGTAAAAAATATTAAAAAGTGATTAGTATGGAAGGTGGTGTTAAATCTGAAGTAAATGGAAGTGGTCCATTACCACAAAGGCCTCAAAAAAATCAAGGAGGTAGTGCCAAGAATTTTAATAAGCCACAAATGGATGGTGGTCCAGCGGAAAAGAAACCACGTTTTAATCAAGGTGGTGGTCCGAATAATCAGAATAATAGAGGAGGATTTGGAAACAAAGGAGGCTTTGGGAATAATCGTAATCGCAACCGTGGAGGCGGAAATAATCGAGGCAATTTCCAAAACAATCAGGTATATTTTTATATATATATGTTGTGTAATAAAGTTGGCTTGTAAGTTTTCGTGTGTATAATAAAATGGCGGACATTTTTTTTCGCTTCACGAATGCCGGTCGGTTAAGTTCGTGTGTTCATTATGTTTTACTAGATGTTAAGTGGAAATAACAGAGCTGAAGTAAAAAGTCGTCGGCGGGTTATAGTCTGGTTTAGCCGCAATGTACAGTTGTGTGAAAAAAGGTGACAAATAATATTTTTTTTCTAATCGAAGAACTTTGCAAAGTTAGTACCATCATGTTCATAGGTATAATTCCATATCGTAATTTAACGTTATTTCATTTATATCTACAAAATTTTCTTTATTTTATTTCCAACGCCATCCTCGATATTGAATTTTGACGTAGTTATCTGTATTTTACTAGTCAAGCCCTCATTTAATACTAATTGATGGTGTTAAAAAAAATTTGATCCGCCATTTCGTTTTAGACGCCATCTTGGATTTAACATTTTTAATTACTCTATTCTGCTGCTCATGGTACAATCATCAGGTAGCCTCAGTTCTGCAACAACAAACTTAAATGTATTTTGTTGCTGGAAAACGACGACTTAAATGTCAAAAAGCAAATGTGTGTGCGTGTTTTTTTGGCGGTAGAATATATACGTACACAATAGGTTTGTTCGACGTAAATCCGGGTAAAGTCCGGTAAAATGAGAGTAAGCAAAAAATTCTCTCGGAAAACGATAAGTTTACCAAAATTTGCTAGAACGCAAAAAACCCGAAAAAAAACGTCAAAATTGTACAGCTGTTGTTTAGAGGTCCAGGTTGATATGCCCCCAGCCGGCTTACCGCCGTCGCCGAATTATTTTATTCGGATGAACCGCTTCAGGCTTTCTCGACTGATGCCGTTAAATGCTTTTTACAAACTAGAAATGAGAGGCATATATTTTTTTCATTCTCTTTTAAAACTTCCTAACATTTTTACAATTAAGAAATTTATTTTTCTAATTTTTTTCGCTGTCGTATGGTGTTTAGATCGTATAACGAACTACTAAAGAGATGATGAGAAAAAAATATGAAATATGAAAAAAAATGTATATAAAAAAATTAAAGAGAAATAAATGTACTATACAATTCCACCCGTTGCTACCGAACTTCGACTGTCTGCTTTTCAGTTTCTCTATTGTAAAAGGGGACTTAGCACTAAGTTTTAATGAAAAAGATTTAAAATAACTTTGTTATGTCCGCAATCAAACAATAGAGTATATATATATTACGGCTGCACTAAAAATTACAATAAAAACATATTAACATATATCGTTGTTTTTTTCAACTCTCTTTCATTCGTTCATATATGGTAATACGAAATCAATTTAATTTTCTATTATAAAAAAAAAACAGAAGTTTCTGTATGATAACGTTAAAATAGTTTAATCATTATTAGGTTTGATATAAGAAATTATATTGAGTTTTATATTTACATATATTTTATTCAAACTATATATTAAATTTTAATGTGAATCATTTTTATTTTGGCTTAAATTCATTTATTCATTTATTTAATTTTATAATTCAAATTTAATTAAATTGTAACCATTTTTAGGAATATTCTTTCTAAAATTATTTCCGATATTAGCCGAGTGGAATGCATTTTCGAAATCAGCTACGATTTCATCATCAGCACTCTTTATCGGTATACTTTATTATACCTTTTTATGCTTTATTCTTTCTTTATTTTTGATGAATTTTGAAAAAAATTACAATCTATATGAATGTGTTAATGTATCTATGTACATAGATATGTTCTTTATAGGCACCTTAAACTAGCAGAAATGTGACAAGCATAAACCTATATACAAACTGACAAATTTGAGAATTTTTCAATTTTTTCCTTACACAGTTTAAGGTGCCTTTAAGTATAACATGCTTATATAGTACATGTATATACAAAAATTTAAATGTGATTTGTAAATACTTTTATATATAAAATATTTTCTACTAAGTTTTTTTTGGACAATTAACAATTACTATTATTTCATTAACTAAACGAGAGAGTAAAAATTAGCGTAAAAATTTGCAAGTTAAAAAGTTTTCTAAAATTTTCAGCTAGTAAATTTTGTACTCAAAAATAAGTAATCAGCGGGGGTCGTTACACAACATTTTTCGAATTACTAGTATTAAGCAAACAAATTCGAACAATCAGATTCCCGAGTTTTTATTGGTTTTTAAATGGGTTTTCCCCGAAAAAAAAACACGTTGAACAAGTAAGAGTGCTATATTCGGCCGTGCCGAATCTTATATACCCTTCACAACGTGTAGTCATGCAATAACAATAGTTTGTATCACCATTCATCTCATATGAAAGACGTACATACATATAAAAAACATACATATGTATATAAAAACATCCCATTGCAAAATTATGAATTGGGTATGTTTCCAAAAAAAAAAAAAAAAATCAAAACAATAAAAAAATTAAAAAAATTTTTTTTTAAAAATAAAAAAAAATATAAAAAAAATGGTAAAAATATAAATAATATATAAAATAAAAAAAATTTTTTGGCTCAGCTGGGATTCGATGCCACGTTTTCTCTACCAGTATATATGTATGTGTTGTAATTGTGAAAAAAACGAGTTGGTCGTTATGGGGCGATTGTGCAGAATTTCAATAGCGATTCATTCCCGGATATTTTCAAAAGATTGCTACCATACACAGATCTGAGGAACATATAGTTGCTTCTAAAAGTTGATTTCAACTAACACACGAACAGACGGGCAGATGGTCAGGGCTTAAACGACTCTTACTTATAAGCTTTCAGAAAATATATACTTTATGGGGAAATTACAAACGGAATGACAAAGCTATATATACCCTTGTGCACCACAAGTGAAGGGTATAAAAAAGGAATAGCCAAGCAGAAAGTAACCACACTCGTAAATAAAAATTGTGCTGCCCATTTATAAATTATGAAAGATGATAGAAAGGAGAAAACATGGGAATAACTATTGTTGTGATCGGCGGCTAAAATGAAGCCGACGTAAGCCGACAAATTTTCGGCACACACAATTAATTGTGTGTGAGTAATAGCCTATGTGTGCAAAGCGTTCAATTATTTATGTGAGTGTTGTGAGAGAAATATTTGATTCAGGTGTAAATAACAAATTTGCTCTTTAATTCGAGTAAATACACTTGTGTGTCGATGTACATATTCTGTTTTATCAACACAACATGTGTTTTGTGTTTTAAATTTTTTTTTATCGTATTGAAAACAAAATATTAGTAAAAAGATGTTGCATTAAAAGGTGATACAAACTTTTTAGAAGCAAAAAGTAGTAGTTTTAAATATATTTTTTAACAAATGGAATTTTTATTAATTTGTTATTAATTTAGCACTCTTACTTGTTTTTTTTTAATTATGTCACACAGTTGACAATAATCACTATATCTACCGAATTTAATCGTAAACAAGTTAAAAAATTTTACAACTAAAATACACACTTAAAAGCAGATTTTTAATTTTTAATTAAAATAATTTTTATTTAAACAAATTAAATGTGTTTTCAATAAATAAAGTTAAAATAAAAATAAATTCAATACATTGACAATAATAGTAAGAAACTTAATTGCTATTGAAATTCAGCACGATCGCCCAATAACTTTCTGAGATATGAGCAAAAAACCGCGACCACCTCGTTTTTCTCAAAATTACAACAACAACATACATATATACTGGTTATAATAAACTTGGCATCGAATTACAGCTAAGCCAGAAAAAATTTTTTATTTTATTTATTTTTTTTTTAAATTTTTTTATATATTTTTTTTTTTAATTTTTTTATATATTTTTTTTTAATTTTTTTCTGCAATTTTTGTTTGTTTTTAATACATTTGTTTTTATTTTTTTTTTTAATTTTTATTTTAGAAACTAACATACGTAAACTCAATTATAATTTTACAATGGAATGTTTTTATATGACTACACGTTGTGAAAGGTATATAAGATTCGGCACTGCCTAATATAGCTCTGTTACATGTTTTTTTTGTTTGTTATTGTTTTGTTTATTTTATGAAATGTTGTCAACGTTTTTGAGAAACAAAAAATAAAACAAACAAAAAAGCGGTTAGTCGCTGAATTTGCCCATAAACCGCTGATTCAGCAACACTTTTAATATTTTAAGCTTAAAATGTCAATTTTAAGTTGAACAATTTTACTTTTTTTTTACATTTACTGTTTGTTTCTATCAATTCTATACATATCATTAATGAATAAAAATATAATGTAGTAAGTGCTTAAGAATTATTGCCTTTGTATACTGGTTTTGTCATATTGTAAATTTTTTTTTATAATATTATTATTGTTTTTGCATATAAAAAATACATTTATTACAACCATTTCATTTGATTACTTTTTTTGTTAAAATTTTAATTTTCCTCTTCACTTAACAAAATAAGAAAGTCAAGAAACACACGAATGATTAGTGTGATTTTTAACTTCGCTTAGGTTTTTTTATTGTAATATGTATGAATTTGAGTTCATCAAACAATAAACAATAATAGAGAAACACACACAATTAGTGTAAGTGTGTGTGGCTTACTTTTTAATGAACGGTGTTGTGTTGATCTCTCATTTAATATGATTGAGTGTGAATGACTCGCTCTCATTTTTTTTACACATTTGATAATAATATCAAATACACACACATCATTCATTTGGCTACCAAATCATTTGTGCAGACCTCTAATACGAATGGTACATATGGACTAATCCGAAAAATTTTAAACCAAAGGCAGAAATTTAAAGTTGTCCAAAATCCAAAAGTTTGTTAATAGAATAATAGGCTACATATTCAAGCTTCAAAATATATAAGCAATAAGGTTTTACGGTGGTTTAATTGTCCTTGGCAGAGGCTAACTTAAACGTACCTCTTGCTTTCATTTATTTTTGTAAAAAAGGGTATTTTTCATTGTCAAAAAAGTTGACAAAACAGTCGTTTCAGTATTTAGCGTTAAGCAAAACTTTAATTTGTTTAATTTTCTTTTATTTAAGATAAAAATCATATTTGTTAATTATCTAATATATATTAACAATTTGAACTAAAAATGGGTACTCTGTGTGTAACGTCCGTAACGGAAAATAGGGTTTTTTAAGTTTAACAGAATGAATTTTAATAATTTTGTTTTCTAAACTAGCTTTATAAACAGAGTTTTTTATGCACTTTAATCTGATGAAAAAAAGAAATACATTTATTACACTTTTTTTTTTTTGAAATATAAATGACAAAGTGTGTAACGTCCGTAACGGCATGAAAATACCCAAAATTTTATTTTAATATTATGAGGTTGAAGTGTTTATAATGGATTTTCATCTGTTGAATCTGGGCTTAAAATTGCCCTAGGTTGCCGAGAATCCGAAAAACTTCACCTCAAAGTAAGAAAAAGTGTGTTTAAATAACATGCGATCCCCCAATCTGCAACTTAAATGATGAATTTCTAATTCTTCTGAAACCTAAAATAATTCCTAAAAATCAATAATTAGTAATTAATAACCATGTTGTAGACCTCAACACCGATGTCCCCCTTCAAATATTTGACGGTACGCCATGCATGCAATATTTACGTACTAGATTTTCCGTCAGAAATTTTTTTGCTACTTCGCATGGAAAAGAAGCGATGGACGGTGTTGGTACTGTTGTTAAGCGAAAAGTTTGGCAACTAGTAAAAACCCAAAATCTCATCTTAAAAAACGCTCGAGATTTTCACAATCAAGCAAAAAAAAATTACGTTTTCCTAATTTACGTTGGTAAAAATTATGTCAAAACTATATCTGAGGAAATATCAAAAACATGGATAAATGTAAAAAATATTCCAGCTCTTAAATCATATCATTATTTTTCGGACTTTTCCAATGACAATATCTATATATATAAAAGTGAAACTCTGTGTGTGTGTGTGTGTGTGTGTGTGTGTTAGCTATAGACTCCGAAACTACAAAACCGATCGGGCTCAAACTTTGGTAAGTTGTTGTACACATACCAGGGAGTGTTTATGGGTGAAAAAAAGTGGGCGGAGCCACGCCCATAAAAAATTAAATATCAGTTTTAGCTACTTGCACTTGACCGATTTTTCTGAAACTTTGCACACATATCTAGCTGTCATGACTAAATAATTCCGTGATAAGAAAAGTGGGCGGGGCCACGCCCCTAAAAAAGTTTTAATTTTGAGGTACTTGCACTGGACCGATTTTTGTGAAACTTTGCACACATATTGAGCTGTCATGGGTTTATAATTTCGTGATTGAAAAAGTGGGCGGGGCCACGCCCATAAAAAATTAGTTATCAGTTTTAGCTACTTGCACTGGACCGAATTTTCTGAAACTTTGCAAACATACTGAGCTATCATGACTTTACACTTTCGTCCTTAGACAAGTGGGCAGTGCCACGCCCATTAAAAAATAGGTATCATTTTGAGGTACTTTCACTGGACCGATTTTTCTAAAACTTTGCACACATATTGAGTTGTCATGACTATGCAGTTTCGTATTTAGAAAAGTGGGCAGTGCCACGCCCATAAAAAAAGGTATAATTTTGAGGTACTTACACTGGACCGATTTTTCTGAAACTTTGCACACTTATTGAGCTGTCATGACTATATAGTTTCGTAATTAGAAAAGTGGGCAGTGCCACGCTCATAAAGAAAAAGTTATAGTTTTTAGCCTTGCACTTGATATTCGATTAAAATTTAGAATGCGATTAAAATTCAGGAAGGGGCGTAGCAACGCGCGCCGGGTTTGGCTAGTGTACTATAAAAGTAGCTCGAACAGCTGGGTCTATTAAGCATAAGATACAATGCAAGGCAAATATATTCATCAGGTACTCTTGATTCGTCAGCTGATTATTTTTTTCTTCACTTATTTTAAGTTTCAGCTGTCAAAATGCATAAATAAAAAACAATTTTCTCTCTTTTCTAATTTATTTCAAATGTCGAACTTCATACATAAAAAATATAAACAAAAAAATTCTCTCCGAACTGCAATTACCTGATGTATAAATATGCCTTGATACAATGTTAAACAGTCAAATAAACAAATAAATAAATGAATATAAGCTAATATAAGAGTAGTGAAATATTCTATAATATTTTTGTAACTAATAAATTAATAATTACAAGGATAAAAAGATTTTTAAATACATGAATGTCTTTTATATACACTAATTTGGTTTAATGGAAAAAGTGTAACGTCCGTAACGTAACGTCCGTAACAGACAAAAATTGAGATTTTTGTTTAACGGGACTATTTAGACTTCTTTTCTAAGCAGGATTGATATCGTCATATATTCCACTTAATTTTTTGTATATGAACTTTTTTTTGTTTATTATGCAAAATTAGCTAAAAATGTGCAATTGCACATAAGCCTCAAAATCAAC
Source organism: Phyto melanocephala (assembly GCA_941918925.1). NCBI lineage: Eukaryota > Metazoa > Arthropoda > Insecta > Diptera > Rhinophoridae > Phyto > Phyto melanocephala. The sequence continues at coordinate 41,637,530 of OW799234.1, read as the reverse complement.
TTCCATTTTTTGTAACGTCCGTAACGGAACTTTAACTAGCATAACTTTTTTCAAAAACAGTTAACCTTTAAGTTTAAAATAAGTTTTAAAGTACTTCCAAAGAACTGCATATTGCAAAGAATTTCATGAAAATATTCCAATGTGAACGCAAGCTGTGTCAATCTTAAGAAGCAAATTTGCGTGCGAATGTAACGTCCGTAACGCAGAATTAGCCCATATGGTACATATAGAAAGCATAAAACAAATGTTTGTTTATAAATATTTACCTGCCGCAAAAATTTAAATTCTTCATTATTTTGAACATTTTCTGCAATTTCACGCACAATATTATGCAAAAACCAATTATACACTTCACTATAGTTGCGTTTCAAGTCACAAAAAGCTGGAATGTATTCAAGAGAACTTAAAGACTATATGGTACTTTTCACTACCAAGCAACATTAAATTTGAACCTTTGAGAGATGTTTAAACTTTAAGTGGTACACATATGTACCTTCCGGGTCGAAAGGGTTAACTTATGAGTTATATCGACTATTGGACATACATTTGAACTGCTCACTCCACTGCTCTTTGCTAATCAGCAAAGACAGGGAGAGCTTTTTAAATTTATGTGAGGCCTTCTATTATTAATGTGAGTAGCCATGCCGAAAATGGGCGGGATCGGATAAGTGGGCGTGGTAGCTTCCATACAAAGTGAATTTTTAATATCATATCCTGAGTACTATCACAGGGAAAGCTTTTTAAATTTATGTTAGGCCTTCTAATATTAATGTGAGTAGCCATGCCGAAAATGGGCGGGATCGGATAAGTGGGCGTGGTAGCTCCTATACAAAGTGATTTTTCACATCATATATCTTGAGTACTATCACTGGGAGAGCTTTTTTAAATTGTGCGGTACCACCCGTGCAGCAGAAAGTGAGTTAGTTTAATAAAAATCTTCTAATATATAAAATTCACGTGTCACAGTGTTTGTCACCAAACTCTTCCGAAACGGCTGAACCGATTTCAATGAAATTTTGCATACACATTCTATCTTCTATATATATAAAAGTAAAACTCTGTGCGCTAGCTATAGACTCCGAAACTGTAAAACCGATCGGACTCAAACTTTGGCAAGTTGTTGTACACATTCCAGGGAGTGTTTATGGGTGGAAAAAGTGGGCGGGGCCACGCCCATAAAAAATTAGTTATAATTTTTAGCTACTTGCACTTGACCGATTTTACTGAAAGTTTGCATACATATTGAGCTGTCCTGACTTTATAATTTCGTGATCAGAAAAGTGGGCAGGGCCACGCCCATAAAAAGTTTTAATTTTGAGGTACTGGACTGTTTTTTCTAAATCTTTGCACACACATATTGAGCTCTCATGATTATACAATTTCATGGTTAGAAAAGTGGGCAGTGCCACGCCCATAAGAAATAAGTTATCATTTTTAGCTACTTGCACTAGATCTATTTTTCTCAAACTTTGACTATAATTTTGTGACTAGAAAAGTGGGCTGGATCACGCCCATAAAAAATGTCATAATTTTGAGGTACTTGCTCTGTTCCGATTTTTGTGAAACTTTCCACACATATTGAGTTGTCATGACTATAATATTTCTTGATTAGAAAAGTGGGCAGTGTCACGCCCATAAAAAAAATATAATTTTCAACTACTTGAACTTCAGCGATTATTCTGAAAATTTGCACACATATTGAGTTGTCATGACTACAATTTCTTGATTAAAAAAATGGGCAGTGCCATGCCCATTAAAAAAGTTATAATTTTTAGCTTTTTGCACTTGATATTCAATATAAACTTAGAATGAATTTATTAATTAAGGGGCGTAGCAACGCGCGCCGGGCTTTTCTAGTATTTTAATAAAACACAACTTTAATTTTTTAAATTAATTATTATATTTTATATTTCGTATTTATATTATTTTATCGTCGATGATTCCGGACGGCTCATTTAAATCCTTGTGCATGGTAAAGGCGTCCTTTGTATTACGGCTTGGATTACTAAAAAATCAAAAATTATGAAAATGTGCATATAGTACATAAATAAATATAATTCTGCTACTTTTTTTACTTACCGTTTACTTGTGTATTTTCTGCAAAGACTCGTCTAAAAATCCCAATATTGAAAAACTAATTTAAGAAATATTTATTATTTTAATGTTAAAAATTTAGCACTATTTTACAAAAATTTTTTATTTGAAAGTCAAGAATTCAACACAGATTAGCTGTCTCACTCTTGCTTATGCATTTTTTTCCCGGTAGCAGCAATTCAATATAAAATTGTTGCAAATGTGTTAGTAAAAACAGTTTGTATGTGTTAGTTTCAGTCATTCATTTCTTGTAGGGTTGTCGGTGGATATATTATACTTTTTAAACTTAAATACTTACTATGATTAGTTGCAAATATTTGTACTTTTGCAAAAGCGGTTTTATATCTGTATTTCCTAAATATATCGATATGTCACAAAATTGTTATTTAATGTGTAAAATGTAAAAATTTTTTACCATAAATTATAAAATTTATACATTTTTTCACTAATTAAAAAAACAAATGACATTAAAAAAAAGTACTAAATAATGCAACAGTGTGTACAAATCAAATGAAAAGAAAATTTTGTAAGCAAAGTACGATCAGATTCGCTGTTTGCTTAAGCAAATGACACTTGACGAAAAGTTTCTTAAGTATAAAGGCCTAACTATGGGTACGTTCGTAAGTGCAACAGTTGCGCATCACTGCAGCATAGTAAAACGTTCATTAATGCAACCATTGACAGCACTTTTAAGCGTCAAGCTCTAAACACATAGACGACAGCAGACTTCACAACTTCACGACTGCTCTGAAGTCAGATTTTGAAGACAGCAACAACATAATAATCAGCTGATGTGTATTTTAACAATACAAATTTCAGGGATGCCGCATATATATTTTATAATGAATAAAATTAAAGTTATTGATAAAAAAAAATGCAATATCACGAAAAACTACAAAAAAACATAAATTTATTTCTTTATTGTATTTTTGTAATGTTCTTTTATGTTTAATATTAAAAATAAGTTTTTGTTCTTATTTTTCCAATTTAATATAATGGCAACACTATTTGCTTATTGCTGCCCGTCAAAATAGAAAATAGCCTAAGTTGCCAGCCATGGTACAATCATCAGATAGCCTCAGTTCTGCAACAACAAAAATCTACATGTATTTTGTTGTTGGAAAACGACGACTTAAATGTCAAAAAGCAAATGTGAGCGTGTTTTTTGGCGGTAGAATATATACGTACACAATATATACACATACATAAACAAAATTTGACATTTTAGTTAAACCTTAAGGTAGAGAAAAAAAATCAGCTGTTTTAGTGAGGCTACCTGATAATTGTACCATGTTGCCAGCAGCAGCAAATGCTGTTGTGCAGTCGTGCTGCTGTGCTGCCGTCAAAATAATCGTTTTCATTCAAACACATGAATTTTATTTTTGACATATTGCTGCTTGCTGTCTGCTGTCGTCTATGTGTTTAGAGCTTCAAATGTTCTTTTTTGCAAACAGTTGGCAGTGCTGCCGCAAATTTCTGCAAATATGACAACAGTTAAGTTTCAATAGTGATTGAGTTTACATACAATGGAGAAATAATTAGCATTAAACAACAATTACTTTTTTAATTTAAATTAGTTTATATTTCTAGTTTTTTATTATATTTTATTATTATTATATTTTATTATTATTATATTTTATTATTATTATATTTTATTATTATTATTATATTTTATTATTATTATATTTTATTATTATTATATTTTATGATTTTTATATTTTATTATTATTATATTTTATTATTATTATATTTTATTATTATATTTTATTATTATTATATTTTTATTTTAGGAATCAATCTTCTTTTAACTTTTAGTTTATTTCTAATAATCAGAAGTCGTTTCATCTTGTTCCTAATTATTTTTTTTAATATTTGCTATTACTATTTTGGATAACATTATGGGCCAATTCAAAGTGGTTGCATATCAGTCGTATTTGTACTATTTCATATTATTTTATGCATGCTTAAAATTTTTGTTAGTAATTTCCATACAAAAAAATAATAAGACTTTACACATTTGTTTCCTATGTATAAGAAATTGTTTATGTTATACTTTTAACCATACTGTCTCTCAGAGAGAATTTCTTCGCTACTCACCTCTCAGAGATAATATTTTCTATTTTTTTCTTTCCTGTATACATACAATTTTTAACAGCGTCATCTCTTTGTCTTCTTTCTTGTATTAAATACATAATTTGTTAACAAAAGGTGTTCAAAGTCACTAGTCATATTAATATGAATTATACGACATAGTACAATATGAGAGTTTACTTTGAATTGGCCCTATATATTTTTTGCAGAACGTTTAAAACAGCAAACCCTGCGAAGTTGTTAAGCAGCTGCAATGCATCTGCAACAGCTGATCGCGCATCAGCAACTACATTTGGCATTACTGCCGCAGTGATGCACAAATTTGCAGCATTTACGATTGTACCCTATATTATGCTTTTGGCTTAAGTCGAAGGTCACTCACGACGATTTTAATTGCCCACCTTTTTCCATATTTTCTTTTGAACTTGCATTTATGTTCACAAACGACGATTCCTTTGGCGATTTTTCTGTTTTGTTTTAACTTTTATTTTCTTACAAATTGTCATTTGTGCCCAGCAATGCTATAATCATGATTTTGTCATATTTTTAAGGATTAGGATAAACCGTTATATGGGAGGTACGCGTTAAAGTGGGCGTGTCACTTAAACTTTTCGGCACAACAATTACATTGATTAGAAGGATATATGTAGAAAATTTCATCATCATACCTCTAATTTTGTCGGTTTTATGAGCTTTTAAATTTCATTAACGGTAGATAACGCGAAAAGTGGGCGTTATAGTAGGCGTGTCAAAAATGTTTTAGCGAATGAGTACATTTAAGATGTTTCAATATAGACTTTTATTGTTCTAAAATTTTATATGAATTTTAGGTAAAACGTTATATGGGAGGTGGGCGTAAAAGTGGGCGTGGCACCTTAATTTTGGCACGATAATGACATTGCCCAGGGGGATAAACGTAGCAAATTTTATCATCATACCTATAATTTTGGCGGTTTTATGAGCTTTTAAATTTCATTAACGGTAGATAACGCGAAAAGTGGGCGTTATAGTTGGCGTGTCAAAGTTGCTTTTGCTAATGAGTACAACCTAGATGTTTCCATATAGTCCTTTATTATTCCAAAATCTATATTAATAGAGAAATTATATGAATTTTGTGTAAAACGTTATATGGGAGATGGGCGTAAAAGTGGGCGTGGCACATTGATTTACCGTTACAAAAAAGCCTCTCACCAAAAAGCAAAGTGTGCAAAATTTCAGAGTCGTACATTTAATTTTGTTGCTTTAATGACGTTTTTGTTTTTAAATATACCGAAAAATACACTGTGCGGTATAAATTTTCGTACATTTTGATCGATAACTCGTTCCTAATGCATAGATTTAAATGATTTTCAGGGAAAAATATTGCTTTTACTCAGGAAATATATATTCGAAGTTTCATGAGTCTACGTTAATGCGTTTGGACACAATTCCATTTTATTCGATGTTTGAAGGACACGGTTTTTTCGACCTACTCTTGCCTTTCGAGCTATAACTCTCTTCCTAATATTCCGATTTAGCCCATTTTCAATACCATTTTCATTTTTCCGTGTGAAATTTCTACAATTTTCATTTCCGACCCCATAAAGTATATATTTTCTGAAAGCTTATGAATAGGGGAGTCGATTAAGATCTGTCCGTGCGTATGTTGAAATCAACTTTTTGAAGCCCCCCGATATCGCTTGTATGTACGTATTTCATATGAGATGAATGGTGATACAAACTATTGTTATTGCATGGCTATACGTTGTGAAGGGTATATAAGATTCGGCATGGCCAAATATATCACACTTACTTGTTCACTGTGTGAAGGCTATAATAACATGAAATCAATTGGGACAGATAATTCAATGTTTTGATTTTCAATACAGTACTGAGTTAAAGAGTTGATATTTACTCACAACACTTGTAGTTATTGGTATCAATTATCGTTCTATGAAAATATGAAATGAAAAGTTTTTGTGTGTAATATAATATGGTGCCACCATACCCTTTGCTATACAAAAACTTTTTCATTTCACAGTTTCACAGAACGAGAATTGAGCTCCTGATCAAAAGAGTGCTGATGATGAAACCGTAGCTGGTTTCGAAAATGCATTTCACTCAGCTAGTATCAGATGACTAATTTTTCCTTGATATTCTGTCGCTATTGCATTGAACTTATAGCCTAAAATTTAAAAATAAAACAAATAGAAAATATCACAAAATGTAATATTAAAAAGTACAATAAATAATTTGTATTGTAAATGTATCAAATTAATGTATATTTTGTTGTTCTTGCACCATTTATAATGTGCTCCACAAACACATATACTTTTTTAATAAAATTTTATTGAATTAAACATTTAAAACCCACTTTTCCATTCCTGTTATAAGAATTAACCTTAACAGAAAAAATCCCCTAAAAAGTTGCTTTGTTGTATCAATTCGCCGTTGCATATGCATACCTGTATGAATATGCCTTGGTAACGCTTATAAGTCGAAGGTCGCACACGACGATTTTAATTGCCCAACTTTTTACATATTTTCTTTTGAACTTGCTTTTATGTTCACACACGACACTTTCTTTGGCGATTTTTCTATTTTGTTTAGCTTTCATTTTCTTACAAATTGTCATTTGTGCCCAGCAATGCTATAATCATGATTTTGTCATATTTTTAAGGATTTTTTTTTTGCTAAAATATGATTTATGATTTTTTCCCCCAATATAATGATTTTTATTTTAGAAATTATATATATTTTTTTTTTGTTTTAAGTTGTAGATAATAATAATAATTTTTCTACAATTCTTATCAACAATCAATTTTTAAACCAATAAAGTTTTATATCAGTTTGTCACAGGTCTATTAAAAACAGGTCGAACTCTATCTGTGTTTTTAAAGTAAATTCTTAACATAATTATCAAAATTAACATAATTTTTCAAACCACATCCTCTCAAATACAAAGAATTTATGATGAAATGCTATGTCTTTATCTTAAAATTTTAGATAATTTTAAAAAACCAAATTACGTTAACATCAATTTAATTAATGAACTTGATTTTTGAATTGTTTCGTTTACAATACAAAGATATTTATTTGGGCGCGTTTGTAAAAGAAAAAAATTTCCAATCTTAAACTTGGAGAAAATAAAAATAAAAATTGTTGAAAATTGTACTTCATTTTATATTGAGTTGTGTAAGCAAATACTGAAACGATTTGATTTTAACCATAATTATTTTAAAGAAATTTTTTTCATTATTATGTCTTGACCCTTTAAAAATAGTAAATAGAAAAGTAGCTTCTTTAACAGGTTTAATACAAAACTTTTCAAATTTATTCAATTGATGAGAATGATGTTCAAAACCTAGAAGACGAGTTTAGAGAACTACGCCTTCTCCACTTCGACGAACATTTTACAACTTTAAATGAAGTTGTGAAGAATTTCGGTCAGAAGTCTCAAAAATAACTCGAGCTGACAAAATCTTAGCCTTTCCGACCCTGTCAAAATTTGTTCTATTTCTTCTGCAAATGTTGAACGAATATTTTAAGTTTTAAATTTAAATAAAACAAAATATAGAAATAGATTAGATAACAGCACTCTTAAGGGTATATTATATTAAAAAAAACTTTCAAGTAAACGATTGTTCATGCTATCATTAAAAATATATTAAGGTATAAATACAAATATGAAACCTATTCTGTATAATAATAATGATGATTCCTAAAATACTTTAATTCATATGTATTGTTAAATGTTTGATTGTTTTTTATATTAAAACATTCAAGTTTTTTTATGTTTCTACATTTCGAATGATTAGATATGCAATTTGAATATATTAATATACTACAAAGTATCTGTCAATTTGATTTTATTCACAAGCTGCTATATGAATATGTATATTTATTTTCATATGAATTTAATATATTTTTTTTGTTTTAAATAACTTATCTAATAAATTTTTATTGTTTTTTTTTGCGATTGTAATAAAATGTTTGAACAAAAATAATTTAATAATTTTCTTCAAAATATGATTTTTTTGCCCTAAGTGATGATTTTCTCTCCAAAGCTTCTGGCAACGCTGCTTTTGCCGTTAATAGCAATAAGAAAAACAAGTAACAGTGCTATATTCGGCCGTGCCGAATCTTATATACCCTTCACAACGTGTAGTCATGCAATAACAATTGTTTGCATCACCATTCATCCCATATAAAATACGTGCATACGTACACGTTAGAATAAATGTGGCATCGAATCCCAGCTGAGCCAAAAAAATTTTATTTTATTTTATTTAATATATTATTTATATTTTATTATTTTTTTTTATATTTTTTTTTAAATTTTTTTAAAAAATTTTTTTAGAAATTTATAATTAATAAAATTTTTTTTTTGTAGTTTTTTTTATTATTTTTTTCTTATTTAATATTTTTTTTTTTTTGTAATTTTTTTTGTTTGGTATGTTTTTTACATGTATGTGTGTATGTATGTTGTTGTTGTAATTGTGAAAAAAAACGAGGTGGTCGTGGTTTTTTGCTCATATCTCAGAAAGTTATGGGGCGATTGTGCTGAATTTCAATAGCGATTCATTCCTGGATATTTTCAAGAGATTGATACCATATACAGATCTGAGGAACATATAGTTGCTTCTAAAAGTTGATTTCAACCAACACACGGGCAGACGGACAGACGGTCAGGGCTTAATCGACTCCTCTATTCATAAGCTTTCAGAAAATATATACTTTATGGGGTCGGAAATGAAAATTGTAGAAATTACAAACGGAAGGACAAAGCTATACATATATACCCTTGTGCACCACAGGTGAAGTGTATAAAAACATACATAAAATAATATAATTGACTTTTATTAACGCTTTTAATTAAAATATTTTTACTAAAATATTTTCTTTGTGTTTTTTCATTTTTAAATATTTTAAATGTTTAATTTGTGACGTTTTTAATTCAAATTTTAAATTACTTACACACCTAGAAGCGAAACACCGAATGAAAAGAAATGTCAAATATTAAAAAAAATAAAAATTGCTTCAAATAGCCGAGTACCGGCGATTATTTTTCCCTTCGTTTTCTCCTCACCTAAAACGGTAAAAACATCTATAAACTCAAGAATTGCCCAACTATAATCGTCGTGTGTGACCATCGACTAAGCAAATGTGCGAATACATAAAATTAAATGTATACAACTATATTGTACTTAAGAAACTTTTCGTCAAGTGTCATTTTCTTAAGCAAACAGCGACTCTGATCGTACTTTGCTTACGAATATAGATTTTCATTTGGTTTGTACACACTTGCATTATTTAGTACTTTTTATTAATGTCATTTGTTTTTTTAATTAGTGAAAAAATGTATAAATTTTATAATTTATGGTAAAAAATTTTTACATTTTACACATTAAATAACAATTTTGTGACAATATCGATATCTTAAGAAATACGGAAATAAAACAGTTTTTGCAAAAGTACAAATATTTGCAACTAATCATAGTAAGTATTTAAGTTTAAAAAGTACAATATATCCACCGACAAGTCTTCAAAAATTTGCTTAAGCATTTGACAGACTTTTCGTTGATTTTTGACAGTAGCTTAAGCCAGCAAAAGCATAATATAGTTAGACTTTAACTATATCATAAAATAAACAGCAAAAAATAACTTTTATTCTTGCTCGAAAAAATAAAAAGCAAAAAATAACTTATTTTTGATCAAAATAATAAAAATCAAAAAATAACTTTTATTTTTGATCGAACAAATAAAAAAGCAAAAAATAACTTATTTTTGCTCAAAAAAATAAAAAATAACTTATTTTTGATCGAAAAAATAAAAATCAAAAAAATAATTTTTATTTTTGCTAAAAAAAAAAAAAAATAAAAATCAAAAAATAACTTTATTCTTGCTCGAAAAAATAAAAATCAAAATTTTAAAAAGCAACATTTTATCATAGACTAATGCATAAGGATCAATATGGTATAATTGAATCCGTTTTCCGACGTTTACTTCTATATGCTTTTTTTGTTTTAAAGTTTCAAAATAACTGCCCAGCAAAAAAAATAGAAGTAGTGCAAAGCGAATTACATTTTCAAGACTTCTAAATCAATTGTGTAAAAGCATTCATTCTAAATGACTTCCTAAATGTGAAATAATTTTTCATAGTTGATGTGTTTAAAAATGAATGCAACATCATGCAAAATATCTTAAAGAATTCATGTAAACAAACAAATTCAACTCATGAAACATCCGATGCTTCTCATCAAATATGCATGAGTTCTAAATATGTACTTAGAATGGAGTGCAGTTCTTTAATGTATTCATGTAAACACATGATCTCCAATGACACGCTAATGTTAAAATCATTAGTGTTTTCACCTAAATTTAATCACTTCTTCACCAGTTGAACCCCTGCAAATCCACTTTGTATACCCTTCACACAGTGAAAAAGGGTATATATAGGTTTGTCATTCCGTGTGAAATTTCTACAATTTTCATTTCCGACCCCATAAAGTATATATTTTCTAAAAGCTTATGAATAGAGGAGTCGATTAAGCCCTGACCGTCTGTCCGTGTGTTGGTTGAAATCAACTTTTAGAAGCAACTATATGTTCCTTAGATCTCTATATGGTATCAATCTCTTGGAAATATTCAGGAATGAATCGCTATTGAAATTCAGCACCATCGCCCAATAACTTTCTGAGATATGAGCAAAAAACCACGACCACCTCGTTTTTTTACACAATTACAACAACAACATACATACATAAATATAGTATGTAAAAACCATACAAAACAAGTAACAGTGCTATATTCGGCCGTGCCGAATCTTATATACCCTTCACAACGTGTAGTCATGCAATAACAATTGTTTGTATCACATTCATCCCATATAAAATACATGCATACGTACACGTTAGAATTAATGTGGCATCGAATCCCAGCTGAGCCAAAAAAATTTTATTTTATTTTATTTAATATATTATTTATATTTTATTATTTTTTTTTATATTTTTTTTAAATTTTTTTAAAAAATTTTTTTAGAAAAATTTTTAAAAAATTTTTTTAAATTTTTTTTTAAATTTTTTAAAATTTTTTTTTTTTTAGTTTTTTTTATTATTTTTTTCTTATTTTTAATTTTTTTTTTTTTTTTAATTTTTTTTTTTTGGTATGTTTTTTACATGTATGTATGTATGTATGTATGTTGTTGTTGTAATTGTGAAAAAAAACGAGGTGGTCGTGATTTTTTGCTCATATCTCAGAAAGTTATGGGGCGATTGTGCTGAATTTCAATAGCGATTCATTCCTGGATATTTCCAAGAGATTGATACCATACACAGATCTGAGGAACATATAGTTGCTTCTAAAAGTTGATTTCAACCAACACACGGACAGACGGGCAGACGGACAGACGGTCAGGGCTTAATCGACTCCTCTATTCATAAGCTTTCAGAAAATATATACTTTATGGGGTCGGAAATGAAAATTGTAGAAATTACAAACGGAATGACAAAGCTATATATACCCTTGTGCACCACAGGTGAAGGGTATAAAAAGAAAAAATTGCAAAAAGAAAAAATACTAAAAATAAAAAAAAAATAATAAAAAAAATTATAAAAAAAAAATTTTAAAATAATTTTAAAAAATTTTTTAAAAAAATTAAAAAAAAATATATAAAAAAAAATAATAAAATATAAATAATATATTATATAAAATACAATTTTTTGGCTCAGCTGGGATTCGATGCCACATTTATTCTAACCAGTATATACATATTGCTACGTTTATACCTTTTATAAACTTTGGTTTACTTCCTTTAAATAAACCTCTTGAGTTCTTTTATTGCAATTAAAAACAGTTGAAATTCGTTATAAAATTAAGAGCACTTTATTTACTTAAACACACTCAAAGATTGCTTTAATATCACTTTACTTATTACACTTATCACTTTGATTATCAAACACACTTTGATACGCACCTTACAAGCTCTACTGTAATACTGATCACGTTAGCTGTGTTGTTCGGCTATTTATAGTAACATAGTGGTGTTCGGTAACATTCGACAAAGTTCTCGTATGTACATTCTAGTACATTCGAAAACCGTTAAATTTAAATTAAGACGTTAAGTAATATGCACGAATAATAGAAGTGCCTAAAAGTATGCTACACAAAATAACAAACAACATTTTCGAAAAACCAGCAAAACAAACTAATACAAATACAACTACAGTAACTTTAACTGCTACAAATAAAATAAATTAAAATGTAAATTAAGCTACTTAAAAATAAATCTGTAACACTACCGCCCGCTTAAGCCTGTTCGTCCCGAATAGGCACAAATTCACTTTTTCCGTACTTAGCGAGGCGCTCGAGATGAACCACTTTCATCTTTGATCTTGGGCTATTGTACTTCTGTATTCTATACACGACATCATTTATTCTTTTTATCACCTTATACGGCCCATCCCAATGAGTTTGGAGTTTAGGAGACAGTCCTTTTTTTCGTTGTGGGTTATATAGTAGAACTAGCTGACCCTCATTAAAGCCTTCACAATTCGCTGCTCTGTCATATCTGGCCTTCATCTTGTCGCTGGTCATTTTTATTCGGCCACGAACGAATTCATGAATTTCGTCTAGATCTTTTTGTCCCCTTGAATTACATTCTTCGTGCTCATTTATTGTCGAGGGATTAACACCGAATTCTAGATCACCTGGCAGTTTCAGCTCGGTTCCGAACATAATTTTTGCAGGTGTTCGGGAGGTAGAGTCATGAACGGCTGACCTGTATGCCAACAGAAATTTTGGTATGTGCTCATCCCAGTCCCTTTGGTGTGCACTGACCACTTTTCTCAAGTGTTCCTCCAACGTGCGGTTAAATCTCTCGACCATGCCGTCAGATTGTGGATGCAGTGGCGTAGTCCTCGTTTTTCGGATACCGTATAGTTCGCACATCTCCTGGAATATCGCAGATTCAAAATTTCTTCCCTGATCAGAATGTAGCTCAAGCGGAACTCCATAGCGGCACACCCAGTTGTTCACAAATGCGTTTACGACAGTTTTAGCTTCTTGGTTTGGTATTGCGTATACCTCTGGCCATTTGCTAAAATAGTCGATTACAACTAGAACGTAACGGTTTCCAGCCTCACTAACAGGAAAAGGGCCTGCTATATCCATTGCTATTCGCTCAAACGGAGCACCTGAATTGTACTGCTGCAGCGCTCCTCGACTCCGTCTTACTGGGCCCTTGGCTGCGATACATTGTGCGCAATTTGCTATCCAATCAGCTACAGATTGTTGGCATCCAACCCAATAGAAACGTTGCTTTATCTTTTCTATGGTTTTTGTTACACCAAGATGACCACCACTTGAACCATTATGAAACTCCTTCAATACCTCTATGACTTTAGAGGATGGCACCACAATCAGATTTGTTGTCGATTTACCATCAGTACTTTCCCATTTGCGATAAAGGCACCCGTTAATAACTTGCAGACTATTCCATAGCGCCCAGTATGATTTCATCAGTGGACTTTCCGCTGATATTTGGTTACGGGTTGGCCTTTTGTCTTCCTCCTTTGCTGACATAATTTTTGCAAGTATGGGATCGTCTCTTTGCGCCGCTGACCAGTCGTCACTTGTCTCTATATGTGTTAGTCGAACGTCAACGACACATTCTTTCCCTTCAGCTTTTGCACAATGTTTGCACTCCAATCTGCACGGTCTTCGGGAGAGTGCATCTGCATTTCCATGTTTAGTGCCCTTTCTGTGCTCAATGCTGAAATCGTAGCTCTGGAGACGTTCAATCCAACGGGCTAGCTGTCCTTCCGGTTTAAATTGTAGTAACCATCTGAGTGCAGAGTGATCGGTTCTTAGTTCAAAGTGTTGTCCATACAGGTATTTGTGGTAATGCTTTACACACTCTACAACTGCCAGAAGCTCTCGACGTGTTACACAATAATTTCTTTCAGGCTTCGAGAGTGTTCGACTGTAGTAGCCTATCACCTTTTCTGTTCCGTTAACAACCTGCGAAAGAACACCACCTATCCCGTAGCCACTCGCATCGCTATCTAATACAAATTTCTCCCCAGCGATGGGATATGCCAAAACTGGTGCTACGCATAACAACTCCTTGAGCTTCTGGAATGCTTGTTCTTGGGCTTCAGCCCACAGGAATGGTCGTGACTTCTTGGTGAGCTCATGTAGACTGGCAGCGACACTGGCAAAATTCGGCACAAATCGCCTGTAGTAGGTACAGAGGCCTAGAAAACTACGTAACTCATAAAGATTTTTCGGGCGAGGCCAGTCCTTCACAGCTTGGATTTTATCTTCGTCAGTTGATATACCATCCTCTGCGACTCGATGCCCCAAGTATTTAACTTCTTTTTGGAACAATGCACATTTCTTTGCGCTTAATTTAAGTCCAGCCACTGATATTCGTTTAAGAACTTCTTCTAGATTTTTCAGGTGATCGTCAAAACTTTTACCCATGACAATTATGTCATCAAGATACACCAGACATGTCTTCCAATGAAGTCCCCTCAATACGCGTTCCATTAATCGCTCGAATGTGGCTGGAGCGTTGCATAGTCCAAATGGCATCACGTTAAATTGCCACAGCCCGTCACTTGCACTAAAAGCTGTTTTCTCCTTATCTTTACCAGATATTTCTACTTGCCAATAACCACTTTGCAGGTCTAAAGTAGAGAACCATTTTGTTCCAGCTAGCGTGTCCAGAGTGTCATCTATTCTTGGTAGTGGATAACTGTCCTTTTTAGTGACGTCATTCAGTTTTCTATAATCGACGCAAAATCTTGTGCTGCCATCTTTCTTTTTAACCAAAACTACCGGTGAGCTCCAAGGACTTGAAGAAGGTTCTATTACTCCATTCTGCTCCATTTCGTTGACAAGCTCTTTAACTTCATTACGTTTCGCTAGAGGAATACTTCTAGGAGCTTGTTTTATAGGTCTTGCATCGCCGGTATTTATCTGATGTTTCACAAGTGATGTTCTACCTTGATGTTGACCTTTCAGAGCGAAGATGGATGCATGTTTTCTGAGTAGCTGTTGTGCTTTATTCCTATCGGACGGCGATAATCCTTTAACCCACTTCTCTACGTATTCTGCTAGCATCTCCTGCTCTTTGTTCGACAAACTGACAGGACCCGATTTCTTTAGCACATTTACCTAATTCGGATTTTGGCTTGACGACTTTTTCACAGGCGGAAAGGTTAAGCACTCTTACAGGGACTCTTCCGTCATTTCTGGTTTTTACGAGGGCTTTTGCTGTTATTAGGTCACTTTTTATATCTGTTGGTTCTACCACCCACAACCGGTTGTCCACACAATCTCCCTCTATACGCGCCCATACTACACTTTCTGACTGTGGCGGTATTTTCTCATATTCTGTAGCAACTAGTTTCCTTACATGCACCTTATTTTCATAACCAACATCAAGGGGTATTTCAACATTTCTCCAAATCATTACCTTCTGCCCCATGTGCAGATTAATGCTATGAGTAATCAGAAAATCTGCACCGATGATTACTTCGTCCACAATGTCGGCAACGATGAATACATGATTGACAGTTATGTTGGCAATAGTTACTTTTACGATTATTTTACCATAGACAGTAGCAGGCTCCCCAGTAGCTGTTCGCAGACTTACGCCACATAACGGTTCGATTGTTTTCTTTACTAAATCGGGCCTGATAATAGACTGCGATGCTCCTGTGTCTATGGTAAAAATATGCCTTCGACCATTGATATACCCACAAGCAGTAAGGTTGCTATTTTTCTGCTGCATAACTGATATGGAGATTGTGGGGCCCTCGGTTATGGGAGCTAGCTCTTGCCCCGTAGTGCTAGCTCGTTTTAGTTTAACGGTGACTCATTTGAAGGTTTCGTGTTTGCCCGTTTGCTGTTTCCAGGTGGCGAAACAGATCTAGCCCGCTTCCTTGGTGCTTTGCAATTTCGTTGAAAATGTCCACTCTTACCACAATTATAACATTTGGCTTTACCTTGCTTCTCCTCTAGCGCCTGCATAACTGCATTTTTAATTTCGGTGACTATATCTCCGTCTTTTTCTGTAGTAATTTCAAGATTTCGCACCTTGTATATCTGAGGCTTAGAAAGCAATTTCGCAGTTTCTTGTGTTAGTGCATATGAAACTGTTTCTGCAAATGTCGATTTATGCGTTCCAAACACCGCGTGCTTTATTTCAGGATCACGTATTCCATTTACAAACGTTTCAATTTTAAACTGATCCAAAAATGGGTGATTTTCACCTGGATATGTAAGCTGCACCAAACGCTCGATCTCCGTTGCAAAATCTTGTAATGACTCGTTAGCTTTTTGTATTCTGCCTCGTAGTTCCATTCGGTATATATCTCGTTTGTGCTCGCCGCCATACTTGCGTTGTAGCGCCACCATTATGTCATCGTAGTTTTCTCTGCAGCCAATAGGTATACTTTCTAGAACTTGTGCTGCGTTGCCTTTTAATGCCAAAATCAGCTCTAAAGCCTTTTCTTCATTGTTCCACATATTTCTATTGGCAACTGTCTCAAACTGAAACTTAAAAACATTAAATGGTGCACTACCATCAAAAGTAGGGGCTTTTATTCTACTAGATATTTCTGGAATTATTCGCACCGGTCCCTCATGACATTGAAGATCATTAATTTTTACTTCCAAATTTTTAAATTTTTCGTTAACATTTTTAACTTGCAACTGCAATTTTTCGTCAACATCTCTAGCCTGTGCTCCGATATCATTTTCAAGATCAGACAGTTTTTTTTATCTATTTTACTGACATGCCTTTCAATGCCCTCTACTCTGTTATTGACAGCTTCAGAAATTTCTTGAACTTTCTCGCTCGTAGCTTTAGCTGTTTCTTGAACTTCTCTAACTTCAGCTAATAATTTTTCATTATTAGCTCTAGAAGTTTCTTGAAATTTCAACTCCATTATTTTACTTTCTTCTTTAACTTCAGCTAATAATTTTTCATTATTAGCTCTAGAAGTTTCTTGAACTTCTAGTTTAACTTCTTGAACTTCAGCTAATAATTTTTGACTGTTAAATTCCATTTTTTCCATCATTGCTGCAAGCATTGTACTTAAATCCATGTTGTTTGTGGTTGCACGAGTGGAAACTTCCATTTCTTCTTTTTCGTCAAACTCGTAACCATCAATGTCAATATTACGCCGCTTAAATTCATCTAGAAGCCTCTTCTGCAATTCTACTTTATTACCTGTTGTCGGCAATGCCAGCTTACTCAATTCTTTCTTGAGTTGTTCAACTTTAAGCTCCTCAAATTTCATGTCTTTTATTATAATGCAATCCCACTTCTGACACCAGTTGCTACGTTTATACCTTTTATAAACTTTGGTTTACTTCCTTTAAATAAACCTCTTGAGTTCTTTTATTGCAATTAAAAACAGTTGAAATTCGTTATAAAATTAAGAGCACTTTATTTACTTAAACACACTCAAAGATTGCTTTAATATCACTTTACTTATTACACTTATCACCTTACAAGCTCTACTGTAATACTGATCACGTTAGCTGTGTTGTTCGGCTATTTATAGTAACATAGTGGTGTTCGGTAACATTCGACAAAGTTCTCGTATGTACATTCTAGTACATTCGAAAACCGTTAAATTTAAATTAAGACGTTAAGTAATATGCACGAATAATAGAAGTGCCTAAAAGTATGCTACACAAAATAACAAACAACATTTTCGAAAAACCAGCAAAACAAACTAATACAAATACAACTACAGTAACTTTAACTGCTACAAATAAAATAAATTAAAATGTAAATTAAGCTACTTAAAAATAAATCTGTAACAATATGTACGTATTTGATATGAGATGAATGGTGATACAAACAATTGTTATTGCATGACGACACGTTGTGAAGGGTATATAAGATTCGGCACGGCCGAATATAGCACTGTTACTTGTTTTTTTATATTTTTTTTTTAATTTTATTATTTTTTTTTTATTATTTTTTTTATTTTTTATTTAATATATTATTTATATTTTTATTTTTTTTTTAATTTTTTTTTTTTATTTTGTTTTATTTTTTTTATATTTTTTTTTTGTTTTATATTTATTAAATATATTTTATTTTTTTTTTAAATTTTTTTTTTAAATTTTTTTTAAATTTTTTTTTTTTTAATTTTTTTTTTATTTATTTTCTTTTAACAAACATACGTAAATTTATAATTTTACAATGGGATGTTTTTATATATGTATGTTTTTTATATGTATGTACGTATTTTATATGGGATGAATGGTGATACAAACTACTGTTATTGCATGACTACACGTTGTGAAGGGTATATAAGACTCGGCACGGCCGAATATAGCGCTCTTGCTTGTTTGTCATAGATTTTTTTGCTGGGTGTTATTTTCGGTTCCTGCTTTCTAGTGTTTTGTTTTTCTTAATTATTTAAACACTTTTTTAATTTAAATTGTTTTCTTGTTTTGTTTTTTTTTTCTTCTTTAAACAAAGGTTTTCTAATTTATTTTCTTTTCTTGTTTGTAATTATTTAAACACTGTTTTTTATTAATTTAATTTGTTTTCTAGAATTTTTTTCACTTTCATTTATATTTTAATTTGTTTTTTTATATATGTATATAATATAAAGTTTTCACAAAAAAGTTTATTTATTTTAGAACTTCTTTTTCAGTTGGATTAACTTTTTGCCGGGGATTCACAAAAACTCAAAGTTAATGCAATTTTGAAAATAATATTGTTATATATAGTTGTCTTTCTCTTACATATTAATTTTGCGCCTATATAAATCAGCCATTGCCCAAAATTTTTCATTAACAAATTCTTACTTAAGAAAATCTTCAAAATACAATAAAATCGTAAATATAATAAAACAATTAAAGCACTAGTAAAAAGTTTTACAAAAAGCAGTTTTTGACATTATAAAAATAAATTCGAATGTAAAGAATTTTACAATGCCATTTTTTCAAGAATAGGGGACAATAAATGAATAATGAAGTGTTCTAAACATAAAGTATTAAACGTGATTCACTATACAAAAAATATTGAAACTAGAGGAAGAAAGAGGAAAACGTCCGTTGAGTCATCTAATTGGCTCAAAAATATACTAGATGCTCCAGTAACAAGCCGTACTATAAGAAACAGGCTTCAAGAGGCTTGACTTATGGGTCGAAGTCAAAGGTCAGTACCTCTTTTAAGTAAAAAAAATATACAAAAAAGGTTACAATTTGCCAGACAACACCAAAGTCGCAAATATTGGAACAACGTGCTGTGGTCTGATGAGTCAAAGATAAATTTGTTTGGATCAGACGGAAAATGTTTTGTACGTCGCCCTGCCAATAAAGAGTGTGATCCAAAATACACAAAAAGACAGTCAAACATGGCGGCGGGTCCCTAATGATATGGCGATGTTTTTCAGCGTCTGGCGTTGTTCCAATTTTCTGCGTACAGGGAAAAATGATAGCGGTAGATTACCTAGATATACTCCAGAGCGAAATGCTCCCATTTGCTGAGGAGGAAATGCCATTGAAGTGGGAGTTTATGCAGGACAATGATCCCAAACACTCTGCAAGAAGTGTAAAATCTTGGTTTCAGGAAAATCAAGTTCCCGTAATGCAATGGCCATCAATATCACCTAACTTAAATCCCATCGAACATCTATGGGGAGTCCTTTAGAATAAGATTGGAATGTTTAAATCTAAAAATAAGCAACAAATCTGGAGTAAAATTCAGGAAGCTTGGTATATCATTTCTCCTGATATTTGTTCTAATCTTGTTGGTTCAATGAATAGGCGGTGTCAAGAAGTTATCAAAATGAAAGGAGCCTCAACCAAATATTAAAATAGTATAAGGATTTTATGGTAAAATTTAACAAAAACCTTTTTTTTTCCGCAAAATATAAAACGGTTCTATTATTTTTTCCAGGCATATATTGAAAATATACAATTTTTTCAAGAAGAAACTATAATTAACTTATTTTTTTTTATATGTATGTTTAATAGACCTTTAATTTACCTTTAAGGTTATGAATATACCTTTTTTTATTTACTTAAAGATAAAAAAAATGCTTAAGGAAATAATACAAATTTGATGCGTTTCTATTATTTTTTCCAACACTATTTATTTAGATATTTATATATTTATTTATTTGTTAATTTCAATACAAAGAAAGCCTTCGCGGCCAATTATTTACGTACTAGCATATTCTCCGCTACTTCGATAGTATTAATTACTAAATATTTTTTGGTTAAATTTATGAGAACAGTTAGGATATATTCGGGATATATATTCTATCTGAACCTAGATCAATGCTGCTGAGTTTCTAAAATTTAGATACATAAATTCAGAAAAAGCAGAAATTACTATACAAATAATATAAGAAGTAAAATTTCTTCCATCACTATAACTTTTAAAGTCAACTTGGATTATTAGTATTAAATTTCAGAATTCACTAAATAAAAAATAAAAAAAATCCATAAAATGAGGAAAAGATTTTTTTGGGTTGTCCATAACATTTAGAGCTAAATCTTTGATCAATAATCACTTAATTTTAAGAATCTATGTTCACAAACGTAAAAATACAAAAAGTACATAAGTAAGAGCTCTATATTCGGCTGTGCCGAATCTTTTATACCCACCAATAATTTTGTGTATTTTTATAGCACAAAATGTATTATTTTGTTATTAACAGTAATTGCTATGGAATAATATCTTTATACTAAAATATGTATCACTTTCTTTGTATAACTTCGATATGCTAGTAGGATGTTTTGTAAATTTAGTCTTTTAATGAAAGTGGGCGTTGAAGTAGGCGAGTCAATATAGTTTCTGCTAATAAATAAAACGGACATTTCAATATAGTCCTGACCAAAAAGCAATGCTTGCAAAATTTCAGAATCGTACATCTAATTTTGTCAGTTTTTTTAGGTTTTATATTTAAAATATACCGAAAAATACATGGTGCTGTATAAATTTTTGTACAGTTTGATCTATAACTCCTTTTGTAATGTATAAATTTAAGCAATTTTCAGGGAAAAATGTTTTTATTTAGGAAATAAACATATGTATATTCGAAGTTTCATTGACTTTACGTTAATGCGTTTGGAAACAATTCGATTTTATTCGATGTTGGACAGACACCTACTCTTGTATTCTGAGCTATAACTCTCTTCCATACATTACGATTTAGCCCATTTTCAATACCAAACAAACCTTGTGTATAAGAAATATTCTGGCAAAATTTGAGCCACCTAGCTTTTTCAGTCCGACCTCTATCGTGCTTTCAACAGACGGACGGTCACAGCCAGGTCGTCATAAAATTAAACCCCGAATCAGAAAATATATACTTTATGGGTTCTAAAAATAAAATGTGAAAAAGGTACCTTTCCTGTCGTCCATATACATTCTCAACCTTGATCTATAATCTTTTATTTCACATATCTACCCAGCAAAAAAATTGGAGTAGTGCAAAGCGAATTACATTTACAAGACTTCTAAATCAATTGTGTAAAAGCGTTAATTCTAAATGACTTCTTAACTGCAAAATAATTTGTCATAAATGATGTGCTAAAAAATGAATGCAACATCATGCAAAATATCTTAAAGAATTCATGTAAACAAACAATTTTAACACATGAAATATCCGATACTTGTCACTCATACTATGCACTTATTAAAATGGAGTGCAGTTCATTAAAATATTCATGTAAACACATGATCTCCAATGACACGCTAATGTTAAAATCATTAGTGTTTTCACCTAAATTTAATCACTTCGTCACCAGTTGAACCCCTGCAAAATCACTTTTTTGTCATAGATTTTTTACTGGGTAGCTTCATAAACATAGAATATACAAAAAGTACCATAAAATGCAAAAAGTACCTTTTTTGATCGCTCATAACATTTTCAGTAAACGTACAAAATACAAAAAGTACCTAAAAAACAGAACAGTACTTTTTTTGGTTTTCCAAAGTCATACCTGGAATCAATAGTCCTTTATTTTACAATTCTACCTTTATAAACGCAGAATATACAAAAAGTATCATAGAAATGCGAAAAAGTACATTTTTGGTCCAAGCTCCAAATTCCAAGTTTAAATGTTCAAATATCTATAACAAAATATTTCAATAGACATGAATTAAAGTGAGTATACTATTTTTTGCATAAAAGTAATTATGTTCTAAAAAGTACCAAACTATTTTCTCGAGTTTTCCCTCTTCTACCCTGTTATGAATGTGTTTCAATTTTTACCAAATTACAGAACCTTTTATGTCTGGTGAAATCCCTTTAACAATTTTTTTCTGAAGGCTCTGTAATTGGGAATTATACATATTTTCGGTGCTTTTCCCTTTTTGGTACCTTTTTTGTGCCCCTATAAGTTTCCAAAAATTTCACCTAAAAAATTGTCCATATTCTATTAGGAGATAATAATTAAATTATGTGCTATTGAATAATATAAGCACATTTATTTTTAAAAAGTATCATAAACAGGGACATGTACCCTTTATGCATGCAAATTTTAAAAAAGTGCCGAAATCCTATTAATATTTTTTCGTGGATTAACGAATATACATAGTTCAAATTTTGTTTCTAGCTTTGTGTTTTTAAGTTACATAGGGTACCAAAAAAGTACCAAGTGTTGTTTTTACCCGTTTTTCCCCTTAGGTGTTTAAAATTCAAAAAAATGCCAGACACCTCTTAGATTAATTTTTGTGTAAATTACAATACATTTCAAGTTAGTTGTTTATTTCATTTTTAGTTTAGCATCCGTTATTAACGGTATGAAGAAAGGTTATTAATTAAAAATTTTTTAATAAAGACTTAAAATTAAGTAAATTCTTCAAACCGCATTTAAATGATTTGCTGATTTATTTTTAGCAAAATCAGCAGCAGCAACAACCAAACAATCAACAATCCTCTCAACAGACAGAGTCAGAAAAATCTGAAGTTGCAGTTAAAACAGAAGGTAATGCTATTGTTGACATTAATAATGCGCCAGAAAATAATCAGCAACAACAGCAATCACAACAAAATCAACACTCAAATATGAACAATCAAAGTCATAATATGAATAAGCAAGGAGGTGGCGGTGGCGCCGGTAACAATATTGGTAATCGTGGTCAAAAACGTGACCGCCACTTTGATGGTCCTCGCGGTGGAGGTGGTCGTGATGGTGGTCGAGGTGGAATGGGTGGTGGTGATGGTAACCGAGGGGGTGGTGGACCAGGACGAAATGATGAGTTCTTTATTGGTCAACGTCTACGTGCTATTTCCGGACCAACTCACGAACTACCACCAATTGAAAATTCTGAAGAAACAAAATTCTCTGGTCGCAATCGTCTTTACGTTGGCAATCTGACCAATGATGTTACCGAAGAAGACTTACGTGAACTATTCAAACCATTTGGTGAAATTGGTGAAGTATTCAGCAATCCAGATAAGAACTTTGCTTTCCTTAAAATGGATTTTCATGTAAATGCCGAGCGAGCAAAACGCGAATTAGATGGCACTATGCGTAAAGGACGTATGTTACGTGTTCGCTACGCTCCAAATGCCACAATTTTACGCGTAAGCAATCTAACACCATTTGTATCGAATGAATTGCTTTATAAGTCATTTGAAATTTTTGGACCAGTTGAAAGGGCCAGTGTCACAGTTGACGATCGTGGAAAATCAACCGGAGAAGGTATTGTTGAATTTGCAAAAAAATCATCAGCCAATATGTGTTTGCGTTTCTGCAACGAGAAGTGCTTCTTTCTGACAGCCTCGTTGAGACCATGTGTTGTTGAGCCTTTTGAGGCAAATGAGGACACCGATGGCTTACCTGAGAAATCTTTAAATAAAAAGTTGCCAGAATTTAACCATGAACGTAATACTGGTCCACGTTTTGCCGATGTCGGTAGTTTCGAACACGAGTACGGCACTAGGTGGAAGCAGTTGCATGAATTGTTCAAAACCAAACAGGAAGCATTAAAACGTGAATTAAAAATGGAAGAAGAAAAATTGGAAGCTCAAATGGAATATGCGCGTTATGAACACGAAACAGAACTTCTAAGACAAGGTAAGTTGTTTTTTTTTCTTTATTAAAAATTTACTTAATTAAAAAATTTACTGAAAAATTTTAGAGTTACGCAAGCGCGAATCTGATAATGAACGCAAGAAAATGGAATGGGAAATGCGTGAAAAACAAGCCGAAGAATTGCGTAAACGCGATGAGGAACAAATGCGTCGCCAGCAAGGTGAAATGCAATCGCGCATGTTGCGCCAAGAAGAGGAAATGCGCCGTCGGCAACAGGAAAATACGTTATTCATGCAAGCCCAACAATTAAATTCCTTGTTGGATCAACAGGAGGGAGGTTTCAGTGGTAATTGTAGCAATTTCGATAACTTTGGTAATAATTCGCCGTTCGACTTCCGCGGTAAGTTTAAAAAACTCACGTTGAAGGTAGGTAGATAGGAAAGGGGGAATGCAGCAAGTAAGAGCCGGCTCTAACACCCACACTCTGAGACAAATATGGTCCATTGTGTTACCCTTTATATAATAATGATAGAGGATTGATTAGAAAAAGAGAGAGGGTTGATAAAAATATAGTTAAAGAAAAAGCAATAATTAGTAGGAAAGAGAATAGAAGAAGGAAATATACAGATTCCCTACAATTCCCATTGCATGTTCACCAGCCACCCGAACCCCATGACGAATCCGATAATATTCCCCAGTTTGCACTCTGAAACATCACCCAACTCAACGTGGAATCGTCTACCTTACCACTTAAGCCTGTGATTCTGAAGCCTCGGGCAGTGACAATGTGTTCCACAGTCTAGTTCCTCATCCTCACACGTCCTACAATAATCCGTAGTATCGTAGAATCCGCCGAGTTCAACTTGGGCCATAAAGCCCTTGAACTTCTGTCCCTCCACGCCATATTTGTACTGTCGGATACCAACGCTCTAATACGTCTAAAGTAGTAACCTATCGGAGGCCTCACTATGCCGAAACCAGTGCCGATCCACTGCGCGCGATCGAGTGCTGCACTTCCTAACTAGCCTAGATTTGACATAATGTCCCTTCAAGGCTTTGAGCGCCGCCTGACTGTCAACGTACAGAGTAACCTCCCTATCCCTTGGATATGTTCCAATATAAGATGCACTTTTTTGAAAACTCGTGTTACGTAGCGAAACACGTACCGGGCGGCTAGTTTTGTATAAACAAATGCGTAATTTGTTACAACAAATTCAGCATAACAAATTAATATTTTACATTGATAATATTTAATACACAGTTTGAGAAGTATAATAGGAACATACTAATTTAAAACAAATCAATCTAATCATCTTAATGGTTTCTTTTGTGGTCTACTCGATCGAAATAAATATGGCGTAATGATTGCATCTAGAACTACCTCATCACCAGAAACATTGTTCTCCTCTTCATATAAAACTGCAGATGCCTTAAGGCCTAACTATATTATGCGGATACATAAAATTAAATGTATGCAACTATATTGTACTTAAAAAACTTTTCGTCAAGTTTCGTCAAGTGTCATTTGCTTAAGCAAACTGCGAATCTTTGCTTACGAAATTTACTTTTCATTTGATTTGTACACACTGTTGCATTATTTAGTACTTTTTTATTAATGTTGTCATTTGTTTTTTAAATTAGTGAAAAAATGTATAAATTTAATAGTTTATAGTAGAATATTTTTACATTTTACACATTAAATAATAATTTTGTGACAATATCAATATATTTAGGAAATACAGAAATAAAACAGCTTTTGCAAAAGTACAAATATTTGCAACTAATCATAGTAAGTATTTAAGTTTAAAAAGTACAATATATCAACTGACAAGTCTTCAAAAAATTTCTTAAGCATTTGACAGACTTTTTGTTGATTTTTTACAGTAGCTTAAGCCAGCAAAAGCATAATATAGTTAGGCCTTTAGAATTGACTTCACTTGGATCTGGCGCTTGTGTTTTACTAATCGCTATTGATTGTCGTCTTACAGGAGATGGATAAGGTTTTTGATGGGACACACTAGAGTTAAACAATGGGTTTCCATTGAACTTTATTGCTTATTAGTCTCTGCTGTTAGTAAGGGGTCTGACATCATTTCTCCAGTTTTTCGCATTTGATCTACATGAATATAGAAGTTCTACCTTCGTCTAATTTTAAGTTATAATGTAATTCTCCCAATCTCGCGTCTATTACACCAAATTTCTATTTACGTTTATCAAGGAAGTGACGTGGAGCCACCTATTCGCCCACTGAAAACGTTTTTGTTATGTAGTTGTTACTTTGTGGTAGAATGAGGTCTAGTCTAGAGTTTATTTGGCGTCCAAACATTGCCATTGAAGGAGATTTGTCTGCTGCTGGGTGAATTTAACGTCTGTATGCCAACAGAATTTTGCATAGCTCAAAGTTTAAACTGTTGGTTGTGCATCTTGCCGCTAACAATTTGTTCTTAATAGCTTGTACGTAACGTTCAGCCTGGCCGTTGGTAGCTGGATGATATGGCGCTCCCTCACTCACAAACACTGTAGGGATGCCAAATGTTGGTAAAATTTTCCTGCATTTTTGGATAGTTGAATCTGTTGTCATATTAGATACGATATGTACTTCGGGCCACTAGAGAAAATATAAGATTTTAGGATAAAGCTTTATATGGAAGGTGTGCGTAAAAGTGGGTGTGTCACCTTAATTTTCCATTGGCAATGTCTTAAAAATTTCAAAATAGTATATCTTATTTTGTCAGTTTTATTTTAACGTTACGTTTTAAAAACAACTGTTTATAATAATTAAAAAGATCGAAAACATTCATTTATTATGTTACGTTTTAAATTTTAAATATACCGAAAAAGACACTGCAGTATAAATTTTCGTACATTTTGATCTATAGCTCCTTTCGTAATGTATATATTTCAGCAATTTTTAGGGAACAATTTATCTCTACGTTATTACGTTTATACACAATTGCATTTTATTCGATGTAGGAAGGGCATTGTTTTTTTTTTTACCAACTCTTGCATTACTAGCTATAATCCTCTCCCTAATATTACGATTTAGCCACTTTTTAATACCAAGCACACCTTGTGTATAAGAAATATTCTGGCAAAATATGAAATGAATGACAAAATTAATATTCCCCCCTCGCCATTTTTTTTTTTTATTGTTGGTATAACATTTTTTGGGACACGTATTTACGATTATTACTTTAGGGAAAAGGAAAAAAAATATTTCGTGGGTAAAAATAGTTACGATAGCGGTTAATGTTTCATAAAAATAGTTTTTATAGCAAAGCTAAACTATATTTTTATATCATATTTATATGTCATATTTATATTTCACAGGTGGCAATGCTGGTAATGGCGGTAATAATGGTCCCAGCGGACCTAACAACCAACAGGTATGTTCTTTTTTCAATATGTTCAAAGAGACGTTGAAATAAAAAAAACTATAGAATTCAATTTGATACAGTAAAATAAAAAAATGTGTAGTTGACAAGTTCTGGGCCATATTGTGCCTTTGTTTATTTATTAAAATTTGTTTAAGCAATATTTATAATAATATAGAATAAACTTTGATCGACGATCACACATTACATATGAAATTTTAAATTAACGAAACTAAGAATATAAATACACCTATGTGTATGTATACATATTTCTTTATAAGCTTTACAATTGTAAAAAACTTAAATTTTTTAAATAATTGTCTCTTGCACTTGTAAATGTTATCAGTATCTTGATTAAATAGTTGTAATAATACTTACATTTTCTTAAAACAATACAGTTTTTGTTATATTTTGTGTGAATAATGATTAATCAAATGAAATATTTTATATAAAATGAAGCGTTTATGTAAAATGAAACAAAAAAATGTCGACAGAATTTCTTTTCTTGGCTTTATGCTATCTATACTTTATTAAAATAACTGCTAAATCTATTGGTTTATTTAATCGGCCTAATTAATTTAACCACAATTTGGAGCTTAATTTTGGCCAAAAATTTTGCTTTCAAAGGTTAAGCTTTAAAACAGCAGTTTTATCATTTTGGCCGATGATAAAATGTGCATGTTTTAATCTGGTGCGAGCCAAATAAACTGATGCGATTAAATGTTTTTTTTTTTTTTTTTTTTTTTTTTTTTTTTTTTTATTTTGTGTAGGTAACAATAACTTATATTCATATATTTAAATAGTGGAAATTGTATTGTACTAACAAAAATTGTTAATATCACTTGAAAATATTTGGCTCTTCAAAATGTTTTTTTATAATTTTGGTTTTTGGTGGGTTTGATTGCATTTGGGGGGCAATTTTTACGAGTTATGTTGCAATTTGTTTTATTTAGTTTTAAATATTTATATCTGGCACAGTTGTGCACAAAATATATGTAATTTAACTAGATTTTTCGATTGACTTCTAACAATATTGTGTTTTTATTACGAAATAATAAATACTATGGAATTATATACATATAGTACACACATACTAATTTGATAAAAATGTTGATGAATAAGATGAAATCAGCAATTGAGCAAAGCAGGTAAAGCATTGTGGACAGTTCTTTGTTATATTATAATTTTGAACAATACATTTTACATTATGTGAATATAGTAAACAAATAATTTGAAGTTTATGATTACCGATTGCCTTTTTTTCCTTAATTAAATGTTGATTTAACAAATATATATACAATGCAAGAAATGATTTATTGATTCTACAGATATTATTGGTTGACTTGTTTTTTTCGACATACATACTTAGAATAAAGGTATTCACGCCAACAGTTTTGTTCTTGTGAATATGCGTAATTTTGCTATGTATAATCACGAAATTTTGTTTGGTTTATTGCATGGAATTTCATTTTACACTACTTTTTAGTGGTAGTGGAAAAAATAGTGCATCATAGTCCCTAATATTCAGTGATAGTGGAAATTGAGTGGTCTAAATGAAACAATTTTAGTAGTTTTAGGAGACTAAAGCGATTTTAGTGGAATTTAGTGCGCTGGATTTCTAGTCTATTACCACGTAATCATGGCTGCATTAATGCTAAGTCGTTTAGTGGTAGTAGAAACATTCAGAAGGCTTTTAACGCTTTTAGTCACTATGTAGTTAAATTTTTTTTTTTTAACAGAAGTAAAACTTACAAATTTTTAATGTGCATGGCTGCGTTTCGGAACATATGTCTATGTTGCGCTTGCAATTGACGTCTTTACAACTCACCCACTGCAACCTAGTGCTAAAAAGTACCATAAATGTAAATTAAAGTGACAAGATCTCATATGGGGGGGAATAGGAATCTTGTTCTTCTGTACTCCATAAAACAATTCCCCTTTCCAGGTATTGAGACGAAATTTGAGCTCGATTAACGACGGTAATCCGTGCCGCTCGTCGCTCAAAGTTTGAAAAATACAATTTTTTTTAGTAAAAAGCTGGAGCCATAACTCCAGAACTGTAAATAATAAATCACGTTTACTACTTCAAATAAGTATATGTTGACCTGGTACCAGTAAGTGACATACAGGAGCAGAGCTACAGAGGGTGAAATATATTAAAATGCCCTACTGTATTAATAATATTCTAAGAGTTATTCGGGCAATTTTGGACATACCTGAATAAGATTGTGAAAGCTCTTGATAAGTAGATTACAGAACTGATGTGGGTATATTAGCGAAGACACAAATGGTGGAATATGTACATGTACGTACAAAAAAAAAAAAAAAAAAAAACATCAATGAGCGCTGTTAAAAAAAATATATATTTTTAATATTTTTTTTTTATATCAATTCTCGTTCTGTGAAATGAAAACTAATTATGTACTTTACAAAAACTTTATTTTTATGGAAAAAGTATAGCATATTGCATCCAATGTTGTCATATATCAAATAACAGTACCTTTAAAACTACCTTTCACTTTATTCACATCGTTAAATAACTTTCGTAAGACTAATTGGTGACATAAAAACTTTAAGTGTATTTGGCGTAGTCGTAGTTTAAATTTTTTTTTTTTCAACTGTGTGTTAAATTAATGACAATGTTAATTAAATGATATCTTTCGTTTTCGACAACAAACCGTCAACGACCCTCTTACATTTTAAGCAACATATTTTATTTAATTTGTATCTTATTAAAAAATTTCATATATTTCCAAATTATGTTTTTATGAATATATTAACGTTGATAGTTTTTTTTTATTATATCCTAAGCCATCCTCGATATTGAATTTTGACGTAGTTATCTGTATTTTACTAGTCAAGCCCTCTCATTTAATACTTATTGATGGGGTAAAAAAAAATGTTTCCGCCATTTTGTTTAAGACGCCATATTGGATTTTACATTTTTTACAAGTTCAATGTATTCGACTAGTCAAGCCCTTTCATTTGATACGAATATTGAGGGGTTCAAGAAGTTACATTTTAAAAAACTAGATTTGACCCATACAGTGAGGTGCACAAATGAGTACATGTTTGTACTATGAGCACTTTTTATGTCATTAAAATAAAAGTAATAAAGCAAATTCAAAATTTTTTTTTGTAGTTTATTTAGTATTAGGTACTTAATAAAATTATATAAAACTTGTAACAAAATGCATCAAGCACCAAGAAAAAACGAAAAAAACCAAAATAACTTTTATGTACTCAATTTTGCACATCTGGGGCCGAATTACGGCATTCGATATCGATCGAAATTTGAAAATTCTTATTAGAATCTCTATACCTAAAACACAGCGAACTCGATCGATCGAGTAAAATTTCGTTCGATATCGAATGCCGTAATTCGGCCCCTGCATTTTATGAAGAATTTGAGGAAAAGAAATGAAAAAGTACCGTTATTTTTCAATCCTTTTGGATAAGCTCGACATTATTTAAACCGCGTGTGGTAAAAATTTTTAAACAAAAATCATTTTATTTGAAATTAAATAAATTCCTAACAATAATAAATAATGAAGAAACTTTGAAAATCCACCGAGGAGAGCATTCGGGTTATGACGGAAAGAGGCTGTTCTACCCGGGAAATTGCAAAAGAACTAAAAGTGAGTCAATCAGTGGTCATAAGGGTACAAAAACGATATCTGTTGTTCCCAAGTCTCAAGTTAGAGGTCGTAAAAAACTTCTAACTAATGCGGACGCCCGTCTAATGATATAAGAAATGAAAACAGATAAATTTTTAACACCAAAAGATGCTTCGTTAGCAATCTGAAAACCCGTTAGTCGGTGGACGGAATGTAGAGCCCTTCGCGACATTAGTTATATTGCAGCAGTAAAAAAACAAAAACCTGTATTGTCGGAAAAAAATGTAAAGGCACGGTTAAAATTTGCCAAAGAGCACAAAACTTGGACAGTGGACGACTAAAAACGTGTGATTTGATCAGACGAATCCAAATTCCACTGTTTCCAATCCGATGGTAAACAATATTGCTGGCGCCGATCTGGTAAAACAATTCATAGGCGCCATGAGAAGCAAACTGTGAAGCACGGGGAAGGAAACGTCATGGTATGAGGTTGCTTTACGTGGTGAGATCTTGGACCACTGCAAAAAATTAATAACATAATGAAGAAAGAAGATTATTTGAGAAGTTTGCAAACTCATCTTCCCGATTTTTTAGATAAGAGCGCCTATCCTGCAGAAGAAGTAATTTTTTCAGCAGGATGGTGATAAAAAACACACGTCCAAAATCATGAAAGAATGGCTTGGCGACCAAAATTTTCAATTATTGCAGTGGCCAGCACAAAGTCCCGACCTCAATCCGATTGAGAATTTGTGGTCAATCGTAAAGAGACGGTTGGGACAGTACCAATCAGCCCCTACAAATTTGGACAAGCTTTGGCAGCGGATCCAAAATAAATGGAAGAATATTGCAAAAGAAATTATACAGAAATTGGTAGAGAGTATGCCAAATCGCATAAATGATGTCTTACAAAATGAAGGGCTTTGGACTAAACATTAAAAATATTCGTATTTCGCAAGATTTTTCAACGGTGCAAAATTGAGTACATTGGAGTTGTTTTCGTTTTCTTTATTTTTTTCTTAGAAATTGATGCTTTAAGTTTTGAATTTTACACTGTTCTGTTAAGTACCTAATACTAAATCAACTACAAAAAAAATTTTTGAATTTGCTTTATTACTTTTATTTTTATGACATAAAATGTGCTCATAGTACAAACATGTACTCATTTGTGCACCTCACTGTATATAAATTAATTGTTCGCCATATTATAGTGGCGGCCTACTTGAATTTTAATATTTTTATAGTGATTATATTGCGCTAGATGATACCAATATTGACTCTCGGTTGTCTAGAAGCGGAAATAATTTGATTAAAGTTTTGTTAATTTTTGGAACATATATTATGTAAATTTCTTCGATCTTTTTATATTAATATGTTAAAATATATAAAAAAAACAAATTTTGCTTCTAAAAGTTGATTTCAACCAACACGCGGACAGACGGTCAGGCCTTAATCGACTCTCTATTCACAAGCTTTCAGAAAATATATACTTTATGAGGTCGGAAATTACAAATGGAATGGTATATACGGAAGGATATATACCCTTGTGCACCACTGGTGAAGGGTATAGAAACATTACATAGAAAAAATACGGTAACGTAGTTCTTGCTTATTGTTTGCATGCATGTACAAACAAATCAACAAATTTATATTTTTTTGTCTTCATTTGTGCAACCATTTGTTGTTAAACTGAGCGAAATAATTAAAATATTCGTTATATAAGGTCGTTAATAAAATTCCGTGTTCGTTATATCACGAATTCATTAAAGCGAGCTTTTGCTGTACTTAAAAAAATAAATATATACATATGCATGCGTAAACGTTAAAACTCAAATTACGTATGTAACGGGTCCGCCATCTAACGTTTTTTTTAACTAGTGCTTTTTTCGTGAATGGTAACACTTAGCTCATGTCTAATTTGACAGATAATTAGTTTTGTCCTTCCGCTGAACCAATATGGTTGTGTATACGCTTGAACAACGCTGGAAAATATTGCGACATTACTTTGGCCGATTTTGCAAAAAAAAAAAAAAAATCTTTTCAGATGAAGCTCATTTTGATTTTGGCGGGTATGTAAACAAGCAAAACAGCCAAAGCCGTCAAAGATAAGTGTTACGCCAACAAGCCAGAGACAATTTACGCTTTAAAGGATAATATTCGTGAAGCCATTGGTGAAATACAGCTGCACACAATCGATAATGTGCTTAGAAATTGGACCGGTCGTGTAGGCTACTGCATGGCCAGCCGAGGCAGCCATTTGAATGAAATTATTTTTCATTATTCACCGAAAGGATTGTACTTTTAAATAAAAAAAAGAAATTAAAGAAAAGATTCAGTAGTTTTTTTAAGCATAGGGCCTGTTCGTAAACGCATCACTGCGCTGCTGATGCTTCTTTTTGCTTATTTTATTGCTGCATTTACGAACGAGCGAACACTGCGGAAAAATGGAAAAAATTATTATAAATTTAATTTGTGAATTTGATAATACAATATCTGACATTTATTTCACATTCGAGGCTAAAAATGTTTAAAAAGTAAAATAATCAAAAATAAATCATAAAAAACCACATTCTTTATTCTCACACGTCTATTGCATCAGCCATTTTTGTGATTAGTTTTTTGTATTTATTTGCGCATAATAGACTTTAATGTTGCATTTACGAACAGATGACAGCTGCAGTGTTGCCAACGTTTGCATTTACGAACATTGTGCGCATAATATGCACAGCTGTGATGCATTTACGAACAGGCCCATATTAAAAAAAAAGTTATTTGGCGGACCTTTTATATAAAGTAAATAATTGTCTTATTCTTTAAATGTAATGTTTTCTATTATATTAGATTTTTAGTTTAATAACACTATGCTAGCTGAAAAAACAGACAAGCCGGGCACCTGGCGTTTTAACATTCGGGTACGCTGAATCCAGTGCTGCCCGCGGTTTTTTAAGATTGGCTCTGGTTTTCGAGATATACCGTTATTTCAAAAATGGAGGAGGTTGCACAACATATGTTCGCGTAACTCAAAAACGCTTTAGCTTTTTGAAAAAACTTAAAAAACCGAAATTCCGCAATAAAATTTCCTTTAAAGAAAGTAAAACTTCTTTCTAATACCCGCAGTCATTTTAGAAACATAATTTTTGTTTTGAAGAAAAAAATTAATTTTTATATCAAAATTTCGAAATTTTTGGTTTTCAAAAATTCGTAAAAAATTAAAAAATGCAGCTAGGCTTCTAATTTTTTGCAGACATAAAAAATGAAGCTGATAACAAAACAAGCCATAAATCTTTAAAATCTGTTAGCAACTTTTGATTCTATTTACAAAAGTCGACAAATTTTAGTTAATTTAAGAATTTCATAAAACGCAACGCCCCTAAGGGATGGTGATAAAGGTAAAGTATAATTTAAGAAAATGTTAAGAACAAAAAACATTGGAGGTCGGTCATACATTTTATCCCCCTAGGAGTGAATCCTAGGCCTTAGAAACAAATGATGGGAATGAAAAAAAAAGTTGCGCTGGTCATTTGGCCCGTCTAGGGGTATCTCAGGCGCTGCAGGTGCAAAATTTAAGGCTAGAGTTCTACGCGTATAAAAAACAAAGTTCCAAACAAAATAAGCTATTAGTGACTAAAGTCTGTCTACAACTTTTGATTTTTTCAGAAAAGATGTAATTTTTTATAATAACCAAACTAAAAAAAGTTGAAGTTTTTATTTGGAAATTTATTCTTCTTCCTCCTGCAGATTCCAACATATGTCCCCTAATATCGAATAAAGTTGTTTGCCGCTATACCAGCGTTCGAGCCTGGCTGTTACTTGGTGCAATCTCTCGCCATGTTCATCAGACTCGGCTGGTGATTGTTCATTAAATTTTTCGGCATGGTAATGCAAAAAATGTATTTTCAATGGCATTCTAACGTTGTAAGTTTTTAAATGCGGTTAGCATATTTTTGATTAAAATTCGCCAGTTTTCAGACCGAGATTTCCTAATACATTTTCTATTACTGATTTCACACAATTCCAGGCCAATAGCTCGATATCATTCAATGCAACCTCAAATTGATGGTCCTTCATAAGACGACGAGTTCCTGTAAAATAAAAACATTATGATATGAAATATAAATCTAATTTAATAAAGTAGTTGGAGTTCATAACTTCTTTTACTTTCATGCCGCTTAATCGTGGAAAAATTCGGTTCAATTCGGTAAAAGCAACACCATCTGTGCTCAATGCTTTTATAAAATTTTTTACAATACCCAGTTTGATGTGGAGTGGAGGAAGCAAAATCTTTTCCATCTGCACAATTGGTAATTCAATAACATTGTTTATATGCAATCTGCTTTCCTCACGTAAAGCGTATTACATAAGCACATGAAGCACATATTTTTATTATAGCCCAATTGCATGCCTCTTAAAAGAGCTACCACTTTTAAATCTGCGCATATTTTTCACTTGTGGTCTTTATATTTAATTAACTGCATTATTTTTTTCATTGATGCATATGTCTCTTAAGTATTTGTGCTTAGTGCTATCGGAATAGGACTTTTTAAATTAGTGACATGTAGCAAAACTGCTTTTAAGCTACTTTTGGAACAATCAATAAATAAGCGCCAATCTCAGGATTATATTCATTTTGCATTGTTTAAACTAAGCAATAAAAAAAAACAATATGCGATAGAATTATTCTCAATAGATTTAAAAAAAAAATCGTAAATCGTCTATGGCGATTGATAGCCCCGTATATTGGTACACCTAGTGCTACAATATTAGCTCGTTTTAACTCTTCTGTCAAGAGAATGCTCTGTCTTTGAGATAATTTTAGACGCCGTACCATTATATCCAGACGATCTTGCGTGATTTCATTGTAACTGCATGGAACCGTGATACATGACGGTTGATACATTGAAGTAGCTGGTCCACCCGCTTCAACAGAATTAATTATTGAGGGAATATGTCCTGTTGGTATATGGCTATCCGGAACAGGAATTTCATCAGAATGTGGCAGCGGAAATCGAGCATATTCTGTTTCAGTATAAGATATGTCATTTTTCTTATGTTCATACCCGCTGTATAATTTATGCACTCATAACACTCATCTTCAACATGAACTATGGGATCTCTCCAAATCAGTGGAACACCAAATGGCATGGTGTCTTCATTTTTGCCCCACTTATTTAAATCGTAAATGAAGTGTGTACACACTATTGATGGTCTCCAACTCTTACCATATATAACATTTAAAGAAAAATATGATTCATACAAGGTACTTGTTTCAGTAGTGATTTTACGGCGACTTGGCATATTTTTATATTTCCCGCACACATAGCAAAAGTAATTAAACTTTTTACATGCCTCCATCTTAGATATATCAATATAACTGATTGGATACAAGACTGTCAAAGGCTTTAAACTTCATTAATCACTTTCGCAAGCACTTTCCATATGACAGTGAAGGGGTTGAGGAACTCTTATTTATACTGTAATTGTTTTAATCAAAGTACCTGTCAGACCTTCATGACCATGTTTTGTAAAAAAAAAACCAGGACGAATAATATTTCTACCTGTTCCAGGTATAACAATAAAATATGTTATTTAAGTTTTTTACAAGACCGACCGATTAGTGCGGTTTTGACTGCACAATAAAAGACCGATTTGTGTGGTTTTGTAAGCACAATAAAATACAAAGATGTAAGCATTTATGACTATTTCTTAATTCTAAGAATTTTTAAAATCAGTAACTTCACTTCTTGGGGGGCTCCCATACAAATATTGCGTTTTATGAAATTCTTAAATTAACTAAAATTTGTCGACTTTTGTGAATAGAATCAAAAGTTGCTAACAGATTTTAAAGATTTATGGCTTGTTTTGTTATCAGCTTTTATATGTCTGCAAAAAATTAGAAGCCTGGCTGCATTTTTTGATTTTTTATGAATTTTTAAAAAACAAAAATTTTGAAATTTTGATCAAAAAAATTAATTTTTTTTCAAAAAAAAAAAATGTTTCTAAAACGACTGCGGATATTAGAAAGAAGTTTTACTTTTCTTAAAGGAAATTTTATTGCAGAATTTCAGTTTTTTAAGTTTTTTTCAATAAGCTAAAGCGTTTTTGAGTTACGCGAACATATGTTGTGCAACCTCCTCCATTTTCGAAATAACGGTATATCTCAAAAACCAGAGCCAATCTTAAAAAAACGCGGGCACCAATGAATTCAGCGTACCCGTATTATGTTAAAACGCTAGGTGCCCAGCTTGTCACGAAAAAAAGTGTAAATTTCTTGCACAGTGTAATTAATGCAGAGTATTTTTGAAGTACCGTTTGTACAATTTCTCTGAAGTTTTATTTTTTTTCATTTACCATATAAAAAAAAGATTAACAGAACTTCACTGGTGCATATGTATGCAGAGTACGAAAACAAACAAAAGGAAACGTTTCCAATAGTTTTGTTTCGATCATTTTAGAGAGGGAAAACAAAACGAAACAAAACCCAGGATAACGGTACATGCATTTTGTTTTGTATTGTTTTGTACTATGAGTGCAAACAAAACCAGAATCGAAAAGTACTCAACTTCAATATGTAACATGCAAAACAATACTTTCTGCAAACGTTTCAAAACGTTTGCTGATTGATTTGCTCTTTACATGAAAAAATCTACATGTTTATTGCTGCTTGTTGTTGGGAATTTTTTAACATTTTACCTACCTACATTAATTTTATGATCCTAATAACGATATTAAGTCACTGACTATAGTTTGCGAATTGGTAATGGTGCATTGTTATTATGATTGTTATAATCTTTTTGTTCTGCAAACGTTTGCAAACGTTTCATTCTTGTTTCGTACTCAAACGAAACATACCGTCAAAGCAATGCCTAAGTACAAAACCCGAATTGTTTTGTTTATGCTCTTTTGCATTAAAAAGTTTGTGGTTTTGTTTTGCTCGCAAACAAAACGATTCATGAAAATTGAAAAGTTTCTGACTTAGATGATTTGTACTGTGTTTCGTTTCGTTTGTTTTCGTTCACTGTATGTATGTATCACGTGAAAGATTTAATAAACGATTTTTAGCACTGCTCGTGAAAAGTAGTGATATGCGATGTTATAATTTTCAAAGACCATCATTGATATTGAATGTGATTTAAAAATCGCTATTCTTAAAAAAGTGATTATGATCAGCTCGTTTTCTTAAAAGCACTGTTATTTTAAATACGATGCAAGTTTACAGTTTCTAAAATGTTATACCCTTCGCAGTTAGTGTAAGGGAGGGTATATATAGCTTTGTCATTCCATGTGAAATTTCTACAATATTCATTTCCGACCCCATAGCGAAATATTTTTTTATTAAGCATTATCTTCACCAAAATTTTTTTATAAAAACTCAGTTTTTGCTCAGGACGTCTTTATTTTTTTTTATAATTTTTTTGTTTGGGCTTCTTCGTTTCTGGTATTGAGGATGTACATGCATACCTTAAATTTATGTCGAAATTTTAATAAATTGTTTCATAACAATTGTACTTTATAAACAAAAATGTGACAACCAAATCCAAGTATTAATACTGTATACTATGGAACACAATACTAATCTTATAAATAATAAAGGTATATTTGATTAATAAACACCTGTCAATAAAAACACACGCTAATTGTGTTGTGTATGCTAATTCACGGATATTGAAAAATCAATGTACATGCATACAATTTGTATGCATGTGTAAAATGTGGAATTTTATTGTATGGGAGAGGATTTAATGGTTTTGTTTGGCAAAATAAATAACTCTAAAATTTTATGATAAACATATTGTTAGGGCAACCCCGTTAAGAACTTGTACAATGTACAATCTGGCATTCTTATTTACATCTGTCACATTTGAAATTTGCTTTGCAATATAGTTCATCAACCGTCCATTTCAACTACGCGACTACTCTCTATTAAACATATTTTAATAAATACAATTTTACTTAATATTAAAAGTTGTCTTTTATTTCATACATTTAAAAGTACAACAAAAGTGGCGACGAGGTTAACAACCAAAATAATCACGTGTA
The DNA here is from genome assembly GCA_941918925.1 of Phyto melanocephala. NCBI lineage: Eukaryota > Metazoa > Arthropoda > Insecta > Diptera > Rhinophoridae > Phyto > Phyto melanocephala. Next base: position 41,598,307 of record OW799234.1, on the reverse strand, counting down.
AAAAGAAAATTAATATCTTAATTTTCGCAACAAACAATTTTCATACTTGTACGACGCAATTATGACTGACGAAAAAATTGTGAAGCTTATTGAGCAACAGTCGCAGATGATGGATTTCATGGCAAAGCTCCTACAAAGCCAGGAATCAACAAAATCATTGACATCAAATCAACATGCAAGCACCTCCAGGGCAGCTTTAATGGAGTCTCTTACACACTCTATGACAGATTTTGTCTACGAGCCTGAAAGCGGACTAGTTTTTCAAGCATGGTATACACGTTTTATACACGTTTTTGAAAGGGAAGCTAACGCTCTAGAGGAGCAAGACAAAGTTGCACTCCTCTGGAGGAAAATGTCTGATCGCGTACATGAACGTTTTAAAAACTATGTGTTGCCAAAGAAACCTTCTGAGATGACTCTCAAGGAAACCGTTGAAAAACTCAGCAAACTTTTCGGTAAAGTCGACACCGAAGTTGGTCAACGCTATAAATGCTTACAACTAACAAAAAACGATAACGAGGATTTCCGAGAATATGCCAGTAGAGTAAACCTACAATGTGAACTGTTTAAATTAAACGAAATGCCAATTGATCAATTTAAATGTCTTATTTTTGTTTTGGGTCTCAAATCGGGCAGAGATAATGACATACGCATACGGTTACTTAAATCATTAAATGAGGTAAAGGATTCCATGAACCTTGATCACCTTGTGGATGAAACACAAAGAATGCTCGATCTAAAAAGCGACAACACACTGATTGAACAGCAAACAAAAGCCCTGTACGCTATCGAGAAAACTACAAAAACACCGAATCATAAAGTTCCTAAACTACCATGTTGGCTTTGTGGAGACTTACACTACGTAAAATGTTGTCCATTTAATAAACACAAATGTTCTGCATGTCATCAAATAGGACATAAAGATAATTACTGTACCAGTGCAAAAAACGGATACGTGGCACACGTGGACAAAAACAATAACAATAAACACTACAGTAAAAATAAATCTGCAAATAAATTCAAGACATCAAAGCCAAGCTACCGTACTAACGCCGCATTTTTTACAAAACGGTTACAGTTTCAACAACTACGTAAGTACATTAAAGTAAAAATTAATAATCTACCAGTTAGACTACAAATTGATACTGCATCCGACATATCAATAATATCTACTACCACTTGGGAAGCCATTGGTAAACCTGATACATTAACGACAGATGACTCTGCCAATGACGTGAACAACAACAAAATTAATATTCTTGCAAAATTAAACTGCAAAATATCAATCGGCAGTGCTACAAGAAACCTTTCATGTTACATTACGGACATTGAAGAATTAAATATAATGGGCATAGATTGGATAGAATCATTTCAGCTCTGGGAAAAGCCAATATCATCATGGTGTCGTCAAATAAAATCTGAAGACTATATCTCAGAACTGAAAAGAAAATACCAATCCGTATTCGACAATTCGTCGTTAGGACTATGTAAGAAAAACAAAGTTCACATACAATTACTACCAAATTGTAAGGAAGTATTCATTCCTAAACGTCCTGTACCCTACGCAGTTAGGACGGAAATTGAAACCGAGCTGGATAGACTTGAACAGTCCGGCATTATCACTCCAGTTGATACGTCAAAATGGGCCGCACCTATCGTTGTTAGCAGACGAAATGGTAAGACTAGAATATGCGGAGACTACTCCACGGGACTGAACAGTACAATTGAGTCAAACCAATACCCTCTCCCAACACCCGAGGAAATACTATCTGATTGTCATAACAGCACCGTATTCAGTCACCTAGATTTATCAGACGCCTATCTTCAAGTAGAAGTTGACGACGAAAGTAAGGAACTTCTTACTGTCAACACTCACAGAGGTCTTTACAAATTTAATCGCCTCACACCGGGCATTAAATCCGCTCCGGGGGCATTCCAGCGTATTATGGACCAACTCTGCGCCGGTATCGAAGGTTCAAAAGCCTATATAGATGATATACTGTTGTCAAGTAAATCCATTGCCGAACACAGAACAAATCTTGATAGACTATTGCAGCGTGTTCAAGAATTTGGATTCCGTCTTAAATTTGATAAATGTAACTTTTTCAAATCGGAAATAAAATATTTAGGACAAATTGTTGATCAACAGGGAGTACGCCCAGACCCCGAAAAGATCAAGGCAATTCAAAACTTGAAAACTCCGGTAAACATAACCGAAGTTCGGTCCTTATTAGGTTCCATAAACCATTATGGTAAATACGTGGCAAACATGCGAAATTTGCGCAAACCCTTAGATGATCTACTCAAAAAGGACCAAAAGTTCAAATGGACAACAGAGTGTAAAAATTCATTGGATGAATTTAAAAGAATTCTTACCTCAGAATTACTTTTAACGCATTACAACCCAAACTTGCCTATACATGTTGCCGCTGATGCATCTTCTCACGGCATCGGAGCCGTTATATACCATACTTTTCCAAATAACAGTATTAAGGCCATACATCATGTATCCCGGTCTTTAACACCAGCAGAAACAAACTACAGCCAGATAGAAAAAGAAGGTTTAGCACTTGTATTTGCTGTACAACGTTTTCATAAAATGCTTTTTGGAAGAAAGTTCACTCTTCACACAGACCACAAACCGTTATTAACTATCTTTGGCTCAAAGAAAGGTATTCCAATATACACCGCAAATAGGTTGCAACGCTGGGCACTAATTTTACTTGCATACGACTTCGAGATAAAATACACCAATACTAAAGATTTCGGCCATGCAGATGTATTATCAAGACTTATTGATAATCATGAAAAACCATCTGAAGATTTCATAATCGCATCGATTTCAATGGAAAATGATTTGAGGACTGACCTTAACGAATCTGTATTAGCCATCCCAGTTTCTTATAACATGGTGGTCCAAGAAACGAAAAACGACGCTATTCTTCAGAAAGTTTTATACTATATGAATCGTGGTTGGCCTGAGAACAGTAAACATATGGATTTATCGCTAATTCCATTTTTTAATCGACGAGATTCACTCTCACAAGTTGACGACGTTATAATGTTCAACACACGTATTATTGTTCCACAAATATATCGTCACAAAATCGTAAAGCAACTGCACAAAGGACACATAGCTGCTGAAAGAAGCAAATCGATCGCTAGAAGCTACGTTTACTGGCCGAATATCGACAAGGATATTGAAGATTACAATAAAAACTGCACATCATGTCAACTTAACTCTACAAATCCTATAAAAACAGATCTCTGCTCATGGACTTTGACTACACGCCCTCTTGAACGAGTGCACATTGACTATGCTGGTCCCGTCAAAGGCAAATATTACCTAGTCATCGTAGATGCTTACTCAAAGTATCCCGTAATCTATGAAACAAATACAATGACAGCACATGTTACTATAAAACTTTTAAATGAATTCTGTTCACAATTTGGAAACCCCGAGCAAATCGTTTCCGACAACGGAACACAGTTTTGTTCTGAAAAATTTGAAATGTGGTGCAAGGGACGAGGCATTCAACATACTAGAACGGTAAGATTTCATCCAAGCTCGAACGGACAAGCGGAAAAATTTGTCGACACGCTCAAGCGTGCCTTAAAAAAATCGGAAAAGGAGGGAACGTCCGCCGAAGTACTTCAGACATTTTTGGAAGTATACCGCTCAACTCCAAACCCGAACACACCGAACAAACTATCTCCCGCAGAATCCTTCATAGGACGTAAAATGAGGACTATTTTCGATATCTTACGTAAACCCGTTCCCAATACAACATTACGAAATAAGAAAATGGAGAACCAATATAATAACAAACATGGAACCAAGAAGAGAAGCTTTAACGCCGGTGACTTGGTATACGCAAAGAACTTTAGATATAACAAAAGCCATTGGGTACCAGGTGAAATAATAGAAAGAATTGGAAATGTAATTTACAACACTTTAATCGAAGTAGGTGATCGTAAAATTCTCGTAAGATCTCACGCTGATCAACTTAAACTGCGAACTTCAATGAAAGATCCATCACAGACAACAACTCAATTACCATTAGATATATTGCTAAGTGAGTTCCGGATTAGTACACCGAACGTTGCAGACGAATTCGTGACACCTCCGATTTCACCAGTAAATTTGGAACCGAGACGTATTGTTTCCCGAAGACAACCAGTTGAGCCTATCTCTAGATCGCCTCGAACAACTTATTGAAGGGAGATGTTAGGGCAACCCCGTTAAGAACTTGTACAATGTACAATCTGGCATTCTTATTTACATCTGTCACATTTGAAATTTGCTTTGCAATATAGTTCATCAACCGTCCATTTCAACTACGCGACTACTCTCTATTAAACATATTTTAATAAATACAATTTTACTTAATATTAAAAGTTGTCTTTTATTTCATACATTTAAAAGTACAACACATATGTATATTGTATGTAAAGAAAATTTTTTATAAATTTTAGTATGCTAATAAATATTTAGCTTTTTTAATGATTTTTTATATAGTTCACAATAAAATAAACATTTTGAATTGGGTTAACATTTTCAAGTATTTGTTTGGTATTGATACAATTCCCTTGCTGTTTAAATAGGTAAACTGAAAAAATAAAACTTTATTCTAATTCTTTCATTGTTTGAAATAAGGAAAAAGCAAATTTTTTTATGTTTTTGTTTGGATTTAGTAGTTTAGCTTTTATTTATTTATTTTATAAATTCCAAAAAATTTTTTTGTTAAATAACTACAATATAAATAAATGTATATTTTTTACAACATCAAAACCAACCTTTAAATTTGCATCCTCTATATAGGATTTCGGATTTGATTTCGGTGGTAACCAAAACCAAGGTGGTCCTGATGGCAATCGTGGTAGCAATCAGCGAGGTGGAAACAACAGTGGTAACAACAATCCCTGGGAACGCCGAAGACGTTTCTGAGATGAATTATGTGATGAGTCACAAATTTTGTTAAAACAATAAAAACAAAATTGACACAACAACAAAGCAAATCAACATATGTTAAATTTCGACGAGACGTTGATGTTAAGAATATTAACTTGCAATTTAAATCAACATACATTTATATGTCATATACGTACAGAGAAAATAAACAATTGACTTCTACATGGATCTCTATAGGTGAAGGCGGTTTTTTGATGCTCATCATTTTTTACGCTTTTGTGTACAAAATTTAAAATCGAAAACTGATCAAATAACCAGTATCACGCTACAGCCAAGTATCTTAAATATTTAAAGTGTTTTTAAGAGTAAAAATGAATCTCAATGTTAAAATAATCTAATATAAAAAAATATTATAAATAATTATATATTAGGCAAATTTTTTTTTGCAAACATGTTGCTGCATGTAAAGGTAGTTGTAAATAACATACTACCGCCGTCGCAAACTACCTGACTTGAATAGTAGGATATAGTTAATGAGTGGTTATCAGGATACAGAGAGTACAACGATATTTGTGTTAATTGTATTTATGGTTCATGTTATGTTATGTTATGGTATGTTATTTACAACTACCTTTACATGCAGCAACATGTTTGCAAAACAAAATTTGCCTAATATATAATTATTTATAATATTTTTTTATATTAGATTATTTTAACATTGAGATTCATTTTTACTCTTAAAAACGCTTTAAATATTTAAGATACTTGGCTGTAGCGTGATACTGGTTATTTGATCAGTTTTCGATTTTAAATTTTGTACACAAAAGCGTAAAAAATGATGAGCATCAAGAAACCGCCTTCACCTATAGAGATCCATGTAGAAGTCAATTGTTTATTTTCTCTGTATGTATATGGTTTTGATTAAGATGACATTATAAATACATATCCATATGTATTATATATGAATATTCATACATATATATAAATATATATGTATTTACTATGCAGCTGGGATTTAATATTAATGTCTATCAGATCAAAGAATTTGTTGCATTTCTTACGATTAAATTACTTACAAAGCCATCTATCTTTCTATACATCAGAGAAATTCTTCAAAAACATCAAAAATTATCAATTTTATAAAAGCAAAAGTAATTTTAATAACAATTCGTATAACTTAACAACAGAAGTATGTTATTAAATCTGTTTAATTTTTAAGTATTGTGGAAAATGCAAACAATTAACTTAAACCTAGAATTAATATTTTGAATCTTGTTTTAAAATTCGGTTCAAAAGTAATAAATTGGTGGTTTTAATTGTAAATGCTAATTTAGTAACACTGTACTCTTGGGCATAATAAGATAACTTGCCTTTATAGTGTTGGAAAATATTTTTTCCCTTTCCGTATTTTTTTTTTAATTATAATTTTTAAGAACACTGTCATTTGTGTAAATTTTAAATTAGTAGACACAACAAAAACATGTCTAATTTATAAAACAAAATATTTATATTAAACAAAAATTACAATTTTCTCATAACTATGAGTATTACAAATAAACAATACAAATCTTTGTTTCTATTTTAATGAATCGATTGGCGGGTGGAGACACTACTGTATGTGCATATGTTTTGCAGTATACATATCGCACTTGATCAACAAGAGGATATTAACTCAAAATTTTTGAATTTTCAGTAGAGTCAAAAAACTGTTTGTGGCCACATTTTAACAGAATTTAAAAATTCAAATATACCATAGGAAGCAAATTCCATTTGAAAATATATATATACATTGTTTTTGTTTTAAATTTTACTAATCATTGCAAACAAATCTATTTTTTGAGTTAACACCATTTTTTCATGAAAAGGGTCACAACTCAAAAAAATTTGAACAATTTTTTCATAAAAAGAGTCACATTTCGAATTAAAATTATAGAATAAAACAAATTTTATCAAAAAAATAGTATCAACTCAAAATACAACCAAATATAAATAAAACAGTTTGATTATTTTTAACATAAATAAAGGCTCAAATCAAAATAATACCTTTTTTATGAAAATATACGATTCTTACCTACTTCAACTTTTGTATTAACTCGAAATAATACCTTTTTGTTGAAATAAAGGTAATCACTACATTATCATGAATATGGTCTCAAAAGTGGTTTTCGAGATGAAAGAGTAAACGGAATACGTTGAAATTTTTACAGTAGATAGATATTGATGTTGTTTGCTGATTGCTTGAAAAAAGTGATATTTTAAAAATTTTGAGTTAATACCCTCTTGTTGATCAGTGCGATATGTATGTAACTTCATTTGTTTTATGTGTATGAATGCGTGTATCTATGTATGTATGTTTTCTCGTGTGTGGTTAATTTAAAAATTAAAATTGTAATAATATTTGCTAAATGAAACATCTCACTGTTTGAAAAAAATTATTTGGATTATTTTTAAATTAAAAGAAAAGGAAAAGGAAAAATAAATGAAATTCCTTATGTTGCACAAAAAAGTTATGTACTACAAAAACTTTGTCAAAAAAACAAATAATTATTACAAACAGTCATTAATTTAAATTTATAAGCCTAACTATGCCTATTGCGGTTTATAACTATTCTTAAATCAGCTCATTTTCCATAATTTTCACTAATTTGTTTTACTTTTATGTTAAACTCGTTATTTTAAGTTGATGACGCAATTAATAAAATTTCAAATCTGGTTTTGTGTGACAATATTAAAAAAAATAATTTGTTTGGGTTGACTTTCAGACGATCAAACTGCGTTCAGTTGTCGGGGTATAATTTTTATAGAAATGCAAAGTATGGTCGACTTCCTAAACGCAAGTTGCAATGCACATTTACAATGCATACACTTCGTAAACGCATATGTAAACTTTCTAGCAATGCCCAATGTTCCTAATCGTTTGGCAACTCATTTCACTGAGTATCAGCTGTCAAAATCGCTCATTTTTATTTTGTTTGCAAACATTTGAGCTGCAATGGCTGAGTTAGTATTTTCTCTGTTTATTTTTAATAAATTATTTATAATTGATAGAGTTTATTTAAATCACAGACTAATAATTTAAATAATTAAACACTTTATATTGCAGAGACAAAAAGTAGATCCATGAGCGTTCCTAAATGCCGATAAAATGCAAAAAAAATCTCTGCAACGCAAGGTTGCACTAAGGACATCTTTAGCATTGCATACGCATTTTTTTAAATTATGAATTGCAACTTGCGTTTAGGAAGTCGGCCTATATCATGGGTTATAAATACGAAACGGGTGTATATATTTTTTTTAATTTTGTCTGCAAATTTATTCATCAGGTAGGTAGTCTTTATTTGTCAGCTAATTATTTTTTCGTCACTTATTTTATACTTTAGTTGTCAAAGTCCATAGAAAGAAAACAGTGATCTCTATTCACTCGTTTATTTATTTATTTTAAATGCGAATTTTCATACGTATATAAAAACGTTTACAAAAAAACATTCTCTTCGAACTGCGATTACTCGAATAAAAATTACCTTGAAATTTTGTGTTAAAATACTTCAAATAAAAGAAGTTTTTAATTAAAAAATTACATCACACTTGATCAACAGATCAAAATTTAAAAATGTTCACTTTACGAAAAACCAACTGACAGTAATTATCTATACACTCAAAATCACAAATAATCAGCCTTATTGTCAGTGGCGTTATCGTGTCGTTTTTGTGTTGAAAACGACAGAAATACGACAAGGTCTCATTTATTTTACATTGTAAATATTACACGGTACCAAAAAATACGTCAACGCCACTGACAATAAGGCTGCATGTTATATATTATTTTGAGGTAATAAAAGTTAAAAAACGCATTCTAAATTTTCATATAAGAGGAATTATTTTGAGTAAAAGTAAACATTTTATCAATTATTTCATTTAAATTTTCTTTTTTTGTATTTTGAGTAAATATAGTTTTATTGATAAAATTTGTATTCAAATAAACAAAAATGTTTAGGAAAATGGTAATACATAACTAAAAAAAAATATATATATATATATATACAGTGGTTGACAAAACAATGGAAACTTTTCTTAAAATTTATTTCTTTATTGTTGGAGGTCTCAAATCTAAATTATTCCTTGAAAAAAAAAACAAGTGTTTCAGTATTTTATTTTATAGATTGTTTTTGATATATTTACTAAAATTAAATAACATAAAATATCATATATCGAAAATTATAAAGCGAAAGTAAAAGTATTCAATATTTGGGTATTGACAAAACAATGGAAACTAAAAATTTACTTCAATAAAAATAGTTGACCAGTCATCAAATCTTAATATTTTGTTGGATATCGTTTATTTTTGATAACTGCATCACATCGACGATGCATTGACCCAATCAATTGTCAACTGTCTTTTGAAACTTTTTGCCATTCACTTACAATAAGGAGCGAATTTATTCAAAAACTTGATCAACATTTTACTCCAAGACAATAGAATATTCAGAATGTGCTGTACGCTTACAGATTCAGATAATCGAATAAAAAAAAAGATAAAGAAATTGTGCACAGGACGTTGTTTGACTCAATAAGACTTGTTCTAAAAATATTACGTATTTGTTAAAATTGTGTGTGAATGTGCGAAGCATTTTTATTTTTGTACAAGATATAGTTTAACAACCAGGAACTTGCGCCTTTGCCGCGGATATTTTTTTAAACACTGGAATATTATAAACACATCTTTAGTTTCTTTTTTTGGATCCAGAAACAACTGGTATATAGTCGTTAAGGACTATTATTCCTAATTTCTTAATGGACTTAATGGATGAACGAAAGCATCGATACTTCTCTTTATATTAGGCTTGAAACAAAATCTGATGTCTTCTCAACTGCTACAATACTATATTACAAATACATCTTCATAAATGTCATTCTATGTAAACTAAATACATATTTATATTTCAAAATGAGGTAAGATTTATAAAATTCTATGGGATTAATTTAAAAATTAGTTTGGCTTTTTCAAAACTTCATTTTTCGTTTGTTTTGTATACATAATTATACATTTGTATGTACATACAAATGTATGAATGTGTTTGCCTTTTAGGAGATGGTTTTTAATTTGAATTTTTTAATCAAAACTAGAAAAAGCCAAACTGTTATGGTTAATAATCAGGTATGTGATGGAAACGATAACTTGTAAATCAATTTCAACTATTGATTACTAAAAACCAAACCAGGATTTAAAATATAATGTTTAATGTAATAAAATTGAAAAACAATTTTTTAAATTATTACCAAAACGACCATAGCAAACATATCACCTTTTATAGTTTTCAAATAGGTTTTGTGTTCAAATCATTTTTCATCACATACCTGAATGCTTGAGTTTAAGAAATATATTTAAATACATTTTATGTACACTTTCTTTAGCATATATGAAGCGTGACAGATACCTTAGAATTTAAAAAAAGTGAAATCAACAAAAGATGTGACTGATTACTTAAAATATAAGATGTTTTATTTTCAATTAATCTCTTTATAAAACGTACATATATTTTTTGGAGCACTAGTTTTATAAATAAAAATTATCTCGCTACAAATTAAAAAACATAACCTAAGATCCGATCACGAGAAAAAATGATCAGGATCGGAGCAGGGAGCATATGGTATCGTTTCATCAGAAAATAAATGTTTAGAGCTGTGTTATATAGCCTGTTATTTATAAAAATTATTAAAGGTTTGTTGAGCATTAATTAATAAATTTTTGAAATGGAGCAAAGTAAAAGCGACGGTAAAAAGTGTTTACATATCGTTGGTCACAAGTTGAAGGCTCTAACTCAAATAATTGGAACTTTACGGGAGAAGGTAATCACTAAAAAATTCTATTTCGTAAAAAATTTCGAGTAAGTTTCTTTCTACTTGTGATCATCGATATGGCAACTGCATAGCCCTGGATTAATAACAAGTGCCCCTAATTAATTGCAAGCAGGGAAAGAAAATGGGTTTTATGATTTTGTACCAAGTATGAAAGCAAAATGTACTTTTTAGGCTATGACGGTACCATTTTTTTAATATTTATTAATAAAAACAAACTTAACAAAATGTTTAGAAAAATTCAGAAGTATACAATAGAAAAACAGAAACAAGGTATATCCATGGATATGCCTTGAACATAAACTTAACAAAAAATATTAAATATTACATTCATAGGTACATACATACGTAGAGATTGTCTATTTAACAAATTTTATTTATTAAATACTTTTAGATAAAAAATTTTGTGTTATTTTAACATTAAAGCAATAAGAATTTGTTGACTTCAGTAAATCTTTTGTCTGTATCAAATTTGAAAAAGTAGAAACGTGTATTCATTTTCTTTCCTTTGTTTTAATTACATAGAATTTGAAAATTAAAAACTCGTTCGACGTTGGTCGATGAATGTGGAATAGACAGAATACCTCTTTTTATTCTTGAAATATTTGGGAACATGAACTCATTTAATTCATTTTTCATCTGTGATACTTTATACCAAAAATAGAAAATATTTGAATCTTTGTGTGATCTAAGTTCAATCACATCGGCTAGTGCTCTGTACTGATTATTAATTGCTTCAAAGTTTGTTTGTTCGTGTGGAAACATTTTCAACAGAAAATGTACTATTGAATTTGTTTCTGGAGTAAACTTATCAAACCATTTTAGTACTTCATTATTAAAGTCCATGCTTACGAATCATAAGTAAAATAAAATACATATAACAACAGCCAAGTCGAATTCATGTACCAGGTGGTGCCAAATTAATAGGTGATTTTTGTAAGAAGTTTGCAATAAAGTACTAGGCAGATTTTCTTGTTGCAGACTTGAAACCACCTGGTACATGAATTCGCTTTGACAACAGCATTGCAACAAAAACCGAAAAGCTGACAGACATGGACAAATTTTTAAATTGTACCAAGTAGCTCGCGGTAGTACCATGGTACCAACAAGGTCCAAAATGTACCATAAAAAGTACATTTGTACCATGATTTCCATCCATGATTGCAAGTAGTATATATTGAGTGTTGTTTAGTGGCATAGATTTTGAAAAAAAAAAAAAAAAAAAAACAATAAATTAAAGGATTAAAATTTTGACTTTATAAGTTCATAAATTTAATGGCATTAATTATTTAGAAATAATTTCTGGCAAATGGCCTCCGCGACTGCGCCTCCAATTTTGCGCCACTTTCAAAATACCCGATATTGGTCTAGACGAGATATAACGTACCCCCACAAAATGTATATCAAAGTATCTTATCACACAAATAAGATTTTTGCAATGTAATTTGCCAAATTTATACTATAAAATCATGAATACTTCAATAGTTTTACAGTAGAAGTTCTATAGGTCTAAAAAAAACTCCATGTATGCACTATATATGTGGTGTGTGGTGGAAAACGACCTTCTTGAGAAGGTGTGTTAAATTTCGATAGATTTTGAAAATCATTTTTAATGCCCCTATTGCGGTTCTCCACTTTTGTAACAGCTTGGTTGTCTTTGGCAAATTGACATTGCCATTCTCAACTCAACTTACAGTTGACTATTCAGTTGTGTATCTATTTTTTCGTGGCATTACCGTTTTCAACTTTTAAAAAATTTGGTCGACAAAAACGTTGAAACGTTGTGAAACTCAACTAAAAACAGTTGAGTATCACAATACCTAAAATGAGTTTGGTTGTGCATAAGTTGGGTTGACTCTCACACAACCAAACTGAGTTGAGTGGAGAACCATAATAGGGGTATAAATCAATCTCAAATTATTGAGTTCTTAAAACCATACTAGAAGAAAAAGTATACAAAATTATGTAGTACAACTGTAAAACGAAGCTTATCAAAAACTTGAAAAATAATTTCAATCCTAGGTTAGGATAAGTAAAAAGGCAGGTGCAAAGTTGCCTTCACACCTTCACCCAGAGACCAATATGGCTCATTGTTACGCTTTGTAAAAGATAATAAAGAGTGAGAAAAGAGAATGAAGAATTTGAAAGTTTAGTAAAATCAAGTAGTGGCAATTAAAAGATACCCTACCCTGCATTTGTCCTGTCTTCAGATTCTTCTCACGCAGCCAGGACAATCCCATTGCAAATTCTATCAGAGATCCCCCAATTCGCTCAGGAATCTATTACCAAGCCGTCTCAGCCTACTATTCTGAAGTCTGGTACAATGACAAACTGTGTCCAACTCCTCTGGATCCTCACAAACTTACAATTTTTTTTTAAATAGTTAGTATAGCTGATAATTTGTATTAAAAAAAACGATCAGCTAATTGAATAGGAGCACCTTATTTATCTACCTTTATGACACCTTATTATGTCGCTTTTTAATAGGTTTTATGTCTAAATCGTTTTTTTAATCACATTTGCAATTAATAATCATCGCATAGCCTGTGCTTGCGACTTCGTCTGCGTAGTACTCTGAACGAAATGTAGCCTCTTATGTAATTATTTAGGTTGTTAAACATATGTACATATGTATGTATATCTGTGGGGCAAATTTCAGTTAAATCCGTTCAGTAATTTTTCTTGTGATTGATTAAAAATATCAAAACATTTAAACATACAAACATTTATGTATGTTTATTATATTAGTAAAATAGGATTTAATGCAATTATTTAAGAAAAATGGGCCTGTTCGTAAATGCATTGATTTATTTATTCAATATTTCGCTGCTCCTTTGTGTAATAATAAATAAGTCAACAAATATTTATAAAGACCTCGAGCTTGAAAAATCAATTAAAAAATTTTATAAAATAAAGGTCAAATAAGAGCAAAAAGAAAATGTTATATTTATTTAAAAAATTTATATACTACATACATATGTATATAAGAAATGGCTTTATTACAGAAATTTATTAGAGATTATTCGCAATATTTTTTCTAATATTTTTCTATTATATTTTCTAATATTTTGGGCAATGGATAAATATTGTGGTGAGTCTAAGGATACCACATCATTATCCTGAGCGCTCAAATAATCTAAATTTTCTACATAGCTTACTTCAGCAATGCATTTAAAATGAATGCAGATATTATGCAACGCACAGCAAAATTTTGTTATTTAAGCAGCCTTTTTTGGAGCGTAGTGCAGCTGTCTAGCACCAAGAATGCACCTCCATCTATTTTTTAAAACACCATTAATGCGTTCAATCACATTTCAACACTGAATTTTATTTCAACAGACTCATCCTGTGGGCAAAAAAATGCATGTTTAATTTATGAATTGTCTGTTATCATTCAAAACTTTACAAGAAGCCAATAATTGCTGCCACCTCTCAAGGTATTCTTGCTCAAGGTGAGCACGCAATTCCAGAATTCCAAATAAATGAATCGTGACACGCTCCGGGATGTGAGGCATCAACGTACTGAATCCTCAGCTCATGATCACAGACCTTTAATTTTTTGAGTTCCGTCAACACATCCAATAACGTTTTGAATGCCATACTTCACATAAAGAGCTAACGCAACTTTCCGTTTTTGCACTTCTGCAGAAAGTTATCTACATTGGGCGTAAATGTTCCTTATATATTAATAACTTCTGCCAGAACTTTGCTAACACTACACTGAGCCACAGACACACCGTAATCTTTACCAATACCCGTTTGGTACAAACCTTTAGCAAAGAAGCGGAAAGTCGCACTTAATTTCACGATTGGAGAAATTGCAAAGGACTTACGTTTGGGCTGAATACCTTAACACGTCTAACAGATATTTGAACGCCGGTTTATTTACTCTGTAATATTTTTCTAACCTTCCAAAAGTAAAATTTACAAAGTGCGCGGCAACTCAAGTGGGTTGCTGGCGTCACTTAGCAATTTCCTTTCTACCCTTTGCTTATTCTTGTGCTTCAGAGTTTTCTGCTTCAGCTATTATTATTATTATCAACGCTACAATAAACATTTTTCTTCACTTTCAACAATTTTTTTTATTATTTACGAATATTCACTTTTTACGCTAAAAATTATTAGCAAATATTTTGTCAAGACAAAACAGCAAAAGCAAACCGCTGACTTCGAAAATATAAAATTCTCTCTCCCTTGTTATTCCCCGACTGTTTAGAATAGGGGAATTTTATTCTCGGGAAAAATGAATTCCCGGGGAATTCATTTCCTTGGGGATATTTAGAATTGGGGTGAGCATGTATGCAATATTTCACATTATTATACAAATTTTATACCCTTCACGTGTGGTGCACAAGGGTGTATATACATAGCTTTGTCATTCCGTTTGTAATATCTACAATTTTCATTTCCGACCCTAAAAGGTATATATTTTCTAAAAGCTTATGAATGTGTTGGTTGAAATAAACTTTTAGAAGCAACTATGTATGTATATGTTCCTTAGATCTGAGTATGGTATCAATCTTTTGGATCCGGGAATGAATCGCTATTGAAATTCAGCACAATCGCCCCATAACTTTCTGAGATATGAGCAAAAAACCACGACCACCTCGTCAAAAAAAAATTTTTTTTTATTTTATTTTATATATTCAAATTTTTATTATTATTTTTATATTTTGTTTGCTATATTTTAGGGGCGATACAAATATTGGGGAAATAAATTCACGTATAATTCTAATTTTTAGATTGACTTTTTGAAAATGATAAACTTGCTAACTTAAAAAAATTGAGGCACATCTGAGACTGTGTGATTTCTTAAACATTTGTTTAAACGTAAAGTAAAATAAATTCTACGAAATGTGAGTTTGCACACACATACATACATATCTACTGGTGCTTCAAAAGCCACTACTTCAAATCCGATATAATAAACAACATATTATTTGTAATATTGTTCAAGCCGATTAACACTAAACCGGCAACGAACTCAAACTCAATTCACTAATAAAAAGGTAAGGTTAAAAAAACGAATTACGAATGGGCCGATATTCTTTCTGCATTATTGTTAATGGCGTCGTATTTTTTGGTACTGTGTAATTTTTACGACAATATGAAATAAATAAGACCTTGTCGTATTTTTGTCTCTTTCAACAGGAAAACAACACGACAAAGCTACTGCCAATAATACTGATTTTATATTTATTTATATTGGCATTTGCCTGAAGATTATTTTCTACAAACTTTTATTTCTTTTTTATACCCGCCACCGGTATATTCATTTTGTTTATAACACATCGAAATATCCATTTTAAAAACCATAAAGAATATATTTTCTGAGCCCTGGTTTTATTTTATGACGATCTAGCTATATCCGTTCGTCTATTGAAAGCACGATAGAGCTATAACCGAAAAAGCTACGGTGCTAAAATTTTGCCAGAATATTTCTTATACACAAGGTTTGTTTGGTATTGAAAATGGGCACGTAATGCAAGAGTATTCCAATATCGAATAAAATGCAAATAAAATTTAATGAAAAAATAGTTTTCACTGAGAATTGCTTAAATCTATGTATTAGAAAAGGAGTTAAGGAGTTATAGATCAATATGTACGAAAATTATACCGCACAGTGTTTTTTTCGGTATATTCAAAATTTACATTGTAAAAAAAACTGACAAAATTAGATTTAGATTCCGAAATTTTGTAAACTTGGCTTTTTGGTCAAAGGCTTTGTACTAACGAAAAAAAAATGTGACACGCCCACTTTTACGTCCACCTTCAATAAAACGCTTTATCTCTAATTCATATCATTTCTTTGAATAAAGATTTTGAAAGAATAAAGGACTGTATTTAAATATATATGTAAGTTGGGCCGACTTCCTAAACGCAGTTGCAATGCATATTTACAATGCATACACTTCGTAAACGCATATGTAAACTTTCTAGCAATGTCCAATGTTCCTAATCGTTTGGCAACTCATTTGACTAAGTATCAGCTGTCAAAATAGCGCATCATTTTTATTTTGTATGCAAACATTTGAGCTGCAATGGCTGAGTTAGTATTTTCTTTGTTTATTTTTAATAAATTATTTATAATTGATAGAGTTTATTTAAATCACAGACTAATAATTTAAGTAAGTAAACACTTTATATTGCAGAGACAAAAAGTAGATCCATGAGCGTTCCTAAATGCCGATAAAATGCAAAAAAAATCTCTGCAACGCAAGATTGTACTTAAGACATGTTTAGCATTGCATACGCATTTTTTTAAATTATGAATTGCAACTTGCGTTTAGGAAGTCGGCCTTGTATTTTTTAGCAGCAACTATTTCGATACGCCGCTAAAACGCCCACTTTTCACGTAATCTACTGAAATTTAAAAGCTCATAAACCTACAAAATTAGAGAGATCTTTCTAGTCAATGTCATTTTTATGCCAGAAAATGAAGGTGACACACCCACTTTTACGCCTACCTCTTATATAAGGCTTTATCTTAAATTCATATAATTTCTCTATAGACAAGGTTTTTGGAAGGCTAAAGGACTATATTAAAATATATAAGTTGTCTTTATTAGCGGAAACAAACATATATTCCGCCTTATTGTCAGTGACGTTGTCGTGGCGTTTTTGTGTCGAAAACGACAGAAACGCGACAAGGTCTCATTCATTTTACATTGTCGTTAATATTGCACGGTACCAAAAAATATGACAACGTCACTGACAATAAGGCTGATTAACACGTCTACTTTAATGCCTACTTTCATTCAAACACTAAATTTGCGAAAATGTTTTAATAGCAAATCGAAGTTATACAAAGAAAGTGATAAATATTTTAGTATTTTATTAATTTTTTAATAACGAAATAATAAATTTTGTGCTATAAAAGTACATAAAATTGGTGGTGGGTATAAAAAATTTGGCACAACTTTCTATCTAAATAGAAAGAGATGATTGAAAGAGGTAATAAAAAGATTTTTCGTTTGGTTTTATGATGCGCAGTTCGGGTTGAATAGTACTATCATAAATTTGTTTAATTTATTAACAGTTATATTCAAATGTTTTCTTATTAGCTGTGACTAAAACTCAATAGGTTTGTTCGACGTAAATCCGGGTAAAGTCCGGTAAAATGAGAGTAAACAAAAAATTCTCTCAGAAAACGATAAATTTACCAAAATTTGCTGGAAAGCAAAAAACCACATTTCAAGCCCAAAAAAAAAAATGTCAAAATTGTACAGCCGTAGTTTAGAGGTCCAGGTTGATATGCTCCCAGCTGGCTTACCGCCGTCGCCGAATTATTTTGCCGTTTTTCTACCAACAGCTTGGACCTCTACTATTGCTTAAAAAAAATTCTTCAACAAATTTTTAGTTTTTAGGTTTAATGTTTGTTAAAGTATGTCAAAACTTTTAGTTATTAAAATTATTCAAATTTCAAAAACTCTGTTTATATTCTCAGAGAAAGTATATTCCATTGTTTACAAAAATAAAAAATCTTTTCAATCTTTTTTACAAATTAAAAACAGCTGGTTTAGTGATCTAACAGTTTTACCATTTTACACGCAAAAAAAGTACGGGTAAAGTCTGGTAAAAAGAGAAACACAAATTACTCTATAATGAACGTTCTCATTTACCCAATTTTTAACACAAGAAACTCTTTTCGGTAAAATTGGGAGCCCGCGGGTTCCCGCGGTAACGTACGTCGAACAAACCTAATAAGACGTACGAAAATCCGAAAATAAAATTTTTTTTGCAGAATGTTCTTTTGAATATTAAATGGCTCATTATAAGGGTCATGCATTTGTGGTTTTCTTAGAAAACGCATACTTTAAAAGAGAATTATTACCAGAATTTATAAAAATACTTGTTATAAAAGCTTCGTACGTAAATTATGAACGACATAATTCCATGATTAGTCATGTGTGTATGGATTTTAACAAGCAAAAATATAATTTAAAGTCTTAAATAGTATGCGGAAAAAATTTTGAGGCTCAAATTAATTCAACCTAACATAGCACAAAATAATAATTAAAAATACACTATTCAATCAATTAATTATATTTTGTAATTTTTCAGTTTGTAACTTCTGACAAATATGGCTGGAATACTTGAATACCCTAAATAACATTGGATAAATTTTTCTAAAGGTAAATATTTTCTATATAAATTGTGTTTTACTTTCCACATTTATTTTTCCGAAGTTAAAAATTTTTTTTAAGCTCTCAGAAAATTACATAGAAATTTCAAAATTTGTCAAACTTAATCGTACTTAAAATCGTGAGAGAGCCAGGAGCCAAATTAAAGCATACGATAGCTGTCGAATTCAGCTTAAACGTTCGGGTTTTGTTATTTTCGTGTAAAAAATAATTCTTTTTCAGTTTATTCTTTTGTTATCACAACAAAATAAAATCATATGGTATATGTATGTATGTATGTATATACAAGGCATATCCATAAGGTATATGCATCGCGGCAACAACTACAACAGTTAAAAAAGACATGTACAGTAGACTCGCGGTAACGTGAACTATTAAAAACCGAGCGTGTTCATGTTGACGAAGGTGTAACTTTTTAAAATTTTTAATAAATAAGATAATTTAAATCAAATTCATATATTTTTATGTATTTCGGATTGTTATGTTCATATGTTTTGTTAAGAAAAAAAAAAAAGTACATTAAAATCATTTAAAAAAAAATGTTTTACCAATTTTTTGAATTATCTTTTAATTTTTAAATTTAAATTGCTGAACAAATTCTTTCTTTCAAAAAAGGTAACGGGATATCCTCTTCACAGTCTCCTTTATCTCCTGAAGAGCTAAAAATGTTCATCCAGCATTTTGCTATTGTTTTCTTTTCAAGACGTTGCCAAGTTGAATTTAAATAGCCAATAGCGTGCATTAAAGTTAAACCAATTTTCAAAAATGGCAGCTGTCATCCATTACGATTTGGAGCAATTGTAGTCCACAGGAGATTCAAAATTTCTCAAAGAGCCTTTCCTTTGTGACATTTTTCACGAAAAACTTTAGATTAGATCATGCTAAATCGGCAGCGCGCACTAAACTAAACCTTATCCAGTGTTCACGTAAGGCAGTGTTTTTGTTACCGTGAGTCAACTGTATTTTGTTTTTGTATATAGTATGCCGGCATATGTCACACAATTTTTTTTATTTTCTTTTATTTGAATAATTTTTGAAAAACTAAGCGCAAACTTTTTATTCATGGTTTTTTTTATTTTTTAAAACGTTTTAAACCAAGTGAAACTGCGAATTATTTATTGTATAATAAAATTTAAAAAATTAAGTTTGTCAAATTCAGGCAGACTTAAAACAAGTAAAAGTGCTATATTCGGCCCTGCCGAATCTTACATACCCTTCACAACGTGTAGTCATGTAATAACAATTGTTTGTATCACCATTCATCTCATAAAAAAAAAATAAAAGAAAAAAAAATTAAAAAAAATTAAAAAAAATTAAAAAAAAAATTAAAAAAAAATTTAAAAAAAAATTTAAAAAAAAAAATTAAAAAAAAAATAAAAAAACTTAAAAAAAAATTTAAATAAAGTTAAAAAAAAATAAAAAAAAAATTTAAGAAAAAAAATAAAAATATTTTTCACAATTACAACAACAACATACATATGTACTGGTTAGAGTAAACTTGCCATCAAATCACAGCTGAGCCAGAACAAAATTTTTTTTAATTTTTTTTTTGTGTATTTTTTTTAATTGTTTTTAATAAATTTTTTTTTTTATATTTTTTTTGTATTTTTTTTTTTTTGAAACATATATAGGTAAATTCAATTTATAATTCTGCAATGGGATGTTTTTATATATTTATGTATGTTTGTTATATGTATGTTTTTTACATGTATGTACGTATATTATATGAGATGAATGGTGATACAAACAATTGTTATTGTATGACTACACGTTGTGAAGGGTATATAAGATTCGGCACGGCCGAATATAGCACTCTTGTTTTTATACAATATAGGATTTGAAAGACATACATAGATGGCAAAATTTAATTTAATTAAACTTAAAACTGAGGACATAAGAAAACATAATTTTGTTTTGAGTACATCTAGAATAAGGACAAACAATAATCAATGATTATAACTACGGATCTAATTCCTGAATATAACCTTACCTTACAAATTATATTCATGTTGACAATAACGTCATGAGGTTTTGTTTTAGTATATTCAACAGAGCTCGAATACACACGAATAAATTAATAAATTAAATTATAAATATATATTTTTTTGCAGTTTTTGATAATGCACATATTGCCTGCCGAGGTCCAAATAAAAAGGTAATGGTTACTTTATTACTTAGGTATGTATGTATGTATATATATATATATATATATATATATATATATGTTTGTAGATTATAATTTAAAATAAATATTTAAGTAGAGATAATCGTGCCTGTTGTATTCCGTATCCGCAATATTTTATCCGAAAATAGAAATTACTTAACTTTTTTTTTTTTTTTTTGCTATTTTACATTTCATTACCGAACAAAAATTTCTTTTTAATTCCGAGTAAAAAACTGTATTTGGAATTAAAATTAATGAAATTTTTTTGGAACGAAAAGTTTATTGAAGTTCTAAAATCTACTAATATAGTAAATGTGAATGTATGTTTGGATTTTTTGTTACGCCTTCACGTTAAAAAGCCTGAACGGAACTAAATAAAATTTGGCACACAGATTATTAACACATAGGCTACCTTACATCCCTATAAATAACTACGCAGACGAAGTCGCAAGCATGATAATTAAATACAAATTTAAATTTTTTCTGTTACTTTTTATTTTACTGTTTTACTACTGTACTATAAGCCACTAAGTAGTTACATAAATCTGAGTAATATTTTTATTAAGAATTAATACTTAATTTACTAAATTATTCGGGATATGCTCCCATAATTTTTCAATAATATATATTTGGTTGTTGGGTTTAAGCTAGTTTATATGAATTTTACTGGTGCTTATGCCAGATCATCAGTAAACCTTTACCCAAATTCTTGAAACAGTTTTAAAATGTTATAAGTTATATTTATACCCTTCACCTGTGGTGCACAAGGGTATATATAGCTTTGTCATTCCGTTTGTAATTTCTACAATTTTCATTTCCGACCCCATAAAGTATATATTTTCTGAAAGCTTATGAATAGAGGAGTCGATTAAGCCCTGACCGTCTGTCCGTCTGTCCGTGTGTTGGTTGAAATCAACTTTTAGAAGCAACTATATGTTCCTCAGATCTTTATATGGTATCAATCTCTTGGAAATATCCAGGAATGAATCGCTATTGAAATTCAGGACAATCGCCCCATAACTTTCTGAGATATGAGCAAAAAACCACGACCACCTCGTTTTTTTTCACAATTACAACAACAACATACATACATACATACATACATGTAAAAAACATACCAAACAAAAAAAATTACAAAAAAAAGAAATATTAAAAATAAGAAAAAAATAATTAAAAAAAACTACAAAAAAAAATTTTTTAAAAAATTTAAAAAAAAAATTTTAAAAAATTTTTTAAAAATTTTTCTAAAAATTTTTTAAAAAAATTTTAAAAAAATTTAAAAAAAATATAAAAAAAATAATAAAATATAAATAATATATTAAATAAAATAAAATAAAATTTTTTTGGCTCAGCTGGGATTCGATGCCACATTTATTCTAACGTGTATGCACGTATTTTATATGGGATGAATGGTGATACAAACAATTGTTATTGCATGACTACACGTTGTGAAGTGTATATAAGATTCGGCACGGCCGAATATAGCACTGTTACTTGTTTTTTCTTATAAAATATACATGGCAAATAGAAAATTCTCGAATCAAATGTACTTTTGATTTTTGAAAATACCAGAACTTTGATGTGTTTATTTGAATTTTTGAATTAAAAATATACACGAAAAATCATTTTTATTTCTCTCGTAAAAGAAAACTAAATTTAATTCTTTACTTATTCTCCTAAATTTTAATATATGTAAGTACGTATATAATTAATTACGTTTTTTGTAGAAAAATATTCCATCATTTAAAAACGTATATTTATCTACCTATTAAACAAACACTACGTTAAAAGTAACGATACAATTACATTTGTTAAAGTTAAATTTGTTTCATCAATTAGGTACATACACACTGTTGCCAACTTTTTCCTAAGAAATATCGCTAAAAAAGGTAGAAAAATAGCTAAAAAATAGCTAAAAAATAAAAATTATCAAAATTTTAGCGATAAATTGCTATTTATTTATTTGTTTTTTTTTAAATTCTTGAATAAATAAAATAAAAGTAGCAAGTTTTCGTCGATTTTTTTTATTGCGCGGAAAATTTAGCGTTTTATCGCTAAGTTTTTCTTAAATAATGACATAAATTTTTTACACAAATTACTAAGATGATCAATTGAATTGATTGACGTTTGTTGAGATATAAATAAAGCCTTCTCTTAATTTAAATTTTCTCCAATATAACCCTCTTACCGATGCAGATGATTAGTTTTTAATTGTACAATTTTTTTTAATGGCTTAACCATGCACAAATTTTTTTCTTGCAAGAATTTCTTAAATAGTTTTTTTTTTATAATTCACAAACTCATCTAAAGAAAGAAAGCAACGTTTAAAAAGTCGATGTTACTTTTTAGAATAAAATTATTTGAGCTATAAACTTTGCAAGATAAAATTGGTTTTTTGAATTTTAATGTACGTGCTTTTTGGCTTTCAGATGCCAAAATCGGTATAAAAAAGTGTATTGAAAATAGCATTCGCATTACAAATGAATTGGTAGCTACTCTTTAAGAATGTATACAACAAATGTATTTAAAACACCTTAAAAAACCAACATCGGAAAAATCGCTAGATTTTCCGCTAATAGCTAAATCATATTTTTCCCCGCAAAAAATGTGTAAAAATCGCTAGATTTGACGAGAAAATAGCTAAAATGGCAACAGTGTACATACAGCCAGAATAAGAAAAATAACAAAAGTACTTATAGTGAACCATCAATATTTGTTGATATTTGTTTCAGCGAAACATAGAAAAACAAATTTGTTACTCTTACTCTCATTTTACCAACTCACACCATATTCAACTGGAGAGAACACCAATACCAACTTGTAACAAAAACACGAAAATACTTATCAATATGCACTCAAAGCTGAAAAACACACAACCTGATGTAAACAGTTGTATCTGTGCACGTCTTTAAATATGCATATCTTATCCACATACATATATTTTCCTTTATATTTTAAAAATTGTTAAATTTATTATACCCTTCACCTGTGGTGCACAAGGGTATATATAGCTTTGTCATTCCGTTTGTAATTTCTACAATTTTCATTTCCGACCCCATAAAGTATATATTTTCTGAAAGCTTATGAATAGAGGAGTCGATTAAGCCCTGACCGTCTGTCCGTGTGTTGGTTGAAATCAACTTTTAGAAGCAACTATATGTTCCTCAGATCTGTATATGGTATCAATCTCTTGGAAATATCCAGGAATGAATCGCTATTGAAATTCAGCACAATCGCCCCATAACTTTCTGAGATATGAGCAAAAAACCACGACCACCTCGTTTTTTTTCACAATTACAACAACAACATACATACATACATACATGTAAAAAACATACCAAACAAAAAAAAAATATTAAAAATAAGAAAAAAATAATAAAAAAACTAAAAAAAAAATTTTTTAAAAAATTTAAAAAAAATGTTTAAAAATTTTTCTAAAAAATTTTTTTAAAAAAATTAAAAAAAGATATAAAAAAAAATAATAAAATATAAATAATATATTAAATAAAATAAAATAAATTTTTTTTGGTGTGTACGTATGCACGTATTTTATATGGGATGAATGGTGATACAAACAATTGTTATTGCATGACTACACGTTGTGAAGGGTATATAAGATTCGGCACGGCCGAATATAGCACTGTTACTTGTTTTAAATTCTCATTAACAAAATGAGAATTCAAAAATAAAACAAAAAACTTTAAAAAACTTTTTCAAAAACCCAACCAAAAATTTTTTAATCTTAATTTATTTTATTTTTCTAACCCCTTTAACATTTGGCTAACCGTTCATCATCGTACATTTTGATCTATAACTCCTTTACTAACGCAATTTTTAGGAAAATTATTTTCTTACTTAGAAAATAAAGGGTCCGCCATCTAACGTCTTTTTTTTAACTAGTGCTTATTTCGTGAATGGTAACACTTACGTCATGTCTGATTTGACAGATAATTAGTTTTATCCTTCCGCTGAAGAAATGTGGCTGTGTATACGCTTGGAAAACGCTGGGAAATATTGCGACATTACTTTGAAAATCATGGTAATGTTGCAGAATGTGTGCGAAAATTGCGTACGGTTTTTGGAAGAAGAGAATCACCGTCAGCTCCGTATGTTCGTTTTCTTGTGAAAAAAGTGAAAGAAAGTGGCATTCTCATCGATAAACCAAAGCGTGAAAAGCCAAAACCAGTGCGTACACCCGCGATTATTGCTGCTGTGGCAGAAAGTGTGCGTGAAGCGCCATTAATTCACCGACGTTCTCAACAATTGAACATTTCTGAGACATCATTGAGACGATTTTTGCATAAAGACCTTATGACGCCATACAAAGTTTAATTGGTTCAGGAGTTTAAGCCAACTGACCATCCAATGCGTTTTCGCTAAGTGGGCCTGCGATCGACTTACAGAAGATACCGATTTTGCCAAAAAAAATCATCTTTTCTGATGAAGCTCTTGGCGGGTATGTAAACAAGCAAAATTGTCGCATTTGTGTCACAGAAACCCGCACGCATACATTGAAAAGCCGATACACACAAAGAGTCACTGTTTGGTGCGAATTTTTGAACGTTGAACGAATTTTTGTTCACAAAAATTGAAGAGGAGGATATTGGCGACATTTGGTTTTAACAGGACGACGCTACGTGCCACACAGCCCTGTTTTTGAATAACGCATTATCAGCCGCAGAGCTGATGTCGTTTGGCCACCTCGGAGCTGCGATTTGACACCGTTGGGCTATTATTTGTGGGGTGCCGTCAAATATAAGTGTTACGCCAACAAGCCAGACACAATTGACGCTTTAAAGGATAATATTCGTGAAGCCATTAATGAAATACAGCTGCACACAATCGATAATGTGCTTTAAAATTGGACCGATCGTGTAGGCTACTGCATGGCCAGCCGAGGCAGCCATTTGAATGAAACTATTTTTCATTATTAACCGGAAGGATTGTACTTTGAAATAAAAAAATTGTTTTTTAATATTTTGTCATTCAATTAATTTTAATTTACATAAAAGTTTTAAATAATTAGAAATGAATTTTAATTATGTACGTCTTGACGTAAACGAAGTTACAAGAAGAATGTGAAGTAAGAAAAGATTATAAAGTTAACGAAGTTCACATTGCAAAAAAGAGTTGCCAGTACATTAAATTTTCCAACACTCCTCCTCAATGTAAATGACGTTTTACATAAAAAAAAATTATTCAAATTTCATTAATTTAGAAAAATAAGTATGTTTTGTTTTCGCCAGATTTTTTGTCAGGATGTCAGCAATCATCTCCTGGGATGGACAATATTTTAGAATGACATCTTTGTTCTTTACAACTTCACGGACATGATGAAATCTGATGTCGATATGTTTGGTCCTTTTATGATATATTGGATTGGATGCTAATTTAACAGCACCCTGGTTATCAACATTGAGAACAACGGCTTCACCTGATATGTAACCAATTTCCTCTAGAAGACGCTTTAAAAATATAGCCTCCTTTGTCGCTTCTGACAAAGCCACATACTCGGCCTCAGTACTGCTAAGAGCCACACACGATTGTTTTGTTGACTGCCATGTAACACGACACTTTCCAACAAAAAATATGAAACCTGTGTAGGACTTCCGATCAAGAGTATTTCCGCCCCAGTCTGCATCCACAAAAACTTTAACCGATTTTTCACCAGATTTGTACATAATCTTTAAATTTTCAGTACCATGAAGATAACGAAGAATTCTCTTAACAGCTTGCATGTGTTCAGAGTGTGGATTAACGTTTCTTTGTGCCAATTTAGCTACAGAGTGGAGAATATCTGGTCTCGTTGTTATGGCCAGGTACATAAGGGCCCCAATTATGGATTGATAATCACGCTGAGGAATTTCCTTACAATTTCCATCTTCACACACCACCTGGTAATTCGTTTCTAGAGGGGTTGATACAGCCTTACATTCTTGCATGCCATATTCTTTAAGTAGATCCTTAATGTATTGCGATTGACAAATAGAGATTGCGCCAGTTTCACCCTCACGTTCAATTTCGAAGCCCAGATAATGGTGTAATTGACCCTTATCAGTAATTGGAAACTCTCTTGATAATAAATTCTTCACCAACAATACTTGATTCTTATTTTTTTACGATATTAAGAGATCATCTACGTAAACGACAATAAGTATAAGCTCTCCTTCTATTGTGGCTTTATAAAGGCAACGTTCATTTGCGCACTGCCTTATGAAGTTTCAAAACTTTATGAGGATTTTTCTTGTCAACGAATCCTTCTGGTTGTCGAATATAAATTTCGTGTTGGATTTTACTATTTAAATATGCAGAGCTAATATCTATTTGATGCATATGCATTTTCCATTGTACTGCTAATGCCATTATTAGACGTATTGTAGAATATCTGGCAACCGGTGAAAATGTTTCGTCGTAGTCCACGCCAAATCTTTGGCTGCAACCTTTAGCAACCAGGCGTGCTTTAAAACGCTCTATGTTTCCATTCTCATCCTTTTTTAAAGCAAAAACCCATTTAGAATTTAAAACTTTGGCTCCCGCTGGAAGATCCACTAACGACCATGTTTGGTTCTTCTTTAATGATGACATTTCGGTTTTCATTGCATCGTACCATTTTTCACTATCGGTTCCACTTATGGCTTGTTCAACTGTATCCGGAATATAGTCATTTACCATGGTTTTTAAATGCTCTTTGCGTGGTCTACCGCGATTACCCGTTCTGATTATTTTTGGCCTACCGCGAGAAATTGCAGGGATCTCCTCCTGGTTATCCGATCTCAATGATTCGTCATTATCTTCTACGGTTTCGAATCCTAAAAAATCTTCAGCATCATCATCTGATTCCTCATCACTTTTGACCACACCTGATAAATATTTATTGTCCAAAAACGTATTTGCGCCTTTCTGTTCGCTATTGTCAACGAAAATTGTTAGGTAATCTTCGGCCCTTTTCGTTGGCTCATATGGTTGATTATAGTCAAAGTTATTTTCCTCAAAAAGTACGTCACGGCGTTCAACTATGCTTTTATTACGTTCACAATAAAGTCTGTATGCTTTTGCAACTTGGGAGTAACCAACCATTGTATATTTTTCGCCTTTGGCCTCGAACTTACCTCCACACTTAGCTTTACTTAATGCTACTGCATATGATCCAAATGTTTTCAAATGTTGAAGGTTAGGTTTTCTTTTAAACCAAACTTCGTATGGCGTTTTATCTTCAAGTACTTTTGTCGGACATCTGTTACGTAAATAGGTGGCAGTATTAATGGCCTCTGCCCACAATTTCTGCTGAACTCCACTATGTACCATCATAGAACGAGCCATTTCGATTAATGTACGGTTAGCCCGTTCGGCTACGCCGTTTTGTTGAGGTGTGTGAGGTACGGTCAGCTGTCTAACTATACCATCGTTTTCCAAAAACTTATCAAAATCCGTATTTATGTATTCGCGACCATTATCGCTGCGTAGAATCTTTATCTTCTGACCAGTCTGTTTTTCAACGTGTAACTTAAATACCTTAAACGTTTTAAAAACCTCGCTTTTAGCCTTTAAAAAATAAACGAAAATACGCCTCGAAAAATCATCAATGAACGTGACAAAATATCTTGCACCACTGAAAGATTTTTCCCTAAAGGGACCACAAACGTCACTATGTACCACTTCTAACAAATTAGTTGTTCTTGTAGTTGATTCTTGTGGGAATGGGCTCACACAAATTTTGCTGCACATACATGTTTTGCATTGGACTGCTCGACTGCCATCATTTAAATTTATGCCTTTAACCATTTCTCTTTTAGACATATCGCTCATTGACTTATAATTTAAATGACCAAGTCTATTGTGCCACAGTTGACTCGTAGTATAAGCCGCATATAATTTTTCCACTTTGTGCTCAAATATAAACAAATTATTTTGTCGCATTAAAGACCACAGAAAAACCTTTATCAACAACCCGGGAAACAGAAACAAAATTCATATTTAACTCTGGAGAATACAATACATCTTGAAATATTATCTGTTCACCATTAATATCAACTTGAACGTCACCTTTTCCTTTGGCCATAATATACTTATCAGCTTCAAAACCAATTTCCTCTTCGTGTTCAACAAAATTCGAGAACATTAAACTTTCACAACACATGTGTGAAGTTGCACCGCTGTCGATGCACCACTGTATGTTTTTCGTTTTCTGCTTTTCTACTACTTGCATAGCATGTAAAAGATGTTGTCTTTGTTGTTGCTTTTTCGTTGTTTTAGAGCATTTGTTTGCATAGTGCCCGAATTCGCCGCAACTAAAACACTTGCCTTTCATTTTATTGTGTTTATTTTCCTTTTTTACTTTGTTGTTTCCATGGTGGGTCTTCATTGTAAAAGCTTGCTGTACACTTGTTGTTGGTTCATCTCGTTCGTTTTTCTGTTTAATTCTGTCTCCTTCTAGAATTTTTTGTTTGACGTTCAGCAAATTAGGCAAGACATCGCGTGTTTCGATGGCCACTACAAAATGTTCATATTCGGCCGGTAAACTAGATAGAATCATTATAACTAGAAGTTCATCTTGAATGATAATTCCAGCCTCAGACAGCTTTTCAACCAACTCCGTAAACAGATTTATGTGTTGACTAATACCTTCACCTTCAGCCATTGTATAAAGATATCTTTTTGTATAAAGATATCTTTTGAAGTGGACCTCTAGGCTTGTAGACTTCCTCCAAACGCATCCAAGCATCGCGGGATTTTAAACAATTTTTAATAGTATTTAATTGCGATGATTTTACACAAAGAGTTATTGTAGCAAGGGCTTTTTCGTCATATTCGTCCCACAAAGCTCTATCTTGATCAGTTTTAGCATCTTGCCTCTTGACAGCACCACTCACTATTTTCCACCAACCACTATGAATTAATACACTTCGCATGTGTATGCACCAGCTATCATAGTTTGTGTCGTCGAGTTTTTCGATTTGATATAGTGACGCCTTTTTGTAAACTTTTTCTTCTTTCACGAAAAACTAAAATTCTTTGAATTTTATCTGCTTTCTTTTCCTTAACACACTTCTAATTATTTTCAACAATTGCCAGAACTTTGTCCTGGGCCCATAACCTGTTTTTTAATATTTTGTCATTCAATTAATTTTAATTTACATAAAAGTTTTAAATAATTAGAAATGAATTTTAATTATGTACGTCTTGACGTAAACGAAGTTACAAGAAGAATGTGAAGTAAGAAAAGATTATAAAGTTAACGAAGTTCACATTGCAAAAAAGAGTTGCCAGTACATTAAATTTTCCAACAAAAATAAATTTGAGAAAATATTCAGTAGTTTTTTTTATAGCATTTTCCAAAAAAAAAAAAGTTATTTGGCGGACCCTGTATACATTCGAATTTCATGGCACTACGAAAGAACATTTTTTTTACCTACTCTTGCATTACGAGTTATAACTATCTTCCTAATATTCCGTTTAGCCCATTTTCAATACCTTCGTGCTTTCAACAGAAGGACGGACATAGCTAGATAAAATAAAACCCCGATTCTGAATATATATGTATACTTTATGGGGTGTAGAGTGGATGTTTCGATGTGTTACAAACAAAAAAACTTAACCATTGTTACCACTCGGAATACAGGCACAAACATTTGTTATATTTAGTTTTTAGCTCCTCTTATAATAAACTTTGTATACCTTTTGCTTTATAGTACAGACAAATTTGTTCCTTGCATTTAAAAAAAAATTGATTATTGCATTATACCATTAGCTATGCATGCAATGAGTTTTGTCAATCTCATTGCAAGGTAGGTTTTATTTGTCTTTACAATAAAAAATCTCTAAACTATCAATATAATATAAGAAAATATTGATTACAATCAGTCATAGGCAAAAAATAGTAATGCGTTTGCAATTGCACTATTTCACTGCACTGCATATTTAAAAAAATTAGTATACTTTTTGCTAGCAGTTTAAATAACAAACGAGACTTGACTTATTTGTTTGTCTATAGTCAATGCATGTAAGATTTATTTATGTACGTACATGTGAGATTGAAAGAGGAAATTAATGAGCTCAGAGATGTGATTTGCTTATGACTGATTTAATTGAAATGATGACAAAAGTTACCGTATGAGCAAAAAATATGACTACATTTTTTGGCTGCACATTTTTGTGTTCTGATGAAATAATATAATAATTTATTTATTTTTTAGTTTATTTTTTTTATAAAAATTTTATACGTTTTGCTTTATATTACAGATAAATTTGTTCCTGGCAATTTAAAATCGATTAGTGCAGCTAATGCTATGCATGCAATGAGTTTTGGCAATCTCTATTTGAAAGGTAAGTTTTATTTGTATTTATAATAAAAAATCTTTAAACTATTAATATAATTTAAGAAACTAATTATTGATTTAAATTAGTCATAGGCAAAAATAGTAATGCATTTGCAATTGTATATGTGAGTTGCACTATTTCCCTTACAAAATATTTAAAAAAATCAATATACATTTTAAATAGCAATTGAAATAAACGACACTAACTTATTTGTTTATCTTTAGTCAATTCATGTAAGATGTATATGAGATTGAAAGAGAAAATTAATGAGCTCAGAGATATGATTTGCTTATGACTGATTTAATTGAAATGATGACAAAAGTTACCGTATGAGCAAAAAATATGACTACATTTTTTGGCTGCACATTTTTGTGTTCTGATGAAATAATATAATAATTTATTTATTTTTTAGTTTAATTTTTTTATAAAAATTTTATACGTTTTGCTTTATATTACAGATAAATTTGTTCCTGGCAATTTAAAATCGATTAGTGCAGCTAATGCTATGCATGCAATGAGTTTTGCCAATCTCTATTTGAAAGGTAAGTTTTATTTGTTTTATAATAAAAAATCTTTAAACTATTAATATAATTTAAGAAACTAATTATTGATTTAAATTAGTCATAGGCAAAAATAGTAATGCATTTGCAATTGTATATGTGAGTTGCACTATTTCCCTTACAAAATATTTAAAAAAATCAATATACATTTTAAATAGCAATTGAAATAAACGACACTAACTTATTTGTTTATCTTTAGTCAATTCATGTAAGATGTATATGAGATTGAAAGAGAAAATTAATGAGCTCAGAGATATGATTTGCTTATGACTGATTTAATTGAAATGATGACAAAAGTTACCGTATGAACAAAAAATATGACTACATTTTTTGGCTGCACATTTTTGTGTTCTGATGAAATAATATAATTATTTATTTTTTAGTTTATTTTTTTTTATAAAAATTTTATATACGTTTTGCTTTATATTTCAGATAAATTTGTTCCTGGCAATTTAAAATCGATTAGTGTAGCTAATGCTATGCATGCAATGAGTTTTGCCAATCTGTATTTGAAAGGTAAGTTTTATTTGTTTTATAATAAAAATTCGTAAGGTATCAATATAATTTAAGAAAATAATTATTGATTTAAATTAGTCATAGGCAAAAAATAGTAATGCATTTGCAATTGTATATGGACATTTTCATGAATATGTCATCCACGACTGTAAAAATGAAATCTCTTGAAAGTTTTTCGATATAAGTTTATTGAACACTCAAATCGTACTATGCGCAGTTATTAAGGGCTTATTAAATTATTTTAAGAGCGATAATAAGAGTTTAACCTGATTATCTCTTTGACTTATTTTCAAGAATTGCAATCAAATATTTTTTTTAGCGACTAAATTATAAAAATAAATTGTAATTGTAAATATGCTTGAAAATTAAAGTAACAACAACAATTAACAAGATCCATAAGAAAAAGGAAAATATAGTATCCAATTAGCGGTATTTTTTTTTATTTTTTGATTTCTTAGGGATGTTATTTTAATGTCACGTACGTAGTGCAAAAACATTATTTGTCTCCGTCTGACGTATTTGAACAGTTGCAAAAGCATCTAATTTAGAATTTAACTTTTTTCTTACCTAAGAATATAATTAGAAAAAAATTGGTCACGAACGATATTGAATTTAATTTATTATAAAATCATTTAAAGATTGTTTTCAATTAATGATTATTTATTTGGTTTAGTGTAAGAAATTAAAAAAAGAAAAAAAATACCTCCCAAGATTCACAGATTTTTTCATATTTCTATATACAGGGTTGCCCATATTCGACGGACCCATCTGGCAACGCCATAACTTTTGACAGAGATGTCAGATCGCTTAATGACATACCGCGTTTGAAGCGTCAGTCCAAGCAGATTTTTACCATGCAACAATACACGAGACGCGAGCGCTCTGAAATAGTTGAAATTTACATTCAACAGAACAAGTCAATTGTGAAAACTCAACGTGCTTTTAAAATATTAAAAAATGTAAGAAGTGCGCCTTCTAAGAACACCATTAAGCGTTTATACGAAAAATTTTCGACTGGTGAGGCTCTTTCTAATCCGAAGAGGCCAAATAAAAACATAAAAAAATAAAAAACAATCGATTTTCTGAAGAATTTGTTTCCGGGCCGTTTGATGTCGAAAAGTGGTGATTTGGACTGGCCACCGCGTTCGCCCGATTTGACGCCGCCTGACTTCTTCTTGTGGGGATATTTGAAGTCAAAGGTTTACGTTAACAAGCCAAGGACCTTAGAAGAGCTCAAGGACAACATTCGTGAACAAATAGCCGCTATTCCGGCCGAAATGTTGGCGAAAACGATGGAAAATGCTGCAAAAAGGGCACAATACGCCATCAACGCCAGAGGCGGCCATTTGAGAGATATCATATTCAAAAATTGATGTAAACAAATCTACTTGGAAAAAATTAAATGATTAAGATTGCCAACCGCCAAATTTTTATTTTTTTCTTTGATTTTTTTAAAAAAAACATGGGTCCGTCGAATATGGGCAACCCTGTATATCTCTTATCCTAGGAATATAATTAGAAAAAAATTGGTCACGAACGATATTGAATTTAATTTATTATAAAATCATTTAAAGATTGTTTTCAATTAATGATTATTTATTTGGTTTAGTGTAAGAAATTAAAAAAAGAAAAAAAATACCTCCCAAGATTCACAGATTTTTTCATATTTCCATATATACCTCGAAATTACTTCTGTTTTATGTCACTTACGATATATTCTTATTTTTCTGGATATTTTAGACAACAATGATTCGAATATAGTTAATTTTTTTTAATAAAGTACCCTTTGAAAGGAACATAAAGATCTAATTTTGTTTTAGTTACTCTTACTTAAATTAAATATATTTTTGTTATTTTATTTTTTTAATTTGTGACGTTTTTAATTCCAATTTAAAATTACTTACACACCAAGAAGCGAAACACCAAATAAAAAGAAATGTCAAATATTAAAAAAAAAATTGCTTCAAATAGCCGAGTACCGGCGATTATTTTTCCCTTCGGTTTTCCTCACTTAAAACGGTAAAAACATCTATAAACTCAAGAACTGCTCAACTAAAATCGTCGTGTGTGACTATCGACTTCAAATAGCCGAGTCCGGCGATTATTTTTCCTTTCGATTTCTCCTCACCTCAAACGGTAAAAACATCTATAAACTCAAGAATTGCCCAACTACATACAGCGGTTGACAAAACAATGGAAACTTTTCTTCTTAAAATTTACTTCTTTATTGTTGGAGGTCTCAAATCTAAATTATTCCTTGAAAAAAAAAAAAAAACTAACAAGTGTTTCAGTATTTTATTTTATAGATTGTTTTTATATATTTACTAAAATTAAATAACATAAAATATCATATATCGAAAATTATAAAGCGAAAGTAAAAGTATTCAATATTTGGGTATTGACAAAACAATGGAAACTAAAAATTTACTTCAATAAAAATAGTTGACCAGTCATCAAATCTTAATATTTTGTTGGATATCCTTTATTTTTGATAACTGCATCACATCGACGATGCATTGACCCAATCAATTTGTCAACTGTCTTTTGAAACTTTTTGCCATTCACTTAAAACTCCATTAGATAAATCCTCTTTTCGTGTGTAATTACGAAGTCTTATTTGGCGACCTACAATTTCCCATAAATTTTCTATGGGATTGAGATCTGGGGATTGGACGGTCCACTTCAAAACACGCACTTCATTGGATTGTAACCAGTCAGCTTCAACTCTGAGGTATGTTTTGGATCATTGTCCTGCTGAAATTGGCAAATTAGTGGCATGTTTTCTTCTGAATATGGATACATTATGTCGTTTAAAATGGCTTTATAGCCTACACCAGTTAAGGTGTCTTATGACGTGAATCGGGCCCATTCCTTGCCCAGAAAAACATCCCCAGACCATAATATTGCCACCTCAAAATTTGGGGGGTTTTACATGTATATTTTGGGTCAAGTCTCTTTCCCTTTGGCCGTCTCACAAAAGACCTTCCATCATTTCCCCTTAAATTATATTTAGACTCGTCTGAGAAGAGGACAGTGTTCCATTTCTGTCTAGACCAATTAATATGCTCTTTAGCAAATTTTAAACGAGATGCGCGGTTTTTCTCAGATATCAGAGGTTTTTCACAGGGCGAAAGCATCCGAAACCAGCCTCGCAAGCTCGACGGCTAACTGTTCGTGAGCTAATATTTAATCCGAGAACATTTTTAACTTCTGTCGATGTCATTTTTGGATCTTTTTTAAACTCTTGCTATTAATTTATCCTGTCTTTGCAGTAGTCTTGCGTGGTCTTCCTCCTGAATGCAGAGTTTTAACAGTACACGTTTCACAAAATTTCTTAATTGTCTTCGAAACCGCTGATTTATTCATTGAATATTTATCACAAATAGTTTTTTGTTTTAATCCGGAATTAAAATCATTTATTATTTTTACTTTAAGGTCTTCACTAATCGTTACTTTGGCCATTTTCACTAATTTCGTACTATAAAGTTTTGTGTTTAAATTATTTAATAAAGAAATAAAATTATAATCAAGGCGAATTTATTTATCAGGTGGTGGTAATTCTACAACAAATACAACATTAAAAAAACAACATGGTTTTTTATTGTTGCTTTCGACTGTCGATGTGTCAAAAACTACATGGTTTTTGTTTGTGTTTTTTGCGCGGGATTTTGGTGCGTTGTCAACACCACCTGATAATGAATTCGCCTTGATTATAATTTTAAAGATAACGGTTAATTTTTTTTACATTTTGCTTTGTTTTCTCATCAATGTGCTCTGTTTTAGTCATCTTTCGTGCAGAAGTGTAAAAGTTTCCATTGTTTTGTCAATACCCAAATATTGAATACTTACTTTCGCTTCATAATTTTCGATATATGATATTTTATGATATTTAATTTTAGTAAATACATATAAAAAACAATATACAAAATCAAATACTGTAAGAAGTGTTGCAAGTGTTAGTTTTTTTTTAAGAAATATTTTAGATTTGAGACCTCCAACAGTAAAAAAGTAAATTTTAAGAAAAGTTTCCATTGTTTTGTCAAGCACTGTCGTGTGTGACCAACGACTTACGGACAATAAAATATGGGCCAGTCGTGATTCAGCTCTGGTCGGGTCAAGAGCTCGCGCGTCATTGCCATTATCTCTTAAGGGCAATCAGTCCGTCCTTAAGAGATAATGGCGATCGAGAGTTTTGGGTCTCACTTCCGCAATGGTTAATTGCGTGGCTTTGGTTAACTGTACAAAGGTACAGTTACTCGGACTATCAATTAACCACGTGTAGTTGTTTAGATAAGGATCGAATTCGGAAATTCCAGCTTCCTATACGAAGGTAATAAATAGGTCGATTGGTAGTTACTGCAGGAGGCTCTGGAAAAATAATTGGTGATGGCAGTATTGTCTTTTGACAAGCCAAATAATTGTCTAGTGCTAGTACACTAGAACCTCCATTGCAGTAATCTTAAAATTAAAAAAAAAATGAAATATGGTCACTTAAAATTATTTTCAATCAAACGGAAAAAGTATTAAAAAAATATATATTTATACCCTTCACCTGTGGTGCACAAGGGTATATATAGCTTTGTCATTCCGTTTGTAATTTCTACAATTTTCATTTCCGACCCCATAAAGTATATATTTTCTGAAAGCTTATGAATAGAGGAGTCGATTAAGCCCTGACCGTCTGTCCGTGTGTTGGTTGAAATCAACTTTTAGAAGCAACTATATGTTCCTCAGATCTGTATATGGTATCAATCTCTTGGAAATATCCAGGAATGAATCGCTATTGAAATTCAGCACAATCGCCCCATAACTTTCTGAGATATGAGCAAAAAACCACGACCACCTCGTTTTTTTTCACAATTACAACAACAACATACATACATACATACATGTAAAAAACATACCAAACAAAAAAAAATTAAAAAAAAAAAAAATATTAAAAATAAGAAAAAAATAATAAAAAAAACTACAAAAAAAAATTTTAAAAAAATTTAAAAAAAAATTTTAAAAATTTTTTTAAAAATTTTTCTAAAAAAATTTTTTAAAAAAATTTAAAAAAAATTTAAAAAAAATATAAAAAAAATAATAAAATATAAATAATATATTAAATAAAATAAAATAAAATTTTTTTGGCTCAGCTGGGATTCGATGCCACATTTATTCTAACGTGTACGTATGCACGTATTTTATATGGGATGAATGGTGATACAAACAATTGTTATTGCATGACTACACGTTGTGAAGGGTATATAAGATTCGGCACGGCCGAATATAGCACTGTTACTTGTTTTTTATTCATATTATTTTATACATAAAGTTCATTAATTTTTAAAGGACAAATATATATGTAGGGTCATTAAAAAACAAAAGATAAAATCATTAAAATTAGGTCAAAAAATTTAACTGCTGAACTTATGTATGTATATTTTGTTATATAAACTTTATTTTTTAAGACTGCTTTGAATCTTTATGGCATTGATTCCACCAAATCATGCAGGTCTTGTTTGGAGTAGAAAACTAGGCACTTTGAATTTGTTCCCGTAACTCGTCTTTATTTATTGATTTTATTGGTCCAATTTTTTCCTTTACTATTTTTGGATGTGGAGGGTGCCTTCAACAATGTTAGCATAGAGACAATTAGAGCGGCTCTGTATGGGCTAGGGGTCAGGGATTTTCTAGTTAGTTGGATAACCTCGATGTTGGAGAGTAGGGTTATAAATTCTAACTTAGGAGACAGTCTTATGACGTGACCAGGGGGACACCACAGGGGGGCGTCTTATCGCCCCTGTTGTACTAACGGTCAATGTTATTTTTAGGAGATTTAAGAGTGAGGGCATGAAGATTGTTGCTTATGCGGATGATGTAGTCATGCTGGTCAGGGGAAGATTTCTTCCCCTGATTAGCGAGGTACTTCAATCGGCACTATGTACATTATCTTCTTGGGCTTCGGAGAATGAACTGGGTGTGAACCCGGGGA
This sequence comes from Phyto melanocephala, assembly GCA_941918925.1. NCBI lineage: Eukaryota > Metazoa > Arthropoda > Insecta > Diptera > Rhinophoridae > Phyto > Phyto melanocephala. The sequence continues at coordinate 41,559,861 of OW799234.1, read as the reverse complement.
AGACTGAGCTAGTTCTCTTTACCAGGAGATACAAGGTCGAGGCGTTTAGGCGACTGATGCTTGATGGGGTAGAGTTAGAGTTAGCGAGCGGGGCGAAATATCTCGGTGTAGTCCTTGATAGTAAGCTGTCATGGGGTCAGAACACTCGGGAGAGGGTGAAAAGGGGCCTTAATGCCTACTACACCTGCAGGAACTCCATAGGCAAGAGTTGGGGCCTACAACCAAGGGTGGTGAATTGGATTTAGACGACGGTGGTAAGACCCATTCTAACATATGGATGTACTGTATGGTGGGAGGTATTAGAGAAGGGTTGTTATAGGAAGCTCCTCACAAAGGTCCAAAGGTGTGCTTCACTTGGCATCACAGATGCTATGAGAAGCACACCTCAGGGGTCTTTGGACATCATTCTTGGCACTATGCCTATAGAGGTATGGGTGAAGGGAATGGCGGCAAGGAGCTTGTTAAGGCTAGGTGATTCAGGGTTGGGTAGGATACTTAACATAGGCCACACTAGAATTTTATGGGAAACTGGTCTCCAGGATTGTGTGCGATGTCAGGGTAATTTGACAGACTACAAGGTCACAGAGATCAGTTTTGTTAGGACACCCCCGCTGATAATTCCGGATAGGGATTGTTGGGTAGGATCCGACAGACTGTTTGAGGGGTGTGCAGTCTACGGATGGATCGAAGATGGATATAGGCACAGGGGCAGGTGTCTATATTATGGGAGAGAACATCAGGAGGTCTTACAAACTTTCTGATAATTGTAGTGTGTTCCAAGCGGAGATACTGGCTATCTATAAAGCGACGGATTTTATATTGGAACATGTTCCAAGGGGTAGGGAGGTTACTCTATACGTTGACAGTCAGGCGGCGCTTAAGGCCTTGAAGGGACATTATGTCAAGTCTAGGTTGGTTGAGAAGTGTAGGAGGGCACTCAATAGGATCATGAACCTCTTCGATGTCAGACTGTGTTGGGTACCTGACAGGACCGATATGGAGGGACAGAAGAGACTGCAGGGTGTTGAGGGCTTTATGGCCCGGGTTAAACTCAGCGGACTCTACGGTTCTTCTGGGCCTGAGTAGGGTATGTCTGAGGGCCACTATTGGGGTTTTAACAGGGCACTGTCCTGTGAGAGGGCTAAGATTAGTAAATGGAAACTGTGGAACACATTGTCTGTCACTGCCCAAGGCTACATAATCACAGGATAAAGTGGTTAGGTAAACGATTCCACGATGAGTTGTGTGATGTTGCAAAGTGCAAGCTGGGGAATATTATCGGATTCATCATGGGGATCGGCTACATAATCACAGGATAAAGTGGTTAGGTAAACGATTCCACGATGAGTTGTGTGATGTTGCAAAGTGCAAGCTGGGGAATATTATCGGATTCATCATGGGGATCGGGTGGCTAGTGAACATGCAATGGGGCTCGTAGAGAATATGTTTTTCTTTCTTCTATTTTATTTCCTACTAACTCTTTTTTATTTTTATTATTTTCTCTTGTACTATATCTTTGGAAACTTTCTCTCTCTCTCTTCTATCCTTAATACATGAAAGGGTAACGCAATGGACCTTATTGGTCTCCGAGCGTGGGTGTAGGAGGCAGATACTGCTTTCTGCATCCCCCTTTCCTACCTACCTACCTACATTTTACACAAATTTTCGTTGATTTAAATCTGGACATTGTGCAGGCAGGCCATATCATTACTTTCACACCGTTATCCAAAAACCACTTTTCTACAAGTCTCGAAGTGTGCTTGGAATCGTCATGTTGAAAAACCCATTTCACTGGCATTTCCCATTTGGCGAAAGGCAACATTACTTCGCTTAGGATGTGACAGTATAACTGTTTGTCCAGGTTTTCTTTTAATCAATATGCTGGTCCTACCCTATACTAAGAAAAACAACGTTATGTTCCAATGGTTTTGGCAAATTCATGTTGGCCTTTGTTTTTTAAATTTTGAATAATGAAAGGTTCAGCATCCGTACAATGTTTTGCACGACACATATTTATTAAATTATTTTCTAGCTAATTTTTTTTTTATGCTATGATAATGACAATTAGAAAGCACCTTTTGGAAGAAAAAAAACCTTATTTTTGAAAAGTTGAAGTTATTGTTGTCATTTACCGTTTATTGACCATACTAAGAGCTAGTTTACATGAAGGGACATGTCCCCGCGACTCTGCTTGCGTTGGCTTGTATTTTCTTTGGTGTCCCTTCTAAAATCTTCTTGCGTTTACATGAAGGGATTTTGTTACAGGAACAAAGCGACTTCTTGGCGTTAAATTAACTAATTCTTTTTATTCCTTCAAACTTTTGCACATCTTCGTTGCATGGAGTCTAATAACCTTCTTATTCCTCGGAAGAAATGTCATTCCAAGTATTTTCCACATTATTGAAAAGCTCATCTAAATTTATGCAGTTACCGCGGACTTTTTTACCTACAGTTTCCCTTAGATTTTCTATGGGATTAGATCTGGAGATTGCGCTGGCCATTTTAAAACGTTAATCTTGTTGAAAATTTTGAGCTTACTTTTCTTTACATAATGTTCACGTGCCAATAAGTCACCTAAATTGATAATTTGGTGTTGGGTCTGGTCTAGTGAAATCGTCGGTCTGTACTGTATAGATCGATGATAACCAACTTTTTATGCCCGAAACTCTAGGAAGTTGATCTTGACATTAGTTTCCAACAAGGCGGGGCTTTGTGCACACAGCAAATTGAAATATTGCGAGAAAAGTTTCAAGATTCGATTATTTCAAGAAGTTGTGGTTAAACTATAAGGCTGTTTCTTGTGGGGTTATTTGAAGTGATTGGTCTTTCGAAATAAACCAGACTCTCTTCAACCTTTACAAGTCAATATTGAACGTGCCATTCATAACAAACAAATTGATTTAGTGGAAAAAGTGTTTGAAAATTAGATTCATCAAATTCATTACTGCAGAAGAAGTCGTGAATGCCATTTGAATGACGTTTTATTTAGAATTTAATTGTATCGATTGTACTTTACATTAAATAAAAAAATTTTGAATTTCCTTAACAATAAGACCGCATTTAGACTATGCAATTAACGCCGAGTTTCTTTCGTTATTCTCTTTTAAAGTTGCTTCGAAAATCTTTTCACATTTACATTACAATTTTTTTCTCGAGCATTTATTGTGACAGTTTTCGGTTTATGCTTTTCTGTGTTCTCTTTCTAACAAACAAAATGTTGCACGCAAAAGTTGCGGCGTTAATTGCATAGTCTAAATACGGTCTAAGTGTGTGTTTTTATTATTAAAGAAATCATATTTCTCTTGTTGGAAAACATTTTACATACCATTCATTTAAATATCGTCTAAATTTGTTTGGTCTGTTTTGATATTTATAATTTATTTTGCTGAGCTTGAGGTCATTTATTTTTTTATAAAAATTTTTTTGTTTTATAAAAAAAATGTGTGAATAATATATCAGCATGGCGAATGAAGGAACTATGTATTTAAAAATTTTGTGAGATAAGTTCTGCCAGGCACTATTGTTTTTTAAGAAAGTTAAGGAAATATTTGACCTATTCTGGAAATTGTGCTGAAAAGTATTTGTCAAAAGTGTTATTGAATACTCGGAAAGACGTGTTTGCGTGAAAAATTCTCGACGTTCCAATACAAAATCGTATTATCAAATCCTCCAGCAAGTATGCGGTAAAATGTTTCTTTCCTCTTCAGGAGTTTCTGAAAATAATGCAAGAAAATGGACAGCACATCAAGACATTTGTAAGGTAGTAAGCATAGTTATGAGAAAAGACATAAAAGGTTCAAATATTTTGTAACGAATTTTACCACCATAGATAAATGTAAGGTAAATGACGAAAATGGAATTATTTCAATTTCTATCGCAAATTTTATTGCAACACTGAGGAGGGCATTATTTAAACCAAAAAATTTTTAAAGCGATGTCTGCTTAAAATTTAGAGCAAAAAAACTGTTCAGCGAACACAGAAATGAAATAGAGCAATGAAGAGAGCGAAGATGATTGTATTTATGTGCAGGCTTTAAAACTTGTTTCATAACTAAAGACCGCTTCCTCTTACTATAAAATAAAATTACAAGTTCACAATTTAACGATTTATAATGTTACTTTACACGAATCTAAGTACTATTACCTTTAGGAGGAAACAGAGGGAAACCTTGTAGCATTAACATTTACAAGTTGTATGTATTATATTCATTTAAAAATGCCATTTCTCAGTGTCAAAATTTCGTTGTAGTTTATACCCTTAACAGTGAGTGTAGGGTATATATGTGTTAGAGACCTGCATTACTTCATGAATGCTTTAAATAACGGTGAATTAAGCTTAATACTTTGACACAATTCACCACACAGCACACACCATATGAAGAAAGTTAATGAGATTGAGAAAAATATGATAAACAAGTAACAGTGCTATATTCGGCCGTGCCGAATCTTATATACCCTTCACAACGTGTAGTCATGCAATAACAATTGTTTGTATCACCATTCATCTCATATAAAATACGTACATATGTATATACTGGTTAGACTAAATGGGCATCGAATCCCAGCTGAGCCAAAAAAATTGTATCTTATTTTATTTAAGATATTATTTATATTTTATTACTTTTTTTTATATTTTTTTTTAAATTTTTTAAAATTTTTTTTTTTTTTTGTAGTTTTTTTTATTATTTTTTTCTTATTTTTAATATTTTTTTTGTTTGGTATGTTTTTTACATGTATGTATGTATGTTGTTGTTGTAATTGTGAAAAAAAACGAAGTGGTCGTGGTTTTTTGCTCATATCTCAGAAAGTTATGGGGCGATTGTGCTGAATTTCAATAGCGATTCATTCCTGGACATTTCCAAGAGATTGATACCATATACAGATCTGAGGAACATATAGTTGCTTCTAAAAGTTGATTTCAACCAACACACGGACAGACGGTCAGGGCTTAATCGACTCCTCTATTCATAAGCTTTCAGAAAATATATACTTTATGGGGTCGGAAATGAAAATTGTAGAAATTACAAACGGAATGACAAAGCTATATATACCCTTGTGCACCACAGGTGAAGGGTATAAAAATATTGCATTCACTTAAATATGATCGTATTTTTTCTGTACACTACACAGCACAGCAATAAAAACAAAAAGCTATACACCACTTTAAAATCATGCATTCACTCAAAAAAATAATGTACTTTTTATACCCTTCACCTGTGGTGCACAAGGGTATATATAGCTTTGTCATTCCGTTTGTGATTTCTACAATTTTCATTTCCGACCCCAAAAGTATATATTTTCTGAAAGCTTATGAATAGGGGAGTCGATTAGGCTGTCAGTCTGTCCGTGTGTATGTTGAAATAAACTTTTTGAAGCCCCCCGACATAGGTTGGACCCGGGTAAGGTATTAGAATATCAGAAATATTCGGGAGTACATCGGTATTGAAAATCAGAAACATCGGTACATAAACAACTGAGATATGAGTAAAAACCCACGACCACCTCGATTTTTTTTTCACAAAAACAACATTACAACAACAACATACTTACATACAAACGTGTATACTGGTTAAAGAAAACGTGGCATCGAATCCCAGCTGAGCCAAACAAAATTTTTTTTAATTTTTTTTATTTTTTATTTAATATATTTATATTTTTATTATTATTTTTTTTTTTAATTTTTTTTTTATAAATTTTTTTTTTGTTTTATATATATTATATACATAATAATTTTTTTTTTAATTTATTTTTAAATTTTTTTTTTTTAAAACTTTTTTTAAAATTTTTTTTTTAGTTTTTTAAAAATTTTTTTTTTGTTTTTTGAACATACATACGTGAATTTATAATTTTTCAATGGGACGTTTTTATATATGTATGTTTTTATATGTATGTACGTATTTCATATGGGATGAATGGTGATACAAACCACGGTTATTGCATGACTACACGTTGTGAAGGGTATATAAGATTCGGCACGGCCGAATATAGCGTTCTTCTTTTTTTTAAATTTTTGTAATTTTTTTTTTGTTTTTAATATATTTTTTTTAATTTTTTTTTTAGAAACATACATACGTAAACTCAATTATAATTTTACAATGGTATGTTTTTTACAGTATGTACGTATTTTATATGAGATAAATGGTGAAACAAACAATTGTTATTGCATGACTACACGTTGTGAAGGGTATATAAGATTCGGCACGGCCGAAAATAGCACTGTTACTTGTTTTCTTTGGCTTTTCAACAAAGAAAAAAAAGAGCAAAAAAATGTGCAAAGCGAGAGTAGATTGCAAGAAGAGAAATTAACATTGAATGGAATTTTTTGCAGGGATGTCACTATGGTGCGATAGACTTTTTTTATTTGTGCATAACTTGGCGCTTGGTTGACTTTGTTTATTTTTTTAAGTTTTGGAAGAATATTATTATCTCTAGTTGTAATATATAAAGTTTACTTATTTTTTTAACTTACTATTTTAAGTTAAAATTAATAATTTAAAAAAAATGGTAAATTTGGGTAGATTTATTTAAATTATTTTAACAAATTTGGTATGAAATTTGTTTTTGTTGTGGCATCCCCAATTGTTTTATTACGTTTTTGTATGCTCAGTTTATTATACGCGTTTGAAGTTGAAGTATTAGGTGGTGAATATTGTGTTTTTACTATTAATTAAAATTTAAAAATTAATTACTTCAATGGAGAACGTAAGTCCTTTATAACACTTATGTTTATTATCTTTGTGATAATTTGGTGTGTCAACGTTTTTGTGTTTATACCTAAGTTTTTTTTATACCTAATACCAAGTTTTTTTAATTCCAATTAATTCCCAAAAATTCACCTATGATTTATTTTATTATACTTAACAAGTAAGAGCGTTATATTCGGCCGTGCCGAATCTTATATACCCTTCACAACGTGTAGTCATGCAATAACAATTGTTTGTATCACCATTCATCCCATATAAAATACGTGCATACGTACGTTAGAATAAATGTGGCATCGAATCCCAGCTGAGCCAAAAAAATTTTATTTTATTTAATATATTATTTATATTTTATTATTTTTTTTATATTTTTTTTTTAAATTTTTTTAAAAAATTTTTTAGAAAAATTTTTAAAAAATTTTTTAAAATATTTTTTTTAATTTTTTTGAAATTTTTTGTTGTTTTTTTTTATTATTTTTTTCTTATTTTTAATATTTTTTTTTTGTAATTTTTTTCTTATTTTTAATATTTTTTTTTTGTAATTTTTTTTGTTTGGTATGTTTTTTACATGTATGTATGTTGTTGTTGTAATTGTAAAAAAAACGAGGTGGTCGTGGTTTTTTGCTCATATCTCAGAAAGTTATGGGGCGATTGTGCTGAATTTTAATAGCGATTCATTCCTGGATATTTCCAAGAGATTGATACCATATACAGATCTGAGGAACATATAGTTGCTTCTAAAAGTTGATTTCAACCAACACACGGACAGACGGATAGACGGTCAGGGCTTAATCGACTCCTCTATTCATAAGCTTTCAGAATATATATACTTTATGGGGTCGGAAATGAAAATTGTAGAAATTACAAACGGAATGACAAAGCTATATATACCCTTGTGCACCACAGGTGAAGGGTATAAAAATACATATGCATGTAAGTTTCTTCTTAAATGAAATGAATATCATTCACAAGTAATACTTGTATTAAAAAAGGTTTTCTTTCTTAATAAATTTTTTAATATAGATCAGTTTAAAAATTAGTTTGATTTATATGTATTTAAAAAAAATTTATTTTATCAGTACTTAACAAATTTTTTCAGTTATCAAAAACAAAAAAAAGATAAAAAAAAATTAAATAAAAATAAATAAAACAAAATAATAATTATAAATTAAATTAAAAGAAAAAACAGTTTTAGCGATTATATTGTTATCTACGAAATTTCCAATCCCAATTACATTAAAAATTTCGTAAACTAGCAACGCTTTACCTCTACTGATAACTTTATTTAAAAGAAACGGTAAAACACAGTGAATGCATACTGTGTAGTGTGTGTATTCATTGCTGTTTTAAGTTACTGTGCTAATGATTCACTTAACAAACAACATGTGGCTGAATGCAAAGAATTATTAATATAGATGTGTTTCAAAGAGAGCAACACACAGTATTCACATTCAACAATATATGTGACATGGCAAGCAAGATTCATTTTGAGAATAAATGCACAATTTTTCGATTTAATGTCATTCATGCAGGAGTCTAATATGTATGTACATACATACATATGTATGTATATGTTGATTTGTCATTTCGTGTGAAATTTCTGCAATTTTTATTTCTGACACCATAAAGTATATATTTTCTGAGAGCTAATGAATAAGGGAGTAAATTAAGCATTGTCAGTCTGTCCGTGTGTACGTTAAAATCGACTTGGAAAAATCGCTTTATAAACAACTGAGATACGATGAAAAAATTAGGCCACCTCGTCTTTTCGCACCAATACAAACTGGATGTACGTAAGTTCGAATCCTTATTTTTTTTTAACACATACATAAACTCAATTTATAATTTTACAATGGGATGTTTTTAAGCGGATAAAGTCGTTATAAAGATAATGAAATATATATGCCGAATATAGCACTCTTACTGGTTTTTTCTCTTGATCATTTTCACTTTGAATAACTGTTGTTTCATTTATTCTGTTTTCAACATTTGTTATTTTTAAGTTAACCGAATTTTCTTTTTTATTATTTTCTTTCTTTGTTTTTTATTTTTTTTGTTTTTCCTTTAGTTTTACTATTAATCGCACTTGTTTGCTTACATCTGGTAATTTTGTTTTTCCTTGCACAACATCAGAAAATGACTTGTATATTGTTTTCTGTTGACTTTTGCTGTTGTTTCTTGTATATCTTTACAAATTTTCATTTGTTTATTTTTAACAACATCATCTCGAATATATTTTAGCACTAGATCAACGTTTTCTATCTTTCTATTCTTCGCCTACAAAATATTTCCGGAGTACTGTTCTATACAAGCACATTTAATAGTCCAGTGATATTACTTGCCGCACATCTCACTCACATCTCACTCCTGTCTCCCCACGTATTGCTGGTCTGCATGTACAGCCATTTAGATATTCCACAAAAAAAAGTTTTAGTAAAAAAACTATTATTTTAAAAAAATAAATTCTTCCACAAAATTATTTTGTAAAGTATTCAAATTTGTTTCATAAAACAAAAAGATATTTCTTGAAAAGTAGACAAAAAATTTTTAGTTTTTGTATATTTTACAAAAGATTTTCGTGATGCGAAATATGAATAATTTCGTTTATACATATGTTGCAAAATTTTTTTTAGTGTAGTATGTGTAGTATTTACGTAGTAATTAGTATTACCCCTTTCGCATTGGGCAAGTCACTTGCTCAAGTTAGTTTTTTATTTTCTTTTATTTTTCTTTGAACTTGCTTTCATGTTCAGACTCAGCAACTGACTTGCCCAAGTTTCGTTCTCTTTTACTTATTATACTCTTCACACAGTGAAAAAGGGTATATATAGGTTTGTCATTCCGTTTGAAATTTCTACAATTATCAATTATCTACACATACATACAAACGTGGTATACTGGTTAGAGTAAGCCAAAAAATTTTTTTTATTTTATATTTTATTAAAATTTTTATTGTTTTATTTTTAATTTTTCTTTTAATTTATTTTTTTTTAAGCACATAAGTAAACTTAATGTATAATATTACAATTGGATGTTTTTATATATGTATGTTTTGTATGTACGTATTTCCTATGAGATAAATGGTGACATAAACAATTGTTGTTGCATGACAACACGTTGTGAAGGGTATATAAGATTCGGCATGGCCGAATATAGCACTCTTGTTTGTTTTTATTACTCCTTTGTTTTTGGTTTCTCAACAAAAACTTGCTCGTACTTGCCGAGTACAGGCAAGTGTGTACTCAAAAATGAGCAAGTTTCTTCCTCTTAACCCGACCTTACCCCTTTTGCCTATAAACACAACACTTGCGCAAGTCACTTGCGCAAGTGACTTGCCCAGTCTGAAAGCCGTGTATGTTTCTGAGTAGCAGATGGAAATATTTTTAAGACAAACCCAAAGCACGTTTTTTCAATATCTTGTATAGTTTATGTATGGACTGCTTGCTCACTTTTCTAGTCATAGTTTTGCGTGTAAAGTTTTAAGTTATTAAAACATATAAAACACATTAAAAAATTGCATTAAATGATGTAAAAGTAATTCTGTTCGCTATTGACGAGATCGTTTTTCTCAATTCCAATTTTTTTATGTACATACATACATACATACATACATATACAGATAGTCGTCGGCACAATTATTTTGACAAGAAAAAAAATCACTTTCTTTTTAACTTTAAAAGTGCTTTATTGAAACTTTTTTATGAAAGTTTTACATAAATCTTTTTTTTCGAAGAATTGTATTGAAATGAACTTTCTTCAAAATTCGTGTGGTTTTTGGATATGTGTATTATCAAAAACTAAACGCTTGAGTTTGTTTTGTCTTGATATGTATGGAATATCTCTTGCTATGTGAGTCATAAAACATGCTTCTCTGAAGTACCGTATGACTTATTCCATCCATCCATATGCGGCATCTTTAGGTTTTAGTTGAACGTCTGTTTTAAATTTTCGCAACATGATTTGGTCCTCACTTAGAGTTGTTTTGCGCCGGATCGCGGTAAATTTTTTACATCGATTTTGTTTTTAAACTTGTTTATTCAATAATAAACAGTTTGACGCGACAAATTGAACTCGTTAGCTACGTGTATTACCTTGAAGCCGACATTGAACTTTGCTACTATTAAGGCTCTAACAATATAAGTTAATCAGCCGTTTTCCCTATATTTTTAAATTACTGATAAATCAAAACTATAAATAAAGATAGAAAAATTAATTAGAAAAATTTTAGTTGACCTTTAATTGCAAAGGACATGTCCCAATGTCCCAAACTACTAATAAGCTGATGATATGAATTATGATATGATGATATTTATTGGTCCGTGTTTATGAATTTATATTGATATTCATTTTCCAATTACTGAAAAATATATAGAAACAAAAACATCACATATAAGGTTTTTACATCACCATTTTTTTCTTTAGCGAAAATGCAAAGTACCTAAAACAGTTTGCAGACACAGGCGGTGTCCCACAGAGCCTTTCTTCGTTTTCTAAATAAAAACCTTAAAAAATTGATATTTTCGCAACAGTAAAACGGTGACTGAAAAATACCTTTATTATGTGTGCATGTATGAAATTTATTGATTACGCATTAAATTTGATTAAAAAATCATTCTACATAAATGTTTTTTTTTTATTTTATTACAGATTATTTTTATAAAACTTAAATTTTGATGAACCGATCGATTGCTTGGGATTTTTGCTTACGTAAGTTTATATAAAATGTCGAAACAAAAAAATTTCAATGATGATATTAATTGGTCCGTGTTTATGAATTTAAATTGATTTTTCTTCATCCAATTTCTGATATTTTCATTAAATTACGATTGTTTTTATTTTCCTCACACATTTGCAATTAATTTAACATAAATTTGTTTTTGTATTTGTTTAGAGCTTTATTCTTTGGATGATAAATAGATGGATGGATTTAGAATTTTGTGATCAAAAAGTTTTTATAACTTAAATACCTCGTTGATAAAAATTATATGTACAAAAACTTGCAGTTCATCAACAGGTCAAAAAACATATATATAAATTTAAAATACGCGTAATTAAAATAGAAATAACATAAAGCTCAGTTCACTAGAAGGAGGAGCTGTTGCAATTCCACTTTAATTTCAGAAACAGCTGAATCCAGCCACGCCGTTAATGTAGTCTCCATTTTTTTAATCTTAACTTAAAATTGCGTAGCGATAATACAAAGGGCAACCAACGGCTGCCAGTTTTGTTTGCCAAATATTAAAGATTTGATTTTGCATGACGATAAAGCGTCTTCAGAAATGCATTACGACGGCAAACTTTTTATCAGAAAATATGATGAACTAAATACACAAATTTACTGCAGAACTTACGTTATAAATTATCAAATTGGTGCAGAAAGTTAATTGATATCAAATTGATACCAAATATACTTAGGTTACACATATGTATAACTGGAGTTGAAAAAATGGAATATAAATTAAAATTAAGGGGGATATATCATTTATCAATAGTTTTCTGAAAAAGGTAAATTTTAAATAGTAATGGAAATTACTTGAAAACAAATATAAATGTCTGGACGCAACATCTTTTTACGTTAATTTTGAATAATAATTGTTCTATTTATGTGAAATCTTCTGTCAACTATATTTAATCAAGATTTTGAAGGTAAGTTTATATACCAATGAAATTATCCTTATCATAGTAATATTTAAAAAAATTTATGATGATAATAGTTATTATGTCTTCTTTTCCCGACATAATTTACATATTTTTGATGATCATATCACATCTGACTTAGTCACTAAGCACAAGTACTCGTAATATTGTGATTTTTTTTACTCGAATGCGGCTATTGAATGATTTTTATACTGTTTATGCAAAAAATGCAACTTGATACAAAAAAGTAATAAAAAATTTGTATTTAATTAATTATAAAATATTTACCTACATCCGTGTATAGAAAATACAGTAAAAAGGGAGTTTTTTTTGGGGGGTGTATTTTTACTTTTCTTAAATTTCATTTCTGTCAAATAAAATAATCACCCCTAATAAATTTGGCATCGTCAACGTCGTTTTTATACCCTTCACACAGTGAACAAATAAGAGCGCTATATTCGTCCGTGCCGAATCTTATATACCCTTCACAACGTATAGTCACGCAATAACAGTAGTTTGTATCACCATTCATACATATATAAAAGTATCCCATTGTAAAATTATAAATTAACGTATGTATGTTAAATAAACAAATAAAAAAAAATTAAAAAAAAAAATAAAAATAATATATTAAATAAAAAATAAAAGAAAAATAAAAATAAAAAAAATTTAAAAAAAATATAAAAAAAAAATTAAAAAAAAATTAAAAAATTTTTTTTTGGCTCAGCTGGGATTCGATGCCACGTTTTCTCTAACCAGGGGCCGAATTACGGCATTCGATCACGAGCGAAATTTTACTCGAACGATCGAATTCTCTGTGCTTTAGGTATAGAGATTCTAATAAGAATTTTCAAATTTCGATCACGTTCGAATGCCGTAATTCGGCCCCAGTATACACGTTTGTATGTATGTATGTTGTTGTAATGTCGTTTTTGTGAAAAAAAATCGAGGTGGTCGTGGGTTTTTGCTCATATCTCAGATGTTTATGTACCGATGTTTCTGATTTTCAATACCGATCTACTCCCGAATATTTCTGATATTTTAATACCTCACCCGGGTCCAAGCGATGTCGGGGAGCTTAAAAAAGTCGATTTCAACATACACACGGACAGACTGACAGAGCCTAATCAACTCCCCTATTCATAAGCTTTCAGAAAATATATACTTTATGGGGTCGGAAATGAAAATTGTAGAATTTCACAGGGAATGACAAACCTATATATACCCTTTTTCACTGTGTGAAGGGTATAAAAAGGGTATATATAGGTTTGTCATTCCGTGTGAAATTTCTAAAATTTTCATTTCCGACCCCATAAAGTATATATTTTCTGAAAGCTTATGAATAGGGGAGTCGATAAAGCTCTGTTAGTCTGCCCGTCTGTCCGTGTGTATGTTGAAATCAACTTTTTGAAGCCCCCCCGATATCGCCTGGACCCGATTAAATATCAGAAATATTCGGGAGTAGATCGGTATTGAAAATCAGAAACATCGGTACATAAACAACTGAGATATGAGCAAAAACCCACGACCTCCTCGATTTTTTTCACAAAAACAACATGACAACAACAACATACATACATAGAAACGTGTATACTGGTTAGAGAAAACGCGGCATCGAATCCCAGCTGAGCAAAAAAAAAATTTTTTTAAATTTTTTTTTTTTTATTTAATATATTATTTATATTTTTATTATTTTTTTTTAAATTTTTTTTATTTTTTTTAAATTTTTTTTTTTGTTTTATATGTATTACATATATAATAATTTTTTTTTAAATTATTTTTAAAAATTTTTTTTTTTATTATTTTTTATTTTTTTTTTTTGTTTTTTTAACATACATACGTGAATTTGTAATTTTACAATGGGATGTTTTTATATGTATGTACGTATTTCATATGGGATGAAATAACTACTGTTATTGCATGACTACACGTGAAGGGTATACAAGATTCGGCACGGTTGTTAGTGACGCCAAATAGAATATGGGTAAATAATTATTTCTGAAAAAAATCATATTTAAATTTTTTTTGTTTGTTTTTAAATCGCAATTATTACAGCCTGTTATTTTATATATGTTCATACATACAAAGTATATATAAAAGGTGTTAATACCTTTTTTTTATTTGTTTAAAAATCATAATTTTGGATATAAACACGCTTTAAGAAAATTAGTAAAAAAAATTTCAACTTCTTTTAGAATTTTACCTTTACAATTTATTGAAATATATTGTTATTATTATAACGGATTATTTTGTTGTCGATACTTATTTTTGAAGAAAAAAAAATTTAAAGGTTGGATTTTGGAAGAAGTTGTAATTTCTTACTGCAAAGCATAATGCGTTTAGAAATACACTCATTGTGTTAATTTTCTTTAATACTTCAAAGTTGAAACAGTATATAAACAACTTTTCCTACAGTACATAGTTACTTAATTAGTCGGACTTTAATTGTTGTATAACTGATTGTAAATTTTTAGAAATCTGTAAAAAAAAATTAGTATAATAAAAACATACTGGGCCAATTCAAAGTGGTTGCATATCAGTCGTATTTGTACTATTTCATATTATTTTATGCATGCTTAAAATTTTTGTTAGTAATTTCCATACAAAAAAAATAATATGACTACACATTTGTTTTCTATGTATAAGAAATTGTTTATGTTATACTTTTAACCATACTGTCTCTCAGAGAGAATTTCTTCGCTTCTCACCTCTCAGAGAGAATATTTTCTATTTTCTTCTTTCCTGTATACATACAATTTTTAACAGCGTCATCTCTGTCTTCTTTCTTGTATTAAATACATAATTAGTTAACAAAAGGTGTTCAAAGTCACTAGTCATATTAATATGAAATTTATGACATAGTACAATATGAGAGTTTACTTTGAATTGGCCCACTAATTTGAATAACTAAAATAAATAGATTCACTAACAGATTCGATCAGCTCTTGTGCTTTTCTTATTTTTATAAAAAAAATAACATTTGTTTACTCCACAAAGGCTTTTGTCATTCAGACTGGCACTTAAAATGCATGTACTTTTAATGTCGTATTCATAAAATTATAAAGATAAAGCTTTCAATTAACCTAAAATATTTTGTATGAATACGGCAATCAGTCTTTTCATATTTTTATATCTTCTATATATGTATGTATGTACATATATGTATATTTAAAATAATAAGTAAAATAAGAATAAAAACTTTATCTTGACAATGTAATTGAATTTATTTTTTTATTTACCATTTTTTTACAGATTGCTACTACAGGAAACAAGTATTTTTGCGTTTATTAAATCTCAGGTAAGACTTTGTTACTTGTTTTAACTATTAACCGAAAATTCGCCGTTAATTAAGCTGTATGAAGCAGTGTTGTCTGGTTATGTGAGATCTAGGGTGTTTTTCCTATTAGGAGCTTTTTAGGGATTTCCCTATTTATGTTTCACATCTCAGGGTGTAAAGTAGTTGGCAAATTATTTTTATATACATATACATATGTATTTTCTTCTTGAAATTCATCTGTTAAGAGGGTTTTACTTGTTACTGTTGCCAAAAATATTTTTAGGGACGTAATGGATGTTTAAACTGTTGAAAGTTTTTCAATAGTGAAGTATTCATTGAATAATATTTACCACCTATCTATTTTATCAAATAATTGTCGACTTTTATTAGTTGTTGTAAATTCGTATTCTCAATGTCAATATCACCATGTTTATTTAGTATTCTGAAAGAAAATGTGACGTTCATGTTGCCTTTATTTGACTTCGATTTTGACCTTGTTATTTTTAGTATTGTAGTTAAATCTAAATGAGCCAAATAAGTGTTCAAGGAAATTGCAAAAATTTCATGAAAAACACAAAAAACCTCTCACTACCCACTTCCCCGCTCTCAACTCTCACCAACGCCGTAGGGGGAAAATGTGGCGAACCTTTGTTCGAAACTATTTATTTATGGCCTTATTCATAACAAAAAGTTGGCATAAAGTTAGGTTAGGTTGAAAAGGAGGGGCGCTAAAAGCCCAAACTCACGACAGGTATACACTTATGCCCAGTTGGCATGTTGTGCGCTCCATGGCATAAAGTTTATTCATAACACACATGCCAAACTCTGGCTAACGATTTGCTAAACTCTTGTTAACGAGCTGCCAAGCATTTGCCGACTTGTGAAAAACAGCTGTTCTGTGTCAAAAAATTTTATAAAGAAAAGAATAAAAATTTGTGTGCACGAAAAATATATTGTTCGTTTATTTTTTTAATTTAATTTTAAATTGATGATAATGGAAAAACAAAAAAATGTCAAATTCAGGGATGATATACAAAAATTTGCA
Source organism: Phyto melanocephala (assembly GCA_941918925.1). Lineage (NCBI taxonomy): Eukaryota > Metazoa > Arthropoda > Insecta > Diptera > Rhinophoridae > Phyto > Phyto melanocephala. The sequence goes on along the minus strand of OW799234.1, from coordinate 41,543,201 downwards.
TTTTTAAGGAGTATCATGCAATTTCAGAGTTGATTTATTAAAAGTTGCAGACGGATAAAAGTTTGTTATGAATAAACTCTGTGCCAACGAGCTGCCAAGCTTAATCGGCATTCTAGTTAGAAGCTCGTTGTACGTAGTGTATAAACTGTCGCTAACTTTTTGTAATGAATAAGGCCGTTAATTTCTAAAATTTGTTCACCAATGCTCTTAGTCTACCTTCCGAACGGACATTGTCTATATTTTTGTTTTATATATTAGGTGGGCGTCGTACCTCCCATACAAATTACACACATTTTATGAGGTATTTTGAAAACTATAGCAACTATTCCCTTTAAACTTTGTACGAGTTTCTTTGATAACAATTTCCTTATACAAAAGAAAAATACATTTGATGTCATATATAAGAAAATAAACAAAATTTGGTTTAAACTTTGTACGAGCACTTTTTGACGATAATTTCCTTATTAAAACCTAAAATGGTTACGATCGGAGCAGAGGTAATGTTATCACCGCACGAATGAAATAGTTTTTCACAATTTCGATAAGCTTTTAAACTAATGGATAAAATGTATAATAGTATAAAAACAATTAAAAAGTATAATGTACATACATAAATACACACAAATATATATATGCAAACTCATTATATATCTATATAAAAAACAATTACCTATAAGTATAATAAAAACCAATACAAATTTCTTGTTGGATGTAGCGAAGCGCACCCGGTAAGCTAGTGTAAAATAAAATCTTATAAAATCCTTTTAGTGCGTAAATATTGAGCCACACACAGTACCAATTTTTTTTTGCCAAATGTAAGCGATCTGCTATTTTTAAGTACCTTAAAAGTCTTCAGCCACGGCACGATTTCGTTCAATTTATATTTAACAACTTTTCGTCATCAATAAAGAAGCTAATACACGGCATGTTTTTTACATCTGACTTGTCAAATTCTCCACTGCTAACACAAACATGTCGTGTGTTACCTTTAAAACATTATTTCTGTAAAAAAACATGCGTTGAGATATCTGACAAAATTTTAATTAGAGTGACAAATGTCTCACAAATTTTAAAGTCAGATGTAAAAAACATGTCGTGTATTATAGCCTTAACAATTTTACACAATTTCGCAAGAGAAAGTTAGTTAATATATTCGTATCCACTCAGCTGTTGTTTTTTTTTTTTACCATCCACTAAAGGTGTCAAATTCTTTTTTATTTTTTGTCTTGCTCTCAAATTTTTTTTGTTTTTTAATTCTACTATAATGTAATTTTTATTTTTTTATTTTCAGGTACGTACGGAGAAAAATAACATCCGAGTATTTAACAGAGACAATCAAACGTTTTTTCGATTCCATGATCTTAATTTTTTTTTATTAATTTTTAAGTAGAAAAAAAAAAAAAATAAACAAATATAAATATACAAATGTTGTTTGTGTTCCTTTATTACTTGTGGTTAAAAATTAGTATTCCAATCCAAGACGTGTTCTACCTCTTGTTATAATATTTAAAGTTATCTGCAATTCCCCATATGATTCCATGGATAAACCTAAAATTATAATAAAGAAATAATTACTTATCGATGGTCACATATAAGAACGCCCTAATTCGTGTAGAGTAGCAAAAACAAGTAAGAGTGCTATATTTGGCTGTGCCGAATCTTATATACCCTTTACAACGTGTAGTCACGCAATAACAATAGTTTGTATCACCATTCACCTCATATGAAATACGTAGTACATACATGTTAAAAACATACATATATGTATGTATAAAAACATCCCATTGTAAAATTATAAATTTACGTATGTATGTTAAAAAAACAAAAAAAAATGAAAAAGAAAATAAAAAAAATAAATATAAAAATTAAAGAAAAAAATATATAAAAATTAAAGAAAAAAAATAAAAAAAATAAAAGAAAATAAATAAAAAATATAATAAATATAAAATAAAAAAAAAATAAAAAAAATAAAAGAAAATAAATAAAAAATATAATAAATATAAAATAAAAAAAAAATAAGAAAAAAACTATTAAAAAAAAATAAGAAAAAATAAAAAAAAAAAAATGACAAAAAATAAATTTTTATATTGCACCAGCAATCACATACATAAATTTATTTTGTTTGCTTTTTTATTATTTTTTTTTTTTTTTTGAAAGCCGTTACCATGTTTTTCCAAACGAGATATCAAACTCGTAAATCGGTTATGTAGTTCAGAAGATATTTACAAAAAACCTATGTTAATAATGACAAAATATCAAAATTTTAAAACTTTCGAAATGTTGCATTCAAAAATCCGAGTTTTCGGTTTATTTACAAAAAACATTTACAACTCAATGAGCAAATTCAATTGAAGCTGCCCGGGAAATAAATCAAATACAAATCGATCGACACAGTAATGGATGAACAACAAGCCGTCAATTTTCCCACTGAATTTTTGAATTCATTGCAACCACCCGGAATGCCACTGCATGTACTAACATTAAAGGTTGGCTCACCGGTAATTCTTATTCGCAACTTAAACGCATCAAAGTTATGCAACGGAACCAGATTGACCATCAAAAACTGTTCACCAAATTTAATCGAGGCAACAATCATCGGTTGCAAATTCAAAGGCGAAGACGTACTTATTCCACAAATTCCGGTAATTTTCATCGATTTACTATTCCAATTCAAGAGGCTCCAATTACCTTTGCGTCTTGCCTTTGTTATTATCATTAGCAAAGCACAAAGCCAATCACTGACTATTGCTGGCTTAATTTTGGAAAATTCATATTTTTCACACGGCCAGTTGTATGTGGCTTGGTCTCGAATTAGCACGCCAACAAATTTATACGTTTTTACACCAAATAAAAAAACAAAAAATATTGTCTCCGCTGGCCTTAAGATGAAATAATAAATAAATATGATTTCCAATTTGCTTTAAATACATGCGTTTCTTTTTAGATTGAGCCCATACCTACACCATATTTAAGTTATTCCATGGACACGGACAGGGTCAGCTAGTAAAAATATAAATAATATACATACATGTAAAATAAAAAAAATAAAATTTTTTTTGGGCTCAGCTGGGGTTCGATGCCACGTTTACTTCTATTAGTATACCACTTCTGTATGTTGTTTTTGGGTTAAAAAAAACGAGGTGGCTGGGAGTTTTTGCTCATATCTCGGTTGTTTATGTACCGATGTTTCTGATTTTCAATGCCGATCTACTCCCGAATATTTCTGATATTTTAATACCTCACCTGGTTCCAGGCGATGTCGGGGTGCTTCAAAAAGTTGATTTCAACATACACACGGACAGACTGACGGAGCTTAAGCTTTCAGAAAATACATATATACTTTATGGGGTCGGAAATAAAAATTGTAGAAATTTCACACGGAATGACAAACCTATATATACCCTTTTTCACTGTGAAGGGTATAAAAAGTGTTTACAGCAAAAAAATAAAATAAGAATAAAAGCAGCAAATAAAAGCATTTGTTTTTATACCCTTCACCTATGGTGCACAAGGGTATATATAGCTTTGTTATTCCGTTTGTAATTTGTACAATTTTCATTTCCGAACCCATAAATATATTTTCTGAAAGCTTATAAATAGAGGAGTCAATTAAGCCCTGACCGTCTGTCCGTGTGTTGGTTGAAATCAACTTTTAGAAGCAACCATATGTTCCTCAGATCTGCGTATGGTATCAATCTTTTGGAAATATCCGGGAATGAATCGCCATTGAAATTTAGCACAATCGCCCCATTACTTTCTGAGATATGAGCAAAAGATCACGACTGCCTCCATTTTTTCCCATATTTTTACCACTAAAATGAAAATTTTTCAGCCTCTAGAGATATTCGTGAAAATTTTTTGATAAAGCGATTCTAATCGGTAAATTTATAGGCAAAATCTTTTTTGAAAAATATATATTCCAAAAATTTACAAACGAAAATCAAGCTTTTTCAGCTTCTAGACAACCGAGAGAGTCAATATTGGTATCATTTGAAAGGTTTTGACTAGCGCAGTACAATCACTTGAAACAATTTAAAATCCTTGTTGGCCACCACTACAAAATGGCGACAAAAAAATTATAAATAGGTCAAACCTGGTATTTTAAAATGTAACTTCTTGAACCCCCTAAATATTGGTATCAAATGAAAGTGCTTGACCAGTAGAAAACAGTAAATTATTAAAAAATTTTAAATCCAAGATGGCGTCTTAAACAAAAAGGCGGAACAAATGTTTTTAACCCCATCAATATGGGTATCAAATTAAAGGGCTTGACTGCAGATAACTACGTAAGAAATCAAAATCGAGGATGGCATCGGAAATAATAAGGAAAAATAGCGTATAACATTAAATCTAGGTTAAGCTACGATGTGGGATTATACCTACTTATGTACATGATGGTGAAGAGTATTATCAGATTCGGCACAACCGAATATATCACTAGCTTGTTTTCACGTACTTGTTATACCCTTCACACAGTGAAAAAGGGTATATATAGGTTTGTCATTCCGTGTGAAATTTCTACAATTTTCATTTCCGACCCCATAAAGTATATATTTTCTGAAAGCTTATGAATAGGGGAGTCGATTAAGCCCTGTCAGTCTGACCGTGTGTATGTTGAAATCAACTTTTTGAAGCCCCCCGACATAGGTTGGACCCGGATAAGGTATTAAAATATCAGAAATATTCGGGAGTAGATCGGTATTGAAAATCAGAAACATCGGTACATAAACAACTGAGATATGAGCAAAAACCCACGACCACCTCGATTTTTTTTTCACAAAAACAACATTACAACAACAACATACATACATACAAACGTGTATACTGGTTAGGGAAAACGTAGCATCGAATCCCAGCTGAGCGAAAAAAAAATTTTTTTTAAATTCTTTAAATTTTTTTTTTAATTTTTATTTAATATTTATATATATTTTTATTATTTTTTTTTTAATTTTTTTTTTTTTTTTTTAATTTTTTTTTATTTTTTTTGTTTTATATATATTATATATATAATAATTTTTTTTTTAATTTTTTTTTTTTTTTAACATACATACGTGAATTTATAATTTTTCAATGGGATGTTTTTATTTATGTATGTTTTTATATGTATGTATGTATGGGATGAATGGTGACACAAACTACTGTTATTGCATGACTACACCTTGTGAAGGGTATATAAGATTCGGCACGGCCGAATATAGCGCTCCTACTTGTTTTTCTTTATTGTTGTTTTTTTTTATTGTTATTTTTTTTATTGTTGTTTTTTTTATTGTTGGAGTAGTTCTGTTGTAGTAGTTTTAAAATAAATTAGTCTTGACGAAACATACATATGCTTAGTCGTAGCATATTTACTGTTGTATCAACAATGATTCTACCAAATAATTGGGATTAATTTTGTTTAAAAATATTTTTTTAGTTTCTTTACTAAGCAATATTGTTTACGTGAGGCCGAATTACGGCATTCGAACGTGATCGAATTTGTAAAATTCTTATTTGTATCTATACCTAAACTTGATCGTTCGAGTAAAATTTCGATCGTGATCGAATGCCGTAATTCGGCCCCTGGTCTAATGGACGAGTGTATCTGAAAAATACTTTCAAAAAACAATCATAATGTAAATCGTTGCATGTAAAGGGGCTGGAACTTTTCGAGCTTCAGTTACAAGTTCAACAAATTAAGACGGCAAGTTTGTCTTTTAATAATTTTTCTCTCTATAAGAATATATGTAGCGTCAAAATCCATTTTAGTAATGACTGCTTATTAATACTTTTGTTCAATTGATATATTGGTTTCTTTTAAAAAAGCGAGCAAAGGATTAGACAAAATGACATTTCGTAATGACATAAAAGTAATAATTCGAGTAAATGATTGTGTGATGAATTTCGGGCGATCGAGCATGGAAACTCCTTAAGTGCTTAACAATGCATTACGCAAAAACGGAAGAGACTAGATTACCATCAGTTTTATCCGAAACATAATTATCTGAAGTAAGTGTGACAAAATTATATATTGTGCAATTATGCACTTGCAATTTCATTTTAAAATATGCAGCACTTGGGTATAATTGAGGCACTAGTGTAACAGCTTGCACATCCATGCAAAAAACTACACATAGTCCGGATTCAGCATTTTCGATTTCATTCTGTTTTTCCTCGCGCATTTTTTATTTATATTATCTTTATATTTCCATAATCTTCGTCTAACACATTAGGTTCGTTCGAGAACTCACAAATTTGTACGAATTTGTACAAATTTTTACTGCATTTTACAAAATTGCGTTCGTTTATACAAATTTGTAGTAAATGAGAGCACAAATAGAGACCGAAAAGTGACAGTTCTTGACTGCGTATTTGCAAATTTTTACTACAGAAATTTCTTGCAGTAAGATTTAGCAAAACCTAAAAACATGATTCAAAAGGTAAACAAACAAAAGTAAGCAAACAAAAGGTATACAATTTGTGAAAAAATATTAAAAAAAGGAAAATCCAAACAAAAGTGCAAAATATTATTAAATTTAAATTGTTTGTGAAATATAGTTAGTTAACAATGTCTACAGATGAAAGAATGGAACTGCCTATATCTGGCGCAGGTATACATACTTAAATACATATTTGCACATATGTATGTACATAGTTCCCATTAAACAACACAATATTTATTTGCCATCAGCTGTTGCTTCAATTTTACGAATTTTTACAAATGTCTGTTCGAGTACTTTTTTGGACAAGTTCTGTGGTTTGAGAGTAAAATTTTCAATTTACTAAATAATTACTCATTTTCTACAAAGTGCAGTAAAAGTACTCGAACGAACCTTTTATAAGTTTTATGTGATGTGTACAAATTGCATTGGTCCTTCTTTGGCTTAAAAATCAAATTGCATTTTCTGTACAGCAGCAATATATAAAATTATTCGTTCCGTATATTGATAGGCAGTCGACTTTTTGTTACGCAGTTTACGTAACCATTATGCAACCGATTTCAATAAAAAATATACTATTTGATGTCCAAATCTAAAACGTATTAAAATTGATTTTAAAAATTGAATTCATTAGTATTTTGTAAGTTACTAGCTAGCAGCTAGTTAGGCAAGAGGGATGTAGAAAGCAAGATACACTTCCAACACCGACACTCGGAGTCAGTGTGGTCCATTGTATTCCTTTAAAAAAAAATCAGAAATAAATAAAAACAATTATTAAGAAAAGGGCGAATTAAGGAAAGAAATACTGTAAAAGGTGTAGAAGTCCTATCGAGCTCATTGTCCCCCGAATTCACTGATATTCAACAGCCTGTACTCGAAGACATCACCCAACTCATCGTCGAATTGTTTACTTAACTACTTAACCCTGCGGTTCTATAGTCTGTGCAGTGACATAGAACACATTTTCTATTAAAACTTGACATCAAATATAATCCTGGAAACCATTTTCTAACAAGATATCGGATGACTAATTGTTCCTTGATATTCTTGTCGTTATCGCATTGAACTTATGGCCTAAATTTAAAATTTAATATACAAAATAGAAAAGTTCATACAATGTAAATACAAGATTCTAGTATGACTGACATTAAGTATTCCAGCAAAAAAGACGTCTAGATAGGTCTAAAATCCTTCGGCTTCACGTGTCCTACCTTACCAGTATTGTGTACAAAAATAACGCAACTTCTCTTCAACGCGTAGGTATGTAAAATGATTCGCGACGTCTTGCAAAATGGCATGGTTAATCTCATCCGAACCCGGGGATTTATAGGCTTAAAAAGTATAAACCGCCCATGCTACTTTATCCGCCGTTACTAACTCCTCAACTGTATTCCGTTCACTCTCTATTGATCCCAAAAATAGTTGCTACTAACACATAAGCAAATCACATGTATATATGTACCAAAATAAAAGTAATAAATATTTATATGTATAATCGTTTTTTTTTTCAAAGAGTTTTTTGTGTATGGTGCAAACAAAACAGAGCCCTGCAGATAACGTGAGTAGTCCATACACGCATGTAAAGTGTACTCCATAATAGACTAGGACTAGTCCAAAGGTAACCAAAATGTATGGAGAAAACATGATCGATTTAACATTACGATGTCCTAGGGCTGGACCATATAACCCATCGGAGTAGTCTCAAAACTACTCTTTGTCCACTACTCGATGGAGCACTTACACGACCATTATACACGTTTTAACAACAATATACATACTGTGAGCGTCAAAATAAAGTGTACAAAAACTTTTTCTACAATAAAGTATTTTTTTAGTCTTTTAAGATATGACTAAATTTATCATTCTAGGGTTTTTAATATTAGTATACTAATCTCTAGTTAGCTATAGAAAGACAATGAGAAATTTCTTACAAATACATAAATGATGGAGCAAAAACAAATTCGAATCCATATTTTACGCGTCAAAATAAAGTGTACATGTTGCATATGCATCATTTCAGCGGTGTGCTACTGTAAAAGAATATCGTTATATTTGGTTGTTTTCTTTATTTTAGCATTCTAATGAAAGGTTTTTATTGTTTTATGTAAATTAATTGTGATCTGCAGAGTAAGATCTCCTCGTGTGAAGTAAATTTTAATTTTTTTGGAATGGGAAAACAAACTTCTAGTGATATTAGAGAATTAGTAATAAAACTTCGGAATGAAGGAAAAACTTTCAGAGAAATTGGCTCTATTATAAACAGAAGCCACAATACTGCAAAAAAAAATTATTGATAAAAACGAAAAATACGGCAAAATAGAAAATCGTCCAGGGTCGGGCCGGCGAAAACTTTTAAAGGAGGCTGAAATAAGATCCATAGTGCGCGATGTAAAAAAGAATCCTTTTAAAAGTGCCGTTAAAATATCAGAGGAAGTTTCGGCAACATCAGAAACTACCGTAAGTATTGAGTTGAATTTATTAACTAGGAAAAAAATATTACAAAACAACTTATGTACATTTCGAAGGTATAGTGATAATACAAGGGTATTATAAGAGAAGTACTAGAATATGTAGTTGTATATAAAGTGCAAGAGAAATATAGGGATATATGCCACTTTTCATTCATTTCTCAACACTCTCCCTGAATGATAAATTTCCAAAATTAAAGATCCGAATTTCTCGTGCACCTTTTACATTAAAATAAAAGGTAATAAACAAATTTACATTTCAAAAAAAAAAAAAATCTTTTATTTAACAATTAATTGATTAATAAAGAAAGTCAGTTGAGACCAAATTTTCCTCTAAAATATTCCAGCTTCTGAGGGGTAACAGCTTTTGTAAAAACATCTGCTATCATCTCATTTGTGCATACATATTTTAAAACGACCTCTTCATCATCAATTTTTTGGCTTTAATATCCACATGCTTAGTCCTTGTAGAATAATTATTGTTGAGGGCAACATGTATAGCGCCCTTGTTGTCACAAAACAAAATCATGCCTTTGCCACTTTCAGGATTAAGTTCATCTTCCAAACGTTTCAACCACACGGATTCCTGAATTGCAGCAGTAACGGACATAAATTCGGCTTCCGTCGAAGATAATGCCACGGTCTTTTGCTTCCTAGTGGCCCATGATATAGCAGCAGATTGGTAAATAAAAACATACCCAGTTGTAGATTGGCGGTCGTCAATGTTTCCGGCCCAATCAGCATCACAGTAACCTTTCATATTATCATCTATCTGCTTTCGATACACAATACCTTTATTAATTGTGCCTTTTAAGTATCGCATTATTCTCTTCACAGCTTCCCAATGAGGTTTTCCTGGATTTGTACTAAATCGACTAAGCAGGTTGACAGCATAACATATGTCGGGACGAGAAATTTGCGCAGCAAATAACAAGCACCCTATAGCCTGCATATACGGTATTTTTGACATCTGTTGCTTGCCTTGATCATCTTTGGGAGCCATTTCAGTTGATAATTTTTGGTTGCAGTCTATGGGAGTTGTCGTAGGATTACTTTCATTCATTCCAAAACGAACCAAAACATCTGATATGTACTGGGACTGATCGATTTTAATAAAATCTTTACCTCGGGTAATTTTCATACCAAGAACTGATGACACCTCTCCCATATCCTTCATTTTAAATTTACTGGCAAGTTTTTGTTTAAGTAATTCTATTGACTTCAAGCTATTAGAGAAAATCAAAACATCGTCGACGTATATTGCCACGAATAACATATGATCATCAGTAACTTTATGATATACACATTGATCGACATTTCCTCTTATGAGTCCCATTTTTAGTAATTCACGATTGATAGTTTCATTCCAAACACGGCCAGACTGTTTCAGGCCGTAAATGGACTTTTGCAGTTTGCAAACTTTTTTCGTGCCATCATTAAACATTTCAGGTTGCTGCATATAAACAGTCTCCTTTAATGTACCATTCAAATATGCACTTACCGCATCCATTTGGTGTATAAACATATCATTTTTTACGGCCAATGCCAATAAATATCTTATTGAAGCATACCTGACGACAGGAGCAAAGGTTTCGGTGTAATCAATCCCCTCACGTTGTGAGAAACCCTTCGCCACTAACCTGGCCTTATGCCTCATAGGATTACCTTCTTCATCACGTTTGGTTTTAAACACCCACTTTGATTTTATAGCTTTCTCACCTGTCGGTAATTCGGTGAGCACCCACGTATCGTTAGCAACCAACGAATCGATTTCCTCTTTCATCGCATTTTGCCATTCGGTTGCGTTATTTGTTGACATTGCATCTTTTACGCTACTTGGATCATCTGAAACAAACTGCATAGCACAAAAATTGTACGAACGTTGAGTTCTATTGGCAATCCGTTCAGAACTACGAATATTCGGATTAACGACAATGTTCTGTTCTTCATATAAATTCGGAGACCAATCTGGATCCTCATCTTCAATGGGTTGAGGTATTGGCGAAGACCATTCTACTGTGTCATCATATTCACTTGCATCCGAATCATCGTCTGTTGGATCAAAAACTATAGTTGTCAATTCACCATCATTAGTACTCTCCCCTGAATTGACATTATCATTTTGTAGCAATTCAGGATAATAAAATGATTTACTCGTCTTTACGTTCACCTTGTCTCGTTCCAAAAACACTACATCACGACTGATTATTATTTTGCTGTCTTTTGGATTAAACAGCCTGTAGGCCTTGCTTTCAGAACTGTATCCCATCATAATACACTCGATCGATTTTATATCTAATTTACGACGCTTCTCCTTCGGAATGTGAACTAGAGCAGGGCAACCAAAAACTCGTAGAAACTTTAAATTTGAACGACGACCAGACCATATTTCTTCAGGGCTGCGTTTATTACCACGGCAAGGTACTCTGTTGATTAAAAAGCTGGCAGTGTTTGTAGCTTCTGCCCAGAACCGGTGGTCCAGACCACTGTCAATCAACATACAACGTACACGTTCAATTAATGTGCGGTTTATTCTTTCCGCCACACCGTTTTGTTCGGGGGTATACGGACACGTCTTTTGATGTATGATACCGTTGTCCTTCAAAAATGTACAAAATTGTTTACTCAAATACTCGCCTCCGTTGTCCGTACGTAAAATTTTTATTTTGGTGGAACATTGGTTTTCAACCATACGCTTAAAATCCACAAAAGAATTAAAGACATCAGATTTTTTCTTCATTGGGTACACAAAAACTTTTCTAGAAAAGTCGTCAACAAACGTTACAAAAAAAACGAGCACCAGAGAATGAATTTGTATCCAATGGTCCAACGACATCAGAATGCACCAGTTCTAATAACTTGGTAGCTCTTGTACCATCTTCTCTATTTGGTCTTCTGGTCTGCTTTCCTTTTACACACGTAACGCAAGTCTCATTATTTTCTTTTGTAAAATTTATACCAAAATTTTCACTTCACGCAAATTTTTGTTACATATGTGGCCCATCCTTCGATGCCATAAATCAAAATTTTCTCCAGCCAAAAAAACATTTTCCTTTTTAATGTGTGTTTCACAATCTAAACGGTACAGATCATTAAAAACAGTAGCAGAACTAACGACTTTTTCATTTTCAAAAATTTTACAAGTTTCTCCTTCAAAAATTACTTTTTTGCCACTTTTTGTCATTTGTCTTACTGAAAGAAGATTTGCACACAAATTTGGTACATATTCAACGTTTTTAACTGTTATCTTCTTCTTTTCTCTCCCATTTGAAATTGTCAAATCAACATCACCTGCACAATCTACGTTCAGTTCACTTTTATTTGCAACAACAACTTTTTTATTCTCTACATTATATTTGTTATACAAATGCTTTTTGTTATTTATCATATGGTTGCTTGCACCACTGTCTACATACCAATAATGAGAATTTATATTTTCCTCTTCCTTACGTTCGTTTTCTGCATTATCAGATACTTGCATGCTCTTGCCTGCATATGTATACGAAATAAGTGTTGATGAAACTTCCTTTCTGTTGGTATTCCTTTTAAAGTTTTTACCGTTACCGTTGTTGTTGTTGTGTTTGCTTTTATTTTGACAATTTCTAGAAATATGCCCAAATTCTTTGCAATTATAACACTGTATTGGTTTTTTCTTATTAGAATTTTTCATATATAACGCGGCTTCTTTTTCAGTACTTTTATCAAATTTGGCGTCTTGTAATAAAAGATTTTTTACCATATCAACGGTTAGTTTTTCCTTTGAATTTTCCACCGCCATAACCAATGGCCTAAAATCGTCAGACAACCCGGCCAGCATCAAAGAGGCTGTTAATTCGTCGTCTATATTAAGACCGGCATTTTTCACTTTCAATGCAATGATCACCAACTCGTTAACGTACTCCTCAACGCTACTGTACTTCTGTAGTTTTATGTTGACTAGTTGCTTTAGCAACTCCACCTTTCTTGTAAGGCCTGTATCCTCATATGCATTCATTAATGCGTCCCACGCTTCCTTTGCCGTTGTTGCTGTGGCAATATGGCCATAATTACTAGGATCAATCATTAGTGTGATTTCTGCCAATGCACGTTCATTTAAAATCGTATCTCCAGCATCAACTACGCCGGCTTCCACAACTTTCCAACAACCTTTGATAACCAAACACGATTTTGACTGTCTCTTCCAGACATCAAAGTTCTCCCGTCCTCGTAAACGTTCTAACGAGAATCCCGCTGGGAGGTTTGCCATCTTATTTGTATTTTCTTTTTTTTCTCTTACGTATATATAAAAAAAAAAAAACTGCGATTAAAAACGATTTAAATTTCACGACAAAAATCTACTCTTAAACACGCGTGAACATGTAGCCCATAACCTATTGAGTTGAATTTATTGAGTTGAATTTATTAACTAGGAAAAAAATATTACAAAACAACTTATGTACATTTCGAAGGTATAGTGATAATACAAGGGTATTATAAGAGAAGTACTAGAATATGTAGTTGTATATAAAGTGCAAGAGAAATATAGGGATATATGCCACTTTTCATTCATTTCTCAACAGTAAGTGCCAGTACAATACGACGATCATTACACGAAAACGGGTAACATGGTCGATTCCCACGAAAGAAACCACTAATATTACCAGCTAATTAAAAAAGACGCCTAGAATACGCCAAAAAGTGTGAAAATAAAGATGTTTCATTCTGGAATAATGTGCATTTTACTGATGAAAGTAAATTTGAGGTGTTTGGCCAGAAAAAACCAGTTAAAGTATGGAGAACAAAAAACAATGATTATGCTGACCAAAATTTAATAACCACGGTTAAGCATGGAGGGGGTTCGGTGATGGTGTGGGGATGTATGGCGGCAAACGGAGTAGGGAATTTGGTTTTTATTGAAAGTACAAAATGAAAGTACAAAGAATAAGATGGACTACCTGAACATTTTGCAAAACAACGTGCCATTCAGTATGGAGAAATTGGGGTTGGAAGGATCTTGGATTTTTCAACAGGACAACGACCCCAAACATACATCCCATATAGTAAAAGAATGGCTTCTGTACCGCTCTCCCAAAACATTGGATCATCCTCCACAATCACCGGGCTTAAATCCAATTGAACATTTGTGGGAGCATTTGGACCGCCAACTCCGAAAAAGGACAATTAGCGATAAGAATATGCTGAAATCCGTTATAATGGAGGAATGGCAGAAAATTTCATCCGATATAACTAAAAAATTAGTAGAATCGATACCCAGAAGACTAAATTCTGTAATTAAGGCAAAAGCAAAATCAACTAAATACTAAATCGATTTTATTTTCATTTAAAAACAGTTTGTACACTTTTTTTTGACGCGTAAATAATGAATTATTTTTTATTTTTGTTGTAAATTTTTTGTTGTTGTTAATATTTTTGCTGTTTTGTTTAGAATAAGGTAGAGAACTAAATACTGATTTAAAAGTACCTAAATGTAAAACTTTATCGTAAATGAAAATACTGATATAAAAACAATGTTTTAAAAAATATTTGTGTACACTTTTTTTTGACGCTCACAGTATGTAATCGTAAAAACACGAACACTTGTCGTTTAACTACAATCTCTTGTTTGAAAATTAAATGGTCCATGACTGAATAACATAGGACCATGTTGTAAGTAGTCCATTTAGCTAAAATGGATCACGTAGCCCAATATTATCTGTAGGTATAGTGTACTCACCAATACTATTGTAGTGTACGAATAACAATTAAACCTGCCTTTTTAAAGATATTTTTTTTTAGATTTGGTGTTTAGTGGACTTCTACAAGGCTGTTCTCAAAATCCATTTAATGCATTCTTTTTTTTTAACTACGTAGCGTTTTTATGTTATTTATTTATTTATTTATTTATTAAAGTCTATGGAATAATCCCTACAGACTAATTTAAATACAATTTATACAAAACATAATTAAGAAATTACAAATAATTTAACAAAAACAAATATAAATGACATTTTTATATATGAAAATTAAAATATAATAAATTTTTAGGTTATTGTATTTAAGTGTAATATAATATCTCTTTTCACGATTTCCAAACTTCTATTAAAATCTATAAATGGATAAAATAAATTGAATTCATCACAGATTCTGCGAAATGGATCAAAATTAGCATAGTTTGTGCTGTAATATTTTATGCTTAGGATATTATAATTTCTTAATGATCGAAGAGGAATATGTAAATTTATTTTGCTAAGAAGAAATTCGGAATGAAGACTACCGTTCATTAATTTTAACAAAAAAGTAACATTTAGCATATGTCTACGACTTTTTAATGTCGGCAACTTAATAAGGGCGAGGCGATGTTCGTATGATGGCAACCTTATGTTAGGGTTCCAACGCAAACCGCGAAGACAAAACAACAGAAACTGTTTTTGAACTGACTCAATTTTGTTAGAGTATACTTGATATTGAGGGTCCCAAACAACAGATCCATATTCAAGAATTGGTCTAACTAGGGTAGTAAACAATTGCTTTGTTGTATATGGATCGGAAAACTCCTTAGCCCAACGTTTTATGAACCCAAGTACTCCAGTAGCCTTATTGACTGTTAACAATATGTGACTTTTAAAGTCTAATTGTGTATCCAAAAGTACGCCAAGATCATTAAAATTATCAACCAAATCTAGAACTATATTATTCATAATATAGCTACCATTTATTCGACTTGATCTTGTAAAAATCATATATTTACATTTTTTCGCATTAAGATCCATTAAGTTAATGCTACACCAGGTAGTTAAATTATTAATATCATTCTGCAAAAGAACTTGCTGATCAGAGTTGTTAAAGGAAATAAATAGTTTTACATCATCTGCATACATTAAAGTTTTCGAGTGTTTAATTGCAGAAGGAAGATCATTTATAAATAGTGTAAATAGGAGGGGCCCTAGGTGACTACCTTGAGGAACACCTGATATTACATTTATACAGTTTGAATATGAATGACGAAATTTAACAGATTGTGTTCTGCCTTTTAAGTATGAACCAAGCCATTTAAGAAGCGATAAACTAAAACCCATCCGATCAAGTTTAAACAGCAAAAGATCATGATTAACTTTATCAAACTCCTTACTAAAATCGTTATATATAACATCCGATTGCATGCCATTAACAAATCCTTCATTTACCCAAGTTGTCAACTCTAGAAGATTCGTAGCTGTAGAACATGATTTACGAAATCCATGTTTTGTTGGAGATAATATAGATGATGCGTGATGCGACAGTGTATCATATATAAGTTTTTCAAATAATTTTGGTATAACACTTAATTTAGCTATGCCTCTATAATTTGAAATATTAGCTTTAGATCCAGATTTAAACAGTGGAATTATAAACGATTCTTTCCAAATTGAAGGAAAATAACCCGTCTTAAGAGATATATTATATATATGAGTCAATGGAATGTATAGTATTTGTGCGCATTGCTTTAAAATACAACTGGGGACGCCGTCTGGGCCAGCAACGTTTGACGATTTTAGCTTAGATAGGGCGTTTAAGACGGTTTGCTGGCTAATGGATGGTATAGAAAAAGTTGTGGATTCAAGGATTGTGTACGAATATTGATAGTTAAAGGATGACGAAGAGTAAGTTGATGCAAAAAAGTCAGCAAACATATTACTAATGGACTTATCATCCGAAGATTCTGAATCACCATATTTCATAATCGAAGGATATTCAGCCGATCGTCTTTTAGAATTAACGAAATTATAAAATGATTTTGGATCCTTTTTGAAATTATTTCTTATTTTATCTAAATAGTTTTTATAAGCTAATTGATTAGCAATAGTATATTCAGATCTTGATATTGAGTACTTTGCATAACACAACAACGTTCCATATTTTTTATAACTTTTATACAATTTATTTCTCCTGTTTTTAAGCCGAGATATAAATTTTGTGTTCCAGGGGGGACCATTAGCTTTAGAAGGAAACACTCTAGGTACAGATGCCAAAAAACATTCATTAAGTATATGGTAAAATGTCAGTAAACAGAGGTCCAAATCATTTTTACAATTGTTTAGTACACCTATCCAATCAATTTGAGACATTCGACATTGAAGGTTCACGTAATTTGTACGTTTAAAACGAAATATTTTATTGCGCTGAGATGTGTTCTTCTTTCGGATAGGATAGGAGCATAAGCACGATATTTCAATTGTTGGGTGATATATATCCTCAGGGTTAGAAATTGGGGGATGGCGCAGTACAGAAAAGTCAGATGAATCGTTCACAAATATAAGATCCAACATTCTATCATATGAATTTTTAATCCAGTTGACTTGAAAAAGACAATTATTAAACAAACTATTAATAAACTCTGCTGATGAATCCGAAGAGCGAGCTGGAACTAAATGATTAGAATCCGGAGCACCAATCCAATCTACAGATGGCATATTGAAGTCACCAATTACAATTGTTAAATCAGACGATTTTAATTTTCTTAAAATTATATCAACAGCTTTCAGATGATCTTCATATATAGAGGAATCCGAATGAGGCGGAATATACGAGCAAATAATATATATAGATTTATTTAGTTTATAATAAATTAACAAAAAAATACGGAGCACAATTTCAATGCGACTTTACACAAAAATGCAGGGGCCTGTTAAACAAACTAAATGAATAAACTCTTAATCAAAAGAAAAACAAAAACAACTTAATCGAAAGCAAAAAATAACTACCACATTCAAACAAATGTAACAGATTAAAATTTGTTAAATATTTAAGAATGGTTCGAGTTAAAGCATATTTTTTCATTAGGTAATTGCAGTTCGGAGAGAATTTGTTTGTTTGACATATAAAAGAAATATGTATAAGAGAAAATTGTTTTTAGCTGAAATTTAAAATCAGTGAAGAAAATAATAATCAGCTGACGAAAGAGGACTACCTGATGATTAAATATGGCATGGGCTTGGGTAGTATCATTTCTAATGTATAAATCCTTAAGTTTTCAAAACTCGTATCCTGAAGATTCTAATAAAAAATTGAACTTAAAAACAACAAATAAAAAGTTTATTGAAAAAACTCATAAACATTTTTTAACATATTAGTTCAAGATTATTTAAAAAAATTGATAGAGAATCATTCAATGATGAGCAAAATTATTTAACATCTCAAATTAATACTCAGTCAAAGAGAATTACACAGAAAAGAATAAATATGAGTTTCAATTACAAAATTAATACTATTAATTAAAAAAATGTTTAATTTTGCTTCAATCATCAAAGTAATACTATTAATTAAATAAAAATAATAGTTGTAATTGAAAAAAATATTGAAAAAAATATCAATTAAAAAAGTATTAAAAAATTAATTAAAATTTTCCTAATTTTTATACCCTTCACACAGTGGAAAAGAGTATATATAGGTTTGTCATTCCGTGTGAAATTTCTACAATTTTCATTTCCGATCCCATAAAGTATATATTTTCTGAAAGCTTATGAATAGGGGAGTCGATTAAGCTCTGTCAGTCTGTCCGTGTGTATGTTGAAATCAACTTTTTGAAGCCCCCCGATATCGCCTGGACCCGATAAAATATCAGAAATATTCGGGAGTAGATCGGTATTCAAAATCAGAAACATCGGTACATAAACAACTGAGATATGAGCAAAAAACCACGACCACCACGATTTTTTTTCACAAAACAACATTACAACAACAACATACATACATACAAACATGAATACTGGTTAGAGTAAACGTGGCATCGAATTCCAACTGAGCCAAAAAATTTTTTTTTTTTAATTTTTTTTTTCTAATTTTTTTTTTTATTTTATATATTATTTATATTATTATTTTTTTTTTAAATTTTTTTTTTTAATTTTTTTTTGTTTTATATTTATTATTTATATTAATTATTTTCTTCTTAAATTTTTTTTTTAATTTTTTTTATTTTTTTTTTTAACATACATACGTAAATTTATAATTTTACAATGGAATGTTTTTATATATGTATGTTTTTTATATATGTATGTACGTATTTCATATGAGATGAATGGTGATGCAAACTATGTACTGTTATTGCATGACTACACGTTGTGAAGGGTAGCACTCTTTACTTGTTAAAAATGATTTTAATTAATTGAATCATGCCAATAATTACATATTTTATATAAATAAAGAATTTATTGTATCAGTAATTTATATTATTTAAACTGTTGTAAATAAAATTACTCAAAAAGAAAAAAAATCAATTTTTTAATATTTTTTCTTAACATATATGTGGGAACCTCAGTGGGTATCGCACAACTACTAGTTGGTACTGTTAGCTATTTTAGTGAAATGAAACACTCCAAACTGCAGTTCAAAACTATTTTTATTTAAATTCAATTTCTTAAAATTAATATACTTAGGTACTAAATGAATGTTCAGTTCGCGGGTTTTTAGTCGACCTTCTTGGTTGATGTTCGGCTCTTAACTGTACTTAAAAACTATTCTGTTCGTCCGTTGTTCTGTTGTCTGTTGCTTACTTTCGTTCCTCTTCAGTGTTGTCAAAGTCTACTTTTAAGTTAGTCGCTAAAGTCCGCTTCTTGTCTGTCTGTCCGATATTCCTAGCCCCCGGGGGGCCATTCCCACATATATTTTAATTACATTTCATTACTTATGTATGTACATATATACTAATAACACAGGCCAAAACTCAATTTGCTTCTTTGAATTTATCAACTGATTCTAGTTAATTTGGGTGCAAGTTTGTCTCTATCAGCTCTAGTTTTCATGATATGTCTTTTTTTTAATTAAAAAAAAAACAAAGAAGAAATCTGGAATGAACAGCCGAATTATAGTCTCTTTGCAAATTCCAACAGTAGTCAAATGTGTATCCCACCTTCCTTGGTACCGATTCTCCATAATTTTGATATTTTGGTGAAACCTTTCTCCTTGTTCTTCGCTTAAATTACCCAAATTTTCGGGAAATCGGTCCAAGTGACTGTGCAAATAATGGATTTTAATACTCATGTTGCAGCCAAGGTCTCTGAACTATCCAGAGTATTCTCCACTAATTGAACATTATTTGAAGCTTTATTATTTCCCAAGAAATTTTTTATAACTTGCACGAATGATGTCCACGCATTTCGTTCAGTTTCCGTCATTAACTTATCAAAATCACTAAATACTCACTAAACAGAAGTAACAGTCGTCCAAATGATTTCTGGGCTCTCTCCAAACCATCGGCACACCAAACTTAAGCCTATTACGTTTTCCTTGAGTCCACTGTCGCAAATTTACACAGCAAGTATTGCACACAATGTGTGGAGCCCAGCTTTTATCTTGGCCACCAAGATCAACTCCAAAGTAATCTAAATACGACTTTTTAACACATTGCGAAATAAATCGTATGTTTTCTTTAAAGGTGTATTCTCCACAAATATAACAAAATGTGTCAGCATTATTTTTACAACATCTTCTATTGGAAGTCATTTCTATTTAGATCAACACTTTTTTAATAAACTCTGCCAACTGCAATAAACCACTTCTTACAAGCAACTAACTTCCGATATGCAATTGGAGTGCAAAAAGAAAAAATAACGTTCTAAATAATATTACACAAATAAAGTTCCCGTTAATCAGCTAGCAATTACACTACTGACTTACCTATTAAAATTAGAATCTTGAGCAATATACCAGAATACAAGAAATATTGGCTTTGGACACATCTAGAATGAAACTGAAACAATTTATTATATTTAAAACAAGATATATTAATTATATGTGTGCACCTACCAGAACTATCTCTTGTACATTGTCCACTATTTTTTATTATACTGCTCCTTGGATAATAAATATTAAATTTATCCTTCGAAAACAAATTTTCAAAAAATGTAATTTAAAATAAATTTTTTTATTTTTTCAACTGACAGAAATCTCAATGTTTTTTGAAAATATTTTATATCAATTAAAAAAATTAATTAAATTAAATTTTAATTAGAATTTAAAAACAAGTCAAAAAGTAAATTAATTAAAAAAATTTAAGGAATATTTTCTTCTGTGTACTTAATTAATGAAAATAGGCGTATGTCACGCAAGACAAGAAGAAAGCTTCTCTAAAGTCTTGTATCAAACTAAAATACAGTAGACTCGCGGTAACAAAAACACTGCCTTACGTGAACACAGTGAGAAAGCCTTATAACGTGAACAAATTTGTCGGTTATGCAAAACGTTTTATAAAAAGGGGTATCCCCGTAAATGATTGCACAGGTTTAGTTTAGTGCGCGCTGCTGATATAACTTGATCTAATCTAAAGTTTTTCGTGACAAATGTCACAAAAACTACCAAAATTCTAAAGTTAAACTTATTTTGATTGGAAAGGCAAAAAATCCTTGCTGTTTTAGAAATTTTGAATCTCCTATGTATTATGTTAAACAACTTTATTATAAGAAAGATCTTTCTAGAATGAATCTACAAACAATATGTTCTTATATGCTAGTACTTGTGATTACTAATTATAATAATTGGTTACTTTAAATACATTTAAAGGTTGCCATATAAAACTTAATGATATAAAAAGGGTTTACCATAACATCACCTTTTCTTTATAATAATTCATAAGATACCAAAAATTACTTGATTTAAGATAACTAAACACATTTCACAAATTTAATCTACTGGGTGGTATTATCCTCCTCCCATATTTTGATGTATACATATATTCATTGTTCCTATTAGTATTATTCCCATCGTTCACATTCCCATGGTTTCTAATTTCAACATTCTGATTACTACGAATTGCACTAGCATTCCCAGTATCCCGATCAGTATCTACACCCTCATTATCTGTCACCAAGTTACCGTCAACTTCATCACTGCCTGCAGCAAAACCATAATAACCATTCCCATAATCATCAGAATTCCGTCCTACCACATTCTCCTTTGCAAAATTATCAAATCTCCTACTCATTTTCATTATGTGCTGCCTGTTTCTCCTATAGACCACACCATTTTCATCCCTTATCAAAAATGACCTAGCCTCCCTACATTTTCCTATGATCCTGCCCCTGAACCATACCGATGTCGGATTTTTTTCCTAAAATAGATCTGTTCGTTCACTTCAACTGGTTTTAGATTAACTGAATTCCTATTATAGTTTTGAGAGGCCCTTAATTGTCTTCGTCTAAATTGTTCGTTCACTTTTCCCAGATTCACTAATTTTGGCCTTAAATGATTGAAATCGAAGGCAATTTCGTACGTAATCTTCTGCTCATTAGCAATTCAGAAGGACTCGGCATACCATCCCTCGATATTGTTCGATGCTGTAAAAAAGCCATATATGGATCTGTACCAGAATCCCTACATTTACATAAGATATTCCTAATGGTCTGAATGGATCTTTCCGCAAGACCATTAGAACGAGGTAAATACGGACTTGATTTAACACTGTCAATACCCCATTCAATACAAAATTGTCCAAAATCCTTTGAATTGAAAGGTGGTCCGTTATCCGAAACCAAAATCGTAGGAATACCATGTCTCGCAAAAATTGATTTAAGTTTCGTTATCACCTGTTCCGAAGAATACCCAGAACTCAAAGGTTCGACTTCAAAAAACTTTGAATAATAGTCTGCGACTATTAAATATATTCCCCTATCAAATTCAAATAAATCGAAGTCGACTTTGTACCAAGGTATGTTAAATATATCATGGTTTTTCAAATCCTCTTTAGGATTAGCATTTCTGTATTTCAAACAAATGCTACAGTTGGATACCATGTTATAAATATCATTATTCATATTGGGCCAATAAATTGAAGCCCTTGCCAAAGTTTGGCAACCCTGAATTCCCATATGACCTTCATGTACATATTGTAACATTTTCGATCTTAAGCTTTTCGGCACTAAAATACGTTTATTCTTGAATAAAATGCTCTTTACCACACTTATCTCATCCTTAATTGGATAGAATTGTTGAACTTCTAAGTCTACCTGCCTCTTACTAACCGGCCAACCCTCTATTACATAGTTCATGATTTTCCTAAAAACTTGATCATTCCCAGTTTCCTGTCTAATACTCTCAATTTGATTTTCCGGTAGTGCCAAATGGCACAGTAACAAGTTGCATTGTAAATCAATGTCCTTGTCTAAATCAGAAAGAATTTTCTCCTTAAGTGGTGCCCTAGACAAGGTATCAGCAATAAAGATATCTTTGCCTGGTTTATACACTATATTCAAATTATACGATAACAATCTCAACATGAATCTCTGAAGGCGTGTTGGAATATTATATAGAGGTTTATTAAACAGTGGGACCAGAGGTTTGTGATCTGTTTCAACAGTCGCATGTCTACCATAAATATACTGATGGAAACGTGTACACCCAAACAATATAGCAAATAGTTCCTTTTCAATTTGTGCGTAATTCTCCTGACTATCAGTTAGGGTTGCAGATGCATAAGCTACCGGATTCTTACCATGCATTATAACCGCGCCTACGGCAAACTTCGATAGTTTCCACTGATAGTTTAAAAGGTTTTCTCGTATCGTAGTACGCTAGAACCGGCGTTTTTGTAATATCCTTCTTTAAATTGTCAAACTCCCTCTGTTGTTCACTGTTCCACCTCCAGACAGAATCCTTTTTCAAAAGATCCCTCAAATGCTTGTTTTTATGTGACAAATTTTCAATAAAAGATCCTAAATATGTAATCATTCCCAAAAATCGTTGCAATTCCTGTTTATTCTCCGGTACGGGCATTGCCTAAATCAATTCCACCCTTTTGTCATCTGGTCTTACACCCCTATCACTAAAAATATGACCAATAAACTTTATCTCAGTTCTGAGAATTATTGACTTTGTCCTGTTAAATCTAAGGCCCACTTTCTCTCCCCTTTCCAAAACTTGATTCAAAATTTCGTTATGCCTCTGCACTTGGCGCATGTATCAAAAAATTATCCATATATATTACTAAACCCGATATATCACCAAAAAGTCTTATCATTTCAGCATGAAATATCTCAGGTGCTGAACTTATACCAAATGGCAAACATAAGAAACGATATCTCCCAAATGGAGTGTTAAAGGTACATAACCTAGACGATTCATCATCAAGTGGAATCATCCAAAAACCAGAATTAGCATCTAACAAACTAAACAATTTAGAACCACTCATACGAGATTTACATTCATCTATTGTAGGCAAATCAAATCTAGGTCTCACAATTACCCTATTTAAATTCCGCGGATCCAAACACAATCTCAAATTGCCATTTGATTTTGTCACTAGTACGATTGAATTTACTCAGTCCGTAGGTTCCTTCAACTCAGTAAATACATTCAATTTAACCATTCTCTCAATTTCATTCCTCAATGGCTCATGAAGACTAAACGGGACACGACGCGGCGGATCTATTACCGGTTGACAATTTTCCTTAATTTGCAAATGACACTCTTTCCTAAGCTGCCCTAAACCATGAAAAAACTCTTTTAGTTAAATTCATCATAGTGGCCATTTCAAGACCAATAATATTGTAACATTTCATATTAACAATATAAAAAGGTGCTGCATAAATTACGCCATTATATAAAAAATTTACAAAAATTTTCCCAACTATGGGTAGCTTTTCCCCACTAAACGTAAATATATTATTATTATATACCTTATTATCTACCTTACTGATACTTAAGGCATTGAAAGTGTTGATTGACATCAAATTTGTTTGGGCTCCCATATCCACCTGGCAAACTACTGCTTTGCCATTAATTTCCACATTGACGTTCCAAACATTTTTACTAAACTTCTCACCAATGGTTCCAACAAACAGACTTTCTTCATATTCTTCTTCTACAGTGTAATCAAAAACATTTCTTACATACTTGTTCTTGTTTATGTTACTAGAATTTTTTGAAAAACACATCCTCGCATAGTGATTTAATCTACCACATGCATTGCATGTAACACCTTCAGCCGGGCACTTGTTGTTGTGTTTTGGCCACATTTTTTACAAATAGTCGACGATTGGAGTTGCTTTTGCTGCTGTTGATACGGTTGCATTTGATATCGTTGATACAACTGCTTTTGATATTGCTGTTTTTGTTGTTGTTGATACGGTTGTTTCATTTGTAAACGTTGTATTGCTGTTACCACTGGCTCTTCCTCTTCTTGTACATTTTGTATACTGGCTAAATTTTCCTTCGCCATCTCAATAGTTTTGGCAATCTCTAAAGTTTTTTTGCAATCGATATTTCCTTCACTCAGCAAGCGTTCTTTGATATTTTTATTATTTTGTGACAGACCGCAGATAAAAATATCCTTCACCAAGCTTTCACGCAATGAACCAAACTCACAGGAATTACTTAAATTCTCTAAACTTGTCGCATATTCCCAATGGATTCTTCATTTTTCTGCTGTCGTGTAAAAAACGTCGTTCCATGGCAATGTTAATTTTAGGAATAAAATACGCTTCAAATAATTTAAGCAAATCATTGTATTTGATTGTCTCCATATTGACGTTAAATGAATTGAAAATATGCAGGCATGCCGGCCCCATATGATGCAACAGTAGCGCAACTTGTCTTTGTTCAGATTCCTTTTCCAAATTCAAAGCCAATAGAAATATCTTAAATTGCTTACTCCAGTTAGCCCACTCCGTAGCAACATTACGAGCTTTCACATTAAAAAATGGTGTCGTTGACGTATATGACGGTGTATTTTCCACCACTTGAAATTTTTCGTCGGGCATTTTGTATAATTTATTTTTGTTTTATACAAAATTGGTATTTATGTTCTGTTGATTTTTCCACTTTGTAAAAACAATATACGTCTTGTATTATTTTACGGCTTTAAGATTTTCTTAAATTTTTGATTCGCAACCTGACACCATATTATGTAAAACAACTTTATTATAAGAAAGATCTTTCTAGAATGAATCTACAAACAATATGTTCTTATATGCTAGTACTTGTGATTACTAATTATAATAATTGGTTACTTTAAATACATTTAAAGGTTGCCATATAAAACTTAATGATACAATAAGGGTTTACCATAACACTATGGACTACAATTGCTCCAAATCGTAATGGATGAGCTGCCATTTTTGAAAATTGGTTTAACTATTAATGGACGCTATTGGCTATTTAAATTCAACTTGGCAACGTCTTGAAAAGAAAACAATAGCAAAATGCTGGCTGAACATTTTAAACTCTTTAGGAGATGAAGAAGACTGTGAATATCCCGTTAGCTTTTTTGAAAGAAAGAAGTTGTTCGTCAATTAAAATTTAAAAATAAATGATAATTCATAAAAAGGTAACACATTTGTACATAACAATCCGAAATACAAAAAAATATATGAATTTGAGTTTAAAAAGAGTTACACCTTCGTCAACATGAACAACTTCGCAAACGTGAACACGCTCGGTTTTTAATAGTTCACGTTACCGCGAGTCTACTGTATTTAAGTCTACAGTATCTTTAACTAAATCAGATTTATAAAATTAATTATAAAAACAACAGACAATGTCAACGCCCACAAACTGCAAACAAAAAATTATTTGAAACAATTAAAGTATTAATAGAAATTAAATTAATTAAATTTAAGCAAACGTTTGCTTGAAAGTATTTTAACGATAATGTTTTCAATGAACCGAAGAAAAAGGAATTTATATCAATTAATGAGTATGTAATCTTTTTATTTATTTTATACTTAAGTCTCAAATACAATACATTTTTTTATATATATAAAAAAAATAAGATGGAAAATCATGAGCATTGCAGACAATGCAATATAAAACTATCATATAAATGATAGCGAGAAAAAATTGAGGAGGCCTTATTCTCGCATGCTGTGGCCTTAGCTGTAGTAAAAACCTGAAAGTGATAAATTTTTTTGTACAGAATTTCGGTTGGACACTGCTAGAGATCTCATTTTTTGCAAGAACACAGATAGACAGAAAATGGTAGCAAAGAAGTTAAAATCAAAACAGACCAAAGTAGCACAAAATATTTTTGTAAAGTAAGAAAAGGGTAAAAGCGAGGGTGTACGCAATGCCACAGCACATTTATGTATGAATGTGTAAAAAGATCCACGTGCACTTGCATACAAAATGTTTTGATGTTCAACATAATTAATAATTGAATTAAATTAATTAAATTCTATTTAATAATTTTGTGGAAAAACCATAATATCCCAGCAAAAACTAGGTAATGACTTGCTCTTACTAAACAACATACTTTTCAATGGTTATTACATATCGTCTGTCTTATTAAGAAGTATTTTAGTAATGACTTATTATTTTGCTTACATACACATACAATACAATTTATTGTTGCGAAAATTGCTAAAAGCCATTAATATACATAACTTTTTACAATTCTCATTTTGTCCAATCTTATTATTGGACTTATTACATCTTATAATTTTTCATTATTTATAGTTTATATTTTCGTTTATTATATATATAAATAGAAATAAATTTGAATTGTATTAATCCTGAAGTATACTTACCTTTTTTATACTTAACATTTTATACTTACCATTTTATACTTACCACTTTATGTTTACCATTATTGGACTTAACATTTATTCGTTTGAATCGGTTTTCTGTAAAGTTTAAAGAAAATCAAGTCTGCGTATCATGTTTATAAAATTGAAAACCTCACTTACATTTTGTCCTTTAAGTAAGCTACATACATTGTCTAACTAGTTCTACATATATTTAGTTTATTTATATAAATATTTGGAATTTGAATTTTCCTTGTATCAACCCTTAAAGGTATGAAAAAACGTTCATAATAAACCCTAAATTGAAAAGAAATTATAATAAACATTTGCTATTTATTTCTCAACCCAAACCCAAATTATAATTACTCTTTGGAGAAAATTATAATTTATAATCGCTTTAGAAAACCACCCCATTTATTACCACAGTTTTGGTGATCTAAAGCAGATTATTTAGCATTTTTGTGTGTGCCCAAAATACACAAAATTACATGGTCCTTCGACAAAAATCGAAACCAGTGCCTAAGAAAGCAATAAGACAAAAATTGCAGTTTGTAACAACATCAAAAAAAAGTGAGCAACTTTAAGAAAGGAAAGAAAACAAGCACCATCAGTAAAGCATCAGACAGAGACAATGAGGTAAATGGTATTAACCTGCATATTCTTCAGTTCGTAAAAGAGTATAAAATCGTAAGTACGTGTAAGTACTTAAATAAGAGTGAAAATTAAAAATAAAAAAAAATAAAAAGAAAAATATAAAAAAGAAAAAAAAAACCCCAACGGAGGTAATAAAAAGTGTTAGATAGAACAGGCAAATTAAAATCTGTGGAAAAATATACGTAGTATATACATACATATGTATGTAAAAAGAATTGTTGAAAAGGAAAGTTTAATATGTTAGTGATTTAGGAAATTTTTAACATATACATACCTACACATATATGTATTTACAAATCTGCCAATTGTAAAGTTAATATTTACATAAAAAAAGAAAAAAAAGAACGGAAATTTGAAATTTGCTAAGTAAAGATATACATACATACATACATACATACATACATACTTATATACAAAGTGCACAGAAAACGGTGTTTTTTTTTTTCCTTATCATAATTTATGGAAATATATATACATACATACATGGGATAAAATACATATGATAAATTATATACATTACAATATATGTTATGGAGGTCAATGAGGACAGCATATGTACATATAGAAACGAATAAGATAATTAACTTCAAGATTGCTGCAGAAGAGAAAAGAAGTGAAATTTCAAAGAGAACAAAATAGATAAAAGGAAAAAGGAGAGAGAATAACTTAGTCTAAATTGTTAAAATTATTTCAACCACCAAAATTGCAATTCCAGCTTGTATTACTCTTTCTTCTCCCTGTATGTAAGTACATGTAAAAATATTAACGAAATAAACGTCAACTCATTTATCACTATAAACATGAATAGATAAGATTGTTGAATTTACCTAAGTTGATAAAGTTAGAAACTAAATAAATGAATATATATATGTATATATAAATATATATGTATATAAAAATAAAATTGATATAAATATATGGTTATTTGAAAAATCTATGGAAATTTATGTTCTACTCTCGTAAAAACAAATTTATTTCGGATAAAATTATCAATAATTTTACCTCTTAAATTCCCATACAGTCCACTGCAAGAGAGAATAAACTCATCTCATAATATTTTAACTCTATTCATATGAAAAAATATCACAATACGAAAAATTCGAGGGTAAGACAGGGAAAAGAGAAGAGAAGAAACATTTACCATAACAGAGACGAAAGTAAAATTCCTAATTATTTGTTAATAAATTTAAAATATACATAAGTATATATAAATAAAATATACAATAGTTAATAATGAAATTGAATAAAATGGAACAATAGAGAAAGATTTTTTTTAACGAAGATAAGTATTAAAAATTTTTTCACTTATGGCAGATAATTTCGGTACTCTGAAAATTTAATTCTTTCTGATTAAGCGTGAAAATAGTACACGAGAATTTATATATTATATAGATTAAATATTCATTTCAAAAATTTCAAATACCCATCCTTGATATCATAAACTGGAGCAGGTGTTACCAGTGCGTTCTATCGTCAATCCCTCAACAATTGGGGTTACCACTGGTGATAAGGAAAACTTTTTTTTTTTTTTTAAATTTTGGAAAATAAATTTTTTTTATAATTCTCGAATATATTAATTTAATCGGATCATATGTATATATATATAAATTATATACGCCTGATTACGAAATTGTTGAGTTTCTTTACGAAATTTAAGTCTGTTTTGGTTACTACTGGGTCGTTACTCAGCTCACACACCCCTATATCTGCTTAAGCTAAAAACCATATAGTTATATTTCAAATAACCCTTATTCAGCAGTTATTCGCCAAATTTAGATAGAATATATCCAAGTTAAAATCCCAAAGTTCGGGTCTTATACACAGTAGAATTTTAAAGTTCGAATATACGTTTATTTAATTTATAATACAGTCATGACATCGGCCAAGAGTGATAGTTCAGACTTTTGCCCCATGGATCATTTTGTCTTTGATAGTGAGCATTTACTTAAATTCTGTGATAGATATTACGGAACCTCCCCAGAGGAGCAGAATGAGTTTATATTGGAGGTAAAATTAAAGGACTTGGATACGAGGTGGACTCGTGTAGACACATCATATGAAGGTATCATGATATCCAAAAGCAGGTCAATTACGCCAGAATTAAGGCAAGAGGCCACGGAAGAATATGAGGTGTGTACGGAAGCGTACTATCAATGTACATCTCGAATATTGGAATTAATGAAGAGTATAAGATTAGAGTCACCAGGTAACCCAAGTTTTCAATCAACATCTCGTTATCGTTTCCCTTTGCCCAATTCTACACAAATTTATTCAGACAATTCTGTTAATTGTGTAAAACTCCCTCCCTGTGATACAGAAATTTTTAAAGGCAGTTATGAAGAGTGGCCCTCATTTCGTTACATGTTCACTGCATTATATATACAACACCCAAAGCTCTCTCCGGTAACGAAATTGTATCATTTACGTAATAGAACTAGAGGAGAAGCGGGTGACATAGTTAAGCGTTATCCATTATCTAATGATAATTTTGAGCTCGCATGGAACGCATTAGGCACTCGTTATGAAAACAAACGCGTTCTTGTTGATAACCAAATACGAATACTCTTTGACATTCCTTCAGCAAAAGCTGAAGATAGTGATTCCATTAGGAGAATTCAGTCATCGGTGAATGATTGCTTGGCAACTCTTAAGACCCTTGGGATTAATGTTGAAAGTTGGGATCCCATTCTTATAAGATTGATTTCCACTAAATTGCCGAATTTAACTCTTTCGTTATGGGAACAATCTCTTACATCCCCACGTGAACTTCCAAAGTGGATACAAATGTCCCAATTTCTTAAGGTACGTTCAGATTGGGGAAATATTTGACAACAAACTTCAAATATTTCTTTGCCGTAGTCTGAACACAAAATATTTTGGAGGAACAAACCAAATAACAGGTGATTTCGAGAAAATAAAATTATTTGTTAACAAACAAATATTTGTCCAATGTGAACAAAGTGTGAACATAAAAGAACAAATATTTGCCTCATTTTTTGACAAACATTTATTTGATCTTACAAAAAAATTGTAAGAATAAATACTGGCAAATAACAGCTGGGGAATGCCGTGTTGTCAACTTTTAAAACTTTAACTCGACACAAAGTCTGTTAATATTAAAATATAAGAATAAAACATTATTGCAGTATATTTTTAAATGTTAAAACTTATTTGAAAGCTATTTAATTTATCTTTTCCAACAATATTGGATAAACAGTTGATTTTCCTTTTTTGTTTGTCATTATTATTGCACGTCTTTTTACGATTCGTTTACTTTTAACAGATCTTTATGAGATTATTGTCGATTCCATTTTGATATTTCATAATGTTTCCATGTATTTATAACAACCTAATACTTCAATTAGCTTTTGGCTGAAAAAACTCAAATCATATTTAAATACAACTTAAATTTAAATTAAATTTAACTGATAAACATTTGTTTTTCTTTACATACATTTTAAAAGCATTGGAATAACGAATATGAAGAACAAAAAAGAATTGCGAGTACAAGCAACTGTGTACTCCTTTGTTTCTGTCCTTGTCTTTCTCATTCAAACTTAAAGATTTTCGCAACTAAAATTGGACGTGTAGACGAAGACATACAGATTCAAAAACTGGTCATACATGTTTTTTAATTATTTTTATTTTTTGTTTTTTTTGTTTTATACTACATTTACACCTGAGCGAAATCTAGTAGATTTGATTTAAAATCTTTATTAAAATCTAAGCCGTTTACACCACTATTTTTTGACATTTTGCAAGATTTCGTTTTCAAAACAATATATTTATTTACAAGGTGGTCTTAGTGGCTCTTTATGTTCTACTTCTCCAAAATTCAAACTCCATATGAAAAAAAATGTAAGCAATAAAGTACTTGTGCAATTGCAACCACCTTATATATTATGATTGAATTTTTTTGTGTGCAGCGTAGTATATTTTGTTACATTTTAATAAAAACCACAGTTGCATCTCGAAGTAGTACTAGATTTTAAGTAGATTTTGCCAAAATCTAGTTGTGAAGTAGATTTTGTTTTGTATGGGAAATCTGGTAGAAATTAACAAGATTTCGTTCAAAATCCCGTAAGTACTAGATTTGGTGTAGGTGTAAATGTAGTATTAATGATTATTTTTATTTTTTGCAATTTTGTTTTAAGATTATAATCTCTCATTGCACGATTTTTCGTAAACAAACATAAGCATAACTATCATACCTTTTATAGAATATTTTTGTTAAGAAGCCGAACGAGGTGAAACACGAAGTGGTAACAGTAGGCTTAAAATCTATTTTTAGCGATAATGGCGGTTTGTTAATGAACCTAATAAATTAATATATGCCACAAAAATATATATTGAGATAACTGACTTTAAAGTAAAAAAATATATAAAATGGATCTTTCATGAAATTTTATTATACACCTCTTTAGAACATTTAAAGCAACTACTATCCGATACCAATTCTTGGATACCAATTTTTTTTTATATTATTTGTAACCGTAATCACAAATTTTGTAACAAAACTAAAAATAATCGTAGGTTTAAATTGTGATTTTTCAAACGCAAAATGTGTAACATTGTTATTTTAATAAACAGCTGTGTATGATTAGTAATTTATTTGTTAAAAAAAACACATTCAACAAAAAAGCCGTAAGTACAATTAGTTATTAATATTTACAGAATTATTAACATATTTTGATATTTTATAAGTAGATAAAAAATGGAAAATATAACAGATAGTCCTGCAAATAAGAAATCGCGCAAATCGAAGGTGCAAAAAAATTGGCAAGATGAAGACATTTTTAAATTGATTTCTCTTGTTGAAGGCGAGTCCTGTATATGGAATGCTAGCGTTGAAGGCTACCATAACAAAACAATGCGTGATGTTGCTTGGGGAAAGATAAGCGAACATTTTGGAACACGATATGATACAGCAGACCTTAACGCTAAATGGACAAACTTACGTATCCAGTTTCGAAGCTATGCCTCCAGATCCAAAACAAAGTCTGGTCAGGGAGTTGTGGAACCAGTAAAGTGGAAGTTTTTTAATGCAATGCATTTCGTAGGTCGAGCTGAAGATCGTCAAACTCAGCAAACCACATCCAATTTAGTTCTTGAAACGGAATCGGACAGTAGTTGTAAGTATAACTTTTTATTATGAATTAAATTCTTAAAAAACTAATTAATGCATTATTTTGTAGCTCATGACTGTACTTTAAAAGCAACACCTCGATTGCCATCACCACGCCAAGCTGCAACAGTATCATCACGTCGATACGAAACATCACCATCAGTCTCAACACTAATTGCGGAATCAATGCGCGAGGCAGTTGCAGCTATAAAGGAAAGAAACCAAAACGCAATGGATCCAAACATTTCATTTGCGAATTATTTGGTATGCGAGTTAAAAGCTCTCAGTCAAGATGCAGCAACAAACGTTCGTAAGAAAGTTACGAAATTTTTTTTACAGTGTTTAGAAGAACAAAATTAATGAGTATTTTAAAAATTCTTGATGTGTCCCAAAATTTTTGACTGCTTCCAAAATTAATTCGTTACATAAAATTTTACGTTTCTCAAACAAATAATTTTTAAAAAAGTAATGAATACTTAATGTAAAATGTGAAAAAATTTTAACTAAAACTTTACTATTACTGATTTTACAATACAATAACTAGAACTTTTAAGCAGTTTTTAAGTATTTTTTATAAGCCTGAGCCAAGTAATAATGGTCTGAAATATTGAAGTACAAATGTATTATTTTTTGTTTTATTAATTTTATTTAATAATTTAAATCCATACATACATATAAATGTTTAAATATTTTTGTTTTTCTATTTAAAAGATACAAAGTATTTATTATAAGCCTGAGCCATAGTAATAATGGTCTGAAATATTGAAGTACAAATGTATTATTTTTTATTTTTGTTTTATTAATTTTATTTAATAAAAAATGTATGAATAAAAGACTTATGTTTTTGTGAAATTTTTCGTTTTGATAATAACAATAATATACATAAATATTTTTTTCCTTGTATTTTTTAAATTAACTTTTATAAATCCAGACTTATTTAAAGCTATGCAATATTTTTTCAAGAGATACAAACATGTACTCACCTATGTCTTCTACTACAAAAAATTTTTTTTCTAAATATGCTTATATTGAAATGTTACTTCACCTTGTTCTACAAAATATTGCGAAAATTCATTTCTAATTGCTGAAGTGTTTTCAGCGATATAAGAACGATGTTGCTGCAGATTGGGGAGATTAGTGCCAATTTCTTCATTGCGCCATTCACCAGGAATTAGAGTTCCATCTTCCGCATAGTGATCCACAAGATTTGCATTAAAATAAACGGAACTTCTGCGAGTCCTTAAAAAATTGTGCAGTACACAGCATGCGAGCGTTACTTTCCTTGTTTTCGATGGTTCTAACTTAATGGGGCTACGCATTACCCGAAAACGTGCTGACATAATACCGTATGTATTTTCAATTACTCTCCTTGCTCTGGACAAACGATAATTAAAAACTCGTTGGACGGCGTTTAAATTACGCACACTAAATGGTTTTAATAAATTTTGACTGAGAGCAAAAGCATCGTCTGCAACCAGAACATACGGCACTGGGTCATTTCTGGATGGAAGTGGTTCTGGCGGGGGCAAATTAAGCTGGTTGTTATTAAGAGCTTGAAAAAATGAACTCTTTCGAAATACTCCACCATCAGATATTCTGCCATTTGATCCGACATCGATATATAAAAATTTGTAGGCAGCATCGGCAATACCCATAAGCACAATACTATGAGTGCCTTCAAAAAACTTCGAATAAGATTAAAACTAACTTGAATTTAGGAACTATATCTACCATTATAATTATAGTAAATGCTACCGGAATGGGATGGTGCGTTCATCACAACATGTTCACCAATGGTTCCAACAAACAGACTTTCTTCATATTCTTCTTCTACAGTGTAATCAAAAACATTTCTTACATACTTGTTCTTGTTTATGTTACTAGAATTTTTTGAAAAACACATCCTCGCATAGTGATTTAATCTACCACATGCATTGCATGTAACACCTTCAGCCGGGCACTTGTTGTTGTGTTTTGGCCACATTTTTTACAAATAGTCGACGATTGGAGTTGCTTTTGCTGCTGTTGATACGGTTGCATTTGATATCGTTGATACAACTGCTTTTGATATTGCTGTTTTTGTTGTTGTTGATACGGTTGTTTCATTTGTAAACGTTGTATTGCTGTTACCACTGGCTCTTCCTCTTCTTGTACATTTTGTATACTGGCTAAATTTTCCTTCGCCATCTCAATAGTTTTGGCAATCTCTAAAGTTTTTTTGCAATCGATATTTCCTTCACTCAGCAAGCGTTCTTTGATATTTTTATTATTTTGTGACAGACCGCAGATAAAAATATCCTTCACCAAGCTTTCACGCAATGAACCAAACTCACAGGAATTACTTAAATTCTCTAAACTTGTCGCATATTCCCAATGGATTCTTCATTTTTCTGCTGTCGTGTAAAAAACGTCGTTCCATGGCAATGTTAATTTTAGGAATAAAATACGCTTCAAATAATTTAAGCAAATCATTGTATTTGATTGTCTCCATATTGACGTTAAATGAATTGAAAATATGCAGGCATGCCGGCCCCATATGATGCAACAGTAGCGCAACTTGTCTTTGTTCAGATTCCTTTTCCAAATTCAAAGCCAATAGAAATATCTTAAATTGCTTACTCCAGTTAGCCCACTCCGTAGCAACATTACGAGCTTTCACATTAAAAAATGGTGTCGTTGACGTATATGACGGTGTATTTTCCACCACTTGAAATTTTTCGTCGGGCATTTTGTATAATTTATTTTTGTTTTATACAAAATTGGTATTTATGTTCTGTTGATTTTTCCACTTTGTAAAAACAATATACGTCTTGTATTATTTTACGGCTTTAAGATTTTCTTAAATTTTTGATTCGCAACCTGACACCATATTATGTAAAACAACTTTATTATAAGAAAGATCTTTCTAGAATGAATCTACAAACAATATGTTCTTATATGCTAGTACTTGTGATTACTAATTATAATAATTGGTTACTTTAAATACATTTAAAGGTTGCCATATAAAACTTAATGATACAATAAGGGTTTACCATAACACTATGGACTACAATTGCTCCAAATCGTAATGGATGAGCTGCCATTTTTGAAAATTGGTTTAACTATTAATGGACGCTATTGGCTATTTAAATTCAACTTGGCAACGTCTTGAAAAGAAAACAATAGCAAAATGCTGGCTGAACATTTTAAACTCTTTAGGAGATGAAGAAGACTGTGAATATCCCGTTAGCTTTTTTGAAAGAAAGAAGTTGTTCGTCAATTAAAATTTAAAAATAAATGATAATTCATAAAAAGGTAACACATTTGTACATAACAATCCGAAATACAAAAAAATATATGAATTTGAGTTTAAAAAGAGTTACACCTTCGTCAACATGAACAACTTCGCAAACGTGAACACGCTCGGTTTTTAATAGTTCACGTTACCGCGAGTCTACTGTATTTAAGTCTACAGTATCTTTAACTAAATCAGATTTATAAAATTAATTATAAAAACAACAGACAATGTCAACGCCCACAAACTGCAAACAAAAAATTATTTGAAACAATTAAAGTATTAATAGAAATTAAATTAATTAAATTTAAGCAAACGTTTGCTTGAAAGTATTTTAACGATAATGTTTTCAATGAACCGAAGAAAAAGGAATTTATATCAATTAATGAGTATGTAATCTTTTTATTTATTTTATACTTAAGTCTCAAATACAATACATTTTTTTATATATATAAAAAAAATAAGATGGAAAATCATGAGCATTGCAGACAATGCAATATAAAACTATCATATAAATGATAGCGAGAAAAAATTGAGGAGGCCTTATTCTCGCATGCTGTGGCCTTAGCTGTAGTAAAAACCTGAAAGTGATAAATTTTTTTGTACAGAATTTCGGTTGGACACTGCTAGAGATCTCATTTTTTGCAAGAACACAGATAGACAGAAAATGGTAGCAAAGAAGTTAAAATCAAAACAGACCAAAGTAGCACAAAATATTTTTGTAAAGTAAGAAAAGGGTAAAAGCGAGGGTGTACGCAATGCCACAGCACATTTATGTATGAATGTGTAAAAAGATCCACGTGCACTTGCATACAAAATGTTTTGATGTTCAACATAATTAATAATTGAATTAAATTAATTAAATTCTATTTAATAATTTTGTGGAAAAACCATAATATCCCAGCAAAAACTAGGTAATGACTTGCTCTTACTAAACAACATACTTTTCAATGGTTATTACATATCGTCTGTCTTATTAAGAAGTATTTTAGTAATGACTTATTATTTTGCTTACATACACATACAATACAATTTATTGTTGCGAAAATTGCTAAAAGCCATTAATATACATAACTTTTTACAATTCTCATTTTGTCCAATCTTATTATTGGACTTATTACATCTTATAATTTTTCATTATTTATAGTTTATATTTTCGTTTATTATATATATAAATAGAAATAAATTTGAATTGTATTAATCCTGAAGTATACTTACCTTTTTTATACTTAACATTTTATACTTACCATTTTATACTTACCACTTTATGTTTACCATTATTGGACTTAACATTTATTCGTTTGAATCGGTTTTCTGTAAAGTTTAAAGAAAATCAAGTCTGCGTATCATGTTTATAAAATTGAAAACCTCACTTACATTTTGTCCTTTAAGTAAGCTACATACATTGTCTAACTAGTTCTACATATATTTAGTTTATTTATATAAATATTTGGAATTTGAATTTTCCTTGTATCAACCCTTAAAGGTATGAAAAAACGTTCATAATAAACCCTAAATTGAAAAGAAATTATAATAAACATTTGCTATTTATTTCTCAACCCAAACCCAAATTATAATTACTCTTTGGAGAAAATTATAATTTATAATCGCTTTAGAAAACCACCCCATTTATTACCACAGTTTTGGTGATCTAAAGCAGATTATTTAGCATTTTTGTGTGTGCCCAAAATACACAAAATTACATGGTCCTTCGACAAAAATCGAAACCAGTGCCTAAGAAAGCAATAAGACAAAAATTGCAGTTTGTAACAACATCAAAAAAAAGTGAGCAACTTTAAGAAAGGAAAGAAAACAAGCACCATCAGTAAAGCATCAGACAGAGACAATGAGGTAAATGGTATTAACCTGCATATTCTTCAGTTCGTAAAAGAGTATAAAATCGTAAGTACGTGTAAGTACTTAAATAAGAGTGAAAATTAAAAATAAAAAAAAATAAAAAGAAAAATATAAAAAAGAAAAAAAAAACCCCAACGGAGGTAATAAAAAGTGTTAGATAGAACAGGCAAATTAAAATCTGTGGAAAAATATACGTAGTATATACATACATATGTATGTAAAAAGAATTGTTGAAAAGGAAAGTTTAATATGTTAGTGATTTAGGAAATTTTTAACATATACATACCTACACATATATGTATTTACAAATCTGCCAATTGTAAAGTTAATATTTACATAAAAAAAGAAAAAAAAGAACGGAAATTTGAAATTTGCTAAGTAAAGATATACATACATACATACATACATACATACATACTTATATACAAAGTGCACAGAAAACGGTGTTTTTTTTTTTCCTTATCATAATTTATGGAAATATATATACATACATACATGGGATAAAATACATATGATAAATTATATACATTACAATATATGTTATGGAGGTCAATGAGGACAGCATATGTACATATAGAAACGAATAAGATAATTAACTTCAAGATTGCTGCAGAAGAGAAAAGAAGTGAAATTTCAAAGAGAACAAAATAGATAAAAGGAAAAAGGAGAGAGAATAACTTAGTCTAAATTGTTAAAATTATTTCAACCACCAAAATTGCAATTCCAGCTTGTATTACTCTTTCTTCTCCCTGTATGTAAGTACATGTAAAAATATTAACGAAATAAACGTCAACTCATTTATCACTATAAACATGAATAGATAAGATTGTTGAATTTACCTAAGTTGATAAAGTTAGAAACTAAATAAATGAATATATATATGTATATATAAATATATATGTATATAAAAATAAAATTGATATAAATATATGGTTATTTGAAAAATCTATGGAAATTTATGTTCTACTCTCGTAAAAACAAATTTATTTCGGATAAAATTATCAATAATTTTACCTCTTAAATTCCCATACAGTCCACTGCAAGAGAGAATAAACTCATCTCATAATATTTTAACTCTATTCATATGAAAAAATATCACAATACGAAAAATTCGAGGGTAAGACAGGGAAAAGA
Organism: Phyto melanocephala; assembly: GCA_941918925.1. NCBI lineage: Eukaryota > Metazoa > Arthropoda > Insecta > Diptera > Rhinophoridae > Phyto > Phyto melanocephala. Next base: position 41,503,806 of record OW799234.1, on the reverse strand, counting down.
GAAGAGAAGAAACATTTACCATAACAGAGACGAAAGTAAAATTCCTAATTATTTGTTAATAAATTTAAAATATACATAAGTATATATAAATAAAATATACAATAGTTAATAATGAAATTGAATAAAATGGAACAATAGAGAAAGATTTTTTTTAACGAAGATAAGTATTAAAAATTTTTTCACTTATGGCAGATAATTTCGGTACTCTGAAAATTTAATTCTTTCTGATTAAGCGTGAAAATAGTACACGAGAATTTATATATTATATAGATTAAATATTCATTTCAAAAATTTCAAATACCCATCCTTGATATCATAAACTGGAGCAGGTGTTACCAGTGCGTTCTATCGTCAATCCCTCAACAATTGGGGTTACCACTGGTGATAAGGAAAACTTTTTTTTTTTTTTTAAATTTTGGAAAATAAATTTTTTTTATAATTCTCGAATATATTAATTTAATCGGATCATATGTATATATATATAAATTATATACGCCTGATTACGAAATTGTTGAGTTTCTTTACGAAATTTAAGTCTGTTTTGGTTACTACTGGGTCGTTACTCAGCTCACACACCCCTATATCTGCTTAAGCTAAAAACCATATAGTTATATTTCAAATAACCCTTATTCAGCAGTTATTCGCCAAATTTAGATAGAATATATCCAAGTTAAAATCCCAAAGTTCGGGTCTTATACACAGTAGAATTTTAAAGTTCGAATATACGTTTATTTAATTTATAATACAGTCATGACATCGGCCAAGAGTGATAGTTCAGACTTTTGCCCCATGGATCATTTTGTCTTTGATAGTGAGCATTTACTTAAATTCTGTGATAGATATTACGGAACCTCCCCAGAGGAGCAGAATGAGTTTATATTGGAGGTAAAATTAAAGGACTTGGATACGAGGTGGACTCGTGTAGACACATCATATGAAGGTATCATGATATCCAAAAGCAGGTCAATTACGCCAGAATTAAGGCAAGAGGCCACGGAAGAATATGAGGTGTGTACGGAAGCGTACTATCAATGTACATCTCGAATATTGGAATTAATGAAGAGTATAAGATTAGAGTCACCAGGTAACCCAAGTTTTCAATCAACATCTCGTTATCGTTTCCCTTTGCCCAATTCTACACAAATTTATTCAGACAATTCTGTTAATTGTGTAAAACTCCCTCCCTGTGATACAGAAATTTTTAAAGGCAGTTATGAAGAGTGGCCCTCATTTCGTTACATGTTCACTGCATTATATATACAACACCCAAAGCTCTCTCCGGTAACGAAATTGTATCATTTACGTAATAGAACTAGAGGAGAAGCGGGTGACATAGTTAAGCGTTATCCATTATCTAATGATAATTTTGAGCTCGCATGGAACGCATTAGGCACTCGTTATGAAAACAAACGCGTTCTTGTTGATAACCAAATACGAATACTCTTTGACATTCCTTCAGCAAAAGCTGAAGATAGTGATTCCATTAGGAGAATTCAGTCATCGGTGAATGATTGCTTGGCAACTCTTAAGACCCTTGGGATTAATGTTGAAAGTTGGGATCCCATTCTTATAAGATTGATTTCCACTAAATTGCCGAATTTAACTCTTTCGTTATGGGAACAATCTCTTACATCCCCACGTGAACTTCCAAAGTGGATACAAATGTCCCAATTTCTTAAGGTACGTTCAGATTGGGGAAATATTTGACAACAAACTTCAAATATTTCTTTGCCGTAGTCTGAACACAAAATATTTTGGAGGAACAAACCAAATAACAGGTGATTTCGAGAAAATAAAATTATTTGTTAACAAACAAATATTTGTCCAATGTGAACAAAGTGTGAACATAAAAGAACAAATATTTGCCTCATTTTTTGACAAACATTTATTTGATCTTACAAAAAAATTGTAAGAATAAATACTGGCAAATAACAGCTGGGGAATGCCGTGTTGTCAACTTTTAAAACTTTAACTCGACACAAAGTCTGTTAATATTAAAATATAAGAATAAAACATTATTGCAGTATATTTTTAAATGTTAAAACTTATTTGAAAGCTATTTAATTTATCTTTTCCAACAATATTGGATAAACAGTTGATTTTCCTTTTTTGTTTGTCATTATTATTGCACGTCTTTTTACGATTCGTTTACTTTTAACAGATCTTTATGAGATTATTGTCGATTCCATTTTGATATTTCATAATGTTTCCATGTATTTATAACAACCTAATACTTCAATTAGCTTTTGGCTGAAAAAACTCAAATCATATTTAAATACAACTTAAATTTAAATTAAATTTAACTGATAAACATTTGTTTTTCTTTACATACATTTTAAAAGCATTGGAATAACGAATATGAAGAACAAAAAAGAATTGCGAGTACAAGCAACTGTGTACTCCTTTGTTTCTGTCCTTGTCTTTCTCATTCAAACTTAAAGATTTTCGCAACTAAAATTGGACGTGTAGACGAAGACATACAGATTCAAAAACTGGTCATACATGTTTTTTAATTATTTTTATTTTTTGTTTTTTTTGTTTTATACTACATTTACACCTGAGCGAAATCTAGTAGATTTGATTTAAAATCTTTATTAAAATCTAAGCCGTTTACACCACTATTTTTTGACATTTTGCAAGATTTCGTTTTCAAAACAATATATTTATTTACAAGGTGGTCTTAGTGGCTCTTTATGTTCTACTTCTCCAAAATTCAAACTCCATATGAAAAAAAATGTAAGCAATAAAGTACTTGTGCAATTGCAACCACCTTATATATTATGATTGAATTTTTTTGTGTGCAGCGTAGTATATTTTGTTACATTTTAATAAAAACCACAGTTGCATCTCGAAGTAGTACTAGATTTTAAGTAGATTTTGCCAAAATCTAGTTGTGAAGTAGATTTTGTTTTGTATGGGAAATCTGGTAGAAATTAACAAGATTTCGTTCAAAATCCCGTAAGTACTAGATTTGGTGTAGGTGTAAATGTAGTATTAATGATTATTTTTATTTTTTGCAATTTTGTTTTAAGATTATAATCTCTCATTGCACGATTTTTCGTAAACAAACATAAGCATAACTATCATACCTTTTATAGAATATTTTTGTTAAGAAGCCGAACGAGGTGAAACACGAAGTGGTAACAGTAGGCTTAAAATCTATTTTTAGCGATAATGGCGGTTTGTTAATGAACCTAATAAATTAATATATGCCACAAAAATATATATTGAGATAACTGACTTTAAAGTAAAAAAATATATAAAATGGATCTTTCATGAAATTTTATTATACACCTCTTTAGAACATTTAAAGCAACTACTATCCGATACCAATTCTTGGATACCAATTTTTTTTTATATTATTTGTAACCGTAATCACAAATTTTGTAACAAAACTAAAAATAATCGTAGGTTTAAATTGTGATTTTTCAAACGCAAAATGTGTAACATTGTTATTTTAATAAACAGCTGTGTATGATTAGTAATTTATTTGTTAAAAAAAACACATTCAACAAAAAAGCCGTAAGTACAATTAGTTATTAATATTTACAGAATTATTAACATATTTTGATATTTTATAAGTAGATAAAAAATGGAAAATATAACAGATAGTCCTGCAAATAAGAAATCGCGCAAATCGAAGGTGCAAAAAAATTGGCAAGATGAAGACATTTTTAAATTGATTTCTCTTGTTGAAGGCGAGTCCTGTATATGGAATGCTAGCGTTGAAGGCTACCATAACAAAACAATGCGTGATGTTGCTTGGGGAAAGATAAGCGAACATTTTGGAACACGATATGATACAGCAGACCTTAACGCTAAATGGACAAACTTACGTATCCAGTTTCGAAGCTATGCCTCCAGATCCAAAACAAAGTCTGGTCAGGGAGTTGTGGAACCAGTAAAGTGGAAGTTTTTTAATGCAATGCATTTCGTAGGTCGAGCTGAAGATCGTCAAACTCAGCAAACCACATCCAATTTAGTTCTTGAAACGGAATCGGACAGTAGTTGTAAGTATAACTTTTTATTATGAATTAAATTCTTAAAAAACTAATTAATGCATTATTTTGTAGCTCATGACTGTACTTTAAAAGCAACACCTCGATTGCCATCACCACGCCAAGCTGCAACAGTATCATCACGTCGATACGAAACATCACCATCAGTCTCAACACTAATTGCGGAATCAATGCGCGAGGCAGTTGCAGCTATAAAGGAAAGAAACCAAAACGCAATGGATCCAAACATTTCATTTGCGAATTATTTGGTATGCGAGTTAAAAGCTCTCAGTCAAGATGCAGCAACAAACGTTCGTAAGAAAGTTACGAAATTTTTTTTACAGTGTTTAGAAGAACAAAATTAATGAGTATTTTAAAAATTCTTGATGTGTCCCAAAATTTTTGACTGCTTCCAAAATTAATTCGTTACATAAAATTTTACGTTTCTCAAACAAATAATTTTTAAAAAAGTAATGAATACTTAATGTAAAATGTGAAAAAATTTTAACTAAAACTTTACTATTACTGATTTTACAATACAATAACTAGAACTTTTAAGCAGTTTTTAAGTATTTTTTATAAGCCTGAGCCAAGTAATAATGGTCTGAAATATTGAAGTACAAATGTATTATTTTTTGTTTTATTAATTTTATTTAATAATTTAAATCCATACATACATATAAATGTTTAAATATTTTTGTTTTTCTATTTAAAAGATACAAAGTATTTATTATAAGCCTGAGCCATAGTAATAATGGTCTGAAATATTGAAGTACAAATGTATTATTTTTTATTTTTGTTTTATTAATTTTATTTAATAAAAAATGTATGAATAAAAGACTTATGTTTTTGTGAAATTTTTCGTTTTGATAATAACAATAATATACATAAATATTTTTTTCCTTGTATTTTTTAAATTAACTTTTATAAATCCAGACTTATTTAAAGCTATGCAATATTTTTTCAAGAGATACAAACATGTACTCACCTATGTCTTCTACTACAAAAAATTTTTTTTCTAAATATGCTTATATTGAAATGTTACTTCACCTTGTTCTACAAAATATTGCGAAAATTCATTTCTAATTGCTGAAGTGTTTTCAGCGATATAAGAACGATGTTGCTGCAGATTGGGGAGATTAGTGCCAATTTCTTCATTGCGCCATTCACCAGGAATTAGAGTTCCATCTTCCGCATAGTGATCCACAAGATTTGCATTAAAATAAACGGAACTTCTGCGAGTCCTTAAAAAATTGTGCAGTACACAGCATGCGAGCGTTACTTTCCTTGTTTTCGATGGTTCTAACTTAATGGGGCTACGCATTACCCGAAAACGTGCTGACATAATACCGTATGTATTTTCAATTACTCTCCTTGCTCTGGACAAACGATAATTAAAAACTCGTTGGACGGCGTTTAAATTACGCACACTAAATGGTTTTAATAAATTTTGACTGAGAGCAAAAGCATCGTCTGCAACCAGAACATACGGCACTGGGTCATTTCTGGATGGAAGTGGTTCTGGCGGGGGCAAATTAAGCTGGTTGTTATTAAGAGCTTGAAAAAATGAACTCTTTCGAAATACTCCACCATCAGATATTCTGCCATTTGATCCGACATCGATATATAAAAATTTGTAGGCAGCATCGGCAATACCCATAAGCACAATACTATGAGTGCCTTCAAAAAACTTCGAATAAGATTAAAACTAACTTGAATTTAGGAACTATATCTACCATTATAATTATAGTAAATGCTACCGGAATGGGATGGTGCGTTCATCACAACATGTTTTCCGTCTAAGGAGCCGATACAGTTCGGAAAGTTCCATGCTTCCAAAAACTCCTGAGCCACTGCTTTCCATTCCTTTTCAGTAGATGGAACCTTAATTAAAGCCATTAAAAACCAACACATATTCATAAAAAGTTTTACCTTTAAGTACTCCGGCTGCAAAACCTTATAAATGGCATCGCAAACTTCAGGAATAATCCCTGAAATAGTATTAAATGGAATACGAAATATGTACTGAAGTGATCTAAAGCTTTCGCCTGTCGCCAAATAACGAAGAGTAACAGCTAAACGTTCTGATGCAGAAATTGGCTGACGGAGCACTGTTGTTTTCTTTGTTATAAATGGTGAAATTAATTTAAGCTGAAGAGGAATAAGAATAAATACATATGTACATCATTGCCTTAATCCAAAGTTGAACTTACCAAAAATTCGAAATCCTCAGCATTCATACGCAAAAAGTTTTTATAGAGAGCAGGTGTTTCTGTCTGCAGCTCTTTTAACAATTTTACGCAACAGCCGTCTTCGTTTCGTCTACGAACCCAATCCCGTACCCGTTGCCTTCCCGTTCGTTTTTCTTTCGCACTATCCTCCTTCTCCAACACCATAAGAGATGCTGCTCCACAAAATAACACAAATACACTTTCCTCTTCGTTCATTATTTTTATTTAATGTAAAATAAATTTATATATTTTGACACTTTGATTAAATAATTATTTAATGCAAATATTTATTTCAGTCTGAACGCAGGGCAAACACGTTTTTCTTTATTTTATTTGACACTATTTGCCAGCAGTTTGAACAAACAAAAATGATCAAATATTTTAACATAGTCTGAACATAAAACAAAATAGTTATTTGTTTGACACAATTTGAAGCAAATATAAGCACAAATATTTTCATCAAATATTTCCCCAATCTGAACGTACCTTTATTGACAGGTACGAGGCTGTAGAACGTCTCAATAGTATAAAGGGCACAAGAGATTGTTTTAAACTCACGAAAATGCCTGTCAGTTCTGTACAGAACTGTTTGTCTCATGAAAATTTGAACTTGCCCACATGTAGGATATGCAATGAAGATCACGCTTTAAGGTCATGTCCTAAATTTAGATCCTTTGGTATACAACAGAGAATTGATTTCGTGTTCAGAAACAAATATTGCAATAATTGCTTAGCCTCTTCTCATCTCAAGGAAAAGTGCAGCAGTAAGAACAAATGTTTTCATTGCAAAAAATCTCACCACACTCTTTTGCATATGCAACAAAATTCACAGAATTCAGGACAAGAGTTTGGAAATCGTAGGAATAATGAGAGTTTTGTCAATCGGAACAATTTTGCTGAGAAAACGGCAAAAACCCCGAACCAGACTCATGAAATGAACCCTTTGGAGGAACTTCCTTCAACCTCGAGACAATTTCAGGCAAACTGCTCTACGAGCAACACAAATATTTTATTGCGTACTGCTATCACTCAAATTGAATGCAGAGGTGAAATGTTTACAGTAAAGGCTTTAATAGATCCCGGTTCTCAACGAACATTTTTAACGGAAAGGGTTAGGAATCGTCTTCAGCTTCCATATAAAAGCTCTCAATTTGAAATCGTTGGTATTGGTGGGCAGAAGCAATATGCAACCAAGGAATGCGAATTCACTTTATATGCGAAGAGATATAATTTGCGGATTCCTATTAAAGCCATAGTGTTCCCAAAAGTAACAAAACAGCTTCCGGCTTATAATTTCGAAATTCCAGACACGAGGGAGCTCGCAGAATTAGATCTAGCGGATCCAAATTTTAACAAAGTGTCTAAAATAGATTTGATTCTTGGCAATGATTACGAGCAACTTCTCAACATGGATGGAATAAAAAGAAATATCTGTGGTAAAACTTCTGCTTATGAAACTATTCGGGTGGGTTCTCAGTGGTCCCATAGAAGCTCATCCTATTCAATCCTTTACAACTTCAGTAGTTCCATCCGAATCGTTGGCACTTAATAATTTGTTGCGGAAATTTTGGGAGCAAGAGGAAATACCAGTATCTCACCCAAATTCGCCAGAAGAGGAATTTTGTGAGGAGTTATATAGGGAAACAACCACACGCGATGATAATGGTAGATATATCGTACGGCTACCGTTTAGAACAGATTTTCCAGATTTGGTATATTTAGGTTCATCCAGATTCATTGCTCTGGCTCAATACTCCAGCATGGAGAAAACACTGGCGAAAAATCCCGAGCTTCAAGCGCAGTATAATGAAGTATTGAATGAATATTTAACTCTAGGTCATATGAAGGAAACTTCATCAAATGAAATTAGTTATCAGGGAAAATATTTCTCTTACTATTTACCTCACCATGCAGTTGTACGACCGGAACATAAGACAACAAAAGTAAGAGTAGTTTTTAATGCCTCTAGAAAGTCGAAGTCTCAATTCTCGTTGAATGATGTTTTATATACAGGCCCTACTCTACAAAATGATCTGATCTCCATAGTTATCAATTGGAGAAAGTATCAGTATGTTTTCAGCGGCGATATACAGAAAATGTATCGTCAAATTTTAGTACACCCACAAGATACGCCCTTTCAGAGAGTTTTGTTTCAACCACACTCAAACGGTCCTGTTAGGGATTATGAGTTAAGGACGGTAACTTTCGGTGTAAACTGTGCCCCTTTTCTTGCTATTCGCACTCTGTTGCAACTCGCTTCTGACTCAGAACAGAAGTACCCTAAGGCAGCCTCAATTCTACGCTCGGAAACTTATGTTGATGATATACTCACCGGTGGTTATTCAATAGAAGAGGCTCTAGTAGCTCAGTCTCAGCTTATACAGGCACTCGAATCAGCTGGGTTTCCTCTTAAGAAAATCACAGCGAACGATGAAAATTTGCTCATGTATTTGCCGAAAGAAGATATGTATGATTCTGACTTCCTACGCTTTCATGACACAAGCGTTACCAAAACTCTTGGTATTAGATGGAATGCACTCACAGACTCTTTTTCGTACAAATTCCCTTCAATGAGTCAATCGGGAAAGGTCTCTAAGCGACAAATCCTTTCATCAGTTGCAAAACTTTTTGATCCCGCAGGATGGCTTGCTCCCATAGTCATTCGGGCGAAATTAATTATGCAGCAACTCTGGTTAGAAGGGCTAGACTGGGATGAGGATATTTCGCCTGACTCTCTTCAGAAATGGAATAGTTTAGTTCAAGATCTTTCACATGTGGATGATATAGTTATTCCACGTTGGCTGCAGTATACACCCTCGCGAACTGTTCAAATTCATGGTTTCTCGGACGCTTCAAAGGCAGCATATTGTGCCACTGTATATATTAGATGTCAGAATGGTGATCACAATGCGTTTACAAATTTAGTGGTTGCAAAAACTAAAGTTGCTCCCATTCAAACAGTATGCCTCCCACGATTGGAACTCAATGGTGCCGTACTGTTGGCAAATTTAGTTAAATACGTTCAGACATCATTAAGCTTTCCTAATGCTGAAGTTACTCTGTGGACGGACTCTACAATAGTCTTGGGATGGCTATCGAAACCTCCTTCATCATGGGAAACTTATGTTGCAAATCGCATAGCTCAAATTCATGGTTTAGTACCAAAGGCAACATGGCGACATGTTCCTACTCATGATAACCCAGCGGACCTTGGAACACGTGGGTGTAAGACTCAAGATTTAGTTGATAATTTTCTCTGGTGGCATGGGCCATCATGGCTGCATGAACCCTCATCAGAATGGCCAAAACAGAATCCACTTAAATTGGTTAAAAGCCCAACACAGGAGGCTCATATGCATACTCAGGTAGAAGAAAATGAAATTTTAAGTAGATTTTCATCATACACGAAAGCTCTACGTGTGATTTGTTACATTTTTCGCTTCTTTAACAAATGCGTAAGAAACTTAAGGCCAAATGTCAACTATACTACCCTTGGTAACTTAATGCAAGGCGAAATGAAATTCGTAAAATTGCGGCTTATTACCCAAGCTCAGAGATTTTTTTATTTCGAAGAATATCAATTAATAAGCAAGTCTCAAATGTTACCAAATAAAAGTTCACTGAAAAGTTTAAATCCCTTTCTCGACTCGAATTCGGTTTTGAGAGTAAATGGCCGATTAACTCAATCATCTTTGCCGTATAACGAACGTTACCCGATAATTCTTCCAGGCAATTCCCAATATTGTCATTTATACTTAACTCATTTGCATGAATTTTTGGCACATGCAGAATACTCTCAAATGTGTAGAATGGTACAAACGGAATTTTATATTCCTAGGCTCAAGCCTAGAGTAAAGAATATAATACGACGTTGCAAAACGTGTTTAATTTATAAACAGCAACCTTGTTCGCAGATAATGGCCCCTCTACCAGCTGACAGATGCAACTTATCAGTTCCATTTCAGATAACAGGAATTGATTTTGCTGGCCCTTTTGAGATCAAAACCTCAACACTACGTAAATCTGGAACTACTAAAGGATATGTTTGCGTTTTTGTATGCTTTAGTACAAAGGCTGTTCATCTGGAGCTATGCACAGATTTATCGTCAGCAGCTTTCCAAGCGGCATTCGCTCGTTTCGTTGGGAGACGGGGGCTGCCCCAAAGGGTTACTTCTGATAATGGTAGAAACTTTTTAGGAGCTAGTCGGGAACTTGAGAAGGCATTCTCGGCATTTATAAACAACTCAGCGCATGATATATCTCAGAAATACATTGCTCATGGGTTTGAATGGAAATTTATACCACCTCATGCGCCACATATGGGCGGCTTATGGGAAGCTGCCGTAAAAAGTTTTAAATTTCACTTAAGACGAGTGGCAGGTGCCCAGAAATTCAATTTTGAAGAATTCTGTACTATCCTTACACGAATCGAAGGAATTCTCATCTCTCGTCCAATGTCAGCATTGTCGGAGGATCCTTCAGACTTGACGGCATTAACTCCCGGACATTTCTTAAGGGGAGCACCCCTAACGGCATTCCCGGAACAAGAATCACAAAATATATCACTTGTAAATAGATGGGAAAGGTTAAAGGCAATTCACCATCAGTTTTCTATCCAATGGAAGGAAGATTACCTCAAATCTTTGCATAAACGCTATAAATGGCAAACCCCAAGTCCAAATATTCAGAACGGAGATCTTGTGGTTATTATGGATGATTTATTACCACCGCATGAGTGGCGATTGGGACGCATTCAGAAAACGTATACAGGTGCTGACAACAATGTGCGTATTGCAGATGTACGTGTAGCCTCTGGAGTGTTAACTAGACCTATCGCCAAATTGTGCTACCTTCCTTTGCTTGATAACAAAATTTCTAATGAAATATAATTTATTCCTACATTATTTTGACTCAAATAATAAAAAGGGTCTTATAATTGCAATTTCGTATAAAATCTTAACAGTCCATTAGTAATTTGACTCGACTATCCAAGTTTGCGCAGTTGCTAATTGTTTTTTCCAATACGTCTCATGCATTTACTTTACCTCATCTACTAATCAGTTAATAATATTGTGTTTGTTTTTTTTGCTTTTGTAATCTAGATCCCACAGAAGCCGTAAGGAAGTTCGTTCTCCCAACAGCCGCAAGTATAAGTCACGTGATCAAGAGCCTGATGTTTTTAAGTGTATGGTATGTAAAAAATACCATTCCATCCGTGCTTGCCGTAAATTTTTGAAAATGACGGTTCAAAGGCGACTGAAGGTGATTGAGAGGTACCGTTACTGCTCGAACTGTCTAGCCAAGAGTCATACTATTATGTCGTGCACATCGATGGATACTTGTAAGAAGTGTAATCAATTACACCATACTCTGCTCCACCAGGGTCACTCACACCGAAAAAATGCTAGACGAAATAACAACAAAACCCGTAAAACCCGCAAATCAACACCACGTTCACCATCATCTCAATCAGCTCAGCAACAGCAGTCAGCAATAGTCACAACACCGAACGCAAAAATTCTGGCTGAGGCAATCAAATCTTTGGCGCAAGTCCTTTGTGCCTCTGAGAAAGCATCGTAAATTGTCTAACGTCAAGGCTGGCGGCATGTCCAATCTTATTATTGGACTTATTACATCTTATAATTTTTCATTATTTATAGTTTATATTTTCGTTTATTATATATATAAATAGAAATAAATTTGAATTGTATTAATCCTGAAGTATACTTACCTTTTTTATACTTAACATTTTATACTTACCATTTTATACTTACCACTTTATGTTTACCATTATTGGACTTAACATTTATTCGTTTGAATCGGTTTTCTGTAAAGTTTAAAGAAAATTAAGTCTGCGTATCATGTTTATAAAATTGAAAACCTCACTTACATTTTGTCCTTTAAGTAAGCTACATACATTGTCTAACTAGTTCTACATATATTTAGTTTATTTATATAAATATTTGGAATTTGAATTTTCCTTGTATCAACCCTTAAAGGTATGAAAAAACGTTCATAATAAACCCTAAATTGAAAAGAAATTATAATAAACATTTGTTATTTATTTCTCAACCCAAACCCAAATTATAATTACTCTTTGGAGAAAATTATAATTTATAATCGCTTTAGAAAACCACCCCATTTATTACCACAGTTTTGGTGATCTAAAGCAGATTATTTAGCATTTTTGTGTGTGCCCAAAATACACAAAATTACACATTTAGTTTAACATGCTTAGGGTATAAGTTGTAATTATTTTGACAACAGCGGCTTATAGATTTTCACTGCTTTTTAAATTTCTAATTACACTTTCGCAAAATAATCAAACCAAATTTTCGTCCATAATAATAATGGCTTATTCATATAACCCATTTATTTATACGAGTCCCTATTTGTAAGTGAGGGTGGTAAGTACTTGCCTCCAATGACATCGCCGTGTTAAAATAATGGGTTTACATGCCAAATCGTAAGTAGTGAAGAACTGTTTTCTAGTACTTCCAACTCATGGTTTTGTAATGTGTTATTTTGCTGGGATATAATCTTAACGAAGGTTTCGGTAAAATTCAATAATTTAACGTTATTTTCTCATCACTGCTACCATTTTAAATGTGTGAAAAATATTGAGCAACATTAATTATCTTACACGAATAATTTTACATGCAAAAACAATTTATTAATTTTACTTGATCCTAGTTGAGTTTAAAATTATAAAGACGGTCCAAGACACTGTTGGTAAAAGTGGGATAATTTTTGGCACTATTATATGCTGTTTTTACAAGCCGATTGGGTGATTGTCTTGGACGATTTATGTGTATTTTGTTATTGTAACAAAAACAAATTACACATAAATCGTCTGAGACAATCACTCAATCGGCTTGTAAAAACAGCACATTAAATGTTTAATGGCACGATGGCACGCTCAATAAAATTTTGGCACTTTTTCAAACAATTAAAAATATATAATTTTACTTACTTTTTAATAAATATATTTTTTATTAAAAAGAAATGCTGTGTTGTTGTTGTAAATACTAAAATGCGAAAGTACGGGCTGCACAGTATAACATTATTTGGCCACTGTAATACTTTTATATGTTGGAAAATGTATTGATCGATTTTTGACCTTATTTCAAGCTATTATGAACGTTTGACAAGATAATGAAATTCTTATAAAAAATTTAATCGGTTATGATGGGAAAGAATAATGGTGTGCCACAATATAAATTAGGCGTTCGGCTTCAGGTAAACACTTTACCATCATTAATTCAAGCTTAGGATTTACTAAAATCCAATTCAAAATATTGTTATGACAGTGATGTCTTAAAAATGATAACCCAAACAAATGTTACAAATACAGTTTTTGTAAACGAGGCTTTACTAGAATTTTATTACTACTTATATTTAATTTTATTTATCAATATATCTCTATTTTGGAATAATTATTTAACATTATGTATAATATACGTATGTATATATTTAAAAAATGATATTGTTTATATATAATTTATCTGTATAAAAAAGTTTTAAATATTGAAGTTTGAAAATTTTTTTTGTACATAATAATAAAACTAAATAAATGGATTTGATTTTTTTCAATATGTAGACATGTGTATATATTTGTTATTACACTTTTTAGGATGTTTTGGCACTTTTTAGCTAAAATTTTGACACAAGACTGAAATTCTCATATACCATCACTGGAGGTAATTTTGTCTACTTTTATGGTTGCTAAACTTATGGATCTAGAATTTAAAAATATTGATCCAAGTTGAGATTAATATGGGAGATCTAAAAGGCATTTTCGTGGTAATTTTAAATTTTGCATGTTTGTAAATCTAAATCCCAGAGGTAATTTTCTCATTTTTATAGTATTTTTGTGATCACACCTAGAAAAAAATTGGAAATAGTGCAAAGGATTTCTAAATAAATCGTGCAAAAGAATTTATCTAAAATGCCCCCATAAATATGAAAAAATTTGTCAGGAATGATGTGCTTCCAAATAAATAAAAAATCATGTAAAATATGTCTCTTGTAAACAAACATATTTCAACATTTAATGTCGCGTTCTTTTTACCTAATTTGCATGTGTGGAGAATGCCCTAACTCAAAAGTTGTAACTTTACAGGAGAAGGTAAAAACGAAAGAGAAATTGAATTGTCATAATATAACTTATTTTGTGAAATTGCTTGTAAAACTTTTATTTTTGATGCTATTGCATTAAAGTTTTGTGTCTAGGTGTATTTGTGTGAAATGTACTAGATCACTGAATAACTAAATTTCGTAAAAAAATACTAGTTAGGGCCTTTCTACTTTTCACCATCGATATGAATGTAAAAATAGACAAGTTTATAAAAACACATTCGGCGTTATGCATAAAAATAACTGTAAGTTAACTAACAAATTGCTATCTTTTCCTTATGGAAATTTTTCGATAAGAAAGTTAGCAGCTTGTTAGTTAGCACAAGGTTTGTTATTATGCATAACGCCGATGATCTCCAATGACACGCTAAACAATAACTGCCTTATGCATACAAATAATCAAAGGCTTATTAAAAGTTTATTAACAAAATTTCCTTTGATAACCTTTGATAACTTTTACGCATACAGCAGTAAGTGTTTTCACCTACAATTAATCACTTCATCATCTGTTAACCCCTGCGTAATCATTTCATGTTTTTATACCCTTCACCTGTGGTGCACAAGGGTATATACATAAAGCTTTGTCATTCCGTTTGCAATTTCTACAATTTTGATTTCCGACCCCATAAAGTATATATTTTCTGAAAGCTTATGAATAGAGGAGTCGATTAAGCCCTGACCGTCTGCTTTGTCATTCCGTTTGTAATTTCTACAATTTTCATTTCCGACCCCATAAAGTATATATTTTCTGAAAGCTTATGAATAGAGGAGTCGATTAAGCCCTGACCGTCTGCTTTGTCATTCCGTTTGTAATTTCTACAATTTTCATTTCCGACCCCATAAAGTATATATTTTCTGAAAGCTTATGAATAGAGGAGTCGATTAAGCCCTGACCGTCATTTCCCAACTCCCGAAAGAAGACCCTCCGGCCAATCTGAAAGGAGAAAGAAATGAACCAATAGCTTCAACCTCCAAACAGTTGAAAGCGGTAGCTAAAAATACAGGTGATGATGGAACAGCCGGAAAAAAAACCCCACTATCACGTAAAAGAAAGCCGGAAGAAAAATCGGCTAAGGAGCAACCCACGTATGCGAAAGTGGTCAGTAGGAAGATGACAGAGGAGCTATGCTATGCTGTTATCGACTCCAATAGCGCATCGGGTAAAATTTTAATGGCACATCAGAAAGAAGTAGATAATGCCATAAATGAGAGGATTATGCAGTATGTCCTGGAAGCAGATGATAATGCTCCAAAAATCCATATAGATAGCTGTAGGTTCGCCAGGGAAGTACTGTTTCTACAACTAGAATCAGACACCTGCGCACATGTTATGAAACTTGCCATGGTGAAAAAGGCCAATATCCCATCCCTAACCAAGTTTCATTTTTCGTTAAAGGTTGGGGCAGCAAACTTGATAGCAAAGCCATGCTTAAAATCATTGGCAAGCACAATAGAGGTCTGGAAGCAGACAAATGGGAGGTTTTCCATCGTGAGGAAACTGACGATGGCACCCTGGTAGTTGCAGGGGTGGATAAACCCTCCATGTCTTACCTCGAGGAGCAAAAAGGGAAGGTGTACTTCGCGAGTACAACTATTTTCTTCAAAGTTGGTAAGACGCCCATTGGTTGGACAAATAATCCAACCGAGAAGAAAGATCCCGACGACGAAGCAAAGGAGGCTAAAGAAGATGAAGGCCACCCCGTGCCAATGAAGAGGGAGGAGTTGGAGATAACTCAATCCCAAGAAGAATCTCTTTTAGCAGAACAACAATGATACTGCTCTTGCAGATCAATCTCCATCGGAGCAGAACGGCTACACAAGCTTTGATGGAAAATATAACTAAAGGTAAGATACACATAGTTCTTATTCAGGAACCCTGGACTGTTAAAGACAGAGTCACTGGCTTGAATGAGTGTGATTACCAATTATTTTATGCTAAAACTGGGTCTCGACCCAGAACATGTATACTTTGTCATAAGGGATTAAATTTTCTTTTTTCCCCAGATTTATCTACAGCGGACGCCACTACCTTAATACATGGCTCACGCAATTTAATGCTGACATCGGTGTACCAACCTTCAGATGCTCCGACACTACCACCAACGTCGGATTTAAGAAGTATAATAATATCGGCAAGGAGAACAGGTAGGAATATTTTAATAGGTTGTGATGCGAACTCGCATCACCTCTTTTGGGGAAGCACGAACTGTAACAAGAGAGGAGACGCCCTATGGGAATTCCTAAATGCTAATAACTTATTTACCCTTAACTCAGGTAATAAACCTACATTTATTAACAGAATTAGGGAAGAGGTAATTGATGTGACTATATGTTCAGAAAATTTAATTGATGAAATTTGCACGTATCTGATATGCACTCTTATTCGGAGCATCGCTATATTTTTATGACCTTAACTCATCCGCCACCGGAACCGGTGACTTTTAGGAATAAGGCCAGAACGGACTGGCCAAATTTTAGGTTAAGTCTTCAACATAAACTCGAAACTTATCCAGAACCGGATGAAAAAAGATGGTCAGAGAGGTGGTAAATAGTTTCTTGCCATATAAGGCACCAGGGCCGGACGGTATTTTTCCGGCTCCCCTACAAAGAAGCATTGACCTAATCGATATAAGGCTGGCGAATATTTTTACTACTTGCCTGAAATATGCGTATACCCCTGTGGAATGGAGGGAGGCGAGAGTCGTTTTCATACCTAAACAAGGGAAGGAAAATTACGCAAATCCTAAAGCTTATAGACCCATAAGCTTAACATCATTCTTATTGAAAACCATGGAGCGTATCGTCGATGGAATAGTCAGAAGACGATTACCAGGCGATTCAATGAAATTCGGACAACACGCCTATATCAAGGGCAGATCTACTGAGTCTGCTCTTCAGGAAGTTGTTTATCATATAGAAAGATCCTTCGACCTGGGTGTGTATACCATGGGCGTATTCATAGACATAGAAGGAGCTTTCAATAACGTAATGACCTCGAGTCTTATCGATTCCTTGGAAAACTTAGGGTGAAGTCATGTCTTAATTGCATGGATTAGCAATATGTTAAGGAACAGATGGATAAATTGTGAGGCAAATGGAGTAAGAAGAAGGGACAAAGTATGTCGAGGAACCCCGCAGGGAGGTATTTTATCTCCATTAAAATACGTTTACGAGAAAGAGGAAGATACCGGTGTATAGCTATCCCATCTTTCGGAATAAGACAATTAAGAAGGTCAAAAACCTAGGAATAGTACTTGATTGGAGACTATCCTGGAAGGACCACATTGAATGTAAAGTGGAGAAAGCTCAAAGAATATGGGCCCTCTGCAGAAGAGTGATTGGCTCAAAATGGGGCTTAAGCCTTAGGACGACACATTAGCTATATACGAGTGTACTGCGGCCTACAATTACGTACGCTTCGTTAGTGTGGTGGACATCCTTAGAGAAGAAGGTGAATATAAAACCTCTTTAAAAGATTCAGAGACAGTGCTGCATTAGTATTTGCGGCGCCATGAGGACCACATCGACAATGGCCATTGACAATATATTATCCATTTGGCCTATTGGGATACAGGTAAAATATGAAGCGGCCTTAGCTGCCACAAGATTAATGGTAATAGATGAGTGGCTTACAAGAGAACATAAGACCAGATACCAAAGAATAACGGATATCTTACCGATGGGAAATATTACGGAATTAACATGTGATAAAATCCCGATGAGATATGAGAATACTAACTGCATCACCATTATACCGGAAGAGGGAGAATGGGATGAGATAATCAGGATTGGAAACACCCACGGAATCGATCTTTACACAGACGGTTCAAAAATTGGTGACCAAACTGGAATGAGTTTATACGACATAAGCCGAAATAGAAGCAAATACTTCCGTCTACCAGATCACAACACTATTTTTCAGGCTGAGATCATGGCGATTACGGAAGGAATTAAATGGATAAAGGAAACGAATAGCGAAACCCCGATTCGCGAAACCCCGATTCGTATCTTTACGGATAGCCAATCAGTGATTAAGACATTGAGAAAGGAGAAAGTTGAATCCCGGAACGTTTTGCAATGCAAGAGTGAGATAAACTCATATGCAAATTGTTAACATCTGGAGATGATATGGATACCAAGCCATCACGGGCTGATCGGAAACGAGAAAGCCGACAAATTATCCAAAATGGGAGCTCTTCTGAGTACTATAACTTTGGAGAACGCCAAACCCCTTAAATGATTTAAGGATGAACTAAAACGTTGGGCAATGGAGGAACATGTCAGAAAATGGCAAAGCACTGATGTCGGTAAGGTGACAAGAACACTCTGGGGTGACCCAAATCTTGGGAAATCAAAAGAGATTCTGAGACTCAGTAGACCTACACTTGGGAAATTAACCGGTGTAATTACAAGTCATACGGAGTTGAGAACTCATCTAACTCGCATGAGATTATCTGAGGAGACAACATGTAGAGCTTGCGAGGAAAAGGATGAGACTCTGGTACACTACCTCTGTCATTGTCCTGCGTTTGGGCATATTAGGCGCGAAAATTTTACAGTGGATACTATTCCGAACTTGGAATACCTGGGCAACTCGAACTGGAGATCCATAAGGCGTTACATTGAGGGGACTGGGTTCTTGGACTAGTCCGTTATTTATGGGAAATTATGTTTATGGTTTTTGTTTGGGAATTCCGTTTTCCATATGGAGCGTACAACATGCCAACTGGGCATAAGTGATTACCTGTCATACCTGACCGTCTACCCGTCTGTCCGTGTGTTGGTTGAAATCAACTTTTAGAAGCAACCATATGTTCCTCAGATCTGTGTATGGTATCAATCTTTTGGAAATATCCGGGAATGAATCGCTATTGAAATTCAGCACATTCGCCCCATAACTTTCTGAGATATAAGCAAAAAACCACGACCACCTCGTTTTTTTCACAATTACAACAACAACATACATATATACTGATTTTATTATTTTTTTATATTTTTTACATTTTTTTAAACAATTTTTTTTAATTTTTTGTTTTAATTTTTTTATTTTTAATATATTTTTTTTGTAATTTTTTTTTGGGTATGTTTTTTACATGTATGTACGTATTTTATATGAGATGAATGGTGATACAATCAATTGTTATTTCATGATTACACGTTGTGAAGGGTATATAAGATTCGGCATGGCCGAAAATAGCACTGTTACTTGCTTTTTTTTGCCGAGAAGATATGTAGGTATTGAACATCAGCACAAAAAACAAAAATTTATAATTTAAATAATTAATTAATTAATTTATAATTTAATAATTAAGAATAATTACATATGTATAGTACCTTTATTTTTCGAACAATCCAGAAGTATTTTGACATCCTTTAACTCGGCATTGCGTCCAGTTATCCAAGCAGTTATATCTGCCATCATGTTATTACAGCGAGCTTTTAATATAGGGGTCTTTATTGTATGGTTTTTAGCATTACCAAATACTGGCACATGAATACGACTGTAGCCCAGTGATGTTTCTATGCCCCAACATGTTTTGCCATAAACGGATATTAACAATTGTGGCCCTACAGCAAACCAAATAAAGAGTAACTTATTTATTTATTTGAATTTTTTAATCGATATATTCTTTCACTTATTAAAAGCGATTACTGTGGTCGAAATAACTAATCGAACGAATTTTTATTATGACGCACATTTTACAAAAATGTTCGCCATTGTGAATTTTGTTCGTTTCGATTATTCATAATATATTTCTATCCGCCGCGAATAAAACTAAATACGACTTACTTGCGAATTTAAAACAAGTAAGAGTGCTATGTTCGGCCATGCCGAATCTTAAATACCCTTTACAACGTGTAGTCATGCAATAACAATAGTTTGTATCACCATTCATCTCATATGAAATACGTATATACATATAAAAAACATACATATATAAAAACATCCCATTGTGAAATTATAAATTTACGTATGTGTGTTAAAAAAAAATATAAAAAATTAAAAAAATATAAATAATAAATGATGACGGGGGGCTTCAAAAAGTCGATTTCTACATACACACGGACAAAATGACAGAGCTTAATCGACTCCCCTATTCATATGCTTTCAGAAAATATATACTTTATGGGGTCGGAAATGAAAATTGTAGAAATTTCACACGGAATGACAAACCTATGAGGAGTCGATTAAGCCCAGACCGTCTGTCCGTGTGTTGGTTGAAATCAACTTTTAGAAGCAACTATATGTTCCTCAGATCTCTATATGGTATCAATCTTTTGGAAGTATCCAGGAATGAATCGCTATTGAATTTCAGCACAATCGCCCTATAACTTTCTGAAATATGAGCAATTTTAATTTTTTTTTGTAATTTTTTTAAATATTTTTTTTTATTTTTAATATAATTTTTTTGTAATTTTTTTTTTTTTTTAATGTTTTTTACATGTATTTTATATGAGATGAATGGTGATACCAACAATTGTTATTGCATGACTACACGTTGTGAAGGGTATATAAGAATATAGCACTGTTACTTGTTTTTATTTTATTTTTTTATTTTATATATTATTTATATTTTTATTATTTGTGTTTAACTTTTTTTAAATTTTTTTTTTTTTTTAATTTTTTTTTTGTATTTTTTTTTTTTTTTAATATATTTTTTTGTTTTTAATATATTATTTTTTTGTAATTTTTTTTTTAGAAACACATACGTAAACTCAATTATAATTTTACAATGGTATGTTTTTTACATGTATGTACGTATTTTATATGAGATGAATAGTGATACACGTTGTGAAGGGTATATAAGATTCGGTACGGCCGAATATAGCACTGTTACTTGTTCACTGTGTGGAGGGTATAAAAATAAAGAATTTATCGAAAGCAAAATTTTGTACATTAAAAAATTCGACATAACGAAAATTTCGACAGCGTTGCTTACTCATAGTGTGATTGACCATTTCATATTTGATATTCGTTGGTCAACAAAAAATTTGATAGCCAGCGAAATTTGAATGTCTCACAATAAGAGTTATATATCCTTTTGAGGTCTTAAATGGATATTTCGACGTGTTACAAACGGTATGACAAAACTAATCTATATATATAAATGTGAAACTCTGTGTGTGTGTGTGTGTGTGTGTGTTAGCTATAGACTCCGAAACTGTAAAACCGATCGGGCTGAAACTTTGGTAAGTTGTTGTACACATACCAGGGAGTGTTTATGGGTGAAAAAAGTGGGCGGGGCCACGCCCATAAAAAATTAGTTATCATTTTAAGCTACTTGCACTTGACCGATTTATCTGAAACTTTGCACACATATCGAGCTGTCATGACTAAATAATTTCGTGATAAGAAAAGTGGGCGGGGCCACGCCCCTAAAAAAGTTTTAATTTTGAGGTACTTTCACTGGACCGATTTTTCTGAAACTTTGCACAGATATTGAGCTGTCATGACCTTATAATTTCGTGATTAAAAAAGTGGGTGGGGCCACGCCCATAAAAAAAGGTTATAATTTTGAGGTACTTCCACCAGACCAATTTTTCTGAAACTTTGCATACATGTCGAGCTGTCATGACTAAATAATTTCGTGATTAGAAAAGTGGGCAGTGCCACGCCCATAAAAAAAATGTATCATTTTGAGGTACTTGCACTGGACCGATTATTCTGAAACTTTGCACACGTATTGGACTGTTATGACTTTACAATTTCATGGTTAGAAAAGTGGGCAGGGCCACGCCCATTAAAACAATTATAATTTTGAGGTACTTGCACTGGTCCGATTCTTCTGAAACTTTGCACACATATTGAGCTGTTATGACTTTAGAATTTCGTGATTAGAAAAGTGGGCAATGCCACGCCCATAAAAAAATTATAATTTTTAGGTTTTTGCACTTGGTATTCAATTAAAATTCAGAATGTATTTCGATTCAGTAATGGGCGTAGCAACGTGCGCCGGGTTTGGCTAGTCTATATATAAAAGTGAAACTCTGTGTGTGTGTGTTAGCTATAGACTCCGAAACCTTTAAACCGATTGGACTCAAACTTTGGCAAGTTGTTGTACACATTTCAGGGAGTGTTTACGGGTGGCAAAAAGTGGGCGGGGCCACGCCCATACAAAATTAGTTATCAGTTTTAGTTACTTGCACTTGACCGATTTTTCTGAAACTTTGCACACATATCGAGCTGTCATGACTTTATAATTTCGCGATTGGAAAAGTCTGCGGGGCCACGCCCATAAAAAGTTATAATATTGAGGTACTTATAATGCACCGATTTTTCTGAAACTTTGTACACATATCGAGCTGTCATGACTAAATAATTTCGTGATTAGAAAAGTGGGCAGTGCCACGCCCATAAAAAAAGTTATTATTTAGAGGTATTTGCACTGGACTGATTTTTCTGAAACTTTGCACACATATTGAGCTGTCATGACTTTACAATTTGGTGATTAGAAAAGTGGGCAGTGCCACGCCCATAGGAAATAAGTTATCATTTTTGGCTACTTGCACTAGATCGATTTTTCTGAAACTTTGCACACACATATTGAGCTGTCATGACTATATAATTTCGTGATTAGAAAAGTGGGCAGGGCCACGCCCATAAAAAAAGTTCTAATTTTGAGGTACTTGCACTGGACCGATTTTTCTATGACTTTGCACACATTTTGAGCTGTCATGACTTTACAATTTCGTGATTACAAAAGTGGGCAGTGACACGCCCATAAAAAAATTATAATTTTCAGCTACTTGAACTTCACCGATTTTTCTGAAACTATGCACACAAATATTGAGATCTCATGATTATACAATTTTGTGATTAGAAAAGTGGGCAGTGCCACGCCAATAAGAAATAGCTACTTGCACTAGATCGATTTTTCTGAGCTGTCATGACTATAATTTCGTGATTAAAGAAGTGGGCGGGGCCACGCCCATAAATAAGTTATAATTTTTGCACTTGATATTCAATTTAAATTCAGAATGCATTTTTATTCATTGAGGGGCGTAGCAAGACGCGCCGGGCTTTTCTATTCTATATATATAAAAGTGAAGTGTGTGTAGCCTATAGACTCCGAAACTGTAAAACCGATCGGACTCAAATTTTGGAAAGTTGTTGTACACATTCCAGGGAGTGTTTATGGTTAACAAAAAGTGGGCGGGGTCACGCCAATAAAAAATTAGTTATCATTTTTAGCTACTTGCACTTGACCGATTTTTCTGAAACTTTGCACACATATTGGCTATTTTACCAAATGTACATTTAAATACACATTTGTTTTTTTAGTATCATAAACGCTTCAAGCATCATATTATTGCAAAACGCGTGATTAGAAAAGTATCGAAAAATAACAAAAGAATAACTAAAGAAGAAAACTTACCTTTGTTGTGAAAAACAATTAATGAAAACATTTTTTTAATTATTTGAAAATAAACTTTAAGACATTCTTTACAATGTCGCACATAGGAGTTTTTGCAAATCTAGACGGACATTTCATTTCATAAGTGAAATTTAAGATATGTAAAAATTTAAGTACACAGCCTGATAGACGACAAAATTTTGTATCGTTAAGTGTTTTTTTGAGAGGTTTAAAATTTGTTATTTTGTAGCTAAACGAATAAAGATTTTACATTGATTTTTTTTTTCTGTGAAAGACTATAATATTAAGTAACAGCTGCTTATAAAAATTTTTAGAAACATTTTTTTTTTAATTTTTAATTATAAAAAAAAATTTGTTTAAAATTAACAAAACGTTTTTATACCCTTCACCTGTGGTGCACAAGGGTATATATAGCTTTGTCATTCCGTTTGTAATTTCTACAATTTTCATTTCCGACCCCATAAAGTATATATTTTCTGAAAGCTTATGAATAGAGGAGTCGATTAAGCCCTGACCGTCTGTCCGTCTGCCCGTCTGTCCATGTGTTGGTTGAAATCAACTTTTAGAAGCAACTATATGTTCCTCAGATCTGTATATGGTATCAATCTCTTGGAAATATCCAGGAATGAATCGCTATTGAAATTCAGCACAATCGCCCAATAACTTTCTCAGATATGAGCAAAAAACCACAACCACCTTGTTTTTTTCACAATTACAACAACAACATACATACATACATCCATTTAAAAAACATACCACACAAAAAAAAATTACAAAAAAAAAATATTCAAAATAAGAAAAAAATAATAAAAAAAAAAAAAATAAAAAAAAATTTAAAAAATATTAAAAAAAAAATTTTAAAAAATTTTTTTAGAAAAATTGTTAAAAAATTTAAAAAAAATATAAAAAAAATAATACAATATAAATAATATATTAAATAAAATAAAATTTTTTTGGCTCAGCTGGGATTCGATGCCACATTTATTCTAACGTGCACGTATGCACGTATTTTATATGAGATTGTTATTGCATGACTACACGTTGTGAAGGGTATATAAGATTCGGCACGGCCGAATATAGCACTGTTACTTGTTTGTTTACTATTTGAGAAAAAAAACATCAAAAGGGTTTTAAAAGTGGAAGTAGTCTCGATCTTAAAAGTGTTATACCTTTATCACGATAAAATAAAAAATTTCCACAGGTTGCGCTTTTTTGCGCCATTTTTTTATGATTTTTTCAAATATCTCCTTTTTTCTATTTTGCAAAGGTACAAGTGAATAATAATTTTTTTGTCAGTCATAGAATATTTTGGTGTTTTATAATTGTACCTGAATGTTTTTTCATTTAAATTATTACACTTATTTATTACCATTATTTACCTGTGTAAAAAAGGCATGTTTAATTTTTTACCCACCCCTATAACGGTTTTTAACCACCTGTGCAGCTGCATTCCAAATGACGTTATTTTATGGAGCAAAATTAGACTACCTGTTGTAAATAAATCTTAAACGTATTACTTAAAAACAAAAAAAAAAATAAAAACAAAAAATATCTATAAATTAAGGTTATTGCATAAAATTGTTATTAGAACCCTTCGAAGCTTCGAGAATAAAATGGGAAAAGTGTATTCAAACAAGATTAGAGTAATTCCAAATAATACAGAAATGCTAAGCCTGTTAAAGAGAAATTGCAATTTTTAGTTAAGAAATGTGCGAAATTTCTAAATGTCAAGAAGATGGTGATAGTATCAGCAGCGAAGCAGTGTTTAAAATATAAAAAAAAAGTTAATATACATATGTATATTGGCATTTAGGACAATGAAAAATGGACCGATTTTTGAGCATGCGTACCAGTTAGCTAATAGGGGTGTCAATTTAAGCAAAAAATTGAAAATTATGCTTTAAACGTAGATGCACTTTCTTTCGGATTAGGGTTGACATTTCTATTTTTAAAAAAAAGAGGACGTCAGCATAAAAAATGTAGGACATTTGCCCAAAAAAAGAGGACACATTTAAAAAAATTAAATTTAATAAAATTAACGACGCCATTTAAAATACAAAAACAAAATTAGTTTTTACGAAAAAACTTTATTTACAAAAATACAAACTTAACAATCATTCTGATTTAATGGTTGAAAATAAAAACAAAAAAACCAAAAAAAAACAACAAAAATTCATTGCATTCATTATCGGGAATGTACACTTTTACATATATTTTTCAACACTTCCAATTTGAGCCAATATATTACCATCGCATCTCTTCAAATATTTGTAAAACTCTAGGCAATCCATATCAAAATTATATACCTTAAGCTGGATTCACCCATAAAATTTTAGTTCAGAAAAAATTTTTTTATACCCTTCACACAGTGAAAAAGGGTATATGTATATAGGTTTGTCATTCCGTGTGAAATTTCTACAATTTTCATTTCCGACTCCATAAAGTATATATTTTCTGAAAGCTTATGAATAGGGGAGTTGATTAAGCTCTGTCAGTCTGTCCGTCTGTCCGTGTGTATGTTGAAATCAACTTTTTGAAGCCCCCCGACATAGGTTGGACCCGGGTAAGGTATTAAAATATCAGAAATATTCGGGAGTAGATCGGTATTGAAAATCAGAAACATCGGTACATAAACAACTGAGATATGAGCAAAAACCCACGACCACCTCGATTTTTTTTTTCACAAAAACAACATTACAGCAACAACATACATACATACAAACGTGTATACTGGTTAGACAAAACGTGGCATCGAATCCCAGCTGAGCCAAAAAATTTTTTTTTAAATTTTTTTTTTTATTTTTTTTTTATTTTTTATTTAATATATTATTTATATTTTTATTATTATTTTTTTTTTTTAAATTTTTTTTTTAATTTTTTTTATTTTTTTTTTGTTTTATATATATTATATACATAATAATTTTTTTTTTAAATTTTTTTTTTGTTTTTTAACATACATACGTGAATTTATAATTTTACAATGGGACGTTTTTATATATGTATGTTTTTATATGTATGTACGTATATCATATGGGATGAATGGTGACACAAACCTCTGTTATTGCGTGACTACACGTTGTGAAGGGTATATAAGATTCGGCACGGCCGAATATAGCGCTCTTACTTGTTTTTTTTTAAACATTTCAATGTACCATGGTCAATATGAGTAGTATATGAAATATCATGACTAGCAAAATACGATGCAATATGAAAACAAGTAAGAGCGCTATATTCGGCCGTGCCGAATCATATATACCACAACGTGTAGTCATGCAATAACAGTAGTTTGTGTCACCATTCATCCCATATGAAATACGTACATACATATTAAAACATACTTATGTAAAAACATCCCATTGTGAAATTATAAATTCACGCATGTATGTTAAAAAAACGAAAAAATAAAAAAGAAACGAAAAGAAAAGAAAGAAAACAAAAAAAAAAAAAAAATAAAAAAAAAATTAAAAAAAAAACTAATAATAAAAATATAAATATATTAAATAAAAAATAAAAAAATAAATAAAAAAAAAATTTTAAAAAAAATTAAAAAAATATTTTTTTTGGCTCAGCTGGGATTCGATGCCACGTTTTCTCTGACCAGTATACACGTTTGAATGTATGTATGTTGTTGTTTTTGTGAAAAAAAAATCGAGGTGGTCGTGGGTTTTTGCTCATATCTCAGTTGTTTATGTACCGATGTTTCTGATTTTCAATACCGATCTACTCCCGAATATTTCTGATATTTCAATACCTTACCCGGGTCCAACCTATGTCGGGGGCTTCAAAAAGTTGATTTCAACATACATACGGACAGACGGTCAAACTGACAAAGCTTAATCGACTCCCCTATTAATAAGCTTTCAGAAAATATATACTTTATGGGGTCGGAAATGAAAATTGTAGAAATTTCACACGGAATGACAAACCTATATATACCGTTTTTCACTGTGTGAAGAGTATAACAAACTAAACTAAATAAATATCTATTTTTATGTATTTTTCCCATTGAGTACCTAGTATTTTTTAATTAAACTACATACGTAAATTTATTATTTTACAATGGGATGTTTTTATATATGGGCAATTCCATGTCATCGTACGTGACATTTGTACTCTTATAAAGTGAAATAATTTTTGCAATTGTAAGAGTAACTGAAAAAAAATTAGATCTTTATGTTCCATTCAGAGGGTACTTTATTTAAAAAAAAAATAATTATATTCGAATAATTGTTGTCTAAAATATCGAGCAAAATTAGAGTATATCGTACGTGACTGAAAAAGGAAGTGAATTTGAGGTATATATGGAAATATGAAAAAATCTGCGAATCTTGGGAGGTATTTTTTCTTACACTAAGCCACATATTTTTTATTTTGAAAACAATCTTTAAATGATTTTATAATAAATATAATTTAATATCGTACGTGACATATCGCATGTGACATATTTTTCTCTTATAATATTCTTAGGTATATATGTTAAGAAAAAAAGTTAAATTCTAAATTAGGTGCTAAGTTTTAACTGTCACCTTAGCCTACTACAAACTAGTTAAGTTTTAACTTTTTCCCTTAATGAATATGCAGTTTTAGAGACATTTATAAAGTGCTTGTCATAATATAAAAACGTATAAAGTTTTTTGTCTTTAGATTGGGCTGGACATTTTACCAAGAGATAATCAGATTAAACTCTTATTATTGCTCTTAAAATAATGTAATAAGCTCTAAATACCTGCGCATAGTAAAATTTGAGTGTTTTTTTATCATTAAACTTTTATTTTGAGTTTTTGTTTTTACAGTCGTGGTTGACATTTTCATGGAATTGCCCATATGTATGTTTTTTTAAGTATGTACGTATTTCATATGAGATGAATGTTTATGCAAACTATTGTTATCGCATGCCTACACGTTGTGAAGGGTATATTAGATTCGGCACGGCCGAATATAGCACTCTTACTTGTTTATATTGAGTTTGACGTTTTACTTTTGAGAGAGAGAGAGAGATTATTTTGTTCAGAAAGTTTTTTCTTAAATTGGTTTAATTTTAATTCTTGTTCAGAAGAAACTGAATTGGGATGCCATTTTTTTCAATATTTACATGAAAATTGAATTTGGTTGCCACATCACACAGTGTCAGTACATTTATTATACAAAAATTGTTTTTGCCGAAAATTAACAATTAAAATGGAATTTAATGAAAATATTGCTCAAAAATTAATAGAAGAATTAAAAAAACCAGGAAGAGAATGTTTGTATGACATGAGCAATAGTGCATACAAAAATAATTATTTAAAACAGGGTTTATGGAATGGAATAGGAGCCGCCACTGGAATCGGTCGTAAGTACATTTTAGTTTATTTATACATTCATTTATTTACAAAAACCTCGGTCGCAATAATACAATTTATATTTATTTATAATTGTTGTAGGAAACGAATGTCAAGTGCTGTGGAAAACTCTGCGACTCTTTTTATTTTCCATTTTTTTTTATAAATTTCTTTTGCAAACAAATTGACTTTATGCACTTCAATTAAAAATAATAATTTTAGTTTTCTTCTATCCGACATTTTCTTCACATATATTTTAATGAAATAATTTACGTTTGCTAGCGGTGCTGCCACTGTATATGACAGCTTTGTTTTTTCGGACAAATTTTCTGAAATGGGTGAATCGTTCTACAGAATACTCTCAGTAAAAAATGTTATTCTCCGGAAAAATTTTGTTCAGAACAAATGGGTGAATTCACCTTTACTATATTTTTTGTTCAAGACTTTCTTCTATATCTGGAAAACAAACTTTATGAAAAACACACAGCTGACAAGCAGACCCCTTTGGCGATCTTTTTTAAAATAAAAGACAAGTTAAAATAGGCCATTTCGATAAATAGCGACAATTAAGGATAATAAAACTAATTTTGTACAAAAAGAAGTTTTAAAATTGTACTTTTTGAAAACTAATTGTACGAGCACATAAATCTTTTTTATACATTTTGTGACCTGTGATTTAAAGTTTAAATGTAAGAAAAAAACTTCAGAAAAGGTGCAAAAAGCCGGACAACCCCGGACATTTGCTAAAAAAGAAGTAGGACAGCCCCGGATGCCCTAAAAAAGAAGACGGTGTCCGGGGAAAAGAGGACGGATGGCAACCCTATTTCGGATTATCTACTTTACACGCTAGAGTTCGTCTATTTTAGAGCATGTTACATCTGTCGTATAAACTCTTGATGAAAAATCCATTGTTAAAGAGAGGAAAAAACTATCCAAGAAAAATTTCGAAGTGAATTACTACTAATAGTGTATGTCCCGAAAACGGGATTAGGTAACAGAAACGATGGTAACACCAGCAGAAGATTTTTTTCTTATCCTGAATTAGCCGCAAAAATAACTGGAATTGAATTTGATTTCATCTACCGAATCACGGCTATTATTAAAGTAATATCAAGTGGTCACAAAATCCATTTGCACAAGTTTGCCGTTTATTGCTTTACCAGACACTGCAAAACTTTACATTAACCTATATCTCTGGCATTCCATGACACCTACAATGCACAAGATTTTATTTATTTATTGTTGCATATTGGGATTTATCAGAAGAAGCGGCTGAGGCGCGAAACAAACATTTCCGACTTTACAGGCAGAATTTCGCTATAAATTTTTTAAGGGTTCAATCAAGGCATATTTATTCATCAGGTACTCTTGATTCGCCAGCTGATTATTTTTTTCAACACTTATTTTTAATTTCAGCTGTCAAAATGCATAAATAAAAAACAATTTTCTCTCTTTTCTAATTTATTTTAAATGTCAAACTTCATATATAAAAAATATAAACAAGAAATTCTCTCCGAACTGCAATTACCTGATGAATAAATATGCCTTGGGTTCAATTAAAAATAGACAATTATAAAAGACTTTTTCTCAGTTTCGACCAGAGAAACCATTCGATCGGCTCAAAGCCGGCTAAAAGTAAGCCGCCGCTGACTTGTTTCGGCTCAAATATGTAGCCGGCTAACATTTCTTACATTCATGTACACAGATATTTTTTAGACTTAAATTTCTTTTATTTAACATTGAAGGATGATAAAAAGAAAAACTATTTTTTTCTATTTTATGTTTGCTAACACAATTAAATATCGATATCACAAAGGTGACAATTTTAAGCTACTCCATTTTATTTTCAAGCTGTCGGAATACTTAAAAAAAATAAAGAAAAATACTTTTTATGATTTGACAATTAAATATCGATATAATTATTTAAAAGATTTATACATTGGCAACCTTAATCACAAAGGTGACAATTTTAAGCAACTCCATTTTATTTTCAAGCTGTCAGAATACTTAAAAAAATAAAGAAAATTAATGTTTATGATTTGAAAACATACATAAGTATGTATATATATTTTTGTGGGTTGCAGAGATGTGTTCACCTAGTTTGATTAACTTTGACTTGTACGATAAATTCAATATTTGTCAGTGTTTTAAATTGTAACCGTTTTTGGTATAACCTTATTCTTGCTAAAAATAAGCAAAAAAAACAAATTAGAAAAGTTTTTTTTTGCGTAGGAAATTAATTTAGGAAATGTTTCCTCGGACTCAGAATCGGAAGATTCAAATAATACAATATTACTTAATAAAGATATTGCTTATTATTATTATTGAATTATTAACTAAAAAAGAGGAATTGAAAAAAGTAGTACAAAGTGGTAGTTTCTGAAAATACAATTTCGGAATGTTGGAAATATTTTTACAATTTATAAATAAAAAATTTTTTGGCAAAATAAACCTTTTGTAAGCAATGCTTCGACAAAAAGGAAATGGTTTTAAAAAGGTATGTTGCTATTTTTTTCCAGTATAAGTCAGCTGAACCTTCATTATGTGGGTCTTCTCTACATCTACTAACCGGCAAGCTGTAAATTTTATTTTTAACTCGTAATAACTGTGCTTTATACATATATATTACCCATAAAATACATATTGATAATAAATTAGCTAATATCCGGTGTGCTTCGCCACCCCAAATTTTAGTATTTAATTCATATGTCAGGTACCACGCCCACTATTATTAATGCACCCATTTTTTCCATAAATGTTTATTCGAATATCAAAGTTGCTTTTGCAAAATTTTAGTACTCTAATCGATATCGTTTTCCAGATATACGAATTTTAGTATTTAATTCATATGGCAGGTGCCATAAATAAATGTTTATTTGAATATCAAAGTTGCTTTTGCAAAATTTTAGTACTCTAATCGATATCGTTTTCCAGATATACGAATTTTAGTATTTAATTCATATGGCAGGTGCCACGCCCACTATTGTTAATGCACCCATTTTTTCCATAAATGTTTATTCGAATATCAAAGTTGCTTTTGCAAAATTTTAGTACTCTAATCGATATCGTTTTCCAGATATACGAATTTTAGTATTTAATTCATATGGTAGGTGCCACGCCCACTATTGATAATGCACCCATTTTTTGCCTAATTTTAGTATTTAATTCATGTGGCCACGCTTACTATTGCAAGTCCGCCCATTTTTTACCCAAATGTTCGGGTGGATGTCAAAGTTTACCGTACTTAATTTGAAGACTCTAGCTGTATTAACTTTCGTGATATATAATATTTAATACTTATTCTTTAATAGGGCGTGGTACCCCGCCCACTTACAATTTCAAACCAAAGTATAGCCTATACTTCCTTCCAGACATACAGGAAGATTCTGTGAAAATTTCAAGGAAATCGGTCCAGGCGTTAAACCGTCTATAAAGCACATACAAACACACATTGATTTTTATATACTTATATAGATATATATAGATTATTTTGTTCATTTAAAAAGTATTTTATTATGTTAAAATATATAATTAAAATTTTGGGATTCCCATTTTGGTTTTGTTCAGTAACCGCAAGAGCCCGGCTAGCTTCACCATCCAATTACTTTTAATGAACTCTTTTACAAGCAGTTATTTTTGAACTTTTACATAACATCTATTAGACGTAATTTTTATTTTTTCTGTGATAATTACGTTTGTATTAAGCCCAAGTAAAATAGATTGAACTGCATTAAAATATAAATAATAAAAAATTTTCTAAATTCAAGTTTTGGTAAGGCAACAAAATAACAAACTTAATTAGTCACTTGAGAACAATACATGATATCAAAGTTAAATCCGTAAATTATAAGACAAATTCTATAATGTCAAAATGCGTCTTAGATCCACAATCCAAAAAAACTGACAAGTTTATACATAAATGCTCGTCGAATTGCGGAAATGTGTTGCATTGACTTGCAGCCATTCAACATAGTAGAAAGAGAAGGCTTTCAAATATATATTCGATTTTTTAAATCCTAAGGCTGTTTTCCCAAGATCCTCCACTTTATCTACTACGACCGTAAATGACGTTTATAAATTATATATACATCATGTTCAAAGTGTTTTAGAAAATTCTCCAAAAAATATTTATATGGTGTTAGACGTTTATCATACATAAACATTAAACTACACTACTGTCAAAATTTACACTGGCTTTGAGCCGCCGCCGATAATTTTTTCTTAGCCGCCGCCGCCGACTTTTTACACTGACTTGTTTTCCAGGTTCTGACCCACTGATTACTAGCATAACCCTTTGTTGCCACAGGCAAGTATTTACTTGCAAGTAGTGTATACGTATTACTAACGAAAATCAGGAGAAATGCCAAAAAAAAAAAACACAAAAATTTGTTGAGTGGCTACACAGCACAGTGCAAGTTCATTTTTAAAATGTCGTCAACAAATAAACTTCAAACAAATTTAAAACAAATGGCGCTGCTTCAATTGGTAATTAAGTGTTGTCAATAGCCACTATTGAACGTTACCTTTAGACATGTAACTTTTTAATATAATTTTTTTATTAAATATTGATATTTATATTAAAACTTACATTTTAAATGAATATTTATATTTTTTTCTTAATATTCTTCATATACATATATACATATTTATTAAAAAAATTAGCTGAACTATTTACCACAATTGTATGATATATTGTTGAGTTAACAAAAAACTCAGTATTAGACAACACTGTTTTTCGGCTTATCACTTTACTTGCCGTAACTGTAAAAATTTTACTTGCTTAAAAATTTCTTCGCAAGCTGAGTCGCAGGTTGCCAAAGTGTAGTTGTGTTAGTAAAAAAGTGTTAGTGTATTGGTTTTTTTTCACTTGCACTTGCATGTGGCAACGGTAGGTAAGACTTATGGTGTTTTCTTTTCTGACGTAAATGTTGCATTAATTCTGCCCTATGCCTTTCTTTGTGTTCTTTTCTGAAAAATATGCAATATTATAAACGGGTGACAAGTTCTTTTGTAATAATGTTGCCATAAAAATGAGAAAAACTGTTACATGTCGTACCCTGAATTAAATCAAAAGGGTTAGAATATTGCACTCTTTATGAGCTAATATTAAAAAGGAGAATAAAGTTTTTCTAGTGGTTAGAAATAATTTTTGGTCCCAAATTATTAAAATGGAAGCAAGAAATGCAGTTTTACATAAAAATATGCTATTATGTAAAAAGGTGAAAATTTGTGTTCTATTCTGCAAATTATAAAGGAAGCATTTATTAGGGTGCAGGTGACCTTTGAAAAGTGTTAAATAATAAAAGGGCAACATTGTTTGCTAAAAAGAAAACACCATTAGTCAAAAAACAAATTAAGAAGCAATTACTTTTATGCTTTCATCTGTACTTTACTCTGAAGAGGATTTAGGTTCGAAAAAGGTCTTTAAAGGAATAGACGAAGAAGAACCATTGTATTCGTCATCATATTAGTGCAAAAGAGAGGGGGATACCTCCCTTTACCCATATACTTATGCTGACTATAAAAGATGCATTTGCTAAACAAAAGTATAGGAAAACTAAAAAAAGTCGAATTTTTTAGAGGTAGGATTACTTAGTTCTTCTTAGGAAAACTTTTTCCCCTTGATCTGATTTTTCTTATTTTTAAGCTTTACCAGCCTATGACTATGAAATGAAAAGTGTAAAAAGATCACGCTTTTTCATCTGTTTATGTCGATGCTTTTCAAAATTTTAATGTTTACAACGCTTAATATATAAATAAAATTATAAATAAAACAACCATCTCTTGCTTTCGCAAAAAAAAAACTAGTGATATTATAAAAGAAAATAACAAACGAATTCTATTAACTAAAAACCATGGAGTTCAATGAATAAATTTATATTCAATGCCTAATCGCCGATCATAGAGTTTCGACTCGGCTAGTGTTCGCAAAAAATATACCTTTTTAGGTTATACTTCAAAAAAATAGTTATGAACTACAGCCTGAATAAAATTTAAAAATATTAGAAGTAAATTTTCTTCATGCCTTCTAATGAAAATCTAAAACTTAACGGCGTATTTTCTCTTAAATTTGTGAAAGCAAATTAAGTTTGTAACTTAAAGACAACTCTTTAGGGTCAAGTAGAATAGAGTACATCATAAACAATTATTGAAATTCAAAATTGCGTTCCAAACAAAGTAGTAATTATATCTCAGGATATAGACAGCAGATATATAAAATCTGGAATCTAGGATACTCTACTATTTAGTTTTTAGAATTTTACTATTGTTTTACCATGAACATTATAAAAAAGGCCCAATATAGCACTCTTGTTGTAAATATTATTTTTTAACAAGTAACAGTACTATATTCGGCCGTCCGAATCTTATATACCCTTCACAACGTGTATTCATGCAATAACAATTGTTTGTATCATCTCATATAAAATACGTATGTATGTACATGTTAAAACATTCCAAAAAAAAAATATTACAAAAAAATAATATATTAAAAAAAAAATAATAATAAAAAAAATTACAAAAAAAAAATATAAATAATAATTAAATAAAATAAAATTTTTTTGGCTCAGCTGAAATCCGATGCCACGTTTACTTTAACCAATATTGTTGTTGTTGTAATTGTGAAAAAAACGAGGTGGTCGTGGTTTTTTGCTCATATCTCAGAAAGTTATCGGGCGATTGTGCTGAATTTCAATAGCGATTCATTCCTGGATATTTCCAAGAGATTGATACCATATACAGATCTGAGGAACATATAGTTGCTTCTAAAAGTTGATTTCAACACACGGACAGACGGTCAGGGCTTAATCGACTCCTCTATTCATAAGCTTTCAGAAAATATGTACTTTATGGGGTCGGAAATGAAAATTGTAGATATTACAAATGGAATGACAAAGCTATATATACCCTTGTGCACCTCAGGTGAAGGGTATAAAAACTATAGTTTTTTCCAGAAATAAATATAATAGACAACACTACAACAATTCTAATTTAATAAACTACATATCTGTCAGCATATGAAATTTATTTTTCAAGCACTAATAACACTGGACTGAAAAAAATCCCCTCCTTTAAACAAATATATGTAAACTATAGATATTTGACGCGTTAAATTCAAATCCGTTTTTTAGTTTTTTATACCCTTCACCTGTGGTGCACAAGGGTATATATAGCTTTGTCATTCCGTTTGTAATATCTACAATTTTCATTTCCGACCCCATAAAGTATATATTTTCTGAAAGCTTATGAATAGAGGAGTCGATTAAGCGATTGCGCAAGTTTAATTTGCTTATGCTCGAATTTATCATTTTTAAATATTTGATTCACGCACACAAAATTACACAACACACCGAAGAAGAAATAAAAGACAATGTCAAAAACAAATAAATATTCCAAGACAAGAATGACAGCAGAAGCAGAATTGCCAAGTACAAGCAAGTCTGTACTTAAATCTCGGCAATTCTTTCCCCTTCACACCGACCTTTCCTCTCACACCCACAAACACAAGACTTGCGCAATTATAGTTGCCTAATGCGAAAGGGGCCTTTATATTGAAAAAAAGTATAAGAAAATACCACTATATAAAAAACGACTTAATAACAGCAAAAGCACTTGTCAAAACCAGTAACGATGAAAGATTTCCTGTACGAGCGCTAGGTCAATGTGCTACAGCTGAGGTAATAATAAATTGCGGAATTAAATTCGGTTCTGTCAGTACAGAAGAACAGAAGAAGTGGGTTTATTCGCCGCCCGATAAAAATAAAGCAAAACATCTGCTTAGAAAACACGGCTCCATCTTCGCCGTAAAAGGTCAACATTAAGGTAGAACATCACTGTGAAAGACTAGATAAATACCGATGAAGCGAGGCCAATAAAACAAGCTTCAGAAGTATTTCTTTAGAAAAACGTAACAAAGTAAAAGAACTTGTCAATGAAAATGAACTGAATAGAGTAATAGAGCCTTCTTCAAGTTTTTGGGGTTCATTGGTAGTTATTGTTAAAAATAAATAAGGATTCTGCCTCGATTATAGAAAACTGAATGACGGCACCAAGAAGGACAGTTATCCGCTACGAAAAATAGATGTCACTCTGGACACGCTAGCTGAAACAGAATGGTTCTTACTTAAGATCTGCAAAGGGTTTGTTGGCAAGTAGTAATATCCGATAAATACAAAGAAAAAAAGCTTTTAGTGGAACTTATGGGTTATGCCAGTTTAACTTAATGTCATTTGGACTATACAATGTTCAAGCTACATTCGAGCGGTTATTGAAACGTTTATTAAGGGGACTTTATGAGAAGATATGCCTAGTGTATCTTGATGATGTTATGGGCAAAAGTTTTGAACACCTGAAGAACTTAGAAGAAGCTCTCAAAGGAATAACAGTGGCTGTGATTTGCGTCGCAGCGGATAGTATATCATGATGAAGATACAATTCAAGCTTTGAAGGGCATGATTAAGCTTTGAACACAGAAAAGACACTAAACATTGAAATGCGGATGCAATCTCCTGAAGACCTTGCAGATTGGAGTACCAACATTATGCATAAGCTTAAGACTGGTAAGTAACGCAAAAATTATGTCGGCAAAGGAGGAAGACAAAAGGCTCACCCGTAACCAAAAATCAGCGATAAGTCCACTAAAGGACAAATAAACCAAATGGGCACTGTAGAATACTCCGCAGGTACTCAACGGATGCCTTCATCGCCAATGAGAAAGCGCTGATGGTCAATCGACAACAAATCTAATTGTGATGCCATCCTCTAAAATTAAAGAGGTATTGAAGGAGTTTCTTGATGGTTCAATTGGTGATCGAATGCCGTAATTTGTTCGCAGCTAAAACTTTTGAATCACCTTTAATAAACTGAATGGCTGTGGTGAATTGGAAAATATATTATAAATGTCCAGTCTGTCTTGGACTTCTTTCAGTTTTTGAGTTTATTGCACCAGTTGAAGGTTTGTGATCAGTATAAACAACAAAAGAACGACCTTCCAAAATATTTTTTTTAAAGTTTTAATTTAAATAAATAGCCAGAAGTTCGCGATCAAAAGCGCTGTACTGAGGGCATAAGCTTTTTGGAAAAAATGCCAAGGGTTCAATTTTCTTTTTACAAAATTGCTGTAGGACTCCACCAACAGCTACATTCGACGCATCAACTGTAAATGTCAATTTTGCATCTTTATTAAAATGATTAAATAAAACACGAGATGCAAAACTGTCTTTAAGTTCGTTGTAAATATTATAATCATTCCACTCTAAATGTTTATGTTTCTTTTTAACTGCCTTGTTAATTATTTCATGTAAAATGTATGTCTTGTTTGTCAAGTTAAGTATATAACGGTGGTAATAATTTACTATACCAATGAATTTCTGCATCTGCTTAACAGATGTTAGCCGCTCAAAATTTCTAATAGCCAAAATTTTTTCCTCAGTCGATTAAATACGTTTTTTAGATATTTTGTGACCAAAAATCTACACTATTTACCCCAAAAATGCACTTGTTCGGTTTAGAATTTAATCCATATTCATCTAGATGTTGAAACCCCATTTTTAAGTGTTCAAAATGCCCATACTTACTTTTACTAGCAATTAAAACGTCATCAATATAAGTAAGTATAAAATCTAATCCCCTAAACACTGCATTTATAAAACATTGGAACGTTTGAGCTGAATTCCTAAACCAAATGGCATTCGTAGAAATTCAAACATTTCGAACGGTAAAATATCGCAGTTTTATAAATATCTTCCTCAGACATAGGTATTTCATGGTAAGCTCGAATTAAATCTAGTTTTGAAAATATAATCTATATATCCAAACTTAAATCGTGAATATGAATATGTAATCTCCACAAGGTCGCCAATCATTGGGGCCTTTCTTTGGAACAAGATGAAGTGCTGAAGCGACGCATGAATCTGATGGTCTACAAATTTCTGATTTAACTAAATGCTCAAATTCAGACTTAGCAATCTTATATTTAACAGGATCTAACCTTCGAGGCTTAGAAAATGGAAGGGAGCCTTTTGTAACTAGTCTATGCACAGTCTAATGTTTAACAGGTTTAGTGTAATCCGGTTCGGCAGTTAAGGAAGGAAACTTTTTTAACAAATGGGTATATTTGTTGTCAACAGAAAACAATTAACACAAACAATTGCATTTAAATACCAGCTGTTGTACTCTGTCAAATATTTTCGTTTAAAGTGCTGCCAAGTTTGTCAAGACATTGTATGAACATAATTTTAATAGTATTACCGTATCATATAATGACCGTTATTTTCGAAAATTTTTTTTTTTTTTTTTAAATCAAATAAAACTAAAATGGAGTGTTTAAATAAAAAATGTGCTATTACTAATGATGATGAAAGAATGCTGTCCTGCTGGCTGTGTCATGGTTTGATTCACTTTAAATGTAGTGGAATTCCTGTTTTGACTGTTGAAGCAATTTCAAAATATGATGGTATTCACTGGTGCTGTAATCGTTGTAGAAAAATTGGTGTAGATTTTTATAAATTTTTTCAGGGAGAAAAGACAAAATTTTTGGATATAAAAACAGAATTATCAGCTCTTTCAAATAAAATATTAGATTATGAAAAATTATTTAATGAATTAACATCTCTTGAAAACCTTAAATCTCCATCTCAATCTTCACCCAAACGTCGCAAATCTGCTAGAAATTCTAGTAGAGCAAATCCTTCTCATAGCCCAGCTATAAATGTTTCAGAGGTTCTTGCGACAAGCTCTAACAAGATAAAGCCTTCTACAGTCCCAATTTTTACCACTGTTTCAAAGGAAAGTGCTATAAATATACCAACACCAAATAATATTACACCGCAAATACTACATACTATGAATGCCAATGACAATCAGCCTGTCCATGGAGTTCTACGAGTTATACCACCGAAAAAATCCATATTTATATCTCGATTGGCTTTTGATACAACCATTGATGATATTAATCTATTAATCTATATATATAAAAGTGAAACTCTGTGTGTGTGTGTGTTAGCTATAGACTCCGAAACTGTAAAACCGATCGGACTCAAACTTTGGCAAGTTGTTGTACACATACCAGGGAGTGTTTATGGGTGGAAAAAAGTGGGCGGGGCCACGCCCATAAAAATTAGTTATCAGTTTTAGCTACTTTCACTTGACCGATTTTTCTGAAACTTTGCACACATATCGAGCTGTCATGACTAAATAATTTTGTGATAAGAAAAGTGGGCGGGGCCACGCCCCTAAAAAAGTTTTAATTTTGCGGTACTTGCACTGGACAGATTTTTCTGAAACTTTGCAGACATACTAAGCTGTCATAACCATATATTTTCGTGATTAGAAAAGTGGGCAGGGCCACGCCCATAAAAAATTAGTTATCAGTTTTAGCTACTTGCACTGGACGGAATTTTCTGAAACTTTGCAAACATACTGAGCTGTCATGACTATACAGTTTCGTAATTAGAAAAGTGGGCAGTGCCGCGCCCATTAAAAAAAAGGTATAATTTTGAAGTACTTGCACTGGCCCGATTTTTCTGAAACTTTGCACACATATTGAGTTGTCATGACTATACAGTTCCATATTTAGAAAAGTGGGCAGTGCCACGCCCATAAAAAAAAGGTATCATTTTGAGGTACTTACACCGGACCGATTTTTCTGAAACTTTGCACACTTATTGAGCTGTCATGACTATACAGTTTCGTAATTAGAAAAGTGGGCAGTGCCACGCTCATAAAGAAAAAGTTATAGTTTTTAGCCTTGCACTTGATATTCGATTAAAATTTAGAATGCGATTAAAATTCATGAAGGGGCGTAGCAACGCGCGCCGGGATTGGCTAGTCTATATATATAAAAGTGAAACTCTGTGTGTGTGTGTGTGTGTGTGTGTGTTAGCTATAGACTCCGAAACTGTAAAACCGATCGGACTCAAACTTTGGTAAGTTGTTGTACACATACCAGGGAGTGTTTATGGGTGAAAAAAAGTGGGCGAAGCCACGCCCATAAAAAATTAGTTATCAGTTTTAGCTACTTGCACTTGACCGATTTTTCTGAAACTTTGCACACATATCGAGCTGTCATGACTAAATAATTTCGTGATAAGAAAAGTGGGCGGGGCCACGCCCCTAAAAAAGTTTTAATTTTGAGGTACTTGCACTGGACCGATTTTTCTGAAACTTTGCACACATATTGAGCTGTCATGGCTTTATAATTTCGTGATTGAAAAAGTGGGCGGGGCCATGCCCATAAAAAATTAGTTATCAGTTTTAGCCAATTGCACTGGACCGAATTTTCTGAAACTTTGCAAACATACTGAGTTGTCTTGACTATACAGTTTCGTATTTAGAAAAGTGGGCAGTGCCACGCCCATAAAAAAAGGTATCATTTTGAGGTACTTACACTGGACCGATTTTTCTGAAACTTTGCACACTTATTGAGCTGTTATGACTATACAGTTTCGTAATTAGAAAAGTTGGCAGTGCCACGCTCATAAAGAAAAAGTTATAGTTTTTAGCTTTGCACTTGATATTCGATTAAAATTTAGAATGCGATTAAAATTCATGAAGGGGCGTAGCAACGCGCGCCGGGATTGGCTAGTTATTATATAAATATGAAACTAAATTTCAATAACTCTAACTCTGAAGTTTTAACATATAAATTTTCATACTCTCAGCCGAGAAGTATTGCTTCGTTTAAAATCACCGTTCCACCTGAAATTTTTAATATACTTATTGATCCTTGTTTTTGGCCTGACAACGTGCTTGTCCGTGAATATTTTTATAAGGAGAATCCGAGATCTAACAACGCTGTCCGCCTTCCTTCACATCAATCAACAACCCAAAAAAACTTCTTGTAAATGCTGATCATCATTTAAACATAATTTATCAAAACGTACGTGGCTTAAACACTAAACTGTCTAACCTCTTTAATGAAAGTTTTGGTTTTAATCATCATGTAATTATTTTTACCGAGACCTGGTTAAATGCTAATACCTTAAATTCTGAAATTATCTGTGATAACTATACCGTCTACTGACGTGATCGAAAAACTTCAACTATTGGTGGTGGAATTTTAATTGCTGTTTCGGATAGATTTTCTTCGATGGAGGTTAAATCTGATTCAGATCCTGATATTGAATTTATTTGTGTTCGAGTATATTGTTCTAACTTGTTCAAATATTCCTCCAAAAGCTGATCCTATGATATATATGGAGCATAGCAAAGCAATTAAGTCTGCTGTTTTAAAAGCTAAATCTGATGACTCAATTTTTGTTTTCGTTGACTTTAATTTATCTTCAGTTTCGTGAACCTATTTAACGGAAGAATTTATTTATACTCCAACTAAATCTGAGGGTTGGATAGATGACTTCTTATACAGTATTTTTGATTCTTGCCTGTTCGAAATTAATGGTATATATAATGATTATGGAAAGCTGCTTGATTTAGTTTTTGTAAATGAGCCTAAAAACTGCTCTCAAATTCGTGCTACACCAATTGTAAAACCAGAGGACCGCTACCATCCTACGCTTGAAATAAGTTTGTACCTGTCAACTCCCATATCTTATAATTCACCTGATAATAGTAGAAAAGTATACTGCTTTAATAGAACTAATTATGATGATCTGAACTATTATTTCATCAACACAAATTGGCTTCAATTGTTATCTCTACCTAATGGTAACCCAGCATCAGTGGATAATATAATAAAATTATTTTACAAAACCTTACAAAATTATTTTGAAGTATGCGTTCCTAAATTAGTTAAGCGTATTTATCCTGGTCCTCCGTGGAATTCTAAGCATCTATCTAAACTAAAAAACCTAAAAAATAAGCGATATAAAAAATATAAAACATCTGGTACTACGCTCGATTATGGTAAATACTGTGTTGCCCGTGCTGAATATAATCTACTTAACTCAAAATTATATTCTAATTACCTTACTAAAATGAAGTTAAATTTTAGACGTGATCCAAAATCATTCTATAAGTTCGTAAACTCTAAAAGAAATTCTTCTGGCTACCCAAATGTGATGAAATACTTGAATGAAGAATCTACTGATGATGCAACTATTAGTAATATGTTTGCTGATTTTTATGCAACCACATATTCTGATCAACTTTACGATTCTACAATTACTTATCCGTATCCTATTGCTGAACATCAGTCAATTTCATTTTCCCTTATAAATACTTCCGACATTGTTACCTCCATAAAAGGTATAAAATCATCTGTTTACAGTGGACCCGATGGAGTTCCATCTTGTATTTTAACAAACTGTGCACATTCCTTAGCTGCTCCTTTATCAATTATCTTTAATGCGTCAATAAAATATAGGTACTTTCCCCAATTTTGGAAGGAATCGCATATTATTCCCTTATTTAAATCAGGGAATAAATCAAATATTATAAACTACAGAGGTATTGCAAAATTAAGTGCCATACCTAAACTGTTTGAAAAATGCTTATCTAATTTCCTTTCTTATGAGGTGTCATCATTGTTGTCTCCGACTCAGCATGGTTTCAGGAAAGGTTGCTCAACAATGACAAACATTTTGCAATTAACTACATTGATAGGTAAAGGATTTACTAGTACTCAACGCACTGATGTTATATATACAGACTTCAGCAAAGCATTCGACAAGGTCAACCATGACCTCCTTCTTTTTAAGCTAAAATCAATGGGTTTTACTGAACGTACTTGCGATTGGATAAAAACGTATCTCTCTGGTAGAACACAAAACGTATGTTTTAAGAACACTATGTCCAAGAAAATTAAAGTTAATTCTGGAGTTCCTCAAGGGAGTCACCTAGGTCCACTCTTCTTTACCATGTTTATTAATGATCTACCAGCTGTAATAAGACTCTGTAATATCCTTTTGTATGCTGACGATGTAAAAATTTTTCTAAGCTATAAGGTACCT
Source organism: Phyto melanocephala (assembly GCA_941918925.1). Taxonomy (NCBI): domain Eukaryota; kingdom Metazoa; phylum Arthropoda; class Insecta; order Diptera; family Rhinophoridae; genus Phyto; species Phyto melanocephala. The sequence continues at coordinate 41,459,837 of OW799234.1, read as the reverse complement.
GATGATCAAGTTTACCTACAACAAGATTTGGATCGATTCAATAAGTGGTGCAAAATTAACCTGATGGAGTTAAATATAAAAAAATGCAAATATATGTGCTTCTACCGAAATTGCTATTCTCCAGTTAATTATACGTTAAACGGAATTTACCTTGAATCGGTTGATGAATTTATGGATCTTGGAATTTTACTTGATCATAAATTAGATTTCCGCAAACATATAACCATGATAGTTAACAAAGCGCGTGGAGTGCTTTCGTATATAAAACGATGGTCAAAAGAATTTTCCGATCCAGGTATTTCTAAACAGTTATATATATCTTTAGTAAGGCCAATATTGGAGTATGGATCGGTTGTTTAGGACCTCAAATGTAATGTCCATGTTGATCGTATCGAATCTGTGCAGAAACAATTTCTTCTGTTTTGTCTAAGAAGATCTTTTGGAGGCTATCTTATGAACCTACCGCCATACGAAACCAGGCTAGCTTTAATCAAATTGCCTACTTTGAAAAGCCGTAGATCTATGCTTAGTGTGTCTTTTTTGATAAATTTAATAAATGGTGATATTATTTCTGATTTTCTTTTGAGTAACATTAATTTTAATATTCCACGTCGTACAACCCGTAACTTTATACCTTTGTATCTTCCATTTTCCCACACAAATTATGCTTGCGCTGATCCATTTAGAAAATTATGTGAGAATTTTAATGAAATGTATCATTTAATCGATTTTTCTGTAAATGTTAATGTTATTAAACGTAATATAATATTGTTTTTGAATAATTAAATGTTTTGTATGTATATGTTTAAATTAAATTTTATATAATAGTCTGTAAGGATACATGTCCATAGACTTAATCAAATAAATAAAAATAAATTAAAGTGAGTAGTTTTTTTCCATATGTAGAAATATTAAAACCGTTAGCTGCAGTTAAAACAATATCAGATAATCTACTATCTTTCATAAATTTTGAAGTAGGTAAAACGGAAACCTTTGCTCCGCTATCTATTACAAAATTTTGTTAACTTAGCTTGTCAAATACAAAAAGACGACGAGATGAATGACTGAAATCGCCATTGTTTGTCGCCTCTAAATACAATGGGATTCAGTAGATCATCGAGTTCTTAGAAAATAAACATGGTTGTTCGCAATTTTTAGCTTTATTTTCGAACCGATAATGATATTTACATAACCAGTTCTTACTAGCTGAAGGTAACCGTGAACTTAACTTCTTACATAATAACACATAATTGTTGAATGAGATTCCCTATTATTAAGCTCCTTTTTAAGAGAATTTACTTCAACACATATTTTGTTCATATTTTCACATAAGGATTTTGTTAAATTTTCGATATTGGATTTTGGTTCCCTATACTTTTCTTTTAAAATACTGTCAACCAAGCCGAATTCAATAAGGTGAGCTCGTCGCTAAAACAACTACAAGGTGAAAAAATTCAACGTGTATTTTGTTAGTGTAAACTAACTTGAGCTGTCAAAAGGTTGTTTACGAAATTAAAAATAAAAAAAACACGTTTGTGTACATATACATAATAATTTGTATAAAATAAAATATTAAAAAGGTGCAATAATAATCCGTACATATACGGTCTGTTGCAGAGAAATTCACTCCACCTATTTCTGGTGGCTTGATTTCTGGGCACATAGAACAAAGTTCCATTGCTCTTCAAATCTTTCTTTTTACACAAAGAGCACACACGCATTATTCACAAATAAAAATAGTCTGTTTTATTAAATTTAATTTTTTTTAACGTTTTATTAAATTTTTCACAATCCACAATTTTTTTATCTCTTTTTTACAATTTTTAAGAGAATTTGCACAATTTTTCACAATTTTAAAAATTTTTCAACTAATGGCACCCACAAATGTAAACAATAAAAAAGTAGAAGCACACATAAAAACACAAACAAAATTTGACATTTCTATATTAAAAAGAGTGCTCAGCTGACAAACAGCTGCTTTAATAACTTCACCTGATGTAAATTCGCCTTGCTGTCAACAGCTCTTAATTTTACTAAATGATCGCAACTCTGTACTACAGAAATGACATGGCTTTTGTAATAGCGGCAACATTCAATTAAAAGATTTTACACGTAAGTTGTTGGTTGTGTAAAAATCCTGTTCGGCTGTCAATACAAAAACTAAACGTGTGAAGAAAAACAAAATTCAACAATAAAACGAAAAACTAAACGAGAAAATATTAATCAGCTTCTGACTGGCATATACCTTACAAATAAGTACTGAACTATTGCTTGCAAGTCAAGAATTTTTAATAAGTAAATCTATGGTCTCAAACTATTATACTGTGAACTGCAAGTTTTGTTTACTTTATATTAAAAAATCTGTTATATTCTTCACATTATTTTATAAATTATCTATATTTTTATTTTTTTAATTTTTTTTTATTTTGTTTAATTTTTTTTAATTTATTTTTTTTTATTTATTATTTGTGTTTTTATTATTTTTTTATTTTTTTTATATCTTTTCTTATTTTTTAAATTTTTTTTTATATTGTTTTTAGCACACATACGTAAATTTATAATTTTACAATGGGATGCTTTTATATGTATATCTTTTATATATATGTACGTATTTCATATGAGATGAAATATTGTTATTGCGTGACTACACGTTGTGAAGGGTATATAAGATTCGGCATGGCCGAATATAGCACTCTTACTTGTTTTTTATATACTACATGTACAAGCGTTATCTTATTACATAGACACATATGTAGTTAAAAGAATTATATTTGTTTTGTTATTATTATTATTATTATTATTAATTGTATTCAAATCACATGCGTTACATTATAAATATGTATGCATTTTAAATGTTATTTAATAAAAATACTACATATTAAAATTTGGTTATTTTTTTTCTCATTTTGTAACTTTTAAAGCGAATTTTGGTTGTAAACATTTTTTGGTTGTGGCAGCACTGAACACAACTTCATAATGACACGCGAGTCATACGTGCTTTTGGTCGTCTTTTTATTTTGCATGAACGACAATAGCAATCAACTAAGTCATACATGTTGATGAATATGAATAATGTAAGTAAATTTCATTTAAAAGTGCGTATAAGTAGTGAAGACTTTTCAATAAGTTTGAATGCGTATAAATCAACGAAAAAGAAATAATGATTCAAGTTCACTTACTTCATTAGTATTCGTTGCAGATCCCTGATGTATACCAACAGCAAAATGTTTTCTTTTAGATAAATCTTCTTATATTTTTTTCGGTTTATCGAGAAGGACTGCTTTATAAAGATTTTATCATGAAAATCACTGTTTAGGTATGCGGTACTTACGTACATCGATATAACGTAGATACATTTATACTCAACGGATAAGGCCAACAAAATTCTTATGGCTGAATGCCTGGCTACAGGAGAAAATTTTTCAATATAATCAATTTCGTATTGCTGGCTGCACCCTTTTGTGATGAGCCGACCCTTATAACGTTTATCATTATATTCCTTGTATTTTTTTAGAGCATACGCTTACACGAAATTGCCTTGTGGCTGTCAGGAAATTTCTTCATACATCTAACCATAAATCATTTTCATTGCAAGTAATCGTCTGCAATGTATGCAATGTAGAGTTTGTTTTTTTACTGTACTATTTAATTCATTCAGCTGTTTGTGTGGTCTGCCGGGTTTACCATCTCTCACAATTTTCGGTCTGCCTTTTCTAATGATTTTTGATCTTTGTTTAACTTCTTCATACAACTCAGATTGACTGTCTTACTCCGCTGTATTCAAGTCTTGATTGCTTTTTACATTTTCTGCAACATCTCAAACCTTATCAACATTCTCAAACTGTTTTGGTTCTGCAAAAATTCCTTCATCATTTAATACTCTCAAATACAATGTTAAATAACACTGCTCTGAAAAAAATCATTTTTTGTCTTCCCATTTAATAAAACTATGTGTACTATATGGATTTTGACGCGCTGAACTCAAATCCGTTGTCGGTTTTTTTCCATCAGATCGGGATTTTTTTTATGGGCGTGGCAAATTTTCCCCCTAAATTATTCAGGTACGGAGACTTATTTCATCCTAACTCGAGAACCAGTCATCCGATTTTCAAAAATAAAACACCAAACAAAATTGTATTTATTTTAGTGGAATAAAATTTTTCTCTATCTCTTATCGTTTTGGAGTTATATAAAAATTAATGGAGAAAAAAAAATTTTTTCGTGCAAAATTCGTAATATTTTTCAATTTAAAAATGGAATTAAAAAAAATATAACGCAAATAATTGAATTTTTATTTTATCGAACTTTTTTGTTTAAACTAATATTTAAATTTTTAATCAGGCTTGAGTTTATATTTTAATATTCTTTCTTTTTACAAAGAATTTTTTAATTGTGATAAATGAAAGAATAAATCTGAAAACTTATATTTTTACCGACACTAACCGAGTGGAATGTATTTTCGAGACCAGCTACGATTTCATCATCAGCACTCTCCGATCGGTGGTTACAAATATCATCTATTTAACTCCCGGGACTTAAGTTAATTGAATTCGGTAACTACTTGAGTTTTTCCTTTTTTCATATATTTTTACCACAACGAGTTAGATTGAAATTTTAACCAAACAGCAACCCTTTTACTTTTGTTTGTTATTATCTTTCATTTTATCACTATTTTGTCCTGCTCTAGCCACCAGTTAGGTAGCGATAAGAACAGATAATTGTTTTTAACAATCAATGTTTATAATCATTTGTTTTATTTTCTGTGAGGCCAGTATACAACTGAATGTTGATTGACCAATAGTGAATGAATGATTGTTTGCACCGTGCCCTGTGTTTTATGCAAATTGAATTTTTATTTCATTGAACTTTTTTGTTTAAACTAATATTTAAATTTTTAATCAGGCTTGAGTTTAAAATTTAATATTCTTTATTTTTACAAAGAATTTTTTAATTGTGATAAATTAACTTAAGTCCCGGGAGTTAAATAGATGATATTTACAACCAACATGTAACCACCGATCAGAGAGTGCTGATGATGAAATCGTAGCTGGTCTCGAAAATGCATTCCACTCGGCTAGTGTCGGTAAAAATATAATTTTTCAGATTTATTCTTTCATTTATCACAATTAAAAAATTCTTTGTAAAAATAAAGAATATTAAAATATGAACTCAAGCCTGATTAAAAATTTAAATATTATTTAGTAATAACGCAAATATTCAACATTTTAAGAGCTACTTATCTTGGAAATAAGAAAAGCTATAAACCATAAAAATCGGTTAAAAAAATGTGGATTTTATTGTCAATTTACCGCAGGTACCCAATATTGACCAAATATGTGTAATGCAGCAAACAACGTCAGAGTGGGCGCACTAAAGCGCCTTGTAGCATCAATGAATGTCAACTTTTTACTTCTATCTATTTTCGTACAGCAAAAACAAATACAAGCAAAAAAATTTGCCAGATTGTAATTTTGTAGCAACGCCTCGCATAAAGCACCCACCCTGTCGTCACCCGTAGAAAACTTCAAATTACAATAAAAAATTAAAATATTTACAGACTATTTTATTTAAAATAATACAAAACTTTTGATAATAATTATGAATTTTTTTTAGGAAACATTGTTAAAATAAAAAAGTAGCTTAAGCTGTCCATGTTCTTTCTTCTACATCATTCAATTTCGTTTTAAAAACCTCGTCCTTCATAAGCTGTCGTATTTGTGGACCTACAAATATGCATTCTTTTACTTTAGCATCTCTGATTCTAGGAAATTTGCTCTTAATGTATAGAAAGGCTTCACCATCCTTGTTCATTGCTCTGACAAAATTTTTCGGCCCAGCTTTATATGAAGAGAAGAGTTTGTTCCTTTTGATTTAAAGGCTCTTCTGCTACATTTTTTTCTCCTGGAATAAAATTTACTCTTTTCGGCCAAATTTTAACATTGTAGTGTTTTTCTTTTGCGCGGCTATCCCATTCACATAAGAAGCAATAAAACTTAGTATATCCACTTTGCAATCCATTTAACATCGCTACGACTTTCAAATCTGCAGATTCCATGAGTAATGGGAATATAAAAGTTTTTTGTAGTATCATCTTCATGCTACAATATTTTTGTTTCATATTTCTTGCATACGCGAGTGGGATCGATGGAAATTTGTTGCCATTGTGAAGTAAAACGGCTTTCAAACTTGTCTTGGATGAATCAATAACAAGCCGCCAATCCTCAGATTTATGACTGAAACACAGTGGTCGCAAAAGTCAATCAGCATTATCACAAAATACCAAAACTTCCTGTTTGCTGAAAAAACTCAAAAAAGGTTGTTCTTTATTTCGAAAGTACGAGACGTTAACGTCCGTTTGCACCAAACTCCATTCTTTTCATTGGGATGCAAGAAGCTCAGACTTGTTTTTTTAAAAGCCCTAATTTACGAACTAAGTTATTCATATCAGTTTAATTCGGAAAATTAGGTGTACTCGTTGGACTTCCAAATGAATGCGAAGAAACATCCATGTGGGCGTAAGTGGATTCAGTTGCTGCAGAAAGCCCATCTTCTTCATCGTCTGTAGGAGGCAATGGAGGTAAAAATTTACTTGTAAACTGGAAAACTGGTCGTTTGACGCATGAAGTATTTGGATATGTAACTTTATTTTTTGCTTTTTTCGTAAACCCACGTGTTTTAGTATGGCAAAAGTAGCAATCATTTTGATGATTTTGTGGTTCACTCCAAATCGCTGGCTTCATAAAGACCAACCAACCTTTTAAAGACTTACCACAGCTACTACAACATATTTTCGGCAGTTAACTTTTATCTCTATCATCGATAGGAAACCCAAAGTAACGGCGATAAGCATTTTTAATCTTGGAAGATATTGTCTCCCGTTGAGGACTTAAAGTTAGATTGCCACACACGTAACAAAATAAATTTGGAGATTTGTTACAAATCCTTGACATTTTGTAATGTGAAAGCGTTTGTGGATTCTTTAATTGCTTTATTTCTTTACACAATAACAAAGTAGACTATAAGATCTATTTACTGTTGCCGATTTTACCCGCACGATATTCAAATTAAAAGTGACTTACTTATTGCCCATTAGCTTCTATATATACAATAAATACTAGAACCTACCCTAATGTTCTTAATTTAAAATCACAGGTAATTGAAAAATACTGTTATAAATATTAATTCCAAGAACTATTCAAAATACAGTTGCACTTTAGCTCCATTATCTGCTCACCTACCGAAATGTTACGTATGTATATCATATGCAAGGCTGGTTGCATTACAATATTGAGAACCTGTGGTAAATTGACAATAAAATCTACATTTTTTTTTACCGATTTTTATGGTTTATGTTTTTTTTTATTTCTAAGATAAATAGCTCTCCGAAAAAAGTTGAATATTTGCTTTATATTTTTTTTAATTCCATTTTTAAATTGAAAAATATTACGAATTTTGCAGGAAAAAATGTTTTTTCTCCATTAATTTCTAAATAACTCCAAAACGATAAGAGATAGAGAAAAATTATATTCCACTGAAATAAATACAATTTTGTTACATTTTTATCTTTAAAAATCGGATGACTGGTTCTCGAGTTAGGATTAAATATGTGTCCGTACCTGACTAATTTAGGGGGAAAAATTTGCCACGCCCATAAAAAATCCCGATCTGATGGAAAAAAACCGACAACGGATTTGAGTTCAGCGCATCAAAATCCATATAGTCCACATAGTTTTATTTAATGGAGGATTTTGCTGCTGAGCAGTGTAATTATCATCATTTAAATAATTATTTTCTGTTGTTGTCCATCCGTATTGTTATTGTTGTCAAAAATATTCTCATTAGATAAACAAAACATCTATTTTTTATACCCTTCACCTGTGGTGCACAAGGGTATATATAGCTTTGTCATTCCCTTTGTATTTTCTACAATTTTCATTTGCGACCCCATAAAGTACATATTTTCTGAAAGCTTCTAAATAGACCAAGACTAAAAATTTTCAGCCATAGAATAATTTATAGGCACCTTTGCTACTATTTTTAGAAATAATATGCCTCTAGAGATTTTTGTAAAAAAATTTTGAAAGAAGCGAGCTCTAATCGGTAAAGTTTTATTTTTTAATATATATTCCAAAAATTTACAAACAAAAATCAATTTTTTTTCAGCTTCAAGACAATCGAGAGGGTCAATATTTGTATCATCTAAAACGACTTGACTAACGAAATATAAGCACTATAAAAAAATTGAAATTCATGTTGGCTGCCACTCCAAAATGGCGGACAATTAACTTATATGTGGGTCAAATCTGTTATTTTTACATGTAACTTCTTGAACACCCTCAATATTGGTATCAAATGAAAGGCTTGACCAGTAGAATACAGTAAATTATTAAAAACTGTGAAATCCAAGATGACGTCTAAAACAAAATGGCGGATCAAATTTTTTTAACCCCATCAATATGGGTTAACTATGTAAAAATTCAAAATCAAGGATGGTGTGTCAGAAATAATACGGAAAAATGGCTAATATCATGAAAAATAGGTTAAGATACGATGTGGAATTATACCTATGTACATGATGGTGAAGGGTATTATCAGATTCGGCAAGCCGAATATAGCACTCTTACTTGTTTTTTATACCTGGTGGTAATTTCTTGTATGACCAACTCGACTACAGTTTTGACACTGTTTAATTCTTGAATAGCAAGTATCAACTTTTAGATAAGTAAAATTCAGAGAGATTTTGTTAAGAATTCTATTATACCACAAAATAAATGGTTTGTAACACATCGAAATATCCATTTTAGACGACATAAATATATAGTGTTTGAATCCTGTTTTCATATTATGACGATCTGGCTATGTCCGTCTGAACAAAATATGGTCATAACATTTCTTATACATAAGGTTTATTTGGTATTGAAAATGCACTAAATCGGAATATTAGGAAAGGAGTTATAGCTTGTAATACAAGAGTAGGTTAAAAAAGCCATGTGCTTTAAAATCGAATAAAATGCAATTGTGTCCAGACGCATTAACGTAGAGCTATTAAATTTCAAATGTATTTTTGCCTGAAAATTGCTTAAATTTATGGATTAGAAAGGAGTTTTAGATCAAAACGTACGAAAATTACCGCACAGTGTATTTTTCGATATTTTTAAAATTAAAAACGTAATAAAACTGACAAATTAGATGTACAAGTACGAAATTTTGCAAACATTTCTTTCTGGTCAAAGGCTTTGTACTAACAGAAAATAAATGTGACACGACCACCTTCCATATAACGCTTTATCTCAAATTCTCTTTGAATTAAGATTTTGAAGGATTAAAAGACTATATTGAAATATCTAAGTTGTATTTATTACCAGAGACTACTTCGACACGCCTACTATAACGTCCACTGAATTTAATGAAATTTAAAAGCTCATAAAACCGACAAAATTATAGGTATGATGATGAAATTTCGTACATATAGCTTTCTAGTGAATTTCATTTTTATCTTTAGTTTATATAATTTCTAAATGGACAAAGTTTTTGGAAAAATAAAGGAATATATTGAAATACCTATGTTGTATTTATTAGCAGATACTCTATTGACACGCCTACTTTCACTGAAAGACTAAATTTTCGAAAAACTTTTACTAGTATATCGAAGTTACACAGAGAAAGAAAACCATATTTTAGAGATTGTTCCATAGCGATTCCTGTTAATTACAAAAAAAAAAACAATTTTTGTGCTATAAAAGCACACAAAATTGGTGGTGGGTAAAAAAAATTCGGCACAGACGAATATAGTGTTCTTACTTGTTAAAAATTAATACATTTTCACAACAAGTTGATATACTGCAGTTTTTTTTTTTTAAGAAAAAGATTACTCTTTAAAAGTAGTTTAATTATTTTTTTTGCCATAAAATCTCTTTTGCTCTCGAAGCTGGGCATAATTTCTCTTGATTGAAGTTTTGCTTTTATTAAGCCCACTGTCGATTTCCAATCACGTATGGACATGGATATTTTTACAAAGCGTTAAACAGTTTGCTTATGACATGGTAGTTTTAAAAAATCATGTTTTCCCCATCTAGAGTTTTAATGAAAATGATTATTTCTTTATAAGTGACATTTCGAAGAATTGGAGGATCAAAAAACGTTTAATGCTAATTTATCAGGTCAGTATAGTCATTCAAATCAAAATCTTTTTTCGGTACTTGAAATATACAAGGTTGGTTTCCATAACTTTCGAGCTTTTCTAATTCTCTTTGCTGCGAGCTCTCTCAATTTTTTTATTTTCGTCCGACAACACAAAGAGGAGCAAATTATCTGGATGGGCAAAATAGGCGTTGCGTTTAATTAAGGGGTCTATTATAACAGAACACCTGTTGAGGTGGGCCCATGGTACAATCATCAGGTAACCTCACTTAAACAGCTGATTTTTTTCTCTACCTAGTGTTTAACTAAAATGTCAAATTTTGTAATTGGATGTGTATATATTGTGTATATGTATAAATTCTACCACCAAAAGAAAACACACACATTTGCATTTTGACATTTTAGTCGTCGTTTTCCAACAACAAAATGCATGTAGAATTTTGTTGTTGTAGAACTGAGGCTACCTGATGATTGTACCATGGATAGCCCTTTTTATAATGTTTCATTTTGGCGTTCTTCAGCATTTATTAGCAGAGGCTGTTAACACGGCAGCTTATATTCGTAACAGATGCCCAACAAAAGCAAATGGTTTTTAAACACCATATGAGGTATGTTACAGCAGAAAACCTGCTGTTAAACATTAACGTACATTTGGATCTCTTGTGGTTGCATTAGACAAAGTGAACAAGTCGAAGTTTGAGCCAAAGGGTGAACAATTGATAATGGTAGGCTCTTCGGTAGTAGCGAAAGCATACAGGCTATACGACAGAAGCACAAACCGTATATATGAACAAGTAAAAGTGCTATATTCGGACGTGCCGAATTATGTACCATCATGTACATCGGTATAATCCACATCGTAGCTTAACCTATTTTTCATGATATAAGCCATTTTTCCGTATTATTTCTGACACCATCCTTGATTTTAAATTTTTACATAGTTAACCCATATTGATGGGGTTAAAAAAATGTGATCCGCCATTTTGTTTTAGACGTCATCTTGGATTTTACAGTTTTTAATAATTTACTTTATTCTACTGGTCAAGCCCTTTCATTTGATACCAATATTGAGGCGGTTTAAGAAGTTACATTTTAAAATACCAGATTTGACCCATATATAAATTTGTTTTCCGCCATTTTGTAGTGTCGGCCAACATGAATTTTAATTTTTTTATAGTGTTTATATTTCGCTAGCCAAGTCGTTTTAGATGATACCAATATTGACTCCCTCGGTTGTCTAGAAGCAAAATTGATTTTTGTTTGTAAATTTTTGGAATATGCATACATATATTGTAAAAATAAATTTTTGCCTATATATTTACCGATTAGAGCACGCTTTATTAAATTAAATTTTCACCGAATATCTCTAGAAGCATATTACATCTACAAATAGTAGCAAAGATACCTATAAATTTTACGAAAAATTTTAATTTTGATGGTAAAAATATGGGAAAAACCAGAGGCAGTCGTGTTTTTTTGCTCATATCTCAGAAACTTATGGAGCGATTGTGCTGAATTTAGCGGTTTATTCCTGGATACTTCCAAAAGATCTGAGGAACATATGGTTACTTCTAAAAGTTGATTTCAACCAACACACGGACAGACGGTCAGGGCTTGATATACTCCTCTATTCATAAGCTTTCAGAAAATAGATACTTTATGGGGTCGGAAATGAAAATTGTAGAAATTACAAACGGAGTGACAAAGCTATATATATGTATCCTTGTGCACTACAGGTGAAGGGTATAATTATGCAATTTAGCAAAAATGTAAACACATTCATTACAGAGTAGAAAGGGGAAAATTTGGGAAAACCGTTTTGTATTTTTTAGTACATATTTTTCCTTTTCTGTGGTACTTTTTGTATTTACTAAGTTTATGAGGCTATAATTTTGAATTTTAGATTTAGTCAACTAAAAAGGTAATTTTTCGCATATTTTTGAACTTTTTGTATTTTTTTAATTAGGGAATATTAATTGAAGTTGAGATTAAAAATATTATGGGTGACCAAAAGGTTACTTTTCATAATTGTATGAAACCTTTTGTATATTATTGCATTTTCTACGTTTATGGAGCTAGAATTTTGAAGTTAGTGACTATTGATTCGAGGTGAAATCGAAAATGTTATGACGACCAAAATGGTAAATTTTATTTGTATTTTCTACGTTTGTGAAGCTAGAATTTTAATATAAGAAATTATTGATTCGAAGTGAAAGAGAGTAAACAAAACAAAAATCCTAAATCTAAGTTCACACACGACGATTTTAGTTGGACAATTCTTGAGTTTATAGACGTTTTTTCAGTTTGTTGTGTGGGGAATAAAAAGGGAAAAATAATCGCTGGTATTCGTTATTCGTTTTTTTTTTAGTTCAGTTGAATATTGGACATTTCTTTTCATTCGGTGTTTCCCTTCTTGTTGTATAAATAATTCATTATTTGAATTAAAGACAAAAAGGAAACGCTTTAAATATTTAAAAAAAAAACACAAAAAATTATTTCAGTGTAAATATTGTAATTACATGCGTGCTACATATTGTTTAATTTATTGAAATGGAATCGGGACTAAATTGAAAATCTAATAGATTTGTTAAGTGTAATGGATATTTGGACAGGGGCAAGCAAGGCGAATTTACATCAGGTGAAGTTATAGAAGCAGCTGTTTATCAGCTGAGCACTCTTTTTAATATTGAAATGTCAAGTTTTGTTTGTGTTTTTATGTGCGCTTCTTCTTTTTTTTATTGTTTACATTTGTGGGCGCCACTAGTTGAAAAATTTTTTAAATTATGAAAAATTGTGCAAATTTTCTTAAAAATTGTCAAAAAAGAGATAAAAAAATTGTGAATTGTAAAAAAATGTAATAAAACGTTAAAAAAATAAAATTAAATAAAACAGACTATTTTTATTTGTGAATAATGCGTGTGTGTGCTCTTTGTGCAAAAAGAAATATTTGAAGGGCAATGGAACTTTGTTCTATGTTCCCAGAGATCCAGCCACCAGAAGCGAAATTTGTGGAGTGAATTTTTTTTGTGACTAATTTTTATTTTATTGTACCTTTTTAATATTTTATTTTATATAAATTATTATGTATATGTAAACAAACGTGTTTTTTATTTTTGATTTCGTTAACAACTTTTTGACAGCTCAAGTTAGTTTACACTAAAAAAATACATGTTGTATTTTTTCACTTTGTAGTTGTTTTAGCGACGAGTTCACCTTATTGAATTCGCCTTGGGGGCAAGAAAGCACAAGCAAACCCAATTAAATTAATTTATGTACCTATGTATTTTTATTGTTCTTTACCGCTAAAGCACAAATGTCAAAATGTAAGAAAATAAAAAGCTAAGCAAAACAGAAAAAATAAAAAACAAGTAAGAGTGCTATATTTGGCCGTGCCGAATCTGATAATACCCTTCACCATCATGTACATAGGTGTAATCCCACATCGTAGCTTAACCTATATTTCATTTTTCACGCCATTTTTCCTTATTATTTCATATACATACATATCATTAAAGGCCATGACTGACTATCAGATTTAGTCGTTCGATATGGCAAAAATTGTATGTGTGTTCAGAAAGTGTGTTAGTGTGGACACAAAGTGCACATGTGTGACAGATTTTTTGACAAGTGTGCCCGAAACTATTATTTTTTCATAAAATAATAGTTTCTGTGCGATCAGAGTTGCTTTTTCTAAGCAAGTATGACAGTGTGGCATCCAATAACACATTTTGTTGCGATTTTTTCATGTAGGACAGAAAACTATCAGATTTTTATTTGACATAATCGCACGACTTTGTAGGATAGTCAGTCATGGCCTTAAGTTAGTACGAAATTTACCAACATCTGGTTTTCCTGTATTATTTTTTGCACGTTATTACCACAAGTTTTTTCAATGTTTGCCTTTAGCGTAAGATGTTGGTTAAACAGTTTTTGCAATTATGCAGTTGCAGTATACGTCACATGTTTTTATAACCATCACCAAAAAAATGGTTGGGGTATATTCATTTTGTCATTCCGTTTGTAACACATCGAAATATCCATTTTTGACCCAATAAAGTATATATATTCTAAATCGTGTTTAATTTTAAGCACGATAGAGGTCACACCGAAAAAGCTAGGGGGCTCAAATTTTGCCAGAATCTTTCTTATACACAAAGTTTGTTTGGTATTGAAAATGAGAATATTAGGAAGAGAGTTATAGCTCGTAATGCAAGAGTAGGTCGGAAAACCCGTGTTCTTCAAACATCGAATAAAATGCAATTGTGTCTAAACGCACTAACGTAGAGTCATGAAACTTGGAACATATACTTCCCGAGTTAAATCAATATTCTTCCCTGGAAATAGCTTAAAGCTATGCATTAGGAAAGCAGTTATAGATCAAAATGTACGAAAATTATGCCGCACAGTATATTTTTCGGTATATTTAAAATTTAAACCCTAATAAAACTGAAAAAATTAGATGTTCGATTCTGAAATTTTGCAAACATTGCTTTTTGGTCAAAGGCTTTGGTCTAACGGAAAATAAATGTCACACGCCCACCACCCATATAACGTTTTATCTAAAATTCATAGAGTTTCTCTATAAATAGAGATTTTGGAATAATAAAGGACTACATAGAAATATCTAAGTTGTATTCATTAGCAGAAACAACTTTGACACGCCTACTATAACGCCCACTTTTCACGTTATCTACTGTTAATGAAATTTAAAAGCTCATAAAACCGACAAAATAAGAGGTATAATAATAACATTTGCTACAGATATCCTTCTAGTCAATGTCATTGTTGTGTCAGAAAACGTAGGTGACACGCCCACTTTAACGCCATCTTAAATCCATATAATTTCTCTATGAATACAGGTTTTGGAAGAATAAAGGACTATATTGAAATATCTCAGTTTTATTTATTTGCAGAAACTATAGTGACACGCCTACTTTAATGCCCACTTTCATTAAAAGACTAAATTTACGAAAACATTTTACTAGCATATCAAAGTTATACAAAGAAAATGATACATATTTTAATATAAAGAGATTATTCCATAGCGATTACTGTTAATAACAAAATGATACATTTTGTGCTATAAAAGTATATCAAATTTGTGGTGGGCATAAAAGATTCGGCACAGCCGAATATAGTCCTCTTACTTGTTTAAAGACATTTCTATGTTATTTTGTTTTCGATTGGCATGAAGTGTAGTTGCTTCAATTTAGGATCCATTTTTCAGTGAGCCGATTCCCCGGTCGTCCGGCACAGACTGCGCAAACAATGCGCCGTTTGGCCACCAACCTTGAAGAATATGGGACCACACGTGACGCTGCCAAAAGTGGCCGGCCCCGCCAACCCGTCGTGCCAAGAATATCGACCAGACGTTCTGCCTCGCAATTAGCCATCAGCCGGTCGTCCCTAAGGCGAATTTTGATCAAAGACCTGCCCATGTTCCCGTACAAAGTGCAGCCTGTGCATCAGCTGCCGCCTGTCGACCGCCAAACGCGTGTAACCTGCGCCCAAGCCATTCTCAATATCGAGGCCGCAGTGAACGATTTTTCGACCGTTCCACACTTTTTTATGGGGTTTTTTGAAGTGTTTACGTGAACAAGCCCGATACAGAATCGAAATTTTTCATTTAGAATAAAAGAAGAGCCAAACAACATCGGATGACTTCTTTTGGCTCACCTTGTATTATTGTTAGCACAACAACAAAACAAGTATGCTTTCGCGTACAATATTTTGTTAACGAATTATCTTTATACGAACACCCTGCCAGCAAATGGAAGTTTAATTTTGGATAGTTGTGTCTTAATAGTCACCTATTCGACACAACAACAAATTACAAATTGATTTCGATTTTTGCTAAATTTTTTGTTAAATTTTATTGTAATTTAAAATATCAAAATAGTGCCTATTAAGGCACTTTAAAAGTATACTAAAGCTTAGTCTAGACGGTATGATGAATCAGCATATGTGTGCTAATATTTATTTGCTCTAAAATAACAGCAAATGTCTCTGTTATCATATTGAATATGATGGTCGTTTACACGATATGCTGAAAGTACCAAATTTTTTGAATTCATCATACGCCAACAAATGATATTTCAACATATGAGTTATCATACAATTTTTGTGTATACACGATATGTTGAATTTCGTTTAATTATGTATGGTAATTCGTATTAACATTTGTTTATATATTTGTATATGCCAAATAAATTTGACAATGCAGTTTTTTGCGGCAATTATATTTATGTATATGTATGTATGTGATAATAAAAAGAATAATCTGAAAAAGTTTATCTTTTATTATTACAATTGAATTTTATATAAAGAAAAAAATTCTAATTAAACTCAAACCTGAGTAAAATTAACAAATACTTATTTAGAACAAGAAGTTTAACAATTAAAAATTAGGAATTACAAAATACAAGAACACGGAACATAACATCATGCTTTGTTGTTCAACCAACATTCTGTCACAAACTAAACAAACTAGTTTGTGATTCTGTTGAGTACTGACCAAACCAAAAATAAAGAAATGGTTATAAGAAACAGCGCTGTCAACTTTTTAGTTTTATCAATGTTTTTAGTGCTTTTTTATCGCAAAAAAAATTTTGAAATATATCGCAAGTAGATATTACGAAAATAATAAGGATTGATAGTAAACAATGTTTATGTTATTGCAGATTGTTAGCTTGTTATTGTTTCAAACCAAAAACCATAATAAACAATAGTTAGATACATTGATTATATTTTTTATATATTTTATGTTATTTATTATTATTTAATTCCCATACTTGTTTCTTGATATCTTATATGGTTTATAAGAGAAATGAAACTAAAAAATATATTAATATGCAAAAACTTTTTAATTTACAATTTTACAAAATAACAATTGACACCATGATGTAGTTAGTACTATCATAAGTAATCATATAGTAACGTTTATATTGATAGCATTATAATTTAAAGGGTGATATAGAATTTTTTTGCTTTATGTTCCTTATTATATTTACTTATTATATTTTTATACGGAAATTTAGAATTTTATGAAATAAATAAAATAAAAAGTTAAAAATTTTGAATGTTTTGATGCTTTTCGAAATTTTAAAGTTGACACCAATCTAAACAATAATTGTGAAACAGTCATCTATTGCTTTTGCTATCTTGCTGATGGCTAGAGCAGGCCAAAACTAGTAATAATATAAAAGATAATAACAAACAAAAAAAGGGGTTGCTGCTGGTAAAATTTTAGTGTAACTCGTTGTGGTAAGAATATATGATATAGGAAACTAACTTATCGTATTTAATTAACTAAAAGCCTAGGTGTTTAATAAATTATATTTACATCCAATACTTTATCACCGATCAAAGAGTGATCAAAAATTCACATCAACCATTTTGCCTAAATAACTAATGTATAACTTACAAATTCTAGCAAAGAATATAACAAATTAGGCAACACTGCAACAATTCTATTTGATACTACATTTGCCATATGATGAAAAGCTGAAATACGCTTTTCAACAAACAACAAATCAGCCTTCATACGTAGGAAATTTGTCCAGCATTAAAAATATGCTGTTTACACGATATGTTGAAATCGTCAATATACATTTGATGGCCTTGTTAAAAAAGTGTTAGCAAATGATGTTAATCATACGTATGATGAAAAAATTTTGCGTTTACACGATATGATGGCACTTGTAACAAATTTTTAAGCACAAATTTGCTGATTCAACATATCGTCTAGACTAAGCTTAAATTATATAGATATGACATTTTCTTTTAATTAGTTTTATTGTAATTTTAATTATCGAAATAGTCACTTTTTAGTTATTAACTATAAAAATAAAACCCGTTTTCTGTATCTATGTAAATGTTAATTTTGGTTAATTCAAAAATACAAAAACAAATTATATTATTATTGATCGTTGATCCCTTAGCTTTTGCAAATAAGTACATATTATGTACTTATGTATGTATGTACATATGTATGTACTTATATACTACTGCCGAAAAGGATATTTTTTGATATTTTTTCTCACAAATATAATCTACTGTAAAAAAACTTAGACATTTTTCGTATATCACTGATGAAATGCGATTAAAATTAAAATTCTCATATATTTAATGAAATATTAAATTATTTTTGTTTTCTTATTTAACAATTTTGTTTGAAAAAGAAAACAAATAAACCATCTCATACATAAAAGAATACATAGAAGTAGAATTATTTATAGTCTCTTACATATGCATGTGTGAGGGCAGGGTACACTTATACAAGGTGGCGGTGCCAGCCCAGCTGATAATTTTTTTGTGTTCTGGAGTATGTCAAACTACATTTTAAAAAAATGATTTCAACTCCGGAAATTGTCAAACTTCATAGATAAAAAAAGACAGCCAAAAATCGCTCTCCTTTACGCTATCACCTTATGTTATTACACCATGTGTGAGGGTAGTAAAATAAAAAACGCACACAGCACAAACATACATACATACATACATACATATATATAGGATATAGGATATTATTAAATTAATAGAAATAAAGTTTTCCTTTTAATAACTTAATTATAAAAAAGAGGACTTACATCCAAATGTACTTGTACTGCGATAGGTTTGTTCAATTGGCATATTGAAAACAATCGGATCATTAAAATTTCTATTATGATTTGAAGCATATTGTGTAATGCCCTGTTTCACGCCGTTAATGAGTTCCCAATCGGGACCAGCTACGCTTTCATAGCGGCAAAATATTTCGGAAAATTCTGGTCCCAAGGGAAATGTTGCCGATTCCAACTGTCCCGTGATAAAAATATTAAAGTAACTAGCAGCTGTGGTATTGGAATCCATTTTAATTCGATTTTCTGTGTATTTTTTTCTTTATTTAAATTTATTAGTCGGTTACCATGGCAATTGTTTGTTTTATTGTATGAATTAACTGGGTTTGCACAAAATAAATTCTACCAATGCTGCCAGAACATCATTTAAATACAGTTTGGAGTGTACAGCTAACGTAAAAACCCAGCTTGCAAAATAGTACCACAATATCTAAATCAGACAAGTCTGACAAAAAACTTATTTTGTTTACATATATGTATTTTGTACAGTATTTTTTTCAGAGATGTCTTGGAAATTTTGATTTACGAATTCACTTAGGTGATTCACTATTTTACAACTCGTGAAAAACTCGGTATGGGTCGATTATGGATAGCAACTGAACTTTAGTTGAGTTGCAAGCTAGCAACTACAATTTTTCGGTTGCCAAATTTTCATATGAAATCGACAGTTGTTAGTTGCCAGTTGCCATCTTTAATGCCTTTTTTGGCAACTGGCAACGTAACTGAGGTTCTGTTGCTATCCATAATCGACCCATTAATCTTTTAGCATATCGTCGTTCGTAAATTATTGTGTTTTATGTAACATGTAAAACCTATACGTATAGAACACAATAATTTAAAAACGACGATATGTTGAATAAACTCAAAAAAAGTCGGTTTTTTTCAATATTAAGGTTTATGTTTATTTACTAGAGTCTTGTATTGAAATGCTACTAAAATTATGCATTTATTTTAAAAATTAATCGTGATTGCTGTCCCTATAACAATTACAGAGCTACGCGGTTGGTTCGTAGCCTTTTTTGGCTTTTTGTCGCTATCAACACAACACAATCAAACGTTAGTCCTCGTTATAAAAAATTAGAGATAATACAGACAGACGAAGCTCTTCTGCAAGGTGCCTATACAAAAACCAAGAGATTATAGTACTGAAGAATTGTGACCTGTATGTTATAAACTTGACACTCAGTGATGGATAGTTGGTCGTTACACCCACAATCCTGTGTGCAAATAATAGAGCACTGAACGGAACAAATAACGGAAAGAAATATTGATCGAGATGCAAATTGCATTATTCATTTCTGCGGCAAAGTAGACTTAAAATCCTTGTTTTTATTAAATCTGAGTTAAATTTGTGTCAGCTGTTTCAAATAAAACAATTTGAAAGATATGTCAACATATTTGAAGATAAAAACACTTTTTTAAAAAAATATCTACATATATGTATTCCGAAACAACGAAATGATATTGCAGCAATAGAATGAATAATAAGAAACAGTAAGTTTTTATATTTCTCTTTTCGTTTAACATAATTTTGGTATATATATCAGTTATAATAATGTCTTTGACGAATTATTGTTCGTTTTTCTTTTTTTAAGCTTTAAAAAAGCGTATCGCGAAATAATTATCAAAGCTTAAGCAGTAAAGAAACTAAGATTTTGCTATCAAATCTAGTTCCGAACTCTTGAAAAATGATTTTTTTTATTAATTTGATAACGTTTATGATTGAATAATTAAATTTATTCTAAGCTTACGTCAAGTACATTTTCGGACTCTAATCAACAAAAAACTCTTAAAATCAAGTTTTTGTACTTCTGGTACCGATTTGGCTTTAATTTCTGATGTTGTTTAATTTAGAAGGATTTTTTTAATGTATTCAATTTAGGGGTTTTAAATTTTTATCTGGCAGCACTGGTCTATGAATATTACAAATCAAGGCATCATAGCTGCCAGATTTGACGATTTATCGTCATTTTGACGATTTTACGTGCTAAAATTAAGTGTTGACGATTTGACGATTTATACTGTGTTTTTGACGATTTTCAAGAATTCAAGTTTGCAACATTTTTCATTACTTTTATATCAACCTTAAATAAACTAAATAAAAATAATTTGTAACGGTTTTTTATGTTATTAATAATAGAACAGAGTGAAAGAGATACATCGATCATTATTTAATGTGTTTGTGTGGGTAATTTTTCCACTTTGTACATTTTTAACATAGTATATGCCACTGTTGGTAAAAGTGGCACAATCGTGCCGTTTTTGGCACTTTTAGTTGTGTAATGGCACCATTACACGCGCAATAAAATTTTGGCACTTTTTAAAAAAAATATAAAAATATAATTTTACTTACTTTTGAAGAAATATATTTTTAATTAAAAAGAAATAAATGCTTTTTCTCCCTGTTTTAAATACTACTAAAGCTGCAACAGTGAAACATATTCCCCTTTCTGAAAGTATTAGTTCAAAGTGAATGACATCCTACATGTTTATGGTGGATTTAATCAGATGACTGGATTCGAATGATAATTTTAAACACACCACCAAAAAAATGGTTGGGGTATATTCATTTTATCTATCCGTTTGAACCACATCGAAATATCCATTTTAGACCCCATATATTCTGAATCGAGTTTTCATTTTATAACGATCTAGCTATGTCCGTCCGTTTGTTTCTCATTCACAAAAAAAATTACATATTATATACATATGTATGTATTATATATGATTTTTCCAAGCTTGAGATCAAGCTACCAAACAATGGGTAGCTTCTTCAGGGTAATATGTATACAAATTTTTTTTTTTAAATAAATAATTTTTTATAAAAAAACTAAAAAAGTTGATCTCAAGCTTGGAAAAATCATATATAATCAATAAAAAAGATCAAGAAATTTAGACGATACATATGTATGTATTTAATAAATAATAATATCTATATATATATATATTATTTATCTGTATACATTTTTTAAATATTGAAGTCTGAATTTTTTTTTTGTATATACTCAATTCATCTTTATAAAATGTATTTATCTAGAAAAAACTGAATAAATGGGTTTAAGACGTGTGTATATATTTATTATGGCACTTTTTAATATATTTTGGCACTTTCTAGCTAAAATTTTGGCACAAGACTGAAATTCTCATATACCATCACTGGTATATGCCACATATTATCAACTGATACCTACAACACAAACAAATATAAATTTGGAAATGCGTTTAAAACAATTTTAGTTTTTTAAGTAAATTTATTTAAGTGACAAATTAATATGCTTAAATACTTACTTACCATTCTTTTTAATTATACATTAAAACCTTAAAAATCAAACATTATATTTTCAAAAGAAAACCAAGATGATGAAAATTCTAGCAGCTCTTCCTCTGTAAGTAGAAATTTCATCCATTTTTTATACAAAACTTTGTAGTAGCTAAAATGAAATTTTAATGGTGTTTTTCACAGGTAACGAACAAGAAGAGGAAAATTAAGGAAGACTGGTTTGCAGATTCAGAAATAAGTTTATGGGCTAAAAAGCGAAACGATGTAGTTTATTTTGGCGTTGTGCTCGTTTTACGCTTGCCTAAATCTACCTTAATCGGTAGAAACTTTAGAAAGAAATGATTATAATTATTTGTCAATTAGTCTGAATTAGATGCAGCCAATTCATTATTTATTATTTTTTGTATTTATATACATATTAGTATTTATTTTTCGAAATTAATTCTAAATTGTATTATATTTATTATCATGTTCTTAACTTAAAAGGGTCTAATAAAACCATTGATCTCTCTGAATTTAAAAAGTTTGTTATGTTATGCATTAAATAAAAAATGATTTGTTTTGAAAAATGCGTTTTTTTATTTTGACGTTTTTATGACGATTTGAGTAAACTATTTGATGATTTTGACGATTTTTTTCCCCAAATTAGACGATTTTGCCCCTATTTTATCTGGCAGCTATGCAAGGCATATCCATAAGGTACTCGTATCCAATCAGCTGACTGTTTTTTTTTTATTTACATTTTAGTCGATGGTCACACACAAGGCGAATTCAGTAAGGTGAACTCGTCGCTAAAACAACTACAAAGTTGACAAATACAAACGTGTATTTTGTTAGTGTAAAACAAAACGATATGTCAAAAATACACAAAAAATTGACAAGTGGTCCCTAGAAGTAGTCAACAGCTGATGATCAGCTGATCTAATAAGTTCACCTTATTGAATTCGCCTTGGTCATACACGACCATTATAGTTGAGCAATTCTTGAGTTTATAGATGTTTTTACCGTTTTAGGTGAGAAGAAAACGAAGGGAAAAATAATCGCCGGTACTCGGCTATTTGAAGCAATTTTTTGTTTGTTTTTGAATATATGACATTTATTTTCATTCGGTGTTTCGTTTCTAGGTGTGTAAGTAATTTAAAATTTCAATAAAAAACGTCACAAATTAAGCGTTTAAAATATTTAAAAATAAAAAAACACATACAAAATATTTTAGTGAAAACATTTTAATTAAAAGCGTTAATAAAAATCAATTATATTATTTAATGTATGTTTTTATTTTTATTATTGCTATTTACGGCTAAAGCAGCGTTGCCAGAAGCTTTGGAGAGAAAATCATCACTAATAGCAAAACAAAATTATATTTTCAAAAAAAAATCATCAAATTCTTTTAATTCAAACATTTTATTGCAATCGCAAAAAAACAATACAAATTTATTTAGAAAACAATTTTCTTATTAGATAAGTTATTTAAAGCAAAAACTATATTAAATTCATATAAAAATAAATATACGTATTCATATAGCAACTTGTGAATAAAATCAAATTGACAGATACTCTGTAGTATATTAATATATTCAAATTGCATATCTATCATTCGAAATGTAGAAACATATAAAAAACTTTAATGTTTTAATATAAAAAAAACAATCATACGTTTAACAATTACATATCGATGCCTTACTTCCTCAACCTCGTATCTTAAAAAATAAAATTTTTCAGGAGAGAAAAGAAAAACGGTTCATCTTTTTATATTTCGGTGTTTGGTTAAAAGTTTAAATGCAATTATTAAGGAATTGATTGTATTTATGTATATTAGTAGTAATAATATACTAATCTTTTTTAGTTAAAGCATAAAACAATCGTTTGATATGAAAAAGTCAAAACCGTATTTTTTAAGTTACGAGGTTGAGGAAGTAAGGCATCGATATGTATGTATTAAAATATTTAAGCAATCATCATTATTATAATACAGAATAAGTTTTATATTTTAAGTTATATCTTGATCGATTTTTAAATTATAACAATCGATTAACTTTAAGTATTCTTTTGAATATAATATAGCCTTAAGAGTGCTGTTATCTAATCTATTTATATATTTTGTTTTTTTTTTTTAGTTTACAACTGAAAATATTCGTTCAACATTTGCAGAAGAAATAGGAAGACATATTAGGGTTTTAACAAATTTTGACAGGGTCGGAAAGGCTAAGATTTTGCCAGCTCGAGTTATTTTTGAGACTTCTGACCGAAATTCTTCACAACTTCATTTAAAGTTGTAAAATGTTCGTCGAAGTGGAGAAGGCGTAGTTCTCTAAACTCGTCTTCTAGGTTTTGAACATCATTCTCATCAATTGAATAAATTTGAAAAGTTTTGTATTAAACCTGTTAAAGAAGCTACTTTTCTATTTACTATTTTTAAAGGGTCAAGACATAATAATGAAAAAAATTTCTTTAAAATAATTATGGTTAAAATCAAATCGTTTCAGTATTTGCTTACACAACTCAATATAAAATGAAGTACAATTTTCAACAATTTTTATTTTTATTTTCTCCAAGTTTAAGATTGGAAATTTTTTTCTTTTACAAACGCGCCCAAATAAATATCTTTGTATTGTAAACGAAACAATTCAAAAATCAAGTTCATTAATTAAATTGATGTTAACGTAATTTGGTTTTTTAAAATTATCTAAAATTTTAAGATAAAGACATAGCATTTCATCATAAATTCTTTGTATTTGAGAGGATGTGGTTTGAAAAATTATGTTAATTTTGATAATTATGTTAAGAATTTACTTTAAAAACACAGATAGAGTTCGACCTGTTTTTAATAGACCTGTGACAAACTGATATAAAACTTTATTGGTTTAAAAATTGATTGTTGATAAGAATTGTAGAAAAATTATTATTATTATCTACAACTTAAAACAAAAAAAAAATATATATAATTTCTAAAATAAAAATCATTATATTGGGGGAAAAAATCATAAATCATATTTTAGCAAAAAAAAATCCTTAAAAATATGACAAAATCATGATTATAGCATTGCTGGGCACAAATGACAATTTGTAAGAAAATGAAAGCTAAACAAAATAGAAAAATCGCCAAAGAAAGTGTGTGTGAACATAAAAGCAAGTTCAAAAGAAAATATGTAAAAAGTTGGGCAATTAAAATCGTCGTGTGCGACTTTCGACTTATAAGCGTTACCAAGGCATATTCATACAGGTATGTATATGCAACGGCGAATTGATACAACAAAGCAACTTTTTAGGGGATTTTTTCTGTTAAGGTTAATTCTTATAACAGGAATGGAAAAGTGGGTTTTAAATGTTTAATTCAATAAAATTTTATTAAAAAAGTATATGTGTTTGTGGAGCACATTATAAATGGTGCAAGAACAACAAAATATACATTAATTTGATACATTTACAATACAAATTATTTATTGTACTTTTTAATATTACATTTTGTGATATTTTCTATTTGTTTTATTTTTAAATTTTAGGCTATAAGTTCAATGCGATAGCGACAGAATATCAAGGAAAAATTAGTCATCTGATACTAGCTGAGTGAAATGCATTTTCGAAACCAGCTACGGTTTCATCATCAGCACTCTTTTGATCAGGAGCTCAATTCTCGTTCTGTGAAACTGTGAAATGAAAAAGTTTTTGTATAGCAAAGGGTATGGTGGCACCATATTATATTACACACAAAAACTTTTCATTTCATATTTTCATAGAACGATAATTGATACCAATAACTACAAGTGTTGTGAGTAAATATCAACTCTTTAACTCAGTACTGTATTGAAAATCAAAACATTGAATTATCTGTCCCAATTGATTTCATGTTATTATAGCCTTCACACAGTGAACAAGTAAGTGTGATATATTTGGCCATGCCGAATCTTATATACCCTTCACAACGTATAGCCATGCAATAACAATAGTTTGTATCACCATTCATCTCATATGAAATACGTACATACAAGCGATATCGGGGGGCTTCAAAAAGTTGATTTCAACATACGCACGGACAGATCTTAATCGACTCCCCTATTCATAAGCTTTCAGAAAATATATACTTTATGGGGTCGGAAATGAAAATTGTAGAAATTTCACACGGAAAAATGAAAATGGTATTGAAAATGGGCTAAATCGGAATATTAGGAAGAGAGTTATAGCTCGAAAGGCAAGAGTAGGTCGAAAAAACCGTGTCCTTCAAACATCGAATAAAATGGAATTGTGTCCAAACGCATTACCGTAGACTCATGAAACTTCGAATATATATTTCCTGAGTAAAAGCAATATTTTTCCCTGAAAATCATCTAAATCTATGCATTAGGAAGGAGTTATCGATCAAAATGTACGAAAATTTATACCGCACAGTGTATTTTTCGGTATATTTAAAAACAAAAACGTCATTAAAGCAACAAAATTAAATGTACGACTCTGAAATTTTGCACACTTTGCTTTTTGGTGAGAGGCTTTTTTGTAACGGTAAATCAATGTGCCACGCCCACTTTTACGCCCACCTCCCATATAACGTTTTACACAAAATTCATATAATTTCTCTATTAATATAGATTTTGGAATAATAAAAGACTATATGGAAACATCTAGGTTGTACTCATTAGCAAAAGCAACTTTGACACGCCAACTATAATGCCCACTTTTCGCGTTATCTACCGTTAATGAAATTTAAAAGCTCATAAAACCGCCAAAATTATAGGTATGATGATAAAATTTGCTACGTTTATTCCCCTGGGCAATGTCATTATCGTGCCAAAATTAAGGTGCCACGCCCACTTTTACGCCCACCTCCCATATAACGTTTTACCTAAAATTCATATAAAATTTTAGAACAATAAAAGTCTATATTGAAACATCTTAAATGTACTCATTCGCTAAAACATTTTTGACACGCCTACTATAACGCCCACTTTTCACGTTATCTACCGTTAATGAAATTTAAAGCTCATAAAACCGACAAAATTAGAGGTATGATGATGAAATTTTCTACATAATCCTTCTAATCAATGTAATTGTTGTGCCGAAAAGTTTAAGTGACACGCCCACTTTAACGCCTACCTCCCATATAACGGTTTATCTTAAATGCATGTAATTTCTCTATTGACAAAGTTTTTGGGAAAATAAAGGGCTATATTGAAATATCTAAGTTGTATTAATTAGCAGAAACTTTATTGACATGCCTACTTTAACGCCCACTTTCATTGAAAGACTACATTTATAAAAGCATTTTATTAGCATATCGAAGTTATAAAGGGTGGTTTAATTTTAAGGGCCGATGTTGAATTTAAATAAAAACAAATTATTTAGAAAATTATTATTATTTCTTTTTGTAATGATAATATTTGTACGGTTCAATTATGTATTTAACAAAATATCGGCCAAATGGCCCCCCATCCTTGGCGCCACTCCTCTATCTGATGGTCCAAATTTTCAATGACAATGTTGATGCTCAATTGTTGGGCATGATGATGGGCCGAGGTTGACTGCTCTTTTGGCACACTATCGCAAAAAACAGCAATGGTTCCCATTTAACGAACTAAGAAGGCATTCACAGATTTTCTAACATTTTATACAGACCTGTTTTGAAGAAATTTAAATATTTTTTACAATTCTCCCGATTGTGGACGAATTTGAACGATTATGTTGATCAAAAGAATTACGAAGTGCACAAAAAGCATTTTGATTTGAACGCCCATTTTTATAAAAAACCTGAATAACTTTAAAGCGTTGCTCATTTGCGTATCTTTTTACGGATCAAATTGAGTAAGTTTAAGATTGAGAAATGGCAAGTGAAGTGCAGAAAACAAATTTAAAGACTAGGTGTAGTTC
Source organism: Phyto melanocephala (assembly GCA_941918925.1). Lineage (NCBI taxonomy): Eukaryota > Metazoa > Arthropoda > Insecta > Diptera > Rhinophoridae > Phyto > Phyto melanocephala. The sequence continues at coordinate 41,431,940 of OW799234.1, read as the reverse complement.
ACCTTCAACATGGGCCCTTAAAATTTAACCACCCTCTACAAAGAAAGTGATACCTATTTTATTATAAAGAGATTATTCCATAATGATTAACAAAATAATAAATATTGTGCTTTAAATGTACACAAAATTGGTGGTGAGTATAAAAGATTCGGCACAGCCGAATATAGTGCTATTACTTGTTTTTTTATTTTTAATATATTTTTTTTTTGTGTATTTTTTTTTAGAAACATACATACGTAAACTCAATTTATAATTTTACAATGGTATGTTTTTTACATGTATGTACGTATTTTATATGAGATGAATGGTGATACAAACAACTGTTATTGCGTGACTACAGGTTGTGAAGGGTATATAAGATTCGGCACAATCGAATATAGCACTGTTACTTGTTAACTGTGTGAAGGGTATATACATATAGGTTTGTCATTCCGTTTGTAATTTCTACAATTTTTGTTTTCCGACCCCATAAAGTATATATTTTCTGAAAGCTTATGAATAGAGGAGTCGATTAAGCCCTGACCGTCTGCCCGTGTGTTGAAATCAACTTTTAGAAGCAACCATACGTTCCTCAGATCTGTATATGGTATCAATCTCTTGGAAATATCCAGGAATGAATCGCTATTGAAATTCAGCACAATCGCCCGATAACTTTCTGAGATATGAGCAAAAAACCACGACCACCTCGTTTTTCCCAGCTGAGCCAAATTTTTTTTTTTATTTTATATATTATTTATTATATATTTATATTTTATTCGAACTTTTTTCTATATATTAAATTTTAATGTGAACCATTTTTTATTTTGGCTTAAGTTCATTTGTTTCTTTATTTAATTTTATAATTCAAATTAAATTAAATTGTAACCATTTTAGGAATATTCTTTCCAAAAATTATTTCCGATATTAGCCAAGTGGAATGCATTTTCGAAATCAGCTACGATTTCATCATCAGCACTCTTTATCGGTATACTACTATGTAACTTAAAATTCCTATTTATGTTACAATTGAATGAAATTTGAATTAGTGAATCTTAGTATTAATTTTCATATTTTGTTGAATATTTAATTTCACCTATCAAATGACAATTCATAATTCAACATGTTCATATTCTTCTGTATTCGTAATACATTTTCGTTATGCTTTCAATATCCATCCTTTGGCTGGAATTATTGAAAACAAGGTTGTATTTACATTTTCATTTATATAAGTCCATCTAGGTGATAGACACTGAACAATGAATTCTTGAATGTCATTAACACCGTGCCATGTGTGTTATAATTATATATTTATATTTTATTCGAACTTTTTTCTTTTTGGAAAGAATATTCCTAAAATGGTTACAATTTAATTTAATTTGAATTATAAAATTAAATAAAGAAACAAATGAACTTAAGCCAAAATAAAAAATGGTTCACATTAAAATTTAATATATATTATTTATATATATTTTTTGTATTATTTTTTTTTGTATTTATTTTTTAGAAACATACATACGTAAACTCAATTTATAATTTTACAATGGTATGTTTTTTACATGTATGTACGTATTTTATATGAGATGAATGGTGATACAAACAATTGTTATTGCGTGACTACACGTTGTGAAGGGTATATAAGATTCGGCCCAACCGAATATAGCACTGTTACTTGTTCACTGTGTGAAGGGTGTATAGATATAGGTTTGTCATTCCGTTTGTTATTCCTACAATTTTCATTTCCGACCCCATAAAGTATATATTTTCTGAAAGCTCATGAATGGAGGAGACGATTAAGACCTGACAGTCTGTCCGTGTGTTGGTTGAAATCAACTTTTAGAAGCAACTATATGTTCCTTAGACCTGAGTATGGTATCAATCTTTTGAAAATATCCGGGAATGAATCGCTATTGAAATTCAGAACAATCGCCACATAACTTTCTTAGATATGAGCAAAAAACCACGATCACCTCGTTCGTTTCACAATTACAACAACAGCGTACATATATGTGACGCAAAAAATAGAAAGGGACCTAAGGGTAAAACAGGTTTTGTTTAGAAGAGCCATTTTAAAGATTTAAATACGTGTATCTTTGGTGATCCATCACTGAGCATGTTGGTCTTTGGTCTCATTTGAAAGCGACACATCTCGTGACGTTAGGAACGTGTTGGTCAACCTTGAAAACGCCCGTAGGTCGTCCCTACCTCTTGTTTTGTGTAGTTGATTTTTACTGTTTTCTACCTAGCGCACTGTTTTCATGAGTTTGGTAACAATTTTGTTCGCGTTTTTTCGAATCCAGCTGTATTTTCTGAAATTATATATTGTGAATTATAATAAATACTCATTTATAATTCTTTTAAATCGTGAATATCACTCTGTTAGTACGAAAACTTTTTCACATAACCTTATTATGTTATTCGCGAAAATAATTTGTATCTGATAACATTCTTACTGTTTGTTTTAAGATGAAATGGTGGACGAATTCGAAGAAGTAGATTTACTTTATCGCTTCCCTGGTCACGAGGATGATGACGATCACTTCTCAGAATTATCGGATAGCGATTCTGAAGATGATACCGATAATATGTACCTGGATAAATCTGATCTTGATTTACGCGAGGAAAACGTAGTTGCTCGACTGTATGGTTCAAAAATACCTCAGAGTTGTTCAAATCAATGCAATGAAGTGATCCCTAAGAAGATAGCAGTGGATTTTCGTACGTATTTCATGAATTTAGATAAGGAATCCGTGACGATGCAATGCTCAGGTCAAAAGTCGGTGATCGATCGCGAGCTATGAAGAAACGGTACAATTAGATATATACAATGGGAATTAAACGCTACAAAAATCTAATCGAACATTACGACAAAAATGGTGTTCATCCACGCGAGCATGGCATGACGAATAAAATTAATCGTACAGATACTTTAACTACTTTAGAAAAAAAGAAATTGTTTCATTTATCTGCCGTTTTGCTGAAACTGTTGCTATCACTTTACCTGGACGTCAACCAAATCATCGTGATTATCGTTTATTGAAACTGTCAACTACTGAAAGTAAGACTTCTGTTTACACTAGATACACCAACAGCGTCGAATCGGGTGGTAAAATCATAAAACTTCGCACTTTCCAAGCGCTGTTTAAGAAATATTGTCCCCACATCGTCACTATGAAGCCGGCATAGGATTTGTGCGAATCGTGTCGAAATCTTGCAAAAGATGCTGTTAATACAGTAAACGTTACTGAAGTTGAAAAAGAAGCAGCATTGAAGGTGTATTCTGATCATTTGCAATCTGCCAGCACTCAGCGAGATTACTATAACGACTTGAGAACATTAGTCAAGCCTGAACCAAATGCCATGTATCCAGGTATTCCAGAGGAGGATTATCTAGTAATATCTGCGGATTATACTCAAAATGTTAGCTTTCCGTCGGGTCCATAGCAAATAGGAACTGCATACTTTAAATCAGGTCGCAAAGCAGCAATTTTCAGAATTACAAACGAACATCAAAATGTTCAACACATCTTCTGTATTGACAAAAGCGATTCTATTGGAAAAGGTCCGAATTCAGTAATATCAATGCTTGATTACTACCTACGAGAAGTACATTCAACTAAAAAACTAGTGATATTCGCTAAAATCTGTGTTTCACAAAATAAAAACAATGCGATGATATGATATTTACAACACCTTGTCGATACTTCCAGATGTGAGTCAGTTGAATTGAACTTTTTGTTAACCGGACATACAAAGTTTTCACCTAATCGTTTATTCGGAGTTTTCAAATCAAAATATGCCTAAACTAATGTCGGTTGCTTCATGGATGTAATTGATTGTGTTAGAAAATCATCTCGTAATGGATTTAATGTTCCTGTACCTATTCGACTTACAAACTCAAGTGAGACTGCTGTTGAGTGGAGAAAATGGGACGAATACTTCTCCACTAAATATAAAACTTTGGTTAGAATATCGAAGTATCATCACTTTGTATTTATTGCTCAGTCACCAGTGCAATGTAAACTGTTTGTGAATTCAGCCAGCATAAATGAATACATACATCTGAGTAACAATACCAGTTTCGATGACAAGCCAATTATAATTCCGTCACCAGGGTTATCGATGAAGCGTCAATGGTACTTGTATAAAGAGATCCGGGGTTTATGTTTTGACGATTCAAAAATGATTCGGTTGCTCCTCTTCCTTTGGTCTCTGGAAATGGAAACGAAGAGGAGAAATCGGAGGAAGTGGACAATCCTCAAGAAGTGGAGGCAGCAGACGTTAAGCAGAAATCGAAAAAAATAAAGGACCGGTACCGTCAAGTTCTAAGGAACCAATTCGCCGTCGATTAAAATGATTTTTCTACTTTTTTAAATTGTTCATAAGGAAAAAAATAAATTTTTTGTAGTTTCGTAAAATCAAGTTATTTTGTTAATTTAGTAGGGGAAAAATTAAAATAAATAAATTTTACCGTTAGGTCCCTTTCTATTTGCGCTTACAATCGTCGACTTCACTTTTATAAAACGCGCATATCTCTGGGAAGGAAAACTTTTGGGGCATGGGATCAGTCTCATTCGATGCTCAGATATTGTCCACATCAAAAAAAAAAAAGAAAAGTGTAAATTGTTTTTTTTTACCCTTAGGTCCCTTTCTCTATGAATCCCAGCTGAGCCAAAAAAAAATTTTTTATTTTATTTAATTTTATACATATAAGTTATTTATATTTTTATTATTTTTTTTTCTTTTTTTTATATTTTTTTAAAAAAATTTTTTTTTGTAAGTTTCTTTTTTTTGGAAACACATACGTAAACTCAATTTATAATTTTGCAATGGGATGTTTTTATATATGTATGTTTTTTACATGTAGTATGTACGTATTTGACAATTGTTATTGCATGACTACACGTTGTGAAGGGTATATAAGATTCGGCACAGCCGAATATAGCACTCTTGTTCAATATTTATATTTTTAGTGAAATGCGTATATACCAGCTTAAACCCAACAACCAAATAAATATTACGATTATTATTATGAAAAATGAAAATATAAAACATAAATTAAATATACATATACATTACAATTACTTAAATCACTTCTTGGCCAAATTTGGTGAGAGGAATTATGTTAAAAGTTGGAAAACAGGACATTATAGAGGACGGTTTTGGCTACCTTACGTCATATTCAGTTTCCTTAATTAGTTGGAAAATGGGTCATGGAAGAGGAAGGTGTTTTCTCATAGGTATTCAGTTTTTTTGGCACATCGATTATTTGAACCCAATTCAACAAACAGGGATTTGATTGACTTTTATACAAACAGTTTTTTGAAAAAGTTGTTCTGGAAAAAAGTATAATGGAAAAAACTGGATATGAGGTAATGTAGCCAATACCGTCCTTTTTTTGCTTCTTGTTTTCTACCTATAGAACTGCACTAGAAACTGGGCGTTAAAGTAGGCGTGGTAAAAAAAGTATTCTATTAATCATACCAGAGGCTTAGTTATATTATGTAAAAATTTTAAGAAGATCTGTCCAGCAGTATGACCTACCTGTAGAGGGTGAAAAAAGGCGTGGCGTTGAGGTATATTAAAAAAATATATTGTTGACCGATTCTCAGATCTACCCGATATGCACACAAAATTTCATTAATATCGGTCGGGCCATTTCGGTGGAGTTTAATCAGAAACACCACTACACGAGAATTTTATATAGTAGATAAATATACATAAATATTTTTTTAATTTAATTATTAAAAATTTATATATCAAGAATATAAAATAGTATTTTTTTTTGTAAATAGAGACGAAGCACATTAGGGTGAATGGTGTATAAAATGGCGATTAAGTAATAAAAGTCGTAATATTAAACTGTTGTTATTGTTTATTGTTGAATATTAATAAATACATAAAAACCTAACATTTAAAGAAAAGCAGCACGATAGTATTAGAAAATTTATTGGAAGACTTCAAAATAAAATTGAAAGTATAACTGAGCGATTTTGTAAACAAATATTCTAAATGTAATACAGCTAAAAAAAAGTTTTAATAAATTATTTTATATAAATAAAGAAAATTTAGATGGTAACAAATTAAATGACGACTGTAATCTAAATTCCACTAATAACAGTGAATCAGATTTTATATCGGAAAAACGTAAAAATGTTTTCAAGTCCTTTCGAAGTTACAGATAATAGTTAAGACGTTTTAGGGTTTGAAAGTTATCTGATTCCAAAGAACAAATTTTTATTGTAAATTATATGTAAACCCTAATTTGATTTTTAAAGTAAAAGATGACAGAAACTAAAACTAAGTAGAAATAAATTTGTAATAGATGTTATACGTCAAGAATAAATAAAAATAAATAATGATGTGTTGTATTGTATTTATCATTTCTTAATTTGAAAAATATTTAGTTTCTGGTTTGTTAGCTTATGGATATTGTACTTTTCCTGATTGTTACAACTATCGTTTAAAAATAAACTTCGACGGATCAGTTTCCGTTTATAGAACTGGTGAAATATTTTACGGAAGTGGTCAAAAACGTGTTGCCCAGATTCGTGGCGAAAAACGGACAGTTATAAAAAATATTTAACCTTAGCCCTCCTGAGACGGGTACCCCGGTACCCGAACATACTTTATAGTTGAATTTTACTTAAGCAAAATTAAATACAAATTTGAGGTTCCGCAAGTTCTTTTAGATAAAGATTTAATATAGTTCTTTCCCATCTAAATTACTCTTAGTTTATTTAGGTTGGTTCTGGAGCCACCCAAAGTTAAATAGTCCTTTCCCTCCTGATAAGGGTACCCGGGTACCCCTTAATAACTATTTACATTTGGTATTAAAAAAGTAAAAATTTATAATTTTCATATGTTTTATTGGTATTTGGTATTTTATTGTATTTGTAAAAAAAAACTTTGTACTAGTAATGTTGCATACAAAAATAATGAAAAATTGAATTTAATGCAGTGTGGAGCAATAATTTTGCTATGTATATTGCACATTGGCCGTTAACAACCAATGCATATTTTGCGATCACATTTTGGATCAGAAGTCACGCAAAAGTAGCAGCCACCATTTAGTTGCAACAGTCACGTTTTATCCCGCTTATTTGTATCCGATGGTTCAGTATGGTTTTATTTGTAATTAACTCGATAGCTACCCGGACGTTAACGTATCGTATTATTCGATTATCATTACCTCTCTAGTTCATATTTATAGTTGCTAACTCCATGCCAAGTGAAGTCAAAAATCCCCGGCGAGAGCATCGATTTTTTGACGTTTGGATAGATAATACACAAAATGCACCTAACGCAGCCAAGTCAATTATTTCAAAAAAGAAAATAGCCAATAGCCATATATTCGTTTTTTCTTTGGTGCTATATTTATACGCCATCTAACATCAAATTCGCCTTCTGTTTCATTGTAGAAGTCAATTATTTCCTGTTTTTCATTTAAAGCTGGCTCCCCTCGAGTATAATACAATGTTGAAGGAAAGAAAACAGTATTCATAGTATTGGTCACAACTGACAATAAGGTCAACCGATATCGCCGGTTAGGCCTAGACATAGCCGTGTTGTAATGTAGGCTTTGTTTTGTGGAAGAATACTGATGAGTCTTATTCCTCTCATTGTAGCCGAATGACCAAAGAGAGTGAAGTACAGTAAAAAAATTAAGTATAAAAATCAACTAGATCTATAACGATTATTTCTCCTAGGCTTACCAGTCACACAGTCACTGTGTTACATTACCAAATTTTTAAATTATATATTTAGCTGGTTTTAAGAGAATATATTGAGTAAATATATTTCTGCCTCTAAATGGAAAAAAAACGGTTCCTCTACTGTCACATTTTCACCTGGAAAATAGATTTTGCTTCACTATATTCTAAATATCTCAGATATCAGCAGCTTTTTCTATTTGAGTGGGTGACAATCTTGTAAATACATCGTCGAAACGTATTACGCTTCTTAATGATACTTTGTGTTAAAGGTGATTATAAATTTCCCCAAAGATTGGAGGAAAATCATCACTGACATCATTAATAACATTCCAATAAAAGCATCAATTATTTTCATGGAAATTAAACGAAACTAGCCAGGTCTTAATTTTAAGTATTAAATATCTGCAGATTGAAATTTAATGCTATTTTATTGCCTTTTTTGTTGCTATGTCTCATGATTTCAATTTTTATATTTTCTGATAAAAATATATCGAATAATAAAGACTCCCATGCTATGTTTTCCCTTATTTTAGGGCTGGCGGATGGTTCGAATACCCAAGTGCAAGACGTTTACCCTACACCGAAAGAATTTATATTTAAATGCATACGGGTACCCGGGTACCCTTGTCAGGCGTCTTCGTATATAAATGTTATCAGTATGGTTAGGGTTAAAAAAACCAAGTGCTTACAATTTTAGAAATGAAAAATTCTTGAAGCTTCTGATGAAGTAGCAGAAGCTGGGAATTTCCAGGAAATTCAAAAGTTGACCCACATATTTTGAAATATGCAAATTACACCATACATATTGATGCAACTGGACAATTTAAATGATGAAATGGTCAAAATATTTCTGATTATCTAACAGCATACCTTAATTATCTTGAAAATCCTAAATTTAAGTTAAATTTATTGAGACTTTATTATTTTCATATTACAAGATTAACAAACAAAACAAAATGTTAATAGAATACTTAAAACTATACCGTATTATTTTAATTACATAAGTTCTTAATGATTATGCGACTAGCTTATCGAAATTTGACAAAATTAATTATTTAAATATTAAAAAATAACTTTCATGACAATTCATAAACAATGTTTGCTCCTGGCATTTTACCAAATTAGTAGAGTAATATCTACATTTAATAAACTTAATACTGAAAATACTAAAGTAAACGTAAAGCCTAAAGTCATCATGCAGTGGTATAGAGCACATTATATTCATATTGTTTGCAAAGACTTACAGCTATATGCATAAAAAGTAGTTATTTTATGGTTATAGTGTACAATAGTTATTAAACTCTTTTTGTGTTATAAACCACTAATAAGAATTTGTATTTATAAACGTACAATAAACCTTTTATAGTTATTAAATGTCTGTAGTGATTTTATTAGTATGTATGGCAACGCTTTTTATATTTAGTTGTCATTTTATTGTTAGTGGTGCTTATAACCAAGAATGATTAAATAAAGATTACGCCATCACGCAGCCATAAAAAAACATTTCTGCGCATGTAGGAATTCTGACGTCACTCAAGCTGTGTTTTCATTGGCTAATAAAATCCAGGGTATCAATTCTCGTTCTATGAAACTATGAAATGAAAAAATTTTGTGTGTAATATCATATGGTGCCAACATATCCTTTGCTATACAAAAACTTTTGCATTTCACAGTTTCACAGAACGAGAATTGAACCCCAGCTGTATAACTAATTATGTTTGTGTAAAAACATGACAGTGGGACAAACTATTATTTTTCTAACTAAATGTTTTAAAAGCAAACAAATTCTTTGTATATATACATATAAATATATGTTCATTATTTTTATAACAATATTTCACTATTAATTTTATACCTAAAATTCATTTTGTTATTTTATCAAATTTTCTTTCTCGCTTATAAGTATTTTCAGCGATTTCGGCATTTAGTTTCCTAATTCTAAAATACATTCGACACATAAAAAAAGTTTTTTTACGCCTTCACTGGCTTCAATTTATTTTGCTTCCAACAATTGCTTTTGTAAATATCCGCTTGAAAGTAATAATTTGTTACCATTTATTTTAAAAATATGGTGTAAGTCTGGAGTCGATATTCTTCCAAATCAGTCGGCCTTGGAGCATTTTCCGCGACCAATTTTTCTTCAAAACTATTTGGAATATCATTTTGCTTTTCAGTTTCACGTAGTCCTTCATATACATTTGCAACTTTAGTTTCATTAGCAGTTTTCGTTTCACTTTCAATAGCACTATAAAGACGGAACTGTATGGGATTTTAAAATTTTTGCACGCCATTTGCTAAATTCTATTCATAATGCCTTAGTAATGTACTGCAAGAATTAATTTTGTTTTAACTTACCCATTTCAAATTTCAAGTTTCTTTCAAAATCTTCTTGCTTGAAATGTAAAGCACAAATTTTTTGTTTATCCACATTTACAGGCTTCACTCGTTTGCAAAATATTACCCATAACTTCCTTCGAGCTTTATGTTTTGGAAAATTGTAAAATGATACAGCTGTTTGAAAACACAAACTTTTTATTAAATATACGCAAATTATTAGTTTATAATAGTTTTTTTAAAGCTTAAGGTCTTTTCAATAATAAAAATTTTTTTTGGTTTTATTTTATATTATTTGATCAATATTTCGCTACCTCTTTGTGTAGCATCATCAGGATACGTATCCTAATCCCTTTATAAGTTATATTTAAATCCAACAACCAAATAAATATAATTGAAAAATTATGGGAGCATATCCTAAATAATTTAGTAAATTAACTAAAATAAAGATTTTATTTTTCGGTTGCCCTTATAAGCATTTAGTGTTAACCAACGGTTAGCCAAATGCTAAAGGCATTAGAAAAATAAATATATTAGAAAAATAAAATAAATTAAAATTGAAAAATTGTTGGTTGGGTTTTTGAAAAAGTTTTTTATAGTTTTTTTGTTTTATTTTTGAATTCTCATTTTGTTAATGAGAATTTAAAAATATAACTTATAAAAATTTTAAACTTTTTCAAGGATTTGGGTAAAGGTTTACTGATGATCTGGCATAAGCACCAGTGAAATGCATATAAACCAGCTTAAACCCAACAACCAAATAAATATAATTGAAAAATTATGGGAGCATATCTTAAATAATTTAGTAAATTAACTAAAATAAAGATTTTATTTTTCGGTTGCCCTTATAAGCATTTAGTGTTAACCAACGGTTAGCCAAATGCTAAAGGGTTTAGAAAAATAAAATAAATTAAAATTGAAAAATTGTTGGTTGGGTTTTTGAAAAAGTTTTTTATAGTTTTTTTGTTTTATTTTTGAATTATCATTTTGTTAATGAGAATTTAAAAATATAACTTATAAAAATTTTAAACTTTTTCAAGAATTTGGGTAAAGGTTTACTGATGATCTGGCATAAGCACCAGTGAAATGCATATAAACCAGCTTAAACCCAACAACCAAATAAATATAATTGAAAAATTATGGGAGCATATCTTAAATAATTTAGTAAATTAACTAAAATATAGATTTTATTTTTCGGTTGCCCTTATAAGCATTTAGTGTTAACCAACGGTTAGCCAAATGCTAAAGGGTTTAGAAAAATAAAATAAATTAAAATTGAAAAATTGTTGGTTGGGTTTTTGAAAAAGTTTTTTATAGTTTTTTTGTTTTATTTTTGAATTATCATTTTGTTAATGAGAATTTAAAAATATAACTTATAAAAATTTTAAACTTTTTCAAGAATTTGGGTAAAGGTTTACTGATGATCTGGCATAAGCACCAGTGAAATGCATATAAACCAGCTTAAACCCAACAACCAAATAAATATAATTGAAAAATTATGGGAGCATATCCTAAATAATTTAGTAAATTAACTAAAATAAAGATTTTATTTTTCGGTTGCCCTTATAAGCATTTAGTGTTAACCAACGGTTAGCCAAATGCTAAAGGGATTAGAAAAATAAAATAAATTAAAATTGAAAAATTGTTGGTTGGGTTTTTGAAAAAGTTTTTTATAGTTTTTTTGTTTTATTTTTGAATTCTCATTTTGTTAATAGGAGTTCCTAAATTATTGAACCCAGAGGACTTTAAGGTGGAATATATGGTAAGTTTTAACATCAAATCCAATCATCTCTCGCTAAATTTGTGTCGACTTATAACCATTTTCTTTTCTGTGGTACTAAGAACACCGAAAAGAATTTGAATTAATCAACAGAATAGTTTATTAATCTTATTTAAAAAAAATCAATTTTTTATTTTCAGAATCAAGAAACAAAAAACAAAGTTTGTATAAAAAGACAGCGAGGTGAAAATTGGAGTGAAGTGGACAAGGTAAGCCCTACAATGTCATGAACATGATTCTTTTTAAATTAATATTTTTCAGGAGTTATTAAAAGAATTAATAAAGAAGAGAGTAAAGGACGTTGAAAACAAAAATACGGATACAAATACTAATCAAGCTAAGAAAAAAGCTATACTGAAAAATTACTTTAAGAAAATGTGTGGTTTTATTTTATATTCTTATAGCTTTAATAGTCTTTGCTCATGCAACAAACGGACTATATATCAACTTAGGTCGCAGTGGTCCACAATTAAGATGCAGGCAAAAAAAGAAATGCGGGATTATCGCGCAAAGTCAAAACAAACTGGAGGAGGACTACCGCCAACAGAAGTAACTCTCTCTGGTAGTGACATAAGTGTGTGGCTACCAAATAAATTCGTAGTTGACACAAACGAGTTTGATTCAGATGTGATTTTTTTAAAAGTAGGCTTATTTCTTGTTTTTTGAAGCTAAATGTATTTCTATAAGGGATTTATTTATTTACAGGACGACGAAATATCTAATGACAACTGCGAAACAGTTCTGGTAAGTAGCTTTGATGATGGAAAAAATCAATTTAAGGAAGCAGAACTAATTGTAGAAGAAAAATTACCCCAGGCAAAAAAAAAAAAGGTTCGTAAAAAATGATTGTCGTACGAAAAAGAAAAAATAACCTTTTTTTTAGAAATTATCTCCGGAAAAAAGCAGCGCTGCCGACGACAGCATTTCGAAAATTGCAATTACTGATGTCGAATGTAGAAATTGAAGTAGAAAAAAAGAAAATGAGAAACCTTGATTTGGAATACGAGCTTATTCGAGCTCGACTTAATTTTTATAAGAAAAAGTCTTTAGGTATGTATTTTTTAATTAGATTTAAATAAGTAATAGCCGTGTTCAATTAATTAATTACCAGAAACTAGAAATGAAAGACTAAAACCTATATTTAAAGTTATGATAATTCTTAGTAGTAAAACGATATTAATGTTTAGTCAACTGTTTGTTGCGTAAAGAAACTTTTGTGTATGAAAACAAGCAAAACATTTTGGATATCTTTCATGAAATTATATAAACTTTTTAAATGTTTTAATTGTTTTGTTCATAAGCAAACCTAAAACAAATGCAGCATATACATACATATTGCGTGATTGACACAATCTTTCTCACTGTTCTTTTTTGTTTTACTCACTGCAAAGAACAAAGCAAAACAAATTCAATTGTTTTGTTTATTTTCATACCCTGATTTAATTATAGAGTAAAACCCTTTTCAAACGAACTGCAGTTTTACACCATTATTTTAGGTATTAATAATTTACTTTTTTTTCCAGATAGTGATATTTAAGCAAGAATAACATTTTTGAATTGTTTTGCGTTTCGTTTTATGTTTAATAGCAAGTCTGCACCTGATTTTTTTAGTACACACCAATATATTGTTCTTTTTATGAATTTTTAATAATAAATGTACCTACAATAAGTACGTAATAATACAAATATTGAATAAACAGAAATTATAACAGAAATTTTGTCTTTTATTTCTTCTCTTTTTTAAATGGATGTTTATAAAATTTGGTTGTACAAAGATAATTGTTTTATTAAAAATTGTTTTGTATAAAAGATTTCAAAAGAATTTTTGCTCTTCCTTCAAAAGTATTTGAATAAGCTGGATTTTGAATTATATTTATTTGGCTCCGTATATTTTCATCAATATCATCTGAAAAAATTAAAGAAATTGCAGGTCATTTTAAAAATATTAAGGTTTAATAGAAATCGAAACGTCTCTAACAGGTGTGTTTATTTGTTATTTATTTGTTTAGTACAACTTGGGTATAACGGGGGAAAAAAAATCATTAAAGAATCGTTATATTTATGGCAAAATATACTTATATTGTTAATATGAATATTTACTTCTAAACTTTTGGAATCGTTTGAACATCATCTACATATCGCACTTGATCAACAAGAGGGTATTAACTCAAAATTTTTAAAATATCACTTTTTTCAAGAAATCGGCAAACAGCATCAATATCTATCTACTGTAAAAATTTCAACGTATTCCGTTTACTCTTTCATCTCGAAAACCACTTTTGAGACCATATTCATGATAATGTAGTGATTACCTTTATTTCAACAAAAAGGTATTATTTCGAGTTAATACAAAAGTTGAAATAGGTAAGAATCGTATATTTTCATAAAAAAGGTATTATTTTGATTTGAGCCTTTATTTATGTTAAAAATAATCAAACTGTTTTATTTATATTTGGTTGTATTTTGAGTTGATACTATTTTTTTGATAAAATTTGTTTTATTCTATAATTTTAATTCAAAATGTGACTCTTTTTATGAAAAAATGGTTCAAATTTTTTTTGAGTTGTGACCCTTTTCATGAAAAAATGGTGTTAACTCAAAAAATAGATTTTTTTTTGCAATGATTGGTAAAATTTAAAACAAAAACAATGTATATATATATTTTCAAATGGAATTTGCTTCCTATGGTATATTTGAATTTTTAAATTCTGTTAAAATGTTGCCACAAACAGTTTTTTGACTCTACTGAAAATTCAAAAATTTTGAGTTAATACCCTCTTGTTGATCAAGTGCGATATGTATTTATGTATGAAATCAATTTTAAGTTTACTTGTATCCCTCTGCACTGTCATTTATTTTTATTTACACGAATATTTACCTGGAAGTGAATCATTCTCCTCTATTGCAATGTTCTGAAGTACAGCTAGTTGCAATGTGTGCAACGTTGTATTTTTCTTCTTTCTCATTTTGTGGTTGAAGTAAAGGAGTAAATAAGTAGGAAGTTAATTTGTAACCAGAGTCCCCAAGTAATCTACCCTTAAACTCGCCATAAAAATTCTACAGTCATGGGTACTTCCTCTCCATCTCGCTACAATATCACGAATTTTCAAGTGTGCATCACAAATTACCTGATTTTTACAGTTTTTTAAAACTTTGGAAGGAATTAGTATTAAAAATTTTGTCACCTGCACATTCAGTGAATAATACCCCTTCCTGTTTATGTAATACTGAGCCAGATCACCACCAGTTTTTTTAATCCTAATATGTGTTCCATCAATTGCTCCGATCACCCCAGGAAAGTTTCGGATTGCTTTAAAATCTTTCATTGTGCAAGCCTCCTCTTCGAGCGATGATGGCATTGTAATAATATTTTTACCATGGCGAGCTAAAGCACGAGCCACTCTGTTACATATCCTTGATACAGTTGGCTGTGTGAGACCATGAAGGTCACCAGCGTCATCTTGAAACTTCAAAAATATAAATATGGATCTGTTATGAAAATCACTCATCTATCGCATTCGATGCGCAGTCAGTTTGAAGAAGGAAAAAATAATAAAATGGAAAATGTTCTAAAATACAATTAGCAAATATTGTATTTGTCTTTACAGCAAAAACAATCATTTTTGACTGATTTTAATCAGCATCGCAAAACTAATACCTATCAGATATAACTACTAGTTCTAACATAAATGATTTTGCTTACCTCTCCACGACCCCAACAACGCAAGGCAACCATAACCTGAAGTTCCGCAGAAGTTCCACATCCTCTGTTGTCTAACGAAACGTCTTTTCTTATTAAATCAACTATTTTTTTTACCGTTAGCTTACTAAAGCGATATTTTAATTTAAATTGGTTGTCTGGAATAGAAAATGGATTAATCCTTTTCTTATAAATCTTCGTTGAGTGCCTGTTTGAGATTTGTACTATAGTTTCTGTAAAATTGGAAAATTGATATGTAGTTAATAGAACATTTTTTTAGTTGGTTTATTTACCTATTCGACGGATTGAATTTGTTGCATCCATAGCTAGTTTTTAATGTTATTAACAAATTTAATAGTTTTTTTTGGATTTTTACAAAAAAGTTTTTTAACAAATTTCCACAAAATGTCAGTACATATACATATGTCACAAAAATATAAAAAAAAAACAAAATTTTATTTTATTTTTTGTTTATAGAAGGGTAAAACCGATAATAAATTTATTCAAATTTATAATTGGTTTATTAAGTGTTTTAGCACTATTTATCACTTTTGAATACAGTTTTATAAAAATTTTCATATTACAGGTTTATAAAGCTGTTTAAAATTTTATGAATACAGCTGTTAAAATATAAAAGAATTTGCGGTAAAATAAATAACAAATTTTAAGACATACAAAAACAACTAATAAGAAGTTATGTGTACCAAAAATTCAATTGGAAAGAAACAGCTATTGTGCAAAATATAATATGCATCAACATTTGTATTTTTGTTTGGAATGAAAAAAAATTGTTCTAATGAAATAAGAAGAAACAACAGAAATCATAATTTTTCCGAGAATTTGAAATAATAAGAGAAAAAGCGATCCATGCCGATGTAAGGTATGCTTTTTGTTTTTTTTTTTAATAACTTTTGCTAATATGTATAAATATAGGAAAAAAATAAATATATAAAAAAATTTGATTTAATACATAATTCAAATGTTAAACCTTTTTTTATTAAATTCATATTATTACTGTTCATTCAATTTGATATTTTCTTTTTCTTTCTTTTTGTATTATGATTGCTAATAACTAAAATATTTAGTATTTTGTTTTAACATTTTCATGGCTTAAAACAAAAATGACGGCATAAAGTATTCTCATATTTGTGGCCTCGTCTGTTAGCGTATAAATGGCAATCATAACGAAAGATACAAATTACTATGCATAATTTTGTTAACGCCGTTGTCAAAAAATCTTATACTCCGATACATAACCTGGTTACCGCGTGGAAATTTCGTTAAATAGAATTTTCGAGTATGAAAATACCGTAAACCTAGGTTTTATAAGACGAAATCGTCAAAAGTAAAATTATTTTCAATCCAGCTTTGAATCCGAACAGACAAAAAAGTTGTGATACTAAGTGTGTATTTTTTTATTTTAACCCTATTTTTTTAAAAGTGCATTTAAATAAATTAATCAGAAAAATTACAAGTATATAAAAGTTTAGTTTAGTTATACTTTGATTATTAAACTCCATATCAACCTACATCACCAGGTAATAGAGAATATAATTTTTCTACATTATGATTTTTTTTAAAACATATTTTTTTAATAGAGTTCTTGCGAAGAGAAATTATTTTTTTACAACTTTGCACTCCAAGTTACTTGGAGGAGCTTCCATTGAGACTAAAATAGTGCCACATGACAGTGTTACAGTTCCCAACCTTGAGGTAATTTTTAAAATGATAAAAAAAAAGAAAAAAAGAAACTTAAATTTTGTCATAGAAAGTTTGTTTCATATACGCCTTAACATAAAAAATTTTTTTTGTTGCTAGGAAATTGTTGTAAAGTTAATTAGTTGCCATCACTGTACCCAGAAATTCGAAGAATTGGTAAAAAGCCAAAAATCTCAGCAATAAATTAATTTGTAAAATTGAATCGCAACAACAAATTCTGAAGCTGAGGTCAAAAAGTACATTAGCAACACGTGTCTAGAGTGATCTGCAGCTTTTGTGATACCGATTTGGCACATGCAAATCAGTTGTGCTAGTGAAAAAATATAAGAAGGAACAAATTAAGCATTAATATCTGTCAATAAAATAATTAATATTGTACAAAAATTTATTAAAAAACGTAAGAATATAAAAGTAAATTAGTGGCCATAAGT
The DNA here is from genome assembly GCA_941918925.1 of Phyto melanocephala. Lineage (NCBI taxonomy): Eukaryota > Metazoa > Arthropoda > Insecta > Diptera > Rhinophoridae > Phyto > Phyto melanocephala. The sequence continues at coordinate 41,414,285 of OW799234.1, read as the reverse complement.
TCCTAAAAGAAAAAATTGTTTATAGCCGACAACGACAACAGCAAAAATCGACAAGTGTTTCATCATCATTATTGATAGAAAAAGTGTAAATTCTGTATAAAATTTAATTTAATTTTTTTTGCTTTACTAAAATTAAACATTAACGTGCCAAAAACAGAAAAAAAATAACAAAATGTAAAAAGAATTATTTGCAATCTTTTTTCTCTATTATTAATTTTTTTTTCTCTTAAACTTCATAAAAATATTACAACAACAATAACAAATGTAAATAATATAAAGTAAATACTCAAATCTATATTACCCAATAATTTGCTTAAGTCTATTGGCACGATAAAGTTTAATTATAGTATGCTTATTTAGTTTTGTAAAATTTATTTTCATTTTTTTTACCACTAGATTACTAAGTTAATTGTAAGCCTAGTTTTGGAATACCCTTTTGCAGATGTATGTATGTTTAAACGTATGTAACCTTAACAAAAGATAAGCAAAATAATTTTTAATAGCATCAACAATAACAACAGCAATTGAAGAGGCCTTTTCAACAGCTGCAGTTGTCAACATGCTCTTAGGTAAGTCAAATTAAACATTTGTTTATATACATGTATATTTAGTTATTTAAGATCTCTTGCTTATTTTAAAATTTCAATATACATTTCTCTTGATACATTAAGAAACAACAACCTATAGGTTTACAACATGTTTAGCTACATTAAATGCTTGAATATCTGAGAAATTGATTGTTTTTGTTAGGAACTTGAGGTTGTTGTTTCTTGATGCGCTATTCATATCAGTTAAGTAATATGCGACTTTGCCTCGGTTAAAATACGTTACATATATATATATCTTTTTTTTATTTTTTACGATCATATTTTAATAATACTAGATTATCTGTTACAATTTTTTTTCTTTCGTATTTCATATCAAAAATCATAATAGTTTTCTTTCACTAGCTATGGTAACCTTTCCTAATGTTTTTATTTATATGATTAAGTTAAGTGTTAGCTGAATAAAATTGAATTTATAAGATGGAGAGATAAGATCTTTAAAGTTTTCTTGCTGATGTAATAGACATAGGATAGTTTGACAGTGGGATCTTGACTTAATAATTACACGTCGTCAAGATACAAGGTTGGGTGGGTCAAGAGACGTTTTGCTCTCCACTACCACCATGGAGAGAACGTAAATTCTTACAAGTTTTGATAGTTGACTTAGTTTTCGTTTCTGTTTAGTATTGGTTGATCTTAATTGGGGATTTGTTTTGTCATCGTTTCTTTTTCCAGATCAACGCCCGGTCCTTTTTTTTTATTATTCATACTTTCAGGGAGTCTATAATATTATTTATGTATAATGATTCCTAGTTGGTAAAATAGATTTAAGAGAACAAGAATCCCCCTACCCGACTGATCGCTAGCCCAGTCAATGGCTCCCGTTAGATCTCTTTATCTAGGATAACAACAGTAACCAACAGGGGATGATAGTAGTCAACTGCATCCCTTTACAAATTTGTTCATTACATAAATTGGCGCCCAACGTGGGGCCCGAGAGGATTTACTCTATATTAGTTTAATATGTATAGTAGATTTTCTTATCTCTATCTCAACAAAATTTTTTTTTAATATAAATTTCAATTACATACAATAATATTGTTTTTATGTATAATTGAAATCTAAGTCTCGAATAATTTTTAGAATTATTTGGATTTCAATTATCTGATGGTTTCAATGTCGGATACATTGACCAATAATAAACTATTAATCCTTTCGTTTCTAGATGAACATTGTACATAGAAATTATAATTTTTGTAATAGTTTGGAAAGTTTTTGGGCATTATTCACTAAATGAAACTCGGTTTTCGATATTTTGATTTTTCCCTGGATCTACAATATACTTGCTGCTTTGCGATTTATTGTCCGGTTAAATCAGTTTAGTTCGATTTGTGTGTTAATTTGTATACTGGGTTTGTTTAATTTTCTGAATAGGCCTAAATGCTTTTTTAACTCCATAGTCAAATTTGTTTACCTGTCAACTATCTAAAGCTTGTTATATTACTACCTTGTCGATCACATCATTAAATGCAAGAAAACAGAAATTTGATTGAAATTTAATTTGCAATAGTAAATCGTTTTTTTTTTGGTATTGATTTTATAAAGTTTTTTTTCAAATCACCGTTTCAATTTTCGTATGGTTCAGTATTTTTGATATCTATAATTTCTATTTAACATTTATCTAGTGTTGTAAGATATTTTAGTATAACTATATGGTCGTACCATTATCACAGTATTTTAGTTTGATTTGAACTCGGTTCTAAAGGTTCTTTAGCTGTCCTAAAAGCACAATATATTATATTGTATTGTCATTTTTTTTTTGGATTGCCGTAAAATCCATATAAAGCTTTTCGTATTTTTTTCAATTGTCGTTGCCGCTGTTTGCATATTCCTAACTTGGGAACTATATACCTATATATATATATATATGTATTTACATATTTATATTTTTTCTTGCGCTAGTAAAAAAAAAATAAAATAAAAACAATTTTGTAATATAATATCCTGTAATTATATTGAATTTTTTACGTCAATACAAAAAGCTTTTTTTTATTAAAACACATAATTTTTTTTCTGTATTTTGTAATTATTTCGAAACCGTCTTATACATACATATATTGCAATAAAATAGGGTTTCTTTAGGTTTTCTCTCGTATTTAAAAATTTTTTGGTAAATATTCTCTTTATCAGCCTTTTCTTTATATAGTAAATATTGGAGCCTAAGGCTTGGTCAATATTATTGTATATATAAAACTAAACCGCACATTTTTACAAAATTTTTGGTCACTTGCTGTTATTTCTATTCCGATTCTTTGAGTGCTTATACATTTTTTTTTCAAACATGATGGAACGATCACCTCCACCAACGCCGTCGCAACCTTCGGTAGAAAATGTGTTCCTTAATGATTCTGTTTGTGAACTTTGTAGTGAGAAAATGGCAGTCGGTCAGGAATGTCTAATTATTTCTACATGCCATCATGCTTTTCATAGTAGTTGCATTGAAACACACTTGTCTAAATCGGCAGAATGTCCTTCCTGCAAGAGAGCTTGCACATTAGCCGAATTAAAAACAATTACCATTCAAAAACCTTCTCAAGGTTGTGAGAAAGTTAAAAATGCCAACCGTGGTAGATCCCGTGGTGCAATTTCGAAACAGTACAACACCCGTAGCCAAGCAAGCATCGTGCGAAATGAGTCACCACAACATTTATCTACAAATACGTCAAACCTTAATAATAGATGGTAAGATTCACTTCTAGAGGAGGGAAATATAGCTCCTCTGAATAATTACCCTTCCCCTCAGACCCACAGACAACAGGGTAATCCTAGAATGGGTACAAGCAATAATTCTCGAAACAATGATTATTCTCAACTAAATTTTGTTATTGAAAATACAGTAACCCGTTTGTTACAAAATTTAAATGTCATACAAAATTTGCCAAATAGTGCAAATAATATGAATCGACCACCACCTGTCGTACCACAACCTAACTCGCAGGATAATCGAAATCCTCATCGAGTTCGACAAGGCATGCCCCTTTTTCCTCCTAATTTTGATGAAAACTTTGCAATAAGGGCCGATAAGATATAATAATAATAATTCAAAACTGGAACATCAAGTTTGATGGCTCTAGTAATGGAATGAGTGTTAATGAATTTTTATACCGAGTGAGAACTTTAACAAAAGAAAATTTTAATAACGATTTTACCCTAATATGCCGCAATCTTCACATACTTTTAGCGGGTAGAGCACGGGATTGGTACTGGCGGTACCATAAACAGGTTGAAGTTGTTCACTGGAGTGATTTTTGTGAAGCACTTAAATACCAGTATCTACAGTTTAAGTCCAATTTTGATATTTACGAAGAGATTAGGAATCGAAAAATGAAACCTAGTGAAAACTTTGAGTCTTTTTATGAGTCCGTGTGTGGCATCTTGGATAAATTGTCAACCCCTGTTCCAGAGCATGAGTTAGTAGAAATACTGACTAGAAATCTGCGACCAGAAATTCGTCACGATATAATAATTCGATACCCGATACATTCTATTGCACATTTACGGAAACTGGTCCAGATGAGAGAACATCTACTGGACTCAGAATATTTTAAAAGAAATATGCAACACAGATTTGCATCAAATTTTAATGTAAGACGTCAAGTAGCTGAAATAGATTGTGCGTACGATATTCCTGTAGAGGATTTTTCATCGGCTCAGGAGATATCAGTGGATGCAATTCAGCAAACTTCCCCAATATATAAATGCTGGAATTGTAATCAAGTAGGTCATCATTGGGAAGATTGTCTAGAGACAAGAACTATTTTTTGTTATGAGTGCGGGATGAAAGACACTTATAAGCCCCAGTGTAGTAAATGTACGAACCGAAAAATTTCTCAGTAAAAAAACTATGCAGCTCAGAGCAGTGCTCGGAATCTTCAATAGACCGGACAGTTTTAACACCAAATAATTCTATCGTAGACTCTAGAAATAAAGTTACACTCTTGGTCAAAAATGAAAAATGTAACATTGAAAAAACTGATGAGGAAAAATTGATTGATAAAAATATCGATAATAAAGAATCTAGTAAACAGAATAATAATAAATTTGTCCATGTAATAATACCATACCATGTTAGACTACAAGCATATTTAAAGAAAAGAAACGAAATTTTTGAAGTAAATAGCCTTAATAATTGTATAGCACGTAAACCAAAACGCTCGACCACAAGGTTACGTAAATATTTTAAAAATCGGAAAATCACTTGTAAATATATTTTATCTTCCATTGTAAATAATGCGACCGATAAACGATATTATGCTCCGGTGAAATTTTTAAATTTTATGGAGTATGGTTTGTTAGACACAGGTGCTAATATATCGTGCATAGGAGCAGATTTAGCTAATTTTGATTTTAATCAGTTTAAAGAATTTTATCCAATGTGCACTTATGTCAAAACTGCTGATTGTAACAGGCAACGAGTTTTGGGTTATCTTAACGTAGACGTTTCATTTAAGAATACAATTAGGAAATTAAAGATTTTAATAGTCCCATCGATTACCCAAAGATTAATCTTAGGTTTAGATTTTTGGGAAAGTTTTAATTTAGCTCCACCAATTTTTGATAACGTCGTGGCCATATCTGCCAAGGAAACCTCTTTTCTTTTGTCAAATCAAAAGCCAATTCTGTCCGAAGTTCTATCCGATAGTATAAAAACATATCCTCTAATTTGTAGCCAAAAAGAGCAACTTGCTGCAATTGTAGCACTTTTTCCAAATTGTGAGAAACAAGGACTGGGTCGAACAAGTTTAATTGAACACAATATTGATGTTGGTAATGCAAAACCAGTTAAACAAAGGTTTTATCCAGTCTCACCTGCGGTGGAAAGATTGATGTTTCAGGAAATCGATCGCATGTTAGAATTAGGTGTAATTGTGCCGTCGAATTCACCATGGAGCTCACCTATGAGACTAGTGGTTAAGCCTAGCAAAGTTAGACTTTGCTTGGATGCACGAAAGGTTAATGAGGTTACAAGAAAAGATGCTTACCCTTTGCCCAATATTGAAGGCATATTTTCAAGATTACCAAAGGCTAACATAATTTCCAAGTTAGACCTGAAAGATGCATATTGACAAATAGCGCTATCGGAAGAAGCAAAACCTCTTACAGCATTTACGGTCCCAGGAAGGCCATTATACCAATTTGTGGTTATGCCTTTTGGGCTTTGTAATGCTCCATCAACTATGTGTCGCTTAATGGATAGTCTTATACCACCCGATCTTCGTAATTCAGTATTTGGTTACCTAGATGACCTAATTATCGTATCAGAAGATTTCAATACCCATTTAGCTGTACTAGTTCGTATTGCAGATCAATTTAGAAAAGCCAACCTTACATTGAATATCGAGAAATCAAAATTTTGTGTGACTGAGGTAAATTACCTAGGTTATATTATAGGAAATGGCGGAATTAAGACAGATCCGGCAAAAGTAGAGTCTATTGTTAAATGGCCAACTCCCAAAAATTTAAAACAGGTCCAGGGATTTCTTGGTATAGCAGGCTGGTATCGACGATTCGTGCCAAATTTTTCAACTGTCGTATATCCCATAACCGAAGTGTTGTCGATTAAACGAAAGTTTTGTTGGACCCCGGAGGCTCAAAAATATTTTGAGGTAATTAAAAATTTACTCACGTCAGCCCCTGTACTCTCAAATTCTGATTTTTCTAGGAAATTTTATATACATTGCGACGCCAGCGACTTTGGCATCGGTGCCGTGTTGGTGCAATTCGACGATGAAGGCAACGAAAAGCCTATAGCTTTTATGTCGAAAAAGTTGAATTCTGCCCAACGAAACTATAGTGTCACCGAACGCGAATGCTTGGCAGCGCTAGAGGCTATAAAAAAGTTCAGATGTTATCTTGAACTTCAGGAATTTGAGGTCATAACGGATCATTCTTCTTTAGTGTGGTTAATGAAACAACAGGACGTAACTGGAAGATTAGCAAGGTGGGTGTGGAAGCTTCAGGGCTATAAATTTACTATAAGTCATCGAAAAGGGAAGGAAAACGTTGTCCCCGACGCCTTATCGAGAATTGTCTTTGAAGAGGTTTCTAGCCTTAATTTAGTGGAACCGGAAATTGATTTAAGTTCACCCCATTTTCAAGATTGCGACTATGTAGAACTCCAGAATAGAATTCTGCAAAATCCAGCTAAATTCCCCGATATAAAAATATTTGATAATTTCGTTTATATTAGAAAAACCCATTATACAGGGGATAAAGAGCAGGAAAACGAGGCCTGGAAGCTTTGGATACCGCAGAAGTTAAGACAACAAGTCATTTCTAGATTCCATGATTCTCCAATTGCAGCACATGGTGGTATGGTGAAAACCTTAGAGCTTATACGACGAAACTTTTATTGGCCAGGTATGGTGCACGATGTTAGGAATTATGTAGGGTTATGTGTAGGGTTGCCATCCGTCCTCTTTTCCCCGGACACCGTCCTCTTTTTTAGGTCATCCGGGGCAGTCCTACTTCTTTTTTAGCAAATGTCCGGGGTTGTCCGGCTTTTTGCACCTTCTCTCAAGTTCTTTTCTTACATTTAAACTTTAAATCACAGGTCACAAAATGTATAAAAGAAAGATTTAGGTGCTCGTACAATTAGTTTTGAAAAAGTACAATTTTAAAACTTCTCTTTGTACAAAATTAGTTTTATTATCCTTAATTGTCGCTATTTATCGAAGTGGCCTATTTTAACTTGTCTTTTATTTTAAAAAAGTTCGGCAAAGGGGTCTGCTTGTCAGCTGTGTGCTTTTCATAAAGTTTGTTTTCCAGATATACATATAAGAAAGTCTTAAACAAAAAATATAGTAAGGGTATATAATTTTGATATGGATTGCCTAGAGTTTTACAAATATTTGAAGAGATGCGATGGTAATATACTGGCTCAAATTGGAAGTGTTGAAAAATATGTAAAATTTTTAAAAGTGTACATTCCCGATAATGAATGCAATGAATTTTTGTTGTTTTTTTTTTTTTTGGTTTTTATTGTTTTGTTGTTTTATTTTCGGCCATTAAATCAGAATGATATGTTCAGTTTGTATTTTTGTAAATAAAGTTTTTTCGTAAAAACAAATTTTGTTTTAAATAAATAAATAAATGGCGTCGTAAATTTTATAAAATTTAATTTTTTTTAAATGTGTCCTCTTTTTTTCGGCAAATGTCCTCCTTTTTTTATGCTGGCGTCCTCATTTTTTTAAAATAGAAATGGCAACCCTAGTTATGTGAGATATGTAAAGAATGTAAAGCACCCAACACTATTTTGAGACCAAATATGGGGCAACAGATTCAGACAGTAAGGCCATTTCAACGTCTATATGTAGACATTTTAGGGCCCTATCCTCGCAGCAGGCAAGCCATATTGGCTTATTAATAGTTCTTGACCATCTGACCAAATTTCACTGGTTATATCCTCTTAAAAGGTTTACATCGACTCTCATTCAGAAATATCTTCTGGAAAATATTTTCCATATTTATGGGGTGCCAGAAACGTTAGTAAGTGACAACGGGTCCCAATTCAAAGCAAACGAATTTAATGCCTTTTTGACTGAACTGGGTATTCAACATACCTAAACTGCTATCTATTCACCACAATCAAACGCCTCTGAGAGGGTTAATAGATCGATTATAGCAGGCATTAGGTCATATTTAAAACAAGACCAAACATTATGGGACAAAAACTTAAGTTTCATTAGCTGCGCGTTAAGAAATTCATTGCATCAATCGATACAGTGTTCCCCATATTACGCAGTTTTTGGCCAGGAAATGATAACTCACGGTAGCTCGTACGCATTGTTGAAAAATCTTAATCTGCTTAGTGAACCAATCATCAGAGTAGAAAAGGATGACCAACTACAATTAATCCATAGAGATATTAAAAAACACATTGATAGAGCCTTTCAAAGGAACAAGACACAATACAATTTAAGGACTAGACCAATTTCATACCAGGTAGGACAACATGTATTTCGTCGTAATTTTGCTCAATCGAATTTTTAAAAAAAATTTAATTCTAAGCTAGCTCCAACTTTTTTGAAATCAAAAATAAAAGAAAGACTCGGGTCTAGTTATTACATATTAGAGGATGAAAATGGAAAAATTTTGGGCACATATCATGCTAAAGATTTGCGCCCTTAATATTGCTTCCTCATAATACTTTTGTTTAAATAACAAGTATTACGCGGTTTGTAAGGTATGCTTTTTGTTTTTTTTTAATAACTTTTGCTAATATGTATAAATATAGGAAAAAAATAAATATATAAAAAAATTTGATTTAATACATAATTCAAATGTTAAACCTTTTTTTATTAAATTCATATTATTACTGTTCATTCAATTTGATATTTTCTTTTTCTTTCTTTTTGTATTATGATTGCTAATAACTAAAATATTTAGTATTTTGTTTTAACATTTTCATGGCTTAAAACAAAAATGACGGCATAAAGTATTCTCATATTTGTGGCCTCGTCTGTTAGCGTATAAATGGCAATCATAACGAAAGATACAAATTACTATGCATAATTTTGTTAACGCCGTTGTCAAAAAATCTTATACTCCGATACATAACCTGGTTACCGCGTGGAAATTTCGTTAAATAGAATTTTCGAGTATGAAAATACCGTAAACCTAGGTTTTATAAGACGAAATCGTCAAAAGTAAAATTATTTTCAATCCAGCTTTGATTCGGAACAGACAAAAAAGTTGAGATACTAAGTGTGTATTTTTTTATTTTAACCCTATTTTTTTAAAAGTGCATTTAAATAAATTAATCAGAAAAATTACAAGTATATAAAAGTTTAGTTTAGTTATACTTTGATTATTAAACTCCATATCAACCTACATCACCAGGTAATAGAGAATATAATTTTTCTACATTATGATTTTTTTTAAAACATATTTTTTTAATAGAGTTCTTGCGAAGAGAAATTATTTTTTTACAACTTTGCACTCCAAGTTACTTGGAGGAGCTTCCATTGAGACTAAAATAGTGCCACATGACAGTGTTACAGTTCCCAACCTTGAGGTAATTTTTAAAATGATAAAAAAAAAGAAAAAAAGAAACTTAAATTTTGTCATAGAAAGTTTGTTTCATATACGCCTTAACATAAAAAATTTTTTTTGTTGCTAGGAAATTGTTGTAAAGTTAATTAGTTGCCATCACTGTACCCAGAAATTCGAAGAATTGGTAAAAAGCCAAAAATCTCAGCAATAAATTAATTTGTAAAATTGAATCGCAACAACAAATTCTGAAGCTGAGGTCAAAAAGTACATTAGCAACACGTGTCTAGAGTGATCTGCAGCTTTTGTGATACCGATTTGGCACATGCAAATCAGTTGTGCTAGTGAAAAAATATAAGAAGGAACAAATTAAGCATTAATATGTGTCAATAAAATAATTAATATTGTACAAAAATTTATTAAAAAACGTAAGAATATAAAAGTAAATTAGTGGCCATAAGTTCCTAAAAGAAAAAATTGTTTATAGCCGACGACAACAGCAAAAATCGACAAGTGTTTCATCATCATTATTGATAGAAAAAGTGTAAATTCTGTATAAAATTTAATGTAATTTTTTTTTGCTTTACTAAAATTAAACATTAACGTGCCAAAAACAGAAAAAAAAAATAACAAAATGTAAAAAGAATTATTTGCAATCTTTTTTCTCTATTATAAATTTTTTTTTCTCTTAAACTTCATAAAAATATTACAACAACAATAACAAATGTAAATAATATAAAGTAAATACTCAAATCTATATTACCCAATAATTTGCTTAAGTCTATTGGCACGATAAAGTTTAATTATAGTATGCTTATTTAGTTTTGTAAAATTTATTTTCATTTTTTTTACCACTAGATTACTAAGTTAATTGTAAGCCTAGTTTTGGAATACCCTTTTGCAGATGTATGTATGTTTAAACGTATGTAACCTTAACAAAAGATAAGCAAAAGAATTTTTAATAGCATCAACAATAACAACAGCAATTGAAGAGGCCTTTTCAACAGCTGCAGTTGTCAACATGCTCTTAGGTAAGTCAAATTAAACATTTGTTTATATACATGTATATTTAGTTATTTAAGATCTCTTGCTTATTTTAAAATTTCAATATACATTTCTCTTGATACATTAAGAAACAACAACCTATAGGCTTACAACATGTTTAGCTACATTAAATGCTTGAATATCTGAGAAATTGATTGTTTTTGTTAGGAACTTGAGGTTTTTGTTTCTTGATGCGCTATTCATATCAGTTAAGTAATATGCGACTTTGCCTCGGTTAAAATACGTTACATATATATATATCTTTTTTTTATTTTTTACGATCATATTTTAATAATACTAGATTATCTGTTACAATTTTTTTTCTTTCGTATTTCATATCAAAAATCATAATAGTTTTCTTTCACTAGCTATGGTAACCTTTCCTAATGTTTTTATTTATATGATTAAGTTAAGTGTTAGCTGAATAAAATTGAATTTATAAGATGGAGAGATAAGATCTTTAAAGTTTTCTTGCTGATGTAATAGACATAGGGTAGTTTGACAGTGGGATCTTGACTTAATAATTACACGTCGTCAAGATACAAGGTTGGGTGGGTCAAGAGACGTTTTGCTCTCCACTACCACCATGGAGAGAACGTAAATTCTTACAAGTTTTGATAGTTGACTTAGTTTTCGTTTCTGTCTAGTATTGGTTGATCTTAATTGGGGATTTGTTTTGTCATCGTTTCTTTTTCCAGATCAACGCCCGGTCCTTTTTTTTATTATTCATACTTTCAGGGAGTCTATAATATTATTTATGTATAATGATTCCTAGTTGGTAACATAGATTTAAGAGAAGAAGAATCCCCCTACCCGACTGACCGCTAGCCCAGTAAATGGCTCCCGTTAGATCTCTTTATCTAGGATAACAACAGTAACCAACAGGGGATGATAGTAGTCAACTGCATCCCTTTACAAATTTGTTCATTACACCGAGGACGCTGGTGTAAAGCAGAGATTGCATTTAAGAGTGTGAGGTAGGGTTGGGCAAAATATATCGATATATCAAAATATCGATATTTAGTTTAAAAAATTTCGATATTAATCGCCGATATTTTAAATACCTCAATATCGATACATTGATATTTATTTACTAATATCGGAGCCGATATTTTTAAAAGTTTTCCAAAAGAAGGGAGCAGCAATGGCGAATTTAGTTTTAATTATACTAGTATACTTATTATAATATACTTATGCTCTAGACGACAGCAAGCAGCAATATGTCAAAAATAAGATCTATGTGTTTCAATGAAAACGATTATTTTGACGGCAGCACAGCAGCATGACTGCATTTGCTGCTGCTGGCAACTTAGGCTATTTGCTATTTTGACAGACAGCAATAAACAAATATAGTGTTGCAATTATATATAAAATTGGAAAAATGAAAACAAAAACTTATTTTTAATATTAAACATAAAAGAGCATTACAAAAATACAATAAAGAAATAAATTTATGTGTTTTTATAGTTTTTCGTGATATTACTACATTTTTTTATCAATGACTTTAATATTATTCATTATAAAATATATATGCGGCATCCCTGAAATTTGTATTGTTAAAATACACATCAGCTGATTATTATGTTGTTGCTGTCTTCAAAATAATTATGAAGCTGACTTCAGAGCAGAATTAGAAGTTGGCAGCATTTGAAGCCGTGAAGTTGTGAAGTCTGCCGTCGTCTATTTGTTTAGAGCTTTATACTTATGCATTAATGCATCAAATTACTGTCAGTGTTCTTGTAGGGCTGCTTTTATCAACAATGATGTCACGCTTTTGATCTAGTCGTATAACTGATCTTATTCTTAATCGTAAATATTTTTTCTAATTTTCGTTTTTATAGGCTCACGCATAAGAGCAAGCATTTATACTATTAGGGCCGTATTCATAAAAAATATTTTAGGTTTATTGAAGGCTTATTTGACAAATTTCTCTACAACATCTGTCAAATAAGGTTGAAACCTCAAATATTTTTTATGAATACGACCCTTAATATATATTATTATATCTAGTTTATTTATTATAAAAATTGGAATAAAAAGTTACTACGAAGCCTAATATACATCTATTTTTGTTTGTATGTACATAAGTGGGTGTATTTAATTTTCAAATGTAAATCATTTCAACAATAACTAGGTAAATATGTTTCAGTCGATATATCGAAATATCGATATTTTAAATTAATAAATATCGATGGTAAAATAAAATATCGATATAATAAATATCGATAGATTTTTCCAATTTGCCCATCCCTAGTGTGAGGTGCCTGAGTGTACTAATATTAAAGTGAAGGTAGCCGATTAAAAGTAGAGAGCTGGAAACGTCGACTGCAGTCAAACATCATTATTATCAACAGAGAGAGAGAGGCTGCAACGTCTTGTATATTAAGATAAGTCAGGGTTGCAAAAGTTGGTACAATTGTACTTTTTGTGGTACAATTTAAACCTCAAAAGTACAATGGTACACCAATTACCCATTTGGTACAATTTACTAATTTACAATTTACTTTCTCAGTTTATGTTTACGAATAGCATAGTGCCACTTCTAATAAATTTTTTTCCAAACGAATACAAAAATTTTGACTCAATTAATACACAGTTTAGATCCCTGGCGGATATAGAAGTATCAAAAGACTTTAAAAATGAAAGTATATGCAACTTTTGGGCTAAAGTTTCTGAAATGAAAAACCAATTGGATGAATTAATGTTTCCGGAACTTTCAAGAGTTGTAGGTGGGATATTATCAGGTCCAAATTCGCAGACGATTTTGTCCTTCCAAAATATTATTAAAACGAAAGAACGAAATAGGCTTCATGTGCCTACAGTTTCCGGTCTTATACAGACAAAAGATTAGTTAAGTTCATCAAATTCTTGTTGTTTTAGTTTCAAAATACCAAATAATTTGTTATCAAAACCAATTTGATCTCATGAATATATCGGTAGACTTTTTATGTAATTTATTTTATGTTTAAATATGAACATATATATGTATACATATATCTCAGTGCAGTTTCTCTTTTTAAAGATGTACTTTTAAAGTATAAATGAATTTTTAAGTACAAAAGTTAATTTTAATATTAAAAAATTAATTTTGATGTGCAATTGTATGTTATGCTTATGTTTTTTTCTGGCTTTTATTTAAAATAAAAAAAAATTAAAAAAATTTTTAAAATAAAATTTTTTTGGTACAATTGGGGTCGAAAAAGTACAATTTTATGAGCTTCTTGGTACAATTTTGATGTTCTCATTTTGCAACCCTGAGATAAGTAGTTGTAGTTTGTTGATTGTATTGTATGTATGTAATGTTGAGTTTGTATAAAGGGCAGATGGCCTTTTGATGAGAAAATTATTAATTTTATTTTTAATGTTTAAGAGTTAAATATTCAAAATAAGTTTCGAGAGAGAAACTCTAATTGCGGAAGAGTATAAAGTGAAGTTGGCACATTATAATAACAAAGTTTTGATTTGTGGTGTTGTTGTAAACCGTTACACCGCTACGTTTTTATATATACTTATTTTATTATTACATTTTTTTTGCTTCATAATTATTAAGACATAAGGGTAGGGCGAAAATATTGTTTAGTGACAAATATTGTTTTGATGCAAATTAAAGTTGATAACAATTTTTATTTTGATAATATACCCTTTTCTTTGCCTTACGATATTTAAGTGGATTGAGAATATATTTTTTAGTGGAATTTAATTGAATTAATTAAAATTTATATCTTTGAATTTTTGAAATATTTTTGAAATATTTTACGTAGATATATCCTAAATTTAAATTTATTGAAAATTTGTAAAACTTCTGTGCAATACCATGGACTTGAGGGAAATGTTAGCTTTGACAGTAGAAGATTTGAGGACAAACGCGGAGAACGCAGGACTGTCGTCTACAGGAACGTATCATTCGTTATTTTTGCAATACTGGCGCTGACGAAGGCTCAAATTTTGGTGATGCGACTTCAGATTCAGGACGCGATATGATAGAACGTTCTAGCTTTACTCTGAAAGATATTGAAGATTCGCTAACAAAGTTTTCAGGAGAAGGTGCTCCTGATATCGAATCGTGGATTCAGGAATTCGAAGACTGTTGTCAAGTGGTAAAATGGAATGAATTGCAATGTTACATATACGCTAAGCAATTATTGACGGGTGCAGCTCGAATCTTTGTCAGAAGCCAAGCTGGCGTAAGAAATTGGGGCACACTTAAGAAAATTTTAAAACAAGAATTCGGTACAAAATTATCATCGATTACAGTCCATAAAATGTTGAAAAATCGTAGAAAGAAGGCAGATGAGTCTTATAGACAATATTTGTACACTTTAATGGAAATTGGCAGTTCCATAAACTTAGATGAAATTAGTATCGTTGAATATTTTATTGAGGGAATACCTGATTCTAAAATAAATAAATCAATTTTATATCAAGCGCGAACTATATCAGGGTTGAAAGAAAAAATTGTTGTGTACGAAAAAGTTGGTGCACCTACGAAATCATTAAATTTCAAAGGCAGTGATCCAAAATTCAGTAAAATGGCTTCGAATGTAAGGCCTGAAGGTTCTATAAAATGTTTTAAATGTGGAGAGATGGGCCACATTTCAAAAAATTGTCGTTCGGTGGATATAAAATGTTTCAAGTGTAAGGGGTCTGGTCACAAGTCGTCTGACTGTAATACACTGAAGCAAAACGAGAAACCTAAGGATGTAAAAATTAAGGAAGAGAAGAGAGTTGTTCATACATTGACAGACGATGTACCTACAATTTCGAGACGGGTCTTTAAGGATATTGAGGTGTTAGGAAAAACTATATCTGCTCTAGTCGATACTGGCAGCGACATAAGTTTACTCCGTTATGATACTCTTTTTATGCTAGGCGATGCAACGTTGGAACCAGGAACAAAGAATCTTTCGGGTATTGGTGGAAAAACGATAAAGACGGTGGGTTGTATTAAATGTTTAGTAAAATTAGATAACGTTGAGTTAGTTATTGTTTTCTATGTCGCAAAAGAGGGTGATATCTTGTATTCTGCCGTTGTTGGAAATGACGTTTTACATCAAGTTGATTTAGTCATTGACGCAGAAGGTGCAAAATTTAGAAGAACATTTAAGCCAGTTAGTATATTTGAGACTAGCTTTGGAACAGAAGATTCTTACGAAGAGGCGTTAGTAAATCCCAAGGAGCGTATGCCTGTATTTGACGTTAATCAGATTGGAGCATTACAAACTGAGTTTCGTGAAATTATTCATTCTATGTCTACAGATCAACAAATTTGCGATATTTTAGAACTGGATCATTTAAGCAACGCGATGCGTGCCAAGGTTGGAAATGCGATTAATTCGTATAAGTCGATCAAGCCTACAAAGTTTCCTGTAGAAATGAAAATCGTACTGAAGGATGATATTCCAGTTGTAAGCCGCCCTAGAAGAACATCGTACGTTGACCAACAGAAGATCGACAAACAAGTTAGAGAATGGCTAGATCAAGGCATAGTGAAACCAAGCTCATCTGAGTACTCTTCGCCAGTTGTATTAGTTTCTAAAAAAGATGGTACAGACAGACTATGTTGCGATTATCGTCGTCTCAACGAGAAAATTGTCCGCGATAACTTTCCAATGTCTCTGGTTGATGACGTCGTTCAGAGATTACAAAACGGTAAAGTATATACTACAATTGATTTAAAAAATGGTTTCTTTCATGTGCCAATAGAAAAAGGATCACAAAAGTATACGGCATTTGTTACACATAATGACCAATATAAATTTTGTTTTGTGCCATTCGGTATTTCTAATTCTCCGGCTGTATTTTGCCGTTTTATTTCTGCAGTTCTCCAAGAGTTGGTAAGAGACGGTACTGTAATTATTTATATGGACGATATTGTTATCCCATCAAAAGACGAAGAGGAGCTCTTTGTAAAATTAAAAGAATTCTTAAAAATCGCGTCGTCAAACGGTCTTGAAATAAAATGGAGCAAGTGCCAAATTTTGAGAAAAAATATTAAATTTCTTGGATATAGAATAGAAAACTCATCAATATATCCCACAGACGAAAAAATTTCTGCGATTAGAAATTTTCCCGTTCCAAATAATGCGAAAGCATTACAAAGATTTTTGGGGCTTACATCATTCTTTCGACGCTTCATACGGGAGTACGCATTGGTTGCTAAGCCATTGTCGGACCTTCTTCGTAAAAATGTTAAGTTTAAAATGGGCGATAAAGAACAACTTGCGGTACAACAGTTAAAAAATGCACTTACGAGCAAATCAGTTCTGAGGCTTTATAATCCTAAAGCAGAAACAGAAATTCATACAGATGTCAGTATGCTTGGTTATGGAGCAGTACTTTTTCAGAGAGATTCAGAGGACATGCAGCTACACCCAGTCGAGTACATGAGCCGAAAGACGTCACCAGCAGAGGAAAAATACCATTCGTACGAGTTGGAGGTGTTAGCTATCATCGAAGCGCTGAAAAAATGGAGAATTTACGTTATGGGTCTAAAATTTAAAATCGTAACTGATTGCAATGCGTTCGCGATGACCATGCGCAAAGAAGATGTCCCTACTCGTGTTTTGCGTTGGGCACTTTTCCTTCAAGAATTTGATTATATTATAGAGCACCGATCGGGTACGAAGATGAGACACGTAGATGCTCTCAGCCGTGTTTCGTGTCTGATGATACAAGATACCCTACAACATCGTATAAAAGAGGCCCAGAAAAGTGATGATCGAATCAATGCTATTCGCAAAGTTTTGGAGATGAGTGAATATAAAGATTATTTCATCAAATATGATATAGTACATAAAGATGCAGCTAAAGAACTTATCGCAATACCAGAGAACATGGAAAGAGAAATAATTGAAATGGCACATCGTCAAGGACATTTTGCAACAAAAAGACTAAAGATTTGATTGAGAAGCAGTTTTTTATTCCAAAATTAAATGCCAAAGTAGATGCTGTTGTAAAAAGTTGTGTAGAGTGTATTATAACTGACTCTAAGGCGGGAAGAAAAGAAGGATTTCTTAATCCTATAGACAAATCAGATAGGCCACTTCTAACATATCATTTAGACCACGTCGGCCCAATGGATAATACGAAAAAGCTATATAATCACATTCTTGTGATCGTCGATGCATTTTCGAAATTTGTTTGGCTCTATCCTTCGAAAAGTACAAGCAGCAAAGAGGTAGTGGATAAATTACAAAAACAAGCAAGTATTTTCGGAAATCCAGTACGTGTTATCACCGACAGAGGTACAGCATTCACGTCGAATGAGTTCGCAGAATACTGTAAAAAGGAAGATATCCAACACTTGTTAATTGCTACTGGAGTGCCGAGAAAAAACGGTCAAGTTGAGAGAAAACATCGTGTGGTCGTGCCCATGTTAGCCAAAATCTGCGCCGAGCAGCCGAACAACTGGTACCGATATGTAGATCGAGTTCAGCAAATACTGAACAACACCCCATCAAGAAGTACGAAAAATACCCCATTTAAAATTTTAACAGGCATCGATATGAGACGAAGGGAGATTTCGAGTTTCAAAAAATATTAAAGGAACTAGCAATTGAAGAATTGTATAACGAACGCGATCAAGTTCGTGACGAAGCCAGAGAAAATATCCTGAAAATTCTAACGGAAAATAAAAAAACCTATGACAGTAAAAGAATTGATGCAAAGCAATATAATTTGGGTGATCTAGTCGCCATAAAACGTACTCAGTATGGCACAGGATTAAAACTACGTCCAAAGTTTTTGGGTCCGTATAAAGTAGTCACAAAATTGAACCATGAAAGATACGAGGTAGAAAAAGTTGGCGATTGTGAGGGTGCTAGAAGATGTCCAACCGTTGCTGAATTCATGAAGCCTTGGAATCCGACTTCGGGGTCGAAGTCAGCGTCAGGATAGCCGAATGTGGGATGGTCCCAGAATGACTGTACAGAGTGGACATGGGTTAATTACAATTGTGTAAGTAGAATACGACGGACAGTCGGTAAAGGGACTGTAGGATAAGACAAAAGCAGATGAACAAGAGATTATTATGAACTTTGAAGCCAAGCAGACGTGCACGGGTAGTTCATTAAAACTAATTAAATAATAAGTGAAATGGAGAACATTATTGAAGACTAATTGAAGTTAAAACTAGTATAAAATATTATTAAATTAAAAGTTACCTACTAAAATTATAAAGATTATAAATAAGCTAAACTGAATTAATAAAATGAATTAAACTAACACCAGTGCCGTTTCATTCGTTAAAATGAACCCAATCATAAGTTAAATCCCTACATATATGTAAGTAGCATATATTTGTCGATTGACAAAAATAAAAGAAAAATAAAACAACCATTATAAAAAGAAAAAGTAAGATGATTTTAATGTGAATGAGGTACTTGATGGTGTTCGTCTTATTCTTTTTCAAACCCACCCTCCCAAAACCTTTTCTATTCTATTATATTTACAAAATTACATGTTGTTGCCTACATGTTTCGCGAAATAAACTATGTAAAATTTAGGTATTCATTTAAAAATAGACAAATAATAATTTATTTTAAATAATTTTCTTCTAAACTACTCATTTTTTAACACAAAAAAAAAATTAAACTAAATAAGGAAATTGGCAAACATTACGTTAAATATATTAATATAAACGAATTGAAACGAATATAAGTAAAATTAGATTTATTGCGGTAGATTATATACAAAAATTAAATTATTCTATTATAAAAAATTGAAATAATGATAAGAAATTAATGTTAAATTTTTATGTTTAGTATACTGTAAAGTGTTTATGTTTATTATTTTTTTCATTAATATATTTTATCAAGTTATTTAATAAATACATGTACATAAATATGTATATTTTCATATAATTATTATTTTTTTCTTTAAATTATAATTTGTATGCGATATTTTTGTTTTAAAAAAAACTCACCTTTTTATTTCCCACGATGCTTGCAGGCTTGTAGTCAGGATCTTGGAAGTTTTTAGAATAGATTTTAATTTATAGTTTAAATGTACATACACGCAAAGAAAAAATATGGTTGTGGTAACCATAATCGAAGAGCAACATACTATGATTGAATTGTATGATTATGGTTAAAAATAATCATGGTTACCAGTTATCATTATTATGTTTAATTAAAGTATCATTCAATAATCATTTATATGACTACAATTAAAATCGACAATCTTTGCTTTTTTACTGCAAATTCTTGTTTTTTGCTGCAACGCATACATGTCGATTGTACTTACCAATTTAATTGCAATTTTTTTACCAATATTTTTTTAAAATTTTTTAAATTTTTTCGCTTATTTTTAAATTTTCTTTAATTTTTCAAAATTTTTGTTAATTTTTTTGACATCTTAAACTTTTAAAATAATAAAAATTTATTCAGCAAGAAGAAGGACAGTTGAAATCAAATTATTATTAAAAAAAATCATAGCTTGATTAATTTGTAATCATACTATTGTCTCACCTATTATTTAATGATTATTTGTTATTTTTAATGCTTTTGAATATAATGTTATTTTTGTCGTCATACTTTTTTTAAATCATACTATTTTTAAATG
The DNA here is from genome assembly GCA_941918925.1 of Phyto melanocephala. Lineage (NCBI taxonomy): Eukaryota > Metazoa > Arthropoda > Insecta > Diptera > Rhinophoridae > Phyto > Phyto melanocephala. Next base: position 41,394,084 of record OW799234.1, on the reverse strand, counting down.
ATAACCAATTTGAAATTTTTACAAAAAGTTAACATTAAATGATACAATTCAAACAAATGCTTGATTATCGTGACAAAATATATGATAAAATGAAACAAAAATTACTATTACTTGTTTTCGACAACCAAATATTGTTTTAGAAAAAATTATATGACCGTCGTGATCATGTCGTAACCATGGTTTTTCTTTGCGTGTATGCATTCTCATTAAATTTTAATGAAAAAAAAATATTATTGTTAAGTTAGGAAGAGTGTATGACAACTAATTGCTGTGTTGCGATATATGAATATAATGTAAATTATTGTTTTAGTGAATATTAGTGTGTGTAGGTGTGTGTAAATGTGTTGTTTAAAAAAATTTTGTTTACTCTATTATGAAAGAAAAGTTTAAAATTACATTAAGTTAATTTTAACTAGTTAAGGATTACACAAATATTATGTATTAACTAGGTAAAAAAATGTCTATACTAGGAATAGTAAAAAACGACTACTAAATAAATAAATGTCAAAAATTAAAATAAGTGTATCTTGATTTCGAACAAAATATGTAGATCTTGAGATATTATTTCTATGCCAAATTCATCTTCTCCGTTTGTTTATAAGCTTTTGGTTAATTTATTTTTTTCTCTTCAGGAATAGCCGTTTGAGTTATTCACATCAGTCTGCGAACTTCCTTTTCTTTAACGCCCTTGACTTCAACCACCATTTTATTTTAGTAGTGCGATTTTTATTTATTTTTATATATGGGTCATTTTCAAAAAAAAAACGTACACATCGTTTTTTTTTGTGGTTATTTTTAAAGTTTTTTCAATTCGCCGGTAAGAGTGGCCAATTTATGTAGAAATTGATGAAGATTCCGGTGGTACTTTTAGGCTCTCAAAAAGACCAATAGTTTTTGATTTTTTTTAGGTTTTCTATGATTTCTATCTTAACGCTAAAAATGTAAAAATATTTAAAATTCAAGCTTACTACGTTTTTTTTTTTTGTTTCTCAAGATTGACTTTTGCGAAAATCACCTTTTTGATTATAAACACAAAATCACGATTCACCTTGATTTTTAATTTTTTTTAAAAGTGACTAGTTTTATTATACCCTTCGCACAGTGAACAAGTAAGAGCGCTATATTCGGCCATGCCGAATCTTATATACCCTTCACAACGTGTAGTTATGCAATAACAGTAGTTTGTATCACCATTCATCCCATATGAAATACGTACATACATATAAAAAACATACATATATAAAAACATCCCATTGTAAAATTATAAATTTACGTATGTATGTTAAAAAAAAAAAAAAAAAAATTTAAAAAAAATTTAAAAAAAAAATTAAAAAAAAAAATAATAAAAATATAAATAATATACATATTAAATAAAAAAAAATTTAAAAAAATGTTTTTTTTTGGCTCAGCTGGGATTCGATGCCACGTTTTCTCTAACCAGTATACACGTTTGTATGTATGTATGTTGTTGTTGTAATGTTGTTTTTGTGAAAAAAAATCGAGGTGGTGGTGGGTTTTTGCTCATATCTCAGTTGTTTATGTACCGATGTTTCTGATTTTCAATACCGATCTACTCCTGAATATTTCTGATATTTTAATACCTCACCCGGGTCCAAGCGGGGGGCTTCAAAAAGTTGATTTCAACATACACACGGACAGACTGACAGAGCTTAATCGACTCCCCTATTCATAAGCTTTCAGAAAATATATACTTTATGGGGTCGGAAATGAAAATTGTAGAAATTTCACACGGAATGACAAACCTACAGCTATGGACATATAAATGGCACATTTTACCAAGAGTTCTTTCTTCTGCTACAACATTACCGTAAAATTTATTAACAAATAAAAATTTTTGTTTTTTTTTCTAAGGCTTATTATGCATTTTAAACACTCATGTAAACTAAAATTGAAATTCATATATAAAAAGAAAAAAATGGTCATTAAGAAAAAATACTACTGAAATGAGCTGGACATATAAATGGCACAATCTATAGATAAGAGAAAAAAAAACACATTTTAGTATAGAATTGGTTGGGTTTTTGGTATGTAAAAACATTTTAACGTTTATATTTAGTGCTGTAGCTTTTATTTCTAATGACAGCTTCGCACCTGCGACCCATACTTCCCACGAGTTTTTGGTTTTCGTTTTGTGTATGGGATACCAAGCTTCATGTGAGGCCGACAACATATCATCCATATTTTTATAATTTTTTTTATGCTATTTCAATCTTGACCTCGTTCCAAAGGTTCTCTATGGGATTTAAGTCAGGGCTCTGGGCTAGCCAATCCAAAATGTCGATCTTCTCTGCACAAAACCAATCTTTTACTAGTTTGGAGAAGTGTTTGGAGTCATTGTCTTGCTTAAATATCCACTTGATCGGCATGGAATCGAAGGCATATGGTTCCATATGGTTTTTTAAAATGTCTAGGTACTGAAACTTGTCCATTTTTCCATTGATTTTTACAACGGGACCTATGCCAAGAAAATGCACCCCATAATAATACTACTATCTCCTCCGTGTTAAACCGTCCTCTGAGTGAACCGATGATTGTATTATTGTCCTTTCGGACGATGAACATAGGTTCTGCCATCTGGTCCTATTCTATTAATTTTTGTTTCGTCACTCCATAACACGTTTTTCCAAAAATTAATGGGATTTTCTTTATGGTCTCTGGCAAGGACTACTCGTTTTGAAATATTTTTTTAAAGCATTGGCTTTTTTCTGGAAACGCGCCCAAACAAATTTGCTTCATTTATTTTTCTTCTGACAATCCTGCTAGAAATTTCCAAGTTCATAGATTCATTAATTTCGGATGCTATCTGCCTTGAGGAATTCAATGAATCAGTTTTCGCCATTTTGATAATAGCTCCGTCCGTGCGCACATCTGTTTTTCGAGGCATTGACTTCCGACTTTTGCCCTTAATCAATACATCGGGATTCTCAACACATAATTTAATTGCATTATAAACTTTTTTTCTAGAAATTTTCATTATTTCAGAAATTTCTGCCACTTTCTTTCCATCTTCATGCATTTTTCATATGATCCGCCTTTCCTCAGTTATGATATGTTTGCCTGATCCCATTTTAAATAATTTTTCGCTCTTAACACTTACTTTTTAATTACCCAAAGTATCAACTGATTAAGGCAAAATCGATGCGAGAACTGCCTATACCAAATAAATTGTGCCATTTATATGTCTACTTAATATCAGCATTCTTTATGCAAAACAAAATAACGGTAAAGTAAAAGCAAAATTTAGCGGACAATTGAGCGTTGTTGAGATAAGTACTCTTACAACAACAACCAGAAGACATTTAACTTACACTTTTAAGAGTTTTTAGTTGAAAAAGTCTTAAATTTATGTTCAATTTAAGTTTGTGCCATTTATATGTTCATAGCTGTATATATACCCTTTTTCACTGTGTGAAGGGTATAATAAAAAAAAAATTTTAAAAAAAATTTTAAAAAAATTAAAAAAAAATCTTTTTGGCTCCGCTGGGATTCGATGCCACGTTTTCTCTAACCAGTATACACGTTTGTATGTATGTATGTTGTTGTTGTAATGTTGTTTTTGTGAAAAAAATAGAGGTGGTCGTGGGTTTTTGCTCATATCTCAGTTGTTTATGTACCGATGTTTCTGATTTTCAATACCGATCTACTCCCGAATATTTCTGATATTTTAATACCTCACCCGGGTCCAAGCGATGTCGGGGGGCTTCAAAAAATTCACACAGTGAAAAAGAGTATATATAGGTTTGTCATTCCGTGTGAAATTTCTACAATTTTCATTTCCGACCCCATAAAGTATATATTTTCTGGAAGCTTATGAATAGGGGAGTCGATTAAGCCCTGTTAGTCTGTCCGTGTGTATGTTGAAATCAACTTTTTGAAGCCCCCGACATCGCTTGGAGCCGGGTGAGGTATTAAAATATCCGAAATATTCGGGAGTAGATCGGTATTGAAAATCAGAAACATCGGTTCATAAACAACTGAGATATGAGCAAAAATCCACGACCACCTCGATTTTTTTTTTCACAAAAACAACATTACAACAACAACATACATACATACAAACTTGTATATTAGTTAAAGTAAGCGTGGGATCGAATACCAGCTGAGCCAAAAAAATTTTTTTTAAATTTTTTTTTTATTTTTTATTTAATATATTATTTATATTTTTATTATTTTTTTTTTTGTTTTATATTTATTATTTATATTTTAATTATTTTTTTTTAAATTTTTTTTTTAAATTTTATTTTTTAAATTTTTTTTTTAATTTTTTTTTTATTTTTTTAACATACATACGTTAATTTTTAATTTTACAATGGGATGTTTTTATATATGTATGTTTTTATATGTATGTACGTATTTCATATGTGATGAATGGTGATACAAACTACTGTTATTGCATGACTACACGTTGTGAAGGGTATATAAGATTCGGCATGGCCGAATATAGCACTCTTACTTGTTAAAATTTTAAGATGAAAATATGTAAATTTTTATTAAAAAAAAGACTTGAACTTAGAGGTTACTTGCAAAGTAATAGGCTTGTGTCAATTTATTTAAAAAAATTTAATTATAAGCGTTTTAAGGAAAAAAAAACTAAGTGTGACGCTCAAGATATTTTGTGACGATCAAGAGATTTTGTTGCACGTAAAAAAGAAATAATTTAATAATTTAAAGTTTAACGAAAAAAAGTTTATTCTTTTACAAAAAGTAAGTAAAAAAAACAAAATATCTTCAAAAAACAAAAATTTTCATACAAAACTAAACATACATATTCTTTGATGTCTTTAACAAAAATGGAAAAAAGGTAAAAAGTAATTCTTGAAGAAACTTAGACACATATGTAAATATTTGACGCAAAACAATAACTTAACTTAATTAATTTTTTATTTTCATTCGAATTCTTATTCTGAATCTGTATAAACTTCATGAAATGACAAGCGGGTTTGTTTTTTTTTATTCTCATTAATTTTTACCACTTTCGAATTAAGTTTGTGGCAGTTGCATAAATTTCCCGTCCCCCAGAGGTTTAAGTTGCAAAAGCACGATTAAAATCAAAAATACCACGATTATACCTTTCTTTATTCTTTCAGCCGCCATTAATTTTGTTGTTTTACTCTTAAAAATTAAAAAATAAAATCATAATTAAGCATTTTAAGCTATGAAGCAATATATGTATATCAAAAGTGATGCTCATGAAATATTTGCCTATTCTGGTTTTTTTTGTAGGCAATTTATTTCTCAAACTCACAAATTATAAAAAAAAATGAGTTGAAACCATATAAACAATGATTGTCAACTTAAATTTTTTACATTTAATATATTCACTTTTAAAAAAATAAGCATGACGCTCATGAAATTTTATCGCGCCCTTACCACAAAAACTACGCAAATGCACACTTTTTTACAAAGATTTTTTTTTCACTTTTGTAATAATTTAGGTTTGTACTTTCCTTACGTTATTCACTTTATTTAAATGCAAATTGAAAACTAGTAATATTACTTGAATTTTAAAAAAAAGTGACGCTCAATGCAAATTGTGGGGGCAACCTTTCTTTGCAACCCCAAATTCGCACTAATTCAGTTTTTTTGACGACTATAACAAATGAAAACACAAGAAAGAAACTCAATAATTCGAAAACTGTCATTAAATGTTGCACATTTACTTTTTTCTGGATTTTATTTAATTTTGTTTACTAAAAATTCTAAAGGGGGATACATGCTTTTGTATGGAAGGTGTCCGAGGGAGAAACAAATCACCATTCTGAATAAACAAAAAAACAAACATACAAATTTGAAAATTACGTTTTTTTGTTACATATTCCTCGCTGATCACTCTCAAATTTTTTTTTTTACCTCAAATAGTAGTGTAAAGTGCGGGGACACAAAAATTGCGTTTTTTTTTTAATTGACCCATATATAAGTATATTGCAAATTTAAACAATTTCTATATTTTTCTTAAGAAATTTTTCTAATTTTTCTTTCGACTTTTTTTCCAAAAGCTCCTTTCCTCTTTTTCTATGTCGACTTGTTTATAAAAAAATCAAATAAAATATTTCGGGTCAAAATATTTACAAAAAAAAAAAAAAATTACTTTAAATACAGTGGATCTCACATTATGACATTTTTTTAAAAAATGTTTTGACTTTGGCTTTTGATCTAAGAAATAAATAAATGTGAATTCTGGTTTAAACAATTTTTTTTTTGTTTTTCTTAGTCCAAACAAAAACTATGGATTCAAAGAGAGCTACACTACAAGTATAGTGGATATAAATGATAGCGATTTCGAAAATTTAAATGTTTTTGAAAAAGAAGAAGAAGTAAATAGCTTAGAATCAATTGCATCTCGCAGTCCATATAATACATTTTTTGAAAATAAAGGGCGACATTAATGAGTACCACAATAACAAAATATGTCCTTTTATACTAAAAAAATAATGTCCTTTTGCACATATGTGGACAAATGTTATGGGTATTTCAATAAACCCAACCGTTGATTTCAAAAAAATATCTTGACAATTAAAATAACGCATACGCATAAATTAACAGAAAAACTGTTAAATTTTATTTAAAAAAAGAAACAATAAACAAATTATACAAAAATTTAAAAAAAAAAACAAAAACGTATTACAATTCAGTTTACGTCAAATAATATAAATATCCTACACTTTTACTATTCACATCAAAAAAATGTATACTTAATTTCAATCAGTAACTTTTTTAGTGTTTGGCAAAAACAAGCAATAAGTCAATGATGAGTTATATCATGTTCACACGGACAGTAAAATTCAAGGTTCGCTCTCACATTCAAGATTCGTGACCGAATCTTGATAAAATCTACAATATTCGCCATACAAAATTTTGAGAGCGAATCTTCATGGTTCATTTTGAATCTTGTTTCGAATCTCGAAGAATTTACTATCATCTCCAATTTTGATAACAAACAATCGCTAATTTATCTGTACTGGCTGTCAAAAACAAAACATAAACAAAAAATATTTTGTATAAAAACTTAAAAAAAAATCATTGTGGTATTTCCACATATAATATATATATATATTTATTTAAAACATATACATTTATTTAAATTAAAATGAAAAAAAAAGGTATATAGTGAAACGTATTTTAAAGTGTAGAAGAATGATTTCAATAAACCTCAGAAAAAATAAAAAGCCGCGTTAATTGAACAAAAACGAGAAGGAGTGCTATGTTCGGCCGTGTCGAATCTTATATACCCTTCACAACGTGTAGTCAGCAATAACAATTGTTTGTATCACCATTTATCTTTTATGAAATACGTACTTACATATATAAAAACATCCCATTGTTGAGTTGAGTTTACGTATGTATATTTCAAAAACAAAAAAAAAATATAAAAAAAATAAAACTAAAAATATAAAAAAAAAATTAAAAAAATATATATAAAAATAACAATATAAATAATACATAAAATAAAAAATAATAAAAAAATTAAAAAAAAAATGTTTTTTGCTTTGCCGGGATTCGATGTCACGTTCTCACTAACCAGTAACCACGTTTGTATGTATGTATGTTGTTAAGAAAAGAAAACAAACGAGATGGTCGTGGTTTTTTTCTAATTTTTTTCCGATTTTACTGACTTTCAGTACCGATCAGCTCCCGCATATTTCCAAAGTTTTAATACTTACGCGGGTCCAGGACATGTCGGAGGGCTTCAAAAAGTTGATTTTAATAGATAGAGCTTAATCGACTCCCCTATTCATAAGCTTTCAGAAAATATATACTTTATGGGGTCGGAAATGAAAATTGTAGAAATTTCACACGAAATGACAAACCTATTTATAACCTTTTTAGCTGTGTGAAGAGTATAAATATAAATGTCAAAGTGAAACGAGAACTATCATCTGAACGCCAGAGTTCGCATTCGCGATTGAGAGCGCGAATCACGAGATTCATATTGCCGTGTGACATTAGGGGGGAAATTACAAGTGTTGACACTTTTTTGGTTATAGATTGCAATGAATTATTGATGTTTGGCAAAAAAAAAATAAGAATTAGTTTTTGGGTTTGGTGTTTAACAAATGATAATAACATTTTTATATATTGAATTTTGTTAATTTAAAAAACTAACTAAACAAATTATATTTTATCTTGACACTTGACAGGACCTAAACAATCCTGACAATCAAGCTCATTCCAGGCCATGTGGCAACCCTAATTTGATGTAAAAAATAAAATTGTATCAAAATTAGAATTTGTTAAAAACAAAAAGGATGAAAAAAATGTAGTTTTACGAATATCAAGAGAGCATGAATGTGAACTAGTAGATCTTTTGCAACCTGAAGAAACATGGAAGAAGAAAAATTTAAGAAACCAAAAAGCTTTTAAACCTAAACGCCTTTAAAATGCAAAAGAACCTAAAAAGCCGATATCGCGGGCTGAATTCGTGCAACATATTATTAATCTACATAGATATGAACGATAAAAATAAAATGAATCTATCACGAATTCAAAAGAACACTTATATTGTAAGTCAAATGAAGAGAAGCAATTGACAAAGGAAATAAAAATAAAGTTCTACCTTTTGAGGTATAATATATTGTTAAAAAAAATATCGTACATTGCACCAGTCTGATAAAGGGTCCGGCAATAATTTTTTTTGAAAATGCTATAAAAAAAAGTGTAGCTTCGGCTGCGTGGCACGTAGCGCCAATTCTTTAATTTTGGTGAACAAAAATTCGTTCAACATGTCCCGATAACGATCGCCATTGACTACGGCCACTTCTTGCTCATTTTCGAAGAAAAATGACCCAATTATGCCTCTGGACCAAAATCCGCACCAAACAGTGACTCGTTTTGGGTGTATCGGCTTTTCAATGTATGCGTGCGGGTTTTATGTGCCCCAAATGCGACAATTTTGCTTGTTTACATACCCGTCAAGATCAAAATGAGCTTCATCTGAAAAGAAGATTTTTTTTTGGCAAAATCGGCCAAAGTAATGTCGCAATATTTCTCAGCGTCGCTCAAGCGTATACACAACCATATTCGTTCAGTGGAAGCATAAAACTAATTATCTGTCAAATCAGACATGGGCTAAGTGTTACCATTCACGAAATAATCACTAGTTGAAAAAAAAAACGTAAGATGGCGGACCCTTTATAAGTTTTTATAATATTTTAGATATTGAAAACTGGAATTCTTTAAAAAAAGGTAGCCAGTAAACCAATTTTGTTGTAGATTATGCAATTCTTTGCATTATAAAAAAACATTTTAGAGACGTACTAAGTTTACCATGTCAAATAAATGAAATTTGTTTGAGAAAAATTAATAAACTGGCGGTACAAGAACCAAATTTTATCATTGTACCTATTTTAGAAAGCAGTCATTTTACTGTTTGCATTTTAAATACATTTGAATTTGTTTTTATTATCGCATTATAATAAATTTATTATATATTCCAAAGATAAATCGTGGAAATATCTAATAGAGATAGACAAAAAAGATGCATTGAGTTGTGGCGTGTTTTTTATTATTTTATTAAAAAACCATTGATACATTTTCCATCTCCAGATCAATATAGAGAAACCATAAAATCATAAAAAATTCTGGTGACTTTTAACAATTTTGCTGTCATTGTGGAAACATTAAAAGAATTAAAACTAAGTGCAGATCATGTAAGCATACAGTTTGCAAAGAATCTGCAAAACATATTTATAACAATTCATTTAATATATGCAAAATATGTTGTAATAATATTTTAAATTAAAATGTGATAACATGCATATTTACATATCTCACCACAAAAATTTGCGTATAGTTGTACTGATTGCTTTCTGATAGATACTTATGTTTTAGTTAATTAAAAGTTGCATGAATGTCTTAATAATATGATATCTGAATACATAAACAATTGCATATACAATTTTAAATATTGCATGAAAGTGTAAATAATCAAAAACTCACAAATATTGGCATATAAAAATATTAAGAAATTAAGACCAAAGTAATGTGTTCAAATGTATAAAAGCCATTAATATCATTTATAAAAAATTATCGTAGTAGAATGTATTTGTAACTAGTTAGGTATTTTAGAAATTATATAAAAAAATAAATAAATTATACGATTTAAAAGATATTAGAAATTAAATGAAATATTAAAAATACAAAAATTAAATATGCACAAAAAAATACATAAGTTAAGAAACACAGTTAAGTTTTTGTACTTATGTACATATAAATAAATGGCGTAGGCCTTTTGGGGATGCCAGCCATTTTAAATAATTGGCAACGCTCTATGTTTAGTAACTCAATGGTGGTGTAGAAATTTACACAATAGTATTAAACGATTAAACAGTTTTTTTAGCGCCAAAAGATCAGAGGGACAATTTTTATTCCTTGTAAAGGGTAGTCATATTTTAAGGGCCGATGTTGCATGTGAACCACACCTAAACGTCAAGTTTTGTTTCTGCATTTTATTTGAAATTTTTCAGTTTCAGACTAAGAAAGAAAGATACATGGAAAGATACACAATCGAGCAACGCGTTAAAGTTATCAAGTTTTATTATGAAAATGGGCGTTCAAATCAAAATGCATTTCGTGTACTTCGTAATTCTTTTGGTCAACATAATCGTGTTCTTCGCAATAGTGTGGCAAAAGATCAGTCATCCTCGACTCATTATCGTGCACAACAATTGAACATAAACATTGCCATTGAAAATTTTGACCATCGAATGGAGGTGTGCCGCCGAGGTGCGGCGGCCATTTGGCCTATATTTTGTTCCATACATATTCGACCCATACCAGTATTATCATAATAAAAAGAAATGATAATAATTTCCTAAATAATTTGTACTTTATTCAAAATCAACATCGGCCCTTAAAATTTAACCACCCTATAATGTCTTGTACAACTTATTTATTCAAATTTTTGTTCTCGTTTATTGATTATAAGTAAATGACCTTAATCCCGTAATTTTTTTTAATTGTTATAATTTTGTGTAAACGAACGAGCCTATTGTTTTACCATTAAAAAAGTAAACATAATTCAAAATATTACAATTGTACTTAGATTTATTTATTCGAACAGAAATGGAGGAATGTGCTGCTAAAATATTAAATTTGATTAGTTCGTTAAGTCCATATTCTCAAATTGGTATAGGTACGGTGTCGGGTTTACTGACTGGCTTTTTACTAATGAAAATTAGTAAATTCACCGCTATCATACTTGGAGGTGGTATGATACTAATAAAAATTGCTGAAATCGAAGGATTCATACATATCGATTGGTTGAAAGTCAAACAAAATATTCAAGATTTTTCAATAAAACCGGCCAACAACTTTACTTTGAGCAATGTAGGAGAAAAATCTTCAAATGTTCAAAACTTTCTGGTTTCCTTTATTGGCGGATCGTTAATTGGAATTGGTTGTTCTTAAAGAAAAATAAAAAAATATAGTATATGCATGTATGTGTGCTGGTGTTCATAATTTTATACATATGTGCATATACATACGTATGTACATACATACATATGATGACAAATAAAATTCATAATTATACAAAAAATTTTCAAGTGACACGAATCCAAGGCATTTGAATCTAACTTTCATTAAATCATTTATTTTGGAAAAGAAATACATAAATAGGTTATAACAAAAAATTTTTTTAGGATGATGCATTATTACTATTTTTTAACGAAGAGGCCAAGGAATATTTACAACATAACACATGCATTTTGTTTTTGCATATACATATGTACATACATATGTCTACATACATATAGGGTTGCCATTTCTATTTAAAAAAAAAGAGGACGCCAGCATAAAAAATGTAGGACATTTGCCCCAAAAAAGAGGACAAATTAAAAAAATTAAATTTGATAAAATTTACGATGCTATTTAAAATACAAAAACAAAATTTGTTTTTACGAAAAAACTTTAATTACAAAAATACAAACTGAACATATCATTCTGATTTAATAGTTGAAAATAAAAACAAAAAACCAAAAAAAAAACAAAAATTCATTGCATTCATTATCAGGAATGTACACTTTTAAAAATTTTACATATATTTTTCAACACTTCCAATTTGAGCCAATATGTTACCATCGCATCTCTTCAAATTTTTGTAAAACTCTAGGCAATCCATATCAAAATTATATACCTTTAGTATATTTTTTGTTCAAGACTTTCTTCTATATCTGGAAAACAAACTTTATGAAAAACACACAGCCGACAAGCAGACGCCTTTGCCGAACGTTTTTAAAATAAAAGACAAGTTAAAATAGGCCACTTCGATAAATAGCGACAATTAAGGATAATAAAACAATTACGGATAAAAAAATAAAAAAAATTTTTTACAAAGAGAAGTTATAAAATTGTACTTTTTCAAAACTAATTGTACGAGCACCTAAATCTTTTTTTATACATTTTGTGACCTGTGATTTAAAGTTTAAATGTAAGAAAAAAACTTCAGAGAAGGTGCAAAAAGCCGGACAACCCCTGACATTTGCTAAAAAAGAAGTAGGACTGCCCCGGATGCCCTAAAAAAGAGGACGAATGGCAACCCTACATACATACATATGTATATCATACAATTTGTTTTATTTCCTTCTTTAATTTTAATAATATTAAAAAAACTTTAAAGCCAAGACTTTTTATTCATGGTTTTGTATTTTTGATAACCCCCAGCAATTTGTGTACTTTTATACTAAAATATGTTTAACTTTCATTGTGTAACTTCGATTTCATATTAATTTATTTTTCTAAATTTAGGCTTACAATAAAACGTTAATTATTTCTACATTAGCAGTGATACTACTGGCTCTTTTTATACCCGCAACAAAAAAAATGGGGGGGATATATTCATTATGTCATTCCGTTTGTAACATATCGAAATATCCATTTTAGACCCCATAAAGTATATATATTCTGAATCAGGGTTTCATTTTATGACGATCTAGCTATGTCCGTCCGTCTGTTGAAAGCACGATAGAGGTCGCACCGAAAAAGCTAGGTGCTAGGTGAAAGTAAGCGTTAAAGTAGGCGTGTCAATAAAGTTTCTGCTAATAAATAGAACATAGATATTTTTTTAATATAGTCCTTTATTTTTCCAAAAACTTTGTCAATAAAAGAATTACATGAATTTAAGATAAACTGTTATATGGGAGGTAGGCGTTAAAGTGGGCGTGTCACCTAAATTTTCTGGCATAACAATGACATTGACTAGAAGGATATACGTAGCAAATTTCATCATCATACATCTAATTCTGTCGGTTTTATGAGTTTTTAAATTTTATTTACAGTCGCATAAAATCTCTGAGAAATGGGCTTTGAAGTAATCGTGTCAAAGTAGTTTCTGGTTTTTAAGCTTGAAACTGTAAGGACATGCATATGTTTGAATATAATGTAGTGACTAGAAGATTAAAGGTACCTGAGGAAAATATGTTATATGCAAAATTATAACAAAATAGATGCCAATAGAGATAAGGTTTGGTTGTTATTTATAATCGACCCATTATTATATTAATAAAGAAGAAACACTCAATAGATATACTTTCTAAAATTGCATCTATTGGTGAATTCTAGTACTGAATAAAACCTAAATTAATAAACTTAACTGATCGTTTGTTAAATACATTAATACTTATATTAGCCTACAAATACATAAGAAGGCAGTTATATATATGTTTATGTTTATAGAATAAATTTCGCCAATGCAATAGTATTTAAAAAAATAACAGATTTGCAAGAAATTTAACAAAAGAAATTACATTATGATAATACAGTTTCTATTACGTTTTTTCCTTCTCCTGTAAAGTTACAATTATGTAAATTTAGGCCTTTATACCAGGAACCAGCGTTATCTTTTTTCATTACCTACCAAATCAAATGTAAGAAGTAAACTTTTAACAACTTATTCAACAAGACAGGTTGTAAAAAGAAAAAAATATAGTATTAGAATGATATTTGACTACACTTTCAAATAAGTACACACTTGATCGCCAGATTTAATTAACCATTTTTCATGCTTGTACACCACACTGTACATGAACATCCGAAAAGCCTGAAAAGCTGGCCAAAATTATTAAACGTGTTTTTTTAATTAAAAGTTCTGGTTTTTTGGTTTTGTCTAGTAGCAGATTTTGAAAAAATTACACTGCGCAACAAAAGTACACTGCGCAAAAAAAAAAATTTTGTCTCTCCTAGAAATAAAAGTATGTGGACTATATGGATTTTGATGCCGTTAATTCAAATCTGTTTTCCGTTTTTCTCTAGTACGTAAGGATTTGATTTTAAAGGCGTGGCATATTTCACCTAAAATATTTAATCATAACTTGTAAACGGGTTCTCCGATTTTCTTAGGAGAAGAATCAGAAGATGCACCAGAAAATTCTGCTAAAACTAACCCAACACATTTCTTTTCTATCTATTACTATTTCGAAGTTATTAAAAATTAAATGGCGAAAAAAAAATTTTCTTGCAAAATTCGTCAAATTTTTTGTTTTCAAAATGCCATAAAAAAATTTAAGAACCAAAAATTTAAATTTTTAAAATTTTTCCAAAAGCCACATTTCTAAGGAATAAAAGTCGGTATAAGTAGTAAAACTCAGTTAACAAATGTTGATTTTAAAAGTTTAAACTTATTCTTAAAAGACTGTATGTACATGCATACATATTATGATTTACGGTCTAATTAAAAAAAAATTTTTTTTCGAAAATTGTAAGGCCTTATGAAACAGTATTTTGACAATTGGATGGTAGCCTGATACCTGGGTACCAGGTATTTTTAATGTACCTGTATTTATTTTTTGTAAACTTATTTTCGTGATTAATGCTTTTAATAATTATTCTTATTAGGTACGAATATTTATTTTTTTTTTAACATATAATGTTTGGTAGAGCAGGTATATAAAAATATCCTTTATGGGGATGCGTGGGACATTCCCTTATAACTATTATCGATAATAAAGAATTTTTCAAATTTATAATTATAGGCAGATATTAACATTCTAAAGTGTTAAAAGTGATGTGAATAACAGTTGAAATCAATAATTCAAAATGCATAAAAGTTTATGACGATATAAATGTATAAGAAAAAGTGCCTGATGAACAAAAATGGAAGATATGTAAAAATTTAAAAAAATCGTCAAAAATAATGGCAAACTTTTTTTCTTGTTTCTAAAATTAGAGATTCCAAATTTTATTGTGGTATCAAATATAATTCGTAGAGATGCTAACCTCACTTTCAAACACCTCTTCTTTTTCTTTTTTTTTTGCAAAAAAGTGTATAATTTTTTTTTAGCTTTTGAACGAATATTCAACATATCAAACCTTTCAGCGAAAAAAAAATCATTGTTAAACCTTTATTCGTTTAGCCCTTTCACTTTCCTGACTTTAGCAGGGTCTCAGAGCTACAAATCGCAACTAATAGTCTTTAAAATTTACAATATAATGTAAAATATGGTTGTCTGTCGAGCTGCGTACTTAGTTGTTAAGATTTCTTAAAATTCAGTTTTGCCCTTTTGGCCGGCTTTTCAGGTCAAATACTCCTCTGTGCGACGCCTATATAACGCTTCCAACTTGTGTAAATTTATTTTGATAATAATAGTTCCGTTTGAAATATGTATCGCGCACTACATTTATTTTGGGGTCAACCTTTATTGAGTACGTCAATAAACAAAACTAGCATATTTAAAGTGATGATAATCTTCAAGTGTATGTTGGGACACCGTTACATCCAGAAAAACTGACTGTTTGGTGTGTTTTATGAGCTGGTGAAATTATTGGTCTGTACTTTTTTGAAAACGATGCTGGGCAGAACGTTACAGTCAATGTATGTCCGCTGCAGAGCCATGATTACTGACTTTTTCGTTCATGATGCGCAGGAGCTGTTGTTTCAACAAGACGGCGCAGCATGTCACACAGCTCGTGTCACAGTTTATTAATTTGAGGAAACGTTTGGTGACCGCATAGTTTTGCGTTCCCGTAAATTGGCATCCAAGATCGATTTAACGACGATAGACTATTTTCTGTCGAGATATGGAGGACAACATTCATTGCGTTATTTTCGATATTTTGCTACAAATGTTGGAAAAAGTGTCGTGTGCACCCTGCGGTAAGGCAGTGCAATTTTAGTACAGGGTGGCAATACTGAAATTGTAATTGAAACAAACATATGTGGTAAACAAAACACCTGTTTAGCTTGTTTTGATGTATGTAGCTTAATTTTTTTTGCAATAAGTAAAAAGAGAAAATAGAAAAAGAAGACACGATAGATAAGATGGTGGAGTGGAGATTTTCCAGGACTGGTGGCGCAAAAGATGGCTTTTGCTTGAAATGTGTACCTAAAGAAAAAGGAGGCCATTCTGATTTGAGATAGAAGAAAAGAAAGTTGTGTTTGGTGCAAGTCGTATTTTGTACGTTTTAAGCAAATTTATTTTTGTTTTTTTGTTTTTTTTTTAAAGTTTTTATTGCCAAAGTAAATAATAAAAATAAAAAAATAAAAAAAAGGAACAATAATATTTGGTCAAAAGACTAAATAAGAACTATACATATATATGTATACTGAAGAAAATTGTTAAGTGGTGCGAAGCCTGCACTTTGTTGGAACTGTTGTGAGTTTACCGCCAAACATCATCGCCTGGGTAAGAGAAGAGTTTAGAGAGCCACTAAGGGAATTCATCAATTGCATCCCGCCATCTTGTCTTCAAGCCAAAGGGTTAAATTCCGCCTTGACAGAACAGGTATTTGACGTTAACTTTAACTGACGTTTGACCTCTGACTCTAGAAATAAGCACAAATATTTTAATATATATATATGTAGTTTTGGTTTTTTTAAAACTTAGGGAAAACTTAAATTTTAGTAAAAATTAAGGAATTCAGTCCCCTCGAAAAGTTTGTGAGTAGAGGGTGCGCGTTAGGACTGAAGAGGTGAGCTCACGTTGTAGGTCTGTCGTAAAAAAGGGTGTTTGCCCAGGATAGGGTCCTTGTGTGTTTTCCTTAAATTTAATATAGGAACAAACTGGTGAAAATTATATATATATATATATATATATATATATATACACAAGTTAAGTGCTAGTTAACGGGACTACGGTGATCCACGTATAGGCAGTGAGGCAACGAGTGTCATTGAAAGAAAATAAATAAATCACCATCTGTGTTTTGATTGGATATAGTTTTTTATTCTGATAGTTAAATGTTTAAACCTCTGCAATTAATTAATTTACATGATTATTTAAATTTGCTGTATTTGTACAAAGTTTGTTTTGTTTACATTTTTTACTTATTAGAGGAAAGGAAATACGTGTAAAATATTTTTTTTTTATAAACTTATGTACAAATTTAAATTTTTGATTGTGACATTTTCAATTACATTTGCTACTTTGTAATATCAAGAGTCGATTTACAACCTATAATATTATTTGTTTTTGCTAATTTAAATAATTGTAAATTCAAGATTAATGTTTCTTTAAATTATATATTGTTCTTTTGTTTACCCACAATAAATTATCGTTTTTATAATGTTTTATTGAAATTTTTTTTGGTAGTTATTATTGTTGTAGATTTTAGTTTGGCTTTAGGTCATACAAATTAAATTTTGTTGTTTTATTTTTAAAGAAAAGATTTTAAATTTCTTTATTTATTTTAGAAGCTAATCAACGTAAAGTTTATGATTTTAAATGTATTTTTTTAATTTTATCGTAATTTTTTTTAATATTGCATTTTTTAATATATTAAATACATACATATATACTTTTGTACATATATTTTTCTATTCACCCATGTAACATAGTTTTATCTTTTCGAATAAGTAATATGGTAACCGAAAACAGACAATTATTTAAAAAATATTAAAATGGTCCCAGTATTTTTAATAAAAATAGGACTTTTTGGTATAAGTAAATTTGTAAATCTTAAGTGTTACTTTGAATTTCCTTAAGCTGGATTCACCCATAAAATTTTAGTTCAGAACAAATTTTTTTTTATATTGAGTTTGACGTTTTACTTTTGAGAGAGAGAGATTATTTTGTTCAGAAAGTTTTTTCTTGAATTGGTTTAATTTTAATTCTTCTTCAGAAGAAACTGAATTGGGCTGCCATTTTTTCAATATTTACATGAAAATTGAATTTGGTTGCCACATCACACAGTGTCAGTACGTTTATTATACAAAAATTGTTTTTGCCGGAAATTAACAATTAAAATGGAATTTAATGAAAACATTGCTCAAAAACTAATAGAAGAATTAAAAAAACCAGGAAGAGAATGTTTGTATGACATGAGCAATAGTGCATACAAAAATAATTATTTAAAATAGGGTTTATGGAATGAAATAGGAGCCGTCACTGGAATCGGTCGTAAGTACATTTTAGTTTATTTATACATTCATTTATTTACAAAAACCTAGCCATAGGGTCATAATCGGTCGCAATAATACAATTTATATTTATTTATAATTGTTGTAGGAAACGAATGTGAACGAAAGTGCTGTGGAAAACTCTGCGACTCTTTTTATTTTCGATTTATTTTTATAAATTTCTTTTGCAAACAAATTGACTTTATGCACTTCAATTAAAAATAATAATTTTAGTTTTCTTCTATCCGACATTTTCTTCACATATATTTTAATGAAATAATTTACGTTTGCTAGCGGTGCTGCCACTTTGTACAACTGTTTGCATTTTCATATTATATGGCAGCTTTGTTTTTTCGGGCAAATTTTCTGAAATGGGTGAATCATTCTGCAGAAAACTCTCAGTAAAAAATGTTATTCTCCGGAAAAAATTTTGTTCAGAACAAATGTTAGACTTAGATTATTGTTATCTGTAAAGGCCATTGCAGATAAAACTTTTGCTTCGCGTTGCGTTATAGCATGTTCACACGGACAGCAAAATTCGAGGTTCGCTCTCTCATTCAAGGTTTGCGACCAAATCTTGATTAAATCTACAAGATTCGCCATACAAAATTTTGAGAGCAAATCTTCATGGTTTATTTTGAATCTTGCTGCGAATCTGGAAGAATTTACTATCATCCTTAATTTTGATAACAGAGAATCGCTAATTTATCTGTACTGGCTGTCATAAAACATAAAAAAAGAAAAACATAAAAAATATTGTGTGTAAATTGTTACGCTTAAACGCTTAGAAAAAGAGAAATACTGAACGTATTTTAAAATGTAGAAGAATGACTTCAATAAACCTCAGAAAAAACAAAATAATTGAAAAAATGTCAAAGCGAAACAAGAACTGTTGTCTGAATGCCAGGAATCGCATTAGAGATTCAGAAAGCGAATCACGAGATTCATATTGCCATGTGAACATGACATTAGAAATTCGCTTTGATATTTAAGATGAAGTAGCCATATTAGGGATGGGCTAAGAAAAATATTGATATATATCGCCGATATTTCAAAAACAGAAATATCGATACATCGATTCTTATTTACGAGTATCGTTTTCAGTATCTTTTCCGATATTTTTAGATCTCTATAAATTTTAGACTTTTTTCAACCTTACCTCCGTCATATGACGCATCCCTCATCTCCTTCGTCTACTTTAGGGCTTCTTATAACAGACGATTCCCTGAAAAAGGTTGAAGAAAAAAAATATTTATTGATGGTTTTTGTTGATTTTTTTTCTAATATTTTATTATTTTTATTGAATTGTTTGCGGAAACAAATATTTAAAATCATATAATAAGTTTGTACATATGCATATTATATATATATATATATATATATATATATATATATATATATATCAAAATATAGATGTTTAAAAAAATATCAATACCGTTGAAAAATATCGATATGATATATATCGATACATTTTTTCTATTTGTCCATCACTAATACTTATATGAAACATGTACTTTCAACGCAGTGCGAAGCTTAAAGTTAAGCAACTTTCGTCTTTTGCGCGCTTTGACAATCGGTGGCAAATTTTCTTATATATTTTACATTTTCAATTCGAACTTAAAATTAATTAGTATTATAATTTTCTTTTTATTTAATTGTCGAACTATTTAATATCTTAAAGATTATATTATTTTTATTCTGGCTCAAGTTCATTTTATACTAAATTTCTCATATATTTTCTTTTTTCATATACATATGAAGAAATCAGTTTTTATTTGTGGTAATGAAAGAATATACTGGAAAAGTATCTTATTATCCCGACACCAGCCGAGTGGAATGCATTTTCGAAACCAGCTACGGTTTCATCATCAGCACTCTTTTGATCGGGATGTCTTAGTGTTGATAGTAAATATCATCTATTTAACTCACAAGTTTATATGAAAATTGATTTTGTAAATTAATTCTTTTACCTATAAACTCATATATTTGCCATGGTGAGTGAGAACGAAATTTCTTCAACACTAAAGCTTTTCCCCTTTTTCTTTGTTATTCTTTTCAATTACCACATTTTTTTAATCGTAGCTTTAAACCATCAGTCTGATGGCAATGAAAGCCAGCCGAGTGGAATGCATTTTCAAAACCAGCTACGGTTTCATCATCAGCACTCTTTTGATCAGAGCTACAAATGTTGTGTGTAAATATCAACTATTTAACTCAGTATTTATTGAAATTTGAAACATAGAATTATTTGTTCTAATTGATTTATGTATTTCATATAACATTGAGTTAGTACGAAATTTACCAACATCTGTTTTTCCTGTATTCTTTTTGCAGCCTAATATAAAAATATAATACAAATTAAAAAGAAAAGTTCAAATGTAATACTTTAAAAATAAAATTAATTAGTTTGAAAAACTATTATAAAATAACTTTTTTAACTTTTATTAAAAAAAATATATTATTTAATAATGAAATAATACTGAAAAAATTAGAAAAATACCTGCAAACTCGTGCTTCTCTACCAAAGTTAGAAATGTCACGCAAAGCCGCGAAGTTTTATCTGACGTGACCTTAACTTCTGGCTACACTGGTTGTGATACTCATATGAATATTACTATACAATACTTCAACGGCCCTTTTCACAAAGTGCGATTATAATTTAACATGAACTTTAAACGTTAAGCAAAATTGCATTTCACAAAGTACGGTTAACATTTAACCGGCAAAAATTAATCACAAAGTCGCTGTTAAATTTAACAGAACAAAGTCTTCCAGTTAAAGGCTTTTATTAAAATAAAAACGAAAATGGAAAGAAGAAATCAACATTTATATATTTGTAATGTTTTTAATATTACAAGCTTTAAAGTCAAAAAGAAAAAAGTTTTTACACGAAGGGAGCATTTTTCTTTACCTGATGAAGAATTTATACAAAGGTTTAGGCTATCAAAATCTGCAGCCAAATATGTTGTAAATTTATTTAAAGTCTGCAACAACTAGGCAAAATGCGTCAGTAGCATTATTGATAAATGTTTCTATTAATTTTTAATTTTCTATTCATATAAATTATTAACATTAAGGTTCTATGCAACAGGCAGCTTCCTTATTGTTATTAGTGTTTGTTGTGAAGTCTCTATAGCAACAGGTAGTCGCGTTGTAAAAAAGTGACAATGGCGATAGCCAAACTTTGAAAAAAATTTGTTAAAATGCCACAAACTACTTTAAGTAACAAATTTATTTTAAATATATATTTGTCTTTCATCAAAAACTTGCTAATAATTTATGTATGTATAATTTTTTGGATTCTTTTTTTTCTATTAGACGATTTTTCGTGAATAATAAAAACCAAAACATCGACAAAAAAAATATCGGCGTTTTTTAATATCCCTGTTTTATTAAATTAACCACAGATTGTGAAAAGGGCTTTAAGTTAACAATTTTAACTAAACCGTTTGTAGGTTTGTTTATGGCTGTGAGCTTTTTTGGTTTTGTTGATTTCAGTTTCTCTTAACAAACTTTTAGACATTTCGTTAGTAAAAAACCGACGCTCATTGCCAATCTCCATCAAATCGTGTATATCTCTTGGCGAGTGTGGACGTGGTGGTTTTTATACGGCTATAAGTCAAACGTTAGTGAAAATATAATACAACATAAAATATTAAGCCAAATAAAGAGAAATATTAAAAACTTGTTGCTAATAAGTCTCCGCTTAATGTTTAAACAAAATTTAGGAAAATATATTGCAAATAATCATATGTATATGTATGTATAATATGATATGTTTTAATAAAATCATAGTGAAAAAGTGCCAAAAATTTTGAAAAATCTGTAAAAATATGTATAATTAAAAAAGTCGATTTATTTTTGCTATTATTCTACTTTTGCTTTGCGAAAAGCAGATAAGAAAGAGTATGAGAGATTGCAGTTGTTTTTACAAATGCTTAAATACATACATACCTATAAAAACACAATTTTAGAGAGCTGAACAGGTAAACATCAATCAAGAAAACTAAAACCAAAAGATGTATTAATATAAGTACATACATATGTACATACATATGTCAGTATGTACTTACATATGTATGTAAGTATGCAAATTTTTGAAACGTGATTTTCGGTTATCAGATAGTTTGTAGTTAGCAGGGGCTGCGAGGTGGTGAAAATATATGTAATGTAAAAAAAAAAACAAAACAAAATCACAACGATGCTGGGGCAACGTGGACGTAGTACATACATATTATAAGAAAAGAAATTTATTCAACTAGAATACATGTATGTATGTATGTATATATGTATGTATGTATATATGTATGTATGTTTATTTGAATATAATTATTAGTATAAGAGAAAACGTGAAATTTATAATACATTACATATGTATGTATGTACGTGTATGTACATACAGTATTGTTCGAAACCCAAACTCTTTCTGATAATGTAATACAAAACTTATGTATGTATGTATGCATATGTGCATATTTTCATACCCACCACAAAAAAATGTTGTGGTGGTACATTAATTTTGTCGCGTCATTTGTAGCACATCGAAATATTAATTTTTTACCACATAAATTATATATATTTTGAATACTAGTTTCATTTTAGGGTGACGTCTGTTGGAAGCACGACTGAGTTAGAACCATAAAGCTAGGAGAAAGAATACATTTTATTAGAAATGTTTGAAATTGAAAATGGGCTTAATAGTTTTATTTGAAAGAGCTTGAAATACAAGAGTAGGTCTTTCTGACAAAGAATAAAATGCTGTTGCATCTAAACGCAATCATGTGAAGTGAACAAATTTCATAAATATATTTATTTAAAAAAAAAGAATTTCCTTTAAACTTTTTAAAACGTCAGAAAACCAACAGAATTGGGTGTTCGATTATAAAATTTCGTAAATAAGGTTTTTGGTTAATATTATAGTTTTAACGGCAATAAATGAATGTCAAGCCCACTTTAACACCCACCTCATTTTCTATGCGTTTTGATATTTAAGTATGAATTGTTATAATAATTTTTTTGTCTTGCTTACTTTAACGCTCACCTCATACGGCTTAATCTTCTATTAATTAAATTTAAATGCTCATCAAACCGACAACATTAGATGAACCATGGTTACATTTTGTAAATGCAGCATAATTATAATACCAGAGAATAAACGTGACACGCTCACTTTAGCGTCACTTTTACCTTCAAATTATATAACTTCTAAATGCACAAAAAACTGGAAGAAAGGCACTCTATTATCACAGTGATCATAATTTTTAAACAAAACAAAAAAATATTCAACTAAAACCAAAAACAAAAGATGCATACAAACAAAGTTGCATTTTTAATTTAAACACATAAACATTTGTGGATTTGTGGTCATTTTTACGAACACAAAATAAAATACACAATTTTTGAAAGCAAATAAGAGTGCCGAATTCTATATAGCCTACACCATTATATATGTACATATGTGTATACTAGTCAAGCCATAATTTGTGATATTCTGATAATTATGAGGTTATAATATATATACAATATATACTGTGAGCGTCAAAAAAAAGTGTACACAAATATTTTTTAAAACATTGTTTTTATATCAGTATTTTCATTTACGATAAAGTTTTACATTTAGGTACTTTTAAATCAGTATTTAGTTCTCTACCTTATTCTAAACAAAACAGCAAAAATATTAACAACAACAACAAAAAATTTACAACAAAAATAAAAAATAATTCATTTTTTACGCGTCAAAAAAAAGTGTACAAACTGTTTTTAAATGAAAATAAAATCGATTTAGTATTTAGTTGATTTTGCTTTTGCCTTAATTACAGAATTTAGTCTTCTGGGTATCGATTCTACTAATTTTTTAGTTATATCGGATGAAATTTTCTGCCATTCCTCCATTATAACGGATTTCAGCATATTCTTATCGCTAATTGTCCTTTTTCGGAGTTGGCGGTCCAAATGCTCCCACAAATGTTCAATTGGATTTAAGCCCGGTGATTGTGGAGGACGATCCAATGTTTTGGGAGAGCGGTACAGAAGCCATTCTTTTACTAAATATATGGGATGTATGTTTGGGGTCGTTGTCCTGTTGAAAAATCCAAGATCCTTCCAACCCCAATTTCTCCATACTGAATGGCACGTTGTTTTGCAAAATGTTCAGGTAGTCCATCTTATTCATTGTACTTTCAATAAAAACCAAATTCCCTACTCCGTTTGCCGCCATACATCCCCACACCATCACCGAACCCCCTCCATGCTTAACCGTGGTTATTAAATTTTGGTCAGCATAATCATTGTTTTTTGTTCTCCATACTTTAACTGGTTTTTTCTGACCAAACACCTCAAATTTACTTTCATCAGTAAAATGCACATTATTCCAGAATGAAACATCTTTATTTTCATACTTTTTGGCGTATTCTAGGCGTCTTTTTTAATTAGCTGGTAATATTAGTGGTTTCTTTCGTGGGAATCGACCATGTTACCCGTTTTCGTGTAATGATCGTCGTATTGTACTGGCACTTACGGTAGTTTCTGATGTTGCCGAAACTTCCTCTGATATTTTAACGGCACTTTTAAAAGGATTCTTTTTTACATCGCGCACTATGGATCTTATTTCAGCCTCCTTTAAAAGTTTTCGCCGGCCCGACCCTGGACGATTTTCTATTTTGCCGTATTTTTCGTTTTTATCAATATTTTTTTTTTGCAGTATTGTGGCTTCTGTTTATAATAGAGCCAATTTCTCTGAAAGTTTTTCCTTCATTCCGAAGTTTTATTACTAATTCTCTAATATCACTAGAAGTTTGTTTTCCCATTCCAAAAAAATTAAAATTTACTTCACACGAGGAGATCTTACTCTGCAGATCACAATTAATTTACATAAAACAATAAAAACCTTTCATTAGAATGCTAGAATAAAGAAAACAACCAAATATAACGATATTCTTTTACAGTAGCACACCGCTGAAATGATGCATATGCAACATGTACACTTTATTTTGACGCGTAAAATATGGATTCGAATTTGTTTTTGCTCCATCATTTATGTATTTGTAAGAAATTTCTCATTGTCTTTCTATAGCTAACTAGAGATTAGTATACTAATATTAAAAACCCTAGAACGATAAATTTAGTCATATCTTAAAAGACTAAAAAAATACTTTATTGTAGAAAAAGTTTTTGTACACTTTATTTTGACGCTCACAGTATATGTATCCGCCATTTTGTTTCGGACGCATTTTAAGATAATACATTTTTACATAGTTAAGCGCATTTTATTCTAAGCCCTTTCATTTGACACCAATATTAAGGGTTGAAGGAGTAAATTTTTAGATACTAAAGTGTTTTAAGTTTTTTTATTCTTCTAGTTAACCGCTTTTTTTTTGATATCCATACTGAGTTTTTCGGTTGTATGAAAGCTAAAACAAAATCAAGTTTCGTTTATAAGTTTTAGAAAAAAAACGAGGTAGTTGTTAGTGTTTATATCAAATCTGTCTTCTAGCTTTTATCTGCAGTATATTTCAAGTCGACTTCTGATTTGATGTCACTATCCTATCAAAAATTAATAAGCAATATAAGGAACTTGATATACATACTTAAAAAATATTTTTCTTAATTATTTTTGTCTATAACTTTACGGATAAGTCGGCTTGTCTAAAACTTTCTATGAATAGCCATCGTTTATATAAAAAGTAACAAACATGTCAAAAAATTACACAAGAGGTAAAAATTTTAATTTCGGTATTGAAGAAATGTGTTGAAACAGAGGTAGTCATATTTTTTTGCTGATTCGCTTTTCTCCCGAATATTTCTAAAAGTTTGATACCACATATCTGTAAGTGAAACATATATGGGTTAAGAGTTGATTTATGAAAATATGTATATACTAAAGTAAGACCCTAAAGGTCGCAAATAAATATTGCGAGAATTACAAACGGAATGACAATGACAAAGCTTTAAATTTGGTATTGTGGATTCAGATGTTAACGTACAAAAGAACTAAAAAAAATATCAATAATGTATGTTTTAGGATCGTTATATGACTTGTTCGAAACGTTACTAATTAAATATTTAGCTAGAGGAAAATTCTTGTGACAATTTCGATCAATCAAATTCAACCTGAAACACAGAAGAGGAATGATTGTCTATAAAGATGATGGATGGGATAGAAATCTTCTAAATCAATATGATACTGTCTTTCAGTGCAATCGACTACATTAATTGAATATATATACATTGTATGCATCAACGATGAAATAAGCAACATCGTGGCTCATGTGATTTTTGTATTTTTGACGACATTTGTTTGAGAAAGTTATTAACGATTTGCTACGGTTTTTCTACATTTGTTGTAAACGATTTTGTGTGGTTTTGTACCACACAAAAAAAAAATATTAAAGATATCTGAAAGACTGGCCTAACTGGGTTAATACTAGGGTGATTATTCGTTTCTTCCAAAAATCGGTTCTCAAATAGTTTGAAATTTCGTATCTGAAAAACCGGTTCCTTTTCGAATTTATAAAAATAATTCCACAATGAAAAGTGTCGAATAATTTGGTTTTTAATTAATTGAATTTAAGGATAAGTCCTTTAAATTTTAAATACAATTTAAAGTTTAGGAAGAAAATCTTCTAAGTTTTTATAGAATTACATTTTAAAAATATATAGACATATATAGGCATAAACTAGTTTGTTCGATGGTTTAATTGTTTTTTAAGTTAACACACATTTAATGCCAATTTTATAACATGTTGTTAGTTAAGTTAGTTAGTTGGTCCAGTTTTTTTCTATCTATAAAAATATATTTTTTTTACCCTTAAGAATTTTTAATGACGTTTTAAAAACAAAACCTAGTACTAATTTGGCATGAAAAAATTTTATAGCTAATTTTTTTTTTGAATATCTCTAAAACACTTTTAGTTGACTTGACTTGTATTCAATTTGTGTATATTTGTTGCGTTTGCACCATTTATAATGTGTTTCACAAATATGTATGCTTTTTTAATCAAATTTTATTAAATTAAACATATCATAACAACTTTTCCAACATTCATATACGTTGCATCAATTTGCTGTTGCACATACCTGTATGAGTATGCTTTGTTAAGGTTTTAATTATACCCTTCACCTGTGGTGCACAAGCTTTGTTATTCCGTTCCGACCCCGTAAAGTATATTTATTCAGAAAGAGCCATTTCCGTCTATCCTTGTGTTGACTTACATACGTTCTTAAAAGCCCAAACATGTTAGATCTGTATGTTGTATCAATATTTTGTAAATATCCAGGAATGAATCGCTATTGAAATCTAGCACGATCACCTTAAAACTTTCAGAAATATGAGCAAATGACTGCCTCTGTTTTTTTCCCATATTTTTACTACAAAAATCAAAATTGTGACTGAGATTAAGCATGACAGAAGACAGGCTAAACGGGTTAGCCATGTTACATATTTATAACCAAATAGAAGTTGATTCAGAAGCTCTGCTTAATAAATTTGCTGA
This sequence comes from Phyto melanocephala, assembly GCA_941918925.1. Lineage (NCBI taxonomy): Eukaryota > Metazoa > Arthropoda > Insecta > Diptera > Rhinophoridae > Phyto > Phyto melanocephala. The sequence goes on along the minus strand of OW799234.1, from coordinate 41,366,244 downwards.
AATAGGAAACCACAAATTACTTATTTAATATAACTGTTTTTGTTAATTAATGCACATTTTGCGACTTAATTTAATTAAGTTTTTTATGCCCTTTGTTTCACTTTGCTATATTTTGGATTCCACATATTTAGAAGCAATGTATCTTCCAAATTCTTAACAGAATAATAATTTTTGCTTTAGAAACAAGGTCTCTTCGATATCCAATAATTAATTGAAAACAAGCTTTGTTTTAATTTTTTGATTTTAGAAATTTTTTTGAGTAATTAATATACTTGGTTACGATATATGAACATATATTCAAAAATTGATAAAAAAGCGGCTTCTTTCGGCAAAAAAACCGGTGTATTCGACATTCGAAAAATCAACATTTGGAAAAAGCCATCAGCTGAAAGAGTAAAAAACACTGGTTCAATCGGTTGTTAAACCGAGTTGATCACCCTATTATATACATACAAACATTGTTTATCGATGCTTTGTCAATTGTTGTTGTGGTATATGCTAGAACAAAACACAACTACTACAAACAAAAATATAAGAAATTTATCATTTTAAAATGTCAATAAATAAAAGTACACGTATGATAAATGTATAACAAAAAGCCTTTTAAGTTAAACAATATTAGATGAATGATTGGTGCTGCCAAAGGTAAAGAGCTAGAGACATAAAATTTGGACAATGTTCCTCTTTCGTTGTATAGCTGCACTAAGAAACTTGGAAATTCGTACTTAAAGGGGGTAAACCCTATATCTGCTAAACTAAAAATGATACAAATTAACTTGATAGATATGGTAGTTTACATAAAAAATAAGCTGACAGGTGTCTGGTCTTTTTTGTATTTTCAACCCCTAAGGAGTAAAAACTATAATTTGGTACTTTTTTAGTACCCTATGAAACTTCCAAACACATAAAGCTAGGAAAAAATTGTAATTGTGTAAGTTAATCCGCGAAAAATATTAATAGAACTTTGGCACTTTTTTAAGCTCACATGTAAATTTCCCCCCTTTTTGGTACTTTTTAAAAAGGAAATGTCTTATAAGTATTATTCAATAGCACATAATATTATTGTTATTATCGCCTTTGGACTTATTTTAGGTGAAATTTTTAGAAACTTTTACGTTACCAAAAAGGATAAAATAAAAGAAAATTGTTAATTTCCTAATTACAGTGATAATTCGTATAAAATTTTTAATTGGGATTTCACCAGATATAAACAAGTAAGAGCGCTATATTTGGCCGTGCCGAATCTGATAATACACTTTACCGTCATGATGTACAATGACCACATCGTTGCTTAGCCTACATTTTAGATTTCATGCAATACGCTATCTTTTTTATAATTGCCGATGCCATATTTGATTTTGAAATTTTACATAGTTAACTTTATCTTACTAGTCAAGCCCTTTTATTTGATACCCATATTGTTGGGGTTAAAAAAATTCGCTCCGCCATTTTATTTCAGAAATTTCACACGGAACGACAAACCCATATACCCATTTACACTGTCATATGAAGGGTATACAAATTATATAATTTGGTAAAAATTTAAACACTTCATAAAAGAGTAGAAAGGGAAAAAATCGGGAAACAGTTTGGTACTTTTAAGGACTTTAAATCATGTCTATTAACATATTCTTTTTCGGTTGGATAGGTTTTTAGAATTTTAAACTTTAAATTTGTTTATTGATAAGGAAATCTCAAAAAAGTTACTTCTTCCTTTTTTTTGTTTTTTCTACGTTTATAAAGCTAGAAAAGCTAGTCAAAAAGGTACTTTTTCGCATTTTAATGGTACTTTTTGTGAGTTGTACGTTTGCGAAGCTAGAATTTTGAAAGTAATAGCTCTAGATAAAGGTGAGACTAAAAATGTTATGGGCGACCATAACATGAATTTTTATGGCACTTATTGTATTTTCTATATTAATGAAACTAGATATGTGAAATAAGGAATTTAAGATTAAGGTTGAGAATGAAAATGATATGGGCGACTTATTTTGATTGTTCTCTTTGTATTTTTAAGTATGTGAAAAAAGATTCTTGAAATTGGTGATTATTGATTAGAGGTCTAACTATAAATGTTAGGCATGACCAAAAAATTACTTTTTCTAATCTTTATTGTTTTATATATTGTATACATAAAATTCTGAAAATAGGTACTACCAAGTAGACTCTGAAGATTTTAGTGATGAAAAAATGTTACTTTTATCATTTTTATTGTAATATTTCCATATTCTAAATTTATAAATCTTAAATTTTGTAATAAATAATATCCTTACTGTACTTTTTATTTTTCTAAATGAAATAAATCAGAGACAAATAAATTTAACTAACAACTATTTAGTAATTAAAAATAAATAGTAAGAACTACGCTATCGAAGTAGCGGATAGTATGCTGGTACAAAATATTTAAAGGTTTATGAAGGCTTTTTTGGCAGATGTTGTACAAAAATTTGTCAAATAAGCCTTCAATAAACCTAAAATATTGTTAAACCTGCCACAAAAAAATGGTAAGGGTATATTAATTTTATCATTCCGTTTGTAACACATCGAAATATCCATTTTAGACCCCATAAAGTATATATATTCTGAATCGTTGTTTCATTTTATGACGATCTAGCTATGTCTGTACGTCTGTTTGTCTGTTGAAAGCACGATAGAGTTTGAACTGAAAAAGTTAGGGGGCTCAAATTTCGCCAGAATATTTTGTAACACAAGGTTTGTCGGCTAAATCGGAATATTAGGAAGAGAGTTATAGCTCGTAATGCAAGAGTATCATGTCCTTCCACATTCGAATAAAATGCAATTGTGTCCAAACGCATTCGTGATGTATAGATTTGAGCAATTTTCGGGGAAAGCTATTATTTTTACGCTGGAAATATACATCGAAATCTCATCGCTCTACGTCAATGCGTTTAGACACAATTGCATTTTATTTGATGTTGGAAGGACATGTTTTTTTGACCTACTATTATTTTCCAAGATGGTGTCTAAAACAAAATGGCAAAACAACGAAACCGCCACCCGTTTTTAGCCAGTGTTTGTTAATACAAAGGAACATGTAATTATACTTGTATTAACGATATTTTTATGCTTAATATATGTATGAAAATGTTAGAAATATTTGTTGAAAATGTTCTAAATTAGGTATATTTAAATTTTAATTTACATAACTATATATTTGCTATATAATTACGAAAAGAGTTATAGATAAAGGGCCATATTCATAAAAAATATTTTAGGTTTATTGAAGACTTATTTGACAAATTTCTCTACAACATCTGTCAAATAAGCCTTTAATAAACCTAAAATATTTTTTATGAATACGGCCCAAAAAATTTATACCGCACAGTGTCTTTTTCGGTAGATTTAAAATTTAAAACTTAATAAAACTGAAAAAATAAGATGTACGATCCTGAATTTTTGCAGACATTGCATTTTGATTGAAAGACGTGTAATAGCGGCAAATTAAGGTGACACGTCCACTTCAACACACTCATCCCATAAAACGCTTTATTTTAATTTCATATAATTTTTCTATGGACAAAGATTTTTAAAAAATAAAGTACTATACTGAATTTGAATTTATTATTAAAAACTTAATTGACACTCCAACTTCAAAGCCCACTTTTGACATAATCTCTTGTTAATAAAATTTAAAAGCTCATAAAACCGATAGAATTACAAGTTCAAAGAAAAATAAAAGAAAATAAAAAACTAACTTGCGCAAGTGACTTGCCTAGTCAGAAAGGGGTGTTCCAAAAGCAAGCTTATTATACTTTTTGTATTTTTTTCTCGTCAAAGTCAATAAATTTGTAGTGTCAGATTTCATCTATAAGCAAAGAGAGTCTCTCTGTTGTTGCCACCTTTAAAACAAAGGCACCATAATATCAGCGGTTCTATATTAAGGACCGTCACATAACGTTGAATTATATTTTCATCAAATTTGTCCGCAACAGAATAGAACGAACAAGTAAGAGTGTTATATTCGGCCGTGCCGAATCTGATAATACCCTTCACCATCATGTACATAGGTATAATCTCACATCGTAGCTTAACCTAGATTTAATGTTATACGCTATTTTTCCTTATTATTTTCGATGCCATCCTCGATTTTGATTTCTTACGTAGTTATCTGATACCCATATTGATGGGTTAAAAAAATTTTATCCGCCATTTTGTTTTAGACACCATTTGGATTTTACATTTTAGAATAATTTACTGTATTCTACTGGTCAAGCCCTTTAATTTGATACCCATATTGAGGGGGTTCAAGAAGTTACATTTTAAAATACCAGATTTGGCTCATATATAAATTTATTGTCCGCCATTTTGTAGTGGCGGCCAACATAAATGTAAAGTTTTTTATGGTGCTTTTATTGTTACAGTCAAGTCCTTTCAGATGATACCAATATTGACTCTCTCGGTTGTCTAGAAGCTGAAAAAAATGATTTTCGTTTGTAAATTTTTAGAATATGTATTTAAAACAAATTTTTTTCTGCCTATAATTTTACTGATAAGAGCCCGATTTATCCAAAATTTTACACGAATATCTCTTGAGGCATGTTATATCTACAAATAGTAGCAAAGGTACCTATAAATTATTCTATGGCTGAACAATTTTAATTTTGGTGGTAAAAATATAGAAAAAAACAGGTAGTCGTGTTTATTTGCTTATATCTCAGAAAGTTATCAGACGATTGTGCTGAATTTCAACAGCGATTCATTCCCGGATATTTCCAAAAGATTGATACTATACACAGATTTGAGGAACATATGGTTGCTTCTAAAAGTTGATTTCAACCAACACACGGACAGACGGTTAGGGCTTAATCGACTTCTGTATTCAAAAGCTTTCAGAAAATATACACTTTATGGGGTCGGAAATGAAAATTGTAGAAATTACAAACGGAATGACAAAGCTATATATACCCTTGTGGACCACAAGTGAACAAACCACACATACAGATTTTCAATTGAACAGAAACAAAATAGCTGATTCATAACAGCACAGAACGTACAAACTAATTCTGCCTTTACTTTCTACTTTTTTATTACAAAGAGAAAAATTTATTAAAAAAACCATAAATAAAAACAGGTCTTGCATATACATATTATATTTTTTTAAGACCGTCTGGTTTCCTATTGCCATTTTACCTAAATAATTCTACACGCTGGATCCCGTGACAGTTTTTTTATACAGCACAATTTTAGCTTTTGGTTTTATTTGAAATTCTTTATTTAAAAGTTTTTCATATTTACTCATGTCTTTTTCACATTCTGAAAACTTACTCTCACTGTCTGTACCAGACAAATATTCATTTCCCAGCCTGCAAAATTGTCCGACATCTGTCAGATGTCTGTAAGAAATGTCGACAAACAAGTAGGAATTCTATACGAATTCTGTCAGACTTCTGACCGCCAAACATATAAGGTGGTTGACACGAATTCTGACAGACATGTCGTGGGAAATTCTGAGTTTTTTACCGACGTGTCTGATAGAAATCTAACAGAAATCTGAAAGAAAAAGCAGGGAAATTCTGATTTATTATACGACATTCGTATGGATTTCTGACAGATTTCTGAAAGTTTGTCGGATGTTTGTCTGAAATATTTAATAAAATAAAACTCAGTTTTATGTTATATTTTTTTATTCATTTAATTTATTACTTAATTATATATATTCATATACATTGTTTATATGCCACATATAATAGTTAAAACAATTCTTTTAAATATTTTAAGCTAACTTGAAAAACCAAATACGCATCTTTTTGAACATTTTTCCGAAAAGACTGACGTGACACTCTTTTTATATAAGTACACTTAGTCGCAAAACTCTACATACGATATCGACCATTAATTTAATCTGATCATTATTTTTAATATAAAGTAAATTTTTTGAATATTATTACTTATAAGTATTTATTAGGTTCTACTGTATATAACAATGCTAAAAAAGTTTACAAAATATGATTACTTTTATTGGTAAATTTGAAATTTTTGCAATATGCAGCTCAGGAGGCGTTGCAAAAGTGTACATACGACCACTATTTTTTTAGAATGTTGTTGTGATAAAACCGTTAGTTAATTATTTTGAGACAATTTACTTCTAGAGTAGCTGCTTGTGTGAGATTTTGTGCTAATTAACAATTTTGTGTAGCGATTTTGTACATTAACAATAAAATAACGGAATTACAAATGGCGAAAAGAAAGGAAATATCTACCGAAGTTCGAAAACTAGTAATTAAGTTGCTAAATGAAGGAAAATCTATGGCAAAGGTTGGGGAAATCGTAAGTTTGTCAAAGTCTACAGTTCAAACTATCCTTAAGAACTATAAAAGATGTGAAAGTTATGAAAGTTTGCCACGAACGGGACGACCATCAAAGCTTGATGAAAGGCTTAGGCGTAAAATTGTAAGAGAAGTCGCAGAAAATCCCAAGAAAAGTAGCGTAGATTTGAAAAATGATATCAAAAAAGATTATGGAGTTGATGTTCATGTTGATACAGTTCGTCGCTGCCTAAAAAAAAGTGGACTTCAGTCGTGTATAGCTAGAAAAAAACCTTATATTAGTCCCATAAATAAAAAGAAACGATTTGAATACGCTGTTAAGTATAAAGACGCACATTTAAAAGATTCTACGTTTTGGGAAAAGGTTATATTTACAGACGAATGTAAGTTCAACCTTTTTGGAAACACCGGACGAGCAAGAGTCTGGAGAAAGAGGGGAACTGCCTTGGAACAGAAAAATGTGTGCAGTACCGTAAAACATGGTGGTGGATCGGTGATGGTGTGGGGTTGTATGAGTGCTAATGGAGTCGGAAAATTAAGATTTATTGATGGTATTATGGACAGTCGTGGCTATATAGACATTTTAAAAAACGATTTTTTACCGAGTGTCGAAAAATTAAATCTTAAAGATAACTTTATATTTATGCACGACAACGACCCGAAGCATAGCTCAGGACTTGTAAGAGAATGGCTGCTTTACAATGTAAGATCAAAACTTCCTCATCCTCCACAATCCCCAGACCTAAATGTTATCGAACATTTATGGTCCCATTTGAAACAGAAACTTAAGAATAGAAGGGCTTCGTCCATTTCCCAATTGAAAATTATTCTAAACGAAGAATGGGAAAACATTTCTACAGATATAACAAAAAATTTAGTTTCTTCAATGCCTAAGAGACTTAAAGAAGTTTTCGTTGCAAAAGGAGGCCATACAAGCCATTAAATTCATATTTCCTAATTCTAAAAGTGCTCAATAATGTATCGTATGCAGACTTTTGCTGTTATATGAAAGACTGAATTTTATTATTTTTCTCATTTAATAATATTAAACCACATGAATTGTTATTTTTTTATTTGCTGTAAATATCATTGATGCTATGAAATATAAAGAGTTTAAAAATTTTGTTATTTTTCTTTAAAAAATAGATATTTATTGAAAAAATTAAATCGTATGTAGAGTTTTGCGACTAAGTGTATATAGTTTATTAATCATAAAACAATCACTTTCTATATTACTTTTAAACTTTTTTAACACACCAATAAATTAAATTTTTTAATATCACCTATTTTGTTGCACTTTATGACTTAAATAAACGATTTGTAAAACAAAATCAAGATTACAAAATTGGTAAAGGCAAAGAAAGAAAAGAAAGTAAAGTAAAGAAAAAAACAAAAAATCCTAAACAAAAGGAATGAAAACAACTTAGACATTTCTGTACGAAATCAGTCAGATATCTATCAGACATGTCGGTAAACAAAAAAGAATAAAATCCCTTCGACGTATCGGTGCGAAATCAGTCAGAAATCTATCAGACGTGTCGTACATTAAATTTCCCAGACATGTCTTACAGAATGTCTGATTCAGACATTGTCGTACTTTTGTGCAGGCTGGGTTGTTAGTTATTGTATTACCTTCCATTTTTTTTCTAAATAATTGTTCTTGGCAAACCCTACGTTGCCACAGGCAAGTATTTACTTGCAAGTAGTGTATACGTATTACTAACGAAAATCAGGAGAAATGGAGCACAGTGCAAGTTCATTTTTAAAATGTCGTCAACAAATAAACTTCAAACAAATGGCGCTGCTTCAATTGGTAATTAAGTGTTGTCAATAGCCACTATTGAACGTTACCTTTAGACATGTAACTTTTTAATATAATTTTTTTTATTAAATATTGAAATTTATATTAAAACTTACATTTTAAATGAATATTTATATTTTTTTCTTAATATTCTTCATATACATATTTATTAAAAAAATTAGCTGAATTATTTACCACAATTGTATGATATATTTTTGAGTTAACAAAAAACTCAGTATAAGACAACACTGTTTTTCGGCTTGTCACTTTACTTGCCGTAACTGTAAAAATTTTACTTGCTTAAAAATTTCTTCGCAAGCTGAGTCGCAGGTTGCCAAAGTGTAGTTGTGTTAGTAAAAAAGTGTTAGTGTATTGGTTTTTTTCACTTGCACTTGCATGTGGCAACGGTAGGAAAAGCTTCGTTAAAAGTAACGGAACAATTGCAGAACTATCTTTACAGTGTTCCCAGATTAAGGAAAAATTAATACATTAAAATATTACCACTTGCATTCAGCTTCTTAATCCAACGTTTAAAAATTTACATAAAAAAATATTAATGTTGGCAATTTTTGAAAACATTTAAAAATCAAAAATTTTAATTAAAAACAAAACAATCTTTTAAAATTGATTTTGTTAAGCATACATTTGTAAAATAAAATAAACTTAAAGATTTAGTTCTTTTTCTTTTAAAAACGGCAAATTTTGTATGATAAACAAAAACTAATATTTTACATCTTATGCAATTTTGCTTTATATGTAAATTTTATATATATAAAAATATTTTACACGTAAGTAAGTAATACTCAGTTTATATAAATACAACAATATGAACAAAAAAAGCAATTCTATTAAGCTTTTTAAAATTATAATAAATTGAAGTAATAGTGATATATTCGGCCGTGCTGAATCTGATAATACCCTTTACCATCATATACTTATCGTAGTTTAGCCTAGATTTCGGATTTCATATTATATGCAATTTTCTTTATTATTTAAGACGCCATGTTAGATTTTAACTTTTTATTAATTTTGATAGACAAGGGTATACATATATACCCTTTGCACAACAGGGGTATAAAAATATATCTTAAATATTTATTTTTTAAAAATTCACTAAAAATATATGAGTATTGCATCATTGTAGAGAAAAACAGTCACATTATTTTATTTTTACTTAAGTCATGGTACAATATCAGATAAATAAAATTCTGCAACAGCATTTGTGTTTTATAGTCACATTGTATTCCTCATGTTGTATTCCAAAACAAGTTTAATTTTTTATAAAAATAGAGAATTTTTTGGACAAATATTTTGCATTACAAATATTTATATTTGTATTAATTTTTTTATATTTTTCTAAATACGAGCGAGCAAGTAATGAAAAGTAACTGATTATAAGTAAAAAAATAATCACAAAAAACAATTATATAAAACATCATGGTATAACTGAAAAAAGATTTTGGTAGATTCTATAAAAGAGACTAAATTAAAAAAAAAACACGTTTTTAAATCATCGTCTGAAGTGGGTGTTATAAGCTTGTTATTATAGAAAGTTTGCCTGCCAATACGATGTAAACTCCTCTAATTCAATAAAATACTAAATAATGAATCATTAATATGGCATCTTATTAATTTGTATTTAAAAAAGTTGTGTTGGTCTGGTCGACACAGTTAAACTAATCCCAAGCAATTTTATTCCTAGAATATATTTAGAAAATCCACAAATTTAAAAAAAATCCAAATTAAGGGATAAATTTTAAGCCGTTACGAGCCGGATATTTCTTCGGCGGCGGCTGCCATTGAAAGTCATCAGCGGCGGCTCAAAATCGGCTGTCAGCCGGCTGGCGCAGGTCTCTGTTGGACACTTTATCCTAAAACTCAACAATACTTTTATCACTGTCTGAAGTAATATTTGAAAATCTTAAAAGTTTCCATTGGGATAAAATTTTTTCTTCATTATCACCTGTTAAATTTGGGAATGATAATAACAAAGGTTACAAACTTATCTCTGAACTACTGAAACTTTATTTAATGTAATTATCTTAAGATTTTTAAAATCTTTTCTTGAAAAATCGAAGCCCTTCAGAATTTCCTTTAAAAGTTCAATATAAAACTGTTGCTTATCTTTTTTTAATTTTATGTTTTTGCAAGCTTGATAGGCTACTTTCATACATACTTGATACTTCATAGCAATGTAAAACATACGTACATATGTATTTTAAAACGCGATTTGAAAAATTACCATATAAAGTACAAAATGTATGTATATACATAATAAAATTTCGGTGAGAAGTAACCAAAACCAAACAAAAGTACATATCAGAAAAATAACCGATTTTGGTTAAAAGTAACCAAAACGGCAACGCTGTTCATGAACAAAATTTGCCTTTTGGTTATCGATGCCATTTACATATTGAGTGCCATCTCTTAGCTTGTGTATTTGATGAGCAAAAAGCGTGGTTTGTAACTTGTAGAAGTGTAAAGTTCGTAGAATGCCCTGTCGGGAGAATGCGTGATACAGGGTACGTTCGTAAATGCAACAGTTGCGCATCACTGCAGCATATTAAAAGTAAAACGTTCATTAAGCAATCTTTGGCAGCACTTTTAAGCGTCAAAAGTTCTTTTTTGTAAACAGTTGGCAGTGCTGCCGCAAATTTCTGCAAATATGACAACAGTTAAGTTTCTGATGCAATAGTGATTGAGTATATGTACATACAATGGAGTAATAAGTGGCATTAAAAAACAATTAATTCTTTAAATTAAATTCGTTTATATTTTTTAGTTTTTTACTATATTTTATTATTATTATTATATTTTTATTTTTTTATTTTAGGAATCAACCTTCTTTTAAATTTAGTTTATTTCTTATAATCAGAAGTCGTTTCATCTTGTTCCTAATTTTTTTTTATTATAATTTAAGAAACGTTTTAGCTTTTAACATTAACATTTTCAATAATATTTGCTATTACTATTTTGGATAACATTTTATATTTTTTGCAGAACGTTCCAAAAAGCAAAATCTGCGTAGTTGTTAAGCAGCTGCAATGCATCTGCAACAGCTGATCGCGCATCAGCAACTACATTTGGCATTACTGGCGCAGTGATGCAAAAATTTGCAGGATTTACGAACGTACCCAAAATATTTCAAGATCGATTTTTTTTCAATTTTAGTTAACAAAGTGTAATGCACCAGAAGCTGAATGAGCAAGCCAAGATATAACAGAGCTACTATTATTTTTAACTGTCGGCGTAAACATTTTGTATTAATTTTCTCCAAACGTTTACTCTGTCATTTGAGAAAATAAATTCATATATGTATTTATATATGTATATATAAGTATATATTTATGTACATATTTACATATGTAAACTCTTTTTTTTGAAGGAGCACTGATTTTTGTGACAGCTGAATTGACATTTTTTAATTGCCTTTCTGTTGGTTTGATAAATTATCACAAATGGTTTCACGCCAGAGCAATAATTGCAAATTGCTTAAATTTATTTTGAAAATCATTGTTTTTTCAACAAACTTATCGGGTACAATTTTGCCAATAAACAGAACTTTCGTATTTAGAGTGATGAAAATCATAATTGAAACACCATTACAAACTCAATGTTTTATCGCTATATGGACCATATGTCTCAAAAAACGATGTCCAGAACTTAACAGTAAACACTGAGCGGTATAAAGGCATACTTTTGGCCAAATAAACTTGTCACACCCGATTGCATTTTACGTTTGTACAGGGTAGGCCATTTTAAAATTGAATGGGATATTAGTTTTTAGTTTGTTAGTTTTATTTGAAAGGTTGAACTTTGTCATTTGAGAATGGAGCACAATATATTTCATATGACTTTCACGACTGTCTCGGCAGTACCCCATCCTATCCACAAATTTTTCTTACAGAAGCGCGAGATATATTCAGTTCCTTAGAACGATGACGAATTGATATTGATGAATGTTCTTGCATTTTGACATTTGGAAAGCAAAAGCCGAGGATCAGCTAATTAACTGAAACAACATAATTTGACAAGTCCCTTGCTGTTTTTAAAAAAAAAATCAAAATAAATTTGTAATTTTCCGCAAACATGCTGCTTTTTTAATTTATAACATTATTTAGCATGAAGTCTACGTCGCGAAAATTTCTGTTTTCGTGTTGTATAGACAATACAATAAATTGTTTAGTTATTATGAAATTTAAAAAAATATATACATACATACATACATACCCAGCCTGCACAACAATACGACAATGTCTTAATCAGACAAGTCTTACAAATATCTGACTTTTTTACGGACATTTCGTACAGATTTCTATAAGACATGTCTGGGAAATTTAATGTACGACACGTCTGATAGATTTTTGACTGATTTCGTACAGAAATGTCTAAGTTGTTTTTATTCCTTTTGTTTAGGATTTTTTGTTTTTTTTCTTTACAAATTAAAACGGAATTTTTTGCCTTTACCAATTTTGTAATCTTGATGTTGTTTGTTTTATATATTGTTTATTTAAGTCATAAAGTGCAACAAAATAGATGATATTAACAAATTTAATTTATTGGTGTGTTAAAAAAGGTTAAAAGTAATATAGAAAATGATTGTTTTGTGCTTAATAAAAAATAAATATAAAAAAATGTCACGTCAGGCTTTTCGGAAAAATATTAAAAAAAGAGGCGTATTTGGATTTTCAAGTTAACTTAAAATATTTAAAATAATTGTTTTAACTTTTAAATCTAGCATATAAACAATGTATATGAAAATATGTATGTTATTAAATAATAAATTAAATAAATAAAAAAATTTTACATAAAACTGAGTTTTACTTTATTAAATATTTTAGATTTTTTTAAAAAATCTGAACGATTAATCGGATAGATATACATCTGACAAACTTTCAGAAATCTGTCAGAAATCCATAGGAATGTCGTATAATAAATCAGAATTTCCCCTGCTTTTTCTATTAGATTTCTATCAGACGCGTCGGTAAAAAACTTAGAATTTCCTACGACATGTCTGTCAGAATTCGTATAGAACTCTTACTTGTTTGTAGACATTTCTTACAGATATCTGACAGATGTCGGACAACTTTGCAGGCTGGGTACATACATATATTTTCCTTTTTTAAAATTGTTTATTTTAAAAACAAGTGAGTTTCGTACAGCATTTATAGAAGGTGACCTTCCGCGATTGACTGATTAGATTTTTTAGTATGCTACAAAACTCCATTTAAAACTGCGAGCGAATCTACAATTTTAATTTCCGACCCCATAAAGTATATATTATCTGAAAGCTTATGAATAGTCCTCTATTCATCAATCTTAGGTCTTAGGAGGATTAGGTCATGTCCGTCTGTCCTTCTGTCCGTGTTTTGGTTGAAATCAACTTTTAGAAGCAGCCATATGTTCCTCACATCTGTGCATGGTATCAATCTTTTGGAAATATCGGGGAATAAATCGCTATTGAAATTCAGAACAATCGCCCCATAAATTTCTGAGATATAAGCAAATAAACACGACTACCTCTGTTAACCTCCATATTTTTACCACCAAAATTAAAATTTTCCAGCCATAGAATTATTGGCTACTATTTGTAGAAATAATATGCCTCTAGAGATATTCGTGAAAAATTTTGGATAAAGCGGGCTCTAATCGGTGAAGTTATAGGCAATTTTTTTTTAATATACATGTTCCAAAAATTTACAAACGTAAATCAAATTTTTTCAGCTTCTAGACATCCGAGACAGTCAATATTGGTATCATCTGAAAGGACTCGACAAACGCAATATAAGCACTGTAAAAAATTAAAATTCATGTTGGCCGCCACTACTTTTTTATAAAAAAAGGACAATAAGTTTATATATGGGTCAAATCTAGTATTTTAAAATATGACTTCTTGAACCCACTCAATAGTGGTATCAAGTAAAAGTAAAACCTGTAGAATACAGTGAATTATTAAAAAAATTGAAAATACAAGTTAGTGTCTAAAACAAAATGGCGGAACAAATTTTTTTAACCCCATCAATATGGGTATCAAATTAAAGGGCTTGACTAGTAGAATACAGTTAACTATGTAAAAATTAAAAATCGAGGATGGCGTCGGAAATAACAAAGAAAAATGGCGTATAACATGAAATATAGGTTAAGCTGCGATATGGGATTATACCTATGTCCAATAACATTATACATGGTGTTGAAGGGTACTATCAGATATAGCACTCTTACTTGCTGATGTTTGTGTTTGGCCAGTATTCAACAGAATTTTGGTTGACCAGCAGTGAACTTAGTATTAAAAAAAATACGCTTATCCATGAAGGGATATTTCACGCATCAAATGATTAAAATATAAAATTACTTTATATTTGCTTATTTAATAGATAAACTTTTCGACATTTGTTTTTTGTACTATTCCCACAAACTTAACAACTCGATTTCTAAAAGCAAAAAAGCGAAATTATACGAAAAGTTGTTTGTTAAAGAAACGACAAGATTTTTTAAAAGTCATCATCCCAAGCGAAATGCGGTTTTGGCAAAGTACTTAGGAGCCTAATTGTCACCATTGTTCGAAACTGGAGGGGTTAATCGTCATGATTACATTTTACAATTTAAAGTGAATATAGAAAATATTCGCAAACAGATTAGTATTCAAAATCAGCATAATGCCCCATAACTTTCTGAGATATGACCAAATGAACATGACTGCCTCTATTTTTCCATTATTTTCAAAACAAAAATTTAAACTTTTCAACTGTATCATAATTTATAGGCACGCTTCTGACTATTTTTAGATAAATATGCCCCTAGAGATATTTGTGAACATTTTTGGACAAATCGGTCACTAACCGGCAAAGTTATAGGCAAAAATTGTTTTGGAGATATATATAGTTGTTAAATATATCGAATTTTTAAGCTCCTTAATAAATTTTGGACACTTTAAAGACTTAAAACAAAACTACTTTGGTGTTTTCCCTAAATTTTACAAGAAAGCCAATAAGGCATCAAGTAGAGTACAATCACTTATATAAAAATTCAAAACCAAATATGTCGTCGGAAATAATAAAGAAAATGTCCTATAATTACGTATAAGTATGTACATATATATTTGTATATTAAAATCTAGTATAAGGTACGATGTGGCCATTATACATATGTACGTGATGGTGAAGGGTATTATCAGAATATAGCACTCTTACTTGTTGTTATTGTGTTAAGTCGGTAATGCTACCAACTTCGACAGTTTTCAGTAAAAATTAAATAATCCACAAGCTGCTGAACTTTAAGTTCTTTTAGTAAACTTTTTTATTAAAATGAATAACTGTTACTAATATCGATTATAAAAATTTTGTGTGTGCTTTAAACACTTTAAGTTGATAACTCTGGACAGCGGTTGTTTATCTCCAATATTTAAATAAATTAAAATATAACCCTCGCACAGAGGGTTGAAATGTACCAAAAGTGAGGATTAATTCAAATGCTGAACTTTATCCTACACATTCGTGTGTGGTACTGGGTGAAAGGTATTTAAATTCTACATCACTATTTGCCAAAAACATTTGTTTTGAGTAAATTACTCTATTGACTGTCAGCTGTCAAAGTCAAATAATTTTTCAAAATTTTTCGTGCCGTGCCTAAAACTGAAAATCGAGATATTTTGGGTGCTGATAATTCTTATTAAGCGTTCTAAAAGTAATTTTATTAAAATGGAACCCTCAACTTCAGATATTTGGCTACATAATTGCAGTAATGTTTTTTAGAAAAATGTCTTGCAAATATTTTTAATATTTTTTAAAAAAGTGTTACATATTTGGGGTATTTTCGATATATACACAGAGTTTCAACAAATTTCTTGTTGCGATCCAGCAAATTTTATTAGGTGATATTTAAATATAGTATTTTAGCTTATATATTCCACACCAAACTTTTGCAGAGGCACCGCGTTTTTTTACTTATTAAAATTTTTGTGAAAGAACTCCAGTTGTTAAATACTTAATCTGAAAAAACAAACAACAAATCAACTTGTTTGTCTTTAACTCTCTTTTGTCTTTATTTTCGGTATTAAAGTTATTGTTATAAATGAGTTTGGTTTCTATCAGAGATGGTTGCGTAAGTTAATTTTGACTTACGCTCACTTACAAAAGTAATTTCTGTTTTATTTACACCGAATTCTAATTATACCCTTATACACAGTGAAAAAGGGTATATATAGGTTTGTCATTCCGTGTGAAATTTCTACAATTTTGATTTCCGACCCCATAAAGTATATATTTTCTGAAAGCTTATGAATAGGGGAGTCGATTAAGCGCTGTCAGTCTGTCCGTCTGACCGTCTGTCCGTGTGTATTTTGAAATCAACTTTTTGAAGCCCCCCGACATCGCTTGGACTCGGGTGAGGTATTAAAATATCAGAAATATTCGGGAGTAGATCGCTATTGAAAATCAGAAACATCGGTACATAAACAACTGAGATATGAGCAAAAACCCACGACCACCTCGATTTTTTTTTCACAAAAACAACATTACAACAACAACATACATACTGGTTAGAGAAACTGTGGCATCAAATCCCAGCTGAGCAAAAAAAAAAATTTTTTTATTTTTTTTTTAAATTTTTTTTTTTTTTTTTTTTTTGTTTTTTATTTAATATATTATTTATATATTTATTTATATATTATATTTTTTTTTTTTAATATTTTTTTTTTATTTTTTTTGTTTTATATTTATTATATATATTTTAAATATTTTTAAAAAAAAATTTTTTTTTTAATTTTTTTAAAAAATTTTTTTTTTAATTTTTTTTTTTTTTTTTTTAACATACATATTTACGTAAATTTATAATTTTACAATGGGATGTTTTTATATATGTATGTTTTTTATATGTATGTACGTATATCATATGGAATGGTGATACAAACTACTGTTATTGCATGACTACACGTTGTGAAGGGTATATAAGATTCGGCACGGCCGAATATAGCGCTCTTACTTGTTTTTGCATACGTTCGTGTTTTTATTAAATTTAAAATTAACTCACGAGCTCGAAATGATCACGAAAACACTTAATGTTCGAAAAAAACTAAAGCTTAAATACTAATATGTACATTAAATGCTAAAAAAAAATCTAAAAAATATGCTAACGCACAAACTTGGCAATAACTTACGTTATTATAAATAAATTTCTTGATAAAATTATATGTAACTCACGAACACTGCATTTAAAAAATATCGTGTCACGCTTCCATCTCTTTTAATTGTTATAGTTCATTGTACCCTACATAAAAAAATTGGGCACAAGCATGTGAACATACATAGAAGTATGGTTTTCATTTGCACTTTAATAGAACAAGTAAAGATTCCTACTATAAATTGGGTAAATTTCAACATATTCTAAATAATTTCTAACATAAGCTAAATAAATTTTAAGAAATTTCATGTAAAATTACAGAGTTTGTTGAAATTTACCTAATTAATTAATTAATTTTAATTAGAGTGTGTTTAATTTTTATGTGTAAGCTAAAAATAAAAAAAGTAAAAAAAGTAAAAAATAAATTTAAATATTTAATTAAACTTCCTCCGTATAGGGGGGTATTTAAAATTCGGCACTGCCATATTGATTTGTATTTTGTATTGATTGTGTCTGTTTATTGTGATGCTATTTATTTGTAAATTTATAACATTTTGTAAAAAAACAAAAATTGGATTTTAGATTACATTTATAGTAATACAAATACATTTAATATATTTATTATTTTAATTTTTTAATACAACATTGAGTATGCTTTAATTTTCAGTTTCACTCGCTTTAACTTTTTTTTCTAAAACGCTGTGTTTTTGTGTGCTTATAATAACCCATCAATAAAACAAGTAAGAGCGTTATATTCGGCCGTGCCGAATCTTATATACCCTTCACAACGTGGTGTCATGCAATAACAGTAGTTTGTATCACCATTCATCCCATATGAAATACGTACATACATATAAAAAACCTACATAATAAAAACAACCCATTTTCAAATTATAACTTTACGTATGTATGTTAAAAGAAAAAATAATTAAAAAAAAAATTAAAAAAAAAATTGAAAAAGAAAATTTTTTAAAAAAATAATTAAAATATATATAATTAATATAAAACAAAAAAAAAAAAAATTTAAAAAAAACTTTAAAAAAAAATAATAAAAATATAAATAATATATTAAATAAAAAAAATATAAAAAAAATAAAAAAAATTTTTTTTTGGCTCAGCTGGGATTCGATGCCATGTTTTCTCTAACCAGTATACACGTTTGTATGTATGTATGTTGTTGTTGTAATGTTGTTTTTGTGAAAAAAAATCGAGGTGGTCGTGGGTTTTTGCTCATATCTCAGTTGTTTATGTACCGATGTTTCTGATTTTCAATACCGATCTACTACCGAATATTTCTGATATTCTAATACCTTACCCGGGTCCAACCTATGTCGGGGGGCTTCAAAAAGTTGATTTCAACATACACACGGACAGACGGTCAGACGGACAGACTGACAGACTGACAGAGCTTAATCGACTCCCCTATTCATAAGCTTTCAGAATATATATACTTTATGGGGTCGGAAATGAAAATTGTAGAAATTTCACACGGAATGACAAACCTATATATACCCTTTTTCACTGTGTGAAGGGTATAAAAATATAATATTTTAAAACTACGGTATCTATGAATAAATCGCCAACTTGGGTACTATCGAACCCACTGTGCGGCGTTGTAAACGTAAAAAACAAACACACATGAGTATGTATATTTCTTTTTTTTATATGAACAAAAACACAGATTTTTCTTATCACGTTGAACTTTATACTAAAATAAAATTTAACAAGTACGTGAACTATATTCGGCTGTGCCGAATCTTTTATACCCACCACAAATTTGATGTACTTTTATAGCACAGAATTTATTATTAACAGTAACCGCTATGGAATAATATCTTTATATTAAAATATGTCTCATTTTCTTTGTATAACTTCGATATGCTAGTAAAATGTTTCCTTAAATTAAGTCTTTCAACGAAAGTGGCGTAGATAGTAGGCGTGTCAATATAGTTTCTGCTAATAAATAAAACTGAGATATTTCAATATAGTCCTTTATTTTCCCAAAAACTTTGTTCATAGAGAAATTATATGAATTTAAGATAAACCGTTATATGGGAGGTAGGCGTTAAAGTGGGTATGTCATCTAAATTTTCTGGCATAACAATGACATTGACCGGAAGTATATATATAGCAAATTTAATGACTTTAATTTTGTCGGTGTAACATTTATTTTCCGTCAGAACAAAGCCTTTGACAGAAAAGCAATGTTTGCAAAATTTTGGAATCTTATTCTGTCAGTTTTATTAGGTAATTTTGGTAATTTTGGTAATTTTGATCTTTAACTCCTTTCCTAATGCATAAATTTAAGCAATTTTCAGGGAAATAAATTGTATTTACTCGGGAAATATATATTCAAAGTTTTATGACTCTAGTTTAATGAGTTTGGACACAATTGCATTTTATTCGATGTTGGAAGGACACGGTTTTTTCTGCCTACTTTTGCATTGCGAGTAGGGTTGCCATCCGTCCTCTTTTCCCCGGACACCGTCCTCTTTTTTAGGGCATCCGAGGCAGTCCTACTTCTTTTTTAGCAAATGTCCGGGTTGTCTGGCTTTTTGCACCTTCTCTGAAGTTTTTTTCTTACATTTAAACTTTAAATCACGGTCACAAAATGTATAAAAAGATTTAGGTGCTCGTACAATTAGTTTTGAAAAAGTACAATTTTAAAACTTCTCTTTGTACAAAATTAGTTTTATTATCCTTATTGTCGCTATTTATCGAAGGGGGTCTGCTTGTCCAGATATAGAAGAAAGTCTTGAACAAAAAATATAGTAAGGGTATATAATTTTGATATGGATTGCCTAGAGTTTTACAAATATTTGAAGAGATGCGATGGTAATATATTGGATCAAATTGGAATTGTTGAAAAATATATGTAAAATTTTTAAAAGTGTACATTCCCAATAATGAATGCAATGAATTTTTGTTGTTTTTTTTGTTTTTTTTGTTTTTATTTTCAACCATTAAATCAGAATGATATGTTCAGTTTGTATTTTTGTAAATAAAGTTTTTTCGTAAAAACTAATTTTGTTTTTGTATTTTAAATGGCGTCGTAAATTTGATCAAATTTAATTTTTTTTAAATGTGTCCTCTTTTTGGGCAAATGTCCTACATTTTTTATGCTGGCGTCCTCTTTTTTTAAATAGAAATGGCAACCCTAATTGCTCACTTCCTAATATTACGATTTAGTCAATTTTCAATCTTAATGTCGCTACCGTTTATATACCCTAAATGAAAAATAAAATCTAGTTTTGATATCACTTGTTGAGGTAAAGAAGGTAAACTATAATATCCTCCTGAAATTGAATGCGAGTGAGAACCTAAAGGATTATTAATTCCGAATTCATCAAAATATATAAAAATTGGAATTATTTGTTTATTATTAAATGCAGCTTTTAGAGGTTTAAAAATATCTCCGTTGATAAAAATGGTTCTTACATTTTTTTGAAGTGACTCCTCAATATATGTTAAAGACATTTCTAAAATTCCAGGAGTTCCAAAAATTATTTTTAATTGTAAAGCAATAACTAAATGTTTTTGCGTCAAAGTCTGGAATTCCTCTTCTTATACATTCCGAAATCTGATTTGAAATTGCAAAACTTATAGTATCCTTATAAAGTTCTTTGTCTCTTAATACTTTGAAAAATTTGTGCTCTGTTGAAATTTCTATAAATGTTTTTTTTATACCCTTTACACGGTGAAAAAGGATATATATAGGTTTGTCATTCCGTGTGAAATTTCTACATTTTTCATTTCCGACCGCATAAAGTATACATATATTTTCTGAAAGCTTATGAATAGGGGAGTCGATTAAGCTCTGTCGGTCTGTCCGTGTGTATGTTGAAATCAACTTTTTGAAGCCACCCGACATCACCAAGACCCGAGTGAGGTATTAAAATATCAGAAATATTCGGGAGTAGATCGGTATTGAAAATCAGAAACATCGGTACATAAACAATTGAGATATGAGCAAAAACCCACGACCACCTCGATTTTTTATATATATTTTTTTAATTTTTTTTGTTTTATATTTATGATTTATATTTTAATTATTTTTTAAAAATTTTTTTTTAAATTTTTTATTTTTATTTTTTTTTTAACATACATACGTAAATTTTTAATTTTACAATGGGATGTTTTTATATATGTATGTATGTTTTTTATATATGTATGTATGTACGTATTTCATATGAGATGAATGGTGATACAAACTACTATTATTGCATGACTACACGTTTTGAAGGGTATATAAGATTCGGCACGGCCGAATATAGCGCTCTTACTTGTTTAAATTCTAGTTATTGTTCATGTTTGTGTTTAAATTTTGGGTGCTGAAATCTCCTCTTATACATTCCTCGATGTTGTGGAATATATTTATACCCTTCACAAAGTGAACAAGTAACAGTGCTACATTCGGCCGTGCCGAATCTTATATACCCTTCACAACGTGTAGTCATGCGATAACAATTGTTTGTATCACCATTCATGTCATATAAAATACGTACATACATGTAAAAAACATACATATAAAAAAACATTGTAAAATTTACGTATGTATGTTTCTAAAAAAAAATTAAAAAAAAATATATTAAAAAAACAACAACAAAAATTACAAAAAAAAATTTGAACCAAATTTTTAATCGAATTTTTTAAAAATAAAAATAAAATTTTTTTGGCTCAGCTGGGATTCGATGCCACGTTTACTTTAACCAGTATGTGTGTAGGTTGTTGTTGTAATTGTGAAAAAAAACGAGGTGGTCGTGGTTTTTTGCTCATATCTCAGAAAGTTATGGGGCGATTGTGCTGAATTTCAATATCGATTCATTCCTGGATATTTCCAAGAGATTGATACCATATACAGATCTGAGGAACATATAGTTGCTTCTAAAAGTTGATTTCAACCAACACACGGACAGACGGACAGACGGTCAGGGCTTAATCGACTCCTCTATTCATAAGCTTTCAGAAAATACATATATACTTTATGGGGTCGGAAATGAAAATTGTAGTAATTACAAACGGAATGAGAAAGCTATATATACCCTTGTGCACCACAGGTGAAGGGTATAATGACATAGTGAAAACCAAGCTTAAGATTTCAGAAAAAACTAACAAAAAACTTTTTTTTTTATAATTTCTAAAAGGTCCGCCAAATAACTTTTTTTTTGAATATTATTAAAAAAAACTACTGAATCTTTTCTTAAATTTCTTTTTTTTATTTGAAAGTACAATCCTTCCGGTTAATAATGAAAAATAATTTCATTCAAAAAACTGCCTCGGCTGGCCATGCAGCAGCCTACACGATCGGTCCAATTCCTAAGCACATTATCGATTGTGTGCAGCTGTATTTCACCAATGGCTTCACGAATATTATCCTTTAAAGCGTCAGTTGTCTCTGGCTTGTTGGCGTAACACTTATATTTGACGGCACCCCACAAATAATAGCCCAACGGTGTCAAATCACAGCTGCGAGGTGGCCAAACGACATCAGCTCTGCGGCTGATAATGCGATTTTCAAAAACAGTGCACAAAACATCGAGTGTAGCTTCGGCTGTGTGGCACGTAGCGCCGTCCTGTTGAAACCAAATGTTACCAATATCTTCCTCTTCAATTTTTATGAACAAAAATTCGTTCAACATGGCCCGATAACGATTGCCATTGACTGTAACGGCCACTCCTAGCTTATTTTCGAAGAAAAATTACCCAATTATGCCTCCGGACCAAAATCCGCACCAAACAGTGAATCGTTTTGGGTGTATCGACTTTTCAATGTATGCGTGCGGGTTTTCTGTGCCCCAAATGCGACAATTTTGCTTGTTTACATATCCGCCAAGATCAAAATGATCTTCATCTGAAAAGATGATTTTTTTTTGGCAAAATCGGCATCTTCTGTAAGTCGACCGCAGGACCACTTAGCGAAAACGCACTGGATGGTCAGTTGGCTTCAACTCCTGAACCAATTGGACTTTGTATGGCGTCATACCCAGAAACTTATGAAAAATTCGCCTCAATGATGTCTCCAAAATGTTCAATTGTTGAGCACGACGTTGAATTGATATTGATGGCGCTTCACGCACACTTTCTACCACAGCAGCAATAATCTCGGGTGTACGCACTGTTTTTGGCTGAGGATGCCAGTTTCTTTCACTTTTTTCACAAGAAAACGAACATACGGAGCTGACGGTGCTTCTCTTCTTCCAAAATCCGTACGCAATTTTCGCACACATTCTGTAACATTACCATGACTTTCAAAGTAATGTCGCAATATTTCCCAGCGTTGTTCAAGCGGATACACAACCATATTCGTTCAGCGGAAGGATAAAACTAATTATCTGTCAAATCGGACATGATCTAAGTGTTACCATTCACGAAATAAGCACTAGTTGCAAAAAAAAAACGTTAGATGGCGGACCCGTTTCTTAAATACTTAAGTATATGAAAAATTTCTTATTATTTATGTTATAAATTGTAAAAAAAGGAGGGATATAAAAACATTTATGAAAACAATAAGAAAATTTCATGAATAGTAAGAAAAATTTCATACATGTACGAATACACATATTTTACGAACAATATTATGAATGAAATCCATAACATTAATGTATTATTTCATAATTTAATATTAGGAAACACAAAACGATTCTTATAAACATACATATCGATGCCTTGCTTCCTCAAACTCGTATCTTAAGAAATAAAATTTTTCAGGAGAGACAAAAAAAAACGGTTTTTTTTTATACTTCGGTGTTTGGTTAAAAGTTTAAATGCAATTATTAAGGAATTGATTGTATTTATGTATATTAGTAGTAATAATATACTAATCTTTTTTAGTTAAAGCATGAAACAATCGTTTGATATGAAAAAGTCAAAACCGTATTTTTTATATGTATATTTATTCATAAATATTATGATCGTTTCGTAAATATTATGAACGCAGAAATTTATGAACCGCATTTATAAATATTATGAAAATTACTTTTTCTGAACTGAAGAGTAGATGGCTTTTATTTGGATGTTGCAATTCGAAATAGAAATTTATCTGTACACACAGAAAATAGATTCGTCGTGACAACCGAATTTATTGCCAATCGAATTCATTCGGTTCCACGTACTATCTCTCAATTCCTTCATAGTAATAGAAAATTTTGTTTCCTCTTGCTTCAGTTTTATTATTAGCGGCAGATTTTAGTAAGCCAATGGTTCTGGTAACAGATATTATAAGTTGGTATTATGGATATTTAAAAACTGAATTATTTTGGCTTTCAAATATATGATTGACCCAACTAAAATAAGATTTAATTGGTGTCCGCAAAAGAACAATCATTTACATTTATTGAAAAATGTAATAAATTAACCTTAATATACATATAAAGAAATCTTAACACATATTTTTAAATATTTATTTGATTTTTTTAATACATATATAGAAGTATGTAAACTTTTTTAATATATGTACATATGTATGTACATATGTATATTATAAAAGTATTTTAATTTAATTTTTAAACATATCAATATAAGTACATCTTAATTCATAAGAATTTACATATTTTAATTAGATATATGTATGTACATGTTACTAAAACTAATAATCTTACAATTTGCTGGGTAAAATCGTATGTATCTTTGAAATATATTCCCTAATAATTTCAAGACCAACGTTTAAAGTGTGGCTTAATTTTATATAAACCGATGAATTTATCTTACATTGTTTGGGTATCTTGTTTAAAATGTTTTCTTCAAGAAGATAGTTTTTTCCATAATTGCTGTCTTCAAAACTCTTTAAGAGCACTTTTTGAAGTACATACCTACGTTGCAGGTAAACTAGTTGGCATAATATGATACGAATAATCTGTTAAAGAAAAAAGTTGTGTTAATATATGTACATAAGGATGACAATATTGTATATTCCTTAAAAAAATAATAAATGATTTCTTACCTTAATTACATTACCTAAATTTTTTTATCACATATGTAAATTTTTAGTATTTTTTAATTATATTTTGATATTAATTCATATTTTTTACAAATTTAAAGGCCTAACTATATTATGCTTTTGCTGGCTTAAGCAAATGTGCGGATACACAAAATTAAATGTATGCAACTATATTGTACTTAAGAAACTTTTCGTCAAGTTTCGTCAAGTGTCATTTGCTTAAGCAAACTGCGAGTCTGATCGTACTTTGCTTACGAAAATAGATTTTCATTTGATATGTACACACTGTTGCATTATTTAGCACTTTTTTTATTAATGTTGTCATTTGTTTTTTTAAATTAGTGAAAAAATATATAAATTTAATAGTTTATAGTAAAATATTTTACATTTTACACATTAAATAATAATTTTGTGACAATATCAATATATTTAGGATATACAGAAATAAAACAGCTTTTGCAAAAGTACAAATATTTGCAACTAATCATAGTAAGTATTTAAGTTTAAAAAGTACAATATATCCACCAACAAGTCTTCAAAAATTTGCTTAAGCATTTGACAGACTTTTCGTTGGTTTTTGACATTAGCTTAAGCCAGCAAAAGCATAATATAGTTAGGCCTTAAATAATTTATTACATTTTTGTGTTGACTTTTATGAATTTTTTTTACATATGACAAGAAACTCAATTTGCTTAAAAAATGTTTTTTTATTCAAATATTACCAATAATTTTTACATACAACCTTTTTATACCCTTCACCTGTGGTGCACAAGGGTATATATAGCTTTGTCATTCCGTTTGTAATTTCTACAATTTTCATTTCCGACCCCATAAAGTATATATTTTCTGAAAGCTTATGAATAGAGGAGTCGATTAAGCCCTGACCGTCTGTCCGTCTATCCGTCTGCCCGTGTGTTGGTTGAAATCAACTTTTAGAAGCAACTATATGTTTCTCAGATCTGTATATGGTATCAATCTCTTGGAAATATCCAGGAATGAATCGCTATTGAAATTCAGCACAATCGCCCCATAACTTTCTGAGATATGAGCAAAAAACCACGACCACCTCGTTTTTTTCACAATTACAACAACAACATACATACATACATACATACATGTAAAAAACATACCAAACAAAAAAAATTACAAAAAAAAAAATATTAAAAATAATAAAAAAACTACAAAAAAAAAAATTAAAAAAAATTAAAAAAAAAATTTTAAAAAATTTTTTAAAAATTTTTCTAAAAAAATTTAAAGAAAATATAAAAAAAAAATAATAAAATATAAATAATATATTAAATAAAATAAAACAAAATTTTTTTGGCTCAGCTGGGATTCGATGCCACATTTATTCTAACGTGTACGTATGCACGTATTTTATATGGGATGAATGGTGATACAAACAATTGTTATTGCATGACTACACGTTGTGAAGGGTATATAAGATTCGGCACGGCCGAATATAGCACTGTTACTTGTTTCAGTTGCAAATAAAAGAAAATAATCATTTTTAGTCTTTAATTGTAATCAAATAATAATTCAAGAAATCAATAATTGGTTACAACACCCGAAAAATTATTTTTCTTTTAAAATGAATTGACATAGATGAATTTTCTTTTATTCAGAACAATATTTAGTATTGAACCCTAATACACGTAATTAAATTTAGTTGGGACAACTCTATCGGAATATAAATTTTAGTTGTTGATCAATTTAGTTAGGAGAATTGATTATAGTGTTATGAGTAATCAATTTCCAATACAATTATGATTTAACATTTATAGATATACAAAATCTGTTTCTTTTAAAATATTTTAATAGTTGCAATTATATATTAGTTCTTTTTAATATATTTTTATTGTTTTTACCGTTTTACAACCAATCTTTTTTCTGTGTGTAAGAACTCACAAACATAATAATAAATAAATTTAAAAAAAAAAAAAAATAGAAAATAATCCAAATGCATACATAATTTGCTTTCCAGTAAGCAATCTGGTTTTCGTCGGAGTCATAGTTGTACTACAACTCTCGTGGAAGTTAGTGAGCACATACGGAAAGGACTTGAAAAGGGAGATATTAACTTTTTAGTGCTAATGGACCATTCTAAGACAATCGATACGGTTGATCATAATGTACTTATAAAAAAACTGAAACATTTTTTTTAGATTTTCGAACTTATCAACCAAACTTGTATCGTCATATCTCTCGAACCGTAAACAATCCGTATTTGCTAATAATGTATTGTCAGAAAGCTTATGTCTAAATTGGGGTGTGCCTCAGGGTTCTATTTTATGTAAATGATTTGCCAAACAACTTTCTTAGTGTAAAATCCATTTGTATGCGGATGACGTTCAGCTTACTTTAAGTACCCTCGTTCAAAATATTTCTTTAGGTATCTCCTATCTAAATGCAGAATTAAATAATTAACATATATGGGCTTGTGCAAACGGACTTTGTTTAGATCCAACCAAATCTTAATCCCTTACAATGTGTAAAAAAAACTTAAGTTCCTTTTATTGTTGAAGATATCGTTTTAAACGGTGAGAAAATCGAAATTGTGAACACAGCAAAGAATATTGGGATGACTTGGATTGATCACGTTAGCTCACTAGTTGGTCAAACATATGTAAAATTGAGAGCTCTCTGGTCGACACAATATTTCACCCCTCTACGTGTGAGAACTTTATTGGCTAAGACGTATCTGATTCCCTCTCTGTTGTCTGGATGTAAATTATTTGCAAACTGTGACTCTGTAAGTAAACGAAAACTAATGTCTTATTTAACAGTATCATAAGATATCTGTATGGATTATGAAGATTTGATAATGTCTCCTCATTTTCCAGTAATCTGTACGGAAAGTCTTTTAAAAATACGCACTCTTATATTTTTGCATAAGACAATAATCACCAAAACTCCTAATTACATGTTTGAAGAAATACGCTTGTTTCAACTGCCACGCAACGGAAATATTACATTACCTCGACATCAATACGTAGTGTCTGAATGGCAGTTTCACGTACATGCCGCTCGACTTTGGAACAATCTTTCACCCAGTCAACAACTAAATAACAATGCTAATACTTTCAAAACTTTTTTAATTAATTTTTTTACATAGGTTTTTTTCGTTCTTGTTTTAATTTAATTCAATTTCAAAATATTTGTACTTAATTTTTTTCTACTTTAAAAAGTATGTATATCTACCTATATATTATGTTATATTATGTTCTTACACATATGACAAGTTAATTATGTTTATTTATAAATAAATTTCTTGTAACGTAATACATTTCTGTACTATAATTATAGGACTAAGTCTTGTTGTACAGGAAATGAAAATAAAGATAAATAAATAAATATGTAAACATACTAGTTCATGACATCCAACATTAGAATGAAGTGGCCAGTCGCTTATAAAATCAGTATTAGATTTTGAAGTTTTTTTTTTTTTTTTGTTTTAAAAAATAAGTTCGTTGCCATTTATCTTGAACATCATCCCAATTTGAAAAATCCCTTGATAATGAAGTTTTTAAGCCAATATTCTAACGATTTTAAATTATCTTTCAAATTAGCAGATTAACGCGCACGTTTAGCCCTTTGATTCATAAAATTATCCCACAGCTTACCACTAGGATTCGTTTTTCTACCTCGTGGAATGAAATAGTATTGCTGTAAATAAAGAAATACAAGAAAGTTCTCTACAGTTTCGTCTACTATTATTTGAAAATCTTTTGGTGATTGTTTTTCGTCATGATAAAAAATTATTTTCTAAAATTATATTAATCAGGTCTGCACGAAATGAATTAGTCAATTTTGAATTATGTTTATAAAAAGCAGTTACAGATTTTCCTTTAATGCTTTTTTTCTAAAAAAAACCTATAAATTTTACCTACAAAAATAAAAAAAACATATTTGTACCATTACTTTAGATAGTTTACTACCTCTAACTGATGCAGAAGCAGATGATGTAGGTGCAGATGTTGTACCAATATTAGACTGGTTCTTCAACCAAGAAACTACTTTGTTGGTAGTTCTTTCAGATAAAGTTTCGTCATCAATTCCGAACTTTCGAACAAATAATAGAAGTAATATATTGTATTTTTATATTATTATGTGTTTACTTGAATCTTTCTTTAAACAAACAACTTTTCTCGAAAACAAGCACGAAAGCCAATTGGAAGTATGGTGTAGTGTATCTCACAAGTGTCTACTGCAGACACATTGCCCACTCTGAAATTCATGCATACAAACCAAATTAAAGTAGGGTATACAATAGATCAAATAACTGCATTGACCCACATTCACTGGAATATAGGACAAGTGTGCATGGAAATGAATACAAGTTACTCAATCAGAATGCAAACAAATCACATTGAGTGTTTTTATGTAAATGAGTACATTTACAAATACTAACATTCTGATTGGCTAATACAATTACAGAGAGAATAAATCATGATATATTAATGATACCGACAAAGACAAATAGAACTTTGTCAATAAATATAATAAGTTAGAAAGGTTAAGAATTAAATTCAAACTTAGTATATAAGAACAAATAGAATTAAATAAAATAAGGACTTGAAATTACAATACTAATTCGGCAACAACTTGCCTTGTGTTTTAATTGAAAGCCTCGAAATAATTCGGCAGTTCCTTTGAACGCCTTGTAAATCAGCTGGAACCCTGACAGCTACTAAAAATAACCAAGGGCTATAGGGAACAGAAATACACTAATAGAAAAATCCATTACATGGCGATCCTGCCAATCTTCCAAACCTTCCAAATCTACCAAATCTGTCAATCCTGCCAAATCCTGCCAAATCTGACAATTGGCAAACATAATATCAAATGTCCATAGAAATAGATGACATCTTTGCATGTTGGTTGCACGTTTGCGTACCTAGAAAGCAAACAAAAAGAAGAGTAGAAGCCTGAGCCAACAGGTTATGCAGAAGAGTAGAAGCCTGAACCAACAGGTAATGCAGCAACTCCTTACGAACCACAATAGCAGCTTATATATAAATTTTTCAATATGGCGTTGTGGAAAAACATTCTAAAGGCTATCCCACTAGTTTTTGCAGGATACGAGGTAGGGAAGAATGAAAATCGGGAAGATGAACGGACCAATCAACAGATTATAGAATATATGAATACTATAAGAACACAAAATGAACATAAAGAAGAGGGTTTAGACATTTTTGAAATAACAATGATAATCACATTAGCTTTATTAGTAATTGCCTACATCATAAGACTAATATATGCAATAATTAATAACAGGAAGTAAAAAAAAAAAACAAAAAAAAATATATATATATATATATATATTTATATATATACAAAAATCCATTACAATGGCTTCTTTAATGTCGTCCTTTGACAAATACGTCAAACTTTCTAATGTTATTGCCACTTCTAAAAAATACAAAATATTAAGATATTTAAGTTAACACCTCGCACTTTCCCAACTTACCTCTCAACTGTATGTTCCACTGTGCATTCACCTATACGTTAAGTTGACTCAGCAAATATCCCAGACGGCGTGTGTTGCAATACGACACCATACTTAAGTTGTGAAATCATGGGAAATGCATTGCAAAATCGTTCTCACAATTTTAAGCTAGTAGAAGCATTTGATAAAATAGTTCGTAAGTCTTTTTTTATTTTTATAATTTAATTTTGGTAAGGTTCTTTTGATGAAATAAAGTAACTGTTGTTTAATTCCAATTCTAGTGCTGAACGCAACAGTCGTAAAAATTAAATCGGTTCCGTTTTTATTTCAACAAGTGAGTTTGGTCGTTGGGCCCCATGGGTGGCCCAACATAGTAATTTTTTTAAAGCACGCCCGTCGTCGTGCTTAACTGGCGCCCGAGAAGGGACCGGCCGCGAATAAAAGGATGTGCCGGATCCTTAAAATAAGTGCTTGGTTCGTGACAAAAAAGTGTTTGTGAAATAATTAAAAATCTGTATCTGAAATTTAAAGTGTTTAACAAATTTAGAAAATTTACACGACTTATGAAATTTTTTTGATTTTATTTTCCAACAATTTTAAATGATAAAATTTAAATAAATTTAAATAAAATTTAAACACCATTTTAAATTCACTATCGTGAAAGTAATAATTGAATAAAGTGAAAGAATTGAAGGCCCCTAAGAGTGCCAGATATGCCAAGGAGTCTGTGAGTATTGTGCTATAACCAGTGAAAAGAAAGTGACCAATATGGGTCCTCGAAGAGGTCCCAGCGTGCTACGATCCTGAACTCCAGGCCCTCCAGTGCGTAAAAAATGTTCCTGTCACCTATATTAATAAATAAATCAAGTTGACTATGAAAAACGTGCAAGTTTTCCTTCGAGATACTCATTCACGACTAATGAATGCCGTATATCCTTACAAGTTGTAGTGAACATAAGAACCTGCACAACTCAGTATGGACTCGGCCAAATAGTATCCTTACAAGTTGTAGTGAACATGAGAACCTACACGACTCAGCTGGATACGGACGAACACATCCTCGCAAGTTGTAGTCAACATTAGAACCTACACTACTTAGTGGGATAGAGTCGATCCTTTGTCCAATTACGAATGAGTAAAGGTAGGAAAAACTCACGGGGTGAGATAAATCGTGCCCTAGTACGTCAGCTATTGCTGCTCGAAACCGGACAACACGATCCTCCATCAAGTCAACTATAAAATGATCTGTACATGATATAATAAAAAGAGCACAAATACTCCGATAAGGGCACATAGGGAATGGTGTTTGCAATGCCTTCAATAGTAAAATTCAAAAATTGATATTAGCATTAAAATACTAAAATTAAGACTTAATATGAAAAGTAAAATTTAAAAAGGAAGAAAGGAAGAAGAAAATGTTATTGATGAAATAGGAAAGTTTGATGAAGTTGAAATTTAATATGAAAATAAAAATTCAAAAAATTCAGCTAAGAAAAAAAAGGGAAAAAAGAAACTTTTGATGAATGTGAAATATGAAGATAAAAGTTCAATAAAAAAGAAAAAGAAAAGTTTTGAAGAAATAAAAAGTCAATGAACCAAAGTAAAGAGTTAAAATAGAAAAAGAGGTTAAATAGAAAAAGAAGTCACGAACCAAGACTGTAAAACAATTAATAACAAATAAAGAGTAATTAAATACGAGTATAAATCTTTTTATCGTTTTAGATAAACCTAAAAATAAAATCACATGTACTTCGCGACGGAAAACTTATAGTACGTAAATTAAGAAAAATAAAAAATTTTTTTAACTTAAAAATATAGCCTAGAATTGGATTAGTGTTTCAAGGGTAAGTGCAAGGACTTTTTAATTATTTTTCCCTTTTTCCCTGCTTGTTGAATCTGCGTGTTCCCTTGAGTTTTTTGAAAACTATCAAAGTTGTCTCGAGGCTTGGTTTGGTTTCAATTTGCTGCTCTAGCTTGTCGTTACTGCGCATCCCTCTTCAGACTATGGAGGAGCTCCAGACAGCAGTTACGGAAATGACCGGAGCACTCAATGCTGCCCTTAGTCAAATCAAACTATTGGAAACCAAAATCCGATTGCTTGAAGCCAAGACTGGCGCATCGTCAACCACAACGCCGATATTGGAACAGCCGCGTGCACCTAGGACGGAACTTGAGCTTCGAGAATTGAGCAAGCTCCCTGACTGTGTCAAGGAGTTACAACCGTTTGATGGGAATCCTACCCAATACGTGTCATGGATTCATAGTGTCGAAACGATTCTTGCTGACTACGAGATTGTACGCACCAAACCCATATATCGGGCCATTTTGCAAAGTATTGGGCAAAAGATAAGGGGTGGTGCTGATTCCGCCCTGGTGTCATATAACATATTCGAGAACGACTGGGGTAAGATGAAGGAATGCCTATCTCTTCATTACGCGGATAAAAGGGATATCCGAACCCTTGAGTATCAACTCAATCAGCTGTCACAGAGGGGATTGAGGATAGACGAATTCTATGCCGCTGTCAACCACCAATTTTCGCTGATCATCAACAAGATAAAAACGGAGAATTACGCGAAAGAAACCGTAGATGTATTTGTAGAAACCTACAGAAATAGGGCACTGGACGTATTTGTCCGTGGACTCAACGGCGAGCTCTCTAGGCTTCTTATTATACAGAGACCCAAGACGTTGCCGGAGGCTTACGGTATGTGCACAGAGATACAAAATTTAAATATGAGGAACGCATCACTTCACCCGGTGTCTCGGAATCAGATAACAGTACCGATAAACGCGTTACCCCTGGCCGGATCGAGACCTCAACTACCACCGAAACCATCCAACCCATTTATCCCGAGCGGAGGAAACCGCAACTACAGGCCATGGAATAATTCCATAAGACCACGTAACCTGCCAGCAAGGCCAGTCCCACCGAAACCCGAGGAAAAAATGGAGGTTGACCAGTCGATACAGTCACGCCGCGTAAACTACATGAATAGACCAGGAGGTTTTAAGAGAAACGCCAATTTCGAGAACATTTCGAATCCGTTCAAACAACAAAGATTGTTCAACACCTATGTAGAGGAGGACGACTCATCTCAACAAGTGATCATGGCTGGCAGTAGCTATGTAGAAAATGTTGAAGGGGACAACGGGGGCTTTGACAATGACAACGTGGAAGAATCCGAAATAAATTTTATGACGGAGGCCTCCCTTCAAGCATACCGTATATAGAATTCACTTTGAGGAACGGGGTGTGGATACGGGCGCAAATAAGAACTTTGTGGGCCCTCATCTGGTCAAGACGAGCACCCAACTTCCCAAACTTTTTCTCGTAAGAACAGCAGGCGGGATTCTGAACATCGAACGTAAGATAGAGGGAAAACTATTCAAGAGTATCGGGGTGGACACGGTCATAGTATTTTATTTGTTACCAGGACTAAAGTCTTTCGACGGAATCATAGGCGACGATACCCTCAAGGGGTTGGGAGCTATAATTGACAGGAGGAATAACACACTGATGATAAATTCGGGCGTGGTCATTCCAATGGAAAATAAGGTTTGTCATGAGGTTAATTTGTCGGAGAGCGTTTCGGAAGGAGTAACACGTAAATTAAAGACCATAATCGACAAATATGGCCCCTTATTCGGGCCACTAGTAGCAGGAGAAATGGCAGTGACGTCAGTCAGGGCTGAGATCAGAATATCAACCGATGAAGCTATATACACGAAAAGCTACCCTTACCCGGCAAATATGCGTTCCGTTGTTGAGGAGCAAATCTCGGAACTTCTAGAACAGGAAATTATTCGACCCTCTAGGAGCCCTTACAATTCACCAGTTTGGGTGGTTCCTAAGAAACCCAAGCCGGATAGAGAAAAACAGTATAGGATGGTCATCGACTTTAAAAGGCTGAACGCTGTAACTATCTCCGACACGTATCCGATACCCGATATTAACTCTACACTTGCTAGCCTGGGTAAGGCAAAATATTTTACAACTCTTGACCTTACCTCCGGTTTCCATCAGATACCGATGAACGAATCGGATATCCCGAAAACGGCATTTTCCACGCTAAATGGCAAATACGAATTCTTACGCCTCCCCTTCGGACTGAAG
Organism: Phyto melanocephala; assembly: GCA_941918925.1. Lineage (NCBI taxonomy): Eukaryota > Metazoa > Arthropoda > Insecta > Diptera > Rhinophoridae > Phyto > Phyto melanocephala. The sequence goes on along the minus strand of OW799234.1, from coordinate 41,331,540 downwards.
AACGCGCCATCAATCTTTCAAAGGATGATTGATGTCATTCTCAGGGAATACATCGGTAAGATTTGCTATGTGTATATTGATGATATAATAATTTTCGGGAACGATGTCGACGACCATTTGGAGAACTTGGAGACAATATTCACGAGATTACTGGCTTCAAACCTCCGCGTAAATCTGGATAAGACCCAGTTTCTTAGAACTGAGGTATTCTTCCCGGGGTACATTGTGTCGGGGGATGGGATACGAACGGATCCCGAGAAGGTTGAGGCAATTCGTAGGTTGGGTCCTCCCGGAACGTTAAAGGACTTAAAGAGTTTTCTTGGCATGACTTCCTACTATAGGAAGTTTATAAAAGATTACGCGAAGATTGCTAAGCCGCTGACGAATCTTACCAGGGGCGAAAATGCGCAGATTAGGGCAAATATGTCTAGAAAGATCTCCATAACCCTGACGGAAGAGGCATTGCAAGCTTTCAACGAGCTTAAAAGCCTGTTAATGTCATCCGAAGTCTTGGCATTTTCTGACTTCGATCAGTCATTCAACTTGACGACCGATGCGTCTAATTACGCCATCGGCGCTGTATTATCCCAGGACTGTTCGGGGGAAGATAAACCAATCGCGTATATCTCGCGTTCTCTCAGTAAAACGGAGGAGAACTACGCCACGAACGAAAAGGAAATGCTGGCCATTGTATGGGCCCTGGAAAATTTGCGTGCTTATCTATATGGGGCGAAAAGGATTAGAATTTTCACCGACCACCAACCACTGACTTACGCATTGGGGAACCAAAATCATAACGCAAAGTTAAAGAGATAGAAGGCCCGATTGGAGGAGTACAATTTCGAACTCATATATAAACCCGGCAAGTCGAATGTAGTAGCCGATGCCCTTTCACGATTGGGATCCGATTTGAATCAAATTAATACACTTAGTGACGAAGGCACAATAACGGCCTCGGAAATTGGCTCTGAAACCATAACAGCTGATGAAGTTTCGGAAAGGGAAATGGTTATATCCGACGCTACGATGCATAGCGCTGAACAGGACAGTAGCGACTTAATTCCTCATGTGGAAGTCCCCTTGAACGTCTTCCGAAACCAGATCATAATAAGGGAGGGAAGAGAGCTGCGTAGTAGTCTGCAACCGCACCCTGGATTTAACAGACACCACGCGGATATCGATCAGATAACCTCCCAATCTCTTACGAAAACGCTGAAGACGTGTTTAAACCCTGCTGTCATCAATGGCATTAAAATTCCCGAATGTTTCATTCAACTACTAAATAGCGTTTATCTGAACCACTTTGCTTCATATAGGATAAGAATCACTCAACGATTGGTTGAAGACGTCACTAACCCTGAGAGGATTTGTAGGATAATCGAGGCTGAGCACAAGCGAGCACATCGTAATCCTAAGGAAAACAGTCAACAAATTCTTGAAAGGTTCTATTTCCCTCGCATGAGAAACCTAGTACGACAATACACTGGAACCTGCGAAATTTGCAAACTGAACAAATACGATAGACATCCGAGTAAACCGAAGCTTCAGCCGACACCTATTCCTGAGTACCCGTGTGAAATCTTGCATATTGACATATTTGAAATGCAAGGGCTAAAATTTATTAGCTGCCTTGACAAATTCTCTAAATTTGCGAAACTTTTCCACATAAAAAACCGCTCTGCGATACACTTGAAGCATAAGCTGACCAAGGTCCTGCATTACTTTACTGCACCCCGTATGATCGTATCGGACAACGAAAGAGGATTCTTGTCTCCCATTACATTGAATTTTATACGATCACTGGGGATTGAAATATACCTTACCCCGGTGCAAAGAAGTGAAGTGAACGGCCAAGTGGAACGGTTCCATTCCACCCTAATCGAGATATATAGATGCTTATCTGGGGAATTAGGAAATAGATACCCAAAGGACATGGTTAATATTGCGGTTGACCGATACAACAACACTATCCACTCAGTAACTAAGAGGAGGCCATCCGATATTTTCTTTAATAGGTCCGAACGGTTTAACTATAAACAGTTGGTGGATTTTCGTGACAAGGTTAATGAGGACATTCGTGGCCTCATTGAATATAACCAAAAGGCAACCAATGATCGCCTGAACGAAACAAGGTCGGATCCCGTCGACTTTGCTGAAAATCAGGACGTGCTGGTGAGAGACAAGCAAATAAAACCAAAGCACAAACCACTTTATAGAAAACACAAGGTTTTAGAGAATAACAGGGTAACCCTGCGGACAGCAGCAGGCAGAAAATACCACAAGACACACGTGAAGAGGATGTAACAAGCCTTGCAGTTGCCCCTGAAAATAATTATTATTAGCATATAAGAATTTTAATTGGAACACAATCTAAGTATAAATACAAATAAAATTAATTATTCCCCACTATATTGTACAAGGAGTTTTTTGAACCACACAGATGTGCCTAGAACCATTTATTTTAATCAGAAATATATTGATATAACACATGTAATTGATTTATAATTTGGAAGATTTGAAAATTTTTAATCTAAGGGTTCGTAGCCTCTATCCTATAAGAAAATATTTCATACTTTATTGTAATACTTAAGACCAATTCAATTTAGGGCACTGAGAACACATTGTAAGATACACCCACACTAACTTTTATCTCCTAAGTCTTTTATTGTTTTCCGCATATGTTGGCGCTTTCCACGTATTTGAGTATCAATCCCCTCTAGTGACTATCAAAGATGGTGAGGGATGGATTATTAACGGGTACTTAAGCGTCGTACATGTGATCAACCTGTGTATAAACATTTAGTGTACTTGACAATAAGCGAAAGCTTTTTCGAAAACTCCAATTTATAAAAGTATCTGTAATACATTAGAAAACATCGCCTCTTTTATTTATTTATTTAAAATACCTCAAGTGAAATTCACATGCTTGAAAAAACATTTTCACCTAAATATAAAAAATTTCATTGTATTAAAATTATCTCAATTCAATTAAAATGTACACGTACACTAAAATTTTCGTAATGAAGGGCAAATAAAATTCGATCACAATTGATGCAATATCATTTGTACAACAACAATATATATATGCTTTTGCTACTGTAACACAGTCGGGCGTATTTGTTTTCAAAATAATTTTTGCTCACATTTGTTTGAATTTATTTGACCTTTTTTATAAATGTAAATTTATATTCGCTCATATCATTGTTTGAAGAACATTAACACATCCATACATACATGCATAAACAACATACATACACGCGTACGTAGTTACACGTCTTACTGACAACAATTTGTTGAGATGATGAATAGAAGTTGAATTTGTACAAGAAATGAAAATATCAAAACATAAACAAACATACATACATACATACATACAAACTGAAGTATTTACAAACCAGGGATGTTAAAGTTGGTACAATTGTACTTTTTTTGGTACATTTTGACCATCAAAAGTACCGTGGTACTACCGCGACTCATTTGGTACAATTTAAAAATTTTAGTTTTTTCCCCTTTTTGAATTTTTAGTATAGTAACAAATTATTGTGTACTTTTCATTGCATTCATGATGCACAACATATTTTTTTTGTGTAATGGGGGCTTAAGTATACGCAACTAGTATTGTGGTGTATGAAGCGCTAACATACATTGACACTTGTTTGTTGCAGCCAACTTGACTTCTATTTTGAATTGTTTTCTGTGCTTACAAAAATTCTAAAGAAGTGAAAATATTTTTGTGTTGAAATAAAGTTTCTAGTATAAATAACTAATTTTTGTTATACCACTTCAATTTCAAAATTTTGCAAAAATAACTACTATTCGTTAGTCATAGATGAAAGTACCGATTCTAGCATATCTAAAAACTTAGCGATAGTTATTCGCACATTTGATGGTCAATGCCGAGATAGATTTTTAGGGATGGTGCAGCTAGAGGACTTTACTGCAAATGGCATATTTGAAAGCACCATTAAAGCACTACATGAAAAAAATATTCCCATTGAAAAAATGGTTGGCATTACAACAGACAATTGTGCGGTCATGATCGGATCTCGAAATGGAGTCCAAATTAAATTTAAAAATATAGTGCCTCAATTATTTTTAAATGGGTGTATTTGCTATATTTTAAATTTAGCTTCTTTGGAAAGAAATAGGCTGCATGTGCCAACATTATCATGTCTTATACAGACAAAGGATTGGTTAAGATCCGCAAATTCATGCTGCTATGATGTAAAAATTCCAAATAGTTTGTTAACTACACAAATAAGTGCCTGATTTTGATCTTATATATATACATATAATGTATGTTAATGTTTAGTTTTCTTTTTTTTGTACAAGTGAATTTTTATGTTATTTTTTTGTTATTTTACTAAATAAAATTAAAAAAAAAATGGTACCGTGAAGGTCCAAAAAGTACATTTTTTTTTATGGTTGGTACAAAATAGAAAACCCCATTTAACATCCCTGTTACAAACACACGCAATTACGTATGAGAGCGAAACATTTTATGCTCTTTACTTTTGCTTCTTTCCCTTTTGCCGACCGCGTCGTAAAACTTTTTTAAAAAATATTTCAATTTGGGCCTTCATGCGCATTTTATATGATTTATATTCTTTGGTAATATACATTTGATTTAAAGTAACAATGTATTTATGTAAAATTTACTTTATTTCTAGTGTCACCTTTTTAACTTACATGTGCAGCTAATTTCAAATAATAAAATCCATCTCACAAAATAATAAATGTTAAATAGAACATAATAAGAAGAGTGAACAAATTATTATCAAACATTTTGATAAAAAAAACAACTCATTTCTAAGAAGACTGTAAAAAGATACAATGCTGAATTTAAACCATATGAATCAACATAGACAAATGAGGTAAGTGAAAAAGCATATAAGTACATATTATTATCTTAATTAAAAGAGACTTAAAAGAAGAAAAATTAGATACAGTCAGATAAAAAGAAGTAGAAGTTCTATATTTGGCCGTGCCTAATAGTGCCCTCCACCATGATGTACATAGGTATATAATTATACACCATTTCGCATTATTATTTCCGACACCACGATTGATTTTTAATTTTTACAGTTATTCTACAAATCAATCCTTTTAATTTGATATCCATATTGATTCAGTTAAGTTATCCGGCAATTTATTTAGGACTTTTAATTACTAGATTTGACCCATTAATTATTTTATTGTACGCCAATTTTAAATAGTGTTTTATGTATATAGTTTACGAAATAACTTTGCAGCTTCGTATCAAATATGTTTTGGAGGCATATTGTATCCACAAACACTAACAAAATTGTCTATAAATTATCCTAGGGTTGATATATGCTAATTTTTGTGGTAAAAATATGGCAAAAACGGAGGCAGTCGTGCTTATTTGTTCAAAGATATCGGGTGTTTGTGCTGAATTTCAATAGCGATTAATTTCCGGATATTTCTGTACAACATTTAGGGGCTTTTTAAAGAGTATTTCAACCAACACATGAACAGACGGACATTGGAGTGGATTGACTCCGTTATTCATCAGCTTTCAGAAAATATAAGGTATTTTTTACAGAGGTATAGAACCAAGAGTCCTTTTTGTAAATTGAGATGTTGTTTACTTAATTCGAAAGATAATCTTCTGGCATTATAATTTAAATATGACCGGCACGGCTGGCTGAAACTAATATGTCTCATATGATTCGATGACTTTTAACACCATTTCTGGCCGTGTATCGGCATTAAAACGGTGAAAGTTTTCCTCCAAGTAGTCAATGGTTTCGGGCTTATCCGCGTATACGATTAACGACATATTTCCTCAAAAAGTCAGCAATCATGCCTCTATAGCGGTCACTATTGACTGTAACTTTCTGACCAGCCGATGAATTCTACCATCCCATATGGCACACTAAATACACTAAAATACAGTTTATTGACGTATTCATTCAAACAAAAGTGAGCTTAATCGTTAAACAAAATTAGGATCAATTGCAATCTTGTTCTGGGCCCATTCGCTCAATCTACGTCTAGCTATTCATGCGTCAGTCTATTCCTATTAAAATGCAAAACCAAAGTAAGCATGCATCACTTAACAGCTAACAAAACAAAAATTGCCAACTTTGAATTCAAAACCTCTATAAAAACACCTGGTAAATACTTAATGGGATAAAAAATGAATGAACAATTTTTTACTTAGGAAATATACATTCTAAATACCTACCTAGCCTTGCATTACGAGCTATAACCCTCTTCCTAATATTCCAGTTTAGCCCATTTTCAAAACCAAACAAACTTTGTGTGTACAAAATATTTTTGCAAATTTTGAGGTCCCTTTATTTTTTTTAATCGAGCTCTATCGTGCTTTCAACAGACTAACGTACGAACAGACGCATGGACATATCTAGATCGCTATAAAATTAAACCCCGATATATACTTTATGGGGTCTAAAATGGATATTTCGATGTGTTACAAGCGAAATGACAAAATAAAAATACCCCCACAATTATTTTGGTGGCGGGTATAAAAATAGTTTAACAAGTGAAATAAAACAAAACAAAAGCAATGGATGCAGCAACAACATAAAAAAGTATCTCCTTAATTTGCAAAAACTTTTCAGTTGTTTATTTACAGAAAATGAAATAATTTCTATTTTGAAGCGCATTGTAAAAATTTCTTAGTTTTTCATATTTATTTTGGATTCTAAAATTTATTGGCAGATGTACATACCCAAGAAGCCAGGGTTTTCACGGTGGTTCCTTCTCCGTGGAACGACCTATACCTCTGTATAGGAAGTCGGAGACACTTGAACAATAAATGAAATTGAGTTTAATGGTACTTCTCCAGCTACAAAACGTTGGTTCAGGCACCGCATGTCGATCTATACCATTGTATACGAAGTCGGATACATCTAAACAAGTGAGTTTTATGCAACTCCTCCAGTTATACGTAAATGAGTTTATTAGGTACTCTTCCAATTAAAATAAAAGCACGCGATTTATTGTGGGATAGTCTGGAAACTGAATCCAAAGCACAGTTACTCGACGACACACAATTAACCACGCTAGAGTGAAACGTAAAACTATCAAAATCAGATAAAAAATTATGGCAATGACGCGCGAGCTCTTGACCCGACCAGAGCTGAGTTACGACTAAGTTTTTAACACAAACAAAAACAGCTGATATACAGTGTGTGAAGAAAATATTTTAACAAAAGTATTTAAAAATACTGCACGAAAGACACATATTTCTTTATTTTCAAAAAATTCATTGAACATACTGGACAAAAAACTTATAGTGTGAACGCATAATCAGCAGTTTGTGGTTTTAAGGTTAAAACCAGGGGCCAAAATAAGGCATTCGATCACGATCGAAATTTTACTCAAAATACTTCTAATAAGAGTTTTAAAATTTCGTAATTTAGCCCCTGGTTTTAACTTAAGTGTAAAAACAGTATTAGTTACGAAAGGTCGTTTACAATAGTCATATTTTTTTGTTATTATTTTATAACATTTAAGTTTAGGACACCTTGTGAATACAGTAATTCCTTTACTTTTAATTACATCAAGATTTAATGCAAATTTTTAAAATTTATTAAATTCATTACACATTCTCATTAATGGGCCTGCATTACTGTAATTAGCTCTTAAAAAATTTAAATGATAAAGAAACAAAATTTTGCGATGTGGCTTGGAGCTAAAAGAGCCAATGTCAAAATATTTACTTTTGAAAAAATTGGAATTGAACTTTAACTTTTATATATGCTTTCATAGTGACATTGGCCAGCATTTTATTTATGAAGCTGTTCTGAGTTAAGTATGACTTTAGCTGTTTTACCATAATGAAAAAGAGCAAGAAAACAAATCTAATGCAATGATTAACTCAAAAGAGCAAAAAAGTGACATTGGACCTTTTAGCTCCAAGCCACAGAAATAAATTGTTGTTAATCTAGAAATTAGAGCTTACTACAGCATTAATTATATTTAAAAAAAAAAAGTTTAACTTAGTTTTGCGACTTTTAAGAGTTGGCGGCTTTATAAGAGAAAGTCGAATGGGGTACTGTGAGGCCAGCCACGGCAGCCATATGAATGAAATGACATTTCATTTATAACCGGAACAATTGTACTATGCAACAAAAAGTAAATTTACATTCTTTTAATTTAAGTCACATTAGATTTATTTTACACCATCTGAACAACGAATTGACGTCATCTTGAAGATTTTACTGATCAGAAAGATGAAGATACCTAAGAAAATTGTTAACGTTATCTGAATACATTAAAATATTAACGAATTTAAAAAAGTTGTTAATGTACAATGAGAAGAGAATCAGTCCAAGGTGACTTCTTTGAGGTACGCAAGTTGGTTTTCTTTTTGTAATTGAAAAATAAAAAGTCGAATTAATTTTTTTTTTGAAAATTTCTATATTTCAAGCAAACTTGGATGTATTTGTTTCTTACCCTATGCAAATATGTACATTGCCACCATTTAAAATATTAAGCACTTCGCTTATATTAAGTTGAACTTTAGTCAGGAAACTCCTCATATACTCAATAAATATTGGACTAATTCAAATTAGGCAACGAATTCCAATCTAAGTATCATGATGTTCGAAATTTGTTGTTATTTTTACGTTCTTTAGATTGCAGTAAGTTTATTTTTAGTAAGTTTTATTGGATAATTTAACAAAGAGTTGAAAGTTCTTTATAGAAAAATCTCTATACTTAATGCACAGAAAACAATCACGTTCGGGTACAATTTCAATCGCGTTCGAATTTCAGATTTTGGCACCTGATTAGTAGTTAAAGCGATTTTTCAGCCGAGTCTTTTTTCGGCTTAGGAGTCATATATCGATGCCTTACTTCCTCAACCTCGTATCTTAAGAAATAAAATTTTTCAGAAGAGAAATAAAAAACGGTTCATCTTTTTATACTTCGGTGTTTGGTTAAAAGTTTAAATGCTATTATTAAGGAATTGATTGTATTTATGTATATAAGTAGTAATAATATACTAATCTTTTTTAGTTAAAGCATGAAACAATCGTTTGATATGAAAAAGTCAAAATCGTATTTTTTAGGATACGAGGTTGAGGAAAAGGCATCGATATAGTACATATTTTTTTATACTTTACACGGAAGTGTATAACGGTATATATTATTTTGTCATTTCGTTTGTAACTTTTACAGGATGCACTTGCGACCATTATAAAGTATATGTATATTGTGAATCCTTATAGATATAAAAGTCGATTAAGCTACATATGTCCGTCCGTGACAGCATTTAAATCAACTTCTGAAGACTTCACGAACTCGTATGTAGTATCAATTTATCAGAAATTGTTTCAAGAGTTTTGGCATATAAAATCAGCAATTTCAATCAGTTATCAGCCAAGATATAAGCAAGAAGCCTTTGTTTTACTAAACAAAATAAATTCTTAAAGCTCACAGATAACTTTTTGATGAGTGTATTTAAATTCTTTAAAAGATATAAAAACATTAATGGTAAATATTGGTTCAATTGGCCCATTATTGACAAAAATATCAACTTTTATTGAGATAGCAACAACAAAATTTTATTAAAACTACAACAACAAAAGCAAGCGTCGCTATCATATACTTTGTTGTAGCTGTTATTATACCCGCCACCAAAAAAATGGTGGGGGTATATTCATTTTGTCATTCCGTTTGTAACACATCGAAATATCCATTTTAGACCCCATAAAGTATATATATTCTGAATCAGGGTTTAATTTGATGACGATCTAGCCATGTCCGTCTGTCTGTCCGTCTGTCTGTCCGTCTGCTGAAAGCACGATAGAGGTCGCACCGAAAAAGCTAGGGGGCTCAAATTTTGCCAGAATCTTTCTTATAGACAAGGTTTGTTTGGTATTGAAAATGGGTTAAATCGGAATATTAGGAAGAGAGTTATAGCTCGAAAAGCAAGAGTAGGTCGAAAAAACCGTGTCCTTCGAACATCGAATAAAATGGAATTGTGTCCAAAAGCATTAACGTAGACTCATGAAACTCCGAATATATATTTCCTGAGTAAAAACAATATATTTCCCCGAAAATTATCTAAATCTATGCATTAGGAGAGGAGCTATCGAGCAAAATGTACGAAAATTTATACCGCAGAGTGTATTTTTCGGTATATTTAAAAACAAAAAAATTGGATGTACGACTCTGAAATGTTGCACACTTTACTTTTTGGTGAGACGCTTTTTTCACACGGAAAATCAATGTGCCACGCCCACTTTTACGCCCACCTCCGATATAACGTTTTACCTGAAATTCATATAATTTCTCTACTAATAAAGATTTTGGAATAACAAAGGGCTATATTTAAACACCTAAGTTGTACTCATTCGAAAAATTAACTTTGACTCGCCTACTATAACGCCCACTTTTCACGTTATCTACCGTTAATGAAATTTAAAAGTTTATAAAACCGCCAAAATTAGATGCATGATGATAAAATTTGCTGCGTATATCCCCCTAGGCAATGTCATTACTGTGCCAGAAAATTAGGGTGCCACGCCCACCTCTCATATAACGTTTTACCTAAAATTCATATAATTTCTCTATTAATAAAGATTTTGGAATAATAAAGGGCTATATTGAAACACCTTAGTTGTACTCATTCACAAAAATAACTTTGACACGCCTACTATAACGCCCACTTTTCACGTTATCTACCGTTAATGAAATTCAAAAGCTCATAAAACCGCCAAAATTAGATGTCTGATGATCAAATTTGCTGCGTATATCCCCCTAGCCAATGTCATTACTGTGCCAGAAAATTAAGCTGCCACGCCCACTTTTACGCCCACCTCCCATATAACGTTTTACCTAAAATTCATATAATTTCTCTATTCATAAAGATTTTGGAATAATAAAGGGCTATATTGAAACACCTTAGTTGTACTCATTCACAAAAATAACTTTGACACGCCTACTATAACGCCCACTTTTCACGTTATCTACCGTTAATGAAATTTAAAAGCTCGTAAAACCGCCAAAATTAGAGGTATAATGATCAAATTTGCTAAGTATATCCCCCTCGGCAATGTCATTACTGTGCCAAAAAATTTAGGTGCCACGCCTACTTTTACGCCCACCTCCCATATATCGGTTTAACTGAAATTCATATAATTTCTCTATTAATAAAGATTTTGGAATAACAAAGGACTATATTGAAATACCTTAGTTGTACTCATTAGCAAAAACAACTTTGACACGCCTACTCTAACGCCCACTTTTCACGTTATCTACCGTTTATGAAATTTAAAAGCTCATAAAACCGACAAAATTAGAGGTATGATAATCAAATTTGCTAGGTATATCCTTCTAATCAATGCAATTGCTGTGCCAAAAAGTTTAGGTGACACTCCCACTTTAACGCCTACCTTCCATATAACGGTTTATCTTAAATTAGTGTAATTTCTCTATTGACAAAGTTTTTGGGAAAATAAAGGACTATATTGAAATATCTAAGTTGTGTTTATTAGCAGAAACTTTATTGACACGCCTACTTTAACGCCCACTTTCATTGAAAGACTACATTTACAAAAGCATTTTAGTAGCATATCGAAGTTATAAAGGGTTTTTAAATTTTAAGGACCGATATTGAATTTAAATAAAACACAAATTATTTAGGATATTATAATTATTTCTTTTTGTAATTATAATATTTGTATGGTTCAATTATGTATTTAAAAAAATATCGGCCAAATGCCCCCCCCCCCCCCTTTCCCATCCTTGGCACCACTCCTCTATCTGATGGTCCAAATTTTCAATGACAATGTTGATGCTCAATTGTTGGGCATGATGATGAGGCGACGTTGACTGCTCTTTTGCCACACTATCGCAAAAACCAGCAGTGGTTCAATTCAACGAACTAAGAAGGCATTCACAGATCTTCTAACATTTTATACAGACCTGTTTTGCAGAAATTCAAATATTTTTTACAATTCTCCCGATTGTGGACGAATTTGAACGATTATGTTGATCAAAAGAATTACGAAGTGCACAAAATGCATTTTGATTTGAACGCCAATTTTTTAAAAAACCTGAATAACTTTAAAGCGTTGCTCACTTGCGTATCTTTCCACGGATCAAATTGAGTAAGTTTGAGATTGAGAAATGTCAAATGAAATGCAGAAAACAAATTTAAAGACTAGGTGTAGTTCACCTTTAACATGGGCCCTTAAAATTTAACCACCTTCTACAAAGAAAGTGATACATATTTTATTATAAAGAGATTATTCCATAGCGATTAACAAAATAATAAATATTGCGCTTTAAATGTACACAAAATTGGTGGTGGGTATAAAAGATTCGGCACAGCCGAATATAGTGCTCTTACTTGTTTTTATGCTTATACATGTATACCCTGCTGCTAAATTTTTAATTAGTGACGTTTTTGAACAACCATATAATTAGTTGTGACGAGACTGTAGCAAAAGTGATAAAATTATACTAGTCCGAATACATGGAATGAAAATATAGCATCTTCTGTACATCTTACATGTACATCTCACACGTATTAACTGAAAACTAGCTAACTGACAGTTCGCCAATCAGCTTTTAAGTAAAGAGTTGTGTTTCTCCGCGAAATTAAACATCACTTTGTTAAGAAAAAAATATCATTAATATCAATTTAAAATAATAGTGGGCCAATTCAAAGTAGACTCTCATATTGTACTATGTCATATAATTCATATTAATATGACTAGTGACTTTGAACACCTTTTGTTAACAAATTATGTATTTAATACAAGAAAGAAGACAAAGAGATGACGCTGTTAAAAATTGTATGTATACAGGAAAGAAGAAAATAGAAAATATTATCTCTGAGAGGTGAGTAGCGAAGAAATTCTCTCTGAGAGACAGTATGGTTAAAAGTATAACATAAACAATTTCTTATACATAGGAAACAAATGTGTAAAGTCTTAATATTTTTTTGTATGGAAATTACTAACAAAAATTTTATGCGTGCATAAAATAATATGAAATAGTACAAATATGACTGATATGCAACCACTTTGAATTGGCCCAGTGTTTTTGTGTACCGAAATACCCTGGTTAAAATTCCGGCAGATGCAAAAGAAAAATAAAGCGCTTCCTTGCAGTTAACTAGTACGTAATTAGAAATACTTGTTGCTTTTTACTTCAGACTATCGATTTTAACATACTTAGTCATAGGAGTTTACGAGTTAATTTTTATTTAGTTTTATACAAGTTTATATACTAAGTAGTTGTTATATTTAGTACCAGTCAAGGCAGAACAATAAGGTACTCTTTATAATCAACTGATTGTTTTTTATAACCTTAACGCAGAGAAAAAGTGTATATATAGGTTTGTCATTCCGTGTTAAATTTCTACAATTTTCATTTCCGATCCCATAAAGTATACATATATTTTCTGAAAGCTTATGAATAGGGGAGTCGATTAAGCTCTGTCCGTCTGTCGGCATATGTCAAACTTATTTTTTTTTATTTTTATTTTACAATACATAATTTGCAGTTTCATTTAAAAAAATAAAAAACCGAGAATACATAGCTTTACATTAAAGTTTCATAAAAGTTATTGAAATTTAAGAAAAATAAAACAAGTAAGAGTGCGACTTGTTGTGTCGGCCGTACCGAATCTTATATACCCTTCACAACGTGTAGTCATGCAATAACAATAGTTTGTATCACCATTCATCTCATATGAACTACGTACATACATACATATAAAAACAAGTAAAAGCGCTATATTCGGCCGTGCCGAATCTTATATACCCTTCACAACGTGTAGTCATGCAATAACAGCAGTTTGTATCACCATTCATCCCATATAAAATACGTGCATACGTACACGTTAGAATAAATGTGGCATCGAATCCCAGCTGAGCCAAAAAAATTTTATTTTATTTAATATATTATTTATATTTTTTAATTTTTTTTTTAAATTTTTTTAACATTTTTTTTTTTGTAGTTTTTTTTATTATTTTTTTCTTATATTTAATATTTTTTTTTTTGTAATTTTTTTTGTTTGGTATGTTTTTTACATGTATGTATGTATGTAAGTTGTTGTTGTAATTGTGAAAAAAACGAGGTGGTCGTGGTTTTTTGCTCATATCTCAGAAAGTTATGGGACGATTGTGCTGAATTTCAATAGCGATTCATTCCTGGATATTTCCAAGAGATTGATACCATATACAGATCTGAGAAACATATAGTTGCTTCTAAACGTTGATTTCAACCAACATACGGACACACGGACAGACGGGCAGACGGTCAGGGCTTAATCGATATAATACTAATATACTAATATACTAATATAATATACTAATATACTTTATGGGGTCGGAAATGAAAATTGTAGAAATTACAAACGGAATGACAAAGCTATATATACCCTTGTGCACCACTGGTGAAGGGTATAAAAATACATATGTGACAGCGCATAGAGAAAGGGACCTAAGGGTAAAAAAAACAATTTTCACTTTTTTTCTTTTTTTATGTGGACAACATCTGAGCATCGAATGAGACCGATCCCATGCCCCAAAAGTGTTCCCTCCCAGAGATATGCGCGTTTTATAAAAGTGAAGTCGACGATTCTATGCCCAAATAGAAAGGGACCTAACGGTAAAATTTATTTATTTTAATTTTTCCCCTACTAAATTAACAAAATAACTTGATTTTACGAAACTACAAAAAATTTATTTTTTTCCTTATGAACAATTTAAAAAAATAGAAAAATCATTTAATCTTTAAAATCGCTCTCCTGAACAAAACCTGTTTTTACCCTTAGGTCCCTTTCTCTATGCGCTGTCACATATATAAAACATCCCATTTTAAAGTTATAAATTTACGTATGTACATACGTAAAAAAAATAAAGAAAAAAAATATAATAAAAACAAGTAAGAGTGCTATGTTCGGCCGTGCCGAATTTAATTTTTACATGTAATATCTACAATTTTCATTTCCGATCCCATAAAGTATATATTTTCTGAAAGCTTATGAATAGAGGAGTCAATTAAGCCTTGACCGTCTGTCCGTGTGTTGGTTGAAATCAACTTTTAGAAGCAACCATATGTTCCTCAAATCTGTGTATAGTATCAATCTTTTGGAAATATCCGGGAATGAATCGCTGTTGAAATTCAGCACAATCGTCTGATAACTTTCTGAGATATGAGCAAATAAACACGACTGCCTCTGTTTTTTTCTATATTTTTACCACCAAAATTAAAATTTTTCAGCCATAGAATAATTTATAGGTACCTTTGCTACTATTTATAGATATAATATGACTCTAGAGATATTCGTGAAAAAGTTTTGATAAAGCGGGCTCTAATCGGTAAAGTTATAGGCAAAATTTTTTTAAATATATATTCTTAAAATTTACAAACGAAAATCAATTTTGTTCAGCTTCTAGACAACCGAGAGAGTCAATATTGGTATCATTTGAAAAAACTTGACTAGAGCAATAAAAGCACCATGAAAAACTTTAAATTTATGTTTGCCGCCACTACAAAATGGCGGACAGTAAATTTATATAAGAGCCAAATCTGGTATTTTAAAATGTAGCTTCTTGAACCCCCTCAATATTGGTATCAAATTAAAGGGCTTGACCAGTAGAATACAGTAAATTATTCTAAAATGTAAAATCCAAGATGGCGTCTAAAACAAAATGGCGGATACAATTTCTTTAACCCTATTAATATAGGTATCAAATTAAAGGGCTTGACTAGTTGAATACAGTTAACTACGTAAAAATTCAAAATCGAGGATGGCGTCAGAAATAATAAAGAAAAAAGGGGAAGACCATGAAATCAAGGTTAAGGTACGATGTGAGATTATACCTATGTACATGATGGTGAAGGGTATTATCAGATTCGGCTCGGCCGAATATAAAACTCTTACTTGTTTTTAAATGCTATAAAAAGGTGTAGTTTTGGCTGTGTGGCACGTAGCGCCGTCCTGTTGAAACCAAATGTGGCCAATATCTTCCTCTTCAGTTTTTGTGAACAAAAATTCGTTCAACATGGCATGATAACGATCGCCATTGACTACGGCCACTCCTTGCTCATTTTCGAAGAAAAATGCCCCAACTATGCCTCTGGAACAAAATCCGCACCAAACAGTGTATCGGCTTTTCAATGAGCATCATCTGAAAAGATGATTTTTTGGGCAAAATAGGCCAAAGTAATGTCGCAATATTTCCCAGCGTTGTTCAAGCGAATACATTATCTGTCAAATCAGACATGAGCTAAGTGTTACCATTCACGAAATTAGCACTAGTTAAAAAAACGTTACGTAGGTAGGTGTTCAAACAATTTTTCTCTTTTCTTTATTTAATTTTTTTTCTTTTATGTTTTTCTTTGTTCATATTTTTTTCGCAGCTAGTTCAAATAAACTAGCGATAATTTGTTAATAATTTGCGAAGTTCGCAGCAAAATTCAAAGAGCCAAAGTGGTTTGCTCTCAAAATTTTGTGTGGTGAAACATATAGGATAGGATTGTACAATCAAGGTGATTCTAGGTGAGACTAAAAATGTTATGGGCGACAAAAAAGGAATTTTTTTTTAAATTTATGGTACTTTTTGTATTTTATACGTTTATTAAGGTAGGATTGTACAATCAAGGACTTTTGATTCCAGGTGAAACTGAAAATGTTATGGGCGACTACAAAGGTACTTTTTTAATTTTTATGGTACTTCTTGTATTTTCAACATTTGCGAAGCAAGAATTTCGAAATTATTGACTATTGATTCCAGGTGAGACTTAAAATGTTATAAGCGACCAAAAAGGTACTTTTCTGAATTTTAATGGGACTTTTTGATTTTCTACGTTTATAAAGCTAAAATTGTGAAATAAAGGATTGTGGATTCAATTTGAGAATTAAAATGATATTGAGACACAAAAAAGCCTTTTCGTATTTTTATTGTACTCTTTGTATTTTTACGTTTGTAAACATAGATTCTTAAAATTAGTGTTTTTTGATCCAAGGTCTAACTCCTAATATTATGGACGACCAAAATTACTTTTTCTCTTTTTTTTTTTACTTTTTGTATACATAGAATTCTGAATGTAGGTTATACTAAACCAAGTGGAAAAAATGTTACTTTTATTATTTTTAGGGTAATTTTTGCAAATTATAAACCTTAATTTTTGAAACTCAGTAGCATTGATCTTGCTTTTAGTGAGGAAATATATGCCCGATATATCCTTACTCTACTTCTTATTTTTCTAAGTAAATTGAATCAGAGATACAAATTTTCATAAATTGAACCAAAAATATTTAATAATTATAAATCGAACTTGAGTACTCAATAAATAGTAAGAACTGCGCTATCGAAGTAGCGGGTTAAATGCTAGTAATATATAAAATAAAAATTAAAAAAAAAATATTTTGTTTGGCTCAGCTGGGATTCAATGCCACGTTTACTCTAACCAGTATACCACGTTTGTATGTATGTGTGTTGTTGTTGTATGTGGTTGTGTTGTCAAAGAAAAACGAGGTGGCCGTGGTTGTTTGCTCATATTTCAGTTGTTTATGTACCGATCAATACCGATCTACTCCCGAATAATTCTGATATTTTAAAGCCTCACCAGGGTCCAGGCGATGTCGGGGGGCTTCAAAAAACTGATTTCAACATACACACAGACAGACGGACAGACTGACAGCGCTAAATCGACTCCCCTATTCATAATCTTTCAGAATATATGTACTTTATGGGGTCGGAAATCTAAATTGTAGAAATTTCACACGGAATGACAAACCTACATATATATACCATTTTTTATTTTGAAGGGTATAAATATAGTGTGACATATGCAGACCTTTATACAAGAACAAAATGCATGTGTTTTTAAATTGTTGTGTGCACATATGGGCTAATCCGAAAATTTTTAAACCAGAAGCAAAAATTTAAAGTTGCCCAAAATCCAAATGTTTGTTAATGGAATAATAGGATACATATTCAAGCTTCCAAATATATAAGCAATATGGTTTCACAGTGGTTTGTTTGGCCTTGTCAGAGGCTAACCTAAACGTACCTCTTGCTTTCATTTATTTTTGTAAAAAAAGGGTATTTTTAATGGTCAAAAAAGTGGGCAAAACAGTCGTTTCAGTATTTAGCGTTTAGCAAAACTTTAATTTGCTTAATTTTCTTTTATTTGCTATACAAATCATATTTGTAATTTATCTAATTTATCTATATGTATTAACAATTTGAACTAAAAATGGGTACACTGTGTGTAACGTCCGCAACGGAAAATAGGGTTTTTTAAGTTTAACCGAATGAATTTTAATAATTTTGTTTTCCAAACTAGCTTTATAAACAGTTTTTTATGCACCTAAATCTGATGAAAAAAAGAAATACCTTTATTACACTTTTTATACCCGCCACCAAAAAAATGGTGGGGGTATATTCATTTTGTCATTCCGTTTGTAACACATCGAAATATCCATTTTAGACCCCATAAAGTATATATATTCTGAATCAGGGTTTGATTTTATGACGATCTAGCTATGTCCGTCCGTCTGTCCGTCTGTCCGTCTGTCCGTCTGTCCGTCTGTTGAAAGCACGATAGAGGTCGCACCGAAAAAGCTAGGGGGCTCAAATTTTGCCAGAATCTTTCTTATAGACAAGGTTTGTTTGGTATTGAAAATGGGCTAAATCGGAATATTAGGAAGAGAGTTATAGCTCGAAAAACAGGAGTAGGTCGAAAAAACCGTGTCCTTCAAACATCGAATAAAATGGAATTGTGTCCAAACGCATTAACGTAGACTCATAAAACTTCGAATATATATTTCCTGAGTAAAAACAATATTTTTCCCCGAAAATTATCTAAATCTATGCATTATGAGAGGAGTTATCGATCAAAATGTACGAAAATTTATACCGCACAGTGTATTTTTCGGTATATTTAAAAACAAAAACGTCATAAAAGCAACAAAATTGGATGTACGACTCTGAAATTTTGCACACTTTGCTTATTGGTGAGACGCTTTTTTGTAACGGAAAATCAATGTGCCACGCCCACTTTTACGCCCACCTCCCATATAACGTTTTACCCAAAATTCATATAATTTCTCAATTTATGTAGATTTTGGAATAATAAAGGGCTATATTGAAACATCTCATTTGTACTCATTCGAAAATACAACTTTGACACGCCCACTATAACGCCCACTTTTCACGTTATATACCGTTAATGAAATTTAAAAGCTCATAAAACCGCCAAAATTAGAGGTATGATGATCAAATTCGCTACGTATATCATTTTAGGCAATGTCATTACTAGCCAGAAAATTAAGGCGCCACGCCCACTTTTACGCCCACCTCCCATATAACGTTTTACTTAAAATTCATATAATTCCTCTATTAATAAAGATTTTGAAATAATAAAGGACTATAATGAAACACCTAAGTTGTACTCATTCGCAAAAATAACTTTGACACGCCTACTATAACGCCCACTTTTCACGTTATATACCGTTAATGAAATTTAAAAGCTCATAAAACCGCCAAAATAAGAGGTATGATGATAGAATTTGCTACGTATATCCCCCTAGGCAATGTCATTACTGAGCTAGAAAATTGAGTTGCCACGCCCACTTTTACGCCCACCTCCCATATAACGTTTTACTCAAAATTCCTCTAATTTCTCTATTAATAATGATTTTGGATTAATAAAGGGCTATATTGAAACACCTAAGTTGTACTCATTCGCCAAAACAACTTTGACACGCCTACTATAACGCCCACTTTTCACGTAATCTACCGTTAATGAAATTTAAAAGCTCATAAAACCGCCAAAATCAGAGGTATGATGATCAAATTTGCTGTGTATATCCTTCTAATCAATGTTATTGTTGTGCCAAAAAGTTTAGGTGACACGGCCACTTTAACGCCTACCTCCCATACAACGGCTTACCTTAAATTCATGTAATTTCTCTATTGACAAAGTTTTTGGGAAAATAAAGGACTATATTGAAATATTTAAGTTGTATTTATTAGTAGAAACTTTATTGACACAGCTACTTTAACACACTTTTATTGAATTTCATTTCATTTAAGGACCGATGTTGAATTTAAATAAAACACAAATTATTTAGGATATTATTATCATTTCTTTTTATAATGATAATATTTGTATGGTTCAATTATGTATTTAACAAAATATCGGCCAAATGGCCCCCCCCCCATCCTTGGCGCCACTCCTCTATCTGATGGTCCAAATTTTCAATGACAATGTTGATGCTCAATTATTGGGCATGATGATGAGTCGAGGTTGACTGCTCTTTTGCCACACTATCGCAAAAAACAGCAATAGTTCCCATTCAACGAACTAAGAAGGCATTCACAGATTTTCTAACATTTTATACAGACCTGTTTTGCAGAAATTTAAATATTTTTTACAATTCTCCCGATTGTGGACGAATTTGAACGATTATGTTGATCAAAAGAATTACGAAGTGCACAAAATGCATTTTGATTTGAACGCCCATTTTTATAAAAAACCTGAATAACTTTAAAGCGTTGCTCATTTGCGTATCTTTCCACGGATCAAAATGAGTAAGTTTGAGATTGAGAAATGTCAAGTGAAATGCAGAAAACAAATTTAAAGACTAGGTGTAGTTCACCTTCAACATGGGCCCTTAAAATTTAACCACCCTCTACAAAGAAAGTGATACATATTTTATTATAAAGAGATTATTCCATAATGATTAACAAAATAATAAATATTGTGCTTTAAATGTACACAAAATTGGTGGTGGGTATAAAAGATTCGGCACAGCCGAATATAGTGCTCTTACTTGTTTTTTTTGAAATATAAATGACAGTGTGTAACGTCCATAACGGCATGAAAATACCCAAAAATTTTATTTAAACATTATGAGGTTGAAGTAAGTGTTTATAATGGATTTCCACCCACTGAATCTGAATCTGGGCTTAAAATTGCTGTAGGTTGCTGAGAACCCGAAAAACTTCACCTCAAAGTAACCAAAAGTGTGTTTAAATAACATGCGATCTCACAATCTGCAACTTAAATTGAGATGAATTTCAAATTCTTCTGAAACCTAAAATAATTCCTAAAAATTAATAATTAGTAATTAATAACCATGTTGTAAACCGCAACCCCAATGGTACGCCCATGCATGCAATGTTTAAGTACTGGATTTTCCGTTAGAAATTAGGAATTTTTTTGCTACTTTGCATGGAAAAGGAGCGGTGGACGGTGTTGGCGCTATTGTTAAGCGAAAAATTTGCCAACTAGTAAAAGTCCAAAATCTCATCTTAAAAAACTCTCGAGATTTTCACAAATTAGCAAAAAAAATATAAATAGCGTTTGCCTAATTTACGTTGATAAAAAATATGTCAAAACTATATCTGACGAAATATCAAAAACATGGATAAATGTAAAAAATATCCAGCTCTTAAATCATATCATTATTTTTCGGGCTTTTCCAATGACAATATGTACTATAAAAGTAGCTCGAACGGCTGGGTCTATTAAGCATAAGATACAATGTTAAACAGTCAAATAAACAAATAAATAAATGAATATAAGCTAATATAAGAGTAGTGAAATATTCTATAATTTTTTTGTAACTAATAAATTAACAAATACAAGATTAAAAAGATTTTTAAACACATGAATGTTTTTATATACACAATTTGGTTCAATGGAAAAAGTGTAACGTCCGTAACGTAACGTTCGTAACAGACAAAAATTAAGATTTTTGTTTAACGGGACTACTTAGACTTCTTTTTTATGCAGGATTGATATCGTAATATATTCCAATTAATTTTTTGTATATGGAATTTTTTTGTTTATTATGCAAAATTAGCTAAAAAATGTGCAAATGCACATAAACCTCAAAATCGACTTCCATTTTTTGTAACGTCCGTAACGGAACTTTAAGCTAGCATCACTTTTTTTCAAAAACAGTTAACCTTTTAGTTTAAAACAAGTTTTAAAGTGCTCCCAAAGAACAGCATTTTGCAAAAAATTTCATTAAAATATACCAATGTGAACGCCAGCCGTGTCAAGCAAATTTGCGTGCGAATGTAACGTCCGTAACGCAGGATTAGCCCATATCCAATATGAGCAAGTATTCGACTACGAAAATAACTCACTATAAGTTAGCTTTTTATCAACTAACTTTGAGCTAACTAGAAAGTAATCCAGAAGTTATGGTTCAGTTAGTAAATTTGATTTAAACGCGTATATTTCAATTGTTTAAATTGGGTTAGTCTGAAATTGAGAAATGTCAATGAAAATGCAGAAAGAAACTTGACGTTTAGTTGTGACTCACATTCAACATCGGCCCTTAAAATTGAACCACCCTTTACAAATGAAGTGATACATACTTTAGCATAAAAAGATTATTCTATTTACAAGATAATAAATATTGTGCTTTAACACAAAATTGGTGGTGGGTAAAAAAGATATAGCACAGCCGAATATAATGCTCTTACTTGTTTTTACTACACATACATTTCAATGTAAACTAAAACAATACAAATCTCCTAACCCAAATTTAAAGCCATACATATGAGCACTGTGATGATTTAAGTTTTTTCAAGCTAAAGTTAATTTTTTTTTATTAAGCTTCATTTAGTAAGTCTTGCAAGTTCAACAAGGTGGCTTTCAGAAGTTTTTCTATTATTGAAAGATCTTGAAAATTAAATTATTTTGACAATTGAACATTCTGATCCGTTAAAATCTGATTTGGAAGATTTTTTAACTCCAACACCATATTTTGATTATAATTTTGAACACTATCTAATTTCAAAAAGACAAATAATAGATTCTGAAACAGAAAAAGATATAAAATATACTTGCCAAAATTTAATCAAAAAATTAATATATTAATTACGTCAACGTTTTCCAAATAATATTTCATCATTGCAAAATACAAACTTATTTTCTTTAGAAGATAGTCTCAAGAAAAGAGAATGACTCATTCCTAAAAAATAGGTTTTTACATAGTATGTGTACATATACATATGTTATTTATAATACGAATGATGAATTCATATAATTGAAAAGCTTTATTTTAAACCTGATTTAGCTCTATATTTTTTTAAAATCTGGTCACACTGCATATTAGTGTTTACTTTTCGCCTTTTTTGTTTGCTCTGAGAGACTTTAACCATTTCGGTAGGAAAAACGACTAATTTTTTTAAACTAATAAAATAAACTAATTTAAACGAGATATGCATATGCATTCATAAAAGTCATGTTGCCCTCTCTTCTGCCACATATTACTCACTTTTTTTACACCATTATTACAAAAAATTGTTTTCCTGTGAATTGGAAGCATGCGAAAATAATTCCAGTTCCCAAATCCAGTGATCAATATCGTCCAAAAGCCATATAAAGCTACCTTTCAAAAGCCTTTGAGAAAATTTTACACTGGCAAATAAGTGCTCATATTGAAGTTGATAATTTGTTATCTGATAAACAATCAGGATTCCGACCAAATCATAGTCGTGTGACTGAAATTATTCTCTCACCGATCGTATACAATCGGTATACGCTACTAACAGAATATCTAATTATTTTGAACCTCAAGGATCGATTTTGTGGCCACTACTTTTTTCGATGTATGCCAATGATTTGCCAAAAAATTAAACATACTGCAATATTTATACGTATGCCGATATGATGTGCAGTTGTGGCTTAGTAGTCCTACTCAATCAATATCGGAAAATATTAACAATCTGCAACATTAAAATCTGCAAGCCGGCTTTGTTTGAATCTTAAAAAATCCAAATGTCTAGTGATTCACAGGACATCTGTACAGCCATCTTTGTGATGATATCGTCATTAAAAGATCTTGGAATTGTACTTAATGGCAATTTAGCATGGACAATTCAAGTCAATATGCTATTCGCTAAATCATATAGTAAGTTGATATCATTATTCTGTTCAATACGTCACACCATTGAGAATAAGATTGCTTTTTGCTAGAGTTTTCTTAGTTCAAAGCCTCACTTATGGTTGTGAACTGTTTTCTAATTGCGATAACGTCAGTATGCAAAAACTTGAAGTTTTATACAATAACAAGACATGTATACATATAATCTTAGAAGAAGAGACCATGTCTCTATATACGCAAGGACACTATATGGTGCATCATTCAGAAATTCATTTAATATTAGAGCGCTTACTTTTCTTAATAAAATTATAAGTACTGAGAAATCACAATACTTGTTTCAGAGAATTAGATTTGCGAGATTTTAAAGGGCAAAAAAAAATATAATTCCTTAATATCAATGTCTTGTTTCTAATTGGCAGTTCTTTTTACAATCTGTCCGTATTTGGATTGTAAATGAAGTCTTTCAATGAAAGTGGGTGTTAAAGTAGGCGTGTCAATAAAGTTTCTGCTAATAAATACAACTTAGATATTTCAATATAGTCCTTTATTTTCCCAAAAACTTTGTCAATAGAGAAATTACATGAATTTAAGATAAACCGTTATATGGGAGGTAGGCGTTAAAGTAGGCGTATCACCTAAACTTTTTGGCACAACAATAACATTGACTAGAAGGATATATGTAGCAAATTTCATCATCATACCTCTAATTTTGTCGGTTTTATGAGCTTTTAAATTTCATTAACGGTAGATAACGTGAAAAGTGGGCGTTATAATAGGCGTGTCAAAGTTGTTTTTGCTAATCAGCACAACTTAGATGTTTCAATATAGTCCTTTATTATTCCAAAATCTTTATTAAATCTTTATTAATCTTTATTAGAGAAATTATATGAATTTCAGTTAAACCGTTATATTGGA
The DNA here is from genome assembly GCA_941918925.1 of Phyto melanocephala. Lineage (NCBI taxonomy): Eukaryota > Metazoa > Arthropoda > Insecta > Diptera > Rhinophoridae > Phyto > Phyto melanocephala. The sequence continues at coordinate 41,306,750 of OW799234.1, read as the reverse complement.
GGTGAGCGTAAAAGTGGGCGTGGCACCTTAATTTTCTGGCACAGTAATGATATTGCCTAGAAGGATATACATAGCAAATTTGATCATCATACCTCTAATTTTAGCGGTTTTATGAGCTTTTAAATTTTATTAACGGTAGATAACGTGAAAGTGGTCGTTATAGTAGGCGTGTCAAAAATGTTTTTGCGAATGATCGCAACTTAGTTGTTCCAATATAGCCTTTTATTATTCCAAAATCTTTGTTAATAGAGAAATTATATGAATTTTAGGTAAAACGTTATATGGGAGGTGGGCGTGGCACCTTAATTTTCTGGCACAGTAATGACATTGCCTAGGGGGATATACGTAGCAAATTTTATAATCATACCTCTAATTTTGGCGGTTTTATGAGCTTTTAAATTTCATTAACGGTAGATAACGTGAAAAGTGGGCGTTATAGTAGGCGTGTTAAAGTTGTTTTTGCTAATGAGTACAACTAAGGTATTTCCTTTATTATTCCAAAATCTTTATTTATAGAGAAATTATATGAATTTTGGGTAAAACGTTATATGGGAGGTGGGCGTAAAAGTAGGCGTGTCACATTTATTTTCCGTTACAACTAAGCATTTGACCAAGAAGCCATGTATGCAAAATTTCAGAGTCGTACATCTAATTTTGTTCCTTTTATGACATTTTTGTTTTTATATATACCGAAAAATACACTGTGCGGTATAAATTTTCGTACATTTAATCGATAACTCAATTCCTAATGCATAGATTTAGATAATTTTCGGATACTTTTTACTCAGGAAATATATATTCGAAGTTTCATGAGTCTACGTTAATGCGTTTGGACACAATTCCATTTTATGCGATGTTCGAAGGTCACGGTTTTTTCGACCTACTCTTGCTTTTCGAGCTATAACTCTCTTCCTAATATTCCGATTGAGCCCATTTTCAATACCAAATAAACCTTGTCTATAAGAAAGATTCTGGCAAAATTTGAGCCCCCTAGCTTTTTCGGTGCGACCTCTATCGTGCTTTCAACAGACGGACATAGCTAGATCGTCATCAAATCAAACCCTAATTCAGAATATATAGTTTATTGGGTCTAAAATGGATATTTCGATGTGTTACAAACGGAATGACAAAATGAATATACCCCCACCATTTTTTTGGTGGCGGGTATAAAAACAGGAACAGAACAACTGCACAAAAAACTGCATTATCATTACACTGCACTAATTCCAATCATTATCCTGATTTTGAAAACACAACAGTTTTAAATACAGAGAATAACTATAGACGTAGATATATATTGGAAATGTTGCAAATTATAAAAGTAACGTATACACAAAGAATTAATTATAAAACTGATACAGCTAATGTTGCACACAATTGTAGGCTATTAGTTAATAAGGTCTATAACTGTTATGATTATCTTCACTACCTTATTATATGTCAAAATTACTTACAAATGTCATATGAAATGAAATGTCAAAATATATGAAATAAACACGTTTAGAGTTAGTCAGCAAATTATCGTCTTTTAATACACACGTTACAACAGTTTCTGGCGACGAGGATTTGTAAGAACTTACAAGTTTGAAGGTTATGACTGAAACAAATATCACTACAGTGAAAATGACGGATAAACCAATCACATTTAATTTTGATCCTTTCAATGCACAAGCTACCACTTGGGGTAGATGGGTAAAACGATTAGAGAATGCCATCAAAGTATTTACTACAGATAAAACAAATAAACGCGAGTTGCTACTGCACTACATGGGAGCTTCTACATATAACACTCTTTGTGACAGAATAATGCCAAAAGAACCAGAAGAATTGCCGTATGATGAAATAGTAACAACTTTGGAAAGCTACTTCAACCCAAAACCGAACGAAATACTCGAGAACTATAGGTTTCATTTAAGAAAGCAAAAACCAGAAGAAAGTTGTTCAGAATTCCTTACGACTTTAAAAAAGCTGGCAACTAATTGTAACTTCGGCACTTATATTGATACGGCAATTAGAAATCAATTTGTATTTGGTTTGAAAAACCAGAAAATACAAAGTAGGCTTTTAGAAAAAGTAAATTTGACGTTAACTGAGGCAATAAATACAGCATGTGCTTATGAGACGGCAGAGAAAGGCGGATTTGAATTACACCAACAAACAAATGCAAATTTCGAAGTTGTGAATAAAATTCACAAAAAGAATAAAAAACATGCACAAAATAAAATCACTCATATAGCCCATAAGACTCAAAAAGAAAGACAAGCACAAAATGAAACTAATAAAAATAAGAATTACTGTTTTCGATGTGGCAACACCAACCATCTGGCAAATGAGTGCAAATACAAAAACGAAACTTGTCATTTTTGTAAAATCAAAGGGCATCTACGTAGAGTTTGTTTCAAAGAAAAAAATGGTGTTTGTCAAATTGAAGAAGAGAAGCAAACTGATAATCGAACAGTTGAAGAACTTTTACTAATATCAAATAGAGAAACAAACACAACATCTTTACGTTCGAAAATATTTTTAAATATACAAATCGAAGGTAATAAAATTAACTTTGAAATCGACTCAGGCGCCCCGGTAACAGTGATTAGTAAGAGTGATGCAAAAAAATATTTCCCAAAACATCAAGTAATGCCGTCAGATTTAGAACTTTTTAGTATATGTAACAAACAGTTAAAGTGTTTGGGATATATTGTGGTACAGGTGGACACAAAAGAAGGGGTCGCAGCAGCACGAATTTACATAGTCGACTTGAACAAAAAACCATTGTTGGGACGTGAGTGGTTACGTGGATTAAAACTTGACTGGCCATCAATTTTAGTAAGCAAAAAGGAAGAGGTAGTAAACTTCGTAGAGGTGCGTAATGATTTAATAAACAACTTATTACAAGAATTTCCTAATCTTTTTTCTACGACTACGGGAAAAATAACCGGATTCCAAGTAAGGCTTCATTTAAAACCAAATGCAATCCCAAAGGCTGTAAAAGCAAGACGCGTACCTTTCGCTCTTTTGCCAGCAGTTGATCGTGAAATTGATCGTCAGATAAATGAAGGCTTACTACTGAAGGTAGATAAAAGCGAGTGGGCCACGCCAGTGGTAGTCGTGCCTAAAAGTGATGGATCCATACGAATGTGTGGAGACTATAAGGTGACGCTGAACCCTTCGTTAATAGTGGACGAGCACCCCCTACCAACAATTGACGAGCTTTTTTGTGGTATGGCTGGGGGATTGAAATTCTCAAAAATCGATTTGTCTAAAGCTTATCTTCAATTAGAAGTGCACCCAGACGATCAACACCTTCTAACAATTAGCACCCATAAGGGGTTATTTCAGCCTACGCGGCTGATGTTTGGCATCTCATGTGCGCCTGCTAAATGGCAGCGCTTTATTGAACAACTACTTGGTGATATACCAGGTATTAAAGTGTTTTTGGATGACATTAAAGTGACTGCGCCAAATGATGAAACACATTTACAAAGAGTTCATGAAGTGCTTCGGAGACTAGACAAACATAATATGCGTGTAAATTTGAACAAATCTGAGTTTTTACAAAACCAGATTGAGTACTACGGGTACATTATCGATCGTTATGGTATATCTAAAGTTAAAAGCAAAGTCGATGCCATACAAAATATGAAAAAACCGCAAACGAAAGACGAAGTACGATCGTTTTTAGGTCTTATTAATTACTACGGTCGATTTATGGAAAATCTAAGCACCTTAATTTATCCACTGAATAAACTTTTACATAGTGACGTAGATTTTAAGTTTGACGCTGACTGCGAACTAGCATTTAAGCAAGTCAAAGAAAAAATGCAATCAGACATGGTTTTAATGCATTATCACTCAGACTTACCACTATTACTGGCAGTAGACGCAAGCCCAGTGGGGGTGGGTGCAGTGTTAAGTCACATAGATAAAAATGGGATGGAACGCCCAATTCAATTTGCTTCGCAGACACTGAACAAAACGCAACAGAAATACAGTCAAGTAGATAAAGAGGCATATGCTATAATTTTTGGGGTGAAAAAGTTTCACCAATATCTTTTAGGAAGAAAGTTCACTCTTGTTACGGACAATAAAGCAATATCACAGATATTTTCACCAACTAAGGGCTTACCTACGTTAACTGCAACTCGAATGCAACACTACGCCATATTCTTAGAAACATTCAATTACGATATTCGCTTAAAAAAATCTGTGGAAAACGCAAACGCTGACGCGCTTTCAAGACTACCACAAGACATAACTTGCAACACTATTGAAGAAATCGATATGATTGAAGTACACGCTATTGAAAATCTTCCCGTTACGGTAGAAGATCTACGAGTCGAAACCGAAAAGGAGGACGAAGTCAAAATACTGGTTGAGTCATTAAAATATGGTCGGCTTTGCGATCCAAAACACAGATTTGGCATAGAACAAACAGAGTTTGCACTACAAAGTGGGTGTCTTTTAAGAGGAATCCGAGTGTTTATACCAAAAAGACTTCGTGAGAGAGTTCTACAGGAATTACACAGCGGGCATTTTGGTATGTCAAAAATGAAGTCTTTAGCCAGAGCATACTGCTGGTGGTATAAAATGGACTCCGATATCGAAAAAATTGTTTTAAATTGTCCCCTATGTCAAGTCAATAAAAACAATCCAAAGACTGTACCGGTACATTGTTGGATGCCTCCAAGCAAAGTATTTGAAAGAGTTCATGCGGACTTTGCCGGCCCGTTTATGGGTAAATATTTTTTAGTCTTAATTGATGCATTCAGCAAGTGGCCTGAAGTACACATCGTACCAAACATGACAGCTGAATTAACAATACAAAAATGTAAACAAATTTTTTCAACATTTGGTATCCCAAATGTATTGGTTACAGATCACGGTCCACAGTTTAATTCTATACAATTTCAAAATTTTTTAAAATCCAATGGAATAATACATAAGCAGGGAGCACCATACCACCCATCGACAAATGGACAAGCCGAGAGGTTCATACAAACGTTAAAAAACAAAATAAAATCAATGAAAGCGAAATCAACCACATTAGAAAATGAGTTATCAACCTTTCTCTTAGCATATCGACGAGCAATTCACCCAGCCACGAAAAAGTCACCAGCAATGGCTATGTTTGGCAGACAAATCCAAACCCGTCTTGAGTTATTGTTGCCATGCAATGAAGTAAAGAAATTTGTAAGAGAAAAGCCCAGCAAAATATTCAAGCCAGGAGAGAGAGTGGCGGTTAGAGACTATATGTCCAGTGATAAATGGCGTTTTGGAAAAGTGTTAAATAACAAAGGGGAATTACACTACCACGTTGAATTAGATAATAATCGCATATGGACCAGGCATGTTGACCAAATGAGGAATGTGGGAGATGAGATTTCAAATACGGATAAAAATCAAGCATTAAATCCAACCAAGGATATTAGTCCAGTACAGCATTCGCCATCACTAAATACACCAATTAATTGTAATATCCCGACATCAAAAAATCTTTCACCACAACAAATATTGTCGCAAGAATCAATGACACCATCAACAGGAACCGTCTTACACACAGCAGAGAACGGTGTGCGAAGATCTACTCGGGAAAGAAAGGCCCCGGAAAGGCTCCAGTACACAAAGTAATATGAAATCCTATTGTTTTATATACTTTTATAATAAGAAAAGCATATGAATGTTATAAATGCGCGAATTCTTATTGTATACAATCTCGAAGACCTTTTTATATATATATATACATATTTTAAATAAGTCTGGGAGAGATGTTATGATTATCTTCACTACCTTATTATATGTCAAAATTACTTACAAATGTCATATGAAATGAAATGTCAAAATATATGAAATAAACACGTTTAGAGTTAGTCAGCAAATTATCGTCTTTTAATACACACGTTACAACAATAACTATGTTAGCTTTTTAGTCAGTTAGTTTTAATATAATATATTATATGCATCTGTATTTTTTGTTTGTGTAATATCTGTATTTTTTGTTTGTATAATATTTAAAAAGTTTTTGTAATTTGTAATATTTAATATGTATGTATTTTAATTTTTGTTTGTACAATATTTTAAATGTTGACGAAATAATTTTCCCGCCTTTTTTAAAAAAATTGTAAAATTGTTGACAAAAATATTTTTTGTGATATACATATGTATGTATGTATTTGAATTTTCGTTTGTTATTTTAAATGTAAACAAACATTTTTCCCACCTTTTTAAAAAATTTGTTTTTGAACAGTTTTTATACCCGCCACCAAAAAAATGGTGGGGGTATATTCATTTTGTCATTCCGTTTGTAACACATCGAAATATCCATTTTAGACCCCATAAAGTATATATATTCTGAATCGGGGTTTGATTTTATGACGATCTAGCTATGTCCGTCCGTCTGTTGAAAGCACGATAGAGGTCACACCGAAAAAGCTAGGGGGCTCAAATTTTGCCAGAATCTTTTCTATAGACAAGGTTTGTTTGGTATTGAAAATGGGCTAAATCGGAATATTAGGAAGAGAGTTATAGCTCGAAAAGCAAGAGTAGGTCGAAAAAACGGTGTCCTTCGAACATCGAATAAAATGGAATTGTGTCCAAACGCCTTAACGTAGACTCATGAAACTTCGAATATATATTTCCTGGGTAAAGACAATATTTTCCCCCGAAAATTGTCTCAATCTATGCATTAGGAGAGGAGTTATCGATCAAAATGTACGAAAATTTATACCGCACAGTGTATTTTTTGGTATATTTAAAAACAAAAACGTCATAAAAGCAACAAAATTTAATGTACGACTCTGAAATTTTGCACACTTTGCTTTTTGGTGACACGCTTTCTTGTAACGGCAAATCAATGTGCCACGCCCACTTTTACGCCCACCTCCCATATAACGTTTTAACTAAGATTCATATAATTTCTCTATTAATAAAGATTTTGGAATAATAAAGGCCTATATTGAAACACCTCAGTTGTACTCATGCGCAAAAATAACTTTGACACGCCTACTATAACGCCCACTTTTCACGTTATCTACCGTCAATGAAATTTAAAAGCTCATAAAACCGCTAAAATTAGAGGTATGATGATAGATTTTGCTACGTCTATCCCCCTATGCAATTTCATTACTATGCCAAAAAATTAAGGTGCCACGCCCACTTTTACGCTCACCTCCCATATAACGTTTTACCTAAAATTCATATAATTTCTCTATTAATAAAGATTTTGGAATAATAAAGGACTATATTGAAACACCTAAGTTGTACTCATTAGCAAAAACAACTTTGACACGCCTACTATAACGCCCACTTTCACTTTTGAATTGTATCCAGACGCATAAACGTACTCATGAAACTTCGAATATATATTTATGGAGTCAAAAGAATATTTTTCCAGAAAATCGCTTAAATCTATGAATTAGGAAAAGAGTTATAGATAAAAATGTACGAAAATATATACCGCACTGTGTATATATGTACGATTCTGAAATTTTGCAAACATGGCTTTTTGGTCAAAGTCTTCGTTATAACGGAAAATAGATGTGCCACGCACACTTTTTTCCTTAAATTTTTATAAAAATATATTAGTCATATATATTAGCATTTATTTATCTTACACTGCGCCATTTATTGTACTGTAGCTAAATATAAGATAAAGATGATAAGATAGATGACTCTACTAGCAACTACTAGATGGCATGCTAACAACTTATGCTTATGTTCTCCTGAAGTTATGCTCTATTAAAAATGGGAATTTAGGAAAATTTTGACTTAAGTAAAAAAAAATTATCTCTAAACATTATAAACAATTTATTTTCATGTACTAATGGCTAACAAATTTTAAAATTATACAAAACTTATTTCGTTTGAAAATCTTTTAAAAGCAAAATGTTATAGAAGTTTAAAAATCAAAATCTTACTAATAAATTTCCCGTTTTAGAAAAATGCAGAGAATGTTTATTTTAAATCACCCTGTGGCCCTTAAAATTTAACCTTAAATTCACTTTCTGCCTCCTAAATTCATGTAAATTCTCTATGAATAAAGATTTTGGAATACTAAAGGACTATATTGAAATATCTAAGTTATGTTTATTAGCAGAAACTTTATTGACACGCGTATTTTAACGGCCACTTTCATTGAAAGACTAAATTTACGAAAACATTTTACTAGCATACCGAAGTTATAATGGGTGGTCAAATTTTAAGGGCCGATGTTGATTATGAATAAAATTATTATGAAATTATTATCATTTATTTTTATAATGATAATATTTGTATGCTTCAATTATGTATGGAACAAAATATCGGCCAAATGGCCCCCCAACCTAGGCGGCACACCACGATCCGATAGTCCAAATTTTCAATGACACTGTTGATGCTCGATTGTTGGGCTCGATGATGAGTCGAGGTTGCTTGCTCTTTTGCCACGTTATCGTGAAAAACAGCAATGTTTCCCATTCAACGAACTAAGATGGCATTCACAGATGTTTTCACATTTCATACAGACCTGCTTTGCAGACATTTAAATATTTTTTACAATTCTCACGATTGTGGACGAATTCGAACGATTATGTTGACCAAAAGAATCACGAAGTGCACAAAATGCATTTTGATTTGAACGCCCATTTTTATAAAAATCTTTAATATTTAAAAGCGTTGCTCGATTGCGAATCTTTCCACGGTTCAAATTGAGTTAGTCTGAGATTGAGTAATGTCAAATGAAATACAAGAAAAAAGTTGAAGTTTAGATGTGGTTCACCTTAAACATGGGCCCTTAAAACTTAACCACCCTCTACAAAGAAAGTGATACATATTTTATTATAAAGAGATAATTCTATAGCGATTAACAAATTAATAAATATTGTGCTTTAAATGTACACAAAATTGGTGGTGGGCATAAAAGATTCGGCACAGCCGAATATAGTGCTCTTAAAATGTTAAAAGTGAACTGCACCTAGTCTTTAAATTTGTTTTCTGCATTTCATTTGACATTTCTCAATCTCAAACCTTCTCAATTTGATCCGTGGAAAGATACGCAAATGAGCAACGCGTTAAAGTTATTCAGGTTTTTTAAAAAATTGGCGTTTAAATCAAAATGCATTTTGTGCACTTCGTAATTCTTTTCAACAACATAATCGTTCAAATTCGTCCACAATCGGGAGAATTGTAAAAATATTCAAATTTCTGCAAAACAGGTCTGTATAAAATGTTACAAAATCTGTGAATGCCTTCTTAGTTCATTGAATGGGAACTATTGCTGTTTTTGCAATAGTGTGGCAAAAGAGCAGTCAACCTCGACTCATCATCATGCCCAACAATTGAACATCAACATTGTCATTGAAAATTTGGACCATCAGATAGAGGAGTGGCGCCAAAAATAGGGGGGCCATTTGGCCGATATTTTGTCAAATACATAATTGAACCATACAAATATTATCATTATAAAAAGAAATGATAATAATTTCTTAAATAATTTGTGTTTTATTTAAAATCAACATCGGCCCTTAAAATTTAATCACCTTTAATAACTTCGATATGATAGTAAAATGTTTTCATAAATTTAGTCTTTTAGTAAAAGTGTGCGTTAAAGTAGAAGTGTCAGTAAAGTTTCTGCTAATAAATACAACTTAGATATTTCAATATAGAGAAATTATATGAATTTAAGATAAACCGTTATATGGGAGGTAGGCGTTAAAGTAGGCGTATCACCTAAACTTTTTGGCACAACAATAACATTGATATATGTAGCAAATTTCATCATCATACCTCTAATTTTGTCGGTTTTATGAGCTTTTAAATTTCATTAACGGTAGATAACGTGAAAAGTGGGCGTTATAGTAGGCGTGTCAAAGTTGTTTTTGCTATTGAGTACAACTCAGATATTTCAATATAGCCCTTTATTATTCCAAAATCTTTATTAATAGAGAAATTATATGAATTTTAGGTAAATCTTTATATGGGAGGTGGCACATTGATTTTCGGTAACAGAAAAGCCCCTCACCAAAAAGCAAAGTGTGCAAAATTTCAGAATCGTACATCAAATTTTGTCCGTTTTATTAGGTTTTAAATTTAAAATATACTGAAAAATACACTGCGCGGTATAAATTTTCGTGCATTTTTATCCGTAACTCCTTTCCTCATGCATAGATTTTTGGGGAGAGATATTGTTTTGACTCGAGAAATATATATTCGAAGTTTCATGACTGTACGTTAATCCGTTTGGACACAATACCATTTTATTCGATGTTCGTAGGACACGGTTTTTTCGACCTACTCTTGCATTACGAGCTATAATTCACTTTCTAATATTCCGATATAGCCCATTTTCAATACCAAATAAACCTTGTCTATAAGAAAGATACTGGCAAAATTCGAGCCCCCTAACTTTTTCGGTGCGACCTCTATCGTGCTTTCAACAGATGGACGGACATAGCTAGATCGTCATCAAATCAAATCATCAGAAAAGTGGGCGGGGCCACGCCCCTAAAAAAGTTTTAACTTTGAGGTACTTGCACTGGACCGATTTTTCTGAAACTTTGCACACATATTAAGCTGTCGTGACTTTATAACTTCGTGATTAAAAAAGTGGGCGGGGCCACGCCCATAAAAAAGGCTATAATTTTGAGGTACTTGCATCAGACCGATTTTTCTGAAACTTTGCACACATATTGAGCTGTCATGACTAAATAATTTCAAGATTAGAAAAGTGGGCAGTGCCACGCCCATAAAAAAAGGTATAATTTTGAGGTACTGGACCGATTATTCTGAAACTTTGCACACATATTGAGCTATTATGACTTTACAATTTCGTGATTAGAAAAGTGGGCAAGGCCACGCCCATAAAAACAATTTTAATTTTGGGATACTTGCACTGGTCCGATTCTTCTGAAACTTTGCACACATATTGAATTTCGTGATAATAAAAGTGGGCGGGGCCACGCCCCTAAAAAAGTTTTAATATTGAAACACTTGCACTCGACCGATTTTTCTGAAACCTTGCACACATACTAAGCTGTCATAACCATATAATTTCGTAATTAGAAAAGTGGGCAGTGCCACGCCCATAAAAAAATGTTATAATTTTGAGGTACTTGCCAGACCAGACCGATTTTTATGAAACTTTGCACACATATTGAGCTGTCGTGACGTAATAATTTCGTGATTAGAAAAGTGGGCAGTGCCACGCCCATAACAAAAATGTATCATTTTGAGGTACTTGAACTGGACCAAATATTCTGAAACTTTGCACACATATTGAGCTGTTATGACTTTACAATTTTGTGATTAGAAAAGTGGGCAGGGCCACGCCCATAAAAACAATTATAATTTTGAGGTACTTGCACTGGTCCGATTCTTCTGAAACTTTGCACACATATTGAGCTATTATGACTTTACAATTTCGTGATTAGAAAAGTGGGGAATGCCACGCCCATAAAAAAAATTATAATTTTTAGGTTTTTGCACTTGATATTCAATTAAAATTCAGAATGCATTTCGATTCATTATGGGGCGTAGCAACGCGCGCCGGGTTTGGCTAGTTGTCTATATATATAAAAGTGAAACTCTGTGTGTGTGTGTGTGTTAGCTATAGACTCCGAAACTGTAAAACCGATTGGGCTCAAACTTTGGTAAGTTGTTGTACACATACCAGGGAGTGTTTATGGGTGGAAAAAAGTGGGCGGACCACGCCCATAAAAAATTAGTTATCATTTTAAACTACTTGCACATGACCGATTTTTCTGAAACTTTGCACACATATCGAGCTCTCATGACTAAATAATTTCGTGATTAGAAAAGTGAGCGGGGCCATGCCCATAAAAAAGTTTTAATTTTGAGGTACTTGCACTGGACTGATTTTTCTGAAACTTTGCACACATATTGAGCTGTCATGACTTTATAATTTCGTGATTAGAAAAGTGGGCAGTGCCACGCCCATAAGAAATAAGATAATTTTTAGTTACTTGCTCTTGACCGATTGTTGTGAAACTTTGCACACATTTTGAGTTATCATGACTTTATATTTTCTTGATTAGAAAAATGGGCAGTGCCACGCCCATAAAAAAAAGTTATAATTTTGAGGTACTTGTACTGGACCGATTTTTCTGAAACTTTGCACACATACTAAGCTGTTATGACTTTACAATTTCGTGATTAGAAAAGTGGGCAGTGCCACGCCCATAAGAAATAAGATAATTTTTAGCTACTTGCTCTTGACCGATTATTGTGAAACTTTGCACACATTTTGAGTTATCATGACTTTATATTTTCTTGATTAGAAAAATGGGCAGTGCCACGCCCATTAAAAAAAATTTAAATTTTTAGCTTTTTGCACTTGATATTAAATTCAAATTCAGAATGCATTTTTATTCATTAAGGGGCGTAGCAACGCGCGCCGGGCCTTTCTAGTAAAATTATAAATTGAGTTTACGTATGTATGTTTCTAAAAAAAAAATACAAAAAAAAAATATATTAAAACAAAAAAAAAAACAATAAAAATCATTTAAACAAAAAAATTTTAAAAAATTTTTTAAAAAAATTGGAAAAAAATAATAAAAATATAAATACAATATAAAATAAAAAAATTAAACAAAAAAAGTTTTTTTTTGGTTCAGCTGGGATTCGATACCACGTTTACTGCAACCAGTATATACGTATGTTGTTTTTGCAATTGTAAAAAAAACGAGATGGTCGTGGTTTTTTGCTCATATCTCAGAAAGTTATCGGGCGATTGTGCTGAATTTTAATAGCGATTCATTCCTAAATATTTCCAAAAGATTGAGACCATACACAGATCTGAGGAACATATAGTTGCTTCTAAAAGTTGATTTCAACCAACACACGGACAGACTGACAGAGCTTAATCGGCTCTTTTATTCATAAGCTTTAAGAAAATGTATTCTTTATGGGGTCGGAAATGAAAATTGTCTATATATACCCTTTTTCGCTATGTAAAGAGTATAATGACAATAATTTCCTAAATAATTTGTGTTTTATATGAACATCGGCCCTTAAAATTTAACCTGCATTAAGTTCTTATCCATTTGATTTATTATAAAATGAAAATTTTCGGTATTTTCGTTTACAAAAAGAGCTAACAGTAAACAAATGTAAGCAAAAATTGATGTATGAATAACATTTGAATAACACGGTATCAATCAGTTCATGTTGTAAATATTTTTGCAATGAGAGAATAAAAAGTAAGTGTAAGTATTATTTTGCCGCGTAAATTATTGTATTTGAACATATATTGATATACATACATACGTATAATGTACGCAGTTGCACATCGACTAGAAGAATAAATAATTTCTTGGTATTATTGAAAACTGATATTATTTATTAGAAATATATAAAAATATTTATGTCTTATTCGCAGTTTTTAATAAGAAAAACGTTGTTTTTATACTACACAACGTTTAATAAGAATAAACATATATATATATATGTATGCATGTACATATATGTATATACGTACCCTATAAGCAACTCGACTTACGTTAAGCTAACTATTTCGCAACTAGTGGTAAATGTTGCCTGGTTTATTTTCAATGAGGCTAACAGACTTTTTTTTAACATTGGGCTGTCCAAAGCAGTAGTCAATTGTCCGACTCTGCATGAATTTTCAACTAACTTTTAGTTAATTAAAAAATATTTAAAAGTCACCCAATTTATAATTAACTTAAAATCAGTTATACTTAACTATAAACTTAGTATAACTTAGCCTCCACTTATTGTCCTTTTTATAAACTAAACTAATTGTTAAAACAATTTTCCAAATATTAAATTTTTATTATTGTACAATAAGTAATAAATATACTCTTATTCATCTATTTTTATTTACTGTTTTCCGAGTCCATTCTGCATGGATAAAGTTCTTCTTAAAAATTATTGGTGCATTTTCGAGATCTTTTTCTACATCATTGGAGCGATAGACAGGCATCTACTGAAAATAATTGTGTGATGTGTTATACAAAATATATGTAAATGTCTAAGTTTTCAATAAATTGTTTACCCGTTAATGCTTAAAAGCGTTTTAAGTGATTCTTTCCGGTTATTCCCTTCAGTTTTAGTTCCATGCATACGCTCATTTCCATAACACTCTTTTAATAATTGTTTCATTATTTAACCCTGTACAAAACATTAAATCGTTTAAACAAGGTAAATAATATCACACCTTAATATCGTAAGATTAGTGTGTAAACTGCCTAAGTTCAATTTTTATGAAATTATGATTTTGCAGTAAAACTGAAAATAAATAATTACCAAAAAGGAAAATACTGTAATGTCGATTCTAACCTGGAGTTTTGCTATGCATTTTTTGTATACAAATGTGCTAAGTCCATAAAAAAAAACAAACGAAAACAAAAACATGTGCTAAGTCCAGTTATAAAGGAAAAGTTTATTATTTAATTTTAGTTTTATTGTCGAAATTTTTGTTTTCCATTAAAATTTTAAAATTTTTTTGAGGTTTATTAAAATTTTCTGGTAATTTCATAAAGAAACTTGCCAAGCCTGGCGCGCGTTGCTACGCCCCTTAATGAATAAAAATGCATTCTGAATTGTAATTGAATATATTTAAAATAATATATTATTGATTTTTATTGTAATGCAAGTGGGTATACAATATTTTTGGTTTTTCCATTTGCTGAAAAAATGAAAAAATTTTTTGGTGTTCCTACTCTGGAGCATGCGACGTACAGCTGGCCATGTGAAAGGCATGGATTTTTCAATTTCAATCCTGCAACACGCAGAGATCGGTGGAATGCGTGGAAACAGCTGATAATAATAACTTATTTTTATGGGCGTGGCCCTGCCCACTTTTCTAATCACGAAACTGTATAGTTATGACAGCTCAATATATGTGCAAAGTTTCAGAAAATGTGTATGTAAATGGGCGCAGCCCCGCCCTCTTTTTACCACCCATAAACACTTCCTAAAACGTGTACAACAACTTGCCAAAGTTTGAGTCCAATTGGCTTTACGGTTTCGGAGTATATAGCTTACACACACACAGTCAGACAGAGTTTCACTTTTATGTATATAGATTTACTTATGTATATGTGATAAATAATAATTAATAAAGAAGTTATGATATGATTTTGGAATACACAAAAAAACATATTCGTAAATGCTACTAATGAACATTTGTAGTGCTTTATGGGATAACTAATTTTTCAAGTTATCATATATATTGTCAAATTATTGGTTTTCTGACCCTCCTTTCGTGAGTCGATGGAAAATAATCCCTAACCTATTGTGTTCGACACAATAAAAAGTGAATTTCACATGATGGAAAACAGCAAAATGGCCGTATATGGTAGAATTGCAAAGGTTCACCCATTGTTTGACATTTGAAATCGGAAGTAAATATAAGCAGTTTGGAATATTTACAAAATTTTGTTCAGAACATGTAGTATAAAAAAAGAAATTGTCGAAATACACACCATGGTTTTATGCAATCGATTCTGATTCCTATAACTTTAAAACCACAGTAGAAGTCAAGCCAACGCGTTGCAACGCTACAATTCAAACCGTTTACCAATGTAAAGAGTGTAATATCACACTGCATACAAAGTGCTTTGATAAATATAATTTAAATAACAAGAAATAATTTTATATCATATCTATATTTTATAATACATTCTTTAATCAAAGTAATAAAAACCAAAAATAAACAAGAGCACTATATTAAAATATATACTATATTAAAAATTGTCTTTTTTGATTCTCTTATCAGATGACATTTTTCATTTATATTCGTAATACATTTTTGCCATCTGATAAGAGAGCAAAAAATACAAATTTAAAAATAAGTATGTACTATGATTCGCTTATTCTAATTTTATTGAATTGTAACATAAATACAATTTCAAATTACAAACTTATGAGTGTACCGATTAAGAGTGCTGATGATGAAATCGTAGCTGGTTTCGAAAATGCATTCCAATCGGCTTATATTGGAATAGATTTTCAAGATTGGTAAATGATTACAATTTAATTTAATATAGAAAATGTTTTAGGAAATCAAAAATAGCCAAAATAAAAATGATTTACAGTAAGTTTAATTATTTTCTTATAGTTAGTCTCAAAACAGTACCTTTATTTTAACAATTTGAATGATTTTATCCATTTTTTTTACCAAAATGTTGTATTTTTACAGAAACTGAAGACTACCAATCGGTAGTTAAAGGTTGTTACAAATTAACATTAATTTTGTGTAGGTACGACACTTAATCAATTCAAATGCCTTATAAGGGAAGAGGGCGATAAAAATGGGTATTTCATATCTTTTTTTTTGGTTTTAAGTTAAGATTATTCAGAAAACCATAAGATTTTTAATTTTATTAACAGTAGATTACGTGAGAAGTGGGCGTTAAAGTAAGCGTGCCAAAGTAATATTTGAAAATGAATTTAACATATACATATATTGCATTATAGAGTCCATTGTTCTTGCAGAATCTTTGCCCATATAGAAATTATATGAACTTAAGATAAATCGTTATATGATAAATAACTGTAGATCTTAGGAGCTCTTAAATTTTATTAATAGAAGATTATACCATATCTGAAAGGTGATCGTTAAAGTAGGCGTCTAGCGTGATGTTGAAAATGTAAGTTGCATCTTATTAACCGACGGTAATGTAACATAACATCTTACAAATGGAAAATATAACAGAGGTAACATGCGACAAAATCCCACTGAGATATGAAAGCATTAACTGCAACACTATAATACCGTAAGGAGTAGAATAGGATTAAGTAACTAGTAACTTGTAATACCTAAGGAACTCGAACTGGAGATCCATAAGGAATTACATTGAGGGAACTGAGTTGCTGAACTAGTCGATTTTATAAAGAAAATATGATTATGGTTTATATAAAGGTCGCCAAAAATATTACATACACAAATTTAAAGCAAAATTTAGAAATTATTTTTGTTGGTGTTTATTTTTAATTAAATTATTGTTTATAAAAGAAATCAATGGTATTTTTTATGTACATTTGAAGACTAAGTATTATAAGACTTTTTTATATATCTCCAAAATAATAGGCAACAATTGTCATTTTACTTTTTGAAAACTTTTAAAAATTTCTTTCATGTGTAAATGCTAGGTTGAAAATATATGTAGTTTATTTAAAACTTATGTATAAATACTGAGTTTTAAAATAATCGTATAAACGTATTAAGAGGCAAGTCGAAACTAAACTATATAGACAAGATACACATAGACCGGTTTAATAAATTTAAATAAAAATAATAAATTTTGAAATAAAAAAAAAATTATACATAATAATATTACCATTTAATACAATTTTCAATTAAAATTTTATGCTTCATAGTCTAAAAATTCTTTTAATAAAAACTATATTAATAATTTTTATTTTCCATACCTGATTTTGTCTATGTGCTTCTGTAAAAACACAACTCTGATAAAATGACAAATCTTAGTGTTCAGAAAAATTTCAAAAAAAATGAAAAGAGCCATACGACTGTCAAATTTCTATTCGTATTTTTTGACATTTCATAACATATTAGGTTTGTTCGACGTACGTTACCGCGGGAACCCGCGGGCTCCCAATTTTACCGAAAAGCGTTTCTTGTGTTGAAAATTGGGTAAATTGGGTAAATGAGAACGTTCAAGAGAGAGTGATTTATGTTTCTCTTTTTACCAGACTTTACCCGTACTTTTTTGCGTGTAAAATGGGAAAACTGTCCGATCACTAAATCAGCTGTTTTTAAATTGTAAAAATATAAAAGGTTGAAAAGATTTTTTATTTTTGTAAACAATGAAATATACTTTGTCTGAGAATATAAATAGAGTTTTTGTAATTTGAATAATTTTAATAACTAATAAAACATATGCATTACACTCTAGTGTTTGTTTGGACATACTTTAACAAACATTTAACGTAAAAACTAAAAATTTGTTGAACAATTTTTTTTAGCCAAAGCAGAGGTCCAAGCTGTTGGAAGAAAAACGGCGTGGTGGCGGCTAAGTGCAAAAAGTACTGGCGGTAGATTGGAGCTGGTTTAAGAAATTATTAAAATAAAAAAAACCGAAAATAAGTGTCTTAACGAAATAAGTAGGTTTTGCGTTAATCATATTGTGCAGACATATCTTTACGATTACAAAAACTTAGCATTCCACTATTTTTTATAACAAGAGTATTGATCCAGGATATATTTTAGTAAAACTCAATATATTAAATTTTAATGTGAATCATTTTTATTTTGGCTTAAGTTCATTTATTCTTTTATTTTATTTTATAATTCAAATTAAATTAAATTGTAACCATTTTTAGGAATATTCTTTTTAAAATTATTTCCGATTTTAGCCGAGTGGAATGCATTTTCGAAATCAGCTACGATTTCATCATCAGCACTCTTTATCGGTATACTTTATTATACTTATTTATACTTTATTCTTTATTCAACATGTTCATAACGAAAATGTATTACGAATATAAAAGAATATGAACATGTTGAATAAAGAAGAAAGTATAAATAAGTATAATAAAGTATACCGATAAAGAGTGCTGATGATGAAATCGTAGCTGATTTCGAAAATGCATTCCACTCGGCTAATATCGGAAATAATTTTAGAAAGAATATTCCTAAAAATGGTTACAATTTAATTAAATTTTAATTATAAAATTAAATAAATTAATAAATGAACTTAAGCCAAAATAAAAATGATTCACTTGCACTTGACCGATTTTTCTGAAACTTTGCACACATATCGAGCTGTGATGACTAAATAATTTCGTGATAAGAAAAGTGGGCGGGGCCACGCCCCTAAAAAAGTTTTAATTTTGAGGTACTTGCACTGGACCGATTTTTCTGAAACTTTGCACACATACTAAGCTGTCATAACCATATAATTTCGTGATTAGAAAAGTGGGCAGGGCCACGCCCATAAAAAAAGGTTATAATTTTGAGGTACTTGCACCAGACCGATTTTTCTGAAACTTTGCACACACACTAAGCTGTCATGACTTTACAATTTCGTGATTAGAAAAGTGGGCAGTGCCACGCCCATAAAAAATAGGTATTATTTTGAGGTACTTGCACTGGACCGATTATTCTGAAACTTTGCACACATATTGAGCTATTATGACTTTACAATTTCGTCATTAGAAAAATAGGATGGCCACGCCCATAAAAACAATTATAATTTTGAGGTACTTGCACTGGTCCGATTCTTCTGAAACTTTTCACACATATTGAGCTGTTATGACTTTACAATTTCGTGATTAGAAAAGTGGGCAATGCCACGCCGATAAAAAAAATATAATTTTTAGGTTTTTGCACTTGATATTCAATTAAAATTCAGAATGCATTTCAAATCATTAAGGGGCGTAGCAACGCGCGCCGGGTTTGGCTAGTAAAATATAAATATAAAACTCAATATAATTTCTTATATCAAACCTAATAATGATTTAACTATTTTAACGATATCATACAGAAACTTCTGTTTTTTTATAATAGAAAATTAAATTGTTTCGTGTTACCATATATGCACGAATGAAAGCGAGTTGAAAAAACATTTTTTTAGAAAAATTTTTAAAAAATTTTTTTAAATTTTTTTTTGTTTGGATGTTTTTTACATGTATGTATGTATGTATGTATGTATGTATGTTGTTGTTGTAATTGTGAAAAAAAACGAGGTGGTCGTGGTTTTTTGCTCATATCTCAGAAAGTTATTGGGCGATTGTGCTGAATTACAATAGCGATTCATTCCTGGATATTTCCATGAGATTGATACCATATACAGATCTGAGGAACATATAGTTGCTTCTAAAAGTTGATTTCAACATACACACGGACAGACTGACAGAGCTTAATCGACTCCCCTATTCATAAGCTTTCAGAAAATATATACTTTATGGGGTCGGAAATGAAAATTGTAGAAATTACAAACGGAATGACAAAGCTATATATACCCTTGTGCACCACAGGTGAAGGGTATAAAAACAACGATATATGTTAATATGTTTTTATTGTAATTTTTAGTGCAGCCGTAATATATATATACTCTATTGTTTGATTGCGGACATAACAAAGTTATTTTAAATCTTTTTCATTAAAACTTAGTGCTAAGTACCCTTTTTCAATAGAGAAACTGAAAAGCAGACAGTCGAAATTCGGTAGCAACGGGTGGAATTGTATAGTACATTTATTTCTCTTTAATTTTTTTATATACATTTTTTTTCATATTTCATATTATTTTTTTATCTCATCATCTCTTTAGTAGTTCGTTATACGATCTAAACACCATACGACAGCGAAAAAAATAAGAAAAATAAATTTATTAATTGTAAAAATATTAGGAAGTTTTAAAAGAGAATGAAAAAAAAACCTCTCATTTCTAGTTTGTAAAAAGCATTTAACGCCATCAGTCGAGATAGCCTGATGCGGTTCATCCGAATAAAATAATTCGGCGACGGCGGTAAGCCGGCTGGGGGCATATCAACCTGGACCTCTAAACAACAGCTGTACAATTTTGACGTTTTTTTTCGGGCTTGAAATGTGGTTTTTTGCGTTCCAGCAAATTTTGGTAAATTTATCGTTTTCTGAGAGAATTTTTTGCTTACTCTCATTTTACCGGACTTTACCCGGATTTACGTCGAACAAACCTATTGTATTCACACTATTAAACTTTTTTATACCCTTCACACAGTAAAAAAGGGTATATATAGGTTTGTCATTCCGTGTGAAATTTCTACAATTTTCATTTCCGACCCCATAAAGTATATATTTTCTGAAAGCTTATGAATAGGGGAGTCGATTAAGCTCTGTCAGTCTGTCCGTGTGTATGTTGAAACTTTTTGAAGCCCCCCGACATCGCTTGGACCCGGGTGAGGTATTAAAATATCGGAAATATTCAGGAGTAGATCGGTATTGAAAATCAGAGACATCGGTTTATAAACAACTGAGATATGAGCAAAAACCCACGACCACCTCGATTTTTTTTTCACAAAAAAAACATTACAACAACAACATACATACATACAAACGTGTATACTGGTTAAAGAAAACGTTGCATCGAATCCCAGTTGAGCCAAAAAAATTTTTTTTTAATTTTTTTTTTATTTTTTTTGTTTTATATTTATTATATATATTTAAATTTTTTTTTAAACTTTTTTTTAAAATTTTTTTAAAAAATTTGTTTTTTTTTTTTTTTTTTAACATACATACGTAAATTTATAATTTTACAATGGGATGTTTTAATATATGTTTGTTTTTTATATGTATGTACGTATTTCATATGGGATGAATGGTGATGGTTAGGTTTAGGTTTGATTCATCATCGCACAGCCCAAATGCAAAGAGCTAGAGACATGAAATTTGGACAATCGGTTCCTCTTTCGATGTATAGCTCCACTAAGAAGGGATTTTTGGAAATTCGTACTTTAAGGGGGTAAAAAAGGGTAAAATCGGTAATCTTATATCTGCTAAACTAAAAATGATACAAATTAAATTGAAAAAGTATTGTAATTTGCACAAAAAATAAGCTGACAGGTGTCTGGCCTTTTTTGGAATTTTCAATCCCTAAGGGAAAAAAACGGTTAAAAACTATAATTTGGTACAAAAAAGGTATCAAAAAGGGGAAAATTCCGGAAAATGTATGTAATTTCTAATAAGACGGCCAATTATCACAAAATTTTTAATTGGGATTTCACTAGACTAAAAAAATTATGTAGTTTAGTAAAAATTTAAACACCTTCATAACAGGGTAGAAAAGGGGAAAATCGGGATGAGTTTGGTACTTTTTAGAACATAATTACTTTTATGCAAAAAAGAGTAGATTTTGTGGTACTTTTGGTATTTTCTACGTTTATGAAGGTAGGATTGTACAATCAAGGACTATTGATTCCAGGTGAGACTAAAAATGTTATGGGCGACCAAAAAGGTACTTGTTTGAATTTTTATGGTACTTTTTGTATTTGCTACGTTTATGAAGGTAGGATTGTACAATCAAAGACTATTGATTCCAGGTAAGACTAAAAATGTTATGGTCGACCAAAAAGGGACTTTTTTGAATTTTTATGGTACTTTTTGTATTTTCTACGTTTATGAAGGTAGGATTGTACAATCAAGGTCTATTGATTCCAGGTGAGACCAAAAATGTTATGGGCGACCAAAAAGGTACTTTTTGAATTTTTATGGTACTTTTTGTATTTTCTACGTTTATGAAGGTAGGATTGTACAATCAAGGACTATTGATTCCAGGTGAGACCGAAAATGTTATGGTCGACCAAAAAGGTACTTTTTTGAATTTCTATGGTACTTTTTGTATTTTCAACGTTTGCGAAGCTAGAATTTTGAAATTAGTGGCTATTGATACAAGGCGAGACTGAAAATGTTATAGTCGACCAAAAAGGTACTATTTTGAATTTTTATGGTACTTTTTGTATTTTCAACGTTTGCGAAGCTAGAATTTTGAAATTAGTGGCTATTGATACAAGGTGAGACTAAAAATGTTATGGTCGACCAAAAAGGAACTTTTTTGAATTTTTATATTACTTTTTGTTATTTCTACGTTAATGAAGGTAGGATTGTACAATCAAGGACTATTGATTTCAGGTGAGACCAAAAATGTTATGGGCGACCAAAAAGGTACTTTTTTGAATTTTTATGGTACTTTTTGTATTTTCTACGTTTGCGAAGCTAGAATTTTGAAATTAGTGGCTATTGATACAAGGCGAGACTAAAAATGTTATGGTCGACCAAAAAGGAACTTTTTTGAATTTTTATATTACTTTTTGTTATTTCTACGTTAATGAAGGTAGGACTATACAATCAAGGACTATTGATTCTAGGTGAGACAAAAAATGTTATGGGCGACGAAAAAGGTACTTTTTTTAATTTTTATGGTACTTTTTGTATTTTCTACGTTTATGAAGGTAGAATTGTACAATCAAGGACTATTGATTTCAGGTGAGACCAAAAATGTTATGGGCGATCAAAAAGGTACTTTTTTGAATTTATATGGTACTTTTTGTATTTTCAATGTTTGCGAAGCTAGAATTTTGAAATTAGTGGCTATTGATACAAGTTGAGACTGAAAATGTTATGGTCGACCAAAAAGGTACTTTTTGAATTTTTATGGTACTTTTTGTATTTTCAACGTTTGCGAAGCTAGAATTTTGAAATTAGTGGCTATTGATACAAGGTGAGACTAAAAATGTTATGGTCGACCAAAAAGGAACTTTTTTGAATTTTTATATTACTTTTTGTTATTTCTACGTTAATGAAGGTAGGATTGTACAATCAAGGACTATTGATTTCAGGTGAGACCAAAAATGTTATGGGCGACCGAAAAGGTATTTTTTTGAATTTCTATGGTACTTTTTGTATTTTCAACGTTTGCGAAGCTAGAATTTTGAAATTAGTGGCTATTGATACAAGGTGAGACTAAAAATGTTATGGGCGATCAAAAAGGTACTTTTTTGAATTTATATGGTACTTTTTGTATTTTCAATGTTTGCGAAGCTAGAATTTTTAAATTAGTGGCTATTGATACAAGGTGAGACTGAAAATGTTATGGTCGACCAAAAAGGTACTTTTTTGAATTTCTATGGTACTTTTTGTATTTTCAACGTTTGCGAAGCTAGAATTTTGAAATTAGTGGCTATTGATACAAGGCGAGACTGAAAATGTTATGGTCGACCAAAAAGGTACTATTTTGAATTTTTATGGTACTTTTTGTATTTTCAACGTTTGCGAAGCTAGAATTTTGAAATTAGTGGCTATTGATACAAGGTGAGACTAAAAATGTTATGGTCGACCAAAAAGGAACTTTTTTGAATTTTTATATTACTTTTTGTTATTTCTACGTTAATGAAGGTAGGATTGTACAATCAAGGACTATTGATTTCAGGTGAGACCAAAAATGTTATGGGCGACCAAAAAGGTACTTTTTGTATTTTCTACGTTTGCGAAGCTAGAATTTTGAAATTAGTGGCTATTGATACAATGTGAGACTAAAAATGTTATGGTCGACCAAAAAGGAACTTTTTTGAATTTTTATATTACTTTTTGTTATTTCTACGTTAATGAAGGTAGGATTATACAATCAAGGACTATTGATTCTAGGTGAGACAAAAAATGTTATGGGCGACGAAAAAGGTACTTTTTTTAATTTTTATGGTACTTTTTGTATTTTCTACGTTTATGAAGGTAGAATTGTACAATCAAGGACTATTGATTTCAGGTGAGACCAAAAATGTTATGGGCGATCAAAAAGGTACTTTTTTGAATTTATATGGTACTTTTTGTATTTTCAATGTTTGCGAAGCTAGAATTTTGAAATTAGTGGCTATTGATACAAGGTGAGACTGAAAATGTTATGGTCGACCAAAAAGGTACTTTTTTGAATTTCTATGGTACTTTTTGTATTTTCAACGTTTGCGAAGCTAGAATTTTGAAATTAGTGGCTATTGATACAAGGCGAGACTGAAAATGTTATGGTCGACCAAAAAGGTACTATTTTGAATTTTTATGGTACTTTTTATATTTGCTACGTTTATGAAGGTAGGATTGTACAATCAAGGACTATTGATTCCAGGTGAGACTAAAAATGTTATGGGAGACCAAGAAGGCACTTTTCTGAATTTTAATGGGACTTTTTGTATTTTCTACGTCTATAAAGCTAAAATTGTGAAATTAAGGGTTGTTGATTAAATTTTTGATTGATTGATTGATTGATTTCATTTTTATTGTAATCTTTGTATTTTTACATTTGTAAACATAGATTGTTAAAATTAGTGTTTTTTGATCCGAGGTCTAACTTCTAGTATTATGGACGACCAAAATTACTTTTTCTCATTTTTTTTTATTTTGTATACATAGAATTTTGAATGTAGGTAATAACAAACCAAGTGGATGTTTTAGTGAAGAAAAAATTTTTACTTTTATTATTTTTAGGGTCATTTTTGCAAATTATGAATCTTAATTTTTAAAACTCAGTAGCAGTGATCTTGCTTTTAGTTAGGAAATATATGCCCGATATATCCTTACTCTACTTTTTATTTTTCTAGGTAAATTTAATTAGAGATAAAAATTTTCATAAATTGAACCAAAAATATTTAATAACTAAAAATATAACTTCAATAAATAGTAAGAACTGCGCTAACGAAGTAGCGGGTTAAATGCTAGTACTCAGTATAATAGTGTTAAGCCACATTAAGGGAATATGTGTATACCTTTAATGGGTTTGTGTTTTTAGTGCCCCTCTTTTTATACCCTTCACACAGTGAAAAAGGGTATATATAGGTTTGTCATTTCGTTTGTAATTTCTACAATTTTCATTTCCGACTCCATAAAGTATATTTTCTGAAAGCTTATGAATAGAGGAGTCGTCTGTCCGTTTGTTAGTTGAAATAAACTTTTAGAAGCAACCATATATTCCTCAGATCTGTGTATGGTATCAATCTTTTGGAAATATCCAGGAATAAATCGGTATTAAAATTTAGCACAATCGCTTCATAACTTTCTGAGATATGAGCAAATAAACACGACTACCTCCGTTTTTTTCTCATATTTTTACTATTACCAACTTGTTTAAAAAAACATGTGACATATAAGGCAATTGCATAATTGCAAAAACTGCTTTACCGACATATTAAGCTAAAGGCAAATATTGAAAAAAACTTGTGGTAATGACGTGCAAAAAAGAATAGAGGAAAAGCAGATGTTGGTAAATTTCGTACTAACTTAATGATATATATTATATTATGGCCACCACTACAAAATGGCGGACAATAAATTGATATCTGGGTAAAATCTGGTATTTTAAAATATAACTTCTTGAACACCATCAATATTGGTATCAAATGAAAGAGCTTGACTAGTTGAATACAGTTAGCTACGTAAAAATTCACAATAAAGGATGGCGTCGGAAATAATAAGGAAAAATTGCGTATAACATGAAATATATGTAGTTTAAGCTACGATGTGGGATTATACCTACATATGTACATGGACTCTTACTTGTCTTTAAATAAACTGGGATTATTTTGTATTGCATATAATAAATTTGAAATTTTTTATAAAAGTAAGACCACTTTATTTACATATTTAACCACACTCAGATATTGTTTTTAGAGTACATACTTATATTTCACTTATTTTTATACACCTTTATTATAAAACACAATTTTAATTACACTTAACAAGCTTTACTGTTTTACTGATTACACTATGCAACAAGCAAAAATTACCAGAATAACCACTTTTTTTTTTGATCCACTATAGTCAACTTACGGAAAAATCATTATTATTTCAAATTCATAATAAGGTTTTTTTATAAAATTTGAGATTTTTGAAAAGGCTGATCCATACATCTTGTCGTAACTTTAGAACTAAGTAGTCGATTTTGTTTAGCAATTCGTCAAAAAACTTAAAATTACGCCAGATTTAAGTTTTTCTATATAATTTTTTGATATAGCCATTAGTTTAGTGTTATTGAGGAACAAGTCGGCAATATTTTGTTTACATTATAAAATTTTTGAAATCAAAAAATTCATAAAGATTATAAACCAAAAAATAATAAACACTTTTAGTACTTAATCTAAAAGCCGCATGTATTAGAAATAAAATAAATTTTATTAGTTGAAAATCCACCGATAAATTCTTGTTTTATTCACGATAAAGTGAAAGTACCTAGTTTTGATATTTACATCACAAATTTGTGTAAAGGTAAAAATTGTTTGATTTTTTAATGATGAATTTTAAAGTACACATTCCAGGGAGTGTTTATGGGTAGTAAAAAGTGGGCAATACCACGCACATAAAACAATAAGTTATAATTTTTAGCTACTTGCACTAGATCGATTTTTCTGAAACTTTACACACATGACTATATAATTTCGTGTTATAGAAGTGGGCAAGGCCACGCCCATAAAAAATGTATAATTTTGAGGTACCCATAAAAAAAGTTATAATTTTTAGCTTCTTGCACTTGACCCATTTTTCTGAAACTTTGCACACATATTGAGCTGTCATGACTTTACAATTTCGTGATTAGAAAAGTGGGCAGTGCCACTCCCATTAAAAAGGTATCATTTTCAGCTACTTTAACTTCACCAATTTTTCTGAAACTTTGCACACACATATTCAGCTCTAATGATTGTACAATTTCGTGATTAGAGAAGTGGGCAATGTAACCTCCATTAAAAATAAGTTATTATTTTCAGCTATTTCCAATGGTTTCCACCGATTTGCCTTTCAACTTCAAGCGACTACAGTCCCCAGTTCGCGTTGCCTTCGCTATTACCATCAACAAAGCACAAGGACAATCTCTACGTGTTGCAGGATTGAATTTGGAAAATCCATGCTTTTCACATGTCCAGCTGTACGTCGCATGCTCCAGAGTGGAAACACCAAAAAAAATTTATTCCTTTACATTAATTTTTATTAATTTTTACAGCAAATGGAAGATCCAAAAATTTTGTATACCCACTTGCATTGCAATAAAAATCAATAAAATATTATTTTAAATATATTCAATTAAAATACAGAATGCATTTTTATTCATTAAGGGGCGTAACAACACGCGCCGGTCTCGGCTAGTACCAAATAAACACACACAAATAAGCTAGCGTTGCTACAAGCAAGAACAATCGTGTGAAGGGGATGCGGCTATTTTAGTCACCATAGCATTTTACGCCATCTTGTAACAATCAAATTTGTATAAAGTGAGGCAATCGTGTTATTACAAAGTATTTGATTGGAATAGTCTCATTATTGTGCGCCAATTCAGCACAATAAAAATTGAACTTTTTGACAGATTGCACAACAAAATCGAGTACGTCGTTCCAAAGTTACGACAAGATGTATAGAGCAGCCCCTTCCAAAATCTCGAATTTTATAAAAATATTTTAAAATATTGCATTTAGGTGACTATAGCGTATCAAAAACGTTTAATGGTTATTTAGGGAAAAAAATAAAATTCCAATTTATTGCATAGTGCTATGTTGACTGCATTGTTCGACTATTTATAAAGGGAGGTTAAACTTTAAGGACCGATGATGATTTTGAATAAAACACAAATTATTAAGGAAATTATTGTCATTTATTTTTATTATGATAGTATTGGTATCGTTCAATTATGTATGAAACAAAATATCGGTCAAATTTCCGCCACAATGATAAGTCGAGGTTGACTGCCCTTTTGCCACACTATCGCGAAACGGAGCAATGTTTTCCGTTCAACGAACTAAGAAGGCGTTCACAGATGTTTTCACATTTCATACACACCTGTTTTTACTGAAATTTAAATATTTTTCACAATTCTCTCGATTGTGGACGAATTTGAACGATTATGTTGACTAAAGAATCACGAAATGCATTTTTATTTGAACGGTCATTTTTAAAATAAGCCTGAATAACTTTAACGTGTTGCTCGATTCTGTATCTTTATCATGTATCATGGTTAAAATTAAGTTAGTCTAAAATTGAGAAATGTCAAATGAAAGGCAAAAAAAAACTTGACGTTAGGTGTGGTTCACATTTAACATCAGGCCTTAAAATTTAATTACCCTTTAGTAAAATAGTGGTGGTCTGTAACATTCAACAAAATTCTCGCAGGTACACACTACTTCATTCTGCTAAATTACCAGAGGGCCGTTACATTTAAATTAAGACGTAATGTTAATGTTAAGTAAATTATGCTGCACATAATAACACATCTCAGCAGGATAATGATCCTTAGCACTGTTGCCATTTCAGCAGTTTTCTCGTCAAATCTGGCGATTTTTAAACAATTTTTAGCTATTAGCGGGAAAGCTAGTGATTTTTGCGATGTTGGTTTTTAACTTGTTTTAAATAATGCATTTGTTGTTAACATTCTTAAAGATTAGCTACCAATTCATTTGTAAGGCGAATGTTATTTTCAATACACTTTTTTATACAGGTTTTGGCATCTGAAATCCAAAAAGCACATACATTAAAATTCAAAAACCAATTTTATCTTACAAATTTTATAGCTCGAATATTATTGTAAAAAGTAGATGTTAAATAAACGTTACTTTCTTTGTTAAAATGAATTTGTGAATTATTCAAAATAAACTATTTAAAAATTTTTTGCAAGAAATTCGAAATATTGCAAAAAAAAACTAATATAAATAAAAATATGTGCATGGTTAAGCCATTAAAAGTTTAAGTCCTGGGTAATGCAAGATTAAAAAAAAGACGATACAAAAGGATATTGATGCAGGTGCTCCCTCTCTGCAAAATTGTACAATTATACAACCCATCTGCATCGGTGACAGCATTATATTGGAGAAAATTTAAATTAAAAGAAGGCTTCATTTATATCTCAACATATGTACGTCAATCAATTCAATTGATCACCTTAGTAATTTATGTAAAAAAGAACGAATTAAAACCATATTTATAGAACCAAATGCTTAGCGATAAATAAAAATGTTTTAGTGACCCATCTCTTAATGAAACTTAGAAACGATGTATCAGGTTCTAGATATAGTGTATTAGGAGATAAATCAATAGACGTTCTTGTCATCAAGTTATGTTTTTTCAAGGCATGTTTTTTTAAAAACTAAAAACCTACGTGGTACATAAATCTAATATAAATATTCTATTTGATATATTTAAATTAACATTAAAGAGACTAGATTACAATTTTACATATGGTCACTTTCATGTCATCGTACGTGATATTTGTACTCCTATAAAGTGGAGTAATTTTTGCAAAAGTAAGAGTAACTAAAACAAAATTAGATCTTTATGTTCCTTTCGAAGGGCACTTTATTTAAAAAAAAATTAATTATATTCGAATCATTGTTGTCTAAAATATCCAGAAAAATAGGAATATATCGTACGTGACATATAACAGAAGCGATTTTGAGGTATATATGGAAATATAAAAAAATCTGTGAATCTTGGGAGGTATTTTTTCTTTTTTTAATTTTTTACACTAAACCAAATATTTTTTATTTAAAATCCATTATACTTAATTGCAAACAGTCTTTAAATGATTTTATAATAAATTCGTTCGTGACATATCGTACGTTAGGTGCTCTTACGACTGTTTAAATACGAATGACGAAGAAAAATAATGTTTTTGCACTACGTACGTGACATTAAAATAACATCCAAGGGAAATAAAAGAAAAAAATACCTTCCTTTATGGATCTTGTTAATTGTTGTTACCTTAATTTTCAAGCATATTTACAATTTCAATTTATTTTTACAATTTAGTCACTAAAATAGTGCAAATAGTTTATTGCAGTTCTGTAAAATAAGTCAAAAAGATAATCAGATTAAACTCTTATTATTGCTCTTAAAATAATTTATGGGTCGATTATGGATAGCAACCGAACCTCAGTTACGTTGCGAGTTGCCAAAAAAGGCATTACAGATGGCAACTGGCAACTAACAGCTGTCAATTTAATATGAAAATTTGGCAACCGAGAAATTCTAGTTGCTAGCTGGCAACGCAATTAAAGTTCGGTTGCTATCCATAATCGACCCATAGTAAAATTTGAGTGTTTTTTTTTTTATTAATAAACTTACATTGAAAAACTTTCAACAAGAGTTTTTATTTTTATTTCATGGAAATGTTCATATGAAAGCGAGAATCTAAAGTATTGGCTTTAGACTTTTTTTTAGTTTTTTATTGTAAATATAACGTAATTAGTAATAGTTTATAAATGTTATTTTTTTAAACTAATATTTTTAAATCTTTAATCAGGCTTGAGTTCATATTTAATATTCTTTATCGGTGGTTACATGTTGGTTGTAAATATCATCTATTTAACTCACTGGACTTAAGTTAATTGAATTCGGTAACTAATTTTAGTTTTTCCTTTTTCATATATTTTACCACAATGAGTTAGATTGAAATTTTTAACCAAACAGCAACCGTTTTACTTTCGTTTGTTATTATCTTTCATTTGTATCACTATTTTTGTCCTGCTCTAGCCACCAGTTAGGTAGCGATAAGAACAGATAATTGTTTTTAACAATCAATGTTTATAATCATTTGTTTTATTTTCTGTGAGGTCAGTATACACGAAATCTTGACTGATCAACAGTGAATGAATGATTTTTTTGCACTGTGCCCTGTTTTTATGAAAATTGAATTTTTATTTTTGGTGAACTTTTCTGTTTAAACTAATACCATAGGCAGACGACAAATTAAATTTGCATTAAAATCTCACTAATGCAAATTAAAATTTTGTTGTGACAGACGACTGTTTCTGCATTTAGTAAAAATTGTAAAAATTATAAATGCACTAGCAATCACAAATCTGAACATGTTGCTACAAGTTGGGATGGCAGAAGGACACTCTGAAATAAGAGAAAGGAATTTGTGGAAATTCGTAGGTTTAATTGTATCTTTTCATGAAGGTTATAATTCATACATATGTATGTACATACATACATACATATGTACATATGTAGGTATATGGTATTTTTTTAAAGGACCGTAACAGCACTTTTTGGGAGAGTGACGTGCTTACGATACCAGTATTAAGGAAATCTTTCGCCTAAACAGTAAGGCATTTCAAAAAATATGTAAAAAATTTCAACATATCGAATCTATTTTTATTTTACATTTTTGATTTTTTAATTTTTTGATTGATTGCCGACCGTGTTGCCATATTGAAATTGCTAAATGCAGTTTAAGTTCAATATGATTTAGTGCATTTACGTAATATCTTAAACACATTGGAATGGGGATAATTCAATAGTTAATTTGAATTAAGACTTTTAATGCAAATTAACGCTGTCGTCTGTCTATGGTATAATATTCTTAATCAGGCTTGAGTTCATATTTAATATTCTTTATTTTTACAAAGAATTTTTTTTTTTTAATTGTGATAAATGAAAGAATAAATCTTGAAAAATTATATTTTTACCGACACTAGCCGAGTGGAATGCATTTTCGAAACCAGCTACGATTTCATCATCAGCACTCTCTGATCGGTGGTTACATGTTGGTTGTAAATATCATCTATTTAACATACTGGACTTAAGTTAATTGAATTCGGTAACTAATTTTAGTTTTTCCTTTTTCATATATTTTACCACAATGAGTTAGATTGAAATTTTTAACCAAACAGCAACCCTTTTACTTTTGTTTGTTATTATCTTTCATTTGTATCACTATTTTTGTTCTGCTCTAGCCACCAGTTAGGTAGCGATAAGAACAGATCATTGTTTTTAACAATCAATGTTTATAACAGGGTTGCAAAAGTTGGTACAATTGTACTTTTTGTGGTACAATTTAAACCTCAAAAGTGCAATGGTACACCAATTACCCATTTGGTACAATTTACTAATTTACAATTTACTTTCTCAGTTTATGTTTACGAATAGCATAGTGCCACTTCTAATAAATTTTTTTCCAAACGAATACAAAAATTTTGACTCAATTAATACACAGTTTAGATCCCTGGCGGATATAGAAGTATCAAAAGATTTTAAAAATGAAAGTATATGCAACTTTTGGGCTAAAGTTTCTGAAATGAAAAACCAATTGGATGAATTAATGTTTCCGGAACTTTCAAGAGTTGTAGGTGGGATATTATCAGGTCCACATTCGCAGACGATTTTTTCCTTCCAAAATATTATTAAAACGAAAGAACGAAATAGGCTTCATGTGCCTACAGTTTCCGGTCTTATACAGACAAAAGATTTGTTAAGTTGTTTTAGTTTCAAAATACCAAATAATTTGTTATCAAAACCAATTTGATCTCATAAATATATCGGTAGACTTTTTATGTAATTTATTTTATGTTTAAATATGAACATATATATGTATACATATATCTCAGTGCAGTTTCTTTTTTTAAAGATATACTTTTAAAGTATAAATGAATTTTTAAGTACAAAAGTTAATTTTAATATTAAAAAATTATTTTTGATGTGCAATTGTATGTTATGCCTTTGTTTTTTTCTGGCTTTTATTTAAAAAAAAAAAAAAAAATTAAAATAAAATTTTTTTGGTACAATTGGGGTCGAAAAAGTACAATTTTATGAGCTTCTTGGTACAATTTTGATGTTCTCATTTTGCAACCCTGGTTTATAATCATTTGTTTTATTTTCTGTGAGGCCAGTATACAACTGAATGTTGATTGACCAACAGTGAATGATTGTTTGCACCGTGCCCTGTGCTTTATGCAAATTGAATTTTTATTTTTGTTGAAAAAGGAAAAACTAAAATTAGTTACCGAATTCAATTAACTTAAGTCCCGTGAGTTTAATAGATGATATTTACAACCAACATGTAACCACCGATCAGAGAGTGCTGATGATGAAATCGTAGCTGGTTTCGAAAATTAATTCCACTCGGCTAGTGTCGGTAAAATATAATTTTTCAAGATTTATTGTTTCATTTATCACAATTAAAAAATTCTTTGTAAAAATAAAGAATATTAAATATGAACTTAAGCCTGATTAAAGATTTAAAAATATTAGTTTAAACAGAAAAGTTCAACAAAAATAAAAATTCAATTTTTTATTTTTTTAATTTAAATATCGATCAATAAAAAAATCGACGAAAATTTGGCTATTTTTTGTTAAATTTATACCAGAATTTAAAAAATAAAAAATAATAAATAGCGATTTATCGCTAAAATTTTGATAATTTTTAATTTTAAACTATTTTCTGGCTACTTTTCTACTTATTTTCACGATATTTTCTGGGAAATAGTTGGCAACAGTGATCCTAAGCCAACAATTCGCTTCTCTCGCAAGTTTGTAATCGAGGTGATATAGCCAATTTCGGCTATAAAGTATAAATTAATTTAAAAAGATTCTTTGAATTACAATAAATTTTTTTCTCTCCTATAACACTGCTCAGCAGCAAAATCCTCCATTAAATAAAAATATGTGGACTATATGGATTTTAATGCGCTGAACTCAAATCGATTGTCGGTTTTTTTCCATCAAATCGGGATTTTTTTTTATGGGCGTGGCAAATTCTTTCCCCTAAATTAGTCAGGTATGGAGACGTATTTTATCCTAACTCGAGAACCAGTCATCCGATTTTCAAAAATAAAAGATCAGAAGATGTGTCACAAAATTGTATTTATTTTAGTCCCTTAGAATTTTTCTCTATCTCTTATCGTTTTGGAATTATTCAAAAATTAATGGAGAAAAACATTTTTTTTCGTGCAAAATTCGTAATATTTTTCAATTTAAAAATGAAATTAAAAAAAATATAAAGCAAATATTTAATATTTTAAACTTTTTTCTGAGAGCTACTTATCTTAGAAATAAAAAAAGCCATAAAAATCGGTTAAAAAATGTAGATTTTATTGTCAATTTACCGCAGGTACCCAATATTGACCAAATATGTGTAATGCAGCAAACAACATCAGAGTGGGCGCACTTAAGCGCCTTGTAGCAACAATGAATGGCAACTATTTATGTATTTCTATCTATTTTCGTACAGCAAAAACAATAGAAGCAAAAAAATTTGTCAGATTGTAATTTTGTAGCAACGCCTCTCATAAAGCATCCACCCTGTCGTCACCCGTAGAAAACTTCAAATTACAATTAAAATATTTACAGACTATTTTATTATTAATTTTTATTTAGGAAACATTGTTAAAATAAAAAAGTAGCTTAAGCTGTCCATGCTCTTTCTTCCACATCATTCAATTTCGTTCTAAAAACCTCGTCCTTCATAAGCTGTCGTATTTGTGGACCTACAAATATGCATTCTTTTACTCTAGCATCTCTGATTATTGGAAATTTGCTCTTAATGTATAGAAAACCTTCACCGTCCTTGTTTATTTCTTTGACAAAATTTTTCATTAGGCCTAGCTTATGTGAAGAGGAGGCAGAAGATTTTGTTTTTTTTTTATTTAAAGGCTCTTCTGCTACATTTTTTTCTCCTGGAATAAAATTTACTCTTTTCGGCCAAATTTTAACATTGTAGTGTTTTTCTTTCGCGCGGCTATCCTATTCACATAAGAAGCAATAAAACTTAGTATATCCACTTTGCAATCCATTTAACATAGCTACGACTTTCAAATCTGCAGATTCCATGAGTAATGGGAATACAAAAGTTTTTTGTAGTATCATCTTCATGCTACAATAGTTTTCTTTCATATATGCTGGATTCAGTTGCTGCAGAAACCCCATCTTCTTCATCGTCTGTAGGATGCAGTGGAGGTAAAAATTTACTTGTAAGCTGGTCGTTTGACGCATGGAGTATTTGGATATGAAACTTTATTTTTGGTCTTTTTTCGTAAATCCACGTGTTTTAGTATGGCAAAAGTAGCAATCATTTTGATGATTTTGTGGTTCACTCCAAATCGCTACCTTCACAAACGGCAAAGACTTATGACTTCCTTTTACACAACCTCTTAAAGAACTTGCACAGCTACTACAACATATATATGGCAGCCAATTGTAGATATTGTCTCCCCTTGAGAACTGAAAGTTAGATCGCCACATACTTAACAAACTAAATTCGGAGATTTGTTATAAATCCTTGACATTTTGTAATATGAAAGCGTTTGTGGATTCTTTAATTGCTTTATTTCTTTACACAATAACAAAGTACACTATAAGATCTATTTACTGTTGCCGATTTTAACCGCACGATATTCAATATAAAGTGACTCACTTATTGTACATCAGCTTCTATACATTACAATAAATACTAGAATCTACCCTAATGTTCTTAATTTGAAATCACAGGTAATTGAAAAAAAAATTAAAATTTTAATTACACGTACTATGCAAAATACCGTTGTACTTTAGTTTCATTACCTGCTCACTTAACGAAATGTTACATATATCATATGCAAGGCTGGTTGCATTACAATATTGAGTACCTGCGGTAAATTGACAATAAAATCTACATTTTTCAACCGATTTTTATGGTTTTTGGCTTTTTTATTTCTAAAATAAGTAGCTCGCAGAAAAAAGTTTAAAATATTGAATATTTTCTTTAAATTTTTTTAATTTCATTTTTAAATTGAAAAATATTACGAATTTTGCGCGAAAAAATTTTTTTTCTCCATTAAATTTTGAATAATTCCAAAACGAAAAGAGATAGATAAAAATAAATAGAATTTTGTTACACATCTTTTGGTGTTTTATTTTTGTAAATCAGATGACTGGTTCTCGAGTTACGATGAAATATGTCTACGTACCTGACTAATATAGGGGAAAAAATTTGCCACGCCCATAAAAAAAATCCCGATCTGATGGAAAAAACCCGACAATGGATTTGAGTTCAGCGCATTAAAACCCATATAGTCCACATAGTTTTAATTAACGGGAAGACAAAAAATTATTTTTTGTAGAGCAGTGTAATCTTACCCCTTAGGAACAAAAATAAAAATAATTTATTTTATTAAAGACATAATCATTTAAATAATTCGAGAGCAATTGTAGAAAGTTAACCCTAATGTAACAGATTAATAGAATACGTAAATAAGCCAAGACAGGGTCCTGAAGGTCTTTCTCGCTACTTTTCGTACTTATGTGCATAACATGAATTAAAAGAAATTTGCATACATACATATCGAAAATAGATAAAAGAAAATTATCTCAAATACAATCAGCTTATTCACAAACTTTAAAAAGTTCACTATTAGTAATCTATTAATAGCTATAGTTAGTATTTGTATAAACGACTTGTAGCTACATATTTAAAAATAGAGATAGTTTACATGTTTAATTCATAATTTCCTATTTTCAGTTTCAGTTGTGTCGATTACATAGTAACATTTCTTGTTGCTATTCAGCCATTGACATGTGCGGCACGTTTAGGCTACGCAGAGGTTATGACAGCAGCGGCAACTATAAAATCTCCAGGCGGTAAGTTGAATTAAAAATATACAACTTATATAATTAAAAACGTATTAACAGTTATTGTAATATTATTTTTACAATGTTTAATTAAAATATTTCCTTGAATTTTATATAACAAAAAACACAAGTTTCGGTAGACTAAAATGTGTGTTAAATATGCCGAGTTAAATATGTTTTGACGTAACAGCATATTTAACTTAGAAGTTAAATATGTTATGACGTAACGACATACATATTTAACTCAAAAGTTAAATATGTTTCAACGTAACGATGTTATAAACAAAAATAAGATATTCTAAATTCAAATACATCAAATAATAAAAAAATTAATAACAAAAATAATTTTTTTTATAAATTTTTTTGTATATACATACATATAGAATTGTATTTGTGAATTTTTTAAAAAAAATTTAAAATTTGCACTATGAGAAAATCATTGAATCTCTGTAAGTATAATCAACTGGAAATGTACTGCAACCGTATCGTAAAAAACAACTTCAATTTTTGTTTCCATAAAATGTTCATTTCTTCGAATTGAAAATTGGTATTATGGATTTTTCGTGGAGTTGTTTTTTTCTCTTCAGTGAACAACTGTTAAAAATCAAGTAAACTATCAATGTACATTAAATGTAAGTAAAAACAAGTAAGAATGCTATATTCAACAGTGCCAAATCTTAAAATATCCTTCATCATTATGTACAAAGATACACTCTAAAACACTCCTGTTGAAAATTAGGTCGATAATAGTAGGCAACACTTTACAAGCTATTGTCGACCTAAAATTACACAACTATTTCTTTTAAACATAGTGTTGATTTTTAAACATAATTTGTTTAGTTTGGTACAAAAAGTGTTTAAATTTTTTACACAAATTGTGTTTAATTTCTTCCCATTTTTGTTTAATTTTTAATATTTTTTTTAATAAGAAATGCGTAAAATTTTTGTATTTGTAAAATTACATTTATTAAAACAGAACATTATACACAAATAAACCAAAATTATTTATATGAAGCGTTTTGCCTCTCATTTGCGAGGGATAAAATCTAAAAGAAATATCGTATTAAGAACTCAAAAGTTTGCGATATATCCTTAGGATAACCAATGTTAAATATATAACAATAGCAAAGCAACTGCAAAACTAGATCAAGTATATTAAAATCCTTCGCCTTCGATGTAATCTCCTTTTCAAACCAAATATAAGCAGTGGATGTACGACCTTTCTCTATGGATATTTCTAAAAGTACAAATGAAAAATTTAATTTAGGACAATTTTTTTTAATTTAAATCAATTATAAAAATGATGTTTACCAACTATAGGTATCCACGGAGTAACTATTTCTACATTGTCTTTAACCTCGTCCATCGTGGAGCCAAACTGTAAAATACAAAAAGGATACATATTCAAGAGTCTTATAAACTTAGGTTTAAGAAAATGCAAACATTACTTTATATTCTTTAAAGATGAGCGTAAAAAATGGCAAAAGTTCAGCAAACATTTGATCTGAATATGAGAACGCAAATTATTTTTGCGATCGAGGCCCATAGATGAGTGATTTCGTGTGAAATGTACCGTGTAGTAATTATAATTGCGAAATATTTTTCGCATTTTAAATACAAACACTTAAACACAATTGGGTGATTCACAAGGTGTCTTATCATGTCATATTGTCCTATTGTCCTAAAATTTTACAATGGTTTAAAAATGTTGTTGTTGCTTTTCAAACAAAAAGTGTCTTATAATAACACTGCTCTGCAAAAAATAATTTTTTGTCTTCCCATTTAATAAAACTATGTGGACTATATGGATTTTGACGCACTGAACTCAAATCTGTTGTCAGTTTTTTTCCATCAGATCGGGATTTTTTTTTTATGGGCGTGGCAAATTTTTCCCCCTAAATTAGTCAGGTACGAAGACTTATTTCATCCTAACTCGAGAACCAGTCATCCGATTTTCAAAAATAAAACACCAAAAGATGTGTAACAAAATTGTCGTTATTTTAATGGAATACAATTTATCTCTATCTCTTATCGTTTTGGAGTTATGTAGAAATTGATGGAGAAAAAACAATTTTTTCGTGCAAAATTCGTAATATTTTTCAAATTAAAAATGAAATTAAAAAAAATATAAGGCAAATATTCAACATTTTAAACTTTTTCCTGAGAGCTACTTATCTTGGAAATAAAAAAAGCCAGGTGTTTTAGTTTTGAAAATCAGATGACTGGTTCTCGAGTTAGGAGGAAATATGTGTCCGTACCTGACTAATTTAGGGGGAAAAATTTGCCACGCCCATAAAAAAAAATCCAGATCTGATGGAAAAAAACCGACAACGGATTTGAGTTCAGCGCGTCAAAATCCATATAGTTCACATAGTTTTATTAAATGGAGGATTTTGCTGCAGAGCAGTGTAATAGAACTTTGTACGCTATGTTTATTGTGCTGTCGTATTTAATAAGCAGAGACCTGTGCTAA
The DNA here is from genome assembly GCA_941918925.1 of Phyto melanocephala. Lineage (NCBI taxonomy): Eukaryota > Metazoa > Arthropoda > Insecta > Diptera > Rhinophoridae > Phyto > Phyto melanocephala. The sequence goes on along the minus strand of OW799234.1, from coordinate 41,267,481 downwards.
ACGGCTAAGCCAAGCCGCAACAATTTTTGTAAGCTTTCGCTGTTCATTGTATAATTTTATCGGGCCGACATCCAAATTTGAGCGCAGTTGCTAATTTTTGATAACAAATCACTGGTGGCGTCAAATAAGATCGGCTAAGGACTCTGCTGTTTTTGTTTATCAAACAAAATTTAATTTGTTTGTAATTTATCTACTTGAATTTGCCATTACAACATCTAAAATGTACTTTTCGCACAAACTGGCTATTATTTAGTTTTTTTTACTTGTTTTTGGCATTATGAAAGAAAATATTTATTTTTATAATTGTTTTACATCAGCTGATTTAAATTCAAAATAGCACACTTAATTATGAGGGGTTGTTCACAATAGTCTTAATTTTTCATGCTATTATTATAGGACATATGACTTTATGACACTACTGTGAATCCCCCAATTGTTTTTTTCTTCTTTATGTGAGTACAAATAATAAATTCTATAACTTTGCAATTTTTTCCACAAATTTTGCACACAAAAGTTTTTTAATTTTATAACTTAACTTTGTCTGATCACTATTTTATAATATATAATCTAAGCAGAGTATAAATACTACATAAAGAAACGAATGATTATAAACTTTAAATTACTTTAAACACAATAAATTTGTTTTAATCACTATCGAAAAATATGGCGTGCTTCTATTGAAGCGTTTACACTTTTATGCTTCTTCTTTCTTTTGTAGCTTTGTTTAGACATTTTTATGCTGTTTTTAGACAGATATGCTTAATATTTAACATTTTGATGTTACTTAAGGCCATGACTGACTATCCTACAAAGTCGTGCGATTATGTCAAATAAAAATCTGATAGTTTTCTGTCCTACATGAAAAAATCGCAACAAAATGTGTTATTGGATGCCACACTGTCATACTTGCTTAGAAAAGCAACTCTGATCGCACAGAAACTATTATTTTATAAAAATTTTCAAAAGATTTTCAAATCGGACACACTTGTCAAAAAATCTGTCACACATGTGCACTTTGTGTCCACACTATCAGACTTTCTGAACACACATACAATTTTTGACATATCGAACGACTAAATCTGATAGTCAGTCATGGCCTTTAGGCATATGCAGCTGATTTTTAAGCTGATGTTTAAAAATAAACACTTTTAACAGCATATTTGTTTTTTTGAGTAAAATTAGACAAATTATGTTTTTTTGCTACAAATAACCACAAAATCGATTTAATTTTAGACATCACGAATTTTTTCAACAATTTTTTACACACTATATGATCCTAAATTTGGTATAAAGTTTTAGAGTGTAGCTTTGCTTAAATTTCTTTGAATTTTAAACATGTTTAGCTGTATTCTATTAATCAATTCCTTTCTTTTTATACCTATATTGATGGGCTGAAAAAAAATGCATCTGCTATTTTGTTTAGGACGCCATCATGGATTTTAATTTTCATAGTTTATTGTATTCTACTGGTCAATCAATTTCATTTAGTAACAATGTTTAGATTGTTAAAGGGGACAAAGCCGTAATAAAAACATTTGACACATACATATATCAGCTATTTTATTTTGGAAGCCGTCTTGGTTTTTAACTTTTTAAAGTTTATTGTATTCTACTGGTCAAGCCTTTTTCTTTTACAATTAACCAAAAATCAACGTACCATTACTTAAACATAATTTATATAATTAAGGTATGAACGTTTTCATTAAAATAAACGAATGAATACGTTAAATTAAAGAACGGGATTACTTATTTTGTATTGAATAAATTTAAGAAATGATTTTAAAGTACTGTTAACACTTGTTTTGAATTTAAATGAATATTTTCCTTGAAACAACACATTTTTACGTTAAATCACAGAATATTAACAAAAAAAAATTCAATGTATGGGGTGTATCGATTTCATGTAAAATAATTTTTTCAGTGTCGTAACAATGTTGAGGGTGTTAATGGGGATCTTATATTCGCAATTTTATTTCGGACGCTGTCGTTTTTTTATACGCGCCAAAAATGGTGGGGGTATATTTATTTTGTCATTCCGTTTGTAACACATCGAAATATCCATTTTAGACCCCATAAAGTATATATTTTCTGAATCGGGGTTTCATTTTATTACGATCCGTTAGAACAAAGCCTTTCACCAAAATGCAACGTTTGCAAAATTTCTGAATCATACATCTTATTTTGGTCGCTTTATTACGTTTTAAATTTTGAATATATCGGAAAATACACTGTGGGGCATAAATTTTCGTACATTTTGATCTATAACTCCTTTCCTCCTTTACTTATATTTATAAGAAATTGTTTTATATATATATTTTACATTTTTAAAATTTAAAGCGATTGATTGATTGATGATTATTGACCAAATGTATTTCATTCGTGGGCGGATAACACTACCTCTGCTCCCATCGTAACCGTATTTGGCTGTAATAACGAAATTTTTGTCAAAATTCCTCGTACACAGTTTTAACAAAAATGTATTTTTTGTTTGTTTGGGGTATACTATAGCCCCTACTACAATCCTAATCACTTTTTTCTCGAATAGGGAAATTATTATCAAAGTAACTCGTACAAAGTTAAAAGGGAATGGCTGCTATAGTTCTCAAAATATGTTATAAAATGTGTTCAATTTGTATAGGTGGCACCACGCCTACCTAAAATATAAATCAAAAATATGGCCTATGTCCGTTCGGAGGATACACCTGGAGCATTGGTGACAAATATTTAGAAATTGAATAAATAGTTTCGAAGAAAACTCGTAACATACAAACACACATTTCCTCTTTATTATACATATTATATAAGATAATATCGATAATATACGCTAAACCCTGGTTTGAGTCGTTTCGAAGGGCATAGTTTTAAAATGTCCACTGAGTTTGACGTTGCGTCGTTAATGTTGTTTCGTTTTGAGACGATCTTGTAAAGGGTCCGCCATCTAACGTTTTTTTTTTCAACTAGTGCTTATTTCGTGAATGATAACACTTAGCTCATGTCTGATTCGACAGATAATTAGTTTTATGCTTCCGCTGAACGAATATGGTTGTGTATACGCTTGAAAAACGCTGGGAAATACTTTGGCCAATTTTGCAAAAAAATCATCTTTTCAGATGAAGCTCATTTTGATCTTGACAGGTATGAAAACAAGCAAAATTATCGCATTTGGGGCACAGAAATCCCGCACGCATACATTGAAAAGCCGATACACCCAAAACGAGTCACTGTTTGGTGCGGATTTTGGTCCAGAGGCATAATTTTCTTCGAAAATGAGCAAGGAGTGGCCGTAGTCAATGGCGATCATTATCGGGCCATGTTGAACGAATTTTTGTTCACAAAAATTGAAGAGGAGGATATTGTCAACATTTGGTTTCAACAGGATGGCGCTACGTGCCACACAGCCGAAGCTATACTTTTTTATAGCAATTTAAAAAAAAAGTTATTTGGCGCACCCTTTATTTATAAATATTCGCACATTTAGCACACAAAAAATTCATACTGTAAATAACGTTAGATAAATAAATTCAAATATAAATTTCTAATCAAAATATTTTTTTTTGTGTTTGTTTTTTATATATTTAAGCTAATAGGGCCTAATAATACCCTGTTCAGACAGATATTTTTAATTGTTTCAATTTAGTGTTGATTGAGCAATTAAAATAAGTGTTCAGACATACTCAATTTACCTTACTCCATTAGCATTTGATAGCTGTATAATACGATGTATTAATACCAAATCAAATAATGCCTTCTCTTCAGTGTTTTTCCTGTTGATAAAATATATTTACAATTATATTTATACATACATATATATACTTATATGTATATATTTGAATTTATTTAAACATTTTTTTAAAATTTTTTTCAAACATTTTCCATTTTCTTAATTTTTATTTTTTGTATATTTATTTGTTTGACATTAGAAATGCCACCTATAGAAATTTCTTCTCACTGAACATACTTCTCAGGAGTTGTATTTCGAGTTTTAGACAATAAGTGAAACAATTAAGTATATATTGCTAAATTTAAAAAAAATTTTTAGTATGGTAAATTGAGTTCAATAAGGCCTTTAATTGCGATAATATTATAAATTGACTATTAAGGCGCCTGTGTGAACATAGTATAATGTTATTATTGTAAATAAAACAATTTAAATTTTATTACATTTTATTTCCAACGTTTCGTCAATTTTTGGTTGAATTTTTCGAGCGATTTTGTCTCTTAAAAAAAAAAAAATTACATTTATAAATATAACAATTATAGTTTTCATACATTTACAAATATTTCTACTTACAGTAATTTTTTAAATATATTATTACATTAATACATACATATATAATTATTAACTATCACGAAACAATTTTTAACAAGCAAGATACAATAAACTTAAGCGCAGAACTATTTATGAAACAATTTACATTCTTTTAAATTAAATAAAAGAACTAATCTTAGTTATAAATGCTTTTTTTGTAATAAGTAATTCCACCCCAATGCTGATACCTTTTGTATTGACGAGAACGAATGGTAAAAACTTTATCATTATTGCTACCGATTATGTCAATATGAATAACGACGATATATTCTTTGAACCAGCATTTATTCGACAGATTCCATATCATCACTTGGTAGAATACTTCGATTTCGGTGAACCACCACTGGCTGATTCACAAATTCCAATGCACATACAAGGAACAGAAAGACATGTACAATTATTAACGAGTGTTTCAAAACGAGTTATAAAAAAGAATCGTGAAGGAGTTATGGCAGTGACACTAGAACCTTAAAAAATAATATTACCACGTTAAAACATTAAATTGTAGATCGAGAATAATATTTAAAAATAAATTGAATTAAAATGATTTTTTCAGATCGATTTTCCTACAAAAAGGAGTCCGAAAACAAAAAAATTTATCGTAATAAAAGTTGTTGGAAATTATCTGAACTTTCATAATATCAGAATAATATCAAAAATCAGAATTTATTAGTTAAAAGGTAATTTTAGGCTATTTTTAGACAAAACATTCCTAATAACTCTACTAAAAATATAAAAAAAATATTGGTATCAATACAGATTCTGAAAGGTGATAAAAATACCTTTTAAACAAGCCCAGATTAAGAAATCTACTATAATTCTATCCGATTTTATGACGAATTTTTTTAAATTATTCTATGTATAGGTACATATATGGAAAAATATCTATTTTGAAAATTTTGGGAGGCTCCAAACCCGAATTAGAGCTACGGTGTCTTGAGCAAAATTTCTCAGAATTACCTATAGATAACGTTTTTGCTATAAGCTCTATCAAAAAGTTCGTTTCATACAATTTGACCAGCCCTAATATCTATATATATAAAAGTGAAACTCTGTGTGTGTGTGTGTGTGTGTGTGTGTGTGTGTGTGTGTGTGTTAGCTATAGACTCTGAAACTGCAAAACCGATCGGGCTCAAACTTTGGTAAGTTGTTGTACACATACCGGGGAGTGTTTATGGATGAAAAAAAGTGGGTTGGGCCACGCCCATAAAAAATTAGTTATCAGTTTTAGCTACTTGCACTTGACCGATTTTTCTGAAACTTTGCACACATATCGAGCTGTCATGACTAAATAATTTCGTGATAAGAAAAGTGGGCGGGGCTACGCCCCTAAAAAAGTTTTAATTTTGAGATACTTTCACTGGACCGATTTTTCTGAAACTTTGCACACATATTAAGCTGTCGTGACTTTATAATTTTGTGATTAAAAAGTGGGCGGGGCCACGCCCATCAAAAATTAGTTATCAGTTTTAGCTACTTGCACTTGACCGATTTTTCTGAAACTTTGCACACATATCGAGCTGTCATGACTAAATAATTTCGTGGTGGGAAAAGTGGGCGGGGCCACGCCCATAAGAAATAGGTATCATTTTGAGGTACTTGCACTGGACCGATTATTCTGAAACTTTGCACACATATTGAGCTGTTATGACTTTACAATTTCGTGATTAGAAAAGTGGGCAGGGACACGCCCATAAAAGCAATTATAATTTTGATAATTTTTGCACTGGTCCGATTCTTCTGAAACTTTGCACACATATTGAGCTGTTATGACTTTACAATTTCGTGATTAGAAAAGTGGGCAATGCCACGCCCATAAAAAAAATTATAATATTTAGGCTTTTGCACTTGATATTCAATTAAAGTTCGGAATACATTTCGATTCATTAAGGGGCGTAGCAACGCGCGCCGGGTTTGGCTAGTATACATATATAACATACCATAACAGAAACTGCATTATCGCAATTAAATTTCTTGCTTGTAAAACTGTTACTTTTGATGTTATTAATGCATTAAATTTTCAATTCAATTTCGTAAAAATACGAGTTAGATCCTTTCTACTTGTGACGAGTTAGTTGATTGTATCCACTAGATTTTTGATATTCAAAAAGTCATATGTTTCTAAAATTTTTGATGTGAGCAAAAATGTTAATATCAGCGGATAGAGAATTAAATAAACATATCAAAAAAATATTTAAAAATCAGATGCAATTTTCTAAATATAAAATCATTTGATTAGATTTATTTAACGTAGAAACCTTTTAATACATTTTTAGATAAGAATTGTTTTTAAATATATTCTTTGTCATATTTTAGTAGTAGGTGTATTCTCCAGGTTTACAATTACTTCAAACGTACGATCTTCTAATAAGTTATGAAATTATATCTCTCCAGCAGTCCTTAATGGCGAAAATAAGTAACTGCATTCCTCGATTTTTTCCGCCCCAGTTACATTTTCTCTTATAAACTTTAAGTTTATTATGCACGCCACACCATAATACTGCCCTCTCTGCTGTGGAGTGTGACCATTTCAACTTTTTATACCCTTCACCTATGGTGCACAAGGGTATATATAGCTTTGTCATTCCGTTTGTAATTTCTACAATTTTCATTTTCGATCCCATAAAGTATATATTTTCTGAAAGCTTATGACTAGAGAATTCGATTAAGCCCTGACCGTCTACCCGTCTGTCCATGTGTTGGTTGAAATCAACTTTTAGATACATCTACATATATGTTCCTCAGATCTGTGTATGGTATCAATCTTTTGGAAATATCCGGAAATGAATCGTTATAATCGCCCTATAACTTTTTGAGATATTAGCAAAAAACCACGACCACCTCGTTTTTTTTCACAATTACAGCAACAACATACAAATGTATATACTGGTTAGAGTAAACGTGGCATCAAATCTCAGCTAAGCCAAACATTTTTTTTTATTTTATATATTATTTACATTTTTATTTTTTTATTATTTTTTTTAATATTTTTTTTAAATATTTTTTTTTAATATTTTTTTTTACTTTTTTTTATTTATTTTTTTTTTTGAAACACATACGTAAACTCAATTTATAATTTTGCAATGGGATGTTTTTTATATGTATGTTTTTATATGTATGTACGTATTTTATATGAGATGAATGGTGATACAAACTATTGTTATTGCATGACTACACGTTGTGAAGGGTATATACGATTCGGCACGGCCAAATATAGCACTCTTACTTGTTTCCAGCTAAATTGAGCTTAATTTTCAATGTTAACTCGAAATATTTTAGCTTCTTTCAACAATGCATTGAGCTTTTTCTGGATGTTTTCTTTATTAAAATTTCATGTACTTAAAAAAAAAAATTAAAACGGTTTATCACAATAATTTATGTGCGGTAACCACTGTTGGTAAAAGTGGCACAATCGTGCCTTTTTTGGCACTATGCATTAGTTGTTTAATGGCACCATGGCACGCTCAATAAAATTTTGGCACTTTTTCAAAAAATTATAAAAATATAATTTTACTTACTTTTGAAGTAATATATTTTTAATTAAAAAGAAATGAATGCTTTTTATCCATGTTGTAAATACTACTAAAAACTGTTACGATGACACAAAATCACCTTTCTGAAAGTATAAGTTTGAAATAAATGACATCCTACATATTCAGGGGGGATTTAATCAGACGACTGCACAGAAAAGATAATTTTGAACTATCTTTTTTATACCCACCACCAAAAATATAGTGGGGGTATATTTATTTTATCATTACGTTTGTAATACATCGAAATATCCATTTAAGACCCCATAAAGTATATATATTCTGAATCGGAGTTTCATTTTATGACGATCTAGCTATGTCCGTGTGCCTGTCCGTTTGTTTCTCATTCTCAAAAAACATTACATATTAAATACATAACTATGTATTTAATAAATAATATTTATATATAACTAGCTTGTGCCCGCGACTTCGTCTGCGTAGTTATAGGGCTAAAAGGAAAATTTAGTATTAACCTAGATTGTTATTTATATGTTTGTCAAATTTATCTAAACATTCACATTTATTATACCTATTTGAATTTAAAAATTTGAATTTGAAAATAAAACGGAAAAGTCAAAACTTGCAACAAAAATAAAAATTTTACAAAGCAAACAACCCGTTTAGGCTGTGATGATGAGTTTGCCAACGACTTCGCCTTCGTGATAAAAAGTATCCTATGTGTTAATCTAGGTTGTTATCTATCTATGTGTCGAATTTCATTTAGTTCCTTTCAGCCGTTTTTGCGTGATTGAGTAACAAATATCCAAACATACAAACATTCACATTTATTATATTAGTAAGATTTATCTGTATATTTTGTTTAAATATTGAAGTTTGATTTTTTTTGTGTAAATTCAATTCATCTTAATTAAATGTATTAAAATAACACAAAATGAATAAATGGATTTAATTTTGTTAAATAGACATGTGTATATATATATATATACATATTTGCTATGGCACTTTTTAATATGTTTTGGCACTTTCGAGCTAAAATTTTGGCACAAGACTAAAATTCCCATATACCATCACTGGCGGTAACCATGTAAAGTAAAGATTACTGCATGCGCATGATATCCCCTTAGATGACGTATTTTGGCCTACCGCTAGGGTTGCTAATTAAAAATTTTCTCATTGAAATACAACCGAAGACATTTTTAAGTCGACAAATCACATAAATTTAACGCAAAATCATTGCTCTTTGTACTTTATTATTTATCTCTAATTTAATTAAAATTTAACAAGTAAGAGAACTATATTCCGCTGTGCGGAATTTTTGATACCCACCAACAATTTTGTGTACTTATATACGGTAATTGCTATGAAATAATATCTTTATACGAACTCTTGTAACTTCGATTTGCTATAATTTATTTTCTTACATTTTTTTCTTGCAATAAAACCTTAAGTATTTCTACATTAGAAATGATACTACTGACTTTTGTTTACTACTATGTTGTATTTTTACGAAAATTAAAGAGTATAAATTGGTACCCAGCTTTAAGTGGGCATGTCACCTCCTACTTTTGAAATTATATAATTAATGTTTGAATTCAACTTAGAAAATCCATTACAGATTTTTTTTTAATTTTTGTCCACATAAAAATTATATGAATTTAAGATATTGACAGTTTAAATTTACCAGAAAACTACGTATGCGAAATTTTATCATCTAATACATATAATTCTGTCGATTTTATAAGCTTTTAAATTTCACTAACAGTAGATTATGTGAGAAGTGGTAGATTATGTAAGGTGGGCGTGTCAAAGTAGTTTCTATGGATACAATCAACTTAAATATTTCAGTATAGAGTTCTTTATTTTTTCAAAATCGTTGTCCATAGAGAAATTATATGAATTTAAAATAAAGCTTCATATGGGAGGTAGGCGCTAAAACATGCGTGTCACCTTAATTTTCAGTAAATAATGTGAGAAATGCGCATTTAAGTAGGCTTTTCAACGTTGTTTTTACTGATAAAATCAACTTAGAGATTTCAATGAATTTGAGCTAATGCGTTATATAAGAGGTGGCCGTGTCATTTTAATACTTTTGAATTATACTTATATTGACGAGAAATGTATATTTGCAAAATTTCATTATTTAATTTTGTCCGTTTTATGAGCTTTTAAATTTTATTAACAGTATATTCTGTGAGAAGTGGGCATTGAAGTAAGCGTGACAAAGTAGTTTCTGCTAATAAATTCAATTCAATATAGGCCTTTTATTCTTTCAAAATCTTTATATATAGAGACATTATATGAATTTGAAATAAAGTGTTATATGGGAGGTGGGCGTTAAAGTAGCCGTGTAACCTAATTTTCCGTTATTACAGGTCTTTTGATCAAAAAGAAAAGTTTGCAAAATTTCAACATCATACATCTACTTTTGTCAGTTTTTATACGTTTTTAATTTTAAATATACCGAAAATACACTGCACGGTATAAATTTTCGTACATTTTGATGTATAACTACTTTCGTGATGTATAGATTTTAGCAATTTTCAGGGAAGGATATTTTTTCTACGCAGGAAATACACTTAAGAAATTTTATCGCCCTACGTCAATGCGTTTAGACCAGTGAACGAAAATAAACGAAAGGAAACACAGTACAAATCATCTAAGTCAGAAACTTTTCAATTTTTATGAATCGTTTTGTTTGCGAGCAAAACAAAACCACAAACTTTTCAATGCAAAAGAGCATAAACAAAACAATTCGGGTTTTGTTCTTAAGCTCTGTACAGACGGTTGTCAGATTTTACTTAATTGCTACACCTAAACATATGCTAACAATGGAATGACAATGAAGAATTGCTTCCATAAGGTAAATTGTCAGTTCTGACGGTTGTAAGACAATTTCATTGGCAGATGTTGTTCTGACAATAACATTATCTGACGATGTTGTCCGACAAACAATTGTAAGTTTAGACGGTTGTCAGATGACGGTATAAAAAAAATTGGCAGATCTGTTGTCAGAAATTGCTTTGGTCATGTTTTTTTTTACAATCTTAGATTCCGATAGCGTCTGGGGATCTAGAAAAGCTTTCACAAATTTAAAAATGGAATACTCTGTACCGTCCTCTTCATATTTACAATAATTTTTATTATTTTCATTTGTTCTCCACTTATTGACACAAATCTAAACTGAAACAAGAAACACGCAAGAAAATTAACAATTTTTTTTTGCACAACAGCTGTTGCATTGAAAGAGCGTTTTGCAGTGATGCCATATGAAGATACATACTTAAAATTCCCACGTTTTTAAAAAAATCTCCTAAATTTTTCCTAGTATACAATTTATGTAAAAAAATTATGAAAAAGGTTCAAATTCAAAATGGCCGTCATGACAGAATGGCGAACAAATTCGTATAATGAGTGAATTTTAGTTATTAAAAATTTATCTAATTAACCCCCTGCAATATTGGGATCAAATTAAAGGAACTGACAAGTAGAATACAGAATATCATGTATAACCTATAAAAATCAAGATGAACGCCATGACAAAATAACGAACAAATTTGTATACATAAGATGATTTTTATAATTAAAAACTTACCGCCATCAATAGTGGTATCAAATGAAAGGGCTTGACCTGTAAAATACAGTAGGCTTAACAAAAATTCTTTATTTAAGATGGCGTCCAACACAAAAGGGCGAATTACATATTTGTAATTCAATATGGGTATTAAATAAAAGGGCTTGAATAGTAAAATAGATTACGCTATAAATCAATAAATATAATTATATTTTGATAATTAAAATTTTACTCTCTACAATATTGGTATCAAATGAAATAGTTAGCATGTATTATTTCGTATATGCAAGTATGTATGAACGTATATAAGTCCGAGATTATGTAGTTTGTATATGTATGTATAGACGTCTATGATTATAGTGTTTATATATATTTATGCATATACTACAAACATATGTATGTATATTTTTGCTATCAACTTTTCTTTGTAAATTATGATAAAGTTAATATCTGCATAATTCAAGCGAGTGCTGGTGACATATATGTATAGTAGATTAGTCATGGTCGAATATAACGTTCTTAATTGTTTTTATGTATAAATATAATAGAAAGTACAAGAAAATTCCTAAAAACAACATTCTATTCAACAATACTAAAAGCAACATTTTATACATCTGACATCACTAACTTGTATGACAATGACGCCATTGTCATATGCACAAAACTTGTACATCTGCCAATATAAAATTATCTGACAACATGTTTCAATGGTCTGACAATAACGATGAAGGTTGTTCAGACGATTGCAATATATCTGACAATATTGTTGTCAGGTTGCCGTCTATCAATGGTATGACAATGACTTTTCTACCAACATTGTTATGCAAAAATTGCCAGTTCACACGGTTGTAAGGTCTTTGCTACCAATTTTTCACACAATATTGTACGATCTGACAACCGTGTGTACGAAGCTTTAGTCTTTGCTTTTACGGTATGTTTCGTTTGAGTACGAAACAAGAATGAAATGTTTGCAAACGTTTGCAGAACAAAAAGATTATAACAATCATAATAACAATGCACCATTACCAATTCGCAAACTATAGTCAGTGACTTCATATCGTTATTAGGATCATAAAATTAATGTAGGTAGGTAAAATGTTAAAAAATTCCCAACAACAAGCAGCAATAAACATGTAGATTTTTTCATGTAAAGAGCAAATCAATCAGCAAACGTTTTGAAACGTTTGCAGAAAGTATTGTACTGTATTGTTTTGCATGTTACATATTGAAGCTGAGTACTTTTCGATTCTGGTTTTGTTTGCACTCATAGTACAAAACAATACAAAACAAAATGCATGTACCGTTATTCTGGGTTTTGTTTCGTTTTGTTTTCCCTCTCTGAAATGATCGAAACAAAACTATTGGAAACGTTTACTTTTCTTTGTTTTCGTACTCTGGTTTAGACACAATCGCATTTTATTCTATGTTGAAAGGACATTGTTTTTTACGTACTTTTGCATTACAAGCTATAACTCTCTTCCTAATATACCGATCAGCTCATTTCCAATATCAAACAAACCTTGTTTATAAGAAATATTTGGAAAATTTGAACCCCATAACTTTTTCGGTCCGAGCTCTATCTTGCTTTCAACAGAAGGACAGATGGACGACCATAGCTAGATATTTCGATGTGTTACAAACGGAATGACAAAATGATGGTGGTAGGTATAAGAACACAAAAGTACGGAAAGTTGTGTTTCGGTTCGCGTCTCATTTCTCTGGTTCCAATTATCTACTTAAATCGGGGTATTTGAATTTTATATATGTATATATATTTTTTTTAATGAATTTTTTTTACAGTGTATTATTAACATTATATTAACATTGCCTATAATTTTAGAAATGGATCCCAAGTCACTATCAATTCTTATTGGAGATAGTGCCAACATAACATGCCGTCTTTCAAAGCCGAATAGCTCGAATATATGGTTTCTGGAAGAGAAATCTAAACAGTCAATTAAACAACCATCCAATAGGATTAAGGTAAATCTATATATATAAAAGTGAAACTCTGTGTGTGTGTGTTTGTGTTAGCTATAGACTCTGAAACTGTAAAACCGATCGGGCTCAAACTTTGGTAAGTTGGTGTACACATACCAGGGAGTGTTTATGGGTGAAACAAAGTGGGCGGGTCCACGCCCATAAAAAATTAGTTATCAGTTTTAGCTACTTGCACTTGACCGATTTTTCTGAAACTTTGCACACATATCGAGCTGTCATGACTAAATAATTTCGTGATAAGAAAAGTGGGCGTGGCCAAGCCCCTAAAAAAAGTTTTAATTTTGAGGTACTTGCACTGGACCGATTTTTCTGAAACTTTGCGCACATATTAAGCTGTCATGACTTTATAATTTCGTGATTAAAAAGTGGGCGGGGCCACGCCTATAAAAAATTAGTTATCAGTTTTAGCTACTTGCACTGGACCGAATTTTCTGAAACTTTGCAAACATTCTGAGCTGTCATGAACTTACACTTTCGTCATTAGAAAAGTGGGCAGTGCCAAACCCATTAAAAAAAGGTATCATTTTGAGGTACTTTCACTGGACCGACTTTTCTGAAACTTTGTACACTTATTGGGCTGTCATGACTATACAGTTTCGTAATTAGAAAAGTGGGCAGTGCCACGCTCATAAAGAAAAAGTTATAGTTTTTAGCCTTGCACTTGATATTCGATTAAAATTTAGAATGCGATTAAAATTCATGAAGTGGCGTAGCAACGCGCGCCGGGCTTTTCTAGTATAATATATTTCTATGAATGTATGTATGTTCCTTTTTGTAACAAGTAAGAGCACTATATTCGGCTGTGCCGAATCTTTTATACCCACCACCAATTTTGTGTACATTTAAAGCACAATATTTATTATTTTGTTAATCGCTATAGAATAATCTCTTTATAATAAAATATGTATCACTTTCTTTGTACAGGGTTGTTATATTTTAAGGGCCCATGTTGAAGGTGAACTACACCTAGAGCTTAAATTTGTTTCCTGCATTTCATTTGACAGTTCTCAATCTCAAACTTACTCAATTTGATCCGTGGAAAGATACGCAATCGAGCAACGCTTTTAAATATTAAAGATTTTTATAAAAATGGGCGTTCAAATCAAAATGCATTTTGTGCACTTCGTGATTCTTTTGGTCAACATAATCTTTCGAATTCGTCCACAATCGTGAGAATTGTAAAAAATATTTAAATGTCTGCAAAGCAGGTCTGTATGAAATGTGAAAACATCTGTGAATACCATCTTAGTTCGTTGAATGGGAAACATTGCTGTTTTTCACGATAACGTGGCAAAAGAGCAAGCAACCTCGACTCATCATCGTGCCCAACAATTGAGCATCAACAGTGTCATTGAAAATATGGACTATCGGATCGAGGGGTGCCATAATACATAATTGAAGCATACAAATATTATCATTATAAAAATAAATGATAATAATTTCATAATAATTTTATTCAAAATCAACATAGTCCCTTAAAATTAAACCACCCATTATAACTTCGGTATGCTAGTAAAATGTTTTCGTAAACTTAGTCTTTCAATGAAAGTGGCCGTTAAAATACGCGTGTCAATAAAGTTTCTGCTAATAAACATAACTTAGATATTTCAATATAGTCCTTTAGTATTCCAAAATCTTTATTCATAGATAATTTACATGAATTTAAGAGGAAAGTTTATCTACGAAATAGTGCTAATTTATTTTTGTTATCTTATGTTCTCCTGAAGTTATGCTTTATTAAAAATGGGAATTTAGCAAAATTTTGACCTAAGTAAAAAAAAATTATCTCTAAACATTATAAACAATTTATTTTCATGTACTTGTGGCTAACAAATTTTAAAATTATACAAAACTTATTTCGTTTAAAAATCTTTTAAAAGCAAAATGTTATAGAAGTTTAAAAATCAAAATCTTACTAATAAATTTCCCGTTTTAGCAAAATGCTGAGAATGTATTAAGGGCCCTGTGGCCCTTAAAATTTAACCACCCTTTACAAAAGAATAGATAGATAAAAATATAATTTGACTCAAAAATGTATTTTAGATATTTAAACACATATTTTAAGTCTACTGATGCACATTCTTTTTATATTTTTAAATCTATAACCTCATAAAACTATGGGAACAAATATGTATGTTTAGAGTTGGGCACAAATTGTTACTCTAGCTAATTTTTTGTCAACAACCTCGGTCATTTTCGTTTTCACGAACCCTCATTAAAAATCCTTTGTGGAATGAAAAAGGTTGTTAGCATGCCATCCAGTAGTTGCTAGTAGAGTCATCTATCTTATCATCTTTATCTTATATTTAGCTACAGTACAATGAATGGCGCAGTGTATGATGAATAAATGCTAATATATATGACGAATATATTTTTATAAAAATTTAAAGAAAAAAGTGTGCGTGGCACATCTATTTTCCGTTATAACGAAGACTTTGACCAAAAAGCCATGTTTGCAAAATTTCAGAATCGTACATATAGTTTTTCAGTTTTATTACGTTTTAAATTTGAAATATACACTGTGCGGTATAAAATTTCGTACATTTTTATCTATAACTCTTTTCTCAATTCATAGATTTAAGCGATTTTCAGGGAAAAATATTCTTTTGACTCGATAAATATATATTCGAAGTTTCATGACTCTACGTTTATGCGTCTGGACACAATTCAATTTTATTCGATGTGCGAAGGACACAGTTTCTTCGACCTACTCCTGCTTTACGAGCTATAACGCTCTTCCTAATATTCCGATTTAGCCCATTTTCAAACCTTGTCTATAGGAAAGATTCTGGCAAAATTTGAGCCCCCTAGCTTTTTCGGTGCGACCTCTATCGTGCTTTCAACAGACGGACATATAATAATATAAAAATATGTATCACTTTCTTTGTAGAGGGTGGTTAAATTGTGAGGGCCACAGGCTGATTTAAAATAAACATTCTCTGCATTTTTCTAAAACGGGAAATTTATTAGTAAGATTTTGATTTTTAAACTTCTATAACATTTAGCTTTTAAAAGATTTTCAAACGAAATAAGTTTTGTATAATTTTAAAATTTGTTAGCCATTAGTACATGAAAATAAATTGTTTATAATGTTTAGAGATAATTTTTTTTTTACTTAGGTCAAAATTTTCCTAAATTCCCATTTTTAATAGAGCATAACTTCAGGAGAACATAAGCATAAGTTGTTAGCATGCCATCTAGTAGTTGCTAGTAGAGTCATCTATCTTATCATCTTTATCTTATATTTAGCTACAGTACAATAAATGGCGCAGTGTATGATGAATAAATGCTAATATATGACTAATATATTTTTATAAAAATTTAAAGAAAAAAGTGTGCATGGCACATCTATTTACCGTTATAACGAAGACTTTAACCAAAAAGCCATGTTTGCAAAATTTCAGAATCGTACATATAGTTTTGTCAGTTTTATTACGTTTTAAATTTGAAATATACACTGTGCGGTATAAAATTTCGTACATTTTTATCTATAACTCTTTTCCTAATTCATAGATTTAAACGATTTTCAGGGAAAAATATTCTTTTGACTCCATAAATATATATTCGAAGTTTCATGACTCTACGTTTATGCGTCTGGACACAGTTCAATTTTATTCGATGTGCGAAGGACACGGTTTTTTTGACCTACTCTTGCTTTACAAGCTATAACTCTCTTCCTAATATTCCGATTTAGCCCATTTTCAATACCAAACAAACCTTGTCTATAAGAAAGATTCTGACAAAATTTGAGACCCTAGCTTTTTCGGTGCGACCTCTATCGTGCTTTCAACAGACGGACAGACGGACGGACATAGCTAGATCATCAAATCAAACCCCGATTCAGAATATATATACTTTATGGGGTCTAAAATGTATATTTCGATGTGTTACAAACGGAATGACAAAATGAATATACCCCCACCATTTTTTTGGTGGCGGGTATAAAAAGAGATTTTTTTAATTCCTGGATTTCTCGGGGTATCGAAATATATTTTTGTAATCAAATTATACAAATTATCTATATATATAAAAGTGAAACTCTGTGTGTGTGTTTGTGTGTGTGTTAGCTATAGACTCCGAAACTGTAAAACCGATCGGCTTCACACTTTGGCAAGTTGTTGTACACATTCCAGGGAGTGTTTATGGGTGGATAAAAGTGGGCGGGGCCACGCCCATAAAAATTAGTTGCCAGTTTTAGCTACTGGCACTTTTCCGATTTTTCTGAAACTTTGCACACATATTGAGCTGTCATGACTTTATAATTTCGTGATTAGAAAAGTGTGCGGGGCCACGCCCATAAAAAAGTTTTAATATTGAGGTACTTGCACTAGACCGATTTTTCTGAAACTTTGTACACATATTGAGCTCTCATCACTTTATAATTTCGTGATTAGAAAAGTGGGCAGGGCCACGCCCATAAATAAAAGTTATAATTTTGAGGTACTTGCACTGGACCGATTTTTCTGAAACTTTGCACACATATTAAGCTGTCGTGACTTTACAATTTCGTGATTAGAAAAGTGGGCAGTGCCACGCCCATAACAAAAAGTTTTAATTTTGAAGTACTTGCACTGGACCGATTTTTCTGAAACTTTGCGCACATATTAAGCTGTCATGACTTTATAATTTCGTGATTAAAAAGTGGGCGGGGCCACGCCTATAAAAAATTAGTTATCAGTTTTAGCTACTTGCACTGGACCGAATTTTCTGAAACTTTGCAAACATTCTGAGCTGTCATGAACTTACACTTTCGTCATTAGAAAAGTGGGCAGTGCCAAACCCATTAAAAAAAGGTATCATTTTGAGGTACTTTCACTGGACCGACTTTTCTGAAACTTTGTACACTTATTGGGCTGTCATGACTATACAGTTTCGTAATTAGAAAAGTGGGCAGTGCCACGCTCATAAAGAAAAAGTTATAGTTTTTAGCCTTGCACTTGATATTCGATTAAAATTTAGAATGCGATTAAAATTCATGAAGTGGCGTAGCAACGCGCGCCGGGCTTTTCTAGTATAATATATTTCTATGAATGTATGTATGTTCCTTTTTGTAACAAGTAAGAGCACTATATTCGGCTGTGCCGAATCTTTTATACCCACCACCAATTTTGTGTACATTTAAAGCACAATATTTATTATTTTGTTAATCGCTATAGAATAATCTCTTTATAATAAAATATGTATCACTTTCTTTGTACAGGGTTGTTATATTTTAAGGGCCCATGTTGAAGGTGAACTACACCTAGAGCTTAAATTTGTTTCCTGCATTTCGTTTGACAGTTCTCAATCTCAAACTTACTCAATTTGATCCGTGGAAAGATACGCAATCGAGCAACGCTTTTAAATATTAAAGATTTTTATAAAAATGGGCGTTCAAATCAAAATGCATTTTGTGCACTTCGTGATTCTTTTGGTCAACATAATCGTTCGAATTCGTCCACAATCGTGAGAATTGTAAAAAATATTTAAATGTCTGCAAAGCAGGTCTGTATGAAATGTGAAAACATCTGTAAATACCATCTTAGCTCGTTGAATGGGAAACATTGCTGTTTTTCACGATAACGTGGCAAAAGAGCAAGCAACCTCGACTCATCATCGTGCCCAACAATTGAGCATCAACAGTGTCATTGAAAATATGGACTATCGGATCGAGGGGTGCCGCGTAGGTTGGGGGGCCATTTGGCCGATATTTTGTTCCATACATAATTGAAGCATACAAATATTATCATTATAAAAATAAATGATAATAATTTCATAATAATTTTATTCAAAATCAACATAGTCCCTTAAAATTTAACCACCCATTATAACTTCGGTATGCTAGTAAAATGTTTTCGTAAATTTAGTCTTTCAATGAAAGTGGCCGTTAAAATACGCGTGTCAATAAAGTTTCTGCTAATAAACATAACTTAGATATTTCAATATAGTCCTTTAGTATTCCAAAATCTTTATTCATAGATAATTTACATGAATTTAAGAGGAAAGTTTATCTACGAAATAGTGCTAATTTATTTTTGTTATCTTATGTTCTCCTGAAGTTATGCTTTATTAAAAATGGGAATTTAGCAAAATTTTGACCTAAGTAAAAAAAAATTATCTCTAAACATTATAAACAATTTATTTTCATGTACTAGTGGCTAACAAATTTTAAAATTATACAAAACTTATTTCGTTTAAAAATCTTTTAAAAGCAAAATGTTATAGAAGTTTAAAAATCAAAATCTTACTAATTAATTTCCCGTTTTAGCAAAATGCTGAGAATGTATTAAGGGCCCTGTGGCCCTTAAAATTTAACCACCCTTTACAAAAGGATAGATAGATAAAAATATAATTTGACTCAAAAATGTATTTTAGATATTTAAACACATATTTTAAGTCTACTGATGCACATTCTTTTTATATTTTTAAATCTATAACCTCATAAAACTATGGGAACAAATATGTATGTTTAGAGTTGGGCACAAATTGTTACTCTAGCTAATTTTTTGTCAACAACCTCGGTCATTTTCGTTTTCACGAACCCTCATTAAAAATCCTTTGTGGAATGAAAAAGGTTGTTAGCATGCCATCCAGTAGTTGCTAGTAGAGTCATCTATCTTATCATCTTTATCTTATATTTAGCTACAGTACAATGAATGGCGCAGTGTATGATGAATAAATGCTAATATATATGACGAATATATTTTTATAAAAATTTAAAGAAAAAAGTGTGCGTGGCACATCTATTTTCCGTTATAACGAAGACTTTGACCAAAAAGCCATGTTTGCAAAATTTCAGAATCGTACATATAGTTTTGTCAGTTTTATTACGTTTTAAATTTGAAATATACACTGTGCGGTATAAAATTTCGTACATTTTTATCTATAACTCTTTTCGTAATTCATAGATTTAAACGATTTTCAGGGAAAAATATTCTTTTGACTCGATAAATATATATTCGAAGTTTCATGACTCTACGTTTATGCGTCTGGACACAGTTCAATTTTATTCTATGTGCGAAGGACACGGTTTTTTTGACCTACTCTTGCTTTACAAGCTATAACTCTCTTCCTAATATTCCGATTTAGCCCATTTTCAATACCAAACAAATCTTGTCTATAAGAAAGATTCTGACAAAATTTGAGCCCCCTAGCTTTTTCGGTGCGACCTCTATCGTGCTTTCAACAGACGGACAGACGGACGGACATAGCTAGATCGTCATCAAATCAAACCCCGATTCAGAATATATATACTTTATGGGGTCTAAAATGTATATTTCGATGTGTTACAAACGGAATGACAAAATGAATATACCCCCACCATTTTTTTGGTGGCGGGTATAAAAAGAGATTTTTTTAATTCCTGGATTTCTCGGGGTATCGAAATATATTTTTGTAATCAAATCATACAAATTATCTATATATATAAAAGTGAAACTCTGTGTGTGTGTTTGTGTGTGTGTTAGCTATAGACTCCGAAACTGTAAAACCGATCGGCTTCACACTTTGGCAAGTTGTTGTACACATTCCAGGGAGTGTTTATGGGTGGATAAAAGTGGGCGGGGCCACGCCCATAAAAATTAGTTGTCAGTTTTAGCTACTGGCACTTTTCCGATTTTTCTGAAACTTTGCACACATATTGAGCTGTCATGACTTTATAATTTCGTGATTAGAAAAGTGTGCGGGGCCACGCCCATAAAAAAGTTTTAATATTGAGGTACTTGCACTAGACCGATTTTTCTGAAACTTTGTACACATATTGAGCTCTCATCACTTTATAATTTCGTGATTAGAAAAGTGGGCAGGGCCACGCCCATAAATAAAAGTTATAATTTTGAGGTACTTGCACTGGACCGATTTTTCTGAAACTTTGCACACATATTAAGCTGTCGTGACTTTACAATTTCGTGATTAGAAAAGTGGGCAGTGCCACGCCCATAACAAAAAGTTTTAATTTTTAACTTTTGCACTTGATCGAATTTTCTGAAATTTTAAAGACATATTGAGCTGTCATGACTATACAGTTTCGTGATTTTTGCAATTGATATTTAATATAAATTCAGAATGCATTTTTATTCAATAAGGGGCGTAGCAACGCGCGCCGGTCTTTTCTAGTTTATATATATAAAAGTGAAACTCCGTCTGTCTGTGTGTGTGTTAGATATAGACTCCGAAACTGTAAATTCAGCAAGTTGTTGTACATATTCCAAGGAGTGTTTATGGGTGGGAATAAGTGGGCGAAGCCACGCCCATAAAAAATTAGTTATCACTTTTAGCTACCTGCACTTGACCGATTTTTCTGAAACTTTGCACACATATTGAGCTGTCATGACTATATAATTTCGTGATTAGAAAAGTGGGAAGGGCCACGCCCATAAGAAATAAGTTATCTTTTTTAGCTACTTGCACTAGATCGATTTTTCTAAAACTTTGCACAAACATATTGAGCTATCGCGAGTATATAGTTTCATGATTAGAAAAGTGGGCAGGGCCACGCCCATAAAAAATGTTATAATTTTGAGGTACTTGCTCTGTACCGATTTTTGTGAAACTTTGCACGCATATTGAGTTGTCATGACTATGCAATTTCTTGATGAGAAAAGTGGGCAGTGTAACGCCCAGCTACTTGAACTTCACCGATTATTCTGAAACTTTGCACACATATTGATCTGTCATGACTATACAGTTTTGTGATTAGAAAAGTAGGCAGTGCCACGCCCATTAAAAAAGTTATAATTTTTAGCTTTTTGCACTTGATATTCAATTCATATTCAGAATGCATTTTTATTCATTAAGGGGCGTGCCGGGCTTTTCTAGTAATAATATAAAAAGTGATTTAAAAACAAAATTATAAAGATCAAAATGAAGTTTTTTATGTTTTGTGGATTTCAAGCGATTTATTTCCGATAATTTTCGAAAGATTGATAAAGCACCATGCATTACCAAAAGTATTTTTGGTTTAATATTATATTTTTATATTTGATATTATATTACAGATCACAAAAATATATAACTTTTATGGTTCTAACCATTACTTATGAATTCGGGGACCTCTATTAGAAACCCTTCCATTAAAGATTTTATAGTTGTTTCAGTCATTTCTTTGGACCATCCCTTTTTATACCCTTCACCTGTGGTGTACAAGGGTATATATAGCTTTGTCATTCCGTTTGTAATTTTTACAATTTTCATTTCCGACCCCATAAAGTATATATTTTCTGAAAGTTTATAAATAGGGAAGTCGATATAGCTCTGACCGTCTGCCCGTCTGTCCGTGTGTTGGTTGAAATCAACTTTTAGAAGCAACTATATGTTCCTCAGATCTGTGTATGGTATTAATCTTTTGGAAATATCCAGGAATGAATCGCTATTGAAATTCAGCACAATCCCCCCGAACTTTCTGAGATATGAGCAAAAAACCACGACCACCTCGTTTTTTTCCACAATTACAACAACAACAACAACAACATACATATGTATATACTGGTTAGAGTAAACGTGGCATGTAATCCCAGCTGAGCCAAAAAAAAAAAAATTTTTATTTTATATAATATTTATATTTTTATTATTTTTTTTAATTTTAAAAAAAAATTTTTTTTTAATATTTAAAAAAAAATTTTTTTTAATTTTTTTAAAAAAATTTTTTTATAATTTTTTTATTGTTTTTTTTTTGTTTTAAATACATATTTTTTTTTTTAATTTTTTTTTGGTAACATGTACATACGTAAACTCAATTTATAATTCTGCAATGGGATGTTTTGTATATGTATGTACGTATTTCATATGAGATGAATGGTGATACAAACAATTGTTATTGCATGACTACACGTTGTGAAGGGTATTTAAGATTCGGCACGGCCGAATGAAACACTTTTACTTGTTGAAATCTTTCATTTTGTAAGACACCTTTTTTGTGCTGTTTAATTTTTTTTTTACAAAAGCCCAATAACTCTCCACTAGTATAAGCTCCGGTCATTTTGAAGAATTTGCTCTTGTAGCAAAAACTTTAATACTGTTTCGGTACAACTCCAAAGTTTTTTTTACCATAGTAAGATAATGCCAAATCGGGTAAAAAATATGTGTATACATTACACTCTCTTACGAAAGGAAGATATATATTTTGGTATTAACAGAGCATACTGTAAGAAATTACTTGCTTTTTTTTTCCTCAACTACATAAAGCTTGCATATCAAGTGTTTTTTATGAAATTTTGTCTGCTTTTGCGTCCTTAATTTACCTTCAACATTTCCTCAAGCATTAGCAACATAAAAATTGTTACCTGGAAGCTGCAAAAATCTGCAAGTACAAACGTTTTGTCTTCTATTATACAACATGAGTATTTTGGTATAAAATTTTATTTAATTTCCGTGCCCTATAAATATACAACCAACATCAAAAGACAATAATTTGCCGTAGAAAACAATCAATGATGGTCGACTTCAACTGTAGACATATATGTATATAATTATTGCATGATACTTTAATTAAACGTAATATTGATAACTGGCAACCATTATATGTTTTGACCACAATCATACAATTCAATCATAGTATATTGCTCTTAGATTATGATTATCAGAACCTTGGTTTTTATTTGCGTGTAGTACTTCGAGTCTTTAATACCATGTGAGATAAGGCCATGATGGCTTTATTGCTCAATTGAATGGGAGATAAAGCCATAATGGCCTTATTGCCCAATCATTGAGAGGTAAGGCCATATTTAAAACTTTGCGAAATGAGAGATGAAGCCATATTTTTTTCGCAAATGAGAGATAAAGCCATATTTTTTCAGAATATTGTTATAATTATTTTTATAAAATTATTAATTTTTATTCTTGTGACGCACGCAGGAAAACTTTATTCCCCAGCAAAAAGTACTGCTTCCGCCCAAGCAGGTTTGTAAGGGAGAGTTTATTAGTCTCTCCCTTCCCAACCTGCCTACGAAAGGCATGTTTTTTGTTCGCAACGTCCCACTTGCCAGCTCTCTTTTGGACTCTTTTGTAAAGGCATCAAGTAGGCGCTCAAATCATGTCTTTTTTACGCTCTTTTTTCAAAGCACCAACGATGCTTACAATTTATACCTTTAATTATGCGCTTTAATCATGTCTCTTTTAAGCGCTTTATTCAAAACATTAAAAATTCATTGGAATAATAACAATAAAAGAGCGCTGTAAGAGACATTATAATCATTAAAGAAAAATGTATTAATTTTTAATTAGATATTTGTTTGAATTTTTATTTAAAAAATAAAAATATTAAATAATTATTTCCAAAGCACAAATAATTTAGTTTAAAAAACACTCTTAAAAAGTAAAAAACTAAAAACTATATTTACGAGTAATTATGAGATCAATTAAATAATAAAAAATCTTAAATTAATTAGTATTGAGTATTAAAATTAATTAAAAAAAGAAACTTATTGTATCAAAAAGATTAAACATTCAATTCAAAAAAAATTTAAAAAAATTATAAGATCAATTCAATATTAGAAAATTAGTTTTGTTCAATTAATAAAATAAGTATTACGTTAACATTTTTTATATAAAATATTAAATGCTTTATTCACTCATAAACGAGTTGTCTTTTTTCTGATTTTTGTTCTCAGATTTATTTTTATAATATCTGTTTTTGGCGCATCTAATAGATTTGCGTAATTGATCCAAGAAAATAGTTTTTGTACAGTTATCTGTGCCAGTCGATCCTATAAAAATTAAATTTTAATTAATAAATTTTTTTTATGAAACGAAGAAAAAACTCTTACTATAAATAATGTTTAGCAGTTTTGGGTAATCTAATAGTCGTTGCATCTGCTGTCTTCCATCAACATTGTACTCCAAGAGAAGGGATATATCAAATATATTTAATATATTTTTCTTTATTCCTCCACACTCCAAAATTTTTTTTACTGCTGAAATCTAAAAATAATTTGTAATAAATAAATGCAAATTTATAAATTAATGAATTTATGAGTATTCTTACCATTTCATCTTTCGAATCATCATCTATTTCCATTTCCAAATTTTCCAGGTCTGATTTGGAACGAAGTTTATTTCTGATAATAGTTCGACTATTACTTTATTCTGATTACAAACAGTATCTGTAATATAAATAAAAAAAAATATATATGCATATATATACAAATTTTGATTCCTTAATATATTTATTTCAAATACCTTTTAACACCTAAATTTCCCCCTTTACCATGACTAATTCTTTTTTGACAAGTGTGAAATCTAAAAATAATAATTCCTTTTTTATTTGGTGTTCTACTTATTTATTATTATTATTTATTATTACCTGAAATTATTTCCGCGAAATTTTTATTAACTTCATCAATTTTTTTCCAATATGGTATTAACAGCTGACGGAGTATCATGGCTTAATATTGTCGTTTGTTTCTTTGCAGCCATTTTACTTAAATAAATAAAAAATAAATTTTTAATATTGTTTTGTACTATAACTGAAATTGTATTTTTTATTACTTAAAAAGCATGTACAAAAGGAATTAATAATCGGTATCTGATATTTGATTTAGTTTAAAAGATTTTTCCCTAAAATTGTCAATATCAACTATGCATATTCCAAGTTCCTTCGAGGGTATCGGTTCTATGAAAAAATCTATTGGACTTTTAAAAATTTTTACTTGAACAGAATCATTACACAGTACAACAGCTAATCTGGGGGTGAGAAATTCCAAGTCAGGGTGATGGTACTAGGTCAGTATAGTAAAACCCTCAAAGGGTTTGGCGTTCGTATGTGTCAGTTTTTTGTTATGACATTTTAAATTTGTTCCTTATCTTGATGTTTTTTCGCTTAGTTGTAACATTTTGGCAAAAACGTACTTTAACATAACTCGAGAACCACTTGTCCGATTTTGATGAAACAAATTTAGAAAAATTAAGAATTACACTTTCTTTAATCCGTTTATATAACGTTTTTCTTTATAATCAACAGTTTTGCCGGTAAAAATAAATTTGTGGAGAAAAAAAATATTTTTTTGCCTAAAAATTTAAATATATTTTTTTTTTAAATTCATAAAAAATCCAAAATGGAAAAAAGTGCCAAAACTAATTACATTCGCGAAATGTCACATAACTTATAAGCAAAAAAAGGCATAGATCATGAAAATCGATGCACGCGTTTCTCATTTATTCACAATTAGGTAAATGTATGAATTTAAACAAGTAAGAGCACTATATTCGGCTGTGCCGAATCTTTTATACCCACCACCAATTTTGTGTACATTTAAAGCACAATATTTATTATATTGTTAATCGCTATGGAATAATCTCTTTATAATAAATTATGTATCGCTTTCTTTGTAGAGGGTGGTTAAATTTTAAGGGCACATGTTCAAAATGAACTACACCTAGTCTTTAAATTTGTTTTCTGTATTTCATTTGACATTTCTCAATCACAAACTTACTGAATTTGATCCGTGGAAAGATACGAAAATGAGCAACGCTGTAAAGTTATTCAGGTTTTTTATAAAAATTGGCGTTCAAACAAAAATGCATTTTGTGCACTTCGTAATTCTTTTGATCAACATAATCGTTAAAATTCGTTCACAATCGGGAGAATTGTAAAAAATATTTAAATTTCTGCAAAACAGGTCTGTATAAAATGTTAGAAAATCTGTGAATGCCTCATTAGTTCGTTGAATGGGAACCATTGCTGGCGATAGTGTGGCAAAAGAGAGTCATTATCATGCCCAACAATTGAGCATCAACATTTTCATTGAAAATCTGGACCATCCGATAGAGCAGTGGCGCCAAGGATGGGTGGGCCATTTGGCCGATATTTTGTTAAATACATAATTGAACCATACAAGTATTATCACTATAAAAAGAAATGATAATAGTTTCTTAAATAATTTGTGTTTTATTTAAAATCAACATCGGCCCTTAAAATTTAACCACCCTTAATAACTTCGATATGATAGTAAAATGTTTTCGAAAATTTGATCTTTTAGTGAAAGTGGGCGTTAAAGTAGGCATGTCAGTAAAGTTTCTTCTAATAAATACAACTTATATATTTCAATATAGTCCTTTATTTTCCCAAAAACTTTTTCAATAGAGAAATTACATGAATTTAAGATAAACCGTTATATGGGACGTAGGCGTTAAAGTGGGCGTATCACCTAAACTTTTTGGCACAACAATCACATTGATTAGAAGGATATATGTAGCAAATTTCATCATCATACCTCTAATTTTGTCGGTTTTATTTAATTTCAGTTAAAACGTTATATGGGAGGTGGGCGTAAAAGTGGGCGTGGCACCTTAATTTTCTGACATAGTAATGACATTGCCTAGAAGGATATACCTAGCAAATTTGATCATCATACCTCTAATTTTGGCGGTTTTATGAGCTTCTAAATTTAATTAACGGTAGATAACGTGAAAAGTGGGCGTTATAGTAGGCGTGTCAAAGTTACTTTTGCTAATGAGTACAACTTAGATTTTTCAATATAGTCCTTTATTATTTCAAAATCTTTATTAATAGAGAAATTATATGAATTTTAGGTAAAACGTTATATGGGAGGTGGGCGTAAAAGTGGGCGTGGCACTTTTATTTTCCGTAACAGAAAAGCCTCTCACCAAAAAGCAAAGTGTGCAAAATTTCAGAATCGTACATCTGATTTTGTCCGTTTTATTAGGTTTTCAATTTAAAATATACTGAAAAATACACTGCGCGGTATACATTTTCGTACATTTTTATCTATAACTCCTTTCCTAATGCATAGATGTAAGCAATTTTTAGGTAGAGATATTGCTTTGACTCGAGAAATATATATTCTTAGTTTCATGACTGTACGTTGATGCGTTTGGACACAATTCCATTTTATTCGATGTTTGAAGGACACGGTTTTTTCGACCTACTCTTGCATTACGAGCTATAACTCACTTCCTAATATTTCGATTTAGCCCATTTTCAATACCAAACAAACCTTGTCTATAAGAAAGATTCTGGCAAAATTTGAGCCCCTAGCTTTTTCGGTGCGACCTCTGTCGTGCTTTCAACAGACGGACTGACAAATCTAGATCGTCATCAAATCAAACCCTGATTCAGAATATATATGCTTTATGGGGTCTAAAATGGATATTTCGATGTGTTACAAACGGAATGACAAAATGAATATACCCCCACCATTTTTTTGGTGGCGGGTAAAAAAATGTCTAAAAAAAATTTCACTTGAGAATTCTTTAAGCACTATAAGACCTGTGTATAAAAGAAATTGGCGAAATTCAATGGCTTTCCATCTTAACATTTCCAGAAAAGATCGAGGTTTTCTAGCAAATTCTCTTGGAATAAATGGTGAAAGAGATGTTAATAAAGATGACATCAGTTCCTTTGAGTGTGCAGAAAGACGTTCTATTGATTTTCCTTGAAGTAGATATACAAGCATTTTTTTCATAACGCCAAGATCGACTAAATGCATAACATCTAGTGGAAACTGTGATACCATTTGCGTGTCAACACTTTCTAATTACATTTGTGTGTTACCAAATTTTTGATGGTGAAAATTATTGTCTGTCTATTTCTAAAACCAGCATCTGTGCGAAGATTTCGCGTTTTTTGACTAAGTGTCGTAACTTTGGATATACTCACTCCCTTTTGGTTACACTTACTACAACCGTTTAAGGAATTATTGTCTACTTTAAAACCTTCGTTTTTCAATTTCTTCAGCTCATGTACAAAATCATGTAGAAATGAATCTATATCTAAAGGTTTCTTTTTTCCAACAAAACTGCCAATTAAAAATACATTAACCATTGGTAAGTTTACTAAGCGTCCTGAAATTGGCCAAAGGCCTACTTCGCTACATTTATAGAGAGGAAGTCCTTCTATCCCGATATCCAATATAACTTCACTAAGATTATCTCTTTTAATAATTTAGTCGAGTTTTATTAAATTTTTTCAATTCCTAAATGAAAATGGGACCCTGGCGAAACGGTTCTTTTAACAACTGAATTTTGTCTACCTATTAGAGTAGTAGGTAGGTAGGTAAGGCTGTTGCAAAGTTACCCTCACACCTTCACTCGGAGACCATTACGTTCCATTGTGACGCCTTAATAGAGAGAAAATAGAAATATTTATGATAGAAGAGAAGGAGAAGCAGACCATTCCAGAGTCTCCGTCGGGAAACGAACCCGTAACCCCCAAACAACTGACTTGTCCTGTACTGACTAGTCCACAGGGGGTGCGGAGTTACCTTCACCCGGAGACCCGGAGACCATTGTGACGCCATTCCAGAGTCTCCGGCGGGATACGAACCCGCAACCCCCAAACAACTGACTGGTCCTGTACTGACTAGTACATAGGGGGTGCAAAGTTACCCTCACACCTTCACCCGGAAACCATTACGGTCTATTGTGACGCCTTAATAGAGAGAGGAGTAGAATAAGAATAGAAATATTTAGAATAGAAGAGAAAGAGAAGCAGACAATTCCAGAGTCTCCGGCGGGAATCGGACCCGCAATCCCCAAAAAACTGACTTGTCCTTTACTGACTAGTCCACAGGGGCACTTAGAGTAGTAACACTTAGTGGAATATCGAAATGTTTAGAATTTAAAATTTTTAATAAAGCAGTTGTGCTTGCTACAGAGGGCCGATACTTCAGAAACCAGTTCCTTAGATCATCTCTTAGTAGAACATGCGGTTCTTCGTCTGGTAGTTCACTATTGGATTCATTGGATAGGAAAATGTTAGGATTTTCATTGTAGAAGATTCTATCAGTTTTAATGTATTCTTATATTTTTCAGTTTTAATTAATCTATTTCTTTGCCTTTTACCGACCATTATATAAACATAAATATTTCTTTCGTAAGTAAGTACACAGTATTACTGTTATGTAAAAAAAACACAATTAAAAACAAAACTAAAAAAATAATATGAATAAAAAAACAACGTGTCTCTGTTTAAGAAAATTTGCCAAACACTCTCAGTGTAAATAGGCCAACAACAAATACTAAATCAAACAAAAAACGTATCGATGTTGCAATAAAAAACAGTATTATATAATTAATGTATTAATTAACTTACCTTATTTTAGATATATGTATATAAAACAATAAAAACTAGGCACTAAACAATTTATGTATATTGTACACGTGTTTATTTGAATTTAACTTTTTTACGAACTCCGGTATGTGCTTGCTTTTAAAATATACAATTACAACTAAAACTCTTGCTATAATTATTGCGTCATATAATTCTAAGATCGTTTAAGATCGTTTTTTTTACTTTTTAAACCATCGTATAACCGAAGAAAAAATTACATAAAATCTCTGGTTTCCGTTTACTGCATCCTCGTAAGCGAATAATTAAAATTTATTGTAAATTGATTTATCTCTGGCTTACAAAACCAAGTGCGCTAAAAACATGCCCGATCAAGCCGATAGGCGATCGAAACCCGAGCTTGGTACAGCGTGGTTCTTCGAAACCAGGTACCTCTAAGGCTCCTAAGGTCCGGATGGGACTAGTTCCTGTCAAAACACCAGCTTCAGGTGCCGGTGAGGTGGCTAAGACTCATTCTGCCACTAAACCTGGATCCCTTGTGCCAAACATTGTGCAGAAGGATCATGCGAAGAATGATTCGATGATCCCTGTAGCACCACCCTCGACCTCCACGGCTCCCAAAAAAGATTCCCCAAGGCACAGAAAACAATCCAAAAGGGCCTTCACTACTAAGCGTTCCGCTTATAAAATAATAAGTCGGTTTGGTGAAAAACCTACTGACGAGCTCACGGAGCAAGAGAAAAACTCTCTCCGGTAGGCGAAAACCCTCATTGAAGGGTTAAAAAGTGATCCTCTTAATGCAGGTGTAGGCAGTCCTAAACGGATGGCATCCTCTGCAGCGCCTAAACGGCAACGGTCAGAGGAGGACACTCTTCCAGGAACAAAACGTTCCAAACACATGCCTCCACGGCCACAACCAAGATCCTACAAGGAGGTGGCTAAGGACCACCTTATTTGGGCGATCATTGACCGAAACTCCAGCGATGGCACCATTTCCTCCAACAACTGGAAATTGGTTGTCATGGCTCTCAATGGGGTGTTCTTGAAAGTAAAGTTGTTCGGGACAACCCGGGACCACCACCCCAGTGCGAAGATGCTGGCTGGTACCAAGACCACATCAAACTTGTAGCCTGTACAGACGAGCGTTCAGCGCAGATGTACAAAGCCGCCATAGAGTCCCTCGGGGAAGTATGGGCTGGCGCGAAGCTCGATGCAATACCTCTCGCCGATGTTCCACAAAGGCAGAGATGTATTGCCAAGATTCCCGCAATACCATCCGACCCAAAGGAGATTCTGGAGATTGTGCAGGTCAGTAATCATCAGCTACCTACAAAGGACTAGAAAATAGCCAAGGTTACTGAAGCTGTAGAAGGCTCCAGGAAGGCCACTGTATAAACAGTGACTCCTTGTTTCCACTTCGAAAGACTCAGGGAAAGATATACTATGGTTTTGGTACTATCTTTCTCCGGGTCTATAAGGGTGACGACAAGGAGAAGCCTCAAGCTCCGGAGAGTAAGGACTCTTCTAAGGATCTCTTCATGAGCTGTGACGATGAATCTGCTCTTTCATCGGACATTGATGACACCCAATCGGTCTCAGGACTAGTGGGGGAATTCTTTGGTAAGATGGAGGTGGCAGAAGATGAAGACGCCCTTCTAGAATCTGACGACGGTTCAGAGGACGCCGATGTCACAGTCGTCCACAGCGCCCAGCTACATTGAAGGTTACTCAAATTAACCTTCACCACTTAAAAGCGGCGTCAGCTGCCCTACTCCTCCAACTGTCTTCAGGCACGGAGGATCTTATATGTTTCCAAGAACCATTGTTGTACAAAGACAGGGTTTGCGGGCTAAACAAGGATGGCTACTACATTCTGTATGCAGCCGGACCAGGTAGGACCAGATCTTGCATTATGGCCAAAAACAATCTTATAGCTTTTGTTCTATTCGACTTCAGTGATAAGGACACCTGTTCTATAGCCATCGAGAACAAAAGGCGAATAGTCTGGGGACCCACCTAACTCCATCACTAGGAAGGCGATGTCTTGCGCGAAGGAAAGGAACATCCCTCTCATAATCTGCGCGGATGCCAACGCGCACCATACCGTCTGGGGTAGCTCGGATACCAACCAAAGGGGTGAGTCACTCCTCGAATATATAATTGAAAATAAATTAACAGTAGTTAATAAGGGTAATGAACCCACCTTTGTTGTTACTAACAGAAGGGAGGTTTTGGATGTTACTCTTATTAGCGATAGGTATGTGAATTTGATAGGAAATTGGAGGGTGTCGAAGGACTGCTCTTTTTCCGATCACCTATATATTCATTTCGACTTGTTTTTCGAAGTGGATTCTGAGAGTCATTTCTTGAATAGGAGAAGGACAAATTGGTCTGTTTATGCTGAGGTGCTGAATAGAAAGCTCTCTTCATGTCCAGACTCCATTGACGATAAGTCCACTCTGGACTCCGTAACTGAGTTCTTGAGTAATGTAAATGGCAACCGATAACTCCTGTAGGAGAACTACTAGGAAAGGTAAGGCCAAGCCCACTTGGTGGAATGCCGAAATTGCGGAAAAGCGCAAAGAATGCAGGAAACTATTCAATGAGGCTAAAAGGAGTGGATATTGGGCCACATATAAATCCTCCCTAAATTGCTTTAAAAACCTTATCAGAAGAGCCAAGAGGCAATCCTGGAGAAAATTCTGCAGTGAGGTGAAAAATTCTTCGGAGACAACTCGGCTACGAAAGATTCTATCATCGAATCCAAGAATACCATCATACATATAGAGGGCGGATGGTTCGTGGACCACCAGCAGCAAGGAAACGCTGGAGGCTCTCATGGAGACACATTTTCCAGGCTGTCTAGAGCAGGACTCTCCTCCTGCTGTTAACCACACGGATGCATATGACATATCGAATCTACCGATCACTGAGCATCGCATAAGATGGGCAGTTGGAAGTTTCCATCCCTTCAAGTCTCCAGGTCCTGATGGCGTAATTCCAGCGGATCTACAGGAGAACATCGATATTTTAATGCCATGGCTTCTGGTGATATTCAAAGCATGCTTGCATTTATCCAATGTCCCATCGAGATTGACATCCTATAAGATTATTTTCATACCCAAGGGAAGTAAGGCCTCGCGTACAAGGGCCGGAGACTTCAGGCCAATAAGTCTCTCCTCCTTCTTGCTTAAGACTCTGGAGAGGATTATTGATATTTATATTAGATTGCCTCTAGGACCAGAGGCTCTTTCGGGGGTACAGCATGCCTATACGAAGGGCAAATCTACGGAAACGGCGCTACACGCGCTGGTTGGCCATATTGGAAAATCTCTAAACTACAGGGACTACACCTTCTTCGCCTTCCTTAATATTGAGGACGCCTTTGAAATTGTCCCTTAGGCTACCGGAATATTGTAGCGCGATACAGGCCGAATTAATGGCTATTAAGACAGCCGCGGAACAGATTCAGTATAATGAAATATCTGGCAGGGATATTTATATATTTACTGACAGCAAGGCGGCTATTAGGTCCCTTGAGTGTATGTACAGCACATCGAAAATTGCCCAGGAATGCCGGGTGTCTCTTGAGGAGATAGCGAGACATTCGACGGTTACCCTTGTGTGGGTTCCAGGACATGGGGATATTGATGGTAATAATAGAGCTGATGCACTTGCAAAAGCCGGTACCACCTTAGATTCGGTTGAATCCAGTTATGCTTTGGGTATTCCCTTATCGAAGGGTAAGCAGCTAATCTCGCATCAATTCTATTTGGATGCCAAGGAAAGATGGGTGAGAGAACCCACTTGTTTGGAAACCAGAAAGATCTGGCCTGACATGGGTGTGCATAGGACGCAATATGCAGTGAATATGCCCCGAATCCACCTTAGGAACCTCATAGCGGTCATTACCGGACACTGGCCTATAGGTACACATGCGAAAAGGCTGAATATCCCTTACAACGACTTCTGCAGAAGTTGCGATAACGAGGAAGAGGAGGAGACGCCTGAACATCTTCTCTGCAATTGTCCTGCATTCGGGGACCTGAGACGCAAGATTCTGGGTCAACGAATACTTGTAAGTAAAACTTGTCTTTCCGCAGTTGAACTGGGAAAGATCCATACCTTCGTAAACAGGACAGGATGGCTGAGGAACGACGGCCAGAGGACATAGACAAACGGGCGATGGTGCCTACGGTATCACAACGGGACCCTCGGAGGACCCAAGTAAGCTATGCCTTCGGGCGGCTGCCGGATCTAACCTAACCTACAAAACCACATCCGGAAAAGCACTTCAAATCTGCGCATTAAGAAAACATGAAAATATCTTACTGCTCCCTAAAACTTAATTATTTTCTGCTGGGTCAGCGAAGCCACCTGCCGCGTCCAACTGGAGGAGAAAACTCGTAAGCGCGGCCGCAGGCCGCCACGCGGAAAAACTTTAGTATGCGAAGCCAGATTCCAATAATAATAACATTCTGTAAAAAAATGTCTTTTTGGAGACACTAAAGTTAAGTATTGTAATCTGGCCTCGCATACTAAAGTTTTTCCGCGTGGCGGCCTGCGGCCGTGCTTACGGGTTTTCTCCTCCAGTTTAACGTCGCAGGTGGCTTCGCTGAATAAAGTTTTCTTGCGTGCGTCACAAGAATAAAAATTAATTAATTATAAAAATAAGAAAAGTATTAATCAATGTAAAATGCAAAAGTTCTTCAAAACTGAAATGAGAGATAAAGCCATTTTCTAATATTGCTAATGTGAGATAAGGCCATGATGGCTTTACCTCCCATTCAAATTAAAAAAAAAGGTTTTATCTCTCTATTGAATGAGAGATAAAGCCATCATGGCCTTATGTTTGTCCTGACAAAAAAAATTCTTGTATAGTCCCTGGTATATATTTAATTAAAAAGAACATATTATCACGTTACTTAACGAGTATTAATAAATTTAAAGACATCGAATTAAACAATTCTCACGTTAGCACCGATTTGGGCTTGTTCAAACTGCTGCGTGCAGAAATAAAATTTTTCTTTTATGTTTGCATGTTTCAAGTGTCATCAATTACAAATTTATTGCAGACAGTTATTTTCTCATTTAACTTTCCAACGAAAATTCATTTTGTTAAAAATTTTCTTGTTTTTTAGTTCTTTGTTTTCTTTTGTGTCTTATGTTAAAATATTAAAACGCATACATCCCAATAAATCATTTTAGAAACGAAATGTATTTGAACGAGAGAATAAGTAAGCTTTTTATAAAAACCAATTCTGCCTACATATGTAAATGAAACAATCAATATGTCAACAACTCTTTTCTATCCCGAACAAGATATTTTTCTGTTTTAAACATACATATGTGTATGTATGTATGTACATATTAAACATGTCCTTTTTTTTGATTGTGTTGTCCTTGGTGCTTCCATTTTATCCGGCTAAAATTCCTAAATTCAATGATTCATTCATTTACTCCAAATATATATTTCCTGAGCAAAAACAATATTTCTCCCCAAAAATTGCTCAAGTATATGCATTATGAAGGGAGTTATAGATCAAAATGTACGAAAATGTATACTGCGCAGTGTATTTTTCAGTATATTCAAAATTTAAAACCTAATAAAACTGACAAAATTAGATATACAATTCTGAAATTTTGCACACTTTGCTTTTTGATCAAAGGCTTTGTTTTAATGGAAAATTTAGGTGACACGCCCACTTTGCGCCCACCTCCTCTATGAATAAAGATTTTGGAATAATAATGGACTATGTTGAAGTATCTAAGTTGTATTCACTAGAAGAAACAACTTTGACACGCCTACTATTATGCCCAGGTTTCACGTTATCTACTGTTAATGAAATTTAAAAGATCATAAAACCGATAAAATTAGATTTATGATGATGAGATTTGCTACATATATCATTCTAATCAAATTAATTGATAAGACAGAAAATTTAGGTGACACGCCCGCTTTAACGCCTACCTCCCATATAACGGTTTATCTTAAATTCACTTAATTTTTCTATTGACAAATTTTGTGGAAAAATAAAGGACTATATTGAAATATCTAAGTAGTATTCATTAGCAGAAACTTTATTGACACGCCTTCTTTAACGCCCACTTTCATTGAAAGACTAAATTTACGAAAACATTTTACTAGCACAACAAAGTTATAAAGGGTGGTTAAATTTTCATTTCTTTTTATTATTATAATATTGGTATGGTTCAATTATATATGGAACAAAATATCGGCCAATGGCCCCGTGACCTCGGCGGCACACCTCGATCCAGTAGTTCAAATTTTCAATGAGAATGTTGATGCTCAATTGTTGTACACGATGATGAATCGAGGTTGACTTCTCTTTTGCCACACTATCGCGAAAAACAACAATGTTTCCCATTTGACAAACTAAGAAGTCATTCACAGATATTCTCACATTTTATTCACACCTGTTTTGCTGAAATTTAAATATTTTTTACAATTCTCCCGATTGTGGACGCATTTAAACGAAAATGTTGACTAAAAGAATCACGAAGTGCACAAAATGCATTTTGATTTGAACGCCCATTTTCATACAAAGCCTGAATAATTTTACGCGATGCTCGATTGCGTATCTTTCCACGGTTCAAATTGAGTTAGTCTGAGATTGGGAAATGTCAAATGAAATGCAAGAAAAAACTTGACGTTTAGGTGTGGTTCAACATGGGCCCTTAAAATTTAACCACCCTGTACAAATCCATAGCGATTAACAAAATAATAAATATTGTGCTATAAATGTACACAAAATTTGTGGTGGGTATAAAAGATTCGGCACAGCCGAATATAGTGCTCTTACTTGTTAATTTTTAACTTTTACAATTTATATTTGTATTCTTAGTTCATGATTGATTTAAATCGTAACAGTTGTAACAAAACAAAGAAATAAATTTTTAAGACAAGCTGACTAAAGAACATGTTGCCGTTGACATTACAGTACGCTTGTAAAATCCTATTTGTGTATGTAAGTATGTATGTATATGCTATAGTACATATTATAATAAATGTGCAAATCAACGCATGTATAAAAAAATAGTTCTAAAATAAATACGATTATATATTACGCACTGGTAGTTATTTTGTTGTAAGTACGTGTACGTTTTTACATTATAGATTTTAAGACAATTAAATAAAACAATTCTCTTGAACTGTCTGACGTTCACTTGATGCAAATATAGTATTTGTATAAAGTTAGTAGTGACGGCCCAAACTGATATCTCTTTAATGTTTTGCTCTTTCTGCAACAATGTCATTTGTCAAGCATTGCAAATCATGTGCGACAACCATTGTTGCCATAAATGCAGATTTATCGGCATTTTGCAGTTTTACTCCCCTTAAATCGCAAAAGCAATAATAATAATAATAATAATTATAATTATAATAATAATAATAATATTTTAGTTAGAAACTTATTTATGACTTTGTTCATATGTTGTTATGTTAAAACCTTAAATATTAACCATTTGTTACTTAAAAAAATAAGATGGAAAAACCTTTAAATGTATAGGTGATTTTTCAATATTTAATTAAATATGGCTATGTAAAATAAAGAAAACATCTATGCAAGGCAGAATTAAAGCCTCTCTAATAAACAAATTAAAAAAATTAACTATTAAATATAAATCTTTCTCAAAGGTAAAAGTACATAAAAAAAACACATGTAAAAGTAAAAGCCAATTTTTAGATTATTTGAATACGAAACTGAACATCGTGTTTTTAAACTGGCTCTGTAGGAAGGAGGAATTAATCTTCCTTTCTATTAGTTGATTAATGTATATTTGTTATAAAGTAAACCCAGTCCAAACGATAAACGTTTTAGTTGGGAAATACTTCTTATTAATTTATTTTTAGTAAAGGGACTTAGCAGACTGAAAGTCTTAATTTGTCCTCTTTACTTTTAGTTTTTATTATTATCCGCTATTTAAAGAAAGACAACTTTATTTGTCTATGGATCATAAGCGAATGAATTTTATTTTAATTATCAACTTAAACATAACATAAAACAATTTCTTTAATAAAATCCCGTTACTATGTGAGATCAATAATTGAGTTACTTTTGAGTGCAATTTATAGTTACATTGTTTTGTAATATAGGAGACAACAATAATAAAGAGATTAAAAACAAATGAGAAACAATGTAATAAAACATATCAATGCAATAACAAATAATATAAGAAATGAGTTATTTAATAATAATTAGCATATAAAGAAACAAAATGTAAAGTTCTATAAAATAAATAAAATAAAATTACAGTCCATCGTATTAAAATAAATGCACTCATAAACAAATAAATTAAACAAACGAAATTTAAATTAGTAAATACAAGAGTTATGAAATAGTATTTTACTAGTTAATAATAATAAAAATATATATAATATTAGTATGTAATATTGTTTCGCTACACACTCCCCCTCTGGCTCAGAAAAATCGTCCCGATGATGAGGCAGTTAATTTCCAAATCTGGCTGGTTGTGTCTTCTTGCGATTGGATCTTCTATTTGCGGAATGAGTTGTTTCACTTTGTATTGTATTTTTGTAGTCTGTTGTTGCATGAAGTCTTAGTGCATTATTTTGTTGAAAATTGTTCAGATTTTTTGTTGTATCTGTATTGTTTGTTGTATCACTTGAAATATTGTTGTTTACTGTATTATTTAAAGTATTGTTGATTCTCGGACGTCCCTTTCGCTTCAAAGGATAAACAGGCTTTTTAAAATCACCATCATATAAACTTAAATCCGATGTATGGTATGTAGATAAAGGTACATCAGGATTATCTAGTTCAGCGACTGTGTAACATGAGGTTCCCTTTTTATTTATAACAATATATGGACCATCTCTTCGTGGTACAAATTTTGACGTTATATCGTTTAATTTTTTACTTAGGATATGTGTTTTTATTAGAACTTTATCTCCAACTTCTATATTTTCTTTTGGCTTACGTTTCAGATCTGCATAAACTTTATTTTTGTCCTGCATTTTCTCTTCAGATTCCTTTGCTAATTTTAAAGTGTCTGCAAGGCGAAGTAAATGAGGCGTTATTTGTGGCACAAAATTTTCAGCATTTACAATTGCTCTCAAGTCATTTTGAATTTCAGTAGGAGTTCTAAGCTCACGACCAAAAGTTAGATAGGCAGCAGAATAGCCTGTTGTAGCACATTTTGCTGTATTCATCGAAAATCTGATTGAGGGTAGTTTTAAGTCCCATGTACTGTGACTTTTGCCAACACAAATTGAAAGTTGTAATTTTAGGTCTCTGTTTTTCCGTTCCACTGGATTAGCTTCTGGGTGATAGACAGG
Source organism: Phyto melanocephala (assembly GCA_941918925.1). Taxonomy (NCBI): domain Eukaryota; kingdom Metazoa; phylum Arthropoda; class Insecta; order Diptera; family Rhinophoridae; genus Phyto; species Phyto melanocephala. Next base: position 41,227,785 of record OW799234.1, on the reverse strand, counting down.
TGTAAACGACTGTTGAATTCCAAGACAATATGTTAACTGTTGCATTACTGCTGAAATAAATTGCGTTCCATTGTCGGAATGTAATCTTCGGGGAATACCATATCTCAAAAAGATTTCATTTAATAATATATTGGCACAGTTTTCGGCTGAAGCTATTTTTAATGGAAATAGTTCTATCCAACGGCTACACAAATCTTCAACAATCAATATCCATTGATTACCCTGTGGTGTTATTGGTAGTGGACCAAACAAATCAACTGCTATAATTTCAAATCTGCGATTACTACATACAGTTTGAAGAAGACCAGCAGGTTTCATGTTTGTTGGTTTATAACGTTTGCATTCTATACAAGATTTTACATAATTTGTAATTTCAGCTCTCATTTTTGGCCAATAAAAATGTGGAGTTATTCGATTTATGGTTCTATCGATACCATAATGACCTGCTGTGGGACTATCATGGTAATTAAAAAGAATCATGCTACGCATTGAATCGGGAACAACCAGTTGTCCGTTTTCTGAATCTTCTGAAGAACAAAATCTATACAAAACACCATCTAACATAATATAACCTCTACTGGTATGTCTCAAAATATTTTCGTCGTTAGATTCAAACGAATTTATGATAGATTTTATTTCAGGGTCTTCCATTTGTGCTTTTCTAAAATCATTTGCACCTTTTCGAGGAAAATCAATATAGATTGTCATGCACTCACATTTTATATCATTATGGGTTTTAAATGGACATGGAGGCCTTGATAGGGTGTCTGCGACAATGTTTTGACGACCAGGTATATACTCGAATTTTATATTGTATGTTTGTAGTTGTAAGGCCCACCTTGCGAGGCGTCCTGTGGGGCTTCTTAAGCTAAACAACCATTTTAAGGGTTGATGATCGGTTAAAACTAAAACTTCTGAACCTTCTATATAACCCCTGAACTTTTGCACGGCCCAGACGACTGCTAAAGCTTCTCGTTCAGTTGTAGAATAATTTCTCTCAGCTGCAAGTAAAAGGCGACTAGCATATTCAATTGGATGTTCAGATTGTTTCTCCCCCTGGAGTAAAACAGCTCCAATCGCGTAATTGCTTGCATCTGTTTTAAGCACAAAAGGCATATTTTCATTTACTTGTTGTAAAATTGGTGGTGACGTTAAAAGTTTTTTCAATGAATTGAAGGCATTTTGTTCTTTTTCAGACCAACGCCAAACTGCATGTTTTTTAGTCAAATCTGACAATGGTTTCGAAATATTTGCAAACGAAGGTATAAAACGTCTATACCACGAACAAGTTTGTAAAAACGATAAAACTTCTTTAGGGTTTTTTGGATTTTGTCTCATTAAAATTGCATCTGTCTTATCCGGATCTACTTTTAGGCCATCAATTGTAAGAATATGTCCCAAATATTTGACTTCCGGTTTGCAGAAAAAACATTTTTCTCTGTTAAGACGAATATTGAACATTTTTAGTCTTTTAAACGTTTGCTTAAGATCGGTTAAGTGAGTTTCTAAATCTTTTGAGCATATAATAATATCATCAAGGTAGGCTAAAATGACGATATTTGGTAAGCCATAACGAAATTTGTCGATTAACCTTTGAAAAGTGGCTGGGGCATTTTTTAACCCGAAAGGCATTCGATTAAATACAAAAATTCCGAATGGTGTTGTAAAAGCAGTTTTAATTTTGTCTTTTTCCGCTATTTTTATTTGCCAATAGCCGGAACGTAAATCTAAAGTTGACATAAATGGAGTTGTTTTTGCGGACTGTAGAAGATCATCAATCCTAGGTAGTGGATATGTATCAGTGGTAGTGATCGCATTTAATCGTCGATAATCAACACATAATCTCACTGAACCATCCTTTTTAGGTACTAAAACGACTGGAAATGCCCATGGCGATTCCATTTCTTCAATTATTTTCTTTTCGAGCATCATATTTATCTCTTGTTTTAAAAGACTTTTCATTTTTGGCGATATCCTATACGGAGGATTTGAAATTGGATCGTGAGAACCTGTTTTAATATAGTGTTCTACATATGGAATAGGTTCCTCTATATCCTTAAATATTTCTTCTTCTGATTGCAATAAATTTTCTAGATCTTTCCGTTCATCTTCTGATAAGTGAGGAGCTTCGTGTGATCGTAACCTTACTTCTAGTGAATTTAATTCAATCGGTTTAAAAATTTCCTCGCAATAATCATTGCTTTTCACCTTTTTAAGGGGAGGAAACAAATTTGTCCTTTTTGGAGACTCTAAGTTTTCTGGAATAGAACTTCCAAAAATTCGTTTTATACCACCAGGAGAGTATTCATTGTTACTATTTTCGAACCAGGACAAAAAATCTTTTACTTCATTGGGTATTACATTTTCCGATATAGATATATTGTTCACTATTTGTAATTGGCTTGTCTTAAAATCAAAATTTTTAGATGGGTGATCTTTAAAATGCCAAGTACGTTGGGCCAAATCAAGAACAATGCCATTTTCTTCTAAGAAATCAATACCAATTAAGGTTCTATTACATGTAGCTTTTGGGAGACAAATAAATCTAATTTTCTTCAAACGATTACCAATAATTATGTCGACATTTGTGGAGTGGACAATTTCATGTTTTTGGCTTCCATCAGCTAAAATAATTTCGGCATATACTTTTTGAAACTCAACGCCTTTTTGGATTAACTTTTGGTAGAGAAGAAACCCTGCAACACTGGTTCGAGCAGCCGTGTCAAAATATGCTTCACCATTTAAACCAGCAATATTTATTTCAACAATTGGAACATTTCGTCCAACTAAAGTAGTATGGAGCGAATTAAAATCTAGCTTTTCCGATTTTTCATTTAAACTAGTTTTATTACAAGATGGGCAATTCGAGCGGTAGAATCCTGCTGCTCCACATCCGTAACAGTTAAGTTTTATTTCCTGTTCTTTCACATGCTTATGTTTTTCAGCCTCAATTTTTTTAAAACAATTTTCAGCCAAATGATTTTTTTTTCTGCAATATGTGCATTTTAACCCTGAGCCTTGTGAAATTTCGAGAGGCTTTCTTTTCTCTATTCTTACCTCTTTGTTTTCTAAAACAATTTGTTCCACTTCTCTGGCCTTACTTAGTATTTCCTGAAAATTCGAAATGTTATCTCGGTGTACTTTCTCTCTAATTTGAATGTTTAACTGACCGAATAACATATTAAGCATTGAATTTTCTGAAGGTTTTTCTGTCAATTGAGCAAACAATCTTCTTTTTTGACAAACAAAACTGTCGGTTGACTCAAATATTTTTTGTTTTTCTTGAAATATTTCATTGTAAATACGCCAATCTGGTTTTGGCGGAGCAAAAGCTTTTCTCAAAAGTTCAATTGCATCGTTGAACGATTTGGCCTCATGTTTAACACCTTGCCACCAAGTAGATGCATAGCCTTCTAAAATTAGGGGTAAACTAGTTAATGCAAGAAAGTCTGAGATATTCTCCGCTTCTTTGTAAACGAGTATTGTCGCCAAAAAATCTTCTATATTTGTTGAATTATGACTACCATTAAAACGTGCTGAGCAATTACTAAATGTAGCCTTTACTTCAGCTCTTGGCGCTAAACCACCTAAGAGTTCCCTAAACTGAACATCTGTAAGAACCATATTAACTGGGGTCTGAGAATGATTTGCTAGAGGTGATGTAGATTCATTGCTTTGAACTTGTTGAACTACACCATTTTGCACCTGACGTGTAGCACTACTCTGTGCAGTACGCGTGTTGTTTAAACTATCACCGATAGTGGATGTATTGCGAGGACTTCGTCTCATGTTTTCAAATTAGCTACGTAAAATATGTTTGGGAAACGCTGATTTTACAAGCAGAATCAAGAAATTTTGTTTTTACAGTTTTAAACCTCCTTGTATGAACAACAACAACAACAATAATTACTGTTTACTAATGTGATTATCAACAACAACAATTTTGAATTTTTAATACACAACAAAATTTATGCACACTAACAAGCAACTGATGAAAAAATTTTCTTCAAATTTAATGTGACCAATTTAGGCAAAATTTCCAAAAATACAGATGAAATTTTCGTTGGGCGCCAGTTGTAGGAAGGAGGAATTAATCTTCCTTTCTATTAGTTGATTAATGTATATTTGTTATAAAGTAAACCCAGTCCAAACGATAAACGTTTTAGTTGGGAAATACTTCTTATTAATTTATTTTTAGTAAAGGGACTTATCAGACTGAAAGTCTTAATTTGTCCTCTTTACTTTTAGTTTTTATTATTATCCGCTATTTAAAGAAAGACAACTTTATTTGTCTATGGATCATAAGCGAATGAATTTTATTTTAATTATCAACTTAAACATAACATAAAACAATTTCTTTAATAAAATCCCGTTACTATGTGAGATCAATAATTGAGTTACTTTTGAGTGCAATTTATAGTTACATTGTTTTGTAATATAGGAGACAACAATAATAAAGAGATTAAAAACAAATGAGAAACAATGTAATAAAACATATCAATGCAATAACAAATAATATAAGAAATGAGTTATTTAATAATAATTAGCATATAAAGAAACAAAATGTAAAGTTCTATAAAATAAATAAAATAAAATTACAGTCCATCGTATTAAAATAAATGCACTCATAAACAAATAAATTAAACAAACGAAATTTAAATTAGTAAATACAAGAGTTATGAAATAGTATTTTACTAGTTAATAATAATAAAAATATATATAATATTAGTATGTAATATTGTTTCGCTACAGCTCTAATTTTTGAGATAAACTATTTTATGAAAAAATAAGGTGGTAGTTCCACATAGTATATATTAACATAACTTAAAAAAAATGCTTTAAAAAATTTGATTAAGTAAGTGGTCTCCAAACTTTACTCTTAATAGTTTAATGCTACCGCGTGCCGTATGGCATTAAATAATCGCACTGCATTATGTACGTTCATCTTCATTGATATTGACCGACACAGCACAACATTCTCCTCAGTATGCACTCTTCGTATAAGGGTTGGTGAATTAATGTTTAGTAAAATGAAACTAGTAAGAAATTTGGTCACAATAGCTTAAATGGCTCATTATGATGACGATAAAATTAACATCATTTACGAAAGACATTAAGTTTTTATTATCTAGTCTATTCTTGGTTATATAGCAAATTTTACTGGGTATTTTTGTCATTGTCCCATGTCATGAAAATAAACTTAAATTTTGCTCTTTTGTTTTTATTAAAACTTATGTTAATTATAAATCTTAAAGAAAGCACAAATAAAAAATTAAATAAAACATTTTTGCAGTTTTTTAAGATTTTTGAAAATAGGTGGAGATTTTGAAAATCTAGTATAAAAAATAAAATCTATAATTTTTGCGATTTTCACCTGCCGACAACGTTTCATAGTGGCGCTACTTTAAATCAACCGTTATAAATACTAAAAGTTTAACAGAAACTGATACGCAGCGTTGCTATCTTAGTTCTTTTCATACTATTTTAAATTTCGTACTTATGTTAAAAAATAGCTGAAAATCTTAACTATTGACTAACAAGACTCAATTTTATTCTGATATAATTCCAATAAAATTAAATAAATAAATATAATGATTTCACATCATTGAGTTTCTCCATTTTTTACCCTTTTTTTATTATTGGTAAGACTGAAAAAATCTGCATCCAGGCTAGCCACTTCTAAAATTCCGTTGATGAAAATTTAAATTTATATGTAAAATAATAAAAAGAACGAACCATGAGTTTTTACGTAAGCACAATTTAATTTATACAATAATAAACAAGTAAGAGCACTATAATCGGCTGTGCCGAATCTTTTATACCCACCACCAGTTTTCCGTACTCTTGCAGCTAGGGTTTTTTCCCCCGAAAATTTTTGTTTCCCGGAAAAGCGAGATTTATTTTTTAATATCCCGGGATCCCGCAGCAAAACAAATAAAAAGTAAATTTGTTTTAAATTAAAAAAAAAAACTTTTTATCAAAAAGCATAAAATAGTTAATAATGTAAAAGAAAAACTTCAAAACTATATAAATTAATAAAGAAACTTGAATTTAAAATACAAATTGAGTAAAAATATTTTTATTGAAAAAAATATTATTCTCTAGATACGAGATCAAATATGAGCACAAAAAGGAAAAATTAAAATATGAGATCAAAAATAAAATCATTAGAATTCAATTTCAATATAAACAATATAAACATCTCCTTTCGAATCGAAGCCACCTTTTTTATTTCCCGGGATCCCGAAAAATAATCCTGGGAAATCGGGAAGATTAAATAACTCAAATTCCCGGGAAATAACCTAATTTATAGCACAAAATATATTTGTTTGTTATTAACAGTAATCGCTATGCAATAATCTCTTTATACTAAAATATGTATCACTTTCTTTGTATAAGCTCGATATGCTAGTAAGTTTTCGTAAATTTAGTCTTTCAATGAAAGTGGGCGTTAAAGTAGGCATGTTGAAGTTGTTTCTACTAATGAATGCAACTTATTCACTACAGTCCTTTATTATTCCAAAATCTTTATTCATAGAGAAATTATATGAATTTGAGATAAACCGTTATATGGGAGGTAGGCGTTAAAGTGGGTGTGTCACCTAAATTTTCCGGCATAACAACGACATTGACTAGAAGGATATCTGTTGCAAATTTCAGCATCATACCTCCAATTTTGTCGGTTTTATGATTTCATTAACAGTAGATAAAGTGAAAAGTGGTCGTAATAGTAGGCGTGTCGAAGTTTTTGTAGCCTTTCAATGAAAGTAGCCGTTAAAGTAGGCGTGTTGAAGTTGTTTCTACTAATGAATGCAACTTAGATGTTTCCTTTATTATTCCAAAATCTTTATTCATAAAGAAATTATATGAATTTGAGATAAACCGTTATATGGAAGGTAGGCGTTAAAGTGGGCGTGTCACCAAAATTTTCCGGCATAATGACATTGACGAGAAGGATATCTGTAGCAAATTTCATTATCGTAGCTCTAATTTTGTCGGTTTTATGAGCTTTTAAATTTCATTAACAGAGGATAACGGGAAAAGTGGGCGTAATAGTAGGCGTGTCGAAATTATTTTTAATAATGAATGCAACGTAGATATTTCAATATAGTTCTTTATTATTCTAAAATCTTTATTCGTAGAGAAATTATATGAATTTAAGTTTATACGTTATATGGGAGATGGGCGTAAAAGTGGGCGTGTCACATTTATTTTCCGTCTGAACAAAGCATTTGACCAAGAAGCCATGTGTACGAAATTTCAGAGTCGTACATCTAATTTTGTTCCTTTTATGACATTTTTGTTTTTAAATATACCGAAAAATACACTGTGCGGTATAAATTTTCGTACATTTTGATTGATAACTCCTTTCCTAATGCATAGATTTAAGTAATTTTCGGGGAAAAATATTGCTTTTACTCAGGAAATATATATTCGAAGTTTCATGAGTCTACGTTTGCGTTTGGACACAATTCCATTTTATTCGATGCTCGAAGGACACGGTTTTTTCGACCTACTCTTGCTTTTCGAGCTATAACTCTCTTCCTAATATTCCGATTTAGCCCATTTTCAATACAAACCTTGTCTATAAGAAAGATTCTGGCAAAAGTTGAGCACCCTAGCTTTTTCGGTACGATCTCTATCGTGCTTTCAACAGACGGACAGACGGGCGGATGGACATAGCTAGATCGTCATAAAATCAAACCACGATTCAGAATATATACTTTATGGGGTCTAAAATGGATATTTCGATGTGTTACAAACGGAATGACAAAATGAATATACCCCCACCATTTTTTTTTTTGGCGGGTATAAAAAAAGATTTTATTTAAATTTGCATTATTTTGTTATATAATATCCTCAGGATAATGTAATTTTTAAATTATTACAACTATTATTATGAAAATGGTAAATGGGGTTTAATCATATATAATGAGGGTAACAAGGGTACAACACTTGTTTAAACGTTTATAAGGAGTCGTCAAAATTTGAGGTATCATTGTAATTAAATAAAATAGAGTCTTTTTGAGATAATTAAAATATTTTTTTCCAGTTTAAATCAAGTAGGTTCCGGTAAAAAAAAAAAAGTCGATCAAGTCATAAAATTAAAGATTAAAGTTTTAATTGGGTGTTACACAAATTTGTTTTTGTTTGGTACCAGATAACTTAAGTCTACACAGAAAAGGATATTGCTTAATTTTTTAAACCCATCACACAGTGGAAAAGGATATATATAGGTTAGTCGTTCCGTGTGAAATTTCTACAATTTTCATTTCCGACCCCATAAAGTTTATGTATGTATATTTTCTGAAAGCTTATGAATAGGGGAGTCGATTAAGTTCTGTCAGTCTGTCCGTCTGACATTCTGTCCGTGTGTATGTTGAGATCCACTTTTTAATTCCTCCCGAATCGTCTGGACCCGGGTGAGATATTAAAATACCTGAAATATTCGGGAGTAGATCGGTATTGAAAATCAGAAACACCGGTACATAAACAACAAAACCACGGCCCCCTCGTTTTTTTTTAACACAACAACAACATACAACAAGAAAAAGTGCTATATTTGGCCGTGCCGAATCTTATATACCCTTCACAACGTGTAGTCATGCAATAACAATTGTTTGTATCACCATTCATCTCATTAATTTGAAATACGTACAAACATACATATAAAACATACATATATAAAAACATCCCAAAGTAAAATTATAAATTGAGTTTACGTATGTATGTTTCAAAAAAAAAATAAAAAAATAAAAAAATTAAAAAAAAATAATAATAAAAATATAAATAATATATAAAATAAAAAAATATATAAAATAAAAAAATAAAATAAAAAAATGTTTTTTTGGCTCAGCTGGGATTCGATGCCACGTTTACTCTAACCCGTGTATAAGTATGTGAGAAAACGAGGTGGTCGTGGTTTTTTGCTCATATCTCAGAAAGTTATAGGGTGATTGTGCTGAATTTCAATAGCGATTCATTCCCGGATATTTCCAAGAGATTGATACCATATACAGATCTGAGGAACATATAGTTGCTTCTAAAAGTTGATTTCAACCAACACACGGGCATAAGCTTTCAGAAAATATACACTTTATGGGGTCGAAAATGAAAATTGTCGAAATTACAAATGGTATGACAAAGCTATATATACCCCTATGCATTATATATTCTAAAAATTTATAAACGAAAATAAATTGTTTTCAGCTTCTAGACAACCGAGAGAGTCAATATTGGTATCATCTGAAAGGACTTGACTAGAACAATAAAAGTATCATAAAAAGCTTCAAATTTATGTTGGCCACCACTACAAAATGGCGGACAATAAATTGCTATCTGGGTCAAATCTGGTATTTTAAAATATAACTTCTGGAACACCATCAATATTGTTATCAAATGAAAGAGCTTGACTAGTTGAATACAGTTAACTACGTAAAAATTCAAAATCGAGGATGGAGTCGGAAATAATAACGAAAAAAGGGAAATAACATGAAATATAGGTTAAGCTACGATGTGAAATTATACCTATGTACATGATGGTGAAGGGTATTATCAGATTCGGCACGGCCGATTATAACTCTCTTACTTGTTTTTTATTTAATTCGTTTGCAATACAAATTTTATTTTTAAAATTTGCCGTTTTTAATTCCTCTCACAAATTAAATATATTTCATTCTAAGCAAAATAGAATCAAAAACGAATACTTCTTTTCAAAAATTACGTCTTTTTATTTGTTGTTGTTTGTGGTATGAAAAAAATCTTAACATTAAATAATATACAGTTGCAGCCATAGTAATTTAAACAACACACAATGCGTTCTTAACAGATTGGATTTTACTTATATGTACTTATGTATATAAGTAGCTGTATCGTATATAAATATTATATTTTATATATACATATGTACATATATAATATTTTTATGCTCACAAATTTAATTATAATTGATTTAAAGATGCGGGCAAGAAAAACCACTTTCAAGGTCTAATAAAACAATTAGGCATTTATATAAAAAGGTAAAGTCTTAAAAGGATATGCGTATTATCAAAATACATATGTATATAAACATACCTGAAAATGTAAACAGAAAATTCATTACATTCCTAATTTTTTTACTTAGTAAAGTGTAATGTAAAAATCTGTAATGCCAGATGTAATGTAAGTTGTAATGCCAGATGTAATGTAAGTGACGTTAAGTTTGTAAAAAACACAATTTGAATTTTCAGAAATTGTTAAGTTTACATGTAACGGGTAGCACAACACACAATTGGCCAGAAGGTCATGGTTTCCCTATTAAGTGCAAAGCGCCATTGTAATGTAGAGCGCAATGCGACCAGGTTACACAAAAAAAATCTGAAAACAGTGGAAAATGTCATTACCATTGTGACAGAGACACAACTGCAGACACAGGAAGTTTATAGGGATAGGGCTGCGGGAGCCTTTGATGAGCTAGCAAAAGTGGTGTGGGTGGGTTCGGTCCTTTCCTATAACCCTCAATTTTATTACATACTTTTTATTATAGACTCCCTATTTATTTCAATTACGTTAAGATGTTAGGGCCAGAATGACTAGATATTTAAAATATGTTTATGCCCCTATCTAGTCATAACTATGTTAGGAAATTAAAATGATGTTAGCAAATTTAATCCTTTAAATAACCGCTCTCAGGTGTCACTGAGAGGAAGAGCCTCATAACCCACTCCTACCTATGTTTCAATGGCTAAAATTTAATTGAAACCCCATTTTTAAAAGTATCTATTGATCTTACATAGCCACGTTACTTCCGCTATAGGAAAACACCCTTAACATATTTCTTAGCAGTTCATACTGATCGTAAAACTCTTCATTGGGAAACTAAAATGTACCGAATAAAAATAAATTTATTATTATAAATTGAAAGCTTTATATAACAAAAATCCAGTTAATTATATTTTTTCATTTCAGTTATATATAAAATGTTGTTTAGATGATAGAATTATAATTATTCATTGGTTATAATTCCGTTAATTAAGTTCACAAAACGATATTAGTTATATGAGGAAAATGAATGTTAATGAATCTAGGGAAGGCTGCTTTCTGGGGCTAGTTCTTTTGTTCCATTATTGACTTAGGTTAGGTAAATTATTTTACAAAATTTTTAATTTTAGGCATTTTGGGGATGTTGGCTATGTAGCGAATTTTTTAATAAAACCAAAAAATGTTCTACATGTTGTTGAAATGATGTCTATAGTTGGTTTGCCGAGTAGATTTGTCTAAGAATTATTTATCGTAAGACCTTGAGTGATACCGTGCTTGACAACGCATATTAATTGTTCAGGTGGAATATTGAATGCACAATATAAAATTTCAAAATGTCGAATAGATAGGTTTTGTTCACGTCCACGTGCGCTATGTTGGATAGCGTTTCCCTTCTCCAACACATGCGTTTCGGTTTACGAAACTCTAAAGTAAGGTGCACGTGTTAGTTGAACCGTTAGAAATTGTTTCCCACAGATCGCCAAGAATTTTCTATAGAAAATGTCACTTTTATTCACTATTTCATTTGGTTATCTAACAAAAATTATTATTACCTGGTGTAATATATGTTTGCAAAATTGTATGAATGCAAAAGTAAGGCGTTTGTTGTAGTATTACCTTGATGTCAATATTAAAATATTTGATAAATTTCACTTTCACTATTTTAATTATACACTTGCTACTTTATTTTCTTACGATCCGCTCTGTTCAAATCTTGCAAATGAAAAGAACGCTAAAATCACTGACAACTCATTATGATGCATAGTTGTGCAGACAAAAATTGAGAAAAAACAAGTAAGAGCACTATATTCAGCTGTGCCGAATCTTTTATACCCACCACCAATTTTGTGTACATTTAAAGCACAATATTTATTATTTTGTTAATCGCTATAGAATAATCTCTTTATAAGAAAATATGTATCACTTTCTTTGTAGAGGGTGGTTAAATTTTAAGGGCCCATGTTTAAGGTGAACCACATCTAAACTTCAACTTTTTTCTTGTATTTCATTTGACATTTCTCAATCTCAGACTAACTCAATTTGAACCGTGGAAAGATACGCAATCGAGCAACGCTTTTAAATATTAAAGATTTTTATAAAAATGGGCGTTCAAATCAAAATGCATTTTGTGCACTTCGTGATTCTTTTGGTCAACATAATCGTTCGAATTCGTCCACAATCGTGAGAATTGTAAAAAATATTTAAAGTTCTGCAAAACATGTCTGTAAAAAATGTTAGAAAATCTGTGAATGCCTTCTCAGTGCGTTGAATGGGAACCACTGATGGTTTTTGCGATAGTGTGGCAAAAGAGCAGTCAACCTCGACTCATCATCGTGCCCAACAATGTCATTGAAAACAGTGTCATTGAAAATTTGGACTATCGGATCGTGGTGTGCCGCCTAGGTTGGGGGGCCATTTGGCCGATATTTTTTTCCATACATAATTGAAGCATACAAATATTATCATTATAAGAATAAATGATAATAATTTCATAATAATTTTATTCAAAATCAACATAGTCCCTTAAAATTAAACCACCCATTATAACTTCGGTATGCTAGCAAAATGTTTTCGTAAATTTAGTCTTTCAATGAAAGTGGCCGTTAAAATACGCGTGTCAATAAAGTTTCTGCTAATCAACATAACTTAGATATTTCAATATAGTCCTTTAGTATTCCAAAATCTTTATTCATAGAGAATTTACATGAATTTAAGAGGAAGAAAGTGAATTTAAGGTTAAATTTTAAGGGCCACAGGGTGATTTAAAATATACATTCTCTGCATTTTTCTAAAACGGGAAATTTATTAGTAAGATTTTGATTTTTAAGCTTCTATAACATTTTGCTTTTAAAAGATTTTCAAACGAAATAAGTTTTGTATAATTTTAAAATTTGTTAGCCATTAGTACATGAAAATAAATTGTTTATAATGTTTAGAGATAATTTTTTTTGACTTAGGTCAAAATTTTCCTAAATTCCCATTTTTAATAGAGCATAATTTCAGGAGAACATAAGCATCTAGTAGTTGCTAGTAGAGTCATCTATCTTATCATCTTTATCTCATATTTAGCTACAGTACAATAAATGGCGCAGTGTAAGATGAATAAATGCTAATATATATGACTAATATATTTTTATAAAAATTTAAAGAAAAAAGTGTGCGTGGCACATCTATTTTCCGTTATAACGAAGACTTTGACAAAAAAACCATGTTTGCAAAATTTCAGAATCGTACATATAGTTTTGTCAGTTTTATTATGTTTTAAATTTGAAATATACACTGTGCGGTATAAATTTTCGTACATTTCAATCTATAACTCTTTTCCTAATTCATAGATTTAAGCGTTTTTCAGGGAAAAATATTCTATTCATGACTACGTTTATGCGTCTGGACACAATTCAAAAGTGAAAGTGGGCGTTATAGTAGGCGTGTCAAAGTTGTTTTTGCTAACTTAGGTGTTTCAATATAGTCCTTTATTATTCCAACATCTTTATTAATAGAGAAATTATATGAATTTTAGGTAAAACGTTATATGGGAGGTGGGCGTAAAAGTGGGCGTGGCACCTTAATTTTTTGGCATAGTTATGAAATTGCCTAGGGGGGTAGACGTAGCAAAATTTATCATCATACCTCTAATTTTAGCGGTTTTATGAGCTTTTAAATTTCATTAACGGTAGATAACGTGAAAAGTGGGCGTTATAGTAGGCGTGTCAAAGTTATTTTTGCGAATGAGTACAACTGAGGTGTTTCAATATAGGCCTTTATTATTCCAAAATTTTTATTAATAGAGAAATTATATGAATTTTAGTTAAAACGTTATATGGGAGGTGGGCGTAAAAGTGGGCGTGGCACATTGATTTACCGCTAGAAGAAAGCGTCAGCGTGTCACCAAAAAGCAAAGTGTGCAAAATTTCAGAGTCGTACATCCAATTTTGTTGCTTTTATGACGTTTTTGTTTTTAAATATACCGAAAAATACACTGTGCGGTATAAATTTTCGTACATTTTGATCGATAACTCCTCTCCTAATGCATAAATTTAGACAATTTTTGGGGAAAAATATTGTCTTTACCCAGGAAATACATATTCGAAGTTTCATGAGTCTACGTTAAGGCGTTTGGACACAATTCCATTTTATTCGATGTTCGAAGGACACGGTTTTTTCGACCTACTCTTGCTTTTCGAGCTATAACTCTCTTCCTAATATTCCGATTTAGCCCATTTTCAATACCAAACAAACCTTGTCTATAAGAAAGATTCTGGCAAAATTTGAGCCCCCTAGCTTTTTCGGTGCGACCTCTATCGTGCTTTCAACAGACGGACAGACGGACGGACATAGCTAGATCGTCGTAAAATCAAACCCCGATTCAGAATATATATACTTTGTGGGGTCTAAAATGGATATTTCGATGTGTTACAAACGGAATGACAAAATGAATATACCTCCACCATTTTTTTGGTGGCGGGTATAAAAACTTAACGAAAGCAGGTTGAAATAAATGGGAGTAGTAGTAGCAATGGGGTAGTATTATAGTGTTGGCCTACGTGTATGTAATTTTGCATGCATGAACATAGGTAAAGTGACTTCTGTATTTAAGGTGTATCTATTTAGGATTAAAATTACACCAAAAAAGTTTGCATGTTACAAATCTGTTTTAGAAATCATATATATTTAGCTACTTATATTGCGATTAAATATATAGTGTTTTACGTTAACCTGGGCAACTAAGAAGTAGTTATTATACTATGTTATATTATTATTGTGAGAAACAAATACAACAAAATAAATAAACATGAACAGCTGTCTATAAATTACTCAATTTATATACCAACAAAATTATAACCCCGATATAAATGTATATAGAAGGGAGAAAAACTAACGAATAATAAGGTTATATAACAAGTAAAAGCGCTATATTCGGCCGTGCCGAATCTTATATACCCTTCACAACGTGTAGTCATGCAATAACAGTAAATTCACGTATGTATGTTAAAAACAACAAAAAAAAAATAAAAAATAAAAAAAAAATTTAAAAAAAAAAAATTTAAAAAAAAAATTAAAAAAAAAAAAATTATTATATACATATATAATATATATAAAACAAAAAAAAAAAAAAAAAAAAATATAAAAAAAATTAAAAAAAAAAAATAAAAAAAAATAATAATAAAAATATATATAATATATTAAATAAAAAATAAAAAAAATAAAAAAAAAATTAAAAAAAAAAATTTTAAAAAAATTTAAAAAAAAATTTTTTTGCCTCAGCTGGGATTCGATGCCACGTTTTCTCTAACCAGTATACACGTTTGTATGTATGTATGTTGTTGTTGTAATGTTGTTTTTATGAAAAGAAAATCGAGGTGGTCGTGGGTTTTTGCTCATATCTCAGTTGTTTATGTACCGATGTTTCTGATTTTCAATACCGATCTACTCCCGAATATTTCTGATATTTTAATACCTTACCCGGGTCCAACCTATGTCGGGGGGCTTCAAAAAGTTGATTTCAACATACACACGGACAGACGGTCAGACGGACAGACGGACAGACGGTCAGGGCTTAATCGACTCCTCTATTCATAAGCTTTCAGAAAATATATACTTTATGGGGTCGGAAATGAAAATTGTAGAAATTTCACACGGAATGACAAACCTATATATACCCTTTTTCACTGTGTGAAGGGTATAAAAACATATAAACATTATTAATATGATTAACCCATTTCAGACTGCGTTATAAGAAATGTATCGATTTGAAACTATTAGTATAGAATTTTGTTTGATCATGGTTTGAGAACGATGAAATATTAATTAGTTACGTATTAAAATTTTATAATTCAACGTAAATTTTAATAAACAAAACGTTGATTTTTTTCTTTAATGTTTGTTAAACAAACCTTTTGGGACGCCATACCACTATACGTATTTAGAATTTATTTTCTATTTAGGCAACATTTGCATGACATAAATTTGTATTGCAAAAACGACCGTTTTAAAAGTAAAAATCTTCTTGTCTTAAATTGAAACTCGGTATAAAAGCTACTTTATATTATAAGCATATGTCAAGCGATAATAGCTAAAAAGTTGTGTGTCATGCCTCTTTTAACAACAACAATACCTAAAAATCAACGACATCAATAAAAAGGTATATGTGAAAATCATCCCTTGCAAGGAATACAACATAAAAATTTTTTTGGCGCCACATAAAAAATGTCTGTATAAAAAAATATGTAATACAGTCGGATTCGGTTAAGCTGTCGCCGCACAGAGGAGTATTTGACCCTAAAAGCTGGCCAAAAAGGCAAAACTGAATTTTAAGAAATCTTAAAAACTAAGTACGCAGCTTGACAGACAACAATATTAGTTGCGATTTGTAGCTCTGAGACCTGCTTAAATCAGGAAAGTGAAGAAAATTATACGAGATTTAAATGTTTTTTTCAGCTTCTGGATGTTTATATGATATTTTTGTGGCCAAACGAATAAAGGTTTAACAATAATTTTTTTTGCTAAAAGGTTTGATCATAAGTTATTTAAGAAAGAAAAAAAATCTTAAATATGTTGAATATTCATGTTGAAACAATTCGTTCAAAAGCTAAAAACAAAAAAAATATACACTTTTTTTTGTAAAAAAAGAAAAAGAAGAGGTTTTTGAAAGTGAGGTTAGCATCTCTGCGAATTATGTTTGATATCACAATAAAATTTGGAGTCTCTAATTTTAGAAACAAAAAAAAAAGTGTGCGCAAGTTTGCGCCATTATTTTTGACGATTTTTTAAAATGTTCACATTTCTTCTATTTTTATACCCGCCACCAAAAAAATGGTGCGGGTATATTCATTTTGTTATCCGTTTGTAACACATCGAAATATCCATTTTAGACCCCATAAAGCATATATATTCTGAATCGGGGTTTGATTTGATGACAATATAGCTAGGTCCGTCCGTCTGTTAAAAGCACGATAAAGGTCGCACCGAAAAAGCTAGGGGGCTTAAATTTTGCCAGAATCTTTCTTATAGACAAGGTTTGTTTGGAGTTGAAAATCGGAACATTAGGAAATCGGAACATTAGGAAGAGAGTTATAGCGCGTAATGCAAGAGTAGGTTGAAAAAACCGTGTCCTTCGAACATCGAATAAAATGCAATTGTGTCCAAACGCATAAACGTAGAGCCATGAAACTTCGAATATATATTTCCCAAGTCAAAACAATATTTCTTTCCAAAAATTTCTTACAATTATGCATTAGGAAAGGAGTTATAGATCAAAATGTACGAAAATTTATACAGTGTATATTTAAAATTTAAAACCTAATAAAACTGACAAAATTATATGTACGACTCTGAAATTTAGCACACTTTGTTCTGACGGAAAATCAATGTGACACGCCCACTTCTACGCCCACCTCCCATATAACGGCTTATCTTAAATTCATGTAATTTCTCTAATGACAAAGTTTTTGGAAGAATTAAGGACTATATTGAAATATCTTAGTTGTATTTATTAGCAGAAACTTTATTGACATGCCTACTTTAACGCCCACTTTCATTGAAAGACTAAATTTACAAAAGTATTTTACTAGCATATCGAAGTTATAAAGGGTGGTTAAATTTTGAGGGCCGATGCTGATTTTAAATAAATCACAAATTATTTGGGAAATTATGATCATTTCTTTTTATAATGGTAATATTTGTATGGTTCAATTATGTATTTAACAAAATATCGGCCAAATGGCCCCCCCATCCTTTGCGCCACTCCTCTATCTGATGGTCCAAATTTTCAATGACAATGTTGATGCTCAACTGTTGGGCATGATGATGAGGCGAGGTTGACTGCTCTTTTGCCACACTATCGCAAAAACCAGCAATGGATCCCATTCAACGAACTAAGAAGGCATTCACAGATTATCTAACATTTTATACAGACCTGTTTTGCAGAAATTTAAATATTTTTTACAATTCTCCCGATTGTGGACGAATTTGAACGATTATGTTGATCAAAAGAATTACGAAGTGCACAAAATGCATTTTGATTTGAACGCTCATTTTTATAAAAAACCTGAATAACTTTAAAGCGTTGCTCATTTGCGTATCTTTCCACGGATCAAATTGAGTAAGTTTGAAATTGAGAAATGTCAAATGAAATGCCCTTAAAATTTAACCACCCTCTACAAAGAAAGCGATACATATTTTAGTAAAAAAAGATTATTCCATAATGATTAACAAAATAATAAATATTGTGCTTTAAATGTACACAAAATTGGTGGTGGGTATAAAAGATTCGGCACAGCCGAATATCGTGCTCTTACTTGTTTAAGTTGCAGTATGTAAAGAGAACTGATTAATAAAAAAATATTTTCATTAGAAACCATCACACTTCTTCTTCGTGACACCGATGATGCAGCTAATAAGGATATACGTACGACATAAAAATTATTAAGGAATTTTTATTTGCTTAACTTTTCTGTATACTAAGTATTATATAATATAAAATAAATATAATAAAGCCTTTTTTCATAAAAAAAATACTGTAAAATCATATGTATGCATGTACATACAGTCTGTCAAGAATGAGTTTAATTCTTTAAAATCAACATTTGTTAATTGAGTTTTAGTAGTTATACCGTCTTTTATTTCTTAGGAATGTGGCTTTTGGGAAAACCTTAAAAATTTAAACTTTTTGGTTATTTAATATTTTTGATTGCATTTTGAAAACAAAAAAAATTGACGAATTTTGCAGGAAATTTTTTTTTTCGCCATTAAATTTTTAATAACTCCGAAATAGTAATAAATAGAAAACAAGTAAAAGCGCTATATTCGGCCGTGCCGAATCTTATATACCCTTCACAACGTGTAGTCATGCAATAACAGTAAATTCACGTATGTATGTTAAAAAAAAAACAAAAAAAAAATAAAAAATAAAAAAAAAATTTAAAAAAAAAAAATGTAAAAAAAAAAATTAAAAAAAAAAAATTATTATATACATATATAATATATATAAAACAAAAAAAAAATAAAAAAAAAAATTAAAAAAAAAAAAATAAAAAAAAATTATAACAAAAATATATATAATATATTAAATAAAAAATAAAAAAAAAATAAAAAAAAAATTAAAAAAAAAAATTTTAAAAAAATTTAAAAAAAAATTTTTTTGCCTCAGCTGGGATTCGATGCCACGTTTTCTCTAACCAGTATACACGTTTGTATGTATGTATGTTGTTGTTGTAATGTTGTTTTTATGAAAAGAAAATCGAGGTGGTCGTGGGTTTTTGCTCATATCTCAGTTGTTTATGTACCGATGTTTCTGATTTTCAATACCGATCTACTCCCGAATATTTCTGATATTTTAATACCTTACCCGGGTCCAACCTATGTCGGGGGGCTTCAAAAAGTTGATTTCAACATACACACGGACAGACGGTCAGACGGACAGACGGTCAGGGCTTAATCGACTCCTCTATTCATAAGCTTTCAGAAAATATATACTTTATGGGGTCGGAAATGAAAATTGTAGAAATTTCACACGGAATGACAAACCTATATATACCCTTTTTATACCCGCCACCAAAAAAATGGTGGGGGTATATTCATTTTGTCATTCCGTTTGTAACACATCGAAATATCCATTTTAGACCCCATAAAGTATATATATTCTGAATCAGGGTTTGATTTTATGACGATCTAGCTATGTCCGTCCGTCTGTCCGTCTGTCCGTCTGTTGAAAGCACGATAGAGGTCGCACCGAAAAAGCTAGGGGGCTCAAATTTTGCCAGAATCTTTCTTATAGACAAGGTTTGTTTGGTATTGAAAATGGGCTAAATCGGAATATTAGGAAGAGAGTTATAGCTCGAAAAACAGGAGTAGGTCGAAAAAACCGTGTCCTTCAAACATCGAATAAAATGGAATTGTGTCCAAACGCATTAACGTAGACTCATAAAACTTCGAATATATATTTCCTGAGTAAAAACAATATTTTTCCCCGAAAATTATCTAAATCTATGCATTATGAGAGGAGTTATCGATCAAAATGTACGAAAATTTATACCGCACAGTGTATTTTTCGGTATATTTAAAAACAAAAACGTCATAAAAGCAACAAAATTGGATGTACGACTCTGAAATTTTGCACACTTTGCTTATTGGTGAGACGCTTTTTTGTAACGGAAAATCAATGTGCCACGCCCACTTTTACGCCCACCTCCCATATAACGTTTTACCCAAAATTCATATAATTTCTCAATTTATGTAGATTTTGGAATAATAAAGGGCTATATTGAAACATCTCATTTGTACTCATTCGAAAATACAACTTTGACACGCCCACTATAACGCCCACTTTTCACGTTATATACCGTTAATGAAATTTAAAAGCTCATAAAACCGCCAAAATTAGAGGTATGATGATCAAATTCGCTACGTATATCATTTTAGGCAATGTCATTACTAGCCAGAAAATTAAGGCGCCACGCCCACTTTTACGCCCACCTCCCATATAACGTTTTACTTAAAATTCATATAATTCCTCTATTAATAAAGATTTTGAAATAATAAAGGACTATAATGAAACACCTAAGTTGTACTCATTCGCAAAAATAACTTTGACACGCCTACTATAACGCCCACTTTTCACGTTATATACCGTTAATGAAATTTAAAAGCTCATAAAACCGCCAAAATAAGAGGTATGATGATAAAATTTGCTACGTATATCCCCCTAGGCAATGTCATTACTGAGCTAGAAAATTGAGTTGCCACGCCCACTTTTACGCCCACCTCCCATATAACGTTTTACTCAAAATTCCTCTAATTTCTCTATTAATAATGATTTTGGATTAATAAAGGGCTATATTGAAACACCTAAGTTGTACTCATTCGCCAAAACAACTTTGACACGCCTACTATAACGCCCACTTTTCACGTAATCTACCGTTAATGAAATTTAAAAGCTCATAAAACCGCCAAAATCAGAGGTATGATGATCAAATTTGCTGTGTATATCCTTCTAATCAATGTTATTGTTGTGCCAAAAAGTTTAGGTGACACGGCCACTTTAACGCCTACCTCCCATACAACGGCTTACCTTAAATTCATGTAATTTCTCTATTGACAAAGTTTTTGGGAAAATAAAGGACTATATTGAAATATTTAAGTTGTATTTATTAGTAGAAACTTTATTGACACAGCTACTTTAACACACTTTTATTGAATTTCATTTCATTTAAGGACCGATGTTGAATTTAAATAAAACACAAATTATTTAGGATATTATTATCATTTCTTTTTATAATGATAATATTTGTATGGTTCAATTATGTATTTAACAAAATATCGGCCAAATGGCCCCCCCCCATCCTTGGCGCCACTCCTCTATCTGATGGTCCAAATTTTCAATGACAATGTTGATGCTCAATTATTGGGCATGATGATGAGTCGAGGTTGACTGCTCTTTTGCCACACTATCGCAAAAAACAGCAATAGTTCCCATTCAACGAACTAAGAAGGCATTCACAGATTTTCTAACATTTTATACAGACCTGTTTTGCAGAAATTTAAATATTTTTTACAATTCTCCCGATTGTGGACGAATTTGAACGATTATGTTGATCAAAAGAATTACGAAGTGCACAAAATGCATTTTGATTTGAACGCCCATTTTTATAAAAAACCTGAATAACTTTAAAGCGTTGCTCATTTGCGTATCTTTCCACGGATCAAAATGAGTAAGTTTGAGATTGAGAAATGTCAAGTGAAATGCAGAAAACAAATTTAAAGACTAGGTGTAGTTCACCTTCAACATGGGCCCTTAAAATTTAACCACCCTCTACAAAGAAAGTGATACATATTTTATTATAAAGAGATTATTCCATAATGATTAACAAAATAATAAATATTGTGCTTTAAATGTACACAAAATTGGTGGTGGGTATAAAAGATTCGGCACAGCCGAATATAGTGCTCTTACTTGTTCACTGTGTGAAGGGTATAAAAATGTGTTGGGTTGGTTTAAGCAGAATTTTCCGGTGCATCTTGTGATCCCCCTGCTATTAAAATCGGAGAACCTGTTTTCAAGTTATCACAAAATATATTAGGCAACTCAACGATTTAGGGGGTGAAATATGCCATACGCCTTTAAAAGAAAATCCTTACGTTGTAGAGAAAAACGGAAAACAGATTTGAATTAAGGGCATCAAAATCCATATAGTCCACATACTATTTTTTCCAGGGTAGACCAAAATTTTTTTTGTTGCGCAGTGTAATTTTTTCAAAATCTACCTAAAACTATCAAAAAACTAAAACTTTTAATACAAAAAACACGTTTAATAATTTTGGCCAGCTTTTCAGGCCAAATACTCCTCTGTGCTACGTTTATATGTATGTATGTATGTTGTTGTTGTGAGAAAAAAACGAGGTGGTCGTGGTTTTTTGCTCTTATCTCAGTTGTTTATGTTCCGATGTTTCTGATTTTCAACACAGATCTGCTTCCGAATATTTCTGATATTTTAATACCTCACGCGTCTCCAGGCGATACACCCGGACAGATGGATAGAGTGACAGAGCTTAAGGCTCCTCTATTCATAAGCTTTCAGAAAATATATACTTTATGGGGTCGGAAATGAAAATTGTAGAAATTATAAACGGAATGACTATATATGAATATATACCCTTTTGCACCGCAGGTGAAGGGTATAAAAATTACCTTTTGGGTTGCCATCATTTTCAACCTCAAGTTGGAACAAAATCCTGAGACCAAATTACGGCATTCGATCACGATTGAAATTTTACTCGAACGATCGAGTTCGCTGTGCTTTAGGTATAGCGATTCTAATAAGAATTTTCAAATTTCGATTACGTTCGAATGCCGTAATTTGCCCCCTGGATTTTAAATTGTTTTTTAAAAATACGAAAAGTATTGTACTATAAAAGTGGAAAATAATACCTGTTTGGGGTTTTTATATGAATGTGCAAATTCAAAGTTTAAAATATTTAAAAATTAATTTAAATTTAATAGACATAGTTTAGAGTAAATAAATTTACTCGTTTTCGCATAAAAACAGTATGTTCCAAAAAGTATCAATCTATTTTCCCGAATTTTCCCCTTTCTACGTCGTTATAAATGTGTTCCAAGTTTTATTAAATTACGTGATTTTTGTATGTCAAGTGAACCCCCTATTACACATTTTATCAGAATTGACCCAGTTATTAGTATTTATCTATTTTTATTTTTCTGTTCACTATGAAGGTTGCCACTTGCCGCTAAATAAATACTGATTAAAATACAAGCCCTAGGCACAACACATTTTTAAAACTAATTTTCGAAAATAATTGATGCGTTGTGTTTCCTCCGTAGTGGACTGGCCTATTGTTAAAGTTTGCTTAAATTTTTATAAAACAGAAAAAGTTGCACTTTTCGATAATCGGTGATTGCATAAATCGATCTCCCAATGTACTTGTATAAAAATATTATTTTCGTCAATTTGTTTAAAAAAAGTATTAAATAATTTAAGTATTAGTAAACAAAAATGTTCCCCATGAACGTACAAATTATTATTTTAACAATAAATAAAAACTCGGTTTTTATATAAACCGTAAAAGGTAATTTATTTTAAGGTGTGCACATAAAACTATTTAAAAATATCTTCAGTTTTGAAAACAAAAAAAAAAAAAAGAATTTTTACAGAAGTAAAACCTATTTGCGTAGGCCGTGACAAATCTGATAAAACATATTGATGAGAATAAGAAAAAAAAATTATCCAACCGAGGGAACATTTTTAGTTACAAGATTTGACCCATATATAAATTTATCGTTCGTCAAGTTCTTTCATTTGATACCCATATTGACCCTCTTGATTGTCTAGAAGGTGATAAAATCGATTTTCGTTTGTAAATTTAAGTGAAAACACCAAAGCAGGTAAATTCATGTGCGTATATTTCAGCTTGTTTTAAAGACTTCGACTTAAGATTTTGTGTTTAGCGTGTAAAAAAAATTGTTGCTTTGTAAACTTGGTTTTTAGTAAAATATTTTTGCCTATAACTTTGTCGACCGATGTGTCGAACTTTTTTCAAATATCACTATCTTTTAATCGTAACAAACGTGTCTATAAATTATCGAAAGCCTGAGAATTTTAACTTTTGCGGTAAAAGTATGGCAAAAGGCAGAGGCACTTGCTTATATCTCGAAAAGTTATAGGGTGATTGTACTGGATTTCAATAGCGATTCATTTCCGGACATTTGTTAAAGATACCACATGGAGGTCTGCGCAACATGTGAAGGTTTCTAAACCAACCACGGACATATTGACATCGACTCCTCTATTCAAAAACTTTTAGAAAATATGTAATTTATAAAGTCAAAAATTAATACAGATGACAAAGCTAAATATAACCTTGGCACCACTGGTGATGGTTATAAAAAGTGTACTGACCAAGGTATATTAACTTCAGGTAGACGCAACGTGTATTTTGTTGCTACAAAAAACTTCCTAAATGTCATAACAAATACTTAAACAGCTGATAAAAAAATGTAGCAAAATGTTAATAAATACAAAATATTTACGATACAAACACGTCTATTATAAAACAATGTATGTAAACCAACAAAAAAATGTAAACAAAACAATGATCAGCTGTGCACTTAAGTCTACCTGGTACTGACGATGAATGAAAAGTTGAAATATTACATTTTTACGCCATACTTTTGGTTTCAATTTAAAGATAAAATCTCTAAATGTCATCATATAAATATTATTTTAAGTAAAACTCCTAAAATTTTAATGTTTTTGTTATTAAATGTGCTACCATGTATGTTTTTGGTCCTATAGATTTTCAAAAAAAAACCTTTAATTTAGTATTAAATACATATTTAAAAAGTCTCAATTATTTTTTTTTTCAGATAATAGACAAATATACGGCAGTATTAATGGTACATAATGCTAATGAACAAAATAGTCGTTACCAATGCAAAGTTGGTGATTATGCGATTGGAGAGTCAGAACTTTACGTGGGTAAGCTATAAAAACGAAATGTTTATACTTCACTAGAGTAACACAGTCCACGTTGCTGGTCAAAACAAAACGCCCTAACTAACCAACAAATAAATTTGAAATCCACTCTTTAATTGATTCCTGTTTGTGTCATCAAAATATTTATCCACAAAAATATAAGTCTTTACCAAAAAAAAAAAAAAAAAACAATTTTACTAACAATTTCATTGAATAAATTTTGAAAGTAATAATAATTCTAATTTATGTCTTGTTTAATTCTTAACTAGAATTATCAAAATGTTAGGGTGTTTTTCGTTTTAGGTGACGATAATACGTATTTGTAACGGGTGTTTTTTTATAGAGGTATATATATTTAAGCTGGTAACTCTTTTTTAATTTATTTGTCTTCTGTCATGATGACTTACTTTTTCGTTCATAATTTAAACAACCATGATGTACAGGAGCTGTGTTTTCAACAAGACGGCGTAATATGTCACACAAATCATGCCATAATTGATTTATTTAAGGAAACGTTTGGTAACCGCATAGTTTCACGTTTTGGACCCTTGAATTGCCCTTCAAGATCGTGCGATAAGCTATTAGGAGTCGCTAGTCAGCCCGAAACGATCAGCCACTTGGAGGGCAACATTTGCCGCGTTATTGCAGATATACGGCTACAAATGTTGGAAAAGTAATCGTAAATTGGACCTCAAGATTAGACTACGTCCGAGCTAGCCGTATCGGTCATATACCAGAAGTCACATTGGAATTATAATCCAAGAAGATTATCTACCGAATAAAGCACATTTCATGGCAATTTATAAAACATCCTTTATTACATTTTATAAGGGAAAAACGCATTATCAAAAAAGTCCTATATAATATATTTAACGTATACGCAAAGAAAAAATATGGTTGTGGTAACCATAATCGAAGAGCAACATACTATGATTGAATTGTATGATTATGTTTAAAATAATAATGGTTACCAGTTATCATTATTATGTTTAATTTAAGCATCATTCAATAATCATATACATGGCTACAATTGAAATCGACATTTTTTGCTTTTTTACGGCAAATGATTGTCTTTTGCTGTAACATACACATATTGATTGTACTTACCAATTTAATTGCAATTTTTTTTAACATTTTCACGTTTATTTTTAAATTTTCTTTAATTTTTCAAAATTTTTGTTCCCTTTTTTGACATCTCAAACTTTTAAAATAATAAAAATTTATTCAGCAAGAAGAAGAACACTTGAAATCAAATTATTATTAAAAAAATCATAGCTTGATAAATTTGTAATCATACTGTTGTCCCACTTATTATTTAATGATTATTTTTAATTTTTAATGCTTTTGAATATAATTTTATTTTTGTCAAATTAATTTTTTTATATCATACTATTTTTAAATGATAACCATTTTGAAATTTTTATGAAAAGTAATCATTAAACGATACAATTCAAACAAATGCTTGATTTTCGTGACAAAATATTTGATGAAATGAAACAAAAATAACTATTACTTGTTTTCGACAACCAAATATTGTTTTAGAAAAAATAGTATGACCGTCGTGATCATGCCGTAACCATGGTTTTTCTTTGCGTGTAGTATGTATATTATATACAGACATATATTTATAACATGGCTGAATCAACTTACTGCCCAGCAAAACGGTAGTTAAGTGCAAAAATGAAAATCAGAGAAATCTTAAATCTAAATTTTGGATTTTGTATAACAAAAGTAAATTAATATTAAAATATTAAATAACTTTATGAAGAGTCATTCATGTGATTTATGATCAGAATTATTCTCCAAGCCTTAAATAAGTGACGTTATGCCTTTTATTGTTGTTAATACGAAAGCAGTAATATGCAATACAAACTGGATGAACGTACATAGGTTCGAATCCCAGTTAAGACGAAAAAAAATTTTTTTTTGGTGTTTTACTTTTATTACTTTTTTATACCCGCCATCAAAAAAATGGTGGGGGTATATTCATTTTGTCATTCCGTTTGTAACACATCGAAATATCCATTTTAGACCCCATAAAGTATATATATTCTGAATCAGGGTTTGATTTGTTGACGATCTAGCTATGTCCGTCCGTCTGTTGAAAGCGCGATAGAGGTCGCACCGAAAAAGCTAGGCGGCTCAAATTTTGCCAGAATCAAGGTTTGTTTGAGGTATTGAAAATGGGCTAAATTGGAATATTAGGAAGAGAGTTCTAGCTCGAAAAGCAAGAGTAGGTCGAAAAACCCGTGTCCTTCGAACATCGAATAAAATGGAATTTTGTTCAAACGCATTAACGTAGACTCATGAAACTTCGAATATATATTTCCTGAGAAAAAAAACAATATTTTTCCCCGAAAATTATCTAAATTGATGCATTAGGAAAGGGGTTATCGATCAAAATGTACGAAAATTTATACCGCACAGTTTATTTTTCGGTATATTTAAAAACAAAAACGTCATAAAAGCAACAAAATTGGATGTACGACTCTGAAATTTTGTACACTTTGCTTTTTGGTGAGATGCTTTTTTGTAACGGAAAATCAATGTTCCACGCCCACCTCCCATATAACGTTTTACCCAAAATTCATATAATTTCTCTATTAATATAGATTTTGGAATAATAAAGGACTATATTGAAACATCTAGGTTGTACTCATTAGAAAAACAACTTTGACATGCCTTCTATAATGCCTACTTTTACGCCCACCTCCCATATAACGTTTTACCTAAAATGCATGTAATTTCTCTATTAATAAAGATTTTGGAATAATAAAAAGCTACATTGAAACACCTAAGTTGTATTAATCCGCAAAAACAACTTTGACACGCCTATTATAACGCCCAATTTTCACGTTATCTACCGTTAAAGAAATTTAAAAGCTCATAAAACCACCAAAATGAGAGGTATGATGATCAAAATTGCTAGGTATATCCTTCTAGGCAATGTCATTACTGTGCCAGAAAATTAAGGTGACACGCCCACTTTTACGCCAACCTCCCATATAACAGTTTAACTGAAATTCATATAATTTCTCTATTAATAAAGATTTTGGAATAATAAAGGACTATATTGAAATACCTTAGTTGTACTCATTAGCAAAAACAACTTTAACACGCCTACTATAATGCCCACTTTTCACGTTATCTACCCTTAATGAAATTTAAAAGCTCATAAAACCGCCAAAATTAGAGGTATGATGATAAAATTTGCTACGTATACATCTTAGTTGTACTCATTTGCAAAAACAACTTTGACACGCCTACTATAACGCCCACTTTTCACGTTATTTACCGTTAATGAAATTTAAAAGCTCATGAAACCGACAAAACTAGAGGTATGATGATCAAATTTGCTACATATATCCTTCTAATCAATGTAACTGTTGTGCCAATAAGTTTAGGTGACACGCAAACTTTAACGCCTAGCTCCCATCTAACGGTTTATCTTAAATTCATGTAATTTCTCAATTGACAAAGTTTTTGGGAAAATAAAGGACTTTATTGAAATATCTAAGTTGTATTTATTATCAGAAACTTTATTGTTACGCCTACTTTAACGCCCACTTTCATTGAATAATAACATTTACAAAAGCATTTTAGTAGCATATCGAAGTTATAAAGGGTGGTTAAATTTTAAGGACCGATGTTGAATTTAAATAAAACACAAATTATTTAGGAAATTATTATTATTTCTTTTTGAAATGATAATATTTGTATGGTTTAATTATGTATTTAGCAAAATATCGGCCAAATGGCCCCCCCCCATCCTTGGCGCAACTCCTCTATCTGATGGGCATGATGATGAGTCGAGGTTGACTGCTCTTTTGCCACACTATGGCAAAAAACAGCAATGGTTCCCATTCAACGAACTAAGAAGGCATTCACAGATTTTCTAACATTTTATACAGACCTGTTTTGCAGAAATTTAAATATTTTTTACAATTCTCCTGATTGTGGACGAATTTGAACGATTATGTTGACCAAAAAGAATTACGAAGTGCACAAAATGCATTTTGATTTGAACGCCCATTTTTATAAAAAACCTGAATAACTTTAAAGCGTTGCTCATTTGCGTATCTTTCCACGGATCAAATTGAGTAAGTTTGAGATTGAGAAATGTCAAGTGAAATGCAGAAAACAAATTTAAAGACTAGGTGTAGTTCACCTTCAACATGGGCCCTTAATATTAAATCACCCTCTACAAAGAAAGTGATACATATTTTATTATAAAGAGATTATTCCATAATGATTAACAAAATAATAAATATTGTGCTTTAAATGTAAACAAAATTGGTGGTGGGTATAAAAGATTCGGCACAGCCGAATATAATGCTCTTGGAAGAGTATGAAAAGTATGTTTTCCATTGAGACTTTAATTGCATTATTTTATTATTTAAAGGAACGGAAGTTTAATCTGATAGGAAGACTTATTGAATAACATTAACGCTATAAAATGTAAACACGTAAAGATTTACATTTAAAGTTTACATAATCTAATGAAGATTATAAGTTATTTATGACCATAAATTTAATATTCATTGTTAAAACAATAAAATAAAATTATAATTTGAAATATACACTTCAGAGATCTGCTACGAATACTCATGAAGTAGGTAAACTTAAATTATGATCCATTATTTCGTTGATTTATACGTATTCATACTTATTGAAAAGTCTTCACTACTCATACTGACTCGGTTGATTGCTATCGGCGTTCAATATAAAAAGGCGATTAAAAGCAAGTATGACTCCAATACTCATTATGAAGTTGTGTGTTTGAATTAGGCTTTCCAGATTACAATTTGACGTTCACTATAATATTTGTAGATTGTTAAAAAAACTAGACAACAAAATAAAACAACAAGCCATAATAAAGTGCTTGCTTTGGTGTATGTTTAAAGAGAACATACACAGTTTAGATTTTGTTTTTGTTTATTATCTCTGATATTTAAGGGAGCACCTAAATACACAGTTCTTTTAATTTGTTGCAAAAAATGTAAATATGAAAATAAAAAACACAAAATAACTGTTATTTTTTATCTTTTATTTAAAAGCTAACCAAAACTTAACATGAAGGTCATAATCAGTTGCATTTATTTAAAAATTAAATAGTGATACTTGCAAAAATTGTATAATACATATTGTAAAATTGCAAACTTACTTGCAGCTAAAAATATGTTGCACTCTCCGATCTGGCAGCATTGTTTATTCTTCATACAAATAATGTTAATCTGTTTGTTGTTGAATCAACTTGCATCACTCTAAGAATATGAGTATTTTCTTAAAAATATGAATCAACGTATTTTTGCGAATCATATAAATATGGGACGGTATGAGTATGAGTATAAAGGTGGTATCATACAATTTTGATTGTGCTGAATTGACGCACAATGGCCGGGGTGTGTATTGTGTTGGGGAAAACTGAAGGTTGTTTGAGGGTTGACGTTGTTGTCGCTTTTGGGAACAGCAATTGCGCGGGCAGTTAGCGACCTGGGCGTTGCGTCGACTTAACATATTGCTAAAAAGGGGAAAAATACAAATGATAAATTAGTGGATTTCTGCACTCGGTTAGAGAACTAGCTTTACGATCGTTCGAGTAAAAATGCCGGAAGATGTTTTGCATCCGCCATGCGGACCTTAGAATCATGGCCTAATCTCCATTCATTTGGGGGTAAATAATAAGTATAAGTAGCTTTTATTATGTGACGCGAAAAACAGGTTTTGTTCAGGAAAAAAACAGGTTTTGTTCAGGAAAGCCATTTTAAATATTTAAATACGTGTATCTTTGCTGTACCATCTCTGAGCGTGTTGGTATTGGTTTCATTTGAAAGCGACACATCTCTTGACGTCAGGAACGTGTTGGTCAACCTTGAAAACGTGCGTAGGTCGTCCCTACCTCTTGTTTTGTGTAGTTGGTTTTTAATGTTTTCTACCTAGCGCGCTGTTTTCATGAGTTTGGTAACAATTTTGTTCACGTTTTTTCGAATCCAGCTGTATTTTCTGAAATTATATATTGTGAATTATAATAAATACTCATTTATAATTCTTTTAAATCGTGAATATCACTCTGTTAGTACGAAAACTTTTTCACATAACCTTATTATGTTATTCGCGAAAATAATTTGTATCTGATAACATTCTTACTGTTTTAGGATGAAATGGTGGACGAATTCGAAGAAGTAGATTTACTTTATCGCTTCCCTGATAACGAGGATGATTACGGTCACTTCTCAGAATAATCGGATAGTGACTCTGAAGATGATATCGATAATATGTACCTTGATAAATCTGATCTTCATTTACGCGCAGAAAAGATAGTTGCTCGACTGTATGGTTCAAAAATACCTCCGTGCTATTCAAATCAATGCAATGAAGTGATCCCTAAGAAGATGGCTGTGGATTTTCGTACGTCTTCCATTAATTTAGATACGGAATCCCAAGATTTAATTAATCTCGCACATCTGACAGCTCACCGTGACGATGCATTACTCAGGTCAAAAGTTGGTGATCGATCGCGAGCTATGAAGAAACGGTACAATCAGATATATTACTTTCGAAGCTTGCCAATATGCCGTGATATGTACTTCTTTCTGTATAAAATGGGAACTAAACGCTACAAAAACTAGTCGAACATTACGACAAAAATGGTGTTTATCCACGCGAACATGGCATGACGAATAAAATTAATCGTACTTTACTGTTAAGATACTTTAACTACTTTGGAAAAAAAAAGAAATTGTTTCATTTATCTGCCGTTTTGCTGAAACTGTTGCTATCACTTTACCTGGACGTCACACAGAGGAGTATTTGACCTGAAAAGCTGGCCAAAAAGGCAAAACTGAATTTTAAGAATACTTAAAAACTAAGTACGCAGCTCGACAGACAATAATATTTTACATTATATTGTAAATTTTGAAGATTTTTAGTTGCGATTTGAGATTTAAATGTTTTTTTCGGTTTCTGGATGTTTTTATGATATTTTTTTTACGGCTAAACGAATAAAGGTTTAACAATGATTTGATCAAAAGTTATTTAACAAAAAAAAACTTAAATATGTTGAATATTCATGTTGAAACAATTCGATCAAAAGCTAAAAAAAAATTATACACTTTTTTTTTGCAAAAAAAAAGAAAAAGAAGAGGTTTTTTGAAAGTGAGGTTAGCATCTCTACGAATTATGTTCAATACCACAATAAAACTTGGAATCTCTAATTTTAGAAACAAAAAAAAAAAGTTTGCGCAAGTTTGCGCCATTACTTTTGATGATTTTTTTAAATTTACACATTTCTTCCATTTTTGCTCATCAGGCACTCTTTCTTGTCGTCATAAACTTTTATGTATTTCGAATATTGATTTTAACTGTTATTCACATCACTTTTAACACTTTACAATGTTACCTGCTTATAATTATAAATTTGAAAAATTCTTTATTATCGATAATAGTTATAAGGGAATGTCCTACGCATCCCCATAAAGGATATTTTTATATACCTGCTCTACAAAACATTATATGTTAAAAAAAATAAATACACGTACCTAATAAGAATAATTATCAAAAGCATTTATCACAAAAATAAGTTTACAAAAAATAAATATATGTAGGTACATAAAAAATACATGGGCACCCAGGTATCAGGCTACCATCCAATTGTCAGAAGAAGCTGCCGAGGCCAGAAATAAGCCTTTTCGATTATATCGCACGAATTATTCGAGGAAATTCAGCAGAAGCGATACAAATCGAGATGTCTTGAATCGGTTATTTCTGAGCAGTGACCCTTTTATAAGCAGCAGTACGCAAAGAGAACGGGTAATTAAAAAAATCTTTTTCATCAGAAACCATCACACATCTTCTTCCTGACACCGATGATAATAAGGATATACATACGACATTATAATTATTAAGGAATTTTTATTTGTTTAACTTTTCGGTATATTAAGTATTCAATAATATAAAATAAATATAATAAAGAATTTTTTCATAAAAAAAATACTGTCTCGTAAGAGCCTTACAATTAAAAACAAAAATTTTTTTTAATTAGACCGTAAATCATAATATGTATGCATGTACATACAGTCTGTTAAGAATGAGTTTAAACCTTTAAAATCAACATTTGTTAATTAAGTTTTACTATTTATACCAACTTTTATTCCTTAGGAATGTAGCTTTTGAAAAAATCTTAAACATTTAAATTTTTGGTTCTTACATTTCTTTTATGGCATTTTGAAAACAAAAAATTTGACGAATTTAGCAGGAAAATTTTTTTTTTCGTCATTTCATTTTTAATAACTCCGAAATAGTGATAGATAGAAAAGAAATGTGTTTGGTTAGTTTAAGCAGAATTTTCCGGTGCATCTTCTAATCCTCCTGCTATTAAAATCGGAGAATCCGTTTTCAAGTTATCACAAAATTATTAGGCAACCCAACGATTTAGAGAGTGAAATATGCCACGACTTTAACAGAAAATCCTTACGTACTAGAGAAAAACGGAAAACAGATTTGAATTAACGGCATCAAAATCAATATAGTCCACATACTTTTATTTCTAGCAGAGACAAACAAATTTTTTTTTGCGCAGTGTACTTTTGTTGCGCAGTGTAATTTTTTCAAAATCTGCCACTAGATTTCTTATATCATACTTCACCTAAAACTATGAAAAAACTAGAACGTTTAATTCAAAAAACACGTTTAATGATTTTGGCCAACTTTTCAGGCCAAATACTCCTCTGTGCGTCATCGAAATCATCGTGATTATCGTTTATTGAAACTTCCAACTACTGACCGGACCGGGTGGTAAAATCGTAAAACTTCGCACTTTCCAAACCCTGTGGAAGAAATATTGTCCCCACATCGTCACTATGAAGCCGGTATACGATTTGTGCGAATTGTGTCGAAATCTTGCAAAAGATGCTGTTAATACAGTAAACGTTACTGAGGTTGAAAAAGAAGCAGCATTGAAGGTGTATTCTGATCATTTGCAATCTACCAGCACTCAGCGAGATTACTATAACGACTTGAGAACATTAGTCAAGCCGGATTCAAATGCCATATATCCAGGTATTCCAGAGGAGGATTATCTAATAATATCTATGGATTATGCTCAAAATGTTAGCTTTTTCGTAGGGAAAAAAATAAATTTTACCGTTAGGTCCCTTTCTATTTGCGCTATCACATATATGGCCTTATAGGCTCGGTTATGTTAATAAAGAATAAATAAAAAAAAAATTATCCTGACGAATTACCACTAAATCTCCTACTTCAATATCTTTCTCAGGATATTTCCACTTCATCCGACGGTGAAGCTCCTTGAGGTATTCCTTTCTTTCCTCTTTCAAAATGGTGATAAAGCACCTTCAACTTTTGCCATCTGTTAGAAATGCTCAAGGGAAAAACCGAATTATCGTGTTCAGGGAGTGCCAGCATATGCGTTCCAATAAGTTAATTACCGGTGGTTAATGGGTCCAGGTCATTGTAATTAGGTGTTTTAAATTTAGGCAAGCTTCTATGCGGGTTAACATTGTCGTAAACTCCTCAAATATGAATTTCTGCACTCCAGAAATTTTTCGTAAATGAGTTTTAATATTCTTTACGTCGGCCTTCTACAAATATGAGAAGCATTAGGAGGTAAAAAATTTCCATTCAATAGGCTAAAAACTATTCCGTACATTAATTTTTGTTTTTAAATCGGATTAAAATATCTTTTAGTCATCTTCAAGTTAGTTGGCTGCACCTACGAATGCAGTTCCATTGTCGGAGTATAAATAGGAAGGACATACACAACGAGAGAAAAAACGGGCAAAAGCTGCTAGAAATGTTTCCGTTGCCATATCACCAGTGGCCTCTAAATGAATTGCTTTTGTAGCAAAGCAAACAAAAACAAGCACATAACCCTTAGTTATTCGGCAGCCTTTACCAATATAGGACTTAATGTCGAAGGGACCTGCAAAATCCAAACCGGTATAGGTAAACGGTCTCGAAAGAACTGTCCATTCGGGGGAAAAGCAGCCATAATTTGCTCACCGGTTTTCTTTCGATAAACAGTACACCTCTTATATTTATAAATAACTGTACGAAGTAAGTTCTTCAACCTGGGGACCCAGAACTCGCTCCTTATCAATCGAAACATTTAAGAATGTCCGCCATGAGCAGAACGGCTTGCCAAATCGGCGGGGTTGTCCTTGGAGAGAGTGAAATTCTGTTCTCAACAAAGATTGGCCATAGCGAGGGGGTGTTTTAAGCCAAGATAAGACAATAGTAGAATCAGTCCAAAAATAAATTTTATTCTTGGCCAGATTTAATTGACTGCATAACAATTCTACCATTTTCGCCATCAAATCCGCTTCGCAATGTTACAAACGGAGTAATGTTTAAGATTTTACAGGAGTTACCTTTGTTTTAGAAGCAAGAAAATAATAAATAATAAATAAGCTTCAGATATAGAGAACCGTACCATACGCCTTTTTAGAAGCATCACAAATCGCATGAAGCTCAACTTTAACCCATCTTCGAATGTTAATTTTCTCAATATTAGGGTTGTAATTAAAAAATGTGTGCCATTGAACAAGGGGTTAAGGGTTCTAAAGTTTCGTCCCAATCTGTCTAATCTTTCCAAATTTGTTGAATTATAATTTTCGCCAAAATAATTTTTGGAGATAGTCAACCAGCAGGGTCAAATAGCTTAGCTATTTCAGATAAGCCAGCACGTTTTGTGCCCAAATCCCGGCGCGGCTGCGATACAAGTTTGAAATAGAAGCCAACCTTATCAGCATCCCATCGTTAGCCTAGGGTTTTAGCATAGCATCAGAAATCTTTAAGAAGTCTGCATCAAGCAGATTCTCCTGGAGAATATAGTCCTGCACTTCAGCTGCGGGATTGTCACGAAACAATATATGTTGATAAGGGGTTTAATCTGGACGGACTAATATCTAGCGATACATATCTAGCGAACATAGCATAAAAATCTCCATAGCAAAACTAAAAAGGAGGACGGGTTTACAGCGTTATATATCACCCTGTGTTTGGTGATGGGGTAAGCAGAAACTGGAAAAAATCGGCATAGAGTCTTTCATGGCCTTAATATGATCCATATCGAAATACTCTCTAATAACGTTGTCATACTGGGCCTTTAAATCTAGGTTTTTCACAAGTCGAAATTTGTTTCGCTTAAATCGGGACATTATTCTATTTCGAGAATCTCCTAAAGATAATTCATTTAAAAATTCGCGACGAAATGGGAGTGACACTATATATCGACTCTCATGGTTTCAATAGGTGATAGTCTTGAGAAGTTTTTCACAATATTGATCATTTTTAGAGAGTTGGGTCGCTTGTGAAACTTCTTCAAGTTCCCAAAAACAAGTTGATTATTAAACTCAATATGGGTACAAAAGGATGCAACAGAATGTAGGGGTTCATATAGAAAAACTTCACCTGTGACTATCTAACCGATCAGGTTGCAATTAGGATGTATTTTTACATCAGTGGTTAAAATTCTCGGATATCAATTTCCTCCAAAAAGGATATCAATAAGGGTACACATAACATATGTCATAGTAATATCGGGGAAGCTCGAGGCTACAATATTTGAAATAATTCACAAGGGCAATCGACCGGTAATCTTCTCTACCACATATGTACAAAAGCACATTGTGGAGAATTTGCCAGCTAAGCAATCCATCAAGCCAGTGACATTTGACGATGGCACCGAAAAAGTTGATAAAGCAAGCTTCTTTTGTAATTTTCGTGAAGTAAAAGTACCTTGCAAACCAGGGTCAACCTGCTCTCGGGCCGCACATCTAATGTCATTTAGGTAGAGCCTAAAAGGACCGAAGATTTGGGGTTTGATTTAATGTGTGTGGAGAAAGTATGTAAATTTCTTGCCGCTGTGGAGATTAGGGTTCCTATTCAACGGAGCTTTAATGAGTGGTACAAATGTACTAAAAGCTATTTGGACCTAAGATAAAGCTACACTGGAATTATATCCCTGTGACCTCACATCTCTATGAATCAAAGAGTAATGCATCTGTTTACAAAATATTCGCTCTTACAATTTTTAAATTCGCGAGAGGTTGCTAGACAGTTTGAACAGCATTTTAGCCTTTTTACTGTCGATATTTTATCATATGAACTCAGACTCAAAAAACTTTGACAAACTCTTAGAGGGTGTGATCCTTGACAAAAGAAACAATGTCAAAGGAATATAAGAATATAAGAAATGCGTTCTTATATTCTCATTTGGGAGATTGTTGACAAAGTTTCTTCGACTGTTCCCATAGGCTCAGAGTATTCTCGGGCAGCTTAGTATCACAAATGCATACTAACAAAATGTGATATATTTTCGGGGTAACTTCTAACAATAAAAGATTCGTTATGCAATCGTTGATGGTTCTTTACAGATTTTTAATATTCGCGCCTGATTCTTTATTAATGGGTTTAATACTCAAAAGGGTTTAAAGCTGTTCATTAATAAGAGCCCCTTTGTTCTCATAAGTGTTAACCAACTTTTTCTACGCAATCGCATAGCCATCATTGGTCAACGGAATGGTTTGTACGTCATCATGTGCATCCTTCGTAGTTTTCTGAAGTAAATAATATAATTTTTGTACCGGGGTTAATCGGGGATTTTTACTATATAACGCTGAGAACATATCGCGGAATGATGGCCAACTTTTATAGTCGCCATAGAAAATTGGGATATCACAAGGGGGTAAGTTCACAATAGGGGTGGAATAATTTTCAAGTTCTATGGACTTTTCAGCCTGAGCAGCCTGTTTTAAACGGTCCAATTGGGCTGAAATCATGGAAACCCCTCGGGTGTATGTGGTATAAGAAGCCATATACCTAGACCTAATTTCCACAATATTTGGGCTTTTCATTTTATCTCAATCATTTTCATTTCATTTTCATTTTAAATCAATCAAAAAAGAACATACAGTGGCCGACAAAAGTCTACGTGCGATCACAATTTTTGACATTTTAGAGGTCTAAAAACGTTAAATAAAAAACTAATGATGCAGTTTTGTTTCAATTATTATTTATTAATGTAAGCAAAAAAAATATATTTTCTAACATTAACTTAAAAAATTATCCAAGAAAAACAATTAAAATACGTTGACAAAAGTCTACATGCGGTATTCAAGATAACATAAAAACTTATTTCAAGTATTAAAAAGTACCACTAATTTTTAAAATTAATACTTAGTTGGGCCACCATGGGCATCTATGACTGCCTGTAACCTTCTTGGCATCGAATTAACTAAATTTTCTAACTCTGTAGATGAAATATTTTGCCATTCTTCTTGAAGCTTCAGTCTCAGCATTGGGGCACTAGTAATATTATGATTTCGGATTTTTCGTTGTAGTTTCTCTCATACGTGCTCAATAACGTTCAAGTCCGGACTTTGTGGTGGTGTGTACAACTGTCGTGGAGCATGGTACAGCAACCAATCTTTGACAATTAACGCCGTATGCTTCGGATCGTTGTCTTGTTGGAATATCCAACTTTCACCAACACTTAAATAATCAACCGATTGTTTCAAACTTTGTTCTAGAATAGATTTGTATTGATACCGATCCATACTACTCAATAAAAACCAGGTTTCCTACTCCAGAAGCAGCCACAGCACCCCAAACCATTACACTACCTTCGCCGTGCTTAACTGTACTAACTAAGTTTTTAGGATCCAACGCTGTATTTATTTTTGCAAAACTTTATCTCTCCCATCACAGTGAATAAAACTCGTTTCCAGAAATCAAATCCCTTTTCAATATGCTTTTTAGCAAACTCCAAACGAAGTTTACAATTTTTTTCACTTATTAGGAGTTTTTTCTAGGAGTTCTGCTGTGGTAACCATTATTATTTAATGTAATTATTTTTTATTATTTATTTTATTTTTATTATTTAATATGGTTCGTGGATGTACAATTATTTCTGATCTTCTGGCTAGCTCTTCGGCCAATTTCGAAGCATTCACCTTAGGCTGTTTGTCCACTTCTTTTAAAATAAAGCTAACGTCTCTTCGATTGAGTTTTTTTGGACGACCACTACGCAGATTCAATAGTACCAGTGCTTTTATAATTGCTGAATATTGTTTGAACAGTAGATTTACTTAAATTCAATAGCTTTGATATTTCACCAAATGATTTTTTTTTATTTCTGTACTTTACAACTTCAATTGAAATTAACTAAATCACTCTAATTACTACTAAAAAGAATATAAATCAATCCTTTAACGCAATAACAGAAGTAAACAAGTAAGAGCACTATATTCGGCTGTGCCGAATCTTTTATACCCACCACCAATTTTGTGTACATTTAAAGCACAATATTTATTATTTTGTTAATCGCTATAGAATAATCTCTTTATAATAAAATATGTATCACTTTCTTTGTAGAGGGTGGTTAAATTTTAAGGGCCCATGTTTAAGGTGAACCACATCTAAACTTCAACTTTTTTCTTGTATTTCATTTGACATTTCTCAATCTCAGACTAACTCAATTTGAACCGTGGAAAGATACGCAATCGAGCAACGCTTTTAAATATTAAAGATTTTTATAAAAATGGGCGTTCAAATCAAAATGCATTTTGTGCACTTCGTGATTCTTGTGGTCAACATAATCGTTCGAATTCGTCCACAATCGTGAGAATTGTAAAAAATATTTAAATGTCTGCAAAGCAGGTCTGTATGAAATGTGAAAACATCTGTGAATGCCATCTTAGTTCGTTGAATGGGAAACATTGCTGTTTTTCACGATAACGTGGCAAAAGAGCAAGCAACCTCGACTCATCATCGTGCCCAACAATCGATCATCAACAGTATCATTGAAAATTTGGACTATCGGATCGTGGTGTGCCGCCTAGGTTGGGGGGGCCATTTGGCCGATATTTTGTTCCATACATAATTGAAGCATACAAATATTATCATTATAAAAATAAATGATAATAATTTCATAATAATTTTATTCAAAATCAACATAGTCCCTTAAAATTAAACCACCCATTTTAACCTCGGTATGCTAGTAAAATGTTTTCGTAAATTTAGTCTTTCAATGAAAGTGGCCGTTAAAATACGCGTGTCAATAAAGTTTCTGCTAATAAACATAACTTAGATATTTTAATATAGTCCTTTAGTATTCCAAAATCTTTATTCATAGAGAATTTACATGAATTTAAGAGGAAGAAGGTGAATTTAAGGTTAAATTTTAAGGGCCACAGGGTGATTTAAAATATACATTCTCTGCATTTTTCTAAAACGGGAAATTTATTAGTAAGATTTTGATTTTTAAACTTCTATAACATTTTGCTTTTAAAAGATTTTCAAACGAAATAAGTTGTGTATAATTTTAAAATTTGTTAGCCATTAGTACATGAAAATAAATTGTTTATAATGTTTAGAGATATTTTTTTTTTGACTTAGGTCAAAATTTTCCTAAATTCCCATTTTTAATAGAGCACAACTTCAGGAGAACATAAGCATAAGTTGTTAGCATGCCATCTAGTAGTTGCTAGTAGAGTCATCTATATTATCATCTTTATCTTATATTTAGCTACAGTACAATAAATGGCGCAGTGTAAGATGAATAAATGCTAATATATATGACTAATATATTTTTATAAAAATTTAAAGAAAAAAGTGTGCGTGGCACATCTATTTTCCGTTATAACGAAGATTTTGGCCAAAAAGCCATGTTTGCAAAATTTCAGAATCGTACATATAGTTTTGTCAGTTTTATTACGTTTTAAATTTGAAATATACACTGTGCGGTATAAATTTTCGTACATTTTTATCTATAACTCTTTTCCTAATTCATAGATTTAAGCGATTTTCAGGGAAAAATATTCTTTTGACTCGATAAATATATATTCGAAGTTTCATGACTACGTTTATGCGTCTGGACACAATTCAAAAGTGAAAGTGGGCGTTATAGTAGGCGTGTCAAAGTTGTTTTTGCTAATGAGTACAACTTAGGTGTTTCAATATAGTCCTTTATTATTCCAAAATCTTTATTAATAGAGAAATTATATGAATTTTAGGTAAAACGTTATATGGGAGGTGGGCGTAAAAGTGGGCGTGGCACCTTAATTTTTTAGCATAGTAATGAAATTGCCTAGGGGGATAGACGTAGCTAAATTTATCATCATACCTCTAATTTTAGCGGTTTTATGAGCTTTTAAATTTCATTAACGGTAGATAACGTGAAAAGTGGGCGTTATAGTAGGCGTTATGTACGTCCGTTGTTTTATCGCAAAATTGTGTTCAGCGATGAGGCGCATTTTTGGCTTAACGGGTTTGTTAATAAGCAAAATTGCCGCATATGGAGCGAGACCAATCCACAAGAGATTTAGATTTAGATTTTATTGTCAATTTACCGCAGGTACCCAATATGACCATGCAGCCAACAACGTCAGAATGGACGCATTAAAGCGCCTTGTAGCAACAATGACAACTATTTATTTCTATCTATTTTCGTACAGCAAAAACAAGTACAAACAAAAAAATTTGCCAGATTGTAATTTTGTAGCAACGCCTCGCATAAAGCACCCACCCTGTCGTCACCCGTAGATAACTTCAAATTACAATAAAAAATTAAAATATTTACAGCCTATTTTATTTAAAATAACACAAAACTTTTGATAATAATTATTAATTTTTATTTAGGAAACATTGTTAAAATAAAAAAGTAGCTTAAGCTGTCCATGCTCTTTCTTCCACATCATTCAATTTCGTTCTAAAGACTTCGTCGTTCATAAGCTGTCGTATTTGTGGACCTACAAATATGCCTTCTTTTACTTAAGCATCTCTGATTCTAGGAAATTTGCTCTTAATGTGTAGAAAGCCTTCACCGTCCTTGTTCATTGCTTTGACAATATTTTTCATTAGGCCTAGCTTATGTGAAGAGGAGGCAGAAGATTTTGTTTTTTTTTTATTTAAAGGCTCTTCTGCTACATTTTTTTCTCCTGGAATAAAATTTACTCTTTTCGGCCAAATTTTAACATTGTAGTGTTTTTCTTTCGCGCGGCTATCCTATTCACATAAGAAGCAATAAAACTTAGTATATCCACTTTGCAATCCGTTTAACATCG
Organism: Phyto melanocephala; assembly: GCA_941918925.1. NCBI lineage: Eukaryota > Metazoa > Arthropoda > Insecta > Diptera > Rhinophoridae > Phyto > Phyto melanocephala. Next base: position 41,185,694 of record OW799234.1, on the reverse strand, counting down.
CTACGACTTTCAAATCTGCAGATTCCATGAGTTATGGGAATATAAAAATTTTTTGTATTATCATCTTCATGCTACAATAGTTTTCTTTCATATTTCTTGCATACGCGAGTGGGACCGATGGAAATTTGTTGCCATTGTGAAGTATAACGGCTTTCAAACTTGTCTTAAATGAATCAATAAAAAGCCGCCAATCCTCAGATTTATGATTGAAACACAGTGGTCGCAAAAGTCCATCAGCATTATCACAAAATACCAAACCTTCCTCTCTGCTGAAATATCTCAAAAAAGGTTGTTCTTTATTTCGAAAGTAAGAGACGTTAACGTCCTTTTGCACCAAATTCCATTCTTTTAATTGGGATGCAAGAAGCTCAGACTTGCTTTTTTAAAAGTCCTAATTTACGAACTAAGTTATTCATATCAGTTTAATTCGGAAAATAAGGTTTACTCGTTGGACTTCCAAATGAATGCGAAGAAACACCCATGCTGGATTAAGTTGCTGCAGAACCCCCATCTTCTTCATCGTCTGTAGGATGCAGTGGAGGTAAAAATTTACTTGTAAGCTGGTCGTTTGACGCATGGAGTATTTGGATATGAAACTTTATTTTTGGTTTTTTTTTTTGTACACCCACGTGTTTTAGTATGGCAAAAGTAGCAATCATTTTGATGATTTTGTGGTTCACTCCAAATCGCTGGCTTCAAAAATGGCAAAGACTTTGACTTCCTTTTACACAACCACTTAAATAACTTGCACAGCTACTACAACTTATATATGGCAGCCAATTCTAGATATTGTCTCCCCTTGAGTACTTAAAGTTAGATCACCACATACGTAACAAAATAAATTTGGAGATTTGTTACAAATCCTTGACATTTTGTAATGTGAAAGCGTTTGCGGATTCTTTAATTGCTTAATTTCTTTACACAATAACGAAGAACACTATAAGATCTATTTACTGTTGCCGATATTAACCGCACGATATTCAATATAAAGTGACTCACTTATTGTACATCAGCTTCTATACATTAAAATAAATACTAGAATCTACCCTAATGTTCTTAATTTGAAATCACAGGTAATTGAAAAATACTGTTATAAATTTTAATTCCAAGAACTATTCAAAATACCGTTGTAGTTTAGTTCCATTACCTGCTCACTTAACGAAATGTTACATATATCATATGCAAGGCTGGTTGCATTACAATATTGAGTACCTGCGGTAAATTGACAATAAAATCTACATTTTTTAACAGATTTTTATGATTTATTTTATTTTATTTTTAAGATAAGTAGCTTTCAGAAAAAGGTTTAAAATGTTAAATGTTTGTTTCATATTTTTTTTTAATTTCATTTTTAAATTGAAAAATATTACGAATTTTGCACGAACAAATTTTTTTTTCTGCATTAATTTTTGAATAATACCAAAACATAAGAGATAGAGAAAAATTTTATTGGATTTAAATTAATACAATTTTGTTACACATCTTCTGGTGTTTTATTTTTGAAAATCGGGTGACTGGTTCTCGAGTTAGGATGAATTATGTCTCCGTTTCTGACTGATTTAGGGGGAAAAATTTGCCACGCCCATAAAAAAAAATCGCGATCTGATGGGAAAAAACCGACAACGGATTTGTATTCAGCGCGTCAAAATCCATATAGTCCACATAGCTTTAATTAACGGGAAGACAAAAAATTATTTTTTTTAGAGCAGTGTTATTTGTTTAATTCCTTGACATCAATTTTGTTACCATTAGTAATAACAATACAATACCCATTCTACGGATTTCTTTCCACTTCTTTTGAGAGAAAACAGCTGTTTGGAACTTTCTATGGTAAAATTTTGTTTAAGCCATTCTTATTTTTGAGTAACCTTCTGATCTAGTTTTCTTAAAAATATCATATAGCTCTTGAGTTCTAAACCGTTTCTATCCCGGTTTCTTGCATCAATAAGAATTAATCTGAGATGTAAGCCAAGGTTTCTGAGATCGTACTTTACTTCTCACAGGATTATATTTAATATTATGGTGAAGAAAACCTAATTGGTCATCGACAGAGTGGCGACAAAAAGCATAATTCGAGTTTAAAGTTTTCAAGTGATTGATAGTTTCTTTTTTTGTTTTTGATTGTGTTTTAGGTGAGCTATTAAAATCATAGCTAATAAATAATAAATCATGTTGGGAGAATATTGAGGCACATAACTGATCGAATAACATCAGGCTGGTGCTGTTGTTGACAAGGCACAGATCAAGCTGGGTACTTTAGGTAAAAGTAAAGTGGGTGACATTTTTCTGTAGATTTTAGTAGTCGATACCCACGTAAATTATAAAAAAAATATCATTTAAAAAAGGGTAGAACCAAGATTCTGAGATACTCTGGGCATTAATTGTTAGAAATTATTCTAAGCATAGTAAACAGGTTTTCTCAAGTTATCTTAAAGAGAAGTCATAATATAAAATTTTAAACATATTCGCAATACAAAAAAGGAAAAATAATTTGAGATACTTGTACACTTTTTTACAGATAATACAAAATAAAATTACATATTTGATTGTATCAATAAGGACGTTTCTTCTACTTGCATTTTTAAAGCCACAGATATAAACGTCATATAATATACGTGTATATAATATATAAAAAATATACGTACATATATACATATATGTATATATATATACTTATATCAAATATATTTCTCTCCCGAGTCCCTAGAAGCAGTATTATCTGAAGTGTTCAACCGAAAAAACTGGTTTAGTGTTTCTAGCTCATTGATTTGTAAAATTTCATCGCTATCGGGGCATTTTATGAAAACAGTTCCATCAATAGCAAATGCTGCTGAAATTGTTTTGCCTTTCTTTAGTCGATGTTTCCTGCATTTCATTTGACATTTCTCAATATCAGACTAACTCAATTTGAATAGTGGAAAGATACGCAAATAAGCAACGCGTAAAAGTTATTATTATTTAATTCTAATTCTAAAAAACAGACACTGAAAATTGTGCACATACATACAGACACCTTATAGCTAAATTTAAACATAAGAACATTTAGTAAGCTTTACCTTCTATCTGTGGACAGACCATAGGTTTAGTAAAATGTAAGACGATATTATGAAATTAGTGGACATAAGTAATTTTAATAATACAATGTTAATGTACGTATATTTTTTAATATAAATGTATGAAAAATATTTGGTAAAATAACTTTAGTGTTTGTATATAACTTTTGTGTATTTTAACTTGTTCCTGAAGAAGAGCACCGAAGCGGCTCGAAATATTGAACAAAATTAATAAAAATATAAGAAGAAAAACATTTTTTTTAAAAATAATATTTAATAAAAGAGAAAAGATTTATATTTAAATATTAGAATTAAATAGTGTTTTGGAACTAAAGCCTGTTTATGACAAGAAAATAATTCTTTAAACATTATACGGTCGTAAGGAATATAATTAGTTATTCAGGGTTTTTATTATAATGGGCGTTCAAATCAAAATGCATTTTGTGCACTTCGTGATTCTTTTGGTCAACATAATCGCTAAAATTCGTCCACAATCGTAAGAATTGTAAAAAATATTTAAATTTCAGCAAAACAGGTCTGTATAAAATGTGAAAAAATCTGTGAATGCCTCCTTAGTTCGTTGAATGGGAAACATTGCTGTTTTTTGCGATAGTGTGGTAAAAGAGCATTCAACCTCGACTCATCATCGTGCCCAACAATTGAACATCAACATTGTCATTGAAAATTTGGACTATCGGATAGAGGTGTGGCGCCGAGGTTGGGGGGTCCATTTGGCCGATATAAATTATTGAACCATACAAATATTATCATTAAAAAGAAATGATAATAATTTTATAACTGATTTGTGTTTAATTTAAATTCAATATCGGCTTTTAAAATTTAACCACCCGTTATAACTTCGATATGCTAGTAAAATGTTTTCGTAAATTTAGTCTTTCAATAAAAGTGGGCGGTAAAGTAGGTGTGTCAATAAAGTTTCTGCTAATAAATACAACTTAGATATTTCTATATAGTCCTTTACTTTTTCAAAAATTTTGTCAATAGAGAAATTACATGAATTTAAGATAAACCGTTATATTGGAGGTAGGCGTTAAAGTGGGTGTGTCACCGAAATTTTTAGGCATAATAATTACATTGATTAGAAAGATATATGTAGCAAATTTCATTATAATACCTCTAATATTATCGGTTTTATAAGCTTTTAAATTTCATTAACAGTAGATAACGTGAAAAGTGGGCGTTATAGTAGGCGTGTCAAAGTTATTTTTCCTAATGACTACAACTTACATATTTCAATACAGTCCTTTAGTTTTCCAAAATCTTTATTCATTGAGAAATTATATGAATTTGAGAAAAAGCATTATATGGGAGGTGGGCGTAAAAGTGGGCGTGTCACCTTAATTTTCTGGCATAGTAATGACATTGACGAGAAGGATATACGTAACAAATTTTATCATCATACCTCTAATTTTGTAGGTTTTATGGGCTTTTAAATTTCATTAACGGTAGATAACGTGAAAAGTGGGCGTTATAGTAGGCATGTCAAAGTTATTTCTGCTAATGAATACAACTTAGATATTTCAATATAGTCCTTTATTATTCCAAAATCTTTATTAATAGAGAAATTATATGAATTTTAGGCAAAACGTTATATGGGTGGTGGGCGTAAAAGTGGGCGTGTCACATTGATTTTCCGTTACAACAAATCCTCTCACTAAAAAGCAAAGTGTGCAAAATTTCAGAATCGTATATCTAATTTTGTCCGTTTTATTAGGTTTTAAATTTTAAATATACTGAAAAATACACTGCGTGGTACAAATTTTCGTACATTTTGATCTATAACTCCTTTCCTAATGCATAGATTTAGATTTGGGGAGAAATATTGCTTTGACACGAGAAATATATATCTGAAGTTTCATGACTGTACGTTAATGCGCTTGGACACAATTGCATTTTATTCAATGTTTGAAGGACAGGGTTTTTCGACGTACTCTTGCATTACGAGCTATAATTCTCTTCCTAAAATTCCGATTTAGCCCATTTTCAATAACAAACACACCTTGTCTATAAGAAAGATTCTGGCAAAATTTGAGCTACCTAGCTTTTTCGGTGCGACCTCTACCGTTCTTTCAACAGACGGACGGACATAGTTAAATCGTCATCAAATCAAACCCCGATTCAGAATATATATACTTTATGGGGTCTAAAATGGATATTTCGATGTGTTATAAACGGAATGACAAAATGAATATACCCCCACCATTTTTTTGGTGGCGGGTATAAAAACTTTGTGAAAAAAATAAGAACACAAGGTTTAAAACAAAATAACTGCATTACAAATTTCAGGAATCAGTAATTTCGTACTGATAATGATATATATGTAATTTTCATTACCAGTACATTTTAAATGAATACTGAAAAATATGCAGTAATCGGTAATTTCGTACTTATAGTGCTAAAATTTTTATTCAAAAATAAAATCATATTCTTTTTATCTGTTATTATCATACCTTTTACATGAGCCTGTCTTGGAACTGTAAATGGTGATAAGTAGCAATATAAAAATTACTGAAATATAATAACGACGACATAAAATATGTATATGTATTCTGAATCCTTATATAAATATATAAAATAACTTTAAGTCAATAAATGTTATTACTGTTAACAATTAAGTAAGCGAAATTAAAATTATTGAACAATAGGCCTGAGAAAAAACTACAAGAGGAAAAATAAAGCAATAAATAAACTTTTAATTCTTAATTACACTGCTCAGCAGCAAAATCCTCCATTAAATAAAACTATGTAGACTATATGGATTTTGATGCGCTGAACTCAAATCCGTTGTCGGTTATTTTCCATCAGATCGGGATTTTTTTTATGGGCGTGGCAAATTTTTTCCCCTAAATTAGTCAGGTAACTCGAGAACCAGTCATCCGATTTTTAAAAGTAAAACCTAGAAGATTTGTAACATAATTATATTTATTTTAGTCAAATAGAATTTTTCTCTATCTATTATCGTTTTGTTATTATTCAGAAATAAATGTAAACAAAAATTTTTTTTCCTGCAAAATTCGTAATATTTTTCAATTTAAAAATAGAATTAAAAACAAATATGAAGTAAATATTCAACATTACCTATCTAAAAATAAAAAAGTCATAAACCACAAAAATCGGTTGAAAAATTTAGATTTTATTGTCAATTTACCGCTGGTACCCAATATTGACCAAATATGTGTAATGCAACAAACAACGTCAGAGTGGGCGAACTAAAGCGCCTTGTAGCAACAATGAATGGCAACTATTTACTATTTTTATGTATGGAGTTTGACAATTTCCGGAATTGAAATCATTTTTTTAAATATGTATGTAGTTTGACGTACTCCAGAACTCAGAAAAATAGTCAGCTGGGCTGGAACCGCATTAGTGTACCCTGGGTAAAATTGTTAAATCACTAAACCAGATGTTTTGAATTTGTAAAAATATAAAATGTTGAAACGATTTTTTTATTTTTCTTAACAATGAAATATACTATGTATGAAAATATTAATAAAATTTTTGTCGATTTAAATAATTTTAATAAATAATACATATAACGATAACATATGCATTTCAAACTGGTGTTTGTTCTAACATAGTTCAACAAAAATTAAACTTAAAAAACAAAAATTTATTAAAAAGCAGAGATCCAAGCCGTTTTCAAAAAAAAAAACGATGTGATAGCGTCTGAGGGCAAGTTTATAAGCATTTGACTTCAAATTCGTACTTTTTCATATCAAATTCAGAATTTAAAAGATGAAAATCGGACTTTACACCAAGTTCAGACTTTTAATTCTTGTTTTATGCAAAATCGTAATAATTAGTTTTTGCGTACATCATATTTTGCAGCCATACCTTTACGAGTAAACTTAGCATTCCACTGATTTATATAACAATAATATTCACCTAGAATATATTTTTGTAAAAAATCAATATAATTTCTTATATCAAACCTAATAATGTAGTGTATTCCAAATTCACGCGTAAACATTTTATATAAACAAACAATAATGCGTTACACGTGTAAACAATTCAGGGATACATTGCAAGTGCATAAATTTAATAAACAAAACCTACACAACACAAACTTCTGTTCAAGATCTCGTCGAGATAGGTCAGTAGTAGATTCTTTAACTAAGAATTACTCATAAATACTTTTGAGCAATTCGACACTTTCGATATAAACGGTCATTGTACGCTTTTTGTTTATATCACTGCAATTTGCTGAATTGACAAATAGTCGCTATGGTCATTGACTCTTGGCAAAAGAAGGGAAACAACAAGTAAGAGTGCTATATTCGGCAGTGCCGAATATAGAGTTATCTATATCTATATATCTATCCATCTAACTATCTATCTATATATATATATCTAATGTATTCTATATGTATAAAAGAGTAACGTGACTGACTGATTGATTCATCATCACACAGCCGAAACGCAAAGAGCTAGAGACATGAAATTTGGAAAATCGGTTCCTCTTTCAAAGTATAGCTCCACCAAAAATGGATTTTTGGAAATTCGTACTTTAAGGGGGTAGGTTAGGTTAGGTATAACAGGCAGCTGTTGTGCAGCTCACTTGGGTCCATTAAATTGATCCCTTTGTGGTACCTGAATAGAAAAGTAAGAATAGAATAGAAAAGAGAGAAGAGAAGCAGGCAAGTCCAGAGTCTCTGGCGGGAATCGAACCCGCAACCTCCAAACTAGCAGACCAGCACACTACTGACTAGTCCACCAGGGCACCCTTCTTTAAGGGGCTAAAATCGGTTGTCTAATATCTGCTAGAAATAATTTAATAACATATTTTTGATAATTTTTATTTGATTATATTACATCGCATTTGCGGATAGGGTTCAACATTTAATATTTTGTCTTGATGAGTAGGGAAATGTCTGAAGGGACCTCCAATTGTGTAACGAATACTATAGTGAATATTCTGTCCAAACAGAAAAAAAGTCTTCAAATATGCCACAAAGTTTAAGGCCTAAAATTGATGAATTCAGGTAGATTTTTGAAAACGCCAGTATGGATATTATTTGTGTATCAGAGACATGGCTAGGTAATTCAGTTGCCAACGGGTTTGTGTCATTATCGGGGTAAAGGATGTTCAGATCTGATAGACTAGTTGGTAGAGGTGGAGGTGTTGCCATATATGTCAAAAATTACATTACCTGTAAGCTCTGTAGTAGAAATAGTGCTAACGATAAAATTGAGCATATTTTTATTGAAATTTTTCCTTTTGGTAAGAAAATATTGGTAAGTTGTGCCAAATAGAGCTGTCGGCAACTTCTTGGTTGGTGTTTGAAACTCATGTCATGCGGTACAGTGAATTGTTATCGCTGGAGATTTTAACTCTAATCTACTGATTGAGACCACTTCCAAAGAAGAAATGGCTTTAACTGGTCTTAAACCGACAAACCTAACTATTCCTACTCACTTTACGGGAAATAATAGCACTCTTCTGGATCTTGTTTTTGTCAGTGACACTTCAAAAATACTACTGTATGATCAGATTGCTGCCTCATATTTTTCTAAGCATGATATAATATTTTCAGCATATGACTTTCAGTTAAGGCACAAGAATCAATCTAATACTTTTAGTGATTTTAGGTAAAATTAGGATATTCTTAATAGAGGCTTTCTACAAGTAAATTAGAATAGTATGATACACGTGAATGATCAGCTCTCGTTTCTAGAGCACAATTTAAACAAGCTTTATGATGATTCAGTGCCTATAAAAGCTAAATATATTACTGAAACAAAGAAACCATGGTTTATCTTGGATATACGTGAGTCTATTAAACTTAGAGATTTGGCGTACTCGAGCTTAAAGTGTTTCCGAACACCGGAGTTATTGGCTTTATTCTGTTCTGATAGAAAAGTAACAAATATAATGATAAAAACTGCTAAATCTGAACATTTTTCTAGCAGATTCGGTTCTGCTCTTGAATCAAACAGCACTTGGCGAACTATAAGGGATATTGTTAACCTTAACAACGTATTTGCTAATATCACATCCGCAATGGATCATACGGCAGAATGTAACAGAGGTTCAGCTGTGAATAATTTTAATACTTCTGGGCTGAGCTTTTTCGGTTTTTTATGCATCAGTCAGCTTGATGTTCTACCACGCTTTGCACAAATAAAGTCAGACGCAATTGGATTTAATAATATGCATCCGAAGTTCATAAAACTTATGTTGCCCTCTCTTCTGCCACATATTAATCACTTTTTTTACACCATTATTACACCAAAAGTTGTTTTCTTGTGAATTGGAGGCATCGTCATTAAAAAATCTTGAAATTTTATTTAATGACAATTTAACATGGATACGTCAAGTCAATATGCTAGTCGCTAAATCATTTAGTAAGTTCAATATGTCACACCATTGAGAATAAGATTGCTTCTTGCGAGAGTTTCTTAGTTTTCTAATTGCGATAACGTCAGTATGCGAAAACTTGAAGTTTTATACAATAACATAACAAGACATGTATACATATAATCTTAGAAGAGACCATGTCTCGATATACACAAGGACATTATATGGTGCATTATTTAGAAATTTATTAAATATTAGATCGTTAATTTTTCTTCATAAAATTATATATACTTGGAGACCGCAATATTTGTTTCAGAGAATTAGATTTGCAAGATCGCTAAGGGGCAGAAAAATTATAACTCCTAGATATTAATGCCTTGTTTCTAATTGGCAGTTCTTTTTACACTCTGTCCGTCTATGGAATGCTCTTCCACATGACCAACAGCAATTGGTCATTGTAAAATTTTTATTTATATTTTCTTAAATTTATATTTATTTTATTTTAAACTATTTTTATTATTATATATTTATATTTTATTCGAACTTTTACTATATATTAAATTTTAATGTGAATCATTTTTATTTTGGCTTAAGTTCATTTATTTTTTTATTAACTTTTATAATTCAAATTAAATTAAATTGTAACCATTCTTAGGAATATTCTTTCTAAAATTATTTCCCATATTAGCCGAGTGGAATGCATTTTCAAAATAAGCTACGATTTCATCATCAGCACTATTTATCGGTATACTATTATGTAATTGAAAACTCCTTACTATGTTACAATTCAATGAAATTTGAATTAGTGAATCTTAGTATTAATTTTAAAATTTTGTTGAATTTTTACTTCACCTATCAAATGACAATTCTTTATTCAACATGTTCATATTCTTTTATATTCGTAATACATTTGCGTTATGATTCACATTAAAATTTAATATTATTTTTATTATTTTAAATGATGCCACAAAACCTGTATTTTGGATAAACCTTGCACTATAATTATAAGACTTGGTCTTGTTGTGCATGGATGCAATCTATATATATAAAAGAGTAACGTGACTGACTGACTGACTGATTCATCATCGCACAGCCCAAACGCAAAGAGCTAGAGACATGAAATTTGGACAATCGGTTCCTCTTTCAATGTATAGCTCCACTAAGAAGGGATTTTTGGAAATTCGTACCTTAAGGGGGTAAAAAAGGGAAAAAACGGGTAAAATCGGTAATCTTATATCTGCTAAACTAAAAATGATACAAATTAAATTGAAAAAGTATTGTAATTTGCACAAAAAATAAGCTGACAGGTGTCTGGCCTTTTTTGGAATTTTCAACCCTGAAGGGGAAAAAAACGGGTAAAAACTATAAATTGGTACTTTTTTGGTACCCTATGTAACTTCCAAACGCATAAAGCTAGGAAAAAAATTTAAACTGTATTAAGTAATCCGCGAAAAAATATTAACAAGAATTCGGCACTTTTGTCAAATTCATATGCATAAGGGGTAAAAATTGTCCCTTTTTTTGGTACTTTTTTTGAAATAAACTTTTCTTATATTATTCAATGGGACAAATTTTGACAATTATTTTTTCCTAATAGAATATGGACAACTATTTAGGTGAAATTTTTGGAAACTTTTTTGGGGACAAAAAAGGTACCAAAAAGGGGAAAATTCCGGAAAATGTATGTAATTCCTAACTAGACGGCCAATTTTCACAAATTTTTTAATTGGGATTTCACTAGACATAAAAAATTATGTACATAATTTAGTAAAAATTGAAAAACATTCATAACAGGGTAGAAAAGGGAAAAATCGGGAAGAGTTTGGTACTTTTTAGAACATAATTACTTTTATGCAAAAAAGATTAGATTTACTGACTTTAAATCATGTCTATTAAAATATTTTGTTACATAGATATTTGAACATTTTAAACTTGGAATTTGGAACTTAAACTAAAAATGTACTTTTTCGCTTTTCTATGGTACTTTTTGTATATTCTACGTTTATAAAGGTAGAATTGTAAAATAAAGGGCTATTGATTCCAGGTTAGACTAAAAATGTTATGGGTGACCAAAAAGGTACTTTTTTGAATTTTTATGGTACTTCTTATATATTCTACGTTTGCGAAGCTAGAATTTTAAAATTAGTGGCTATTGATAAAAGGTGAGACCGAAAATCTTATGGTCGACCAAAAATGTACTTTTTTGAATTTGAATGGTACTTTTTATGTTTTCTACGTTTATGAAGGTAGGATTGTACAATCAAGGACTATTGATTTCAGGTGAGACCCAAAATGTTATGGGCGACCAAAAAGGTACATTTTTGAATTTTTATGGTACTTTTTGTATTTTCAACGTTTGCGAAGCTAGAATTTTAAAATTAGTGGCTATTGATACAAAGTGAGACTGAAAATGTTATGGTCGACTAAAAAGGTACTTTTTGAATTTTTTTGGTACTTTTGGTGTTTTCTACGTTAATGAAGGTAGGATTGTACAATCAAAGACTATTGATTCCAGGTGAGACTAAAAATGTTATGGGTGACCAAAAAGGTACTTTTTTGAATTTTTATGGTACTTTTTGTATTTTCTACGTTTATAGAGGTAGAATTGTAAAATAAAGGACTATTGATAGGATAGGTAAGACTAAAAATTTTATGGGCGACCAAAAAGGTACTTTTTTGAATTGTTATGGTACTTTTTGTATTTTCAACGTTTGCGAGGCTAGAATTTTAAAATTATTGGCTATTGATACAAAGTGAGACTGAAAATGTTATGGTCGACTAAAAAGGTACTTTTTTGAATTTTTTTGGTACTTTTGGTGTTTTCTACGTTAATGAAGGTAGGATTGTACAATCAAGGACTATTGATTCCAGGTGAGACTAAAAATGGTATGGGCGACCAATAAGGTACTTTTTTGAATTTGTATGGTACTTTTTGTATTTTCAACGTTTTCGGAGCTAGAATTTTAAAATTAGTGGCTATTGATAAAAGGTGAGACCGAAAATCTTATGGTCGACCAAAAAGGTACTTTTTTGAATTTGAATGGTACTTTTTGTATTTTCTACGTTTATGAAGGTAGGATTGTACAATCAAGGACTATTGATTTCAGGTGAGACCAAAAATGTTATGGGCGACCAAAAAGGTAAATTTTTGAATTTTTATGGTACTTTTTGTATTTTCAACGTTTGCGAAGCTAGAATTTTAAAATTAGTGGCTATTGATACAAAGTGAGACTGAAAATGTTATGGTAGACTAAAAAGGTACTTTTTTCAATTTTTTTGGTACTTTTGGTGTTTTCTACGTTAATGAAGGTAGGATTGTACAATCAAGGACTATTGATTCCAGGTGAGACTAAAAGTGTTATGGGTGACCAAAAAGGTACTTTTTTGAATTTTTATGGTACTTTTTGTATTTTCTACGTTTATAGAGGTAGAATTGTAAAATAAAGGACTATTGATACAAGGTAAGACTAAAAATTTTATGGGCGACCAAAAAGGTACTTTTTTGAATTGTTATGGTACTTTTTGTATTTTCAACGTTTTCGGAGCTAGAATTTTAAAATTAGTGACTATTGATAAAAGGTGAGACCGAAAATCTTATGGTCGACCAAAAAGGTACTTTTTTGAATTTTTATGGTACTTTTTGTATTTTCTACGTTTATGAAGGTAGGATTGTACAATCAAGGACTATTGATTTCAGGTGAGACCCAAAATGTTATGGGCGACCAAAAAGGTACATTTTTGAATTTTTATGGTACTTTTTGTATTTTCAACGTTTGCGAAGCTAGAATTTTAAAATTAGTGGCTATTGATACAAAGTGAGACTGAAAATGTTATGGTCGACTAAAAAGGTACTTTTTGAATTTTTTTGGTACTTTTGGTGTTTTCTACGTTAATGAAGGTAGGATTGTACAATCAAGGACTATTGATTTCAGGTGAGACCAAAAATGTTATGGGCGACCAAAAAGGTACATTTTTGAATTTTTATGGTACTTTTTGTATTTTCAACGTTTTCGGAGCTAGAATTTTAAAATTAGTGGCTATTGATAAAAGTTGAGACCGAAAATCTTATGGTCGACCAAAAAGGTACTTTTTTGAATTTGAATGGTACTTTTTGTATTTTCTACGTTTATGAAGGTAGGATTGTACAATCAAGGACTATTGATTTCAGGTGAGACCAAAAATGTTATGGGCGACCAAAAAGGTACATTTTTGAATTTTTATGGTACTTTTTGTATTTTCAACGTTTGCGAAGCTAGAATTTTAAAATTAGTGGCTATTGATACAAAGTGAGACTAAAAATGTTATGGTCGACTAAAAAGGTACTTTTTGAATTTTTTTGGTACTTTTGGTGTTTTCTACGTTAATGAAGGTAGGATTGTACAATCAAGGACTATTGATTTCAGGTGAAACCAAAAATGTTATGGGCGACCAAAAAGGTACATTTTTGAATTTTTATGGTACTTTTTGTATTTTCAACGTTTGCGAAGCTAGAATTTTAAAATTAGTGGCTATTGATACAAAGTGAGACTGAAAACGTTATGGTAGACTAAAAAGGTACTTTTTTCAATTTTTTTGGTACTTTTGGTGTTTTCTACGTTAATGAAGGTAGGATTGTACAATCAAGGACTATTGATTCCAGGTGAGACTAAAAGTGTTATGGGTGACCAAAAAGGTACTTTTTTGAATTTTTATGGTACTTTTTGTATTTTCTACGTTTATAGAGGTAGAATTGTAAAATAAAGGACTATTGATACAAGGTAAGACTAAAAATTTTATGGGCGACCAAAAAGGTACTTTTTTGAATTGTTATGGTACTTTTTGTATTTTCAACGTTTTCGGAGCTAGAATTTTAAAATTAGTGGCTATTGATAAAAGGTGAGACCGAAAATCTTATGGTCGACCAAAAAGGTACTTTTTTGAATTTGAATGGTACTTTTTGTATTTTCTACGTTTATGAAGGTAGGATTGTACAATCAAGGACTATTGATTTCAGATGAGACCAAAAATGTTATGGGCGACCAAAGAGGTACTTTTTTGAATTTTTATGGCACTTTTTGTGTTTTCAACGTTTGCGAAGCTAGAATTTTGAAATCAGTGACAATTGATACAAGGTGAGACTAAAAATGTTATGGTCGACCAAAAAGGTACTTTTTTGAATTTTTTTGGTACTTTTGGTGTTTTCTACGTTAATGAAGGTAGGATTGTACAATCAAGGACTATTGATTTCAGGTGAGACCCAAAATGTTATGGGCGACCAAAAAGGTACATTTTTGAATTTTTATGGTACTTTTTGTATTTTCAACGTTTGCGAAGCTAGAATTTTAAAATTAGTGGCTATTGATACAAAGTGAGACTGAAAATGTTATGGTCGACTAAAAAGGTACTTTTTGAATTTTTTTGGTACTTTTGGTGTTTTCTACGTTAATGAAGGTAGGATTGTACAATCAAAGACTATTGATTCCAGGTGAGACTAAAAATGTTATGGGTGACCAAAAAGGTACTTTTTTGAATTTTTATGGTACTTTTTGTATTTTCTACGTTTATAGAGGTAGAATTGTAAAATAAAGGACTATTGATACAAGGTAAGACTAAAAATTTTATGGGCGACCAAAAAGGTACTTTTTTGAATTGTTATGGTACTTTTTGTATTTTTAACGTTTGCGAGGCTAGAATTTTAAAATTAGTGGCTATTGATACAAAGTGAGACTGAAAATGTTATGGTCGACTAAAAAGGTACTTTTTTGAATTTTTTTGGTACTTTTGGTGTTTTCTACGTTAATGAAGGTAGGATTGTACAATCAAGGACTATTGATTCCAGGTGAGACTAAAAATGGTATGGGCGACCAATAAGGTACTTTTTTGAATTTGTATGGTACTTTTTGTATTTTCAACGTTTTCGGAGCTAGAATTTTAAAATTAGTGGCTATTGATAAAAGGTGAGACCGAAAATCTTATGGTCGACCAAAAAGTTACTTTTTTGAATTTGAATGGTACTTTTTGTATTTTCTACGTTTATGAAGGTAGGATTGTACAATCAAGGACTATTGATTTCAGGTGAGACCAAAAATGTTATGGGCGACCAAAAAGGTACATTTTTGAATTTTTATGGTACTTTTTGTATTTTCAACGTTTGCGAAGCTAGAATTTTAAAATTAGTGGCTATTGATACAAAGTGAGACTAAAAATGTTATGGTCGACTAAAAAGGTACTTTTTGAATTTTTTTGGTACTTTTGGTGTTTTCTACGTTAATGAAGGTAGGATTGTACAATCAAGGACTATTGATTCCAGGTGAGACTAAAAATGGTATGGGCGACCAATAAGGTACTTTTTTGAATTTGTATGGTACTTTTTGTATTTTCAACGTTTTCGGAGCTAGAATTTTAAAATTAGTGGCTATTGATAAAAGGTGAGACCGAAAATCTTATGGTCGACCAAAAAGTTACTTTTTTGAATTTGAATGGTACTTTTTGTATTTTCTACGTTTATGAAGGTAGGATTGTACAATCAAGGACTATTGATTTCAGGTGAGACCAAAAATGTTATGGGCGACCAAAAAGGTACATTTTTGAATTTTTATGGTACTTTTTGTATTTTCAACGTTTGCGAAGCTAGAATTTTAAAATTAGTGGCTATTGATACAAAGTGAGACTAAAAATGTTATGGTCGACTAAAAAGGTACTTTTTGAATTTTTTTGGTACTTTTGGTGTTTTCTACGTTAATGAAGGTAGGATTGTACAATCAAGGACTATTGATTCCAGGTGAGACTAAAAATGGTATGGGCGACCAATAAGGTACTTTTTTGAATTTGTATGGTACTTTTTGTATTTTCAACGTTTTCGGAGCTAG
This sequence comes from Phyto melanocephala, assembly GCA_941918925.1. Lineage (NCBI taxonomy): Eukaryota > Metazoa > Arthropoda > Insecta > Diptera > Rhinophoridae > Phyto > Phyto melanocephala. The sequence goes on along the minus strand of OW799234.1, from coordinate 41,169,474 downwards.
AATTTTAAAATTAGTGGCTATTGATAAAAGGTGAGACCGAAAATCTTATGGTCGACCAAAAAGGTACTTTTTTGAATTTTTATGGTACTTTTTGTATTTTCTACGTTTATAGAGGTAGAATTGTAAAATAAAGGACTATTGATACAAGGTAAGACTAAAAATTTTATGGGCGACCAAAAAGGTACTTTTTTGAATTGTTATGGTACTTTTTGTATTTTCAACGTTTTCGGAGCTAGAATTTTAAAATTAGTGGCTATTGATAAAAGGTGAGACCGAAAATCTTATGGTCGACCAAAAAGGTACTTTTTTCAATTTTTTTGGTACTTTTGGTGTTTTCTACGTTAATGAAGGTAGGATTGTACAATCAAGGACTATTGATTCCAGGTGAGACTAAAAGTGTTATGGGTGACCAAAAAGGTACTTTTTTGAATTTTTATGGTACTTTTTGTATTATCTACGTTTATAGAGGTAGAATTGTAAAATAAAGGACTATTGATACAAGGTAAGACTAAAAATTTTATGGGCGACCAAAAAGGTACTTTTTTGAATTGTTATGGTACTTTTTGTATTTTCAACGTTTTCGGAGCTAGAATTTTAAAATTAGTGGCTATTGATAAAAGGTGAGACCGAAAATCTTATGGTCGACCAAAAAGGTACTTTTTTGAATTTGAATGGTACTTTTTGTATTTTCTACGTTTATGAAGGTAGGATTGTACAATCAAGGACTATTGATTTATGATGAGACCAAAAATGTTATGGGCGACCAAAGAGGTACTTTTTTGAATTTTTATGGCACTTTTTGTGTTTTCAAAGAATTTTGAAATCAGTGACAATTGATACAAGGTGAGACTAAAAATGTTATGGTCGACCAAAAAGGTACTTTTTTGAATTTTTATGATACTTTTTCTATTTTCAACGTTTGTGAAGGAAGCATTTTGAAATCAGTGACAATTAATAAAAGGTGAGACTAAAAATGTTATGGTCGACCAGAAAGGTACTTTCTTGAATTTTTATGGTACTTTTTGCATTTTCTACTTTTATAAAGATAGGATTATACAATCAAGGACTATTGATTCTAGGTGAGACAAAAAATGTTATGGGCCATTAAAAAGGTACTTTTTTGAATTTGTATGGTACTTTTTGTATTTTCAACGTTTGTGAAGGTAGAATTTTGAAATCAGTGACAATTAATACAAGGTGAGACTAAAAATGTTATGGTCGACCAAAAAGGTACTTTCTTGAATTTTTATGGTACTTTTTGCATTTTCTACGTTTATAAAGATAGGATTATACAATCAATGACTATTGATTCTAGGTGAGACTTTTTGTATTTTCAACGTTTTCGGAGCTAGAATTTTAAAATTAGTGGCTATTGATAAAAGGTGAGACCGAAAATCTTATGGTCGACCAAAAAGGTACTTTTTTGAATTTGAATGGTACTTTTTGTATTTTCTACGTTTATGAAGGTAGGATTGTACAATCAAGGACTATTGATTTCAGATGAGACCAAAAATGTTATGGGCGACCAAAGAGGTACTTTTTTGAATTTTTATGGCACTTTTTGTGTTTTCAACGTTTGCGAAGCTAGAATTTTGAAATCAGTGACAATTGATACAAGGTGAGACTAAAAATGTTATGGTCGACCAAAAAGGTACTTTTTTGGATTTTTATGATACTTTTTCTATTTTCAACGTTTGTGAAGGAAGCATTTTGAAATCAGTGACAATTAATAAAAGGTGAGACTAAAAATGTTATGGTCGACCAAAAAGGTACTTTCTTGAATTTTTATGGTACTTTTTGCATTTTCTACTTTTATAAAGATAGGATTATACAATCAAGGACTATTGATTCTAGGTGAGACAAAAAATGTTATGGGCGACCAAAAAGGTACTTTTTTGAATTTGTATGGTACTTTTTGTATTTTCAACGTTTGCGAAGGTAGAATTTTGAAATTAGTGACAATTGATACAAGGTGAGGCTAAAAATGTTATGGGTGACCTAAGGCTAAATATGTTATGGGCGATCAAAAGGGTAGTTTTCTGCATTATAATGGGACTTTTTGAATTTCCTACGTTTAAAAAGTTAAAATTGTGAAATAAAGGATTATTTATTCAAGTTTAGAATTAAAATGATATTAAAGACACAAAAAAAGCCTTTTCGCATTTTTATTGTACTCTTTGTATTTTTACGTTTGTAAACATAGATTCTTAAAATTAGTGTTTTTTGATCCGAGGTCTAAATCCTAATATTATGGACGACCAAAATTACTTTTTCTCTTTTTATATATTTCGTATACATAGAATTCTAAATAAAGGTAATAATAAACCAAGTGGAAGTTTTATTGAAGGAAAAAATGTTACTTTTATTATTTTTAGGGTAATTTTTGCAAAATATGAATCTTAATTTTTGAAACTCAGTAGCACTTTTTATATTTCTAAGTAAATTGAATCAGAGATACAAATTTTCATAAATTGAACCAAAAATATTTAATAATTATAAATATAACTTGATTATTCAATAAATAGTAAGAACTGCGCTAACGAAGTAGCGGGTTAAATGATAGTAAATAAAATAAATTGAAAAAGTATTGTAATTTGCACAAAAAATAAGCTGACAGGTGTCTGGCCTTTTTTTGAATTTTCAACCCCTAATGGGGAAAAACTATAATTTGGTACCAACACATGAAATACTTTTTTTTTTTTTTTAATTTTAATTTTTCGAAATAAAATGTATTAAAACAAGTAAGAGCACTATATTCGGCTGTGCCGAATCTTTTATACCCACCACCAATTTTGTGTACATTTGAAGCACATTATTTATTATATTGTTCATCATTATGGAATAATCTCTTTATAATAAAATATGTATCACTTTGTAGAGGGTGGTTAAATTTTAAGGGCCCATGTTGAAGGTGAGCCACACAAACAACAAGTTTTTTTGCGCATTTCATTTGACCTTTCTCAATCTCAGACTAACTTAATTTGAACAGTGAAAAAGAACGCAAATGAGAAACGCGTTAAAGTTATTCAGGTTTTTTATAAAAATGGGCGTTCAAATCAATATGCATTTTGTGCACTTCGTAATTCTTTTGATCAACATAATCGTTCAAATTCGTCCACAATCGGGAGAATTGTAAAATATATTTAAATTTCTGCAAAACAGGTCTGTATAAAATGTTAGAAAATCTGTGAATGCCTTCTTAGTTCGTTGAATGGGAACCATTGCTGTTTTTTGCGATAGTGTGGCAAAACAATTGAGCATCAACATTGTCATTGAAAATTTGGACAATCAGATAGAGGAAAGGCGCCAAGGATGGGGGGGGGGCATTTGGCCGATATTTTGTTAAATACATAATTGAACCATACAAATATTATCATTACAAAAAGAAATAATAATAATTTCCTCAATAATTTGTGTTTTATTTAAATTCAACATCGGCCCTTAAAATTTAACCACCCTTTATAACTTCGATATGCTACTAAAATGCTTTTCTAAATGTAGTCTTTCAATGAAAGTGGGCGTTAAAGTAGGCGTGTCAATAAAGTTTCTGCTAATAAATACAACTTAGATATTTCAATATAGTCCTTTATTTTCCCAAAAACTTTGTCAATAGAGAAATTAGATGAATTTAAGATAAACCGTTATATGGGAGGTAGGCGTTAAAATAGGCGTGTCACCTTATCTTTTTGGCACAACAATTACATTGATTAGAAGGATATATGTAGCAAATTTCATCATCATACCTCTAATTTTGGCGGTTTTATGAGCTTTTAAATTTCATTAACGGTAGATAACGTGAAAAGCGGGCGTTATAGTAGGCGTGTCAAAGTTGTTTTTGCGAATGAGTACAACTTAGATGTTTCAATATATCCCTTTATTATTCCAAAATCTTTGTTAATAGAGAAATTATATGAATTTTAGGTAAAACGTTATATGGGAGGTGGGCGTAAAAGTGGGCGTGGCACCCTAATTTTTTGGCACTGTAATGATATTGCCTAGAGGGATATACCTAGCAAATTTTATCATCATACCTCTAATTTTTGCGGTTTTATGAGCATTTAAATTTCATTAACGGTAGATAACGTAAAAAGTGGGCGTTATAGTAGGCGTGTCAAAGTTATTTTTGCCAATGAGTACTACCTAGATGTTTCAATATAGTCCTTTTTTATTCCAAAATCTATATTAATAGAGAAATTATATGAATTTTGGGTAAAACGTTATATGGGAGGCGGGCGTAAAAGTGGGCGTGGCACATTGATTTTCCGTTAGAACAAAGCATTTGACCAAAAAGCCATGTGTGCATGTGTGTTCAGGGTCGTACATCCAATTTTGTTGCTTTTATGACGTTTTTGTTTTTAAATATACCGAAAAATACACTGTGCGGTATAAATTTTCGTACATTTTGATCGATAACTCCTTTCCTAATGCATGGATTTAGATAATTTTCGGGGACAGATATTGGTTTTACTAAGGAAATATATATTCGAAGTTTCATGAGTCTACGTTAATGCGTTTGGACAGAATTCTATTTTATTCGATGTTCGAAGGACAGGGTTTTTTCGACCTACTCTGGCTTTTCGAGCTATAACTCTCTTCCTAATATTCCGATTTAGCCCATTTTAAATACCAAACAAACCTTGTCTATAAGAAAGATTTGAGCCCCCTAGCTTTTTCGGTGCGACCTCTATCGTGATTGCAACAGACGGACAGGCGGACGGACATAGCTAGATCGTCATCAAATCAAACCCTGATTCAGAAATGGATATTTCGATGTGTTACAAACGGAATGACAAAATGAATATACCCCCACCATTTTTTTGGTGGCGGGTATAAAAACAAGCTTTCATAAATTTAACGAAAACAATTGAATTGCAGCAAAAACTGCGCTATCGATGCAGCGGGTAATACTTATGCTAGTGTTAACATATGTATGTACTTATATCGTGGAACATTCGCTATTTGCTTATAAACGTTTATCTAAAAAATATATTAAATTTGAAAAATCTAGTACAGATTCAAATTCAGCGCCATAAGTTATTTTAGAAAACATTTTGAGTTTTACAGCAGCAAAAAGTTAACCTTAGTTTGTGGAGTAGTGAAAAATTTATAATAACAACTACATACTTACCTAATGTTAGAAAACCTAGATAGGATTCTCAATTGTTATACTGTTAATACCAAAGACTATAGACTATAGTCTATAGTCTTTGGTTTATACTGTTGTTAATGTAAAAGCAATTTGCCTTTTTGGGCAATGATATAAACACACACACGAACCTACACTATTGGTGTGTGTGTGTATTACAGTGCCAGCAGTGTCATTCCGTGTGAAATTTCTACAATTTTCATTTCCGACCCCATAAAGTATATATTTTCTGAAAGCTTATGAATAGGGGAGTCGATTAAGCTCTGTCCGTCTGACCGTCTGTCCGTGTGTATGTTGAAATCAACTTTTTGAAGCCCCCCGACATAGGTTGGACCCGGGTAAGGTCCAGAATCAGAAATGTTCGGGAGTAGATCGGTATTGAAAACCAGAAACATTGGTACATAAACAACTGAGATGTGAGCAAAAACCCACGACCACCTCGATTTTTTTTTCACAAAAACAACATTACAACAACAACATACATACATACAAACGTGTATACTGGTTAGAGAAAACGTGGCATCGAATCCCAGCTGAGCCAAAAAAATTTTTTTTAATTTTTTTGAAATTTTTTTTTAATTTTTTTTTTATTTGTTTTTTATTTTTTATTTAATATATTATATATATTTTTATTAATATTTTTTTTTTAATTTTTTTTTTGTTTTATATATATTATATATATAATAATTTTTTTTAATTTTTTTTTTAAATTTTTTTTTTAAATTTTTTTTTTAAATTTTTTTTTTTTTTAACATACATACGTGAATTTATAATTTTACAATGGGATGTTTTTATATATGTATGTTTTTATATGTATGTACGTATTTCATATGGGATGAATGGTGACACAAACTAGTGTTATTGCATGACTACACGTTGTGAAGGGTATATAAGATTCGGCACGGCCGAATATGTCGCTCTTACTTGTTTTTCATATTCTTTCCCACGGCATACCAGTGTGGGACTGACAACTAATTTTTAAGTACTAACACTAGCTAATTAATTATAATAATAATTTTAGAATAAGTACTAACCAACACTAGACTAGTTTTAAGATTCTCATAAGTAGTATATGAGAAAATAATTTTAAGAACAAAAATCAATCATAAACATAATTTAATTACAATCAGTTGAGCTCCCTAGAGGAGCTCCTAAAATTAAATACTAAATAATAATCACAGTAGAGCTCCTAGAAGAGCTCACTGGAAAATCAACAAATAATCTGTTTCCTTAAAATAAATTATTAAACTAAATTTACAGCAGGAGAAGTTCGACACCCATACAAATACAAAGTTAATAATAATTTTCACACATACATACATACATAAATTAGGGAGTTTTTATAAGTATATGTAACTACACTTCTTAAGAAAACGATATTTCATTGGAGACAGCCATGTGGCTATAAACAAAATTAAAGAGAATAAAAAAATGAAAGAGCGTGCATGGAATTAAAATTATTAAAATCGATATGTTTGGCAGGCACTAAACTTTAATTTGTAATCAAATAATTTTCAATAAATTCGTTTCTCTATTTTTAACACACATACGCAAGGCGATTTCAATATCAGGTGATGTTAAGAAGCCAGTTGATTGTTTTTTGCTCGTTTTAATTTTACGGCACAATGTTAAAGTTTGTTTACATTTAAATTAATTTTTATGTATGTAAAAGTGGTAAAATTTGTGAAAAATAATTGTAAAAATACTAATATTTGTGCAATAACTTATTGGAAAATAAGTAAAATACAATTTATAATTGGAATAAACAAAATTTTTAGGGCCATTATTACAACTTGCCGTTAGTTAAAGGCAGGATTTTATCGACCCGATAAATGGCTTTGCATTATAAAGCCTTCATTATTTTTTTTCTCCACTAAATATTATTTTTATTAATAATAACATTAAAAAATGGAAGGTTTAATAATGCAAAGCTATTTATCGGGCACAAAAAATCCTACCTTTAACTAAAGTTAAGTTGTGTTTGTCCTAGTGATTTAAAATTGTGAAAATTGTGAAAAATATTCAAAAAAAAACAAAAATATGTGATATAAACTAGCACAAATTTATGTTATAAATTAAAAATACTTATTTACTTTAAAACTTTTCGCGTAAATTTTAATAAAATAAAATTTTAATCAAAAATAAACAAAAAAGTTTTTTTTTGTGTTTTGACATACTCTTGCCTTTTTGTGTTTTTTGCAGGGATGTTATCACCTGATAATGAATTCGCCTTGCACATACGCATTAGTTTGTACATACTTACTTTTAATAAGCTTTTAATTTTCATTGCAGGCACTAAACCATTAAATGTGACAGATTTCTCTTGTATATCATATGATTATGAATATATGGATTGCACATTTACAAGACCACAAAACAAAATATTAACTAGATTTGATTTGGAGTACAGACTACCAAAAGATGTAAGTATTGTGCAAAATACCCAGCTAGCATTTAGATTATTGTTTTATTTTTAAATCACCTTGCTGAGTCTTCTTTGAGTACTTTCGGTGATCAAAAACTGATTAGTCACTTATACGATTAAAAAAGGACTCGAAAAAGATTCGCGTTAATGATTAAAAAGAGCTTGATTTAAAATACAATATCAAATTGTATTGCAAAATGGATCAACCAGGCGTTTAAAATGTGACAATTGTACCCGTTATTTATTATCATATTTTGCGCATCTGGAAGATTGAAAACCGATTGATCGAAAACAAATCATGGAGATGTTTGAAATATGCTGATTTTCTGCATTTTGTGATCATTTTAGATGACTAAACACTGCTTGTTATGTTTTTTTTTCTTTAAGTATTACCAGACAATTTTTGCGTATTCTTAAGTAAATATCAAAACGTGTATTTTTTCATTTATAAAAGTAATATCGAGGCGTATACATAGTCGCGGCTAGGGACACATTTCTCCCGAACAAAGTATCTTTTACGATCAGAAAATGAGCTCATATTTTGCATTTTTAATCTCGCTGAGGAGATGAAAAAAACTCAAATTTAATCAAAAATTTCAAACATTACTAGCTGGGACAGATTAATCAAAACTTGTAGAGTGAAATAAATTTAGAGGTTAATTTTTATACCCACCACCAAAAAAAAAAAATGGTGTGGGGTATATTCATTTTGTCATTCCGTTTGTAACACATCGAAATATCCCTTTTTAGACCCCATAAAGTATATAAATTCTGAGTCCTGGTTTCATTTTATGGCGATCTAGCTAAGTCCGTCCGTCTGTTGCAAGCACGATAGAACTAAAATATCTCTTATATACAAGGTTTGTTTGGTATTGAAATGGGTTAAATCGGATTATCAGGAAGAGAGATATAGGTCATAATGCAAGAGTAGGTCAAAAAATCCACGTCCTTCCAACATCGAATAAAATGAAATTGTGTCCAAATTAGGGTGACCGATTCGGTTTACAACCAGTGGAAAATCCGATTTTTTACTCTTTTAGCTGGCGGTTTTTAACAAATGTTAATTTTTCGAATGTCGAATACCCCGGTTTTTTTACTAACAGAAGCCGGTTTTTTTTTCATTTTTAGTTTTATGTTCATTTACCTTTGTAACCAAACGTACCATAGTATATTTATTACTCAAAAAAATTTCCAAAAATCAGAAAATTTATTAAATACTCTTTCATAATATTGTAAGAAATTTATTTGTATTTTCAAAAACAAATCTAAAATAAGAAAAATAAATAGGCTTAAATATTATTGGTTTTAAATGGAGAGCAGGTATTTTATATGTTGTTGCGCTTATAATTTATTGTGATAATCAGCTGTTCAGTTAAATTTTTGTACCAAATTATTGTACTTTGCAATACTTTTTAATCTCATTTTCGAATTTCATAATATTTTGCTACTTGAACTAACGACTACCCATAGCTTAACTTATATATCTGACTAAAAAAGCCCGGCGCGCGTTGCTACGCCCCTTAATGAATAAAAATGCATTCTGAACTTAAATTGAATATCAAGTTAAAAAAACTAAAAATTATAACTTTTTCTAATGGGCATTGCCCTGCCCACTTTTCTAATCACGAAACTGTATAGTCATGACAGCTCAATATGTGTGCAAAGTATTTGAAAAATCGGTAAAGTTCAACTAGCTGAAAATGATAATTTATTTCTTATGGGCGTGGCACTGCCCAATTTTCTAATCACAAAGTTGTAAAGTCATGACAACTCAATATGTGTGCATAGTTTCACAAAAATCGGTTCAGAGCAAGTACCGCAAAATTATATATTTTTTTATAGGTGTGGCTCTGCCCACTTTTCTAATCACGAAATTGTAAAGTCTTGACAGCTCAATATGTATGCATAGTTTCAGTGGAAGTATCTCAAAATTATAAAATTTTTTTATGGGCTTTGCCCTGCCCACTTTTCTTATCACGAAATTATAAAGTCATGGCTGCTCAATATACGTGCAAAGTTTCAGAAAAATCTGTCTAGTGCAAGTACCTCAAAATTAAAACTTTTTTATGGGCGTGACCCCGCCCACTTTTCTAATCACGAAATTATTTAGTCATGAGAGCTCGATATGTGTGCAAAGTTCCATCGGTCATGTGCAAGTAGCTTAAAATGATAACTTATTTTTTATGGGCGTGGCACCGCCCACTTTTTTTCACCATAAACACTCCCTAGTATGTGTACAACAACTTACCAAAGTTTGAGCCCGATCGGTTTTACAGTTTCGGAGTCTATAGCTAACACACACACACAGAGTTTCACAATTTTGGTTCTATCCTACCGACCAATTTTGGTTTTATCCTACCGACTGCGCCAATTTTGGTTTTATCCTACCGACCAATTTTGGTTTTATCCTACCGACTGCGCCAATTTTGGTTTTGAATAAAACTTTAAAAAAATAAAATAAAAATCGCTGTTTGTGTCTCGTTGTGGTCAAAAATGTGACTGACTTTATACTCAAAAAATCTTAATATTAAATACAAAAATTGGAATTAAAACTAAAGTGCTTATCTTATTTTATTTGTTATTATTTCCTAGTATTATTCCAGGAATTTTCCATTTCTGACTTGAGTGCATTTTGGCTTTCATTGGTCTACTTTAATGTGACCACCCGCAAAATGTAAAATAAATATTCTGGGAAATTTAATAGTTTTGTAAATCAATAATCAAATATGCATGCTAAGTACGTATGTGTGTTTGTGTATATTATTGTGGACAAACATTCATAAGTACTAACATATGCATTTTTGTGGATTGACAAATAAAATGATTCAAGTGCATTTTGTGGTTTATTGGTCTACTTTAGTTTGACTCTCCACAAAATGCAAGAATAAAATATTCTTAGGAATTTAAAAGTTCTGGGCAATAAATGGAATTTCGTATCAATATGTATGCTAAGTACCTATATGTATGTGTTTGTGCGTATTATCGTGGACAAACACTCATAAGCACTTATGCATTTTATGGATTAACAAATTAACAAAAGAACAAAGAAATGGAGAAAAGAACCGTTTAAATAATGTATGTATGTTTATATTAATATTTTATTAGGGCGTATTATAAGATTATTATTCTTTATATGATTATTCTATTAGGCCTTATTATAACTCCCCCTTGGTTAGAGTGAGGCTCCGACGAACTAGTAATATAAATTCTTTTGTTGGCCTTAACATAAAGTATAATGACGATAGAAATAAATATGATAGTGATTCCAATATTACTGCCAGTACTTATCATAGAGGTTTTAAATATTTTATGTTTTACAGTTCTTATTGTTTCATTGAAGTGTATTTCTTTAATGTCTAGGTCACTAAATGAAGAATTGCTTTCTTTTATCTTTAAAACAAATTTCTCCAAAATGAACATTTCTTTTACATTTATTTCATAGTTTTCGTAAGTTCTAAGTTGTGTTTTAACAATGCAATTTTTGAATTTTAATAGATAAGTCTTAAAATTTTCCAATTTGTATGGGTTTTTACAATTAGTTTTAATTTTATCTTTATAATGCTTAAATATAAGTAAACCAGGGAAAATCTCTCTGTCCTCCTGATTTTTTGTTATATTCATATTACATCTAGGTTCTACATTTTGTATAATATCTGTTAAACAATTATCATTTATCTTTTCTAGGTTTTTGTATTCTAGTGTGTTTGGTTTATATGTTTCATTTTTGTAAATAAGAACAGTGTTTTGGTTTAATATTAAAGTTTTATTTTCATTATTAGGAAGTGGTTCAAATATTACTTCAGAGAATGATTCATTTAGAAATTTTGGCACACTCAATGTTAAAACTATGAAATTCTCTCTGTATGTTAGGGATACTTTTGTCTGAAGGTACGATTCTATTCCATCTATGAAATTATATTCTTCCTTTGTCAGTATGTCCGAAGGAATTATTCCTAATTTGGAATTAAAAACAACAAGTCCAATTTCATTTATGTGGTCCTTTAATAAGTTTACATCGTTATTTATTTGAAAGACATTCTGAAGAAAAATGGTTTCGTCTTCCAAGTCGAGAATTTTATTTTGTACTTCTGTCCTGAATTTATTTACGTATTTTTGCACGATTCTTTGTTGGCTATTTATGTGGTTTGTAGTATTAAATATTTTGTCTGACATAGAAGTGCTTAGATATGAAATTTCGTCTAGAGCTGTCATTGTGTCTCTATTATCTTTCAGAAGGGTATTGATTTTGTCGAACATTTCCTTTTCGTCGTCGCTGTCCATTGTTCCCGCCACATATTTCAGTCCTTTACCTATTGCGTTAACTAGTCCTCGTTTCTGTCTAAATTTAGGTGTCAAGTTTTCTATCTTCGCTTTGCATATGTCCATACTTTTATTCACACTGTCCAATAGTGGGCTAATGTTCGTGTAAGTGTTTGCCAGTTTATGAATGTTCTCCTGTAATATATTTGCGGTTTCCAGATACTGTGTTGTATTAATAACGTGTATTATCTTTATATATTTGTCGATGATGTTTACGTCTTTTATTTTGATTGGTATATATCCATGGTTATTCGTTAGGTCCTGTATGTCGATGAATTGTGCATTCGTCATTGTAAAAAGGGTAATTAGAAGTAACCACGTTGTCATCTGGAAAAGAGGGCGTTACATATATATGTGTATATAGAAAGGTTTATTATTTAGCTTTTATTTTTGTCTTGGAATTTTTTATTTTGTTTGATGTGTGTCTTACAATATTTGTGTCCTGTCTTAGTACTTTCGATATGTTCTTCATCAATTTTCCTTGATTCAATTTTCCTATACTTTCGATGGTTTTTACCTCCTCTAATTTCCTTAATGTAATTTATAACTTCTTCTATTTTTACATCTTTCCTATTTTCATTTATTTTATTTATGTATTCTTCTTTCTTTCTAGAAATTAGATCGTGTATTTCATTGTATTTATCCTCGTTCACTTTTCCGTTTAAAAAGTCTATTGGCTTAATTTTAGTTGTGCTATGTATTGTGTTGTTGTAAAATCCTATTATCCTAAAAATTTTTTCTTCAGTAGTTTCGTCATTATTCCTCTCGTCGTGTCTTAATAGTATTATGTGCTCGTTAATAGAATTGTGTAGCCTTTCGATGTCTGAATTTGATGTGTGATTACTATTTGATGTAAAGTGTATATTAATATTTTCATCTTTGAAAAATTCTTGCATTGGGATGGCTTTAAATCCTAACTCATTATCGACAATTATTTTCTCTATTTTACCGTGTGTATTTATGTACTGCAAGAGCTTAAGTTTGAATTCCGTCCAAGTTCTGCTGTTGATTTTGTAAGCAACTGCGTGTTTTGAAAATTTGTCTATCATTGTCATAAACATTTCCTTCTTCAATGTGTAGAATACATCTATGTGTACAATTTCTCTTGGTTTCGAGGGGGTTTCGCTAATTTTCAGTGGTACTTTGGGAGGTTTCCTATCATATTTTTCAATGGTGCATATTTCACAGTTATTAATAAATTGTGTTTTTCTTAATTTTAATTGAGGATTATAGATTTCCGTTTTTAGTTCCTCATAAACGGCTTGTATTCCTCGGTGGTTTTTACTTAAATGTTCCTTTTCTATTATATCTGTTAATTCTTCCTCATCCATAATATCTCTTAGCATACGAGTGCTTCTAATAATCCTAAACTTATTGTTGTTTGAAAATAATTCTTCATAAGTGTTCCTGATTGTGTCAAAAAACTCGTCTTCTATAAAAATTGCGTTTAATTGATATGGGTTGAAATGGTTTTTTAACAACGAAATTGAAGTTTCTCTATCCAGTTCTTTAATTCCTATAACTTTCCTGTTATTTTTAAATATTTTTTCATTTTTAATTCTGGCTGCCCCCGAGAAAATCTTGTTAATAATAATTTGATTCCTAAACATGTTGATAGGGGATTCGGTTATTTTTATACTAGGAATTTCTGTTTCTAGAGAACAAATATTGGCAGTTTCAGGTTCTATCTTAGAAAGTGCATCCGCATTGCTATTTTTTGTCCCTTTTTTATACCTTATTTCGTAATCGAATTCTGAGAGCCTTAATCTCCATCTTACCAATTTCGAATTTGGTTATTTTATGGAAAATAGCCAAGTGAGTGGCTTGTGGTCAGTTTCGATTATGAATTTTCGTCCAAATAGATATGGTCGAAAATATTTAGTAGCCCAGACGATGGCTAGAAGTTCTTTCTCAATAGTGCTGTAATTACATTCATGTTCGTTGAGGGTGCGACTTGCGTAGCAAATGGGGTGATTGTCCTGCGAAAGTATTGCTCCTAAAGCAAAATTACTTGCGTCTGTTGTAAGGGTGAATTTTTTTGAAAAGTTTGGGTATGCTAGGATTGGGTCATGCGTTAGTAATGTTCTGAGAGTATTGAAACTTTTTACGTATTGCGGATCAGCAATATTTATTTTGGTATCCTTTTTTAGGTATTTGGTCATGGGTTTAGCGATCATGGAATAATCCTTTATAAATTTCCGATAATATCCGGTTAGTCCAAGGAATTGTTTTATTTGTTTAGGGGTTTTAGGGATTGGAAAATATTTTACAGACTCAATTTTCTTTGGATTAGCCTTTATTCCCAGCGGGGTTACTAAATATATGTTCAAGAAATTCGGTTTCCCTTTTTAAGAATTCTGATTTGTCCAATTGTACCTTAAGATTTGCTTCCTGTAAGCGTTCGAATATTAAATTAATGGAATTTATGTGTTCTTGGAGGGAGGTGGAAAAGATGATTATGTCATCTAAATAAACAAGGCAAATTTTGTTTATGTAATCCCCAAGAATATTATTCATTAACCTTTGAAATGTCGCTGGAGCTGTCTTCAACCCAAACGGCATTCTCAGGAATTCATAGTGTCCTCCTTCCACAGTGAAGGCGGTCTTATGAACGTCTTCCTCCTTAATTTCTATTTGATGAAATCCTTTCGCTAAATCTAGCGTGGTAAAATACTGGCATCTTCCCAGTTTATCCAAGATTTCATCAATATTGGGAATTGGGTACCTGTCATCTATGGTTACTTCATTAAGTTTCCGATAGTCGATGACAAGTCTCCATTTAGTTTTTCCGCTTGCATCGGCCTTCTTCGCAACGATCCAAATAGGTGCGGAATAAGGGGAATTACTATGTCTGATAACTCCATTGTCAAGCATTTATTGAATTTGTTTTCGAACTTCGTTCTTATGCACAAACGGGTAACGATATGATTTAGTGTGAATGGGTATATTGTTGGAGGTCCTGATTTCGTGTTTTATGGCAGAGGTAAAAGTCAATCTTGTATTTTCTTGATAGAAAATATCTGAGTAAGTTTTTACCAGTTTTAATAGTTCTCTTTTTTCCTCAAAGTTAAGGTGTTCCGTTCTAATTTGTTCTAATAGTGGCTTAATTTCCCTTTCTTCAACTATACTGAAATTTTCGTGGTCTACCTTCTGCGTAGTTAAACGATTATTTTCAGATAATAAATTAATTTCTACTTCTCCGTGCTCTATATTTAAAATGCCCCCTCTTAAAATTTTCTCATGATTTTCTTCCTTAAAATAAATTAACTCCGTGTCATATGGAATTTGTATCCTCTTCTTATTTACTATTTCATTCTCAAAGAGCATTGGTAATGTTCTATCGCCAATGGTTACTTCCCTATTCTTATAATCTATGCAAGCGTCCAATGGTCTTAGTATGTCATTACCTATCAGACCGTCGTAAAAATTGTGAAATTTTAGTATGTAAAATTCCAGTGTTTTGTCTGACCCGTCAATACTAAATTCTTCAAAAATAGGTACTATAGCCTTTTCTTTTACATAAACTTGGTGTTGAAGCGTTCTAATAAGAATTGGGTTTGTCGAAAAAATTCTCTTTGGATCACAAATTCCTGGGTTCAGGATGGAATTTGTGGCTCCTGTGTCTATTATTAATTTGATTGTTCCTATTTTTATTGCTATAAATGGTAATTTGTGCCCAAGGCTGGTTCCGGAAAATTTTCTGCCACCTCCATTTTACCAATGTCCATTGGCTTGGTTCCTAAAATTCGGCCTGTTTGAATTAAAATTCGTGTTTTGGGGAATTTGATGTTGTTGGTTTGTTTGTGGATATGTTCGTGGTTGTTGAAAATTCCGTTCGTAATTTGGGAATGGTTGAGAAAAACGTACTTGGGAATTTTGCGATGGGAAATTCCTTCCGTGGTTCTGGTATGAAGGGTTTCTTCCTTGGTTTTGGGAAGATTGTGAAAAATGTCTTGGTCCTTGATAGTTCTGGGGTTTTCGATTTTGTTTCTTATGTTCCTGTCTGTTGTAGAACTGTTGTTGCATATCTACTCGGAGATGTGCATATCCTGCCTCAAAAAGAATATTCATAGCACTTTCTAATGTTGTTGGGTTTCTGCATGCTAATATTGTCTTCATTGGTTCGGGAATTTTTGATTTAAATATGTTCAAAGCTGTGCGAGAATTATTAATGGCTACTGCGTTTAATGTCTCTTGTTGTTGTCCTTGTCCCATTACGAACAATGTTTTATTATTGAGTCATCGAAGTTTACCTTTAATTTCTTCGTAAAATTCCAAACTAGTAGTTCTAAATGTTACTGCTCTGAGGGAACTAACTAAGTCTGTCACCGAAATTATTTTGTAATACCAGTTTAATGTCTGTCCAGGAAATTGCCTGAAAATTTATCTCTATTACATCCCTAGCCTTACCTTTCAATTTGCTTTTAATAAGATCAGAAAAAAGACCTTGTGATAATTCGTCATAGCTTTGCAAGTTGGGGTGTACTCTATCTATTAAGTTTATAAAATTTTGCAACTCCCTACCGTCTCCGTTGAAGTCAGGAAGGTGTCCTAAATATTTTAGGGGATCGAAATTTATTTGTGCCATAGTCAACACCAAAAAAAAAATTTTCTGTTCTTTGAACCACTTCTTAAACAAAAAATTCTAAAAAAAAATTAACTTTTTACAACGTATAATTTTTATAACTCTAATTTGTTATCATTTACAAACAAAAATGTATTTATAAATTTTATTTTTTATGCTTTCATTCCTTTTTCTTTTATTAAAAAATTTGATATTGTCTTTATCAACACACTTTAGTACTTGAGCTTTATTATTTGCACAAAAATATATTTTGTAATTGCCGAAGGCAGTAATACAAGTAAACAAAAAATATATATATACTTAAAGTTATTTATCGCTTTACCTTGATGATGAGGATGTGATGTACAGTGGATGGTTTTGATTCTTTTGAGTTAAATGTAGCTTCAATATTGGATGTCCCTTGATGATGAGGATATGATGTATTGTAGATGGTGTTGATTCTTTTGAGTTAAATGTAGCTTCAATATTGGATGTCCCTTGATGATGAGGATATGATGTATTGTAGATGGTGTTGATCCTTTTGAGTTAAATGTAGCTTCAATATTGGATGTCCCTTGATGATGAAGATGTGATGTATAAATGTTTTTTTTTTTTGTAGAAAGTCCCGTTGGTACGATCTTTCGTAGCAAACGCACAACAAAATTGTTCACAAAGTTCAATAATCAAAAAGTCTTCATAAAGTTTTGTAAAAAATAAGTTTACAAATGTTCTTTATTAAAAGTTCTGTTGCTACGATCTTTCGTAGTCAACGCACACGCGCACAAAAGTTCAAAGTTTTGTAAAAAATAAGTTTACAAATGTTCTTTATTGAAAGTTCTGTTGCTACGATCTTTCGTAGTCAACGCACACGCGCACAAAAGTTCAAAGTTTTGTAAAAAATAAGTTTACAAATGTTCTTTATTGAAAGTTCTGTTGCTACGATCTTTCGTAGTCAACGCACAACGCAAAGAAAAAAAACTTTTACAAAGTTCAGTAATTAAAAGGGGTAACGTTCACATTACACGCACAAAAAGTTCAAAATTTCGTAAAAAATAAGTTTACAAAGGTTTTCGTTTACTCTTTGTTTTTCCCTTTTTTGTTTTTTCTTTTTCACACTAACGATTTGGTATCGCACTAAGAATTAAAATTCAATCACTACCGTGTTAATACATAAAACTTCTTCTTTTATGTTGGATAGGACTGCGATATCCTACCGACTGCGCCAATTTTGGTTTTATCCTACCGACCAATTTTGGTTTTATCCTACCGACTGCGCCAATTTTGGTTTTATCCTACCGACCAATTTTGGTTTTATCCTACCGACTGTGCCAATTTTGGTTTTGAATAAAACTTTAAAAAAATAAAATAAAAATCGCTGTTTGTGTCTCGTTGTGGTCAAAAATGTGACTGACTTTATTCTCAAAAAATCTTAATATTAAATACAAAAATTGGAATTAAAACTAAAGTGCTTATCTTATTTTATTTGTTATTATTTCCTAGTATTATTCCAGGAATTTTCCATTTCTGACTTGAATGCATTTTGGCGTTCATTGGTCTACTTTAATGTGACCACCCGCAAAATGTAAAAGAAGTATTCTGGGAAATTTAATAGTTTTGTAAATCAATAATCAAATATGCATGCTAAGTACGTATGTGTGTTTGTGTATATTATTGTGGACAAACATTCATAAGTATGCATTTTTGTGGATTGACAAATAAAATGATTCAAGTGCATTTTGTGGTTTATTGGTCTACTTTAGTTTGACTCTCCACAAAATGCAAGAATAAAATATTCTTAGGAATTTAAAAGTTCTGGGCAATAAATGGAATTTCGTATCAATATGTATGCTAAGTACCTATATGTATGTGTTTGTGCGTATTGTCGTGGACAAACACTCATAAGCACTTATGCATTTTATGGATTAACAAATTAACAAAAGAACAAAGAAATAGAGAAAAGAACCGTTTAAATAATGTATGTATGTTTATATTAATATTTTATTAGGGCGTATTATAAGATTATTATTCTTTATATGATTATTCTATTAGGCCTTATTATAACTTTTCACTTTTAAATAAATAGATATAGATAACATATGACTTGTATACTAAAAAAGTTTGGCACACAGAGGATCATTATTTCAACTTACCTATAAAGTTAATATTAATAAAATGTAACTGTAACTACCGTGAGCAGTGAATAATAATAATTTAATCATTTTCATTGTTACAACCCCTTTGTAACAAAGTTTTTTTTTTAATATGGCAGTACCAGAGCAAATACCGATTACTTTTAACAAATTAATTTAGTTCTTAAAATATGAGTGGCAACAATGTAAATTTATACATTTTATTTACAAAACGAAATAAAATTTTTGATAATTTATTAACTGTTTTGTGTCACTAATATTACAAAATTAAAACTTAAAATAAAAAAAAAACTAAAAGGTCGAAGTATAAAAAAAAAATATAAATCACTATTAGTTGCAATATTTTGTTTCATGTAGAGAAACAATGGCATTTTTTAATTTATAAACCTAACCTAAAAACTTAAAGGTAATTGAAGCATAAAGGTAACTTTACTTTCACTTTTAGGTAAAAAGTGTCTGTCCTTTAATATCTTTATTTTAAATAACGGCATTTTATAATAACGCTATTGAATGTGTGTCAACTTAAAATGCAATTAAGCCATAGAACAAACTAGTTTATACCTATATATGTATCTCTGTCATGGGTATAAGAAAAAATTATCTTTTATGTATTCGACCGGTTAACCGGTTTCTTCAAAATTTCTAAAATAGCAACCGGTTTTTTTTTATTTCTAAATTTCAAACTATTTGAAAACCGGGTTCTTTAAAATGTCGAATAATCGATCACCCTAGTCCAAATGCATCAACGTAAAGCCTTGAAATTTCGAATATATATTTCCTGAGTAAAAAAATATTTTTCCCTTAAATCTATGCATTAGGAAAGGAGATATAGATCAAAATTTAGGAAAACTCATACCGCACTGAGTATTAAATTGATTTAAATTTGGATTTCAAACATCGCTAGAACTCTTTATCAACAATAATCTCCACATTTTTAAAACTAAAATCATATGTCAATAGACTCCTGCGCAATTCAACATTTTCTGTAAAAATGTCATTTTCAAAGATTTCATGCTTTGCTATGCCATGCGAATTTAAACAAGGTGTTATAACATGTTATGCCAAATCAAACATACTGTCTTAGCATGTCATTGCAACTTAGGCAAGCTGTTGTACGCTGTTGTGTTAAATACCATGTCTTTCTTTACTGTAACGGTACTTCAATGCAGCTTTGTTTTTGGTTTCGTTTTTCTTATTTTTAATTCTAGCAATGTTTTTTGTTGAATTGTTAGTTTAGATTCGTTCAATTTACAAAAATTCAAATGAGTCCGCGTACTACTTTAGAGCAAAGAAAATTGGTTTTAAACCATTTCAAAAATGGCCACTCATAGCGAAAAATAGCTGAAATGGTTAACATGAATTCTTCTACGGTCCAAACAATCATTGAGCGTTTCACACATGAAAATCGGGTTCATAACAAAGGCAGGAAGGCACCGAATAAAATATTTAATGAGCAGGACGAGCGGAAAATAAAGGCAAACCCAAAACCCAAAAAAAACAGCCAAACCCGACACAAAACAAATTGACTTTATTTAAATATTTTCTAAATAAATCCTTAAAAGAAATTTCCTTAAAGTATATAATTACAATTATGTATATTAAATAAATTTCTGATTTTATTGCATATAATGTTCTATTGCAATGATTAAAATGCACTATAAAAAACATGTGCTGCATATGTCACACGTGTCGCATGTGTTGACTTTCTCATTTTCTATGCTCATGTATGCAATATCACTGTTAGAACTATGTACAGATTTAATTAAACTAATTATACACTGCCTTTATATGTCTTTGTCAAACATGCATTTTCGGCATTGCATAAACTAGCAGTTGCATTATGTGGCACAGTTGCAGGCCTTTATATGTCAACCATAACTACTTTATTTAAATTTAGATACATTTTCCGAGTCGGAATTAAAAAAAATTACAACCGCTCAATATTGCAGTTGATAAGTTTTTAAGTGATTCGTGACAGTATTGGAATCTGAAGCAATTTTAAAATTTGTGTTCAACACAATTGGTAAATCAAATCACAGTTTCGCACAAACTCTACTACATTGTAGTCGTGAAAGAATTCCCAAAAGAAGAAATATGGTTGTTTTCCAAATCTTGCGAATATATAAAATATTCGTCAAAGTTTACTACTAAAGACTCTGCTTTGCATCTCTACAAGAGGCTATTTTTCAGTGTAGAAAAAGAAAAAAAATTATCAAATTCCGAAACTTTAGAGAAACATCTAAACTAGACGTTAAAATCTATTCAAGACTTAAATAACACAGTACAACAGGCAATCTGGGGGGTGAGAAATTCCAAGCCAGGGTGATGGTACTAGGTCAGTATAGTAAAACCCTCAAAGGGTTTGGCGTTCGTATATGTCAGTTTTGTTTTTATGACATTTTAAATTTTTTCCTTATCTTGATGTTTTTTCGCTTAGTTGTAACATTTTGGCAAAAACGTAGTTTAACATAACTCGAGAACCACTTGTCCGATTTTGATGAAACAAATTTAGAAAAATTAAGAATTACAATTTCTTCTTTTTTCTTTTTTGCCTAAAAATTTAAATATTTTTTTTTAAATTCATAAAAAATCCAAAATGGAAAAAAGTGCCGAAACTAATTACTTTCGCGTAAAGTCACATAACTCATGAGCAAAAAAAGGCATAGATCATGAAAATCGATACACGCGTTTCTCATTTATTCACAATTAGGTAAATGTACGAATTTAAAAAATTTGCTCCAGATATCCACAACATTATTTGGAGAAAACATTGACACTCACAAGCCGAACTCTCTCATATTTTTCTACTGTACTAAAAGAGAAATATTGATGTGGCAACACTGGTTCTGTAATGTTCACATAAAACATGCTGATGTTCAATTGTTAGGCACGATGATAAGTCGAGGTTGACTGCCCTTTTGCCACACTATCGCGAAAAGGAGCAATGTTTTCCCTTCAACAAACTAAGAAGGCATTCACAGTTGTTTTCACATTTTATACAGACCTGTTTTGCTGAAATTTTAATATTTTTCACAATTCTTCCGATTGTGGACGATTTTGAACGATTATGTTGACAAAAATAATCATGAAGTGCACAAAATACATTTTGATTTGAACGCCCATTTTCATAATAAGCCTGAATAACTTTAACGCATTGCTTGATTGTGCATCTTTCCATGGTTCAAATTGAGTTAGTCTGAAATTGAGAAGTGTCAAACGAAATGCAGAAAACAACTTGACGTTTAGGTGTGATTCACCCTCAACATCGGCCCTTAAATTTAACCACCTTTTCTTCTTACTATTACTATTAACCTGGCATTAATTGTCAGTGAAAGAGTATTCTGGGTATTATCTTTAACAAAAACTAAATTGAAACATAGAATATCTCCTAAACATTTGAATTGTATTTTGTTTTAAAAATATTACTTTAAAAAACTTGTAAATTTCACATCTAGTTTTATTTCGGTTTTTCTTACAAGTACAAATTTTTGTATAATAAATGATATTTTTATATCCGCCACCAAAAAAATGGCGGGGGTATATTCATTTTGTCATTCCGTTTGTAACACATTAAAATATCCATTTTAGACCCCATAGTTCTGAACATTTTCTGAATCAGGGTTTAATTTCATGACGATCTAGCTATGTTCGTCTGTTGAAAGCACAAAGATTTTAACCCGAAGATGCTAGGGGGGAAGAGGGTTATAGCTCGTAATACAAGAGTAGATAGAAAAACCGTCTCCTTCCAACATCGAATAAAATGGAATTGTGTCCAAACGCATTAACGTAGAGTCATGAAGCTTCAAATATATATTTCCTGAGTAAAAACAATATTTTTCTATGAAAATGGTTTAAACCTATGCATTAGAAAAGAAGTTATAGATCACGAAAATGTTCAAAAATGTATACCGCACAATGTATTTTTCGGTATATTTAAAACCGAATAAAAATTACATAATTAGATGTACGATTTTGAAATTTTGCAAACATTGCTTTTTAGTCAATGGCTTTGTAGTTACAGAAAATAAATGGGACACGCCCACCTCCCATATAAGGCTTTCAGGTATGTGATGGAAATCGAAGCAATTTTGAAAGTTCGTTTTAATACTCTTTGAATAAAATTTTTGTAATTTTTGTTATAAAATTCTTTTTAATATAGAAATATTTATGTACATATATAACAAAAATTACAACAATTTTATTCATAGAATATTAAAACGAACTTTCAAAATTGCTCCGTTTTCGTTTTCGATTTCCATCACATGCCTGTTTATCTTAATTTCATATATTTTCTTTATAAATAAAAATGTTGGAAGATGAAAAGACTATATTGATATAAGTACCTAAGTTGAATTTATTAGTAGAAACCAAAAATGATTAAATAAAGATTACGCCATCACGCAGCCATAAAAAAACATTTCTGCGCATGTAGGAATTCTGACGTCACTCAAGCTTTGTTTTCATTTGCTAATAAAATTCAGCTATATAACTAATTATGTTTGTGTAAAAACATGACAGTGGGACAAACTGTTATTTTTCTAACTAAATGTTTTAAAAGCAAACAAATTCTTTATATATATATATATATGTATATACATATGTTCATTATTTTTTTTAACAATATTTCACTATTATATTAGGTATAGAATTTATTTTGTTATTTTATCAAATTTTCTGGTTCGCTTATAAATATTTTCAGCGATTCAAATCAGTCGGCCTTGGAGCATTTTCCGCGACCAATTTTTCTTCAAAACTTTTTGGAATATCATTTTGCTTTTCAGTTTCATGTAGTCCTTCATATACATTTGCAACTTATGTTTCATTAGCAGTTTTCGTTTCACTTTCAATAGCACTAGTGTCTAAAGACGGAACTGCATGGGATTTTAAAATTTGTACACGCCGTTTGCTAAATTCTTTCATAGTGCCTTAGTAATGTACTGCAAAAATTAATTTTGTTTAAACTTACCCATTTCAAATTTCAAGTTTCTGTCAAAATATTCTGGCTTGAAATGTAAAGCACAAATTTATTCTTTATCCACATTTACAGGTTTCACTCGTTTGCAAAAAATTACCCATAACTTCCTTCGAGCTTCATGTTTTGGAAAATTTTAAAATGATACAGCTGTTTGAAAACACAAACGTTTTATTAAATATACGCAAATTATTAGTTTTTAATATAATTTCTCACTTGTTTTTTTGCTGTTACTTTGCTTGCATTTGCCCACTGCACAATTCATATTTGCTCTCTTTCTTTTCTTTTCACTTTATTTTGTTTTCTGTTTTTATTAGTTTTGCAGCTTTTAAATAACCAAATTTAAACACTTTTTATATATTTTTAATATTATTTTTATGTATTTATTATAAAATATGGCACGAAATTTATTGTTTATTAAGCACCGATGAAAGACTTATTTTTTAGAACTCTCTGAGTAAATTAATTACAGGGCTGCCAACTATTACAAAATACATAAATTTTTTGTAAGAAATCATAAATTTCACATATGATACAGACTTGGTAACCTTTGCGAGGGGATCATCTAACTGTAAATCATGCGCAAGGCGTAATCTTTATTTAATCATTCTTGGTAGAAACTACACTGACAAGCTTACTTTAACGCCCACTTTTATTAAAACACTAAATTTCAGAAAATATTTTAAAAGCAAATCAAATTTACACAAAGAAAGTGATACATATTTTAGTATAAAGAGTTCATTCCATAGCGATTACTGTTAATAACAAAATAATAAATTTTGTGCTTTAAAAGTCTTTCTCACTATAATGCATATAAAATAAAAAAAATCAGGTTTGCTTCGAGTGAAATTGAAATATTTACAATAAGTCAAATACGACTAATTAATGACAGAAAATTAATAATAGCTATTAGTAGTCGACTATAGTCGACTGAGAGTTAATCTAACCTTCGTACAAAAACTTGTGTCTAGTATTTTCAAACAAAACCGTTTTTGGTCGAAATTTATATTTCATTGCCAACTTAAAATGTCAAGTTTTACACAAAAGTAGAAAAATTTTGTAAAAATTAAAAAAAGAAAGAGAAAAATTATCTGTTAAGTTGACAATGGCAACGCAAACCGCAAAAATGCCATACATTGGCAATACTTTTTACGTGTAAGCTAACGGACAAACCTAAACAAAGGCAGCAAGCGTTGTGCTTTATTTCGCTTAGCGCTGACACTTAAGAGACAAAAACTTATTTATTCATTAGGTAATCGCAGTTTGTTTATATTTCTTATATACATATGTATGCAACAAATTATATAAAAAAGAAAATCATATATTTCTTATGTGAGAGCTCAAGTTCCAAATAAAGAAAGAAAAAATTTAATTGGTTGACGAACAAAGACTACCTGATGAATAAATACGCCTTGTGACAAACCTAAATAATTTCGTTAATAGCAAAATTCGAGGTTTGCTCCCTCAACAAGATTCGCCATACACAATTTTGAGAGCGAATCTTCATGGTTCATTTTGAATCTTGTTTCGAATCTCGAAGAATTTACTATCATCTCCAATTTTGATAACAAAGAATCGCTAATTTATCTGTACTGGCTGTCAAAAAAACATAAACAAAGAAAAATATTGTGTGTAAAAAAAAACAAAATCTTTGTGGAAATAAAAAATACATCTTTAAACATATATCTTTAAATTAAACTGGAAAAAAGATAAATAGTGAAACGTATTTAAACGTGTAGAAGAATGACTTCAATAAACCTCAGAAAAAACAAAAAGCCGCGCTAAATGATTGAAAAAAAAATGAAAATGTCAAAGTGAAACAAGAACTATCCTCTGAACGGCAGGGTTCGCATTAGAGAGAGCGAACCACAAGATTCATATTGTCGTATGAACATGGCATAATGTTATCACGAACAATATTGTTACGTCATACAAATCTTAGGTTCGTTCATTTTCTAAATAAATTGTGACAATTCTTTTACTGGATATTTCTTGATTGCATTCGTTTACACAACATCCAGTACCAAATTAAAAGAGTAAAGTAACAGTTTTTTCACCAAGTATTTTATAGTTTATACTAAACATTTTTATATTATTTTTTAAATTCAAATATAAACAAATAAATGGAAGTAACAAGAAAAAATGTTGTTGTCTTAAACTGTTTTTTATATCAACTTTAAATTATAAAAAAAAATATTCAAAAGTCAAAAAAAAACCTATTGCATTTATGCATTCCCCAGCTGATGGGGAAGCATTTTGTCAAAATTTTCTAAATTCGCCTTGATTTAATTTATCAATACAGAAATGGAAAATGAGATTTTGTTTCGGTATCAACCAATTATCTTGAGTGTATTTTTTTTATAATAAATGTATTAAATTTGTGTATATTTGTTGCTTCAGCACAATTAATAAAGTGCTTCAAAACTATATATTTTTTAATAAAATTGTATTAAATTAAACATATCATAACAACTTTTCCAACCCTGATATACGATTTGGACTTGACCAAGGCGAATTCATTCAGGTGAAATTATCAGCCCAGCTGATGGGGAGACTTTATGTCAAAATTGGTTGAATTTGCCTTATTAATGCAGGGAAGGGAAATGTGATTTTAAATTCTGTATTAAACAATTAACTTACGTGTACTTTTTTGATAATAAATGTGCTAAATTTATGTATATTTGTTGCTTTTGCGTCATTAATAATATGTTTCAAACAATTTTATCCTTTTTTTAATAAAATTTCATTATATTTAATATGTTAAAACAACTTTTCCATCCCTGATATACGAATTGGCCTTGACATAAAACATCCCATGAAAAGTTGCTTTGTTGTATCAATTCGCCGTTGCATATACCTTATGGATATGCTTTGGACTTGACAGAAAAAATTCCATACAAACTGCGTTGCCAGAAGCTTTGGAGAGAAAATCATCACTTAAGGCCATGACTGACTATCAGATTTGGTCGTTCGATATGTCAAAAATTGTATGTGTGTTCAGAAAGTGTGATAGTGTGGACACAAAGTGCACATGTGTGACAGATTTTTTGACATGTGTGTCCGATTTGATAATCTTTTGAAAATTTTCATAAAATAATAGAGTCTGTGCGATCAGAGTTGCTTTTTCTAAGCAAGTATGACAGTGTGGCATCCAATAACACATTTTGTTGCGATTTTTTCATGTAGGACAGAAAACTATCAGATTTTTATTTGACATAATCGCACGACTTTGTAGGATAGTCAGTCATGGCCTTTACAGCAAAAAAAATCATATTTTCAAGAAAAATATCATCCAATTTCTTTAAACTCAAACATATTACAAACGCAAAAAAAAACACTAGTATGTTATATGTATTTCAAATTTTTTTTTGTATATTTTAATTGTTGACAGAATAATTTTTCCGCCTTATTTGATAAAACATTTTTTTATAAATAATAAATTGCTAATTGTTCTTAATTGTTTATACTTTCCCTAAAGAAGCTACCGAATGTGGTAGCGAAATATTGGAAATTAAAATTAAAAATTTTTTTTATAAAAAAGAAATGATCTCAAGCTTAATATAAAAGATAAGTATTGATTAAAATTTTCAAGCCTCAGGATAATTTTTTGTCAAAGTTGTTACTATTTATAGATTTCGTATGCCTCTGGAGATTTTCATAAAAAATTTGGTGTAATATATATCTAGTTTTTTTTAAACTTCTAAATAATTTGTGAATACACTTAAGATACCAAATTATAAGCCGTAATCGCAGAAATTATTTCTAAGAAAAAATAACAAATCGGCTTAAACCCACCAATATATAAGCACCTAAGTACAACTGCTTCGTTTTTTTTTTCTAAAATTTTCAAACGGAAATCAATATTTTTCAGTTTCTATACAATCGTTCTATTAAAAAGTGTAAAATCCAAAATGGCGGAACAAATTTGTATAACCTAAACAATATGGATATCAAATGAAATGGCTTTAGTAGTCAAATACGGTTAACTATGTAAAAATTCAAAATCGAAATTGGCGTCGGAAATAATATAGAAAATGGCACATTACGTGAAATCTAAATTCTATGCCTAGCTACAAAGTGGTACCTGACGCTGAAGGGTATTATCAGATTCGGAACGGCCGAATATAGCCCTCTTACTTGTTTTAATTTATGTTTGTAAATTGAGATATGATGGGTAAGCACTAGAAGAGAGTACTTGAAGTTAATGACTATTGAAGAAAAAAAGGGCTTCTTAAGGTAAAAAATCAAAATCCAAATATATGTAAGTAAGTACCAAAAATATGGCGAAAAATTTAAAAAGGCAAAAGAAATGACTTTATAACTGCCTTGCAACAGTAATTGATATTCGTTGGCGTACGGCGAAATTTTTTTTAGATACAGTCTAATGAAAATACTTTTATATTTTATTAAATTTAGTAGCTTTTTAAGATACGCATCTTTAAAAATCAAATTGCAATTTTTTGTTTTTATTTTTAAAGGGTCCGCCAAATAACTTCTTTTTTTTTTTGAAAATGCTATAAAAAGTGTAGCTTCGGCTGTGTGGCACGTAGCGCCGTCCTGTTGAAACTAAATGTTGCCAATATCCTCCTCTTCAATTTTTGTGAACAACAAATTGCAATTTTTTGTTTTTATTTTTAAAGGGTCCGCCAAATAACTTCTTTTTTTTTGTAAATGCTATAAAAAGTGTAGCTTCGGCTGTATGGCACGTAGCGCCGTCCTGTTGAAACTAAATGTTGCCAATATCCTCCTCTTCAATTTTTGTGAACAAAAATTTATTCAACATGGCCCGATAACGATCGCCATTGCCTACGGCCACACCTTGCTCATTTTCGAAGAAAAATTGCCCAATTATGCTTCTGGACCAAAATCCGCACCAAACAATGACTCGTTTTGGGTGTATCGGTTTTTCAATGTATGCGTGCGAGTTTTCTGTGCCCCAAATGCGACAATTTTGCCATGATCAAAATTAACTTCATCTGAAGAGATGATTTTTTGGCAAAATTGGCCAAAGTAATGTCGCAATATTTCCCAGCGTTGTTCAAGCGTTCACAACCAAACTAATTATCTGTCAAATCAGACATGAGCTAAGTGTTACCACTTACGAAATAAGCACTAGTTGAAAAAAAAAACGTTAGATAGCGGACCCTTTATATGTAGGTATTTACGTTTTGTTTTGAGTTGTACAAAAGTTGAGTATTTTGGTACTCAGAACTAGAATTTTTATTGGGTATCCAACATTCAAAACAATCTGATATTGGGATTAACTTGAACTTTTTTATAAATTTTTTTTTCGCGAACTGTTTGCTGCAAATGTTTTTTGTGAGAGTATTTATTTTTTAAATTACTTAGTATTAACTCAGTTACTGGAAAAGAAAATGAACGGACCTTGAATGGGAATGCACAATTTTTACCACTAAAAAATATACATATTTTATTTTGTTTGAATAGTATTTTATGCATAATTGTGACCTTTTGACAAAAAACCCATGTAGAATTTTCAAATATTTCAGAAAAGCACAAAATAAACAATAAATTAAAAAAAATAAATTGAAGTTGATTCTTTTTGTTTTGTCTTAATTGAATTTTAATTTTTTTCTGGAAAGCATACAAAATCGATGCATTAATAGATTTAAATCTTTTTAATTTGTGATATCTTTTTTATATATTTTACATAGAAAGACGTCGATTAGTGCAAACAATGCGTCTTGAATTTTTTTTTTTTTTTTTTGTAATAAAGAAGCTGAAAATTTTCTTATCTCAGTCGAAAATTCACAGATATTCATTTATTTATTACTTATTGTAGCACTAACAAAAATTAGGCAATTCTTATAAATTCCAAATGATTGGAATGTACATTTACGTTTTATTTATCGATTCAATCATTTGTAATAGATAAACTAAAGTTTAATTTTTGTAACTAACTAATAAAGTTTATAAGTAGTTATTTATTATATAATAATCTTAAATTCATTTATTTTTTTATTTTTGTTTTAGAGTTCTACATACAAATGTAATTGCCATAGTGGGGATAATCATAAACTTAAATGCAATGTGACAGACTATTTACCTATTAGAGATAAATATGTATTCACTTTAAAAGGAACAAATGATGTTGGTGAAAATGTACAAACATTTTTTATAAACAATCACAAAATTGGTACAGTACAAATAATTCTTAATAAATTTTCTTATAATATGCCAAAAATCTTAGTCATAGTCTTATTAGAACTTGTCTTTAACATTTTTGGTAGCAAAAGCAAACTTTTTCTAAAAGAACGTCATTCAAATTTTGCGTGATATGACGGCTTATATCCGTTTTTATACCCTTCACACAGTGAAAAAGGGTATATATAGCTTTGTCATTCCGTTTGCAATTTCTACAATTTTCATTTCCGACCCCATAAAGTATATATTTTCTGAAAGCTTATGAATAGAGGAGTCGATTAAGCTCTGACCGTCTGTCCGTCTGTTGGTTGAAATCAACTTTTAGAAGCAACTTTATGTTCCTCAGATCTCTATATGGTATCAATCTCTTGGAAATATCCAGGAATGAATCGCTATTGAAATTCAGCACAATCGCCCCATAACTTTCTGAGATATGAGGAAAAAAACACGACCACCTCGTGTTTTTCACAATTACAACAACAACCTACATACATACTGGTTGAAGTAAACGTGGCATAGATTTCCAGCTGAGCCAAAAAAATTTATTTTATTTAATATATTATTATACCCTTCACACAGTGAAAAAGGGTATATATAGGTTTGTCATTCCGTGTGAAATTTCTACAATTTTCATTTCCGACCCCATAAAGTATATATTTTCTGAAAGCTTATGAATAGAGGAGTCGATTAAGCCCTGACCGTCTGTCCGTCTGTCCGTCTGACCGTCTGTCCGTGTGTATGTTGAAATCAACTTTTTGAAGCCCCCCGACATAGGTTGGACCCGGGTAAGGTATTAAAATATCAGAAATATTCGGGAGTAGATCGGTATTGAAAATCAGAAACATCGGTACATAAACAACTGAGATATGAGCAAAAACCCACGACCACCTCGATTTTCTTTTCATAAAAACAACATTACAACAACAACATACATACATATAAACGTGTATACTGGTTAGAGAAAACGTGGCATCGAATCCCAGCTGAGGCAAAAAAAATTTTTTTTAAATTTTTTTAAAATTTTTTTTTTTAATTTTTTTTTTATTTTTTTTTATTTTTTATTTAATATATTAATATATTTTTATTATTATTTTTTTTTTATTTTTTTTTTTTTAATTTTTTTTTATTTTTTTTTTTTTTTTATATATATTATATATGTATATAATAATTTTTTTTTTTTTTATTTTTTTTTTTAAATTTTTTTTTTTTTAATTTTTTTTTTTTAAATTTTTTATTATACCCTTCACACAGTGAAAAAGGGTATATATAGGTTTGTCATTCCGTGTGAAATTTCTACAATTTTCATTTCCGACCCCATAAAGTATATATTTTCTGAAAGCTTATGAATAGAGGAGTCGATTAAGCCCTGACCGTCTGTCCGTCTGTCCGTCTGACCGTCTGTCCGTGTGTATGTTGAAATCAACTTTTTGAAGCCCCCCGACATAGGTTGGACCCGGGTAAGGTATTAAAATATCAGAAATATTCGGGAGTAGATCGGTATTGAAAATCAGAAACATCGGTACATAAACAACTGAGATATGAGCAAAAACCCACGACCACCTCGATTTTCTTTTCATAAAAACAACATTACAACAACAACATACATACATACAAACGTGTATACTGGTTAGAGAAAACGTGGCATCGAATCCCAGCTGAGGCAAAAAAATTTTTTTTTAAATTTTTTTAAAATTTTTTTAAAATTTTTTTTTTATTTTTTTTTTATTTTTTATTTAATATATTATATATATTTTTATTATTATTTTTTTTTATTTTTTTTTTTAATTTTTTTTTTATTTTTTTTTTGTTTTATATATATTATATATGTATATAATAATTTTTTTTTTTTTTAATTTTTTTTTTTTAATTTTTTTTTTATTAATTTTTTTTTTATTTTTTATTTATTTTTTGTTTTTTTTAACATACATACGTGAATTTACTGTTATTGCATGACTACACGTTGTGAAGGGTATATAAGATTCGGCACGGCCGAATATAGCGCTTTTACTTGTTTATATTTTATAATTTTTTAATATTTTTTATACCCTTCACCTGTGGTGCACAAGGGTATATATAGCCTTGTCATTCCGTTTGTAATTTCTACAATTTTCATTTCCGACCCCTTAAAGTATATATTTTTTGAAAGCTTATGAATAGAGGAGTCGATTAAGCCCTGACCGTCTGTCCGTCTGACCGTCTGTCCGTGTGATGGTTGAAATCAATTTTTAAAAGCAACCATATGTTCCTCAGATCTGTGTATGGTATCAATCTTTTGAAAATATCCGGGAATGAATTGCTATTGAAATTCAGCACAATCGCCCAATAACTTTCTGAGATATGAGCAAATAAACACGACTGCCTCTGTTTTTTTCTATATTTTTACCATTAAAATTAAAATTGTTCAGCCATACAACAATTTGTATGTACCTTTGCTACTATTTGTAGATATAACATGCCTCTAGAGATATTCGTGTAAAATTTTGGATAAATTGGGCTCTTATTGGTAAAGTTATAGACAAAAAATATTTTTTTTAAATATATATTCTAAAAATTTACAAACGAAAATCATTTTTTTTTCAGCTTCTAGACAACCGAGAGAGTCAATATTAGTATCATCTGAAAGGACTTGACTAGAACAATAAAAGCACCATAAAAAACTATAAATTTATGTTGGCCGCCACTACAAAATGGCGGACAATAAATTTATATATGAGCCAAATCTGGTATTTTAAAATGTAACTTGTTGAACCCCCTCAATATTGGTATCAAATTAAAGGGCTTGACCAGTAGAACACAGTAAATTATTCTAAAGTTTTTAATCCAAGATGGCGTCTAAAACAAAATGGCGGATAAAATTTTTTAACCCCATCATATGGGTACCAAATTAAAGGGCTTGACTAGTTGAATACACTAAACTACGTAAAAATTCAAAATCGGTGATGGCGTCGGAAATAATAAAGAAAAAAGGGGAATAACATGAAATATAGGTTAAGCTACGATGTGAGATTATACCTATGTGCATGATGGTGAAGGGTATTATCAGATTCGGCACGGCCGAATATAATACTCTTACTTGTCTTTAAATTAAAAAAAAAAAAATTTTTTTTAATTTGTTTTGTAATGTTTTTTTATTATTTTTTTTTGTAATTTTTTTTTTGTATGTTTTTTACATGTATGTACGTATTTTATATGAGATGAATGGTGATACAAACAATTTTTATTGCATGACTACACGTTATGAAGGGTATATAAGATTCGGCACGGCCGAATATAGCACTGTTACTTGTTTAATGTTAACAAATTTCGAAAGCTCAACAAATTTCCTTAAACATAAATTAAAATCCGTGCTATTTAATAAATCCTAATCAGTAAAAAAATCCAGACAATAAATAATGATATTTTTAACATAATAAGGCTGTTTACTATAATGTAGATCTTTTATTCCGCGGTTTTTAAATAACTCTTTATTTATTTTAAATTGCATTTCCAGTTGCTTATACTAAGAAAATGTTTTAAAATGTACGGTTTCATTATCAGCACATTTTATATACTTATTTTATATTTGAATCTACGATTTATGTTACAATTTAATGAAACAAGATTATGAGAATCATAGCATGTAAATCTGATAGCCTTTTTTATGTTTATTCATGTTCTCTCATAGATGTGGTTTATACTTTTTTAATTAAAATTAAAATATATAATTTTTATATAATTAAAATCAACACAAAATTTTAACTTTGACTGATAAGCAGTATACATATAAATTACTTTGTAAATTACAGACTGATTATTTATTATTCGGTATATTCAAAATTTAAAACGTGATAAAACTGTCAAAATTAGATGTATGATTCTGAATTGCTTTCTGCGTTCTGGAGTGGGTTGTTTTCCTCTTCTAACAACAGCGCCGCTGCTATCGATTCCATTTTGTTAAAACGAAGGAATTTTTTGTTGCACAACGGAAAAAAATTAAATATCGACTCATTCGCGACAGGATTATTCAAACTAATATTTTAGTCACGAATACTTTTACTTATATATGTACATATTTATGTTCCGACAATTTTGCTCTTCCTCTTAGCTGATGTTTTATTTAATTATTGTTCTCCCAATTTTTATTTGTATTTTTTTTTTGTATTTATTAATTTTTTCTTCACCAAATTTAACCTTTTGCTTAAATGTTTACAAAATTGTTTATTTTTACTGTTTCTTTTTCATACGTTTCACAGAAGTGTGGCTAATTTAAACATACTCTGTTCTTCTCTTTTTCTTTCGATTCAGCTTTTCGTCAGAATACCTTTTTTATCCGAGCATAACTAAATGCGGGAACGTAATCGAAACGCAGAATAGGGGCGAATGTCATTGCTATGCCAGAAAATGAAATTATTACGCCCACTTAAACGCCTACCTCCCATATAGCGCTTTATCTTAAATTCATATAATTCATATACGGACAAAGTTTTTCGAATAATAAAGCACTATATTGAAATATCTAAGTTGAATGTATTAGCAGAAACTACATTGACACGCCTACTTTAACGCCCACTTTCATTGAAAGACTAAAGGTACGAAAATATTTAACTAGAATATTAAAGTTATACAAAGAAAGTGATACATATAACACTTAACTAATGCTAGGCGCACAATTGGGACAAACGACGAATTATTCGCCACGAATATTCGCCATCAAAAATAAAACACATTTGTGTATATGTGCGTCAGTCGAAATTCGCTATACGCGGCAAACTCTGCAATAGTTTTTTTTCTATTTCTTACGCCGGCAAACGACAAACAAATTTACTATATACATATACTTGGTTTTACTTCTCAACTTTTTAAGAAAATAAAGTGAGTTTTTACTTTAATAATTGTTTTATTTTAAAACATATTAAATAAATATAGAAAAGTTAACTACAAAAATTTGTTTTTAATTGTGCTTTTGCAAATGTTTAAGTTTATTAAATTATTTTCTTCAGATGGTCACACTATTATAACATGTTTCCACGACACATTGAATTACTTGATTCGTTGTTTAAAGTACTTAAATAAATTACTCTGTTTCCACGACATGTTATTAATTTGATTTGACAATTCTTCTTCGTGCTTTTTTTATTAAAATTATCGTTTTTTTTTTTTGCGGTGAATATTAAGAAATATAAAATTTTATTTAGAAAATTATAATTATTTTATCAATGGAGGCAAAAAGTAAGTAATAATAGTAATAATATTGTAAATTTATAAGAAACTAGCATTTAACCCGCTACTTCGTTAGCGCAGTTCTTACTATTTATTGAATGCTCAAGTTCTATTTATAATTATTAAATATTCTGATTCAATTTACTTAGAAATATAAAAAGTAGAGTAAGCATATATCGGGCATATATTTCCTAACTAAAAGCAAGATCAATGCTACTGAGTTTCAAAAATTAAGATTCATATTTTGCAAAAATTACCCTAAAATAATAAAAGAAACTTTTTTTCCTTCAATAATACTTCCACTTGGTTTATTATTACCTTTATTTAGAATTCTATGTATACAAAATATATAAAAAGAGAAAAATTAATTTTGGTCGTCCATAATATTAGGACTTAGACCTCGGATCAAAAAACACTAATTTTAAGAATCTATGTTTACAAACGTAAAAATACAAAGAGTACAATAAAAATGCGAAAAGGCTTTTTTTGTGTCTTTAATATCATTTTAATTCTAAACTTGAATAAATAATCCTTTATTTCACAATTTTAACTTTTTAAACGTAGGAAATTCAAAAAGTCCCATTATAATGCAGAAAACTACCCTTTTGATCGCCCATAACATATTTAGCCTTACCTTGTATCAATAGTCACTAATTTCGAAATTCTTGCTTCGCAAACGTTAAAAATACAATAAGTACCATAAAAATTCAAAAAAGTACCTTTGTGGTCGCCCATAACATTTTCAGTTTCACCTGGAATCAATAACCACTTATTTTAAAATTCTAGCTTCGTAAACGTAGAATATATAAAAAGTACCATAAAAATTCAAAAAAGTACCTCTTTGGTCACCCATAACATTTTTAGCCTCACCTTGTATCAATTGTCACTAATTTCAAAATTCTACCTTCGCAAACGTTGAAAATACAAAAAGTACCATACAAATTCAAAAAAGTACCTATTTGGTCGCCCATAACATTTTTTGTCTCACCTAGAATCAATAGTCATTGATTGTATAATCCTATCTTTATAAACGTAGAAAATGCAAAAAGTACCATAAAAATTCAAGAAAGTACCTTTTTGGTCGACCATAACATTTTTAGTCTCACCTTGTATTAATTGTCACTGATTTCAAAATTCTACCTTCACAAACGTTGAAAATACAAAAAGTACCATACAAATTCAAAAAAGTACCTTTTTAGTCGCCCATAACATTTTTTGTCTCACCTAGAATCAATAGTCCTTGATTGTATAATCCTATCTTTATAAAAGTAGAAAATGCAAAAAGTACCATAAAAATTCAAGAAAGTACCTTTTTGGTCGACCATAACATTTTTAGTCTCACCTTTTATTAATTGTCACTGATTTCAAAATGCTTCCTTCACAAACGTTGAAAATAGAAAAAGTACCATAAAAATTCAAAAAAGTACCTTTTTGGTCGACCATAACATTTTTAGTCTCACCTTGTATTAATTGTCACTGATTTCAAAATTCTACCTTCACAAATGTTGAAAATACAAAAAGTACCATACAAATTCAAAAAAGTACCTTTTCGGTCGCCCATAACATTTTTAGTCACACCTGGAATCAATAGTCCTTGATTGTACTATCCTACCTTCATAAACGTAGAAAACACCAAAAGTACCATAAAAATTCAAGAAAGTACCTTTTTGGTCGACCATAACATTTTTAGTCTCACTTTGTATCAATAGCCACTAATTTTAAAATTCTAGCTTCGCATACGTTGAAAACACAAAAAGTGCCATAAAAATTCAAAAAAGTACCTCTTTGGTCGCCCATAACATTTTTGGTCTCATCTGAAATCAATAGTCCTTGATTGTACAATCCTACCTTCATAAACGTAGAAAATACAAAAAGTACCATTCAAATTCAAAAAAGTACCTTTTTGGTCGACCATAAGATTTTCGGTCTCACCTTTTATCAATAGCCACTAATTTTAAAATTCTAGCTTCGCAAACGTAGAATATATAAAAAGTACCATAAAAATTCAAAAAAGTACCTTTTTGGTCACCCATAACATTTTTAGTCTAACCTGGAATCAATAGTCCTTTATTTTACAATTCTACCTTTATAAACGTAGAACATACGTACGTACCATAGAAAAGCGAAAAAGTACATTTTTATTTAAGTTCCAAATTCCAAGTTTAAAATGTTCAAATATCTATGTAACAAAATATTTTAATAGACATGATTTAAAGTCAGTAAATCTAATCTTTTTTGCATAAAAGTAATTATGTTCTAAAAAGTACCAAACTCTTCCCGATTTTTCCCTTTTCTACCCTGTTATGAATGTTTTTCAATTTTTACTAAATTATGTACATAATTTTTTATGTCTAGTGAAATCCCAATTAAAAAATTTGTGAAAATTGGCCGTCTAGTTAGGAATTACATACATTTTCCGGAATTTTCCCCTTTTTGGTACCTTTTTTGTCCCCAAAAAAGTTTCCGAAAATTTCACCTAAATAGTTGTCCATATTCTATTAGGAAAAAATAATTGTCAAAATTTGTCCCATTGAATAATATAAGAAAAGTTTATTTCAAAAAAAGTACCAAAAAAAGGGACAATTTTTACCCCTTATGCATATGAATTTGACAAAAGTGCCGAATTCTTGTTAATATTTTTTCGCGGATTACTTA
The DNA here is from genome assembly GCA_941918925.1 of Phyto melanocephala. Taxonomy (NCBI): domain Eukaryota; kingdom Metazoa; phylum Arthropoda; class Insecta; order Diptera; family Rhinophoridae; genus Phyto; species Phyto melanocephala. The sequence continues at coordinate 41,131,878 of OW799234.1, read as the reverse complement.
ATACAGTTTAAATTTTTTTCCTAGCTTTATGCGTTTGGAAGTTACATAGGGTACCAAAAAAGTACCAATTTATAGTTTTTACCCGTTTTTTCCCCTTCAGGGTTGAAAATTCCAAAAAAGGCCAGACACCTGTCAGCTTATTTTTTGTGCAAATTACAATACTTTTTCAATTTAATTTGTATCATTTTTAGTTTAGCAGATATAAGATTACCGATTTTACCCGTTTTTATCATTTTTTACCCCCTTAAAGTACGAATTTCCAAAAATCCCTTCTTAGTGGAGCTATACATTGAAAGAGGAACCGATTGTCCAAATTTCATGTCTCTAGCTCTTTGCGTTTGGGCTGTGCGATGATGAATCAGTCAGTCAGTCAGTCACGTTACTCTTTTATATATGTATATAGATGTATGCAAAGAATATCATTATTATTTAATTACCAGAAAATAGAAAAAGTGCACGAAAATAGGACCAGTGCAGCCAGCAAACCCTCTGAACACAATTTCGTCTCATCCAATAATTTTGATGTGGCCAATAGTTTTCTAGACATACAACTTTCCCTAAAATTTTCTTTTTTGCTTCCATTTCACTTTTTATATATGAAATTGAACTTTTTTCTTTTTACTTTTCTCTTTGCTTTGATATTTTTGACAGCTGGATATGATAAGCTACCGATAAGAATTAGAGAAGACAATGATTTTATTATAATTCGGATGTCAATTCTAAATTAATTACCCACAAAAATAGTAATTCGCCTTGAAAATTTTGCATGGGAAAATTATGTAATTTGGTACGTAATTAGGCTTTGAATTATAAATAAGACATCGAATTACGAATATCGTTGCCATGGAAACATGCTATAAGTTGTTATACAAAAACAAAACTTGTTATTGTTTACTGTACGTACCCACGACATTCGTTGCAAACGTTTACTTATACGTTAAAAAGTTTTTACTCTGACAGAAATTATATTTATTTTTTTCAGGGACCGTAACAATTATTCCTTTTTTCATAAAAATCAGATGATAACAATTATTTTTTGTGTTTTATTTTTTCGAGCAAGAATAAAAGTAGTTTTTTGTTTTTTATTTTTTCGAGCAAGAATAAAAGTAATTTTTGGATTTTTATTTTCTTTAACAAACATAAAAGTTATTTTTTGATTTTTATTTTTTCGATGAAAAATAAGTTATTTAAAAATATTTGTTTAAGTCAAAAGCTTAAAATATTACCTCAGGAAATAAAATTCAGAATCATATTTCAAATAATTGTCTTCTCCCTCACCAAAACAACTGCCTTGTATTTATTTATTTCGACAAAAAGTCAGTAATTACTTGAACCTTTTTTAGCAACTTTCCAAAACAGTTAGAAAATATATTGCTTTGTATTTCAACTGATTTTTATGTCCACCACCAAAAAAATGGTGGGGGTTTATTTATTTTGTTTTTCCGTTTGTAACACAACGAAATATCAATTTTAGACCCCGTTTTGACGATCTAGCCAGAATCTTTCTTTCTTGTAGAGTCACGAAACTTCGAATATATATTTCCCGAGTAAAATAAATATTTTGCCCTGAAAATTGCTTGAATCTTTGCATTAGGAAAGGAGTTATAGATCAAAATGTACTAAAATTTATACCGCATAGTGAATATTTTAAATTTAAAACCTAATTAAACTGACAAAATTAGATATACGATTCTGAAATTTTGCAAACATTGCTTTTTGGTCAAAGGCTTTGTTATAACGAAAAATAAATGTGCCACGCCCACTTTGTTCTTTAAAACAAACCACAAGGTAATTTAATGGGGGTTCGTGAAAACGAAAATGACCGAGGTTGTTGACAAAAATTAACTAGAGTAACGATTTGTGCCCAACTCTACACATAGGTGTACCCACAGTCTTAAGAGGTTAAAGATTTAAAAATATTGAAAAACAAAAATGTGCATCAGTAGATTTAAAATATTTTGAACCAAATTATATTTTTATATTATTTTTATTACGGCACACCTCCATCCGATGGTCCAAATTTTTTGCCACACTATTGCGAAAAACATCAATGTTTCCCATTCAACGAACTAAGATGGCATTCACAGATGTTTTCACATTTCATACAGACCTGTTATGTTGAAATTTAAATATTTTTTACAATTCTCCCGATTGTGGACGAATTTGAACGATTATGTTGACCAAAACAATCACGAAGTGCACAAAATGCATTTCGATTTGAACACCCATTTTCATAAAAAACTTGAATAACTTTAACGCGTTGCTCATGTGCGTGTCTTTCCACGGTTCAAATTGAGTTAGATTGAAATTGATAAATGTCAAATGAAATGCGGAAAAAAAATTTGACGTCTAGGTGTAGTTCACATTCAACATCGGCCCTTAAAATTAAACCATCTTTTATATTTCAAACTAATATTTTATTATACCCGCCAACAAAACAATGGGTATATTCATTTTGTCATTCCGTTTGTAACACATCGAAATATCTAGTTGAGACCCCATTAAGTATATATCTGTTACTCAAATGCCACTTAGTTGCATTATAAATTTTATTTTTTTTATTATGCGTGCTAAAAGAAATATGCGAATGTGGATGAAAATTTATAAAAAAAAAAGAAATAAAATCATTGACATATGGCCAGATCAAAAACCAAATAAAAAAAATTTTATTTGGCCATATTATAATTCTGTACCTCAAATTACTTCAACGGTAACCCTAATTTGAACAAACAACAGAAAAACAGAAAGATAGAAATATTAAGCAGACATGATTAATTTATTAACAGTAACTAAAAATGCATAGGTAAATAATAAAAATAATATTTATATATAACAAAAATTAGCAATAAGAGTAATAATATAAAAAAAAATAAAAACAATACTATAAAAATCAAGGTTCAGCTAAAATATAATAATATAAAATTTAAGTCAATTGCATGAATACGAAGTTTAAACAAAACTAGTAAAATTAAAAATTAATAAAAATAAACTAAGAACCATTTGAATATTTGAATATTATATTTTAGCTGGTCTCCTTAGACAAAATTGACATATTCGTGTAACCAAAACAAAAATAAAATATTTTTTTTTTACTCAATAAAAATAAAAACGAAAGATAATACAAAATAAAACGTAAAACTCACTTTATCCAGCTTTGCTCACATATCCAAAGATCTTTGTTGATGTTGCTGCAGCTGATAATTCTGTTTCATTTCGTTACGTTGATGTTGCTATACAAATGATTATAAACATATTACCAAAGAGAAATATTTTGCTTAAATCAATGATATAAAAAAAAACACAGCTAATGCACGAATTTTTTTTATGTTTTAACTGCAAAATACAAAAACAATAAGCTAATATATGGAACGAATTTCACTAACCACAATATGCCAATTTTTACACAGGTATATAAGAACTTTTGATTTTAATGGTTATTTAAAGTCAAGAATTACGAACAAAAACGAAATTGTTACTAAAGGCCATGACTGACTATCAGATTTAGTCGTTCGATATGTCAAAAATTGTATCTGTGTTCAGAAAGTGTGATAGTGTGGACACAAAATGAACATGTGTGACAGATTTTTTGACAAGTGTGTCCGATTTGATAATCTTTTCGAAATTTTCATAAAATAATAGTTTCTGTGCGATCAGAGTTGCTTTTTCCAAGCAAGTATGACAGTGTGGCATCCAATAACACATTTTGTTGCGATTTTTTCATGTAGGACAGAAAACTATCAGATTTTTATTTGACATAATCGCACGACTTTGTAGGATAGTCAGTCATGGCCTTAACTATTAACGGTAATCTTTTACTCTTTTCTATTTTCATCAATTTTTTTTTTTCTTTGCAAACACGTTCAAATAATTTAGAAAACTAATCTTACAAATAACACTATCACAAATTTTAAACCAATGTATTACTTGTATGTAATGCCAAGCTTGAAGCTGCTTTATAACTTTAGAATATTATTATTTTTCCTTTTCTTTCTACTTTCAATTTCTAAATAAGTTAAAATTTAATTTAATTTCTGTGCTTTTTTTTCACAACAACAAATTAACTGATTATATTAACTGCGGCTTTTATGCTTTACAGTCACCGTTTTTAATAGAACTGAGACTAATGAGGCAATCGAATATATTTGAGGTTATCAATAGTAATAAAAATGAAGAGAGGGTGACATCTTCTGCTTTCACTCCTTAAGAGAAATGGACCAATTAGACTGTTTTCTTATTATGCACAAATCTAAATGTAACAAGTAAAAGCGCTATATTCGGCCGTGCCGAATCTTATGTACCCTTCACAACGTGTAGTCATGCAATAACAGTAAATTCACGTATGTATGTTAAAAAAAAACAAAAAAAAAAAAATAAAATAAAAAAAAAATTTAAAAAAAAAAATTTAAAAAAAAAATTAAAAAAAAAAAAATTATTATATACATATATAATATATATAAAACAAAAAAAAAATAAAAAAAAATTAAAAAAAATAATAAAAATATATATAATATATTAAATAAAAAATAAAAAAAAAATAAAAAAAAAATTAAAAAAAAAAATTTTAAAAAAATTAAAAAAAAAATTTTTTTGGCTCAGCTGGGTTTTCCCTAACCAGTATACACGTTTGTATGTATGTATGTTGTTGTTGTAATGGTGTTTTTGTGAAAAGAAAATCGAGGTGGTCGTGGGTTTTTGCTCATATCTCAGTTGTTTATGTACCGATGTTTCTGATTTTCAATACCGATCTACTCCCGAATATTTCTGATATTTTAATACCTTACCCGGGTCCAACCTATGTCGGGGGGCTTCAAAAAGTTGATTTCAACATACACACGGACAGACGGTCAGACGGACAGACTGACAGGGCTTAATCGACTTCCCTATTCATAAGCTTTCAGAAAATATATACTTTATGGGGTCGGAAATGAAAATTGTAGAAATTTCACACGGAATGACAAACCTATATATACCCTTTTTCACTGTGTGAAGGGTATAAAAACAAAAGTTTTACAATCTAAAGTTCATATGAGTAAAATATTAAGCAATAATTACACTGTGCAAGAAATTTACACTTTTTTTCGTGACAAGCTGGGCGTTTTAACATAATTCGGGTACGCTGAATTCAGTGGTGCCCGCGGTTTTTTAAGATTCGCTCTGGTTTTCGAGATATACCGTTATTTCGAAAATGGAGGAGGTTGCACAACATATGTTCGCGTAACTCAAAAACGCTTTAAATTATTGAAAAAACTTAAAAAACCGAAATTCCGCAATAAAATTTCCTTTAAAGAAAAGTAAAACTTCTTTCTAATATCCGCAGTTGTTTTTGAAACATAATTTTTTGTTTGAAAAAAAAAATTAATTTTTTTATCAAAATTTCGAAATTTTTGTTTTTTAAAAATTCATTAAAAATCAAAAAATGCAGACATATAAAAAACGAAGCTGATAACAAAACAAGCCATAAATCTTTGAAATCGGTTAGCAATTTTTGATTCTATTCACAAAAGTCGACAAATTTTAGTTAATTCAAGAATTTCATAAAACGCAATATTTGTATGGGAGCCCCCCTAAGAAGTGAAGTTACCAATTAAAAAATTCTTAGAATTAAGAAATAAAGTCATAAATGCTTACATCTTTGTATTTTATTGTGCTTACAAAACCATACAAATCGGTATTTTATTGTGCAGTCAAAACCGCACTAATCGGTCTTGTAAAAAACTTAAATAACATATTCTATTGTTATACCTGAAACAGGTAGAAATATTATTCGTCCTGGTTTTTTTTTTAAAAACATGGTCATGAAGGTCTCGACAGGTACTTTGATTAAAACAATTACAGTAAAAATACATAAGAGTTCCTCAACCCCTTCACTGTTATATGGAAAGTGCTTGCGAAAGTGATTAGTGAATTTAAAAGCCTTTGACAGTCTTGAATCCAATCAGGTATATTGAAATATCTAAGATGGAGGCATGCAAAAAGTTTAATTACTTTTGTTATGTGTGTGGGAAACATAAAAATATGCCAAGTCGCCGTAAAATCACTACTGAAACAAGTACCTAGTATGAATCATATTTTTCTTTAAGTGTTATATATGGTATAAATGTATCAACCGTCATGTATCACGGTTCCATGCAGTCATAATGAAATCATGCAATATCGTCTGGATATAATGGTACGGTCTCTAAAATTATCTCCAATACAGAGCATTCTCTTGACAAAAGAGTTAAAACGAGCTAAAATTTTAGCACCAGGTGTACAAATATACGGGGCTATCAATCGCCATAGACGATTTACGACTTTTTTTTAAATCTATTGAGAATAATTCTATCGCGTATTGTACTGACATCCGCGGCTTGGTTTTAACAATGCAAAATGAATATAATCCTGGAGATTGGCGCTTATTTATTGATTCTTCCAAAAGTAGCTTAAAAGCAGTTTTGCTACATGTCACTAATTTAAAAAGTCCTATTCTAAGCACAAATACTAAAGAGACATACGCATCAATGAAAAAAATAATGCAGTTAATTAAATATTAAGACCACAAGTGAAATACCACTTGTGCCGATGAAAAAGATTTTGATTCCTCTACTCCACATCAAACTGGGTATTGTGAAAAATTTTATAAAAGCATTGAGCCCAGATGGTGTTGCTTTTACCGAATTGCACCGAATTTTTCCACGATTAAGCGGCATGAAAGTAAAAGAAGGTGTGAACTCTAACTACTTTATTAAATTAGATTTATATTTCATATCATAATGTTTTTATTTTACAGGAACTCTTAATGGACCGGACATTCGTCATCTTATAAAGGACCATGAATTTGAGGTTGCATTGAATGATATCGAGCTATTGGCCTGAAATTGTGTGAAATCAGTAATAGAAAATGTATTAGGAAATCATCGGTCTGAAAACTGGCGAATTTTAACCAAAAATATGCTAACCGCATTTAAAAACTTAAACGTTAGAATGCCATTGAAAATACATTTTTTGCATTACCATGCCGAAAAATTTAATGAACAATCACCAGCCGAGTCTGATAAACATGGCGAGAGATTTCACCATGTAACAGCCAGGCTCGGACACTGGTATAGCGGCAAATAACTTGATTCGCTATTAGGGGATATTTGTTGGAATCTGCAGGAGGAAGAAGAATAAATTTCTAAATAAAAACTTTAACTTTAGCTACTTAACAACAAAAATTTTTAGTTTGGTTATTATAAAAAATTAAAAAATTTCATCTTTTCTGAAAAAATCAAAAGTTGTAGACAGACTTTAATCACTAATAGCTTATTTTGTTTGGAACTTTGTTTTTTATACGCGTAGAACTCCAGCCTTAAATTTTGCACCTGCAGCGCCTGAGATACCCCTAGACGGGCCAAATGACCAGCGCAACTTTATTTTTCATTCCCATCATTTGTTTCTAAGGCCTAGGATTCACACCTAGGGGGATAAAATGTGTGACCGACCTCCAATGTTTTTTGTTCTTAACATTTTCTTAAATTATACTTTCCCTTTATCACCATCCCTTAGGGGGGTTGCGTTTTATGAAATTCTTAAATTAACTAAAATTTGTCGACTTTTGTGAATAGAATCAAAAGTTGCTAACAGATTTTAAAGATTTATGGCTTTTTTTGTTATCAGCTTCGTTTTTATATGTCTGCAAAGAATTAGAAGCCAAGCTGCATTTTTTTAGCTTATTATGAATTTTTAAAAAACAAAAATTTCGAAATTTTGATAAAAAAATTAATTTTTTTTTTTCAAAAAAAAATTATGTTTCAAAAACGACTGCGGATATTAGAAAGAAGTTTTACTTTTCTTAAAGGAAATTTTATTGCGGAATTTCGGTTTTTTAAGTTTAAGCTAAAGCGTTTTTGAGTTACGCAAACATATGTTGTGCAACCTCCCCCATTTTCGAAATAACGGTATATCTCGAAAACCAGAGCCAATCTTAAAAACCGAGGGCACCACTGGATTCAGCGTACCCGAATTATGTTAAAACGCCAGGTGCCCTGCTTGTCTGTTTTTTCAACTAGCATAGTGTTATTTACCCTTTGGAGATGGCACATGGGGGAAAAGCGAATAAAAACAAGTAAGAGCGCTATATTCGGCCGTGCCGAATCTTATATACCCTTCACAACGTGTAGTCATGCAATAACACTAGTTTGTGTCACCATTCATCCCATATAAAATACGTACATACATATAAAAAACATACATATATAAAAACATCCCATTGTAAAATTACAAATTAACGTATGTATGTTAAAAAAAAAAATAAAAAAAAATTAAAAAAAAAAATTAAAAAAAAAAATAAAAAAAAATTTAAAAAAAAAATTTAAAAAAAATTAAAAAAAAAATTTTTTTAAAAATAATTAAAATATATATAATTAATATAAAACAAACAAAAAAATAAAAAAAAATTTATAAAAAAAATTAAAAAAAAAAATAATAAAAATATAAATAATATATTAAATAAAAAATAAAAAATAAAAAAAAAAAAATTAAAAAAATTTATAAAAAAAAATTTTTTTTTGGCTCAGCTGGGATTCGATGCCACGTTTTCTCTAACCAGTATGCACGTTTGTATGTATGTATGTTGTTGTTGTAATGTTGTTTTTGTGAATAAAAAATCGAGGTGGTCGTGGGTTTTTGCTCATATCTCAGTTGTTTATGTACCCATGTTTCTGATTTTCAATACCGTTCTACTCCCGAATATTTCTGATATTTTAATTCTTCACCCGGGTCCAAGCGATATCGGGGGGCTTCAAAAAGTTGATTTCAACATACACACGGACAGACGGTCAGACGGACAGACTGACAGAGCTTAATCGACTCCCCTATTCATAAGCTTTCAGAAAATATATACTTTATGGGGTCGGAAATGAAAATTGTAGAAATTTCACACGGAATGACAAACCTATATATACCCTTTTTCACTGTGTGAAGGGTATAAAAATATTCTTACAGCCTTTACGAAATATATTCATCCAATTAGGTTTGATTCTCGGAGATGGGTGTATAAATATGTACGGTTTTCTTTTCTTTTTTTTACAAATCACTAAGTATTAAGAATTTGTTAAACACATACATTCTAAAACAATAAATTGTAATGACAATACTTACAAAATAGTTTAATTGCAACCAATTTTATTTAAATCAAACCAGAAAAACGCTTGTTGAAGTTACTGTTTTATCTAAATTTTTTCCCTAAAAACAAAAAAATATATGATGTAATTTTTCGATCTTATTGGCAAATGACTTTAAAGTGTAATGGCCAACAGATATTCATATTGCTACCACGAAAGCTCGGCTTCACATTCACAGCTTGGCGCGAATTTTTTTTCTGCATTTTCGCTTAGAAAATAAGAAAATATTTTCGTGAATAAAATACGAGATAAACGTCAATAGAAAAAAAACAGGTTTGAGTAGTAAATACATCTTCACAAACAGATGGCGCTAAATTAAACGGTTGGGACATATTTTTAATAATGAGCATTTAACTAAAATAAAACTAATAATAAGAAAAACGAGTGCAGGTACATTACACCTTCTAACATCGAATAAAATGCAATTGTGTCCAAACGCATTAACGTAGAGTCATGAAACTTCGAATATATATTTCCTGAGTAAAAAAAAAAATTTTGCTCCAAAATTGCCAAAATCCATGAATTAGGAAAGATTTATAGATCAAAATGTACGAAAATTTATACCGGACAGTGCATTTTTTGGTATATTAAAAATTTAAAACCTATTAAAACTGACAAAATTAGATGTACGATTCTGAAATTTTGTAAACGTTGCTTTTTGGTCAAAGGCTTTGTTATAACATAAACTAAATGGGGCACGCCCAATTTTACGCCAACCTTTTATATGACGATTTATCAAATTCATATAATTTCTCTATGAATAAAGATTTTGGAAGAATTAAGGACTATGTTGAAATATCTAAGTTGTATTCATTAGCAGAAACAACTTTGACACGCCTACTATAACGACCAATTTTCACGTTATCAACTGTTAATGAAATTTATGATGATGAAATTTTCTATAGATATCCTTTTAATCAATGTCATTGTTATGCGAGAAAATTTAGGTGACACGCCTACCTCCCATATAACGGTTTATCTTAAATTCATAAAATTTCTCTATGGACAGAGTTTTTGGAAGAATAAAGGACTATATTGAAATATCTCAGTTTTATTTATTAGCAGCAACTATATTGACTTGCTTACTTTAACGCATTCTTTCATTGAAAGACTAAATTTACGAAAACATTTTACTAGCATATCGCAGTTTTACAAAGAAAGTGAGACATATTTTAGTATAAGGATATTATTCCATAGCGATTACTGTTAATAATAAATTCTGTGCTGTAAAAGTACATCCAATTGGTGGTGGGTATAAAAAATTCGGCACAGAATATAGTGCTCTTACTTGTTTTTTCTTATTTTACAACAATCATAAAAAAGTTGGCACCTTTTAATAGTTTCACTATTAAACAAATCGTCGTTCGTAAATTATTGTGTTTTATGTGACATATATTTAAAACCTATACATATAGGACACAATAATTTACGAACGACGAAATGGGAAATAGTTTTTCCCCTAAATAACCACTATATTATTTTGCTGCATAAATCATTTAAAATTCTATGGTAATACAGTCAAATCCCGATAATTCGTAATCGCAAGGGACCGGCCATTTCTTACGAATTATAGGCGTTTTCGATTTAACGGTGTTAAAATAAAATAAATACGAATTAACGGTGTTTTTCAATCTATTTACCAAAACGATAAAAAGAAACATAAAAAACAATTGTTAACAATAAAATACAAAATAAATAAAATTAATACACAAAATAAAATAGCAAATTCATTCACTTAGCGTAAAATACGTGTAATTTAATTAGCAAACAAAAAACAATAAAATAAAGATAAAACTGTCAAATTCATTTTATTAACCTAAAATACATAATGTACAGATTTACATTATCTAAAATTAATTTTAAAAAATGAGTAATTTGTATTTGTTTCAGTCTTTTCTCACGAAGGTTGTCTTTTCTATTCTTATTAAGGAATTAAAAATTTCTTCGTTCACAGTATGATTGAGACATAAAATCTTAATTTATTAATTGCCAATTTTGCATCTTTATTCGTCATTAAGGGAACTTCGAGATTTTTTCAAGGGAATTACGAATTATCGGGATTTGAATGTATATTTTTATTTGTTTATAAAATAAGAGATTTTTGAAGTGGTGGCTCCATACATACTCAATTTTGTTATGCAATACGTCAAAAGATGTTAAAATTTCGCTAGATTTAAGTTTTTTTATATAATTTTTTCATTTGAAATTCAAAAATTAATAAAAACTAGAAAGCAAAAAATAATTGCCAGTTTAAATACTTAAACTAAAAGCCGCATGTATAAGAAATAAAATAAATTTTATTGTATGAAAATTCATCGATTAATTCGTGGTTTATTCCCGATAAACTGAATATTTTTTAATACAAATTTGTGATTTTTTTTTTCTAAACGAAAAATTAATTTTAAATTATTTTCCGACGTTAGTTAATCTACAGCTAGATGGGATCTTAAAAAGTATCAAAATAAAATTTTTACTGTCTTCATCCTTTAGGCTTTATGTTTAAAAAAAAAGTACCAGACATCTGTCTGTACGCATTTAAGTAATTAGTCTTAAAGGTGCATGTATTAGAAATAAAATAGATTTTATTTCACGAAAATCCATCGATAAGTTCGAGTTTAAAACCCGATAAAGTAAAAGTATAAACAAAGGTAACAAGTAGATATATTTTAATCAACGAGATTAACAAAGAATAAAAGTAATTTTTGTTTTGTCTCCTATAATTTTCTGAGTTTGATTCGCTTGTAAGGAATCAAAAAAAATCTCCCACCATATTTTCATTCCATAATCCCTGATAACATTGCTCCATGGTCTTAAGTTGTTGATAAAATCGTTCACCATGCTCGTTGCTTACGGCATCAAGGTTTTCCGGAAAAAAGTCCAAATGCGAATTCAATAAATGTACATATTTTTAGTGACATTTTTACGCATAAAATTAAAAGTATTTTAGTGAAATTTTTTCAACAAAAATAAGAAATCTAGAAAAACAAACAATCATGGATATGAAAATTCATTTTCTTTATAATTACCGATTTTTAAGTAGTTTTCAAGCAAATCACGGACGATTTTGACCCCTGATGTTCTCTAGAAAGTTAGAAACAATTTGTCGCAGCTTTCTCATCTGGTGATAACAAATTTTTAAAGTTAGCGCTTATAAACAATTTTCGAATTTGAGGACTATCCAAAACGCCTTCACCAATTTTCGCAGATCAGAGATTTAGAAATGTTGTTTTTAAATAAGTCTAGTGCTTTACCAACATTTTTATTCAAGCCCAGATTTATACGAAATGGTGGTAAGATAACATTGTCCTTTTTAATCAATGCAGAATTTGGGTGATTTTGCCATAGTAAACAACAATACTTCCTATAGCCACCTTGAAAGCCGGTTAATATAGCAACGACTTTTAAGTCGCAACACACTTTCCAATTGTTCTTTTCATAATTCAAGTTTTTTAATAAAGTGGCCATAGTTTCATATGTTTTTTTTTAATTCACGTTTTTCGTTGCTTATAAGAGTAAAATGGCCTTAAGTGCAACTATCAATAAATAGCCGCCACTCACTTGGAACATATTTTTGGCCGAACTTCCAAAAAGACCAATTATGTCATAACGAAAGCACACATTATCTTTTATTGTATAAAAATTAGCATATGGCTTATGTCGGTTCCGGTATTTCGTTGACTTGACTTGTCATTTTGTAAGAAATTTCTCTTAGCTGGAGGTCTCTAATAAGATCATTAAGATCAAGATGATTGTAAAGTTTCGGTGTTAGGTCATCTGATGTACTACACATGCCTGAAGACGACGGTTGGGATGATGAAAAAACGTTTTCTTGTGTGTTCTGTAAGTAGAAAAAAAGTTGCATTGAGAAAAATTATACACATATTTAAAACTTTATTTATATTTACTTACTGAGAGTTCGATGAAGTTGGATTTCTTGAACTCGGTAATTATTGCATATTGAACTGGGTGTCCAGTAATGATAAATGTTGTCAACCTTTATTTTAAAATACTCTTCGTATTTTATTTGGTAAGAAATTGAGAAATGGTGCCGGTAATTTTTTGTTATAACTTTGCCGCACACATAATAGCCTTTTTACACTTGCTCACATCTTTCATCAAATCAACAAGATGTTAACATCTTCCCATATGAATTGTACGTGTTTGTGTGTCAACATTTTTCAACATCTTTTAAAGACGTTCCTAACTCATTTTGTTTCAATCAACATCTTTCGATTATTTTAGTGTATTCACTAGAAATCGCTGTAAAAAATAATACCATCACTAGAAAAAAATTATAAGCGCAAAAAAACAATAAATACAACGAGTGAACTTGAAATATGCCGTATAAAATAAAATATTTTAATTATTTTTATCCTCAAACAAAATTTAACGAAATCTGCATATTGTAATAATAATTGCTTTCCAAGGGCAATAGTTAATACAATTAATACAGAATTTTTAAATTCCATTTTTTTTAATTTTTATTTGCGCAAACATGTTAAATAAAAAAATTTTATGACAGATGAAAGATATTGCTAATGTAAACAAGTTTTTTTTAATTTTCAACATCTTCCACGCATTCCGCTTAGATTAGGGCTGCCATACGTCCTGGTTTTCCAGGATTTGTCCTGGTTTTATATAAATTGTCCTGGTGTCCTGGTCCACTCCTATATTGTCCTGGTAAAGCTTTTGTTGTAACATTGTTTCCATAAGACACTTTTAACAGCAACTTTTGCCTGGGGTAAACGTCGTTCAGCTAATATATTTTCATAAAGTTGATCGAAAGTCAACTCTTATTGAACTAGTTGGTCTAAAAAGTTGTAAAGTTTGTTTTCTCTAACGTGTCAAACAGCTGTTTTCTTTTGTACATTATTAGTTGCGTGTTGAGCTAGAGATTCATTATCTGGTTAGTATCCATTTTTATTTTGTTTTGTTTAAAATATAACTTTTTTAGTTTTCAGGAAAAATGCCTAAACGAAAGTGCAAGTTTCTGGACAGATACACGACTGAGTGGTCATATATACAAAGAGGCAAAAACGATAATGAAGCGCACTGTACGGTATGTGGAAAATATATTTGCATTGCTAATGGTGGTAAGGCAAGTATTCAGGATCATGTTAAAAGTGCTACCCATTTATCGAAGTTATCTATTGCATCACAGTCAAAAGAAATTCATTCTTATATGATAAAAAAAAATACCAAGCTTGAGCGTTTGATTCATATTGCAGAACTAACGAGCGCTTTCAGGATAGTAAATCATCATCAGTCCTTCAACTCTATTGATTGTTCAACAAAACTAGATGCCTTGTTATATCCCGATTGGGAAATCGCTTAAAAACAGTCTAACGCTAGAACCAAAGCTACTGGCCTAATAAGAAATGTTTTGGCTCCACATTCAGTCGCAGCATTTATCTCTACGCTTAGGCATGTTCCATTCTATGGAATATCTACCGATTCCAGTAACCACAAAGCTGATAAGATCTTTCCTCTTCTTATACATTACTTCAGCGAAACAAATGGCTTAAATATTAAACTACTAAAAGTCGCCTCATTGCCCAATGAAACATCAGAAACAATTGCAAGATTTTGCGTTGATGCTTTAAAAAAAGCTAGCATTCCATTGGAAAATCTTACGGCATTTGGAGCTGACAATACAAATACTAATTTTGGAGGTAGGCAAAGACATGGCGTAAATAACATTTTTTACAAGTTGAAGGACGTATTGGGTCGGGACATAGAGGGTATAGGCTTTCAAGTGCTGCAGATCTGCTCTCCATTGACATCGAAGCAGTTGTGTTGAAGATTTTTAAGTATTTTTGTAAATATATACACGGTAAGAACTGAACGACTGAAAGAGTTCTGTGAAAATGCACATATTACCTTTAACACAATCCTTTCGCATACAAGGAGCCGGTGGTTGTCATTACTGACTGCAATAGGGCACATATTACAACTTTGGAAACCTCTTAAAGAATTTTTTGAATCTGAAAAAGGAGCACCTAAATTAATAACCGATTTTTTTTCAAATCCGTTAGCGGAAATATACTTTACTTTTTTGCATAGTCAAGCATTTATTATTGAAAAACAAATTTAAAAAGTTGAAAAAAGAAATATTACGGTAGTGGAAGTTAATTTAATTCTAAATGACACTCTACGTGATTTAAAAAATAGATTCAAAAACAATTTTATAGGAATTCAAACACAAATAGCTTTGAATGTTTTAAAAAAAAGTGGTTTGGATGAAAACCAAATTTCAATTTTTGAAAATGATACTAAAAGTTTTTTTAAAATTGCAATTACTTACTTAGAAGGCTGGATACTCCCATTAGCAAGATATGAAATTTTTAATTGGGTGACGCTGCATGATAATCCTGAATGGGTGGAGATTCAAGAAACAATTGCTTTTTTGAATGAAAAGAATGTATACGTGTCTGATGAATGCTACGAAGAAGTTTTGTATCTTAAGTCATTTTTAAATAAAAATCAAGAAGCTTTAAAAGAGAAAGACACACTAGAAAAGTGGTTATATTTTTTCAAAAACACTTCTGAAAAAGAAAGAAAGAAAAATTTACTGATGATGGTACAATATTTATATGCAATGCCGAGTCATAACGCGCACGTGGAGCGTGTATTTTTTTTGATATCTGCACAATGGACTAAAGAAAGAAACTCTTTAAAGACTGAAACACTGGAAAGCATTATTCAATGTAAATTTAATTTCAATATGACATGCTGTGAGTTTTATAATTATATAAAGGATGAAAATGAAGTTTTACAGAAAGCGCAATCTTCAGAAAAGTATTGAGATACATACATATTTATACGGCCTTATTCACAAAATTTTATACAACGTTTATTAAGCTCTTACTTGCAAATTTCTACACAATATCTGTCAAATAACAGCTTAATAAACTTTGTATAATTTTTATGAATAAGGCTGATAATAGTATTTAAGGACGTTTTTAAATGAATTTTTTTGTTTCCGTTTATTGTTTTTTTTTATACCCTTCACCTGTGGTGCACAAGGGTATATATAGCTTTGTCATTCCGTTTGTAATTTCTACAATTTTCATTTCCGACCCCATAAAGTATATATTTTCTGAAAGCTTATGAATAGAGGAGTCGATTAAGCCCTGACCGTCTGTCCGTCTGTCCGTCTATCCGTCTGCCCGTCTGTCCGTGTGTTGGTTGAAATCAACTTTTAGAAGCAACTACATGTTCCTCAGATCTGTATATGGTATCAATCTCTTGGAAATATCCAGGAATGAATCGCTATTGAAATTCAGCACAATCGCCCCATAACTTTCTGAGATATGAGCAAAAAACCACGACCACCTCGTTTTTTTTCACAATTACAACAACAACATACATATATAAATACATGTAAAAAACATACCAAACAAAAAAAAAATTAAAAAAAAAAAAATATTAAAAATAAGAAAAAAATAATAAAAAAAAACTAAAAAAAAAAATTTAAAAAAAAATTTTAAAAAATTTTTTAAAAATTTTTCTAAAAAAAATTTTTTAAAAAAATTTAAAAAAAATATAAAAAAAAATAATAAAATATAAATAATATATTAAATAAAATAAAATAAAATTTTTTTGGCTCAGCTGGGATTCGATGCCACATTTATTCTAACGTGTACGTATGCACGTATTTTATATGGGATGAATGGTGATACAAACAATTGTTATTGCATGACTACACGTTGTGAAGGGTATATAAGATTCGGCACGGCCGAATATAGCGCTTTTACTTGTTTTTGTTAATTTACTAAATTATTTAGGATATGCTCCCATAATTTTTCAATTATATTTATTTGGTTGTTGGGTTTAAGCTGGTTTATATGCATTTCACTGGTGCTTATGCCAGATCATCAGTAAACCTTTACCCAAATTCTTGAAAAAGTTTAAAATTTTTATAAGTTATATTTTTAAATTCTCATTAACAAAATGAAAATTCAAAAATAAAACAAAAAAACTATAAAAAACTTTTTCAAAAACCCAACCAACAATTTTTCAATTTAAAAAAAAAAAGTTTTTTTTTTTGTTTACGAATTAAATGTTAAGTTTTATATCTATTGTTTGTTTTCTTGACTTAAATCTGAAATACATGTATCAATATAAAAATTTGTTGCGCTTCGTTTCAATATGATTTTGTTGTATGTTCCTTTGGGATTTTTGTTGTAAGTGTCCTGGTTGAAGGGTTAAGACTTCTGGCAGCCCTAGCTTAGATGTGAGCAAGTGTAAAAAAGCTATAGCATATCCGGCCCATTTTTACACAACATTATCCTAAGTTTCTTGCTCATTTTTTTATATTTTAAATAAACACATGTCCACGATCACTTGTTGTTAATACTAATTGTGCAAAGTGATGCCTTAATACGACTTTTTGAAATCACAAAATTTTTGGTTTCATATAGATGTGAGCCGAAACTAGAGTTCGCAATGAACGTTGCAGTGTGAAGTTCATTGCGAGAAAGTATTTGAAAAATAAATAATTAATGGAATGTGCTTTGAAAAAAATCCCAACATTATTTTGGACAGCAAGAGAAACGTAAATACCAAGGCAATACTAAAGTGTAATTACGAAAAATTCAGAAAGCAATAAGGAATTTTCTTGTGCAGCAATTACAGCTAAAAATATATTATCTGAGGTTGCCGAACACTGAATTCAAGTTCAACGAGTTTTGTGACTGGTCGCACGAATTGAATTATACTATGAAGTATATTATCATCTAATCTTAACCCAAACAAGAAACGACCTAGAAAAGAAGCCACCATGACAATGTTTTTGTATTTTGCTCTATGTTTTCATTTGAATAGAAAGATGGTTTTTTAAATATTGTACAAAACAAAGAAACAATATAAGCGGTCAGGTGTTTGGTACTTTTTTGAAAATCGAAAGGCTTAATGACAAAAACCGGTGAAAACTTTACCTTTGGATCCTTTTAAGATCCCATCTAACTCCTAAACTAGTAAACGTCGGAAAATAATTTAAAATCAATTCATCATTAAAAAATCAAACAATTTTTACCTTTACACAAATTTGTGATAAAAATATAAAAACTAGGTACTTTCACTTTATCGCGAATAAAACATGAATTTATCGGTGGATTTTCATCTAATAAATTTATTTTATTTCTAATACATGCGGCTTTTAGATTAAGTACTAAAACTGGTAATTCTTTTTTTGGTCTCTACTCTTTATGAATTTTTCGATTTCAAAAATTTTATAATTAAAAAAAAAAATATTGCCGACTTGTTCCTCAATAACTCCAAACTAATGGCTAGATCAAAAAATGATATAGAAGTCAATTAAGCACTTTCCGTTTTTATGTTGGAATCAACTTTTTGAAGCCCCCGGACATTTTTAAGACCAAAATATCAGAAATATTTGGGAGCAGATCGGAAAATCAGAAAATTCGGTCTTTAAACAACTGAGATATGATGAAAAAACCTAGACCACCTCGTCTTTTCACGTCAATACTGACTGGATGAACGTATTTCGAATCCAAGTTAAGACGAAAAAAAAAATATTTTTATTTTTTGTTTTTAACTTTTATTTATGTTATTTTTTTGTACATAAACTCATTTTATAATTTTACAATGGGATGTTTTTAAGCGGAGAAAGTTATTATAAAGATAATTAAACAAGCACAAATGTATTTTCATATTTTATATTAACGAGATGAATGGTGATAGAAATAATTGTTATGCATAACTACACGTTGTAAATGGTATATAAGATTCAGCACGGCCGAACATAGCACTCTTACTTATTTTTAAACGATTTTTATTTTTTTTTTATTATTTATTGAATAATTATTTAAAACAAACAATAACAGCCTTTGATTAATGTTAAAAAAAATACTACTTCTAACGATAAACAATAACAAAGAACAGGAAAACTAAATTATGAAAAAATTATTCTTGAGATAAAGTTTTCAATTTGTTTACAAAAATTTCAATTTTTGAATTGTATTTAATAGCTTGTGTATGTGAGTTGCTTTGGCGTCGCCTTAACCACCATTAAATCGAATACTTTTACAAAAGTTACCGTTATTAAATTAAGGATTTAAAAAATAGTATGATCCAAATAGGGTTGCCATTCGTACTGTTTTAAACAGTACATGTACTGTTTTTTGTAATATGTACTGTTATATTTACAATACCTAAAACAGTACGAAAAAGTACTGTTTTTTTATATTTGTACTGTTTTTGTACAAAATCAATTAAAAAATAATATACGAAGACTAATTTGTTTATTTTAAATTAAGTTCAAATGTATTTATTCGTTTGCGTTGGGTAGGTAAGCTGTGCAAATAATGAAAATCAAAAAATCGTGAAATAGCGGAATTTCGGTCGTTTACCAAAAAAATAATAAGTCGGCCATTTGTCATCAGATTTTGTTAAGTAAGGGCTTATTTTCTTTGGAAAAGTGTCAGCTATACGTAAAAAAATTAAAATCGCTGTTAACATCGCGTTTTATATTTTATATGAATTTTTATATGAATTTTTCAGCCACATTTTTACTAAAAAAACCCAGTTTTTTAACCTTTTTAAGCCGCCAACATCAAAACTACTAACCCGATTTGAAAATTTTCTGAGAATAAGTTGTAGACGGCTCAATTGTCTTTAATTTGAGTAGTAGTAGGATAAAATAGGTCAAAGAAGACTAAAGATATGCTCAAAATAGTACCTCCAAAAATTAAAAAAAAAAAATAAAAAATTTGTATCTCGCAAACCAATCGACAGAAAAATTTTTAAAATTCATTTTCGTGTTCAGTAGGTCCAAATCCATGAGAAAAAGTATGCTAGAAACAAATAACAGACAAAAGTTTGTTATTTGTGACCTAGTGTTATTTATTGAATTTTAAAAATTCAATTGATTTTTTTTAGAATTTTTTTTAACAATATTTAATTAATACTTCTGGATTACTATATATAACTTAAAAAATATCAATTGTGATTGACAAATTATCAATTTTAAAGTAGACTTTACTTTATTCTTCATAAAAATTGTTATTGTCTTTAAAATAAACTTAAAAAAAAATTATTAAAAATAATTTTATAGTCGACTTTAACAAGAAATGTTTTCTTTTTGTTGAGCCTTAATATTATTTTCTTAAATATTGTTAAGTATTGACAATAACAATTTCTATGCATGATAGATTAAGTGCAATTATTACAACTTGCCTTTAGTTAAAGGTACGATTTTTTCTGCTCGATAAATAACTTTGCATTATTACAACTTTCATTTTTTTATTGTTATTATTATTAATTTTAATAATATTTAATAAATAAAAAAATTATAAATTAAGGGTTTAAATGCAAAGTTATTTATCTGCCTTTAGCTAACGGCAAGTTGTAATAATGTCCCTAAGTCTACCTAAAAATTGATAATTTGTCAATTACAATTGATATTTTTTAAGTTATAAATAGTATTCCAAAAGTATTAATGGAATATTATTGTAATTTGAAGAAACAAATCAATTGAATTTACATTAAAGATAATTTCAAAATTCAACTCGTAGTATTTGAAATTCAATTGCCAATTTCAAAATTCTATTTACTATTTTTGAAATTTAATTAATAACTTTTGAAATATATTAGATCATTTTCAAAATTAAGTTTGAAAATATAGTGCATAGTTCTGAAATACAGCTAAAAATGTTAAAAGCATTGGTAATTCGTTTATTCAAAATAATTTCAATATTAATATCGAAAAACGACGTTTAATATGTGTTTTTGACCACGTTAGTAAGTTAAGACACTATTTGTAGTTCGACTCGATCTATATATGTATTGAATTTTGAAACAAATGCAATATTTTGTGTTTTATGTTATTTTTTTTTTACTTATTTTTAAAACATATGTACACTCTAAAACACTTCTGTTGAAAATTAGGTCGATAATAGTAGGCAACACTTTACAAGCTATTGTCGACCTAAAATTACACAACTATTTCTTTTAAACATAGTGTTGATTTTTAAACATAATTTGTTTAATTTGGAACAAAAACTGTTTAAATTTTTTACACAAATTGTGTTTAATTTCTTCCCATTTTTGTTTAATTTTTAATATTTTTTTAAATAGAAAATGCGTAAAATTTTTGTATTTGTAAAATTACATTTATTAAAACAGAACATTATACACAAATAAACCAAAATTATTTATATGAAGCGTTTTGCCTCTCATTTGCGAGGGATAAAATCTAAAAAAAATATCGCATTAAGAACTCAAAAGTTTGCGATATATCCTTAGGATATCCAATGTTAAATATATAACAATAGCAAAGCAAGTGCAAAACTAGATCAAGTATATTAAAATCCTTCGCCTTCGATGTAATCTCCTTTTCAAACCAAATATAAGCAGTGGATGTACGACCTTTCTCTATGGATATTTCTAAAAGTACAAATGAAAAATTTAATTTAGGACAATTTTTTTTAATTTAAATCAATTATAAAAATGATGTTTACCAACTATAGGTATCTACGGAGTAACTATTTCTACATTGTCTTTAACCTCGTCCATCGTGGAGCCAAACTGTAAAATACAAAAAGGATACATATTCAAGAGTCTTATAAACTTAGGTTTAAGAAAATGCAAACATTACTTTATATTCTTTAAAGATGAGCGTAAAAAATGGCAAAAGTTCAGCAAACATTTGATCTGAATATGAGAACGCAAATTATTTTTGCGATCGAGGCCCATAGATGAGTGATTTCGTGTGAAATGTACCGTGTAGTAATTATAATTGCGAAATATTTTTCCGCATTTTAAATACAAACACTTAAACACATTGTTTTTTTTCCTTCTTTATGTGAGTACAAATAATAAATTCTTAAACTTTGCAATTTTTTTCCACAAATTTTGCACACAAAAATTTTTTAATTTTATAACTTAACTTTGTCTGATCACTATTTTATAATATACTAGCTAATACCCGGTATGCTTCGCCACCCCAAATTTTAGTATTTAATTCATATGGTAGGTGCCACGCCCACTATTCATAATGCACCCATTTCTTGCCTAAATGTTCATTTGTGTGTCAAAGTTGCTCTTGCAAAATTTTACTACTCTAATCGATATCGTTTTCCAAATATACGAATATTAGTATTTAATTCATGTGGCCACGCCTACTATTGCAAGTACGCCCATTTTTTACCCAAATGTTCGTGTGGATGTCAGAGTTTACCGTACTTAATTTGAAGACTCTAGCTGCATTAACTTTCGTGATATATAATATTAAATACTTATTCTTTAATAGGGCGTGGCACCTCGCCCATTTACAATTTCAAACCAAAGTATAGCCTTTAGTTCCTTCCAGACATACAGAAAAATTCTGTGAAAACTTCAAGGAAATCGGTCCAGCCGTTTAACCGTCTATAAAGCACAAACAAACATACAAACATATAAACATACAAACATACAAACACACATTGATTTTTATATATATAGATAATCTAAGCAGAGTATAAATACTACATAAAGAAACGAATTATTATAAACTTTAAATTACTTTAAACACAATAAATTTGTTTTAATCACTATCGAAAAATATGGCGTGCTTCTATTTAAGCGTTTACACTTTTATGCTTCTTCTTTCTTTTGTAGCTTTGTTTAGACATTTTTCTGCTGTTTTTAGACAGATAAATATGCTTAATATTTAACATCTTGATGTTACTTAGGCATATGCAGCTGATTTTTAAACACAATATGTTTAAAAATAAACACTTTTAACAGCATATTTGTTTTTTTGAGTAAAATTAGACAAATTATGTTTTTTTGCTACAAATAACCACAAAATCGATTTAATTTTAGACATCACGAATTTTTTCAACTATAATTTACACACTATATGATCCTAAATTTGGTATAAAGTTTTAGAGTGTATGTGATGTATTGAATTAAAAGTTAAGTCACCGTTATGTTCTCATAGTTTGTACATGTTTTTATGTTTCTTATTAACTTTTTTTAAATAAAAATGTGATGTATTGAAGTAAAAGTTATGTTATCAATAAGTAAAAAAATTTACTGGGTTTTTTTGAAAAGTACTGTTTTTTTCCCCTTAATGTACTTTTTTTCACTTTTCAAAAATGGCAACCCTAGATCCAAATAAGTGTATGATGGGTTCAGTTTTTTCAGGCTCTCTTGCATATACATACCATTATATGTGTCAGGGTTATCAATATTTGTATATTTCATAGCTCATCTATGGAAAAAAATGATAAAAAAAACATTTATCTCTTTTAAGGCGAATTTATTTATCAGGTGGTGTTGACAACGCAGCTTATTTACTTTATTCTTTGAATAAATGCTGGCTTAGTTCACAAATATTACTTATGTTTACATAGATTACTAACAATAACAAAAACCATGTAGTTTTTGACACATCGGCCATGTTGTTTTTTAATGTTGTATTTGTTGTAGAATTACCACCACCTGATAATTGAACTCACTTTGGCCTCTTTTATGTAAAGTAAAATTAAAAGAGTTAATATTGTCTTGTAGTTAAGATTTTTTAATTAAACTGAAAAAAAAACTGATTTTCAAGAGAAAAAACTGCACTTAATAATTTAAATTAATATATTTTTAGTTTATTAAATATATTTATTTTATTAACGCATAAACACAACAGATTATATATTCATATCTATATAAGAAACAAAATAATTTTTATATAAAAAATACAAAAATATGTACACAATTTAACAAGAAAGAAAAATGATGCACCGAAGCACTATTCAGACATACATATGTATATAGGTTTTGGTTTTATATATGTACAAAATTTTTTACGTTTGACAAACAAATTTTGATTTAACAATTAATTAGATTTGTACATTTTCTCTGGTAAATTTTATTGCAATTTTCTTAGATTTCGCTAAATTACTGCAATTACTATTATTTTTTTTTAAGAAAATCGTTAGTTCTAAAAATGCTAGACAGTGTTGGCACTTCTACTATGTTTCTAGTTTTATTTTCATTAATATTTATTTGTGAAATAGTTCGTTCTACATTAGCAGTTGCAAAATTACATAACTAGTTTTTTTTTTTAATTAAGACAAGCTTCAGTCCCATCGCCATATTTTGTTTTAAAAATTACCTCCCAAAACTTTTCAATATTTTCTTTTTCCAATATGCACAAATCACTAATTTTGTCTTTAATTTCAACTCTAACGACTAGAGACAACTACTTAGTTGTTGATATGACTACTATAGGTGTTGTTTTTGTTATTTTTATTTTTTTTTTGCTAAATTCTCAATAAGTTTCTTGGAGTAAAGGAACTTAATGATGGAGTCCGAAAATGGAACATATTGTTTTGCACAAAACGCACTATTCTTGCCTGCATGGCTTAGTGACAACTTCGAATTTTTTCAAGGCATGAGCCCTTCAATCTGAGATTCCAGCTAAAGCTTTAAGCTCACAGCAATAAACCTTACAGTAATCCAAATTGTTTCTGCTCCTCTTGATCCAAGATTAAAACATTGCTGATTCTCCCACTATTTGTTGTAACCTTTCAATTAACGTTTTCGAGTTTTACTTAAGCGAGGCCGGGATTCTACCATTTATATCAAATCTGACGGCAAATTTTCAGCTTCTTTACAATTTTCTTGTAAATTAAATGTGTATTTTTTTTAATCTAATGTAAAATATAATGTTTTTTCATATAAAAATAATACTGTTTATCTTACCATTTCTTATTGTATGCATATTTATTGATTTTAGTGGCAAGATCAAAAAAAGTAATCTTTATTTTGTGAATTGTCTCATATGTAGAAGAAAATCAAAACGAGTTGTACTGTTTAAAGAAAATTAACTAACTACACGCAAATTACAGAACGTTTTAAAAGAAACGTATTTTATTTTTATATATTTAAAAGCTAAACCGACAAAGTATAGTGTCGTGATAAAAGTATGCACGTGGGCTTAAAAGACACATTTGGAGCATAATGCCCAGGATATGGATGGCTGGTGGGAAATTATGACATCTAGTTCTCTCTCTTAAGTGTGTTGTAGTTTGTTTAAGTTTTCTATTTTTCTTTTGTATGTTTGTTTGTTCTTAAATATTCTATAGTTGTTGGTTGGAATGCGCTTTGAGGCGTATGAGCTGGTCGTCATAACAGTTATAGTGGCCCACAAGCAAAACGTAGCGTATAGATTATTTACAATAATATATAAATTTTGCTTTAAGAATAAAACAATGTCTAAAAATCATGTACAAATTGGGTTCAATAGGAGTGGAAAAGTATTAGTAAGTGGTGGAGAATTAACTCGTGACCGTGGTAGGAAAGTATGGCTGGAGTTGACATCTCTCTTCTTTAACAGCTGTTTACCAAAACTAACACTTTTGTGCATTTTTACTTTTAATTTTTATTGATTTAGTTCTGGGGATGGGTTGAAGGGAGAAACATGACTGAGGGAATCTTTACGCAACAATTTAACAAGCATAGCCGCGATTAATCGTCCAAGTGCACCGAAAAACTTGTAATAGTATGGCAAGGTTGATATAGTGCGTATAGCAAAATAATTAAAAACATATATTTTCTAGATTAAACAAAAAACATATTTTATTTCAATAATAAGTTTTTAAGAGACTTTTAAAAATTACAACTAACTGCATTGATCGAAAAACAGGGGCCGAATTACGGCATTCGATATCGATCGAAATTTTACTCGATCGATCGACTCCGCTATGTTTTAGGTATAGAGATTCTAATAAGAATTTTAAATTTTCGATCACGTTCGAATGCCGTCATTCGGCTCCAGATCTATTGATTAAAAGAATTTTATTTTATAAATTTCGTATATGTATATCTAGTTTTTATCTAGTTATATCATTAGTGTTGTTCAAACGAGGACAATATGTATATCTAGTTTTTATCTAGTTATATTATTAGTGTTGTTCAAACGAGGACAACATGAAAAATAATTACAAACATAGTATAGTGGAAAGAAAATGTGAAAAGGTAACAAAATAGTTAACGAATTAAATTAACTAAAAATCTGGGAGTTAAATAGATAGTGTCGGCAACATGTACTGTTTCAAATTATTCTTTCATTATCGCAATCAAATATTTTTATAAAAATAAAATTTTAGATGAACTCAAACCCCAATAAAATTTTAATATATGTGTTGAGAAGTTGAAAACACTAAAGTTCCTACAGGGACAATAAAAGTTGCATTTGTGGTTGAGCCAATAAAATATAGAATGAGAAAAAAAAACAAAAACATTGATATATGTAAGTTAAGCACGACGACGGGCGTGCTTTAAAAAAATTACTATGTTGGGCCACCCATGGGGCCCAACGACCAAACTCACTTGTTGAAATAAAAAACGGAACCGATTTAATTTTTACGACTGTTGCGTTCAGCACTAGAATTGGAATTCCACAACAGTTACTTTATTTCATCAAAAGAACCTTACCAAATTAAATTATAAAAATAAAAAAAGACTTACGAACTATTTTATAAAATGCTTATACTAGCTTAAAATTGTGAGAACGATTTTGCAATGCATTTCCCATGATTTCACAACTTAAGTATGGTGTCGTATTGCAACACACGCCGTCTGGGATATTTGCTGAGTCAACTTAACGTATAGGTGAATGCACAGTGGAACATACAGTTGAGAGGTAAGTTGGGAAAGTGCGAGGTGTTAACTCCCCCCTCCTTAAAAATCAGCGTCTCGTTGATCAATTCGCATCCGTTGTTAGGTTTGCTGGAAGTCTGAGGGCTGGCATGGTAATGCGACCGTATATCTTCCTCCAGATTAGGGTTAGGATGATTGACACCGCCACGATACAGCCGAAGCTTGTGACGTTTGACCAAAGGGAGAGATTTATGTTATTCCTTAAATTCTGAATATGCCGAATGTTTTTCCCGTGAAGCTCATGTAAAAAGTTAACATCAACTTTATGTGCTTTCTCGTATACCTTGGTTAGTAGTGGAGGAAGAGCTTGCATCTTCGTGATTCTTTCATTTGCGAAGGTCCTTTCCCCAATCGTAATGGTTTTATTAAAGAGTCGTACTAAATACGTTCCATCCAAGCCGGCAGTATTCTTTTCCGAGGACACATTCCCCTTAAAATTCGAAACATATAGGATATCATCTTCGATTTGCTCTATTATAGTCTCTCCGTTCGACCGGAAGGTACAATTTGCGTTGGTTCCTCTCAGCATTCTTGATAAGCAATCTTCATCCGAAAGTTTTTCTAGTTGATCCAGCGCGCAAATCGTGATGTTATTAAGGGATGAACAGTGGCTCCTAATCCCATATACGTTCGCGTGGTTTATGAGAACAGTATTATGTTTCAAATCAATTTGACGATTCTGGCGTATAGCTGCCCTAGGTAGGATTTTATTGTACTTGACGGGTTTTACCTTTGGTATTGAAAGCACGTATAGTAATGACGTTCCATTCGAAAAAATATTAGGCTTCCCATATTCGATAGCTTCAATTTCATTGTTGTACGGGAGCGATTCGATCTCTGATATTATTTGATGAATTTCCTCTACATCTAGTAGGTTTGTATTATTTGATTCCACCTTTAGCTAGCTGGCAAGCTCTTACGATTTCTTCAATGTTCTCCTTGATTACCAATATCTGATTTAATGCATCGTGTAAAATTTCATCTGTTTCCGACACGACGATTTTATTATTAAATCTGGCCATTAGGTCATTCATTCTTTTCACCAATTCGCTTGTTGTCCCAAACAGGTTACTGTTTACGATGTACTGTTGTTCATTATTCTCAATGAGTCTTTGTTGGCTCCCCAGCACTTTATCCCAATCTGCTGCATCTGGGTTTCCAGCGATCCATTTTCAAGCCGACCCAATCCAGTTTATGGGTCTTTTATTTCTTTGAACACCTCTTATTGTTGCGATTCGGTCGTGCGTCTTCTGAAGTTGGTTTTCGAACACCTTTTTCTCCCTTTCCTCTTTTGCCAAAGTTGCAAATACGTCAGCGGTTGCCTGAAGCATCTTCCCGAATTCCTCCAGGTTGATCACGTGTACGACGCTTAAGTACCCGTTAATAATCCATCCCTCACCATCTTTGATAGTCACTATCAATCCCCTCGATTGATACTCAAATACGTGGAAAGCGCCAACATATGCGGAAAACAATAAAAGACTAAGGAGATAAAAGTTAGTGTGGGTGTATCTTACAATGTGTTCTCAGTGCCCTAAATTGAATTGGTCTTAAGTATTACAATAAAGTATGAAATATTTTCCTATAGGATAGGGGCTACGAACCCTTAGATTGAAAAATTTTCAAATCTTCCAAATTATAAATCAATTACATGTGTTATATCAATATATTTCTGATTAAAATAAATGGTTCTAGGCACATCTGTGTGGTTCAAAAAACTCCTTGTACAATATAGTGGGGAATAATTAATTCTATTTGTATTGATACTTAGATTGTGTTCCAATTAAAATTCTTATATGCTAATAATAATTATTTTCAGGGGCAACTGCAAGGCTTGTTACATCCTCTTCACGTGTGTCTTGTGGTATTTTCTGCCTGCTGCTGTCCGCAGGGTTACCCTGTTATTCTCTAAAACCTTGTGTTTTCTATAAAGTGGTTTGTGCTTTGGTTTTATTTGCTTGTCTCTCACCAACACGTCCTGATTTTCAGCAAAGTCGACGGGATCCGACCTTGTTTCGTTCAGGCGATCATTGGTTGCCTTTTGGTTATATTCAATGAGGCCACGAATGTCCTCATTAACCTGGTCACGAAAATCCAGCAACTGTTTATAGTTAAACCGTTCGGACCTATTAAAGAAAATATCGGAAGGCCTCCTCTTAGTTACTGAGTGGATAGTGTTGTTGTATCGGTCAACCGCAATGTTAACCATGTCCTTTGGGCATCTATTTCCTAATTCCCCAGATAAGCATCTATATATCTCGATTAGGGTGGAGTGGAACCTTTCCACTTGGCCGTTCACTTCACTTCTTTGCACCGGGGTAAGGTATGTTTCAACCTTTTATATCTTTACTTTCCTTTTTTCTCTTTTCTTTTCCTTTCTCTTCTTCCCTTTTTTTCTTTCCTTTTCTATATTTTTCTTGACTCTAATAAAATTGATTGGCAGAGGTTCTTGACCAAATAGCCAGGGTATTCCACGATGGTTCCGGCTCCGTAAAACGACCTATACCTCTGTATAGGAAGTCGGAGGCACTCGAACAATAATTAAAGTTAAGTTGTATGGTTCTCCTCCAGTTAAAAAAACGTTGGTTCAGTCACCGCAAGTCGACCTATACCTTTGTATAGGAAGTCGGAGACATCTGAACAATAAATTATACTGAGTTTTATGGAACTCCTCCAGTTAGAATAATTTGAGTTTGGTTGATACTCCTCCAGTTGTAAATTATGAGTTTTTAATTTACGTGTTACTCCTTCCGAAACGCTCTCCGACAAATTAGCCTCATGACACACCTTATTTTTCATTGGAATGACCACGCCCGAATTTATCATAAGTGTGTTATTCCTCCTGTTAATTATAGCTCCCAACCCCTTGAGGGTATCGTCGCCTATGATTCCGTCGAAAGACTTTAGTCCTGATAACAAATAAAATACTATGACCGTGTCCACCCCGATACTCTTGAATAGTTTTCCCTCTATCTTACGTTCGATTTTCAGAATCCCGCCTGCTGTTCTTACGGGAAAAGGTTTGGGAAGTTGGGTGCTCGTTTTGACCAGATGAGGGCCCACAAAGTTCTTATTTGCGCCCGTATCCACAAGAAATCTTAGAAGCACCCCGTTTCTTAAAGTGAATTCTATATACGGTATGCTTGAAGGGAGGCCTCCGTCATAAAATTTATCTCGGATTCTTCCACGTTGTCATTGTCAAAGCCCCCGTTGTCCCCTTCAGCATTTTCTACATAGCTACTGCCAGCCATGGTCACTTGTTGAGATGAGTCGTCCTCCTCTACATAGGTGTTGAACAATCTTTGTTGTTTGAACGGATTCGAAATGTTCTCGCATTTGGCGTTTCTCTTAAAACCTCCTGGTCTATTCAGTAGTTTACGCGGCGTGACTGTATCGACTGGTCAACCTCCATTTTTTCCTCGGGTTTCGGTGCGACCGGTCTTGCTGGCATGTTACGTGGTCCTATGGAATTATTCCATGGCCTGTAGTTGCGGTTTCCTCCGCTCGGGATAAATGGGTTGGATGGTTTCGGTGGTAGTTGAGGTCTCGATCCGGCCAGGGGTAACGCGTTTATCGGTACTGTTATCTGATTCCGAGACACCGGGTGAAGTGATGCGTTCCTCATATTTAAATTTTGTATCTCTGTGCACATACCGTAAGCCTCCGGCAACGTCTTGGGTTTCTGTATAATAAGAAGCCTAAAGAGCTCGCCGTTGAGTCCACGGACAAATACGTCCAGTGCCCTATTTCTGTAGGTTTCTACCAATACATCTACGGTTTCTTTCGCGTAATTCTCCGTTTTTATTTTGTTGATGATCAGCGAAAATTGGTGATTGACAGCGGCATAGAATTCGTCTATCCTCGATCCCCTCTGTGACAGCTGATTGAGTTGATACTCAAGGGTTCGGATATCCCTTTTATCCGCGTAATGAAGAGTTAGGCATTTCTTCATCTTACCCCAGTCGTTCTCGAATATGTTATATGACACCAGGGCGGAATCAGCACCACCCCTTATCTTTTGCCTAATACTTTGTAAAATGGCCCGATATATGGGTTTGGTGCGTACAATCTCGTAGTCAGCAAGAATCGTTTCGACACTGTGAATCCATGACACGTATTGGGTAGGATTCCCATCAAACGGTTGTAACTCCTGACACAGTCAGGGAGCTTGCTCAATTCTCGAAGCTCAAGTTCCGTCCTAGGTGCACGCGGCTGTTCCAATATCGGCGTTGTGGTTGACGATGCGCCAGTCTTGGCTTCAAGCAATCGGATTTTGGTTTCCAATAGTTTGATTTGACTAAGGGCAGCATTGAGTGCTCCGGTCATTTCCGTAACTGCTGTCTGAAGCTCCTCCATAGTTTGAAGAGGGATGCGCAGTAACGACAAGCTAGAGCAGCAAATTACAACCAAACCAAGCTTCGAGACAACTTTGATAGTTTTCAAAAACTCAAGGGAGCACGCAGATTCAACACGCAGGGAAAGAGGGAAAAATAATTAAAAAGTCCTTGCACTTACCCTTGAAACACCATTCCAATTCTAGGCTATATTTTTAAGTTAAAAAAATTTTTTTATTTTTCTTAATTCACGTACTATAAGTTTTCCGTCGCGAAGTACATGTGATTTTATTTTTAGGTTTATCTAAAACGATAAAAAGATTTATACTCGTAGTTAATTACTCTTTATTTGTTATTAATTGTTTTACAGTCTTGGTTCGTGACTTCTTTTTTTTTTAACCCTTATTTCACTAGAACTCTTTACTTTGGTTCATTGACTTTTTATTTCTTCAAAACTTTTCTTCTTTTTTATTGAACTTTTATCTTCATATTTCACATTCATCAAAAGTTTC
The DNA here is from genome assembly GCA_941918925.1 of Phyto melanocephala. NCBI lineage: Eukaryota > Metazoa > Arthropoda > Insecta > Diptera > Rhinophoridae > Phyto > Phyto melanocephala. The sequence continues at coordinate 41,100,228 of OW799234.1, read as the reverse complement.
TTTTTTCCCTTTTTTTCTTAGCAGAATTTTTTGAATTTTTATTTTCATATTAAATTTCAACTTCATCAAACTTTCCTATTTCATCAATAACATTTTCTTCTTCCTTTCTCCCTTCTTAAATTTTACTTTTCATATTAAATCTTAATTTTAGTATTTTAATGCTAATATCAATTTTTGAATTTTACTATTGAAGGCATTGCAAACACCATTCCCTATGTGCCCTTATCGGAGTATTTGTGCTCTTTTTATTACTTCATGTACAGATCATTTTATAATTGACTTGATGGAGGATCGTGTTGTCCGGTTTCGAGCAGCAATAGCTGACGTACTAGGGCACGATTTGTCTCACCCCGTGAGTTTTTCCTACCTTTACTCATTCGTAATTGGACAAAGGATCGACTCTATCCCACTAAGTAGTGTAGGTTCTAATGTTGACTACAACTTGCGAGGATGTGGTCGTCCGTATCCAGCTGAGTCGTGTAGGTTCTCATGTTCACTACAACTTGTAAGGATACTATTTGGCCGAGTCCATACTGAGTTGTGCAGGTTCCTATGTTCACTACAACTTGTAAGGATATACGGCATTCATTAGCCGTGAATGAGTATCTCGAAGGAAAACTTGAACGTTTTTCATAGTCAACCTGATTTATTTATTAATATAGGTGACAGGAAAATTTTTTACGCACTGGAGGGCCTGGAGTTCAGGATCGCAGCACGCTGGGACCTCTTTGAGGACCCATATTGGTCACTTTCTTTTCACTGGTTATAGCACAATACTCACAGACTCCTTGGCATATCTGGCACTCTTAGGGGCCTTCAATTCTTTCACTTTATTCAATTATTACTTTCACGATAGTGAATTAAAATGGAGTTTAAATTTTATTTAAATTTTATTATTTAAAATTGTTGGAAAATAAAATCAAAAAAATTTCATGAGTCGTGTAAATTTTCTAAATTTGTTAAACACTTTAAATTTCAGATACAGATTTTTAATTATTTCACAAACACTTTTTTGTCACGAACACATCCTTTTATTCGTGGCCGGTCCCTGCTTGGGCGTCAGTTAAGCACGACGACGGGCGTGCTTTAAAAAAATTACTATGTTGGGCCACCCATGGGGCCCAACGACCAAACTCACTTGTTGAAATAAAAAACGGAACCGATTTAATTTTTACGACTGTTGCGTTCAGCACTAGAATTGGAATTCCACAACAGTTACTTTATTTCATCAAAAGAACCTTACCAAATTAAATTACAAAAATAAAAAAAGACTTACGAACTATTTTATAAAATGCTTATACTAGCTTAAAATTGTGAGAACGATTTTGCAATGCATTTCCCATGATTTCACAACTTAAGTATGGTGTCGTTATGCAACACACGCCGTCTGGGATATTTGCTGAGTCAACTTAACGTATAGGTGAATGCACAGTGGAACATACAGTTGAGAGGTAAGTTGGGAAAGTGCGAGGTCTTAACTTGTATGTATTTATTAATAATTAAACAACAAACATTGTTGCCGTTAATCGCGACATGCATTAAAAAACTATATAACAAAAAATGTTGTTTTCTGGAGCGGTGTTCTATATATTATCAATACACAAAATAAATAATAACTGTAAGTTTTTTTGTATACTTTAAAATAAATAAAAAGAGCAGTTTTAAATTGGTCATCAGCAGATGAAGTTGAATTTAATATCAATAAAAATTGAAGTTCTAATAAAAATAAAAAAAAAATTGATTTTTTATTTTTTGTATTTGGATTGCATCAATAGGCAAAAAAACTCCTTTGTCCTCAAAACAATAAGTTTAAAACAAGAATTTTATAATAAAATCTTAAATTAAATCAATTTGTCATTTGTAACTGAACTTGCTTGTTTATTTACATATTTCTGACTTACCCTGCATTTACACATGAAAGTAATTTCATGAACTTTCTGTATATGTACATACCTATTAAAAATAAAATTTTTAATGAAATAGACCACTTTCATAAACATTTTTTGTTCGTTTACACAGGAAAGTGAAACTTCATTTTAAAAATGTCGTCGATGCGTAGAGTCGCAATAAATGCTATACATTGTATGTACATTGACGAGCCTAATTTGTCTACATTTTTATACCCTTCACCTGTGGTCCACAAGGGTCATTGCGTTTGTAATTTCTACAATTTTCTGAAAGTTTATGAATAGAGGAGTCGATTAAGCCCTGACCGTCTGTCCGTGTGCTGGTTGAAATCAACTTTTAGAAGAAACTATATGATCCTCAGATCTGTGTATAGTATTAATCTTTTGGAAATATCCGGAAATATTCGCTAATGAAATTCAGTACAATCGCCCCATAACTTTCCGAGATATGAGCAAAAAAACACGACCACCTCGTTTTTTTCACAATAACAACAACATAACATAATAGAGTAAACGTGGTATACTGTGTGAGGTCTATACTTAGTCAGAATTATTCTCTGGGAAATAAATAATTTTGAAATTTAATCGAGAAAAATAAACTTTGAAAATTATGTCGAAATATAATATAAATTTTCATTATAAAAATATATTCATAAAGGGAGAATAAGTAAGGAGAAAAAAAAAAAAAAAAAAAAAGAAAAAAGGAAAAAATAGGAAAAGTACTTTGATTTCACGTTAATAGTTTCTTCTATTTATTGTAAATAGTTAATACATTTAGTGGTGAGTACGTACATATAATTTGTTTAGAAAAGACGAAATTTAATTTGACGTTTTTTTAATAGGGAATCTATACGGTTTTTTTTTGAACGCCTTGAGATTGATTCGTATGAAGTCTTTCTTTGTTTAATTTTATCGCAGGAAAACTAGTTCAAGCGAAAATTTACCAATATCAAGAACCTTTGGACAAATGTTTGCAATTTGATGAATTTCAATTTGGCATATAAACCCGTAAAAATTATCATTTTATTTTTTTTCTCGTGGGTATTGTTCCTCAAGTAGACGTTTTTTGTTAGTTTATTTAACTGATCGATTTAACATATTTAACATCAATTTTTTTTTTTTTTTTAATTAAAATAATTATAAAATTTTATTACTCAATTTAGTTTGTAAATCTTGCACTTAACACGTAATAACAGAAATTTACAGATCTTTATACCTTCATTCATACACACATACATATAATTTTAATTTCATATTCAAAATCTAATGTACAAATTTTCATACAACATAATATAGTTTTGTTATAGAGTGAGAAAGATTTAATTCCGCGTTTTAGATATGCCAAATACATCAGGCCTGCTGTATTCTTCAAAATTTATGGTGAGCATTTATATTTAATTAATTTGTTTTTTTTTTCTCATTTTATACATACTATATTGATTTTCTTTTATATTAAATTTGATACAAATTCAAATTCAAAATCGATTGAAGGTATTTAAATTATTATTAATAATGTTAATTTTAATAACATTTCATCCTTTAATTTGATATATTTAACATAATTTTTATTTTTTTTTAATTTTGAATTTCAAATTGTAAAAAAAAAAAAAAAGGGAAGGTGGTGCAAAAGGTTAAATTTTGTTATTATTATTATTTGTTTTGTTGGATTAAACGTTGTTAAATAAAATAGAAAAAAAGAAAAAAACATTAATTATGTTTAATTAATTTTTTTTTACTAATTCCACGAAAAGTTAAACTCTATTAGTTAGATATACGATTCGGGCTATCTAATAGAATATTTATATTAAATGATAGCATGGTAGGGAGGGTACAGGATATTGAAGAACTAACATCCAATTCTTCACATGACTTGTCTTCATCCTTCATTTTAATATTTTTTTTTATTAAAGATATGGTTAATAAACAATGATAGCTACCTAAATTTTTAAATTTTGTTGAGCGGTTCTTAATCAATCTAATTAAATCAAGAACACCATCCCTTTTGCCCTGAGCACGGCCGGAAACAAATAGGTAGCAAAGAGTTAATTTAGATAGAGCTTGGTTAAGTATGAATCGTCTCACATAATATTTAAAATGGCGCCCAACGTGGGGCCTCAACATAATTCCTTACATCAAACTTTTTGACATCAAAGTAGGAAACATTTATTTTCAACTTAGTTGAGGTTTCAAAAATAAAGAACAATTTTTTTTAACATGATATTAGCCATATTTTTAATAAGTTTTTTTTTTATTTTGTCCTTTGTGTTTTATTTGGTTGGAGATTTTGTTCTTGGGATTCATTGAGAACTTACTCGCTAATATAACAAATGGTTTTTATTTTTGCTTAATTTTATTATGATTTGGATTTTTTTTTTGTATACGAATATTATAATGTTTGGTTACTTACCCTCATTTTACAATTGAGCTCTTGAATAGTTTTAACTTCCAAATGAGATTTTTTTTTTAAGACGTTTATCTGTCAATAATAAACTCTTTCGAGGAGAAATAAAATTTTTATATTATTATTATTATTTTTTTTTTTTTTGTTTTAAGAAGATAGGTCATATTTTATTAATTTTTATCTAACTAAAAGATTTAACTGAGTAGTGGAATATTTTACTTAAATTAAAGTTTGAATTTTAAATCATGCCTTTAACGCGAAGTCGCGATAACTTGATGAATATAGAAGAACCAGCAAATGTTAGTTTTACAGTGGATATGAATTCATCAAATACGCAACAAACATCTCAAAGACGAACGAATAAAAATAGAACTGGACATCCAGACCAAAACGGGACTTGTAATAATAATAATACGATTCAGATTAACACACAAATTAGACAGATAGTATCCGAATCAATGGGATCCTTTCGAACTGAAATGATGCATTTTATTTCCACTGAATTAAGAGCATTAGCTCAAAATATAACAATACCGTCGGGTTCAAATCCAACACGGCAAGAGGAGGATTTTGCTAATAATTCGTCAAATGCAAACATTAATTTAGAACAGGGTTCCTTTTACGCCGAAAAAGTGTCTAATATTATTCGTAATTGGAAAATAAAATTTACCGGACATGACAATCAATTGACAGTCGACGAATTTATTTATCGCGTCAATATATTAACTACTAATAGCCTTCGTGGTGATTTCGAAATTTTATGCAAACATGCACACAGTCTTTTTGAGGGTAAAGCCCTTGAATGGTACTGGAGATTCCATAGACAGACTGTGAACATGGATTGGCATACACTTACGACTGATTTACGCAACCAATATAAGACGGACTATAGTGACTTTGATATTCTTGAGGATATACGTAGACGAAAACAGAAACAGAATGAGAATTTTGATATTTATTTGGATACAATTTTGGCTTTGACCGATAGACTTAGGACTCCGATTACAGATAGAGACTTGTGTGAAACTCTCATTAGAAATCTTAAGACTGAAGTTCGTCATGAACTACTTCATTTAGAAATTGGCAGTGTTTCCCAACTTCGGAGAGAGGTTAGGAAACATGAAAAATTTATTAAGGATCTTCAGTTGGGTGAAACTCGTAAGGTAAATAGAGGACATGTAGCGGAAGTTCACGACGAAGACAGTGACGCTGACAAAATTATTGTTCAGGACGAAGTTTGTTTAGTTCAAAACAATATAAAATGTTGGAATTGTGACAAAATTGGTCACACATATTTTGATTGTTTGGATCAGAGGCGTGTCTTTTGTTATGGTTGTGGGGCAAAAGACACATACAAACCAAATTGTGTAAAGTGTTCAAAAAACTTTTCGGGAAACGGACCGTTAGATGTTCGACGGACTTACTAAGGGCATCTTATATATATGGACAACAATTTTTGGACAGTAACACGGACGAATGTACTGACACGGAGAAATTACACCCCTTGATGAGACCATATCATGTTCGTTTAGCAGCATACAATAAAGCGCGTAATAGGATTTTTGGTGAGAAAAAGTTAAGTAGATCTTCAAAACGAATTCGAGAGTTTTACCGGAAATTGAAATTGTTTAAAAAGTATGTTATTTCACCAATTATATCTAAAGAATCTGACAGTAGGCCTTATATTAAACTGAAAGTTAATGATATATTTCATATGGCTCTGTTAGATAGTGGTGCAAACAAGAGTGTAATTGGTGGGACATTATCCTTGAAGATACTTAATGGACCAAATTTTAGAAAATGTTTAGGTAATGTACGTACTGCAGATGGACAGCGACAAAACGTTTTAGGAACAGCTACATTGGACATCAAATTTCAAGGTCAGACGAAACCTTTTGAATTTTTGATAGTTCCCACAATACGACAGGATATTATTTGTGGTTTTGACTTTTGGACAGATTTCGGACTTAAAATTTCCATACCCATGGTTAGTGAAATTGAGTGTGGTGGAACAGACCCGGACCAACTTCGACTTACTACAGAACAAAGACAACGATTGACTCAAATTATTACAACATTTCCTAATTCTGATGTAGATGGATTAGGCTGCACTACATTAGTGAAACACGACATTGACACAGGTAATACAAAACCTATTAAACAGCGCTATTACCCAATATCACCAGCTGTAGAAAAGCAACTCTGCGGGGAAATAGATCGTATGATTACTCTTGGGGACGTGGCATCGAATTCCAGCTTAGCCAACAAAAATTTTTTTTATTTTAAATATTATTTATATATTTTTTATTTTTAATATTTTTTTTATATATCTCTTTTTTAATTTTTTTTTTTAATTTTTTTTTTGGAAACATACATACGTAAACTCAATTTATAATTTTACAATGGGTTGTTTTGTATGTCTTTACGTATTTCATATGAGGTAAATGGTAATACAAACAATTGTTATTGCATGACTACACGCTGTGAAGAGTATATAAGATTCAGCACGGCCGAATATAGCACTCTTACTTGTTTTTACCAAGTTACCAAGAATATTTCATACATAAACTTTACAGGCAATAGTTGGAAAAAATAATTTTTTTAATTTTCAATAATTCATGTATATTTGAAGAATAAATATTATAAATCATTTCATATAAAATAAAAAATAAGTTACACTTACAATTATTATTTATGTATATATATATATATATATATATTTATATATATATATATATGTATACTTTTCGCATCGAAAAGTCATGAAACAAAATAGCCCACCGTTTCTCGAAGTGTGAGAAAAAAGTGTATCGGTAACTCATGACGAAAAATACCATTTATGATTACGTTGTTACGTTAGAGTTATCAAAAATTATAAGAAGAAGGAAAAAATAAACTTAAAAAGGGAGGAAGTAATAATAAATGTAAAACTTATCAAATAAAAGGTTTTAAAAAAGTGTTCCTCTAACCTGTCAACTGTAAAATTATTTAACATAAAGTTAACTAATTTTTCTTTTTGTTGTCTTGAAACCCGCATATTTTTCTAAACGATAACAAATTTATGATATAAATATTCATACATACATACTGTTACGTTTATACCTTTTATAAATGTTGGCTTATTTCCTTTAAATACTCTTTGAGTTCTTTTATTGCAATCAAAAACAGTTGAAGTTAGTTATAAAATTAAGAGCACTTTATTTATTTTAATACACTCAGATATTGTTTTTATATCACTTTACTTATTACACTTATGGTTATACACTTTTATTATCAAACTTACTTTGATACACACATTACAAGCTCTATTGTAATACTGATTATGTTAGCTGTGTTGTTCGGCATTCTAGTACATTCGAAAACCGTTACATTTAAATTAAGACGTTAAGTAATATGCAGGAATAATAAAAGTATGCTACACATAATAACAATTAACATCATATTCGAACAACCAGCGAAATAAACTAATACAAACAAAACTACAGTAACTTAAACTACTACAACTTAAATAAATTATAATGTAAATTAAGCTATTTAAAAATAAATCTGTAACAGTATGTATGTATCAATAGTAATATAAAAATCATTTAAACTTTACCTTTTCCATGTTTTTGTCACGGTCTTTTTGTTTGTGACTTATTATAATAGTTCAAAGTGAGAAATTCTCGTCAGAAATCTTTACAGAAACACTTTTTTTATGGCTTACGAGTATTTTTCTTACGTGACAGGTATGAGAAAGAACAGCTGTACTAATTTACATGTTTCAAGCGAAAAGTTACTTGTAGCGAGAGTTACAGAACATGGGCCCAGGTTAGAATTGATGTTAAAACATTTTTTTTTTTTTTGGAAATTGTGTATTTTAACTTGTACTATCATACAGCTTTAAAATCTTAATTTCGTAAATATTTTACTTTGGCAGTTTGTACAATAAGCAAACCAAATGGTTTTTTACCAAAAATTTATGTTTTTTAGTAAAGTTTCCTTTAGAATTTTTAGCTTTTTATACCCTTCACCTGTGGTGCACAAGGGTATATATAGCTCTGTCATTCCGTTTGTAATTTCTACAATTTTCATTTCCGACCCCATAAAGTATATATTTTCTGAAAGCTTATGAATAGAGAAGTCGATTAAGCCCTGACCGTCTGTCTGTGTGTTGGTTGAAATTAACTTTTAGAAGCAACCATATGTTCCTCAGATCTGTGAATGGTATCAATCTTTTAGAAATATCCGGGAATGAATCGCTATTGAAATTCTTTCTGAGATATGAGCAAAATAACACGACTGCCTCTGTTTTTCCCCATATTTTTATCACCAAAATTAAAAATTTTCAACCATAGAATAATTTATAGATACCTTTGCTACTATTTGTAGATATTATATGCCTCTAGAGATATTCGTGAGAAATTTTGGATAAATTGAGCCCTAATCGGTAAAGTTATAGGCAAAAAAATTTTTTTTTAAATATATATTCCAAAAATTTACAAATGAAAATCAAATTTTTTCAGCTTCTAGACAACCGAGATAGTCAATATTGGTATCATCTGAAAGAACTTGACTGGCGCAATATAACCACTATAAAAAATTTACATTCATGTTGGTCGCCACTACAAAATGCCGGACAATAAATTTATATATGGGTCAAATCTGGTATTTTAAAATGTAACTTCTCGAACACCCTTAATTTTGGTATCAAATGAAAGGGCTTGACCAGTAGAATACAGTTAATTGTTAAAAAATGTAAAATCCAAGATGGCATCTAAAACAAAATGGCGGATCAAATTTTTTTAAACCCATTAATATGGGTATCAAATGAAAGAGCTCGAATATTAGAATACAGATAACTACGTAAAAATTCAAAATCAAGGATGGCGTCGGAAAAAATGGCATATAAGATGAACTATAGGTTAAGCTACGATATGGGATTATACCTATGTACATGATGGTGAAGGGTATTATCAGATTCGGCACGGCCAAATATAGCACTTTTACTTGTTTTTAATGGGCGTGGAACTGCCCACTTTTCTTATCAAGAAATTGTATAGTCATGAGAACTCAATATGTGTGCAAAGTTTCAGAAAAATCGGTCCAACTCAAGTACCTAAAAATTATAATAATCGGCTGCATATAACTTAACATCATGTTCGAACAACCAGCGAAATAAACTAATACAAACAAAACTACTGTAACTTAAACTACTACAACTAAAATAAAATTATAATGTAAATTAAGCTATTTAAAAACAAGTAACAGTGCTATATTCGGCCGTGCCGAATCTTATATACCCTTCACAACGTGTAGTCATGCAATAAAAATTGTTTGTATCACCATTCATCTCATATAAAATACGTACATACATGTAAAAAAAATACCAATTAAAAAAATTAAAAAAAATATATAAAAAAATTATAAAATATAAATAATATATTAAATAAAATAAAATTTTTTTGGCTCAGCTGGAATTCGATGCCTCGTTTACTTTAACCAGTATGTATATAGGTTGTTGTTGTAATTGTGAAAAAAAACGAGGTGGTCGTGGTTTTTTGCTTATATCTCAGAAAGTTATGGGGCGATTGTGCTGAATTTCAATAGCGCTTCATTCCTGGATATTTCCAAGAGATTGATACCATATAGAGATCTGAGGAACATATAGTTGCTTCTAAAAGTTGATTTCAACCAACACACGGACAGACGGGCAGGGCTTAATCGACTCCTCTACTCATAAGCTTTCAGAAAATATATATAAAACTACAAACGGAATGACAAAGCTATATATATCCTTGTGCACCACAGGTGAAGGGTATAAAAATCTGTAACAATATATATACATATGTACATACAGTGCGCGTCAAAATGATAAGGTCATACTTTTTATTCTCTTATTGCAAAAAGCACAAAGAGCATGATTGATATGTTTACCTTAAATACTTGTTATTCAAATGTTATGTTACGTAATATTATTCTTTCTTCAATTTTTTGCTGACATTTGTTTACCGTTCCCTTCATAAACGAAAATACGAAGAATAGGTTTTTTATAATAAAGGCCAGTGCATATTATTAGAATTAAACATGGCATCTTGATTTTTTCAATTAATATATTTGCAATTTTTATTTATTGTTTTATGAATAATAAATAAATAGTAGTCCAACCGTAATGCAAGATGTTGATTGAGTTTGTGCTCGCCTAGTTCGTTCGAAAAAGCAAAAAACACTGCTGTTGATCCCGAAAGTGTGGCAGAAGAGCCGTCAATCTCTATACGTCGTCGTGTCCAACAATTGGCCATTCCATGGCAAATATTCCATGTTCTTCAAACCAGGTCTCAGTTGATCTGATAACATGCGTAGCGTTCTCTTTTTTAAATGTAAATTGTTTTTCCCATTGTCCAGATAACAGACAACAACTGATTTGAGAGCATATGTTGATAGTCTATACTATTCATTTTTGCTGAAGAGAATATAAAAATCAGAAATACACAGCACACCCCCAACTAAAATGTGAGCTATTTAAAAGTTTAAATTAAAAAATCAATAAAACAAAAATGGTTTGAAATTTTCCTATTTTTGAGCACTTTTTCGAATGTATAGGGTTCTATCTCGGCAATAGCATCACAAATGTTGATCTTCAAATGCCCAATTATGTCAAATCGCAGCTTCTTATCGGCCAATTGACATCACCATTTCGGCTTATTAAACGGCCATCAAACGTTGTATGCAACAAATCGATTATGGCCTGTTGAAACGAAAGATCGTATACATCAATTCCATTAAGTGTGGGCACATCAAATCAGTTATCATTGTGTGATAGGTGTCACAATTGACCGTAATGGTTGGGACGTCATAATTAAAAAAAAATGGACCAATGATGCCTCCGTTTCAACGGCTGCACCAAATTCACTCGTAATGGGTGACTTGACTCTGTAAGACCACGTTTTGGTTTTCTGAGCCTCAAATATGGGAATTAGCTTCATCCGATAATATAATTTTTTCTAATTGCAATTTCTGACCAATTGTCTTTGTTTTGGATATAAACATAAATCCCAACGTTGCTCAATTCTAAATCAATAAATTTTGTTCAGCGAAGATAATATACTGAATAAACTAATTACAATTTCAAAAGAACTTTACGTCTTCTTCTGGCGTAACGAATCTTCAATTATCAAGCAAAAAACTCGACTTAAGGCGTCGACGTTTCGCATTTTTAAAAATTTTCGAATAAACAGAACCCATCTTGACAACCGCAATTGTACGTCTTGTTTTTTATCGTCACTGCAAACGCATTACAATCGATAACAATTTTTTATTTTGAAGGGAGAATAGTAGAATTTTGCACATTATATAGTACGAAAACGATTTTTCTTGTCAGGAATTGGCATTTGCTCCACTTAATTTTAAGTCCGTTTAATGCGTGGACCCTGATTTACTGGGAATTTATCTTTAAGGAGGATTTTCATAACATTTTTTATAGAATCGGGTAGCACTCTGCTATTATTTTCGAAATTTTTGTCGAAAGCCATGCTTCAAATGATCTAATTCGAGTTCGAACTGTTCAGCGATTTCACAGATATCATAGAGCTTCCGCACCATATCTTATACCTATCTCATGCATAATCTTTCACCACAGCAGGTCTGGAAACAGCTTCCAAAGTCGGAGGCTTTGATGAAAACTTTCTCCTTCAGCGTTGATTTATACATCAACATGTTCAAAAACTTAATTTCCTAATACAGCCGAATCAAAAATGTCTCGTTCACGCGTTACGTGAAATTTAATCGGAACTGATACATCATAAAATTCGTCGTCGGCTTCAAAAAATCCAATTGTTTAAATTTCTTGCATCAACATCAAGGCGTCATACCGCACGCAACAGATATTGCAGACGGAATATACAAAGGCCAACCACAATTATTTCTTTATAAACTCTAATAGGTTAGGTAATACTTTCCTGCGGAGAATTAAGAGTAAATGGCGGCGTTAATGTATGTATTTGGCTACTTATTCTTTTTTCCTTTGTATAGTCTTTGATAATAACACCTTTTGGACAGCTTAACGATTTGTGTCCTACTTCAAGACATTTTAAGCATTTTGGTCGCTTCTCAATATAATCTTTACTTACATGCCCCTTTCCACTACAATTATAACAATGTAAGTGTCTGTAGTCTTTCATTTCAGTCAGCTTGAAGTTCTTGCTTTGTAAATGTGATAGCCTTGTGATTCGTCATACATAAACATATGTGACAGCGTATAGAGAAAGGGACCGAAGGGTAAAAACAGGTTTTGTTGAGGAGAGCCATTTTAAAGATTAAATGATTTTTCTATTTTTTTAAATTGTTCATAAGGAAAAAATTTTTTTTTGTAGTTTCGTGAAATCAAGATATTTTGTTAATTTAGTAGGGGAAAATAAAAGTAATTAAATTTTACCGTTAGGTCCCTTTCTATTTGCGCTTAGAATCGTCGACTTCACTTTTATAAAACGCGCATATCTCTGGGAGGGAACACTTTTGGGGCATGAGATCGGTCTCATTCGATGCTCAGATGTTGTCCACATAAAAAAAAGAAAAAAAGTGAAAATTGTTTTTTTTACCCTTAGGTCCCTTTCTCTATGCGCTGTCACATATATTTAAAACACGAAGGAGATAGTTTGTAACCCTATTTAAGCAAGTTGTAAGCAAGATACAGACTAAGATTTGGCATAATATATAAACATGTTCATTAAAGGTAACAGTAAGTAACTTCATTTTAATTGTAGTTGTACCTTCGGCTGTAGATATAGTTCAACAGAATATTACTAGCAATACAATTGCACTTACTTTAGAGAAATTAAAGATTTCATATTATATAAAAATTGGACTAACGTACGATATTCAAATACGGGATAACAGCAGTAATTGGCGAACTCCTCAGATGGGAGAGTTAGAGTGCCAGAATGGTAAATGTAATATAGTTATAAGTAATTTGTATGCATTTTGGCTGTACTGGGTCAAAGTAAAGGTAAAGTCGAATGCGGTTGACAATGATGATTTTTGGAGTGAAGACAGCACTATACAATTTCGGACTAAACCAGAGCGACCTATAAGAGCTCCGGAAACACCAGTTGGTAGTTTTTATATTGACAGCACCGAAACGCAACTGCGTCTGTATTGGGAACAAATTCCCGAACATGAACGCAATGGTCCTGGCTTTCATTATGTTATCAATGAAGTTAATGAGCATGGTATTGTTATGTAAGTATTTTTGCATAACCTTTTTTTCTAAAACTCATTTTATGTACTTATATACAGGTCTAGCACAAACGCAAAGGAGTCTTCCTTAACATTTGCATGGAAAAATGAAAGTATGCAGATGTTTACAGTTAAAAGTGCAAATGATCTTGGTGCAAGTATAGACGAAAATGTAATACGTGTCTATCGAAGTGAAAGTTTTCACTACGAACTTAATGAAAACAATATTGCAAAAGTTTACCACAATAGAAGTTATACGCTCTCATGGTCCCCACCAGATAAACTTGAAGAGCTATTGAATTACACGGTATTTTGGTGTCTACCTAAAATTGAGTTGCCAAATCAATGCAAGGTAAATAATAATAGTTAATTATAACTTCAGTTGATACGCCCCCAATTCACAACTTATCGTAGGAGTTGTATGTTGTAACGGCATTTAAATCTGATGGCTAGTATGCAGTTCTGCCTTAATTTCAGTTTTCCATAATAAGTACATATTTGTAAATAAAAAGAACCTAATATCCAAGGTATAACGGTTTTCAGACAACTTTCCGTTAGCTAGTACGCAGCTGAAAAGAAATGTGATCGAATTTTTAACATAAGCTTACTAATACATTGGCTTAATTCTCGTTCAATGAAATTAAAAGTATTTGTGTATCATATGTGAGTATCAGTCAGTTAAATATTTCAAAACGAGAAAATCGTGCCGCCGAAAACCTTTCAGGCAAAAAAAAATAAATATGTCCAAACAAAAATTTTTTTCGAAACAAATCTGTTAATTCTCATGATCAAGAAACTTTATTTATAAAATAGACTCGAATATTACTTATACATTATATTTCAGATACAGACTTAACGGTTGTTACTGTTAAGGTCTCATTACTCCTTATGTAACTATTTACTATTTCGTAAACGTGACGTTGCGTAACAGGCGAACCTAAAAGATTTTTTATTTCTCTCCGTTTTTACATCAACATCAACTAAAGTTTTTGAAGCTTTTTTGGGGTTTTTTCTTTAAAATATATTTATAAAGGGTGGTTAAATTTTTAGGGCCGATGTTGATTTTGAATAAAACACAAATTTTTTAGGAAACTATTGCCATATCTTTTTATTATGATAATATAATAAATATCGGCCAAATGGCCTCCGCGACCTCAACGGCACACCTCCATCCGATAGTCTAAATTTTCAATGGCAATGTTGATGTTCAATTATTGGGCACGATGATGAGTCAAGTTAACTGCTTTTTTGCCACTCTATCGCGAAAAACAGTTCAACGAACTAAGAAGGCATTCACAGATGTTTTCACAATTCATACAGATCTGTTTTTCTGAAATTTAAATATTTTTCACAATTCTTCCGATTGTGGACGATTGCTGATTTGCAATTTTAAAGCATTGATGTTGAAATATAAATTCGGGAATGCGCGACCAGTGAATACATGACTTAATCCACAGATTAAATTTTCCAAAGAAAATAATCTAATGACGCAATCCACATGAATGAGGTGACCAATTTACAAGTTATTCTTACGTCAAATATATCTTTAAGTAAATTGATTGCATCCCGCGCTGTATAACATGTGACACCATTTAGTTTCACTCACCGTTGACTTTAACGTTCGGACCATCGTCAATTGTGATGACATATGAATCCATATTTTAACTGTCCCATAAAGCTCACTAAAATGTAAGCTTAAGGGTTATCAACGCTCCAAGTGCGGCAATTATATTTATCGATAGTAAAATGTTGACTCATAAAGGAATCGAAGAATTTTAACTTTTTCTATTTGTTTTGTTCAGTCTCTTGTCAGCTCTCAAACTTTACTTCAACAACCGCAACTCGTAATAGATATTGCACGGCCATTTATAAGTAACACTCTTACATATTATTTGTTAATTATCTCTTTAATATAAAAGTATAAAGTACTAAAAACACAAAATATTTAATTTTAGGGACCAATTTCTTACAAATATTTAAATAAATTTGCCACAAATTTTACAACTGAACCAAAAGATCGAAGTTTAAATTTGGCTATATCAGCTAATTATCCACAATACAACAAAGGAATGCAATGGGCCAGATGTTCTGGTGATGTTTCAAGTGAACTTATGAAAATCGAACTGGAAGTTAATGCGTTAAACAAGAGTGCTATTTTTGTCAAATGGAGTTCGGGAAGTGTATGCGCCTCAATACTTAAGGGTTATAACTTGACGTATTGCCAAACAACCATGGACAAGAAATGTGTTACACCTGCAATAACTGTTGAGCTCTTAAGAGAAAGAAAAGAGTATCGTAATTTTACAATTTCAAATTTACCACCGTTCACCAACGTATGTTTAAGCATGTTTATGTATTCTTCGAGTAAGCAGGGTCGTATAAGCGATTTGAATTGTATTAGAACCAAAGCAAGCGGTAAGAAGATTTATTACTACATATCGTCGTTCGTAAATTATTGTGTTCTATATGCATAGGTTTTATATGTCACATAGAACACAATAATTTAAGAACGACGATATGTATATGCATGTAATATGAATTTGTTTTTTATTTATTAAAAATTTTGTTTCAGCACCTCTACCACCGCAAAATTTAATGTACGTAGGAAGTTCAATAACCAGCAAATCGGCTCAAATTAAATGGAGTCCACCAGATATAAGTAACGGCATTTTAAGTCATTATACAATTTACTGGTAAGTTAACCATTTAGCTAAAAACTATAGAAAATAGTGGAACGACTAAATAGTCAATAAAAAATACAACAATCATCATTACCTTCGCATGACTTTCGTGTTATATTGCACTAGATAAGCTCTGAGAGCTTGGTCGAAAATGTAAGAAATACAAAGGAATTACACATACACATGAAAGTTAAGGGTGTTTTTATACCCTTCACCTGTGTGGAAATAGCCGGGAATGAATCGATATTGAAATTCAATTCGCCTCATAACTTTCTGAGATATGAGCAAATAAACACGACTACCTCTGTTTTTTTTCCATATTTTTACCACCAAAATTAAAATTTTTAGTGATAGAATTATTTATAGGTACCTTTTTGCTACTTTTTGTAGATATAATATGCCTCTAGAGATATTCGTGAAAAATTTTTTTATAAAACGGGCTCTAATCGGTAAAGATATAGGCAAAAAAAGTTGTGTAAATATATTCACATATATTCCAAAAGTTTACGAATGAAAATCAATTTTTTCAGCTTTTAGAAAACCGAGAGAGTCAATATTGGTATCATAAAAAAATTTAAATTCATGTTGGCCGCCACCACAAAATGGCATATCAAATGAAAGGGCTTGACTACAGGAAACTACGTAAAATTCAAAATCAAGGATGGCGTCGGAAATAATGAGGAAAAATGGCATATAGCATGAATTATAGGTTAAGCTTCGATGTGGGATTATACCTATTTACATGATGGTGAAGGGTATTATAAGATTCGGAACGGCCGAATATAACACTCATACTTGTTCTGGATGTAACGGTGTCTCCACATACACTTGAGGACTATCATGACTCAAAATACGGCAGTTGTGTTTATTGTTTATTTATTCAAACAAAAGTGAGCTAAACAAAAATCTGTTATGAAAATCGGAATCAACGGGACCCATTCACCGAATCTACACATTGATATTCATGCGTCAGTTTAAAGCAAATTTAAAAAAAAATCACCTAACAGCTGATACAATTATCGCCAGTTAAACAAGTGTTGCCAACTTAAAGTTATGTACCTTTATTAAAAAACACCTGTTACAGAATAAGTTATATTTACCAAGGTGGATAAAAAAGGCACTTGAATTCAATCAGCTGAGTGTTTTTATACCCGCCACAAAAAAAAAGTCGGGGGTATATTCATTTTGTCATTCCGTTTTTAACACATCGAAAAATGCATTTTATACCCCATAAAGATTTTCTAAATCAGCGTTTTATTTTATGACGATCTAGCTATGTCCGTCTGTTGAAAGCACGATAGAGGTCGGACCGAAGAAGCTAGGGAGCTCAAATTGCCATAATATTTCTTATACACAAGGTTTGTTTGGTATTGAAAATGGGCTGAATCGGATTATCAAGAAGTGAGTTATAGCCCGTAATGCAAGAGTAGGTAAAAAAAACATGTCCATCTAATATCGAATAAGATGCAATTGTGTCCGAAAATTTATACCGCACAGTGTATTTTTCGGTATATTCAAAATTTTAAACGTAATAAAACTGACAAAAATAGATGTATGATTCTCACCTTTTGCAAACATTGCTCTTTGGTCAAAGGCTTTGA
This sequence comes from Phyto melanocephala, assembly GCA_941918925.1. Lineage (NCBI taxonomy): Eukaryota > Metazoa > Arthropoda > Insecta > Diptera > Rhinophoridae > Phyto > Phyto melanocephala. The sequence goes on along the minus strand of OW799234.1, from coordinate 41,082,425 downwards.
ACTACAGGAAAAACAATGTGACACGCTCAGTTTAACGCCCACCTTCCATATAACGCTTTATCTGAAATTCATGTAATTTATCTATGAATAAAGAAACTAATTCGACAAGCCTACTATAACGCCCACTTTTCGAGTAATTTACTGTTAATAAAATTTAAAAGTTTATAACACCGACCAAATTAGAGGTATGATGATGAAATTTCGAACATATAACTTTCTACTCAATGTCATTGTTGTACCAGAAAATGAAGATGGCATGCCCTCTTTAACGCCTACCTCTCACATAACGGTTTATCTTACTTTCATATAATTTCTCTATCGACAAATGAAGGACTATATTGAAATATCTCAGTTTTATTTAGTAGCAGAAATAATATTGGCACGCCAAATTTAACGCCCATTTTCATTGAAAGACTATATTTACGAAAAAAATTTAATAGCATATCGAAGTTATACAAAGAAAGTGATACATATTTTAGTATAAAGAGATTATTCTATAGCGATTACAGTTAATAACAAAATAATAAATTTTATACTTTAAAAGTAAACAAAATTGCTGGTGGGTATCAAAAATTCGGCACAGCCGAATATAGTGTTCTTACTTGTTAATGATAATTTTATTCAAATGCTGTTTACGACATCATGAAACGAAGCCAAGGTACGTTTATCTAGAAATGTTAATACGTTTCTTTATGTCTACATCGATACATCTGTCATTCTCAGGTATATTTCTTCATTTCTTCTGGAAGGGAATTTGGATGCAAAATAAAGCTTCTCTAGTACTCGTGATTCGAACTAGTGATGTAACGAATATCAATTTTTAAGTATTCGAATGCGAATATTTAACGCTGATATTCGCGAATACGAGTGTGAATGCAAATATTCAATTAAAAATTTAACTCCATATATATTTTGGGATTTTGACAGCTGTATGTTGCTGTATGAGTTGACAACACTTTTATTATCGTTTGCATCAGCTTTATAAATTTAAAAATTACTATTTAAAATTTAATTTTTTGATTATTATTCAGCAAAAACTAGGTAATAACTTGCTCTTACTTAAGGCTACTTCACATTATTATACTGAGTATTACGACTTGTCAAATAAAATGGGAGAGTACAATAGTGTGAATACAATATGATATGAAATGTCAAAAAATACGAACAGAAATTTTACAGTCGTATGGCTCTTTTCACGTTTTTTTAATTTTTCTTAACACTAAGATTTCACATTTTATTAGAGTTGTGTTTTTACAGAAACACATAGAAAAACTTAGGTATGGAAAATAAAAACTATCAATATATTTTTTATTACAAGAATTTTTAGACAACAAAGCAGTAAAACCAAAATTCTAGCTAAAAATAATATTAAATTGGAATACTATTATAAGTTTTTTTTATTATAAAATAGATAGGATTTATTAAATCTACCTATATATGTATATATATTAGACCGGTCCTTATATATTTATTTATTTAATATTAAAAAGCACAAAAAAAATTTTACCACGATTGGAAAATTTTTAGCCCATGCTCAAGCAACTATTTGTATTTATTATTAGAAATAAGACAAAAAAAATTATTTTTTAATATTTTATTAAAAATTATTTGAAAAGTTAACATTAAAATAAAATATTTTTATGAATTACATATTAATATAAATTTAGTGTAATAGTGAAGTCTTTTTAAAAGTGGGATAATTGATATTATATTCTTTGACCACTTGATAAAGGACTTGTTTCTTTTCTTCATTGTGTGTTACTATACCCTTCACCTGTGGTGCACAAGGGTATACATATATAGCTTTGTCATTCCGTTTGTAATTTCTACAATTTTCATTTCCGACCCTCATAAAGTATATATTTTCAGAAAGCTTATGAATAGAGGAGCCGATTAAGCCTTGACTGTCTGTCCGTCTGCCCGTCTGTCCGTGTGTTGGTTGAAATCAACTTTTAGAAGATCTGTATATGGTATCAATCTCTTCGAAATATCCAGGAATGAATCGCTATTGAAATTCAGCACAATCGCCCCATAACTTTCTGAGATATGAGCAAAAAAACACGACCACCTCGTTTTTTTACACAATTACAACAACAACATACATACATACATACATGTAAAAAACATACCAAAAAAAAAAAATTACAAAAAAAATATATTAAAAATAAAAAAAAAATTACAAAAAAAAATTAAAAAAAATTGAAAAAAAATTTTAAAAAAATTTAAAAAAAAATTAAAAAAATATATTTAAAAAAAATAATAAAATATAAATAATATATTGAATAAAATAAAAAATTGTTTGGCTCAGCTGCGATTCGATGCCACATTTATTCTAACCAGTATATACATATGTACGTATTTTATTTGAGACTAGAAAAGCCCGGCGCGCGTTGCTACGCCCCTTAATGAATATAAATGCATTCTGAATTTAAATTAAATATCAAGTGCCCACTTTTCTAATCACGAAACTGTATAGTCATCACCAAAATCGGTCCAGAACAAGTACCTCAAAATTATAATTTTTTTATGGGCGTGGCCCCTCCTACTTTTTTAATCACGAAATTATATACTCATTAGAGTTCAATATGTGTGCAAAGTTTCAGAAAAATCGGTGAAGTTCAAGTACCTCAAAATTATAACTTTTTTTTATTGGCGTGGCCCTGCCCACTTTTCTTATCACGAAATTATTAAGTCATGACAGCTCAATATGTGTGCAAGGTTTCAGAAAAATCGGTCCAGTGAAAGTACCTCAAAATTAAAACTATTTTAGGGGCGTGGCCCGCCCACTTTTCTTATAACGAAATTATTTAGTCATGACAGCTCGATATGTGTGCAAAGTTTCAGAAAAATCGGTCATGTGGAAGTAGCTAAAAATCATAACTAATTTTTTATGGGCGTAGTCCCGCCCACTTTTTTCCACCCATAAACACTCCCTGGTATGTGTACAACAACTTACCAAAGTTTGAGCCCGATCGGTTTTACAGTTTCGGAGTCTATAGCTAACACACACACAGAGTTTCACTTTTATATATATAGATGAAACAAACAATTGTTATTGCATGACTACACGTTGTGAAGGGTATATAAGATTCGGCACGGCCGAATATAGCACTGTTACTTCCCAGCCTGCAAAATTGTCCGACATCTGTAAGATGTCTGTAAGAAATGTCGGCAAACAAGTAAGAATTCTATACGAATACTGTCAGACTTCTGACCGCCAAACATATGAAGTGGTTGACACGAATTCTGACAGACATGTCGTAGGAAATTCTGAGTTTTTACCGACGTGCCTAATAGAAATCTGAAAGAAAAAGCAGGGGAAATTCTGATTTATTATACGACATTCGTATGGATTTCTGACAGATTTCTGAAAGTTTGTCGGATGTAATTCTAACCGATTAATCGTACAGATTTCTTAAAGAAATCTGAAATATTTAATAAAATAAAACTCAGTTTTATGTATTATTTTTTATATTCATTTAATTTATTACTAAATTACATATATACATATACATTGTTTATATACTAGATATAATAGTTAAAACAATTTATTTATTTATTTATTTACTGTTTCCTTGCACAACAAGACGTAGTCTTATAATTATAGTACAGGAATTTAAATTTGTACAAAAAATTTTGCCATTAAAAATAAAACTTAAATACAAGATAAAATTAAATTCGATTTTCAAACATTTTCATCAAATAAAAAACAAATAAAAATAAAAACTTAATTATAAAGCAATAAAGTAATAATAAGACATTTAATCAAAATAAAAAAAAAATAAAAACATTTATACAAAAACTAAAAATTTAAAACATTTTATCAAAATAATTAAATAGAAATTTTTTAAAATTAATTCTTTTAAATATTCTAAGAGAACTTGAAAATCCAAATACGCATATTTTTTAACATTTTTCCGAATACACTGACGTGACACTTTTTTATATATATCGGGTGTCCCAACTAGAACGCAATTTTTAAATTTTAAATAAAACACAGTTATTTAAAAAAAATCGTAAAACTTTATTATATCGTAAAGTATTTAGACAGAATGAGGTTATGTATGGAACAATATATCGTGCAGATGGCCGCCGCGGCTTTGCTGGCATACACGCGATCTTTTAATGAAATTTTCAATGACCTTTTTGCATAAATGCTGCGGTATTTCATTAATGCAGCGTCCAATTTCCTCTTTTAAGGCTTGAGTCGTCGTCGGCTTATTCGCGTAAACCATCGACTTCAAAAAACCCCAAAGTAAAAAATCTAAAGGTGTTAAATCACACGATCTAGGCGGCCAATTCTGGTCTCCAAAACGCGAAATAACACGACCGGGAAATGACTGATGCAGCAATTGAATTGTTTCTCTGGCTGTATGATATGTGGCGCCATCTTGTTGAAACCACATGCCCTCCACATTCATTTCTTCAATTCTAGGTAAGAAAAAACTGGATATCATTTCACGATACCGAACACCATTGACTGTTTGCGCTTGACCTGCCTCATTTTCATAAAAAAGGTCCAATGATTCCTCCAGCCCAAAAACCACACCACACAGTGACACGTTGAGGATGCATTTGCTTCTCGTGAATCACTCAAAGATTTTCCTCACCTCAAATGCGACAAGTCTGCCTATTGACGAAGCCATCAAGATGGAAATGTGACCCCAAATTGATCGCAATTTGCGAACTGTAGCCGCAAAACTTTCACCATTTTGGTAAAACAATTTCACAATGAGAATGCGTTGTTCATTCGTGTAGCGCTCCATTTTTACTAACCTCGTACCTTCTACTAGCAAACAATCACAATTGTCAAACAATGATACTTCGAATGGCGGCAAATTTAAAAATTGCGTTCTAGTTGGGACACCCGATATATTGTTTATTAATCACAAAACAATCACTTTCTATATTACTTTTAATCTTTTTTAACAAACCAATAAATTAATTTTTGAAATATCACCTATTTTGTTGCACTTTATCACTTAAATAAACAATTTGTAAAACAAACAAAATCAGGATTACAAAATTGGTAAAGGCAAAAAATTCCGTTTTAATTTGTAAAGAAAAAAAAAATCCTATACAAAAGAAATAAAAACAACTTACACATATCCGTACGAAATCAGTCAGAAATCTATCAGACGTGTCGTACATTAAATTTCCCAGACATGTCTTACAGAAATCTGTACGAAATGTCCGTAAAAAAGTCAGATATTTGTAAGACTTGTCTGATTCAGACATTGTCGTACCATTGTGCAGGCTGGGTTGTTTTTTATTATAATCTGTAATGAATTTGGCACCTCTTTCAGCAGCATCGTTTACTACAAATAAGTCTTGACAAATTTGAGATGCTTGAGCGTAGTCAAATCTTTCATTCCAATTTAATGGATCGACTTGCAAATATTCTTTTGAAATTTCTAAGCGATCAAAGAACGCGTGTGTGTTTGAATTTACAAAATCGCTTAAATCTTTTTGTGAATATGTTTCAAGGATATTTTGGATTAGCTATGATCCGCTGCATTTTTCTTTATTTTCTTGAACATTAATTGCTTTAACCATTTTTCTCTTAATATCAACACTAACATTAGGATCGAAGAATGAAAGACCGACTGCTTCTTCGTTTTTGTTCAGGATAAGCAATTATATTTTTTATTAAATTTAGGTCTTGATTTGGTGCTTAAAGTGCTTTGGTGCATCCAAACCACGCTCTTACATAAGCACGAACTATGAAAAGACAGACACTACATATACCGTTCAGCTCTTTTTTTTGTCATATTAAATTGATCACTGAACAAATAAATTTTAAGTGTATAAATAGCTTTTGACATCCATCTAGCATGAGAAGTAGCACCAGGTATTCGAAAGGTGTTAAAATTCGGCACCGTACCACCAAGAAGAGTAATAACTAATTGTAATAATTCTTTGTTATCGCGTCTACTATGATTTATCTTCAAATTAACAAAACAGTAATTTAAGATTACTTTACGTTCTTCAGCAGTTATTACTTTAACAACGTGTTCATCTTCTAAGACACTTTTGTGATTTGTCTTTTCAATATTAATCCAGTGTTTGTTAAATCGATTAAAAAATAGTACTTCTGGTGCGGCTGTTGTAGCAACTCTAATTTCGAATACTTTTCGGAGTAACAGCTCGTAAATATGGTGCCTGCATGGAAAATATAATAAATCACGCCCTAGTTTTCCTTCAAGTAGAGATGCAGCACCAGTTACTACACCCGTATTATGTGCAGTTGTGTCGAAGCAAACAATTTGAACTTCATCAAGGATTTTATACTCTTTTACTGAATTCTACTCGATGATTTTAACTTTGGAATGCCAAGTAATTTATCGATACCTTGAGATGAGATAATGATTGGCAAGCGATCAACTTTTTCTCTTCCACTAATTTCTAGTAACATTGTACCATCCCAGTGCAAGACAAAACTACGTGGAATCTGGAAATAAGAAATTAAATTTTTTTACTTATACTCAAAACTTGCAAAAGCAAATAGAAGATAAAAGACGATCCGAAAGAAAAGCAAGAGACAATCACGGAGACACATATTAAATTACTTACATCAAAGTTTGCTGCAATGTTTCTTTGCACGATGTTTCTGACGCATGCGTCGATTGATCAACGATTTAGTATAAGATCTTCGATATGATGGCCTAACGCGTCAGTAGTTACACTTACGACATGAACTGCAGCACCATCAGAGATTCTCCACTTAGCCAAAGTTGAAAGCAATCTTGGTGTAAAAGCAGGCCTGGGCAGTATTTGAAATACTTGTATTTGAAATACAGATACAAATACGTATTTTGTATCTGTATTTGAAATACATGGTTTGAAAGTATTTTGTATTTCAAATACACAACTGAAAAGTATTTTGTGTTTTAAATACATGTGGCTCAAAGACACATTTATACAAAATACATTTATTTTTTACAATAAATTTAAAAATAAGTTGTGTCATACAAAAGCGAAAATCTCTAAAAACTATGACCATTAAAATTTCACATATGGCAAAAATACTGTTTAGCTTTAAATTGTTTCGTCTAAGGCAAATTCATTTACACTAATCATGTGATATCAAATGAAAAGCTAGAGAGTTATAATTTCCGAGGCATCTGAGATGTGTCAGCCACACAATAAGTCTTTTAGCCACAACAGATATGAATATTTTCATAAAAAATTCTCTTGCCTGTAGGATTCACTACTCGGCAATTGCTAAATGTACTTTATTATGGAATTAATCCAGAAGACCAAAATCAGCTGAAGTTATAAAAGATTGGCTGACTTTTGTTAGTATATCCATGTCCCACAAGATGGAACTCTCTTTTCGATTCCGTAGTACAGCTAATGAAAAGAAAATCTAAATTAAATTATTTGTTAAGTTTGATAAGACTAACACGTTCTCAGCTATAGAACTGGAGTACTTAGAGGAATTCATTGAAATATTGAAACCAATAGCTACGGCTTTGGACTACATACAGGGAAATAATTGCTATTATGGAAAACTTTTGCCTACTTTTATATCTGTAAGAACCAGATTAGATCGGCTGTAATGTATCAATATGAGACATTTCAGTTGTATTTTACCAAAACTAAGGGAGAGCGTTGAGAGAATATTTGTAAAGTTTTTTATGCTGGCACCTGAAGCAAATGGACGTATATTGGCTTCATGTTTACACCCAAGTTTTAAAATGCGTAGGCTGCCAGAAAACATCACTGGAAACGAGAGGCAACGAATTAAAAACTTGGCAATAGATACCTTAGAAATAAATTACAAAAAACGTGAAGCAGTGCTTGGATGCAGCAGATGAAGATTTTATTGTTTTTGCCGACAAGAACATTGATCAACCTCGCACATCAAATTTGGAATTAGAGTTCATCAGTTTCCTAAATGATAAGAGCAAGGAGATTTCCGTTTTGGAAAGCTATCCAAATACTAAAAATGTATAAGAGAATTTAACAGTAGCTTGTGTTCCTCAGGGCCTGTAAAAAGATTATTTTCCTTAGCAGGTTTTATACATTCCCCAACAAGAGGCTGCTTATCTGATGATTCTTTAAAAAATCTAGTTTATATTAAAGGAAATACCTGTTTTATTTAATAAATTTTTATGTACTAACTATTAAATTCTAAATATGTTTTTTTACTTACTTTCCCCATTTGAGAGAATTAACGCAAATTTACAAAATAAATCTTTGAAAAGTAAATGAACTCTTTACTAATGAAAATTTATCATATGTACGTACCATAGCCGTTAAGTAATGATTACTTATCGTAATAATTAGTAATTAAATTATTTTTTTTTTTTTAAGTTGAAGTTATGATTATATAACGACTATTTTCAGATTCGCACGATTACTAATTGATTACAATTACAGATATCCAAAAGTAATCAAGATTATTTAGGATTACTTTTAATTATTTTTGATTCTTTTTCTCGTAATCCTAAATAATCTTGATTACTTTTAGATTATTTGTAATCATAATCAATTAATAATCAAGAATTGTTCAAAAGGGAATTATGTAATCAATACCATTTTTTTAAAAATGTAATCTAATCCAAATTTAACAGCTCTGGTACGTACATACTTATATAATAAGTAAATAAAATATTGGGTGGGCAACTAAGTATTTGCGGAATACTTTTATATATATATATAACTTAGTTTTATTAAACTTATATGAAATAAAATATTTAGAAACAGAACTAAGAAGAGATACATATGTATGTATGCATATATGTTAATTTTTATGAGTTCGAAATTCAAAAAATATTTGTATTTTGTATCTGTATTTTGCATTTGAATTACAGAGCTTAAAAGTATTTTGTATTTGAAATACACAACTTGAAAGTATTTGTATTTTGTATTTGAAATACACAACTTGAAAGTATTTGTATTTTGTATTTGAAATACATCAAGGCATGTATTTTGCCCAGCCCTGTGTAAAAGTCAGTTCTACCTCTTGATATGCCTGGTGGAATTTGCTACATTCATTCACTTTTACATTTTCTGCTGACGGTGATGCTATAACTTCAATATCGTTTATGTATGTATAGCAATATTTATCATATTTTTAAAAATTTGAATTTTAGTAAAAAATAATTTTATACCTCTTTGAGTCTGTTGTTTATATAACCCTTTTCGTTTATCTTCTTTTATTTTACGCTGGTTTTCTTGTTCTTTCTGGATTGCTTTTCGCTTTTCTTTTTGCTTGACAATTTTTTCTGTTCCTATCATACAACCTGGTCTTCCTTTTTCTCGCTGCTTTAATAAAAACTCTTTGTCCTCTTGTATTTGTATTAATTTGAATGCGTCTGCGTGTGTAATATCGGATAAATCATCCAATTTCTCTTTAAATTTAGTTTCGACCTTATTATACCCTTCACCTATCGTGCACAAGGGTATATATAGCTTTGTCATTCCGTTTGTAATTTCTACAATTTTAATTTCCGACCCCATAAAGTACATATTTTCTGAAAGCTTATGAATAGAGGAGTCGATTAAGCCCTGACCGTCTGTCAGTGTGTTGGTTGAAATCAACTTTTAGAAGCCAACACATGTTCCTCAGACCTGTGTTTCGTATCAATCTTTTGGAAATATCCGGGAATGAATTGCTATTCAAATTCAGCAAAATCGCCCCATAACTTTCTGAGATATGAGCAAATAAACGCGATTACCTCTGTTTTTTTCCTATATTTTTATCACCAAAATTAAAATTTTTCAGTCATAAAATAATTTATAGGTACCCTTGTTACTATTTTTAGATATAATATGCCTAGAGACATATTCGCGAAATAGATAAATCGGGCTTTAATCGGTAAAGTTATAGGCAAAAATTTTTTTGAAAAATATATATTCCAAAAGCTTACAAACGAAAATCAATTTTTTCAGCCTCTAGACAACCGAAAGCGTCAATATTAGTATCATCTGAAAGGACTTGACTAGCGCAATATAAGCACTTTAAAAAAAATTAAAACTCATGTTGGCCGCCACTACAAAATTGCGGACAATAAATTTATATATGGGTCAAATCTGGTATTTAAAAATATAACTTCTTGAACCCCCTCAATATTGGTATCAATGACCAGTAGAATACAGTAAATTATCAAGAAATATAAAATTCAAGATGGCGTCTAAACCAAAATAGCGGATCAAATTTTTTTAACCTTAAAAATATGGATATCAAATCAAAGGGCTTGACTAGTAGAATACAGTTAACTACGTAAAAATTCAAAATCAAGGATGGCGTCGGAAATAATAAGGAAAAATGGCATATAACATGAAATATAGGTTAAGCTACGATGCTGGATTATACCTGTGTACATGATGGTGAAGGGTATTATCAGATTCGGCACGGCCGAATATAGTACTTTTACTTGTTAACCTAGCATTTACACGTGAAAGTAAATGTCTGGGATTCACAATACACTTACATTGCTTCATTAACGTTTTTTTATTTTTTACTGAGATTTCAACGAAATTTCCAAGAAAGTAATTTTTATAAGTTTTCAAAAAGGAAAATGACAATTGTTGCCTATTAACACACTTTTACAAATTTAAAAATTTTTGGTAAAACAATAATTGTATATACATATAACTTATTTTTGTAATTATATGAAAAAGACTTATAATGTTTGTTCTTCAAATATGCATAAAGAATACAATTGATGTATTTTTAAAACAACAATTTAATAAAATTAATTTTGGTTACTCTAAAGGTAGTAAAAAATTAAGTTAAATTTAGCTTATTCATGTACAATGTATAGCAATTAATGCAACTCTTCGCTTCGACAGCATTTTTAAATGGACTTTTAGTTTTCTATGTAAACGAAAAAGAAGTTCTCATTAACCTTGTCTATTTTATTGAAATTTTTATTTATATAACGTATACAGAAATTTAAAGAAAGTACTTTTATATGTAAATGTAGGGTAAATGAATGTGTTTAAGAAGGTAATTAATGAAATGTCATAACAATCAGTATGAAAAAATTCGATTGTATTATATTGTCCATCTCCGATGGAAATAACAAAAACAGCTGTTTAAATACTACACAAATTGAAATGAGAAAATTTTCTATTTGATTTTTTGACAATCAGACCAAAAAACCATTTTGCCTCCAATGACATCGCCGTGTTAAAAAAATGTAAAAATGTAAATGTAAAATGCTAAATTGTAAGTAGTGAAGAACTGTTTTCTAGTACTCCCAACTGATTATTTTGTAAATTGTAAATTAATATTTACAATAATATTTATTTGGTTGTTGGGTTTAAGCTGGTTTATATGCATTTCACTGGTTAACAAAATGAGAATTCAAAAATAAAACAAAAAACTATAAAAAACTTTTTCAAAAACCCAACCAACAATTTTTCAATTTTAATTTATTTTATTTTTCTAATCCCTTTAACATTTGGCTAACCGTTGGTTAACACTAAATGTTTATAAGGGCAACCGAAAAATAAAATCTTTTGTTATTAAATAATTTACTAGATTATTCGGGATATGCTCCCATAATTTTTCAATAATATTTATTTGGTTGTTGGGTTTAAGCTGGTTTATATGCATTTCACTGGTGCTTATGCCAGATCATCAGTAAACCTTTACCCAAAATTCTTGAAAAAGTTTAATATTTTTATAAGTTATATTTTTAAATTCTCATTAACAAAATGAGAATTCAAAAATAAAACAAAAAACTATAAAAAACTTTTTCAAAAACCCAACCAACAATTTTTCAATTTTAATTTATTTTATTTTTCGGTTGCCCTTATAAACATTTAGTGTTAACCAACGGTTAGCCAAATGTTAAAGGGATTAGAAAAATAAAATAAATTAAAATTGAAAAATTGTTGGTTGGGTTTTTGAAAAAGTTTTTTATAGTTTTTTGTTTTATTTTTGAATTCTCATTTTGTTAATGAGAATTTAAAAATATAACTTATAAAAATTTTAAACTTTTTCAAGAATTTGGGTAAAGGTTTACTGATGATCTGGCATAAGCACCAGTGAAATGCATATAAACCAGCTTGAACCCAACAACCAAATAAATATAATTGAAAAATTATGGGAGCATATCCCGAATAATCTAGTAAATTAATTAATATTTACTTGATTACGCTCACTCTGCAATTTAAAACCTTTTTGCAATTGTTTAATGTTAATTTTTACATTTAACAATGATATGATATAGTGTAAATAGCTTAATACTAAATTTTAAGTGAAGCGCAGAGATTTGTAATGCATAAACATACATATTTATATATACATATGTATATTCTTCCATAAAATATTCCTGTCGTGAAATAAAAAACAAAATTTTACGAAACCACAATGTCTTGGAAAACTTTAAAGGAAAGTTTGAAACAGCTTTTACTCCAATGGAAATAAGAATCAATCAATCTCCTTAATATCAAAATTCAAATCGGAAGCTAGAATACAAGAAAGTTTTTCATCAGTACGAAAATCGGTCGTAAACTGCGAATGCTTATGCCTTCTTCTTTTCTAAACAAAATTTTTTTGTGCACTATAAGATTCGTTTTGAAGATAAATTTAGACATTATCAAAATTTAGTGAATATTTTCTAGTATTTCCAAATATCATTATTGCAATGTTTTAATGCACTACAAAGTATATATTGCGATAAACCTATAAAAGACCAGACTATATAAAGCCATTTTAGTAAGCAAGGACTGAAAAACGACTAAATTTAGTTTAGAGCTGCTCATGTAAAAAAAAAATTCGATGTTTATTGCCATTCGATTCATCATTAATTCACATCGATGTTATTCGTTGCATCAATTAAAGAAAAAATCGATGTTTGCGATTCATCGATTTACAACGAGCAGCTCTGTAGTAGTGTCATCATTTGCATGATGATACAGAATGTATAATACATGAACTACTTGTAGACGGCACACATGAATCGGCAACAACTGGTGTATTTTCGCCTAACACTCTCACAAAACTTGTATTTATTAATTTTTGCGTTCCAGAATTTTTGTTTTAGCAATTTCCAAATATGTAGCCTTGTAAATGTCCATCAAGTTAGAAGTATTTTTAGCGGTCCTTATATTTCCAAACCAAGCTCGACGTTGACGGTGTCATATTAACAGTAAAACAAGTAAGAGAACTATATTCGGCTGTGCCGAATCTTTAATACCCACCACCAATTTTGTGTACATTGAAAGCACAATATTTATTATTTTGTTAATCGCTATAGAATAATCTCTCTATAATAAAATATGTATAGCTTTCTTTATAGAGGGTGGTTAAATTTTAAGGGCTCAAGTTGAAGGTGAACCACACCTAAACGTCAAGCTTGTTTTCTGTATTTCATTTGACATTTCACAATCTCAGACTAACTCAATTTGAACAGTGGAAAGATACGCAAATGAGCAACGCGTTAAAGTTATTCAAGTTTTTTATGAAAATGGGTGTTCAAATCGAAATGCATTTTGTTCACTTCGTGATTCTTTTGGTCAACATATTCGTCCAAATTCGTCCACAATCGTAATAATTGTAAAAAATATTTAAATTTCAGCAAAACAGGTCTGTATAAAATGTAAGAACATCTGTGAATGACTTCTAAGTTCGTTGAATGGGAAACATTGCTGTTTTTCGCGATAGTGTGACAAAAGAGTAGTCAACCTCGACTTATCATCGTGCCCAACAATTAAGCATTAACATTGTCATTGAAAATTTGTACCATCGGATCGAGGTGTGCTGTCGAGATCGCGGAGGCCATTTGGCCGATATTTTATTCTATACATAATTGAACCATACCAATATTATCACAACAAAAAGAAATGACGATAATTTCCTAAATAAATTGTGTATTATTCAAAATCAACATCGGCCATTAAAATTTAACCACCACTTTGATATTCTAGTAAAATGTTTTCGTAAATTTAGTCTTTTAATGAAAGTGGGCGTTAAAGTAGGAGTGTCAACATAGTTTCTGCTTATAAATTAAATTCAGATATTTCAATATAGTCCTTTATTCTTCCAAAAATGTTGTCCATAGAGGAATTACATGAATTTAAGATAAACCGTTATATGGGAGGTAGGCGTTAAAGTGGGAGTGTCACCTAAATTCTCTGGCATAACAATGACATTGATTAGAAGGATATCTGTAGCAAATTTCATCATCATACCTTTAATTTTGTCGGTTTTATGAGCTTTTAATTTTCAATAACAGTAGATAACGTGTAAAGTGGGCGTAATAGTAGGCGTGTCGAGGTTGTTTCTGTTAATGAATACAACTTCGATGCTTCAATATAGTTCTTTATTATTCCAAAATCTTTATTCATAGAGAAATTATATAATACCCCTATTATGGTTCTCCACTCAACTCAGTTTGGTTGTGTGAGAGTCAACCCAACTTATGCACAACCAAACTCATTTTAGGTATTGTGATACTCAACTGTTTTTAGTTGAGTTTCACAACGTTTCAACGTTTTTGTCGACCAAATTTTTTAAAAGTTGAAAACGGTAATGCCACTAAAAAATAGATACACAACTGAATAGTCAACTGTAAGTTGATTTGAGAATGGCAATGTCAATTTGCCAAAGACAACCAAACTGTTACAAAAGTGGAGAACCGCAATAGGGGCATAAATTTGAGATAAAACGTTATATTGGAAGTGGGCGTAAAAGTGGGCGTGTCACATTTATTTTCCGTTAAAACAAAGCATTTGAACAAAAAGCAACGTTTGCAAAATTTCAGAACCGTGCATTTAATTTTGTTGATTTTATGACGTTTTTGTTTTTATATATGCCGAAAAACACACTGTGCGGTATAAATTTTCGTACATTTTGATCTATAACTCCTTTCCTAATGCATAGATTTGAGCAATTTTCGGGGAAAAATATTTTACTCAGGAAATATATATTCGAAGTTTCATGACTCCACGTTAATGCGTTTAGACACAATTGCATTTTATTCGATGTTCGAAGGACACGATTTTTTCGACCTACTCTTGCATTACGAGCTATAACTCACTTCCTAATATTCCGATTTAGCCCATTTTCAAAACAAACCTTGCGTATAAAAAAGATTCTGGCAAAATTTGAGCCCCCTAGCTTTTTCGGTGCGGCCTCTATCGTGCTTTCAACAGACGGACAGACATAGCTAGATCGTCATAAAATCAAACCACAATTCAGAATATAAATACTTTATTGAGTCTTAAATGGATATTTCGATGTGTTATAAACGAAATGAAAAATTAATATACCCTCACCATTTTTTTGGTGGTGGGTATAAAAAGAACAAAGAAGTACTGTCATATCAAATTAATAATACTATGTAGTGGAAATAGCGTAATTCACATAAGTATTTTAAAGAGCGAATCAATTAATTGAATGTATCGTGGAAACATACTATAACGGTCACATTCAAATTACACCATCGTGTAAGGTTCGTTTTACAATTTATAATTCTAATTTAGCTTATATTCAGTTTGGGATAAGTATACTAATCGGGGCGATTCAAACCAGACGAGAATACTCCCAATAAGACTCGAAAGCTATAATCATTAAACTGAAAAGAGTTAACTACATCTTTACCATCAATATTTAGGCAGGAGGTGTTTTGTTAGCTGTTCCATTTAGAATTGTTCGTGTAATATGCTTGGTGGTTTTAACCCGGGCATAATACCTTTACCCTCTTTAATTGTGTACAAATTACTGCTGCACTATTTTTAAAGGCTTGTGCTGATTTTTGTGACTTGGAACGTATAATTTAAAATGTAGTGTACTTAAAGCGCGTGATGCGCTTACTAATCCCAATAAATCCCTCCAATCGAATTGTCCTCTCTGTAAAAATATAAATGTTGAATTTTAGAAATTTTTTTAAAGAGGAGTTTAATCAACTTAAAAAGAACTTCTTTTCTTATCTGTCCAATCAAAATTTTTTTATTGGGTGAACTTTTCACAAATTTTCAGAATTTTTATAAATTTGTTTCCTGAGAGGAAAAAATCTCCCAATTCCATCAATAACAATATCTAAAAGCGGCTTCTCATAATTCAGTAGAATACGATGATTTATCTTCTTCACCTTGCATGGACCAAAACAACTTGATTGTATCTGAAGTTATCACTCCGTTAAATACTATACCCCTTGAATTAAATAGTAATTCACCTACTACATCTTTATCATCAGCTACATCTTTAATTTCTAATAATATTGCACCAACTCAAGCTTTCAAAGAACTTCGTGCGATTCCGCCAAGAAAAACTTTATTCGCTACTCGTTTTCTTCTTGAAACAACTGTTGATGATGTTATAAACTACTTATTATCTAAATTTTATAATAATCTTACTGGTAACACTAATATTTTTAAAACTAATTCAAGAAATAGAGCTTCGTTAATTTCAATTGTTCCACTTGAATATTTTGAACAAATCGTAGATGTCAAATTCTGGCAAATTTATTTATCGTGATAAAAACTAAGCTCGTATTCCAACATCTAATCAAAATCCAAATAACTAATACCAAAGTCCACAATTAACATTATTAATCAGAATGCTAATGGAATAAATACTAAGCTTACTGATATGTTCCTTAACAGCTTTGACTGCAAATATCATGTTGATGCATTTACTGAAACCTGGCTTACTATTAAAATTAATAACTGAAATTTTTTATGGTAAATATCAAGTTTTTAGACGTGATGAATTGGTAAACGTGGTGATGGTGTTTTTATTGCTGTTTCATGTTTGTATCCTGCTGAACAGATTTGTAAATTCATTTAACGTTGAATTTATCACTGTTGTCATACAAATTCAAAATAGATATGTATTACCAATTCTTTTCTGATTTCTTTGCCTCTACTTTTTCTGCAAACACATTCTTATACTTATCCTCATGATATTACTTCGTCCACATCAATTAATATATCATCTTTAAGTGTCAATACTGTCTAAAAAGACTAAGAAGTCCGGCTGCAAGTGTTTTTGTTAGCTGAATATCGAAAGGTTGCACCGGCGCACAGTAGCGCCTTTTCTTAAAACCCGTGGCAAAAATACAAAATTTCATGACAAAATTTTGTAAAATGAATGAAAACATCGTATAAAAAAATTACTTACTGATCACAATTCAAAAACGTTTTCCTTAATTACATAAAAATTATAGTTTGTGGAGCTGCTCAAAGTCGACAATTTTTTAGAAAGCAAAAAAAGGATGATCTTGAATGCACTTTAGAATTAAAGTGTCAGAAACATTGCCGTTTGATTACTACTTTTTTAGTATTTTTAAGGTATGTCTGTTTGTTTTTTATTAAAACAAGTAGTAAAATGTTTCGCAGATGCCCTATTTTTTCGGCAGTAGCCGCTTTTTAGACACCCTATATTTAGGTAATTTTTACAAATAAAATATAGCATATTTGCTACATAATACTTGAAATAATTTAACTAAATTTGGCTGCCGTAGGTTGCCGCTGTAGGTGAAATAAGAAGAAAACTGTTACAACCTCATAGCAAAAACGAGAACAAGTTTTTTTCTCATTTTTAAAGTATGTAACAAAGATGTGTGCAAAATATGAAAAGAAATAAAAAGGGGTTTCCAAATTTTTTTCACTGCAGCAATTTCAGTGTAAAATAAAGTTACTTGTTGCATATTTTTATTGCTTCTCGTTAAATAATAAACAATATTTTGCTCTGCCAATCAGGTAAGCATAACTATTGCAATTTTTTTATTTATTTCAATTTAGAAACACCTGTTATAAAAGTAGGCAGGTAGTTTTAAAACTTTTTTATACTGAATAAAATATAAACTGCCGGTATATATGAAAGTTAATTTTTTTTTCTCAAATTAGGTAGTTTCAACCCTTATTTTTTATTTTTGGGTATAAATTAAACCGCAATTGTATAATGCAACCAGTTAAGTTTTTACTTTCTAAAACTAGTGATCAGTAAAAGAACTTATACAATTTTATTTTAAAGTGCGATAATGTCATTTACCAATTCAGACTTGTTGGAGCTATTCAGAAACTCAGATAATGAAAATGCATTTAGATTGGCTATTTTGGAAAAACTACACGATTTACCAGGATGCCTCAAAAGATATATCTAAATGGCATCTTTCAGAAGCATTATGTCTTAAGTTTGAAAAGATAAAGATAAATCAAGGTCCGACATTACAAAAGCTGTGGTGCTGGCAAGCCTAGTTCGACTGCAGAGAATCAAAGGGAGTATTCCTACTCCACCAAATGCTTTACCCACAAAGCATAATATAGAAGAAGCCTTAGCGTTATTTATGGAATTAGGATTGTTAAAGAAAAAATATTTTATTTTACGAAGCTCTTTAAAGAATCATAATGTGAATATTCTTCCTGGATACAAAAAGATTACATCTGCCAAAAAAGAAGCAGTGCCACCTAATGTAAAGGTTACTGAAGTATCGGTAGAGGTAAAACTGCAAAACTTAATGAATCATACAGCCAAACGCTTTATTCAAAGTTTGCCTAAAGAGGAAGCAGTATCACTTCCAGATAGGCTTACATTGATTAATAAGTGGGGATCTGATGAATCATCCGGTCAAAGTGCTTACAAACAAACAATATCGACAAGTGACACAACTATTACAGATACAAATATGTTTATGGCTTCTGTAGTTCCTTTACGACTGAGAAGTGAAATCGCTAAGCATTGGAAAAATCCTCGCCCATCATCAGTTCATTTTTGCCGTCCGATATTTTTAAAATAGGCAAAGGAGTCTTTAAATCTGCAGTGAACGATATAAAAAAGCAAATTTCGGAACTAAAGCCTTCCGTTATTGAAATAAATAATGGAAAAAGTGTTTCAATTGATTACGAATTTTTTCTTACAATGATTGATGGCAAAGTCTTAAATATAATAACAGATACCTCGTCAACTTTAGAGTGTGCAATTTGCAAAAAGTCACAGAAAGACTTTAAGTGATGATCAAAATTATCAATATGTAATTTCTCCATTACATGCTCCAAAAAAATTATACAAAATGAATTTCTTAAGAAGCTTGGGCTGAAAGTAGACTGCCCAAAGCAGGGGTGTGGAAATATTAGCGATGGTAATATGTCCAGAGCATTTTTTGAAAATGATGAGGTAACAGCCCGTTAGTTATCCTAAATGTTATAAACTCTAGAGAAATGGTAAATGACCCAAAGTTTGATAATTATGCATCTAAAACTGCCCAACTTTTAGATCAAATGCACCCTGAGAAGAAACTTATTCCATAAGATTTTGGCTGTTGGTAAAAGTTTAATTGAATATCAATGCTTACCGATTGGAAAGTTGTCAGAAGAAGCCCAGGAGTGCAAAAACAAGACTACAAAAAATTTAGATACACGAATACTTGCAAAATTTCACGGACTAGACAGAATGCAGACCTTTTCATTATGTTGGCGGCCTCTTCAGACCCACTAATTTCACCACGAAGACATGTAAGATCTCGAAAGGATTTGGAAGAACATAATTATAGCTCCGATATGTTTAGTCTATTAGATAACGCTCCCAATGTTAATGACTATTTCAAAAAGCACTAACTAATAAAAACCAATTATATTAGCTAAATAAAATATATACTAAATAACATTATATATATAGCATAAATAAATATATTAATATTAAAATTAATTTAAAAATGTATTTCTGTAATAGAAATGAAAAAATTTAATGTTGGTTTAACATGTTATATTAAAGTGTTTTTTTTAACTTTCGGATTTGAACAATGTGCTTTGCAAAGCGCACCAGGTTAAACTAGTTACTTAATATTTATTTATTAAGATTTAAATATTAAAAGTATATAAAAATGTGTATTTGCAATACAAATATAAAACTTATACTTAAAAAAACATGTCAATATTTAACTGGAAGAATTATTCTATTTTTACCGCAATTTTTGGAGCACCCTGTACCTTTAGCAGTATTTTGTAAACATTATTTTGAAATTTAAAGTGTCTTCTATCAATATCTTTTTTAATCTTTAAAATACCTTAATTACTTCAAAAGTTATGATTTTTGCAACGAAAAAAGTCAAAAGGCGCCACTGTGCGGCGTTTTGGGTAATCCTATGCTTTTTCTCTTTAAAAATTCTTTGAAATTTGGTATATTCCCTAAAATGCTGGAAGGCTTCATTTATCATCCCGCTTCATAAATCTGGTAGCCGTAGTGTTGGTACTAATTATAGAGCAATAGCTAAACTTAACTCCATTCCTTAACTGTTTGAGAAAATAATAACGGACATCCTTACTACCCAAATATCAACAATTCTTTCTCCAGTGCAACATGGTTTCTGTAAAGTAGATCTACATCCACAATTCTAATAAAACTGACGTCTTTCATCAATACTGGATTTTGTAATGGTAACCAAACCGATGTCTATACTGACTTTAGTAAAGCTTTCAACAATGTTAACCATGATTTTTTGTTAGTGAAGCTCAAATATCTTGGATTTCCGGTTAACCTTTTACAATGGATTAGTTTTTATTTAAAGGATCGGAGACAATGTATTTTTTAAAATGATTGTATATCAAAACATATTGAAGTAAATTCCAGAGTTCCACAGAGAAGTTATCTCGGCCCAATCATATTTTTATTGCTTATCTCCCTATCCAATACAGCAATAATTTCATGTTTGCTAATGATGTTAAACTTTATTCATGGATTAGAAATGATGAGGGCAGTTTTTACCTTCAAACTGATTTAAATAATTTCTTAAATTGGTGTACGGTAAATCTTAACAAATTTAACATAATGCAAATCTATGACTTTCTGCAGATATTCACCAATTTTACATGTAATAATTACAGAAAATAAAGCGAATAACGTATTAAGTTTCATAAAGCGTTGGGCTAAGGAATTTGATGATCTTTATGTGACAAAACACATACAATTCGCCGGTAAGAGTAGCCAATTTATGTAGAAATTGATGAAGATTCCGGTGGTACTTTTAGGCTCTTAAAAAGATCAATATTTTTTGATTTTTTTTTTAGGTTTTCTATGATTTCTATCTTGAGCGTCACACACCAACAATGTATAAAAAATCGCTAAAAATGCTAAAGTATTTGAAATTCAAGCTTACTAATGTTCTTTTGTTTATCCAGATTGACTTTTGCGAAAATCACCTTTTCGATTATAAACACAAAATCACGATTCACCTTGATTTTTATTTTTTTTTTTAAGTAACTAGTTATTTTAGGAATTTAAGATGAAAATATGTAAATTTTTGTTAAAAAAAAGACGAACTTAGAGGTTACGTGCAAAGTAATAGGCTTGTAACAATTTATTTAAAAAAAATTTAATTATAAGCGTTTTAAGGGAGAAAAAACTTAGTGTGACGATCAAGAAATTTCGTTGCACGTAAACAAGAAATAATGCTAAATTTAAAGTTTTACAAAAAGTAAGTAAAAAACAAAAAATCTTCAAAAAACAAAAATTTTCATACAAAATTAAACACATACATATTCCTTGATGTCTTTAACAAAAATGGAAAAAAGGAAGTAATTCTTGAAGAAACTTAGACACATATGTAAATATTTGACGCAAAACAATAACTTGACTTAATTTAATTTATAAATTTTCATTCGAATTCTTATTCTGAATCTGTATAAACTTCATGAAATGACAAGCGGCTTTGTTTTTTTTTTTATTCTCATTAATTTTTACCATTTTCGAATTAAGTTTGTGCAACAATACATAATACTCGCGAGCGCACTCGCTGTTTACTAAATCATTTTTAGTCTCGAATACTTTTAAGCACTCGCTTTTACTGATATGGTGGATCGTTGACTTATGCTTATGCATGAAAATATTACACAATTGCTTTTTACTTGTACATGTCAATATCACAACCACTTAAAACAAAGTTTCGTGTTTTTTCTATTTTCATATTCGGTAACTTCTTTGTATTAAACTTAAGACTTGGTTAGCCGCCTGTTGATGGAATGTAACCGCACCGTTTACTTAACGTACGACTTTAGTGTAGTTATAGAAACTTTAAAAACGTACCATATGATTTGTATATAACACCCCTTTCTGACTAGGCAAGTCACTTGCTCTGAATGCGGCTTTTAAAGTTTCTTGAATAGAATTTTTAATATAGACGTTTATATATTTTATATATAACGTATATTATATAAAACCTTGCTTTAAATATTTTGCAAAACATGCTAGGAAATGTTATTTTATAAATTTTATTTTTATGGGAGTGTTGCGATTTGTTGTACGATTACGACCAGTTTTAAAATAAATTGTAAGGTTTAAGTGGATGTGTATGCATGACATAATTTTTTATGCCACACGTTGTCGTAATAAGGATAAGATGAAAAATAAAGCATGACTATGCGTGATTAATAAATCTCGTAAAACTTTGGATCAAATGTTAAAAAGTTGTTCTTTAAACCGAAAAAAATTTGGTATCTTTGTTTATCAAAGATAACTTTTCATATGAAATGTTCTTTGTGAGTGCAAGTGGGATTTCCTGAGGGCGGGGGAATGCTGGAGCTACTACCAGATCAATTAGCTGAGGCCTGTAGGTTTTGTGGACGGATTTGTGCTGTCTTCTTTTCTGCTTTGGTTTCCACCTTTTTTTTCTTTTACCTTTTCACTCTTTTTCTTCTGCTTAATAAAAACTCTTTACTTTCCACTTTTCTTTTTATTAGTTTCTTTCAATTTCAATTTCTTTATTTTAGTTTTAATTTATAATATAAATTTTAATTTTTAACTAACACTGAGGGTTGTTGGCGTCTATGATGTGCAAAATTTTACGAAGAGTGAGAAAAAAACTGTGTGAACTGTGTCGGTTGGCTCTTTTGACGGCGTTCACTCAGCGCCGACTCACCGCACTACGTAAGTGTACTTTTACACTGAGCATATTGAATGGTGCGGTTTACACATTGGGCCACATGCATGACAGACGCCAACATATCGCCTCCCTTGCAACGATGGTGCAACATAAGACAGATCTTCAAAAAATTTAGTATAAAGGTGGTTAAAGTACAATAATGCAATAATAAAATATTATTAATAAAACATTTTTTTTTTTTTTTATAAGTAATTCAGGTAATTTTGGTTTTAATTTTAGTTCAATATTATATAAACAATATAAAAGGAGCAATGAAAAGGTACATATTAACAATAATATATATATATAAGAAAAACAATAAAAAAAATTCAGTGTTTAGTGATAAACAGGTAGTATATAAGAGCCAACAAATAAAGGTAAAGTTCCTGTCACTTTACTTCTTCTTAACGCCTTCACCAAAATAGGTCATCCCAAAAACAGTCTCCTGAGCATAAAAATGAGAATGACGATATTTAGCAGGGCCCACTAAAATGCGGCATATAACGTCGGCCCCCAGCACCATCGTATATCGGCGGCTTAAGAACCATTGATAGTCAGCAAGGTTCAAGTCTACAGAATGGCGAGACAGTGTGATGGGTGGCTTAATGTCAACTTGGGGAGCTCGGCCATATTCCTTGTCCTCCACCACGCAGTCAACTGCTAGGCGTTGTTTGTCATCGTGGCAAGGGTAGAGAGTGATACACAAACGGCCTCCGCAAACTACCAGTTTCAACTCTTTAACAATTCTCTTCGAAATAGATGATCTTGCTGCTATTGGATCTAGTCGTACTCTGACGAGGCAACCAGTCTCATTACGGGCGGCGATTTTCGCAATGGCTGTCATGGGGAACCAAATAGAGCCTTCAGGTACAGGGTGGAGCCAAGTGTTGTGGTCCTGGAGACATCGACGAAGACGGTCAATACTTGGGCAATCCGCGCGACTATGGGATTGAGCCAAGCAGTTGTAGCATAGTGAATGCTGGGCCACGACTCGTAATTTTCGTTCCATGTCCATGACAATAAAGCGAGTGCACTGACGTACTGCATGGAATCGGTTACAGAGTGGGCAAGGGAAGTTCGGGTTGAAAAAACCGTCGCACATATTGAGCTAAAAATATATTGAGTGAATGCGTAAATAAATAAATTAACTGACGGGAAAGGCTTCAATTTGAGAGCTAAGTAAATGTCTAATTGGAATGATTCGGTAATAACAGTAATTTGTGTATCGGTCGAGTTATTATACCACTTTGCGTTCTTAGTTCAGCTACACGAACTTTCCCGTCGGAACCTGGGCAAACTTTTGTTACACGCCCTAAACGCCATTCGACAGGGCTACAGGGCTCATTTTTCAAAACTACGAGATCATTTTCTTTTAAATTATTTTGCGGAAACTTCCTTTTGTTTCGTTTATGCAACTCGACCAAATATTCTTTCCTCCAACGGCGGCAGATATCCTGTTGCATTGCCTTAACTTTGCGCCAACGATTAATTATACTTAAGGGCGAATCAAGTTCTTCAGGTTCGGCAGGAGTGAGCAACGCAGAACCTATCAGAAAGTGCCCTGGAGTGAGAGCTGACAGATCAGAGGCATCTTCGGACATAGGACCAAGAGGACGAGAATTGAGACACGCCTCTATTTTCGCTAGAAGAGTAGTAAACTCCTCAAAAGAATATTTTAGCTGGCCAGCAGACCTTTTAAATAACGTCTTAAAACTTTTTACACCCGCTTCCCACAAACCTCCCATATGAGGTGCTGCTGCAGGAATGAAGTGCCACTCTAACCGACTATGACCGTATTTTTCAATTGCAGTATCTTGAAGCTCTTTCACAAGTTTTTCAAAGTTAATTTCAAGTTGTCTCGCGGCGCCAACGAAGTTTCTACCATTATCGGAGAAAATTTTGTTTGGGCAACCACGACGAGCAATAAAGCGATCTAAAGCGGCAAGAAACGCAGGGGTGGATAAATCGCTAACAGCTTCAAGATGTATCGCTTTTGTAGAGAAACAAACGAAGAGACACACGTAGCCTTTAGTAATACGGCAATATCTGCCAGTAAAACTCTTTATTTCGAATGGGCCAGCAAAATCGACACCTGTATTTGAAAAGGGGCGACGCAACGTAGTTCTTTCTTGTGGTAACGCTGCCATTATCTGAGTTTGAAGTTTTTTACGATGCAAAACACAGATTTTACAATTGTGAGCGATTGTTTTGATCAAATTTTTAATCTTTATTATCCAGCACTCCTGACGAACAACATTCAATACCAAACGAGTACCACCATGATGAACTAATTTGTGAACGAATTCTACATAAAGACGCGATAACCTACTGCCATACGCCAGTATTATAGGGTGTCTTTCATTGTAGGACAGACAAGAGGTTGAACCAAGGCGACCGTTAGCTCGAATGATTTTATTTTTGTTTAGAAACGGAGTAAGGGTTAATAAAGGACTACGAGAATCAAGTTTCTTCTTCGACGACAAACAGTTAAATTCTTTTAGAAAGTGTTGTTGTTGGGATAAGAAAAACAATCGGTTACGCACAAAGGCTAATTCTGTCGCAGTAATTCTCGTTGTATCATACTTAGCATCCTTAAAAAGGTTTTTACGGGTGAGATTATAAAACCGAAACAAGTATGAGATCACATGAAGAGCTCTGGGCAAACTCGAAAACCGGTTAAGTACATCTTCTATTTCGGACGATCGAGCAACATTAACTTGGACTCTTTTTGAATCTTCAGAAGTTTGAAATTCTAACGGAGTTTGGGGCCACAAGGATTTATCTAACCTAAGCCAATCAGGTCCTTGCCACCAAAGTTTGTTCTCTCGTAGTTCAGAAGGAGTCAGCCCCCGGGTTGCTAGATCGGCAGGATTGTAATTTGTAGGTACATGGAACCAATTTTTGTTACCAACTTTTTCTAAAATAGTAGCGATTCTATTTGCCACAAACGTTTTCCAAGTACAAGGTGGTTTTCGAAGCCAAGCTAACACAATTGTAGAATCGGACCACAAATATAAAATATATGAATTAAGATTTAAGTTGGGAACTACATTATTTAACAAATTTGCCAAAAGTACTGCTCCACATAATTCCAAGCGTGGCAATGATGGTTTTTTCACTGGAGCCACTTTCGTTTTACAAGTGAGCAAATTTGTGTAAACTTTATCACCAAAACTAACTCTAACATATATTGTGGCTGCATAAGCTAACTCAGATGCGTCGCAAAAACCATGAAACTCAATATGACAGTCTGGGGTATACTTAATCCATTGGGGAAGTTTAATTGAGTCGATATCATTATATTTCATAACAAAAGATTGCCATTTAGTAAGAGCCAGAGGTTTTATCGGGTCATCCCAATCTATTTTATCAAGCCACATTTGCTGCATTAAAATTTTGGCTTTTATAACTACTGGGCCTAACCAGCCTGCTGGATCAAAAAGTCGAGCAATAATTGAAAGAACTTCCCGTTTTGTGTATGATTGCTTGAGTTTAATTTGCTCAGTTGTAAAATAAAAAACGTCTTCTGCTGCATTCCAGCGTACGCCAAGCGTTTTCGTTGTGCTCTTATCATCGAGCGACAAAAAATTCGAATTTAATAAATGCTCTTGGGGCAAATTTTTTAAAATTTGTTTTGAGTTTGCGGTCCATTTTCGTAACTCAAACCCTGCAGTCTCTAATATACCAATTAATTGGTCTCGTGCCACCAAAGCATCAGAAATACAATGAGCCCCTACAAGAGCGTCATCAACATACATACACTCTCGCAATATTCGAGCGCCGAGTGGAAAACGTAGTTCTTCGTCATCAGCCAATTGAAGTATCGTTCTTAGGGCCAAATAAGGAGCACAATTAACGCCAAAAGTGACCGTTTTTAGTTGAAAATCTTCAATCTCACTATCTGCCGAACTACGAAACACAACTTTTTGAAAAGGTCTGTGTTCAGGATTAACCAAAATCTGGCGATACATTTTCGCAATATCCGCATTAAATACAAACTGACAAAATCGCCATTTCAAAATCAGAGATACTAAATCAGCTTGCAAAATGGGGCCTACGTACAACATGTCGTTAAGGCTTTTACCACTAGAAGACGCACTAGAGGAATTGAAAACTATTCTTAATTTTGTTGTTGTACTTTCGGGCTTAAACACTCCGTGATGAGGTAAATAATAACTTGGGCCACTTTCAGAACCTCTGAGTTTCTCCATATGTCCTAAAGTTAAATATTATTTGAGGACCTCATCGTATTGAGTCTTAAATTCTGGTTTACGCATTAAAGATTTCTCATTTCTTAAATATTGACTAAGAGCAATATGCCTATTTGGACCAAGTGAAGCAATGTTATTCTTAAAGGGCAGACTCACTACATATCTCCCTTCGGAATCTCTTGTGGTAGTAGAACGATAGATCTCCTCACATTTCTTATCATCATCTGATAGAACCTTTTTACGAGAAACTTCTTCTAACTCCCAAAACTTTGTCAATTGGTCATCTATTGAAACTCTTGTCATATGAGACATTCTGACACATCGTGTGGAAACATTACTGGGTGTTGGGCCAGTCACAATCCAACCAAAAATCGTTTCTTGAGCCACTCCATCACGAAGAATAAAGGGATACAGATCACCCCCTAATAATAAATCTACTTCACTGCTTTCGTAAAACTTCGGATCAGCATAATTCAAATCTGGCAGTTTATCGTTAGTTAATGGGCTAAATGAATGTGTTGGGACACTACCAGTTACACGAGGCACGACTAGAGCTTGAACATTAAGAGACACATCCTGATTGAAAAGTGATACAATAACAAACGTTGCCAACTTAGAAGATCTGCTTATTATATCTCCTCCTAGACCCGTAACTTCAGCTGATACTGGACTAGTGGGCAACCTCAGAAGTCTTTGTATTCTTTCAGAAATAAAACTCTCATCAGAACATGGATCAATTAGAGCTCGCACCTTGTAATAAGAACCAAAACTAACAATATGGACCCAAGCTGTCGCCAACATAACCTTCTTCGAAACAGACGTGTGATGTGATTGAACAACTCCTGACGGCCCAGGAATATTAGCGGACTGTATTCTTGTTACCGAACTATTTCGATTTTCACCCTGAGACACAAAATTTGATTGACTACTGTTTCCTTTTCGTATAAAATCCTTATGCATTAATGTGTGGTGCTTTCTTTTACATTTCGAGCAACTATTTGGACTAGTACAATCACCATACATATGGCCAATAGTAAGGCAATTGAAACAAAATCTAAACTTTTTTAAAGTAGAAACACGATTTCTGTAGTCCATGTGCAAAAATTTAGAACACACACTTATTCTATGATTTTCTTTGCATAATTTACACTGTACTGAGTCGACTTTTGTATGATGAACTTTAAATTGTTTTACTTTATTTGGCTGATTGTTGAAATTATTCACGGATTGGGAACCACATAACGGCACACTATGTGTTGCAATGATGTCCGAAACACTTTCAAGGGCATGATATCTATCAGTGAGAAAATTATTTAATTCCTCCCATTTGGGGACCTCTGTTTTATTTTTCACTGATTGTTCCCAAAGATTCAATGTGCATTCTGAGAGACGTGAGGAGCATAGAAATACAAAAATTGGATCCCATGAGAGAATATCAACTTTATATAACTTTAATACTGAAATACAATTATTCACTTCCCTTTGAAGTCTTTTAATTTCAGCAGCAGTCTCTTATAGAGAAGGGACTAAATTAAAAAGAGACTTAAGTTGACTATTTATTAAAACTCTTTTGTTCTCGTACTGGGATTTTAAATTGTTCCAAACAATGTCAAAATTCTCTCCCGTTAACGCAATATTTCTATTAATGTCTCGAGCCTCACCATCAGTTTTTTGAAATAAATAAAACAATTTCTCTACAGGGCTGAGTTTAGTATTTTTTATGTAAATTGCAGCAAACATATCCCTAAATGTAGGCCACGACACGTAATCCCCATGAAAAACACTAGTATCACACGGAGGGACAGATATGGAGCTACAAATATTGGGAACTGCTGCACATACATTTTCTTTAATAACTTCTTTTATATTCTGTTCGGCCTTAGAAATTATATTGATACATCGAATATATGTTTTACGAACATGTGGATGTTTCGTTTGCACAACTACCATTTCCTTTTTCCTTTCTACCGTCTCATCGGAGCACTCATTAAAAATTTTCTTATATTTTTCCCAAATTTTGCCAAGTTCCTCTTTCTCAAAATCAAAGGCCTCTTTAGTATAGCCTGAGAGGTCTTGGTCCTTTAAATTAGCCTCAAAACTAACTACTTCATCTGCCGCACGGATATATGTATTTATCAAATGTTGACATTTTTATTTTATCCAATAATAATTAGAGGGGGTCGCGACAAAAAAGGTTTGGGAAACACTTATCGCAAAGATGAAAGAAAGAACAACAAAGTACAAAAAAGCGCCAACAAAATTCTAAAAATTCCACTGTATTTCCCGTTAGAATTTTTTCTTTCTGAACAGCAAAAATTTAAATGGCGACAAACTATGTATGTGCAAATATTGTGAAACAACAAAAAAGCAGGAATAGCGGCCCTTACAGTCAAGTATGCCGTTGCCCTTTATTAATGATGCAACAACACTTAATCGAGCCACAAATTAACTTTTCCACTTGAGACACTATTTAAATTCCAAAAAAATATTCGATTTACGCAACTTTTCTTTCCAAAATTGCCGGGAGAAGGACCAAATGATTACCTCGAGATGCAAGTGGGATTTCCTGAGGGCGGGGGAATGCTGGAGCTACTACCAGATGATCAATTAGCTGAGGCCTGTAGGTTTTGTGGACGGATTTGTTCTGTCTTCTTTTCTGCTTTGGTTTCCACCTTTTTTTTTCTTTTACCTTTTCACTCTTTTTCTTCTGCTTAATAAAAACTCTTTACTTTCCACTTTTCTTTTTATTAGTTTCTTTCAATTTCTTTATTTTAGTTTTAATTTATAAAATAAATTTTAATTTTTAACTAACACTGAGGGTTGTTGGCGTCTATGATGTGCAAAATTTTACGAAGAGTGAGAAAAAAACTGTGAGAACTGTGTCGGTTGGCTCTTTTGACGGCGTTCACTCAGCGCCGACTCACCGCACTACGTAAGTGTACGTTTACACTGAGCATATTGAATGGTGCGGTTTACACATTGGGCTACATGCATGACAGACGCCAACAGTGAGCATGCATGATTATAATAGATTGAAAATTACCCCGTGCGTAAACGTTAATTATTATATTTTTTGTTTGAAATATACATGAAGAAGGTAAATACTATTTATTTGGAATATTTATTATGCGTGTTTTTGATTGTACAATACAAACAAGGTTTATAATCAATTGTAGCGTTTAGGGGTAATTGTATTAGCCCTTGTAACAGCAGTTTGATTTGTGTACATAAAAGAAAAAATATATACATATTTTTTAATTTTTTTATCAAAAATCAAAAAAAAATATTCTTGATTTAACAAGTAAATATAGAAAATTGTAGATTAATTATTTTAAACAAATGTAAAAGAAATATAAAATCCTTTAAATAAAATTTGATCGCTCGTCTTCTTTACAATTTAGTCATGGCTAAAAACTTTTTGTAGTTAAAAAAATTGATTGCCCATTTTCATTATGAAATAATAATTATATTATGTACACACTTTATTTATATATATGTATCCGATTTTTTTGAAAATTTTTTATATTAATTTCTTGTTTGCTTTTAACAAAGAATTTTCCATTTATGTGAGTTCAAAAATCAAGAAGTTGACATCACTCTTAATAAGTGTCACGTAGAAACGTAATGATTTTCTATTTTTAACAGGTTCGGACGTTACATCTACATCACATAACATTACTATAACTGCTCGAACTGTTTTACACACAACAAAAACCATCAGCTGTTCCGTTCCGTTAAGGAACATTCCGGTCGGCTAATCCAGCCTTTACACGACTTAAGTGTTACGACCAGCTCGTAACAACAACATTCACGGCATATTCATTAAGTATATGTTCGTGTATTTAAAATTCAACATTAAAGGTGAATTCACCCATTTGTTCTGAACAAAATTTGTTCCGGAGAATAAAATTTTTTACTGAGAATTTTCTGCAGAACGATTCACCCATTTCACAAAATTTGTCTGAAAAACAAAGCTGCCATATAATATAAAAATGCAAACAGATGTAAAAAGTGGCAGCACCGCTAGCAAACTATGTAAATAAATACAAACGTAAATTATTTCATTAAAATATATGTGAAGAAAATGTCGGATAGAAGAAAACTAATATTATTATTTTTAATTGAAGTGCATAAAGTCAATTTGTTTGCAAAAGAAATTTATTTTTGTATAATAAATGTACTGACACTGTGTGATGTGGCAACCAAATTCAATTTTCATGTAAATATTGAAAAAAATGACATCCCAATTCAGTTTCTTCTGAACAAGAATTAAAATTAAAACAATTCAAGAAAAACTTTCTGAACAAATAATCTCTCTCTCTCTCAAAAGTAAAACGTCAAACTCAATATAAAAAATTTGTTCTGAACTAAAATTTTATGGGTAAATCCAGCTTAAGTGAAAACGTGGCTGCCAGATTTTATGATCTGTCGTAGGTTAGACGATTTTAGGCGTTTAAATGATTTAGTGGTTATTTTGTTTTTTATTTTATGGATGAAAACTAGTAATGATTTTTAAGGTATTTTATTTATTATTATTTATAAAATTTACCATACATTAAATTAAAAATTACATTTCAAGCTTATGAAAAAAAACCAAATTTAAATCGATTAGAATATTACCCGCTAATGAAAAGGCGCGTTCCGATGCAGCACTGCTTGCTGGTATTGAGTGTGCATGCTGAGCGAATTTGCATAACCGAGGATACTATTTTTAATTTTTGCGCCACCACTGCAATAAATCAAAGTCATCAGTCATAATTACTGCTTCTTTGCTATATTTTTCTACTTCATCATATATGGATTCTTGGAATGAGCTTGAAGATGAAGAATTGATTGTCGTTGTTATTAGTAAGATATTTATATATATTTATAAGATATTAAAACAATTTTCTTAAAGAAAAAACTCAATTAGAAGTCGATAGTTACCGTTAATAAAGAGCGCACTGATCCATTCAAAAAAATGTTCTTATGTGCATATTTAGCATCATAGAATATAATTGTGTGTTTGTTGTAAAATTTGTTGTCAAAAATGTATAAATATATAAAAAGTAAATTCTGTGTCTACGTCGCACAATGTTATAAGCCTGGCGAGTACATACATGCAAAAGCAATAGGCTGTATTACCTACACCACAACTCGTTTTAAGGCGAGTATCAAAAATCATAAAAACGGGTGCTCGTTGCAGTACTCTGGTTTGTGGCAGTTGCATAAATTTCCGTCCCCCAGAGCTTTAAGTTGCAAAAGCTCGATTAAACTCAAATATACCACGATTATACCTTTCTTTCTTTTATATTCGTCATTACGCGCTTTATCGAGCTTTATTTTCTCTCGGTATCTTTGCGCTCTTTCAGCCGCCATTAGTTTTGTTGTTTTACTCTTAAAAATTAAAAAATAAAATCATAATTAAGCATTTTAAGCTATGAAGCAATATATGTATATCAAAAGTGATGCTCATGAAATATTTGCCTATTCTGGTTTTTTTTCGTATGCAATTTATTTCTCAAACTCACAAATTATAAAAAAAATTAGTTGAAACCATGTAAACAATGATTGTCAACTTAAATTTTTTACATTTAATATATTCACTTTTAAAAAAATTAGCATGACGCTCATGAAATTTTATCGCGCGCTTACCATTGTGTTCACAAGAACTACGCAAATGCACACTTTTTTACAAAGATTTTTTTTCGCTTTTTCACTTTTGTAATAATTTAGGTTTGTACTTTCCTTACGTTATTCACTTTATTTAAATGCAAATTGAAAACTAGTAATATTACTTGAATTATAAAAAAAGTGACGCTCAATGCAAATTGTGGGGGCAACCTTTTTTTGCAACCCCAAATTCGCACTAATTCAGTTTTGACGACTATAACAAATGAAAACACAAGAAAGAAACTCAATAATTCGAAAACTGTCATTAAATGTTGCATATTTACTTTTTTCTGGATTTTATTTAATTTTGTTTATTAAAAATTCTAACGTGGGACACAGCTTTTGTATGGAAGGTGTCCGAGCGAGAAACAAAACACAATAAACAAACATAAAAATTTGAGAATTACGTTTTTTTGTTACATATTCCTCGCTGATCACTCTCAAATTTTTTTTTGTTTTTTTGTACCTAAAATAGTTGTGTAAAGTGCGGGGACACAAAAATTGCGTTTTTTTTTAAATTGACCCACATACATATGTATTTTAAAACATCCTATTGTAAAAAAGTACTCTCACCACCATGTACATATGTAGGTATAATTCCACATCGTAGCTTAACCTATATTTCATGTTATACGCCATTTTTCTTTATTATTTCCGACTTTGAATTTTTACGTAGTTAACCGTATTCAAAAAGTCAAGCCCTTTAATTTAATACCCATATTGATGGGGTTAAAAAAATTTGATCCGCCATTTTGTTTTAGGCGCCATCTTGGACTTTACATTTTTTAATAATTTAATGTATTTTACTGGTCTAGCCCTTTCATTTGATATCAACATTGAGTGTGTTCATGAAGTTACATTTTAAATAGCGATTCATTCCCGGATATTTCCAAAAGATTGATATGTTATACAGATCTGAGGAACATATGGTTGCTTCTAAAAGTTGATTTCAACCAACACACGGGCAGACGGTCAAGGCTTAATCGACTCCTCTATTCATAAACTTTCAGAAAATAATGGGGTAGGAAATGATAATTGTATAAAGTACAAACGGTATGACAAAGCTATATATACCCTTGTGCACCATAGGTGAAGGTTATAATTAAGTTATATGGAAAGTGGGCGTGTCATTTAAATTTTTTAGAATTATACTTACATATATCTGTGGTTTTCATGGGCAACCACGTATGTCTTAAAATCAAATTTTTCAGGAGAGCTACCAAACCGTGTTACTGCTGACCGATTTTTGAATATATATAGAAGTTACGTTGTTTTGCCATTAAAATAATCGGAATATTTCCATCTTATTTGAGAAATTTTTAAAACCAAGTAAAGGCCGTTTAAAACCAAGCAATATGGCATTATTAATTTAAAGTCGTATGAAATGAACTACGCGGTTGCCCATGAAAAGCACAGATATGTATTTACATAATTAAATTTACCAGAAAGCTATATATGCGAATTTTGATCATCTAATATATATAATTCTGTCTGTTTGAGGAGCTTTTAAGTTAGTTTAACAGTAGATTATGTGAGAAGTGTGTGTTAAAGACGGCGTGTCAATTCTTTGTTCATGGAGAAATAATATGACTTTGAGATAAAGCGTTATATGGAAAGTGGGCGTTAAAGTGGTCGTGTCACCATAGTTTTTCGTTATTACAAGTCTTCTGATCAAAAAGTACTGTTTGAAACTTTTCAGAAAAGTACATCTAATTTTTTTAGTCTGATTACGTTTTAAATTTTCAGATGTCCAAAAAAGAAACTGTGTGGTAAGAAATGTCGTACATTTGGATCATAACTCCTTTCCTAATATAAAGATTTGAGCAAATTTCAGGGAAAGATATTTTTTTATTCGATGTAGGAAGGACATTGTTTTTTGACCTATTCTTGCTTTACTAGCTAAAACTCTCTTCCTAATACACCGAGTAAACCCATTTTCAATACCAAACAATCGAATTTTTTCGCTTCGAACTCCATCGTGCTTTCAACTGACGGACGGACATAGCTAGATCGTCCTTAAATGAAACCAGGACTCAGAAAATACATATATACTTTATGGGGTCTAAGATTGATATTTCGATGTGTTACAAACGGAATGACAAAACAAATAAACCCCCACACTATTTTTTGTGGTGGGTATAAAAACAACAAACGAAGCCATTTAAGCAAGCTTTTGAGTACAGACATTTAGGCGTCCAATATATACACACAGAAAAAAGAAACAGGCAATCGGTTTATTTAACAGTCGAATAAGAAAGTTATTTCAATTAAACTTCTTCATCAAACTTAAAATTATATATTCCGAATTGATATTCTGTAGTACCACCATAAAATTGTACTATCACAACTAAACCTTACGATTGGTAACTTTTGCGAACCGAAAAATATACATACATACATAAGTATAATACATTCAAAAAGAAACCAGTATCGGTGAGAAAATTTTATAACCACAGAAAAAAAGTTTGATTTCAAGAACTGAACCATTCGATTGGCAAAGAATTGGATTTTCTGTTTTCTGGGTGTATGCAATGTTGCTAATTAAAACCTTTAATTTTGTAATTTTTAGGAGAAAACCTAAAGATCATATATTTGAAAAAAATACCACTTCAATTGAGCAAACCTCGTACAACTTGACTGGACTGAATAGCTACTCCAACTATGAAGTGTATGTTACAGCTCATACAATAGAAGAATCTTTACCCAGCAGAAAAATAACCTTTACCACCCTCATCGGAAGTAAGTACAAATGATATATTATATTGCTCATAAAAACATTTGACTTCTTTTTTAGTTCCATCTGGTCCACGTAACCTCAGCATTTATGAAAACGATACTGTCATCTACTGGGAGCAACCAGATTTGCCTTCCGGCAAGCACCTGTTTTACGTAGTCGCTCTTATACGTCGGGATGAAAAATTTAACTTAATATACGAACGGGTTTCTATTGTAAAAGGACGTAGCTGCCGTTTTCAACAACCAGATTGTATAAATTCAAACAACTCGTATGTTTTGTGGGTACGAGCAGTGAACGTGGGAGGAGAGCAGGAAGTGGATCAAGAAATTGTGGCTATGGATAAATATAGTATACTTGCTGGTACTCAAATTGACGAGCGGTTTTGTAAGGAGAAAAGTGACAGTTCCCTTGACATTGACACTGAATCAATTTTTCAAAATGATAATGGAAAGTTTTACTTTGCCTCCCCTTGGACTGTTGCTCCACGTAGTTACAGCTGTTCGACTAGTTCAAAAGCGTCTATATATGCTGTGGCACTGTTAATTGCTATTGCATTTGCTGCTTACCTCTGCTGCTGGTTACGCAACAAAATTTATAATATGAAAAATATAAAAGTAATTTTACCAGAGGGCTTAGATTCCAATTATAAATATACAAGCGATTCATTGAGTAGTAGATCGGAAATGGGAACATCAACAAAAAAGAATTTTCACTCAGATATATCATGTAGTAATGATTGCCTTGTGTCGTATAGACACAAGGAAAATCTTAACTTAGTAACGAATTTTCATAATGGATCTTCTAATGCTTTATCATCGCTTTCATCTAGTAGTAGCGCCAAAGATCATCAAAATGAAAATCAAATCGGAGAGCATCCCTCTCTAGAAACAACCAACGAGGAATTAAGCTCAGTTTCTAGTTCAGCGTCAATACCAAATTTCACATATTATGACAGTTGTAAAATTAAAAGATTATCATCTATTGATAGTAATCACACAATACCGGCGTCTGATTGTAAAGTAAAGGATGTGATGGAAAAGGATAATGAAAAAAATGTTGAAGAATCTGGCCAGGACAACACACATTCTCAACATATGCCATCACAAAAAAACAATGGTTATGTTATGCACAATTCACAAATTTTAGCATCAATTTTAAAAGCTGCTGAAATAAATGTTACTCCAACGCAACAATTTAACCAAACCATGACTAATGATGGTTACATACAGCCAAGTGTCGCTAAACAGTTGGTAAGTTCTTGTCTTTTCTTATCATATACTTATATATATATATATATACTTAGCAAGCCCGGTGCGCGTTGCTACGCCCCTTAATGAATAAAAATGAATAACGAATTTTAATTGAATATATTAAAAAAAATTTTGTATTGATTTTTATTGTAATGCTGTAATTGCTGTAAAAATTAAAAAATTTTTAGTGTTCCCACTCTGGAGCATGCGACGTACAGCTTGCCAAATTCAATCCTGCAACACGCAGAGATTTTCCTTGTGCTTTGTTGATGGTAATAGCAAAGACAAGGTGAAATGGAAACTGTAGTCGCGTGGAAATAGGTGAAAATTATAACTTTTTTTATGAGCGTGATACTGCCCACTTTTCTAATCACGTGATTGTATAATCATAACAACTCGAAATGTGTGCGAAGTTTCAAAAAAATCGGTCCAGTGCAAGTACCTCAAAATTATAACCCTTTTATGGGCGTGGCACTGCCCACTTCTCTAATCACGAAATTGTATAATCATGAGAGTTCACTATGTGTGCAAAGTTTCCGAAAAATCGGTCAAGTGCAAGTAGTATTTATTTTGTATGGGCGTATTTAATTTTTATCTATATCGAGCCATAACCGCAAAAAAAGCTCAACATGTGTAAAAATTTTAGGGTCATACTATGTACCGTTATGAATTTATAACAAAAACAATTTTAGCTTAAGTGCGTTTTAAAAATTTGTTTGTTTTTTTGTGACAGCGACTTGTGGGTTAAGCTAAAGTTTTCCTAATAAAAAAACTAATATATATATTTAAAATTTCCTCAGCATAGTACAGAGATTTAAAAACACTCTGTGACTCTTCTCTGGATATATACAATAATCACATCTTTGCCATTGAATTTGTTTTGCAACAATCTATTCCATCTGATTAATTTATTGTTTTGGGAGATTTTAATCTACCTAACATATCGTGGAATAAATCTTCAGAAATAAACTATCTAATTCCTACAGTTTCAAATGAATTTATTCACTCACTCACAAGCTATGGACTTTTTCAAATTAACTATGAAAACAATATTAATGGAAAACTTCTTGATCTTGCATTTGTCAACCAGCCGATGGATATATTTTTACATAAAACACTTCCCGTTACTTACCCTGAAGATCGTTATCATCCTACATTAAAATTGGAAATATTTAATTTATTAAGCTTACCTGTTTTACTTCCTAACAAAATTAAACCCCATAAAGTTTTTTGCTTTTCTCGTGCAAACTATCAGATGCTTAACTCTTTGCTATCAAACGTTAACTGGGATAGTATAATCTCTATCGAAAACTTAGATGATGTTGTTTCTCTCTTCTATTCAACATTACGCCGCTGCATTTCTGAAACTGTCCCAAAAATTACAATTAGAAACAACAATATTGGGCCACCCTGGAATAATAAATATCTCCGAACTATTAAAAACAGGAAAAACAAGTTATATAAGAAATATAAAAGGACCGGATCATCTGTAGAATATACCAAATACTGTATTGCTCGTTCTTACTACAATTTGGCAAATAAATCTGCATACGACAACTATATAATCCGTATGAAGTCGAAAATGAGATCAAATCCTAAATCGTTTTATAAATTTGTGAACTCTAAACGGCGATCGTCCGTTAATCCTAAATACTATAAATATGGATCAAATGACGCTGATGATGACGTTTCTATTTCCAATTTGTTTGCTGATTTTTTTTCAACTACCTACTCTAAAAAAGTATATAATAACATAACATCTTACCCATTTAATATACCTCAATCATCTGGTGTACAATTCTCTTTTATTACTTATAAAACGACTCTTTCAAATTTATTATCACTAAATAATTCGTTTAATGCTGGTCCAGATGAAATACCAAATTGCGTTCTAAAAAATTGTGCAGAAAATTTATGTTACCCGCTTACTGCTATCTTTAACAAATCCATTAAATTAGGATACGTACCATTGATTTGGAAATTATCGTATATAATTCCGTTGTTTAAAAATGGAAGCAAAATTGAGATATCAAACTATCGTGGCATTGCTAAGCTGAGTGATATTCCCAAACTTTTTGAAAAAATTTTAACTGATAATTTATACTATCAAATTTCTTCGATTTTGTCACCGTGCCAACATGGCTTTTGTAAACATCGCTCTACAACGACTAATATTTTGGAGCTAACTACTACAATAAATGACGGTTTTATAAATAATATGCAAACTGATGCTATCTACACAGATTTTAGTAAAGCTTTTGATAAGGTAAACCATGATCTCTTGCTTAACAAATTGTCATTAATGGGATTTACGGATATGACAATAAAATGGTTAAGATCATACTTGTCTTTAAGAACTCAACAAGTTAAGTATGGAAGTGCTACGTCTAATGCTATCAAAGTTCCTTCTGGTGTTCCGCAAGGTAGCCACCTTGGTCCTATTTTATTTACCTTATTCATAAACGATCTACCTTCAGTTATTCAGCACTCTAAAGTTTTGATGTATGCCGATGATGTCAAAATTTTTCGTTCTTCTAATAATCCCGAAGATCAACTTTTCCTTCAATCTGATATTGGCAAATTGGTAAATTGGTGTGAAATCAACTTAATGGAGCTGAATATAAAAAAATGTAAGCATATGTCCTTTTTCAGAATTAAGAAATTGGATTTATTTTATTGCATAAATGAGTGTAAACTTGATAAAGTTCTGAATTTTCTTGATCTTGGTATTTTGCTTGATCACCAATTAAATTTTCGTGACCATATTTCTTTAATTGTTAACAAAGCAAATGGTGTACTTGGATTTTTGAAGAGGTGGTGCAAGGAATTTCTAGATCCTTATATTACGAAACAATTATATTCATCGTTAGTTCGACCTATTCTTGAATATGGATCGATTATTTGGGATCCTTACTATAATATTCATATTGATAGTATCGAGTCTGTACAAAAGAAGTTTTTAATATTTTGTCTTCGTGGCCTTGGATGGAATTCGTTTTTACTACCTTCATACGAAAGCAGACTCTGTCTTATAAAATTACCAACTTTAAAAAGTCGTCGTTCAATGCTGAGTTTTTCTTTTGTGCTGGGCCTAATTCAAGGCGATATCGACTCAGAATTCCTGCTAAGTAAAATATCTTTTAATGTTCCAACCAGACCAACTCGAAATTTCCGTTTTATTAACTTAAAATACTATAGAACCAACTATGCTAATAATGATCCTCTTCGTCGTATATGTGAAAACTTTAATAATTATTATCACCTTATTGGCCTTAATGAAAGTAAAGAAATTGTTAAAAGAAATATCATTTTATATTTAAATCGTTGAATTATTATTGAATATTTATTTTATATATAACCTTAATTTTGTTTTGTTATTTTACATACTTTAGTCTGTAAGGATTATTATCTATAGACAATAAATTAAATAAATAAAAAAAATAAAATCATACCTGAAAGATTCTAGCATGAATTTTTTAATTTACAACATGATCATTCCATAAAAGACTTGCTACCTGAAACTGATCGAGAAGACAATTCCCCTTACATAAAATAATAATTAGTTCTTTTTTTTTGTAAATTAAGAAAAGTTATTTATTTTTTTATTTATGTATACCATCTGAATGGTTTAATAATAATGATGCGTACTATTGGACATTTACTGTATTGATTACTAAAATATTTAATTCCTAGTATAAATAAAAAGCTTTATATATGTATTAAAACAAAACAAATTAAAAAAAAAAATTTGGTTTTGTAAATAAAAAATCCCCTTGATCATAAAAATATTACATCTTAGCCGACACAATTTTTTTCAGTAGTTCAACAGAATGACAGAAAAAAAAGCTTAACCGCCAAAATTACTGTTATTCTGCTGATATGAGAAAGCAATTAGATTCATTTTATGCATTGGAACGAAATGTGTCTTCATACAAAATTTTGTTGCTCTAACTCAATTTAAACAAGAAATAAATAATAAAAACCTTATTTTGAAAAATTTCATTTTTGTCGCTTCAGATTTTTGTAGCCCCTCCCATTTTTTACCACCCACTACAACACTCCATGGAATGTGTAAAACATCTTGCCAAAACTTGAGTCCGATCGGCTTTAGGGTTTCGGAGTCTTTAGCTAACACACACACATACAGTCAGAGTTTCACTTTTATATACATACATATGTAGATATAGTACATATATATGTATATTTTTGTTCTGTAAACAAATGAATGAACGAATTGTATCATTTATTGTAAAATGTTTAAGCCAATTCAAGGCATATTCGCACAGGTTTCAATAGCTAATCAGGAAGCATAATTTCAAAATTTGTAGAATTCGCCTTGACTTTATTTATTAGTGCTGGGTTGGAAAATTATATAAACAGTGGCGTGCAGAAATGAGTACATAATTCATTTCTTTACTTTTCTAAACGATAAAATGAGCAATAACAAAGAATATAAGAACAATTTTTTTATTTATTCTGCGTTCCAGTCTGAATAAAACAACCAAAAATTCAAAACAAAAAGCAACAAATTCATAG
The DNA here is from genome assembly GCA_941918925.1 of Phyto melanocephala. NCBI lineage: Eukaryota > Metazoa > Arthropoda > Insecta > Diptera > Rhinophoridae > Phyto > Phyto melanocephala. The sequence continues at coordinate 41,041,219 of OW799234.1, read as the reverse complement.
AGATAAAAAACCATAACAAAAATAACTTGCATGTACTCAATTTTGCACTTTTTAATAAAAACAGTTTTTACCGTTAGTTTTGAATTGTTTTCCATTATATACAAGCAGTATACTTTCTTTGTATAATTTCGATATGATAGTAAAATGTTTTCGTAAATTAATAGTAATAATAATAGTCTTTCAATGAAAGTGGGCGTTAAAGTAGGCGTGTCAACATAGTTTCTGCTAATAAATAGAACTGATATTTTTCAATATAGTCCTTTATTCTTCCAAGAACTTTGTCCATGGAGAATTTAAGATTAACCGTTATATGGGAGGTAGGCGTTAAAGAAAGCGTGTCACCTAAATTTTTTGTCATAACAATGACATTGACTAGAAGGATATCTGTAGCAAATTTCATCATCATACCTCTAATTTTGTAGGTTTTATGAGCTTTTGAATTTCACTTACAGTTGATAACGTGAAAAGTGGGCGCTAAAGTAGGCGTATCTAAGTTGTTTCTGCTAATATATACAACTTAGATATATCAATATAGTCCTTTATTATTCCTAAATCTTTATTCATAGAAAATTTTTATGAATTTAAGATAAAACGTTATATGGGCGGTGGGCGTAAAAGAAGGCGTATCACATTTATTTTTTGTTAGAACAAAGCCTTTGACCAAAAAGCAATGTTTGCAAAATTTCAGAATCGTACATCTAATTTTGTCCGTTTTTTTAGGTTTTAAATTTAAAATATACCGAAAAATACACTGTGCGGTATACATTTTCGTTATCTATAACTCCTTTCCTAATACATATATTTAAGCAATTTCCAGGGAAAAATATTGTATTTACTCAGGAAATATTTATTCAAAGTTTCATGACTCTTATGTTACTGCGTTTGAAAGCAATTCCATTTTATTCGATGTTGGAAGGACACGTTTTTTTTAACCTCTCTCTCTAGCTCTCTCTTGTATTACGAGCTAATATCCCGATTTAGCGTATTTTCTATTCCAAACAAACCTTGTGTATAAGAAATATTCTGGCAAAATTTGAGCCCCTAGCTTTTTCGGTCCGGCCTCTATCGTGCTTTCAACAGGCAGACAGACGTACGGACATGGCTAGATCATCATAAAATGAAACCCCTATTCAGAATATAAATACTTTATGGAGTCTAAAATGGATATTTCGATGTGTTATAAACGGAATGAAAAATGAATATACCCACCATTTTTTTGGTGGCGGGTATAATAACATTAATTACTTGGAATTATACTACATACTTATGTTGGCATGATTAAATTTACCAGAAAGCTATATATGCGAAATTTCATCATCATACCTCTGATTCTTTTAAATTTCATTAACAGTTGATTATGTGAAAAGTAGGCGTTAAAGAAGGCGTGTCAATGTAGTTTCTGTTAATAAATTCAACTTAGATATTTAAATAAAGTCGTTTAGTCTTCCAAAAAATTTATTCATAGAGAAATTATATGAATTGAGATAAAGTATTATATAGGAGTTGAGCGCTACTGTGGGCGTGTTACCTTAATTTTTGGAATTATTCTTATATTGAAGAGAAATGCTTATATGCAAAATTTCATCATCAAACCTCTTATTTTGTCGGTTTTATAAGCTTTTGAATTTCATTAACAGTAAATTATGTAAAAAATGGGCGTTGAAGTATTCTTATATTAACAAGAATTGTATATACTCAAAATTTCATCGCCATACATTTAATTCTGTCGGTTTTATGAGGTTTTAAATTTCAATAACAGTAAATACAGTAAAAAAATGTGAGAAATGGGCGGTAAAGTAGGCGTGGACGAATTTGAACAATTATGTTGACCAAAAGAATTACGGAGTGCACAAAGTGCATCAAAATGCATAAAAAAATGAATGCCCATTTTCATAATAAGCCTAAATAGCTTTAACGCGTTGCTTCATTGTGTATCTTTCCATGGTTCAAATTGAGTTAGTCTGAAATTGAGAAATGTCAAATAAAATGCAGAAACAAAACTTGACGTTTAGGTGTGGTTCACATTCAACATCGGCCTTTTAACTTTAACCACCCTTTATTAAGTTTAGATCTTCGGCTAATTAAGGGGTGTAGGGCACGGCTTATTCAATTGCCTTCTCACAAATGTAATTAACATGCTGTTTGAATAAAAGTTTATTGTCAAGGATTACTCCTTAATATTTGACTTCGTCCATCAGTGGGATTATGGTTCCCCTAGACCATAAATATCTAGTAGGAATGTGTTTTTGCGATTTGTTGAATGGAAATATAATCGCTTAAGTTTTATCGTCATTAACTTTTATTTTCCATTTGTCAAAGTATTTACTTTGTTCTCGATTTATGATATTAATGCAATTTAAAAAATCTAAAATTCTATGAATATAATGAATTTGGTATGAATTATTCTCTCGATCACCTTAGCCAAGAGACTTCGAATGCTAATTGACCTACAGCTGGAGGGTAATTTAGGACCCTTTCCAGATTTTTGGATTGGTTTGGATTGCTCAAACAAAAGTTGAATAGTTAAAAAATAGTCGATCATATTCTAAAGTATTATGCTGTTAATCCAAGGAGATTTATTATTTTTCAACAAATGGAAGAATAATTTGACTTCGGTCAAATTTGTAAGTTTAATAATTGTTTTGTCGGTAAGAGTCATTAATGTATCATGATACAACCGAGTCTATGGGTGATGGATTTTGATTAGTAATGGTATGTGAACTAGCAAATATGTCAGCTTTTGCATTTGCCTGTTCAATTAAAATTCAATATTCATCTATTTACATGAAGGTAAGAACATGTTGTATTTTGCCTTTCAAAGTTTTAGTTAGTTTCCAATATTTCTTGGAACTGATAGGCAGATTTGATGTGAATTTCGACCAAGACCCATTTCTGCCTTTATTTATGTGAAAGTCAATAAGCCTATTTAGCTGCTTCAAGATACAGTTTTATTGCATTTTAAAATTGATATCCCTGCATCTTTGAAATTGATGTCTATACTTGTTTCTCTGTTTCTGAAATTTCTCGTTGCCAAGGGTTTCTATGACCAACTGGTATTTTAGTAGTAGCTTCTTCTACATAAGATATTAGTTTACTTAATGCTACATCTAGATAAGCTGTGCTTGTAATATTTTGATCAATCTCTTGTAATATTATTTTACTTTCCACCCCGTTTTTTATTGATGACCAATCGGCCGATTATACAAGGAAGCATCAAAATGCTATTCTGTATCTCTCCATAAATGACGCAAGATATTGGTGCATTAGTGCATCCGACTGCAACATATTTGGATGTGTTTCCAAGGTTAAAAAAGGAAGACAAGAGTTAGTTTAAAGGAAACGAAATAAATCCCACCAAAATGAAAAAGAAATCACTTTAATCATTACACATTTTTGCATAAAAGCATACACAAATATTAATTTAACTGCAACAATATTGAAAATCTTTGATTTATAAAGTTTTTCTGCGTGGCGGCCTGCGGCCGCTCTTAGGGGTTTCTCCCTAATGGGACACGGCAGGTGGCACTGTATTCAGCGAAGCCACCTGTCGCGTCCTATGGAGGAGAAAACCCCTAAGATCGGCCTCAGGCCGCCACGCAGAAAAACTGTATTAAGTGAAGATTAAGGTGGCTTTTTCCTACGTAGTGCATAAAGTCCATGGGCATTATGTCACTATTTGTGTGTCACAATGTTCATGGACATTTTGACATGCCACCGAAAATATATACTTACATGTTCATTATGAGCAATATGTATTATTAGCAGTTGTTTAAAGATATTGGATTGTTGTTATCAACAACAACAAAAAACAACAAATTGAACAGTGTAACAAAAGAATCAAAAAATATAAAATAAAAGCTTTATTGCACCATTGGCTAAATTTCAATAAAGGCCTTATGTCACTTTTAAAGTGCAATAAAGCCCTTTCCGCAATAAAGACCTTATTTCTCAATTGGAAGTGAAATAAAGCCTTAAAGGCCTTATTTCGTAAGGCGTTATTGCACCCCATCGTGTATCTAAATTTTTTGAAGTCTTTGTTTTTGCATTCCTGCAGCCTTATTCTGTAACTCGCTAAAGCTAAATCTCTATCGCTAAAACGCTAAAAAGTATATTTAGAGATTTTTTTAGCCTGAGTCTCCAAGTAAACGGCCCTGCAATCTCATTCTTTAACAAGCTTAGGCTAAATTTCTATAAATAAAAGCCTAAAAAATAAATTAACAGATTTTTGGCTAACATATATTCTTTCAATATATTTTTTAGAGTTTTAGCGATAGAGATTTAGCTTTAGCGAGTTACAGAATAAGGCTGCTGGGCTTCTTCTGACAACTTTCCAATAGGTAAGCATTGATATTCAATTAAACTTTTACCATCAGCCAAAATCTTATGGAAAAGGTTTCTTCTCAGGGTACGTTTGAGCTAAAAGTTGGGTTGCATAATTATCAAACTTTGGGCCATTTACCATTTCTCTAGAGTTTATAACATTTAGGATAACTGCCAACCTTTTTATAATATTATGGTCGACCCCAGCAATTCAGGCTGTTACCTTATCATTTTCCAAAATATTCTTTGGACATATTACCATTGCTAGTATTTCCATACCCCTGCTTTGGGCAGTCTACTTTCAGCCCAAGCTTTTTAAGAAATTCATTTTGTATAATTTTTTTTTTTCGAGCAGATAGTATTTCTTTTTGTTTTGCGTTTATATCAAAACATTCACCTTCACGCGAAATTGTATACACTAGTTTTAAAATAAACTCCATGCACCTAATTCTGGCATGTAATGGAGAAATTACATATTCATAATTTTGCTCAACACTAAAAGTCCTTCTGTGACTTTTTGCAAATTGCACACTCTAAAGTTGACGAGATATCTTTTATTATATTTAAGACTTTGCCATCAATCATTGTAAGAAAAAATTCGTAATCAATCGAAACACTTTTCCCATTATTTATTTCAATAACGGAAGGCTTTAGTTCCGAAATTTGCTTTTTTATATCGTTCACTGCAGATTTAAAGACTCCTTTGCCTATTTTAAAAATATCGGACGGCAAAAATGAACTGATGATGGGCGAGGATTTTTCCAATGCTTAGCGATTTCACTTCTCAGTCGTAAAGGAACTACAGAAGCCATAAATATATTTGTATCTGTAATAGTTGTGTCACTTGTCGATATTATTTGTTTGTAAGCACTTCGGCCGGATGATCCATCACATCCCCACTTATTCATCAATGTAAGCCTATCTGGAAGAGATACTGCTTCCTCTTCAGGCAAACTTTGAATAAGGCGTTTGGATGTATGATCCATTAAGTCTTGTAGTTTTACCTCTACTGATACTTTAGTAACCTTTACATTAGGTCGCTCTGCTTCTTTTTGGCAGATGTAATCTTTTTGTATTCAGGAAGAATATTCACATTATGATTCTTTAAAAGGCTTTGTAAAATAGAATATTTTTCCTTTGACAATCCCAATTCAATAAATAACGCTAAGGCTTCTTCTTTGTTTGGTGCTTTGTGGGTAAAGCATTTGGTGGAGTAGGAATACTCCCTTTGATTCTCTGTAGTCGAACTGAGCTTGCAAGCACCACAGCTTTTGTAATGTCGGACTTTGATTTATCTTTTACAAACATAAGACATAAATTTACTGAAACATGCGATTTAGATATATCTTTTGTGGCATTTTCAAGTTTACGTTTTCTTTTGTACTCAGAACACTCGTTTATAAGTTTCGCAAGTCCTCCCCTTTTTACTGTCAGAGTATGTATGCGGTTCTTCGATGTTTTCAAAAGTTGTAACTCCATTTAGCCAGTCTGGCATGTTTTTTATAAATGCTTTTTCGTACGGTGTGAGCCAAGCCATTTTTTTAATTGTTAGGAAGACGAAATGAATTTTGCTATGAACATCCATTTCGTGGTATCCTGGTAAATCGTGTAGTTTTTCCACAATAGCCAATTTAAATGCATTTTCATTATCAGAGTTTCTGAATAACTCTAACAATTCTAAATTAAATTATCGCACTTTAAAATAAAATTGTACAAGTTCTGTTACTGATCACTAGTTTTAGAAAGTAAAAACGTAACGGGCTGCATTATACAATTGCGGTTTAATTTAAACATTAGAAAAAGGGTTTCAACTACCTAATTTAAGCAAAAAAAAATTAACTTTAATATATACCTGCAGTTTGTATTTTATTTAGTACTAGAAAAGTCCGGCGCGCGTTGCTACGCCCCTTAATGAAAAAAAAATGAATTCTGAATTTTAATTGAATATGAAGTGCAAAAATCTAAAAATTATAACTTTTTTTAATAGGCGTGGCACTGCCCACTTTTCTAATCACGAAACTGGATAGTCATGACAGCTCAATATGTGTGCAAAGTTTCAGAAAAATCGGTGAAGTTCCAGTAGCTGAAAATTATAAGTTTTTTTTATGGGCGTGGCACTGCCCACTTTTCTAATCACGAAATTATATAGTCATAACCATTATATCCAGGATAACACAAATAATATCACTTGAATCTTTAAAGCACGTAGTGGGCTTATTGCGTTAAACTACAACATGTTTGTTTTAAATTGTGCAATCTGCATGAATTAGAAACTTTTCAACATTTTCTTGGGGGCTGTCCAGTGCTAAAAGAATTTAGGCTTGCTTGCTTTCAAAAATCTAATTTAACGGACGAAGAGATAATTCATATTTTAAATGGTATAAATGAAGAAGACTGGTCAAACTTAGTTAAATATTTAAAATGTACTTTAAAATACAGAAACTTTTTGTTAACTGAATTTAATTAATTTTATTACAATAATTGTTACTTATTTTTTACCAAAAATGCTGATAATTAATTGTGATCGTTCGACAGACGTTTTTAAAAAACATGTCGTTAATATTCTATTTTATTTTCTTGTTTATATGCATAAATGAATCATTGAATTAAACTTGTAAATTAAACTTTAATATATTTATAAATAAAGAAAACTTCTAATTCTAAATATAGTAATGACAGCTTAATATGTGTGCCCAAAGTTTCAGAAAAATCGATCTAGTGCAAGTAGAATAAAAATGAATTCTAAATTTTAATTGAATATCCAGTGTAAGTACCTCAAAATTATAACCTTTTCTTATGGGCATGACCCCGCCCACTTTTCTTGTCACGAAATTATAAAGTCATGACAGCTCAATATGTGTGCAAAGTTTCAGAAAAATCGGTCAAGTGCAAGTAGCTAAAACTTATAACTAATTTTTTATGGGCGTGACACCGCCCACTTTTTTCCACCCATAAACACTCCCTGGTATGTGTACAACAACTTACCAAAGTTTGAGCCCGATCGGTTTTACAGTTTCGGAGTCTATAGCTAACACACAGATAGAGTTTCACTTTTATATATATAGATAAAAAAGTTTTAAAACTACCTGCCTACTTTTAGAACAGGTGTTTTAAAATTGAAATAAATAAAAAATTGCAATAGTTATGCTTATCTGATTGGCAGAGCAAAATATTGTTTATTATTTAACGAGAAGCAATAAAAATATGCAACAAGTAACTTTATTTTACACTAAAATTGCTGCAGTAAAAAAAATTTGGAAACCCTTTTTTATTTCTTTTAACATTTTGCACAGATCTTTGTTACATACTTTAAAAATGAGAAAACTTTTTTTCTCGTTTTCGCTATGAGGTTGTTACAGTTTTCTTTTTATTTCACCTACAGCGGCAACCTACGGCAGCCAAACTTAGTTAAATTATTTCAAGTATTTATTATGTCCCAAATATGCTCAGAAAATATGGGTGAGACCTTTTCTGACCATTTTTAGATATGCTTCATTTTTTTTTGTTACAATGACCTAAATATAGGGTGTCTAAAAAGCGGCTACTGCCGAAAAAGTAGGGCATCTGCTAAGCATTTTACTACTTCTTTTAATAAAAAACAAACATACATACCTTAAAAAAAATACCAAAAAAGTAGTAATGAAACTGCCATGTTTCTGACACTTTAATTCTAAAGTGCATTTATTTTTTCAAGATTATCCTTTTTTTTTGCTTTCTAAAAAATTGTTCGACTTTGAGCAGCTCCACAAACTATAATTTTTATGCAATTAAGGAAAACGTTTTTGAATTGTGATCAGTAAGTAGTTCTTTATACGATGTTGTCATTCGTTTCACAAAATTTTGTCATGAAATTTTGTATTTTTGCCACGGGTTTTAAGAAAAGGCGCTACTGTGCGCCGTGACCATACATAGAGCATTTCTTTTTAACATAAACCTTTTTTCGATTAGCCCAAAAACTGACGAAAAACTATGAACAGAGTCCACTACAATCGGTGGGATTTTCTCCTTGTGAGTACCATGTTCTTCGTCTTCTTCATTTGCAAGTAAATTAAATCTATTTTCACTGCTGCTAGGTATGTCTGTTATTTTAGGCACTTTAAATTTAGGGCAACTACCCCAATGCTTCTTTCTTTTTTTCGACAACATTGTCAGAAATTCACAAACACTTAAAATCTTATTCTTACTTATTAACTTTTTAGTTTATCAAATTGGCAGAACAATTTAGAGTTAAAAATAAAACGATGTTCACGATTGAGGCAGAGATGCCAGATAAATTTTTTATGGAAGTTTTGTTAAATTATCCTTTGAAAAATTTATAAATTTGTTATGAATATGAAATTAAATTTTATATAAACATAAATACATACCTTAATAAAAATGAGTGTACATACCCTTTCAGTTTCAACCATCATTCTCGCATCATCAGCAGCAACAGCTTCCAACAACAAGTATAAATGAATACACTTGCATAGCATCTTTAGAAAAATTTATATCAACGGGCGGATCTCGTCAAAATAATTCTGCAACATCACAAACTATTGCAAACGACCTAGTATCAAACTCAACAACAATAAACACAGCACCATTAAATGATAATACTATAACAGCAACAATCGCATCATCATCATTATATACATCACCAGTTATTACAAATCTATATGAATCTCCAGTTGCAGATATCAATAAAGAAATTATACAGCCAAATGAAGCAAACATCTCAGCGACAAATACATCACAACAGCCAAATAATAACACAATTTATGGTTATGTCACACAACAACAACTTGCAAATTTTGGCACCAATGTTGCCTTAGGAAAGGAACTCAATACTTGAATTGTTTCTGCAAAATACATATGTATGTTACCGATAGTCACAAGTAGAAAGGCCTTAACTAGTATTTTTTACGAAATTAAGTTTTTGGTGATTCCAATACATTGCACGCAAATACACCTTAACACAAAATTTCAATGTAATAATATCGAAAATAACTATTTTACAAACTATTTTTCAAAAAAGGTTACACTATGATAATATAGTTTCTATTACATTTTTGCCTTTTCCTGTAAAGTTACAATTATTTGAGTAAGAGCCTTTCTACTTGTCACCAATGAATGATACATACGACCATCATTCATACAAACATATAAAGATTTATTCATACGAATTAGGGATAGGCAAATGGAGAAATTATTTCGATATATAAGGTATCCATATATTTTTTTAAGTATCGAAATACCCCCGATATCTTTTAGCGATATTCATACGTATAAAAAAAATCTAAAAATTAAAAAAGTTTTAAAAATTAATTTTTTTTAGAATTACAAAATACACTTTCAAAGTCATCTTGTAACCGGCACCAATTTAGTGAATGACTACTTACATACATTCATATATAGCAATTCAGTTATAACTGTATCTTAATTGACATAAGAAAAATATTCTGTTTGATATTATATTCTGTTAAGCGGCTTCTATAACTGATACTACCAGATTAACTGCTAAATCAACGATTTTGATTAAAACCGGTTAGTCCTAAAAAATTATATGTTTAAGGGCATGAAAAAGCGACAATTGACTTAATATGTTATACGATCAGATGTTCTCTAGATATCAATCTAGTTTTGACGACAGAGATTATAATTTTTTATGTTGAATACAAATTTAAGAATGTTAAAAATTTCTTCGAGCTGAAGCTATTTAGAGCATTTTCTATACTAATGGACTCTTGACTCTCTTGAAAATGTTTGTGTATTGCATTCCACCAAAAGTCGCTTGTAAAAGACATGTTATTAATATACGATGTCACACTTTGTAGGTCTCTATTTTGCAATTAGTAAAAGCAAATTTCATCTCTACTTAAGGCTTAATAATAAATTTCCTTAATACCCTGTTCAGACAGACATTTTTAGTTGCTTTAATTTAATGTTGATTAAGCAATTAAAATATATGTTCAGACATACTCAATTTATCTTACTCCATCAGCATTTCACTGGCCTCAGTCCATGCCAGCCCATTTTTCTTATGTTCTTTTCCTGTTCCTAAAAGATATTTGCAATTATATATATAAATATTTTAATTTATTTAAACATATAATTAAACTTACCATTAACTTTGCATGCCACTTTTTTACTTTAAGTTTTGTTTATTTATTTCTTTGACATTAGAGAGGCGACCCTATAGAATTTTCCCTCTCGGCTGTCTAGAAGCTGAAAAAATTGATTTTCGTTTGTACATTTTTGGAATATATATAAAAAAAATTGTTGCCTATAACTTAACCGATTACAGCCCGCTTTATCCCAAACGTTTCACTTATATCTCTAGAGGCATATTATATCTACAAATAGTTATAAATTATTCTATGGCTAATACATTTTAATTTTGGCGGTAAAAATATGAGAAACAAGTAATAGTGCTATATTTGGCCGTGCCGAATCTGATAATGTCCTTCACCGTCATGTACATAGGTATAATCCCACATTGTAGCTTCTTTTTTATTTCGGACGCCATCCTCGATTTTGAATTTTAACGTACATAGTTATCTGCATTCTACTAGTAAAGCCCTTTCATTTGATACCCATATTGATAAGGTAAAAAAAAAAATTTCCGCCATTTTGTTTTAGACGCCATCTTGAATTTTAAATGTTTATAGTGCTTATATTGCGCTATTCAAGTCCTTTTAGATGATGTCTAGAAGCTTGTAAATTGTAAATATGTGGAGTATATATTTAAACAAAAAATTACCTATAACTTTACCGATTCTACCATTCCTACCCAACAATTCCTATCTGAAATTATCAGCGGGGGTGTCCTAAAAAAAACTGATCTCTGTGACTTTTCAGTCCGTCAAATTACCCTGACATTGAACTCATTCCTGGAGACCAGTTTCCCATAAAATTCTAGTGTTAAGTATCCTACCCAAGCCTGACTCCTAATCAAGCTCCTTGCCGCCATTCCCTTCACCCAAAACTCCACAGGCATAGTGCCGAAAATGGTATCCAAAAACCCCTGAGGTGTGCTTCTCATAGCACCAGTGATACCGAGTGAAGCACACCTCTGGACTTTTGCAAGGAGCTTCCTTAACAACCATTCTTCAATACCTCCCACCATACAGTACATCTATATGTTGGAATAGACGACCACCGTCGTGTAAATCCAATTCACCACCATTGGTTGTAGGCCCCAACTCTTGCCTATGGAGTTCCTGCAAGTGTAGTAGGCGTTTAGGCCTCTTTTCACTGTCCTTCTCATGCTGAAATCTCCAAAGCTACAATTTATAAACCTACTCTCCAACATCGAGGTAATTCAACTAACCAGAAAATCCCTGACTCCCAGCCCATACAGAGCCGCTCTAATTGCCTCTATGCTAACATTCCTCTATGCTCTACATCCAAGAACGCCACTAGCGTATATTCCCTATCCTGCAAGCTACGTTATATAAAACCTACCACATCATACAGTGCACTCTAAACAGATCTACCCTTCATATAAGCATGTTGAGCTCCACTGATGATGTGGGGATCAATAAAACCCCTCAGATGTAGATCGACCAGTCTCTCTAACGTATTAAGCAGAAGGCTAATAGGTCTAAAATCCCTTGGCTTCGAGTGTCCTGCCTTACCAGCATTGGGTATAAAAATAACCCTAACCTCTCTTCACCTCCTAGATATGTATCTCCTCAGGAGATACGCTCTAAACACTCTCGTAAACAGTAAAAGAAAATTATCCGAGACGTTTCACAGCATGGCAGGGACAATTCCATCTGGACCCGGGGATGTATAGGCCTCAAACGTATTAACCGAACATGCTACTTTATCCGTCGTTATCATCTCCTCAACTATCTCTCGTTTCCTCGATCGATCGATCCCAGGTAGATTTCTGTTGAATGAGCGTCCCTCACATTCACACAGCCGGGAAAGTGTTTCTCCATAAGTAGATCCAGGGTCTCCGAGCAAGACTCAGTCCACGGGCCATCCGTTCTCTGAATATAACCAGGCACCGTAGGGTCTTCGGATAATATTTTCCTGAACTTTGATAGCTCAATTACAGACTCTATGGACTTGCAAAATCTCGTCCACGATGCTCTTTTGGCCCTCTTGAGTTCCCCTTTATACTTATTGAAGTACACTTTATAGCTTTCCCAATCGTAAGCCCTCATACTGACGCTCGCCCTATTAAATCTCTTTCTAACCATAGACCTTTGAACACCCAGTTCCCTGGTCCACCATTTCGGCTGTTCCCTTTTCTCTGGAAAGACTAATAGACATGCCGCCCCGTAACTCCCCATAAGAGTGTCAGTGAGTTTCCCACCACCGAATCTATATCAGAGTGCTTACACTCCCCCATTGATATATCCCCTATGCCATACATAGTATTCTCCCTAAAAGTCGCCCAATTCATTCTGCGGGGGTTCCTATAGGGTTCCCTACTAGATCTGGTATAGTCCATTTCAAAATTGATCCTGCTGTGGTCTGAAAACGAGTATTCACCTGCAACCTTCCATCCCCTTACAAAATCATTACCCCTATTCTTCAAAGTAATATCTATAACTGCCTCTCTATCCCTAGTTCTGAATGTCGGCATACTGCCCTTATTACAAATATAGAGATTGTTAGTAGTTATGAAATCAAAAGTTTTCTCACCTCTTTCATTTATGTCACTACTTCCCCACTGACTGTGGGGAACTCAAACTTCCTCCTTCTTGCGTACTCGACTAGCCTTCGAACGTCCATGCCTGGTGGATATGAAGTCTCATTAGGCATTTATACTGAGGACACTGTTATAGCTGGTTGACCTTTGGCCTCTCTTCTAATGAGAGTTATGTCACCTGTGCTAAAGAGGAAATTAAAACAAAGTTCAAATTTTTCTTAGCAAGTATGCATGTTCTAACCTTATTATCCGTGGACATGACGAACAGCATATAGTTTTTTATCCCTAACCCGCGAACCTTATTTTTGTTGATCCAAGGCTCTTGGATTAAGGCCACATCCTTTTGGAATTTGGCAAGGTGGGTTATCAGTTCTGCTAAAGCTGCTTCAATTCTTTGGATCTGTCAGACCTAGGGAACCTAAACCGTACAGTTCCAAGACCAAATCAGATAACCTTTGCCGCTTCCAATTTACCAAGGGATTCTCTATCCACTGCGAATCTAAGATCCCTTCCAGCTTTCTCCTTACAGACCAGCGAAGTCACCAGTTTCCATTGGTCTATTTTAAGATCCTCATTCTGGTTGGCCAACACTGACAGTATAGTTTCCACCGATCTAACGGGTGGTGGAATCCACACTGTCACTTTTGGCCTCAGTGGAAGCTCAGAAGCCCGTATTACTTCCAGACTAGCCCCTGGACAAAGGTCGCTACAGCCTTCAACTGAGGTTTTTAGACACTCGAATGAGTAGCCATACTGGTCCTCGGCACTGCTACCAACCACCTTGACCTTAAAAGTGTTTCCCAGTTTATTTGGTCGACGAGAACCCAGATTATTCTAAGGCTACGTATATTGTACGGGATCGGAGCGATCCATTTTTTGGGCCATCACCGTCCCCCCCCCCCCTATCCGCCACCTGGGGACGCGTCCAATGGGAGTAAACTGTTCAGTTATACTTATATGTCTATACATATTAACCATTAGTAAATGATCAATATGTAAGTATACAACGCGTTAAAATGTTGAAAGTTGCTAAATTTTTTGGCTTATGAAAACGCATTATTTCAACTTTTTTCAACAGAAGCCTACAAAACGTGAACGCGTTAAAGCATGTTATGTACCTCGATCAAACAAGACCATATAAACCAACATATAAAAAAAAATTTACTGGAAAGGAAACATTCAAAATTATAAAAGTATGTACACGAGTATAAACATATCATATACATATGTATATGTGAAATAAAAATATACGTTTTTATTTGTTACTTTCGTGTGTCCGCGACTTCTTCTGCGAAGTTATCGATGTGAAAGTTAACCTAATATTTGTTGTTATCTATCCGTGCTGCAAATTTTATTTAGTTCCGTTTAGCTGTTTTTACGTGATGAGTAACAAAGATTCAAACATTATCACCTGTGGTGTCAAGGGTATATATATGTAGCTTTTTCATTCCGTTTGTACATAATTTCTACAATATTTATTTCCGACCACATAAAGTATATTTTTTCTGAAAGCTTGTAACTAGGAGATTTGATTGACCAATGGCCGTCTAACTGCCTCTCCGTGTGTTGGTTAAAATCAACTTTTAGAAGCCCCCGCATGTAACACAGATCTGTATGCGGTATCAATCTTTTGCAAGTATCCGATAATGAATTGCTGTGGAAATCTTGCACAATCGGCGCATAACATGATTGCCTCTGTTATTTTTTGATATTTTAACCGTAAAAATCAACATTGTTCGGACTAACAAAATATAATACACTATAAACCAATTTAAAATCCACGATAGCCGCCACTTCTTACCTTCTAGCTAAATTCTTAACTAGTAACGTTTTGAACCAGTCATACAACTAATTATACTTTGTTTTCAAACATAAACTTTATAAATATCATTTTAATATAGTGAGTTGATGCAGTGGTTAGAGCTTGAAACTTTAAAACCAACATACCCTGGTTCAATCAAATCCCAGCTGAAACAAGACAAATTTCATAACACTTGATTCTTAAATTGCTGTTTAAAATGCATATTAAATTATTTTTCAGAATGTGTTAGGTGAGTACACACATAGATAGTGTTTTCACACAAGTAAAAACCCGTTTTAAACTTAAAATTGTTTATAGCTGATTTTATTTTTATACTGCAAGTTTAATTAAATAAGATTTTCACTTACAGCATATCTAATAAGAGTATTAAAAATAAAGTTAATTTTTCGTAGAAATAGGTGTATTTCTAGCAGGACTATTTAATGTTTTTTTTTTTAAGCACATATTTTACACAGTGTATATCAGCTGTTTTCGTTTGTATGACAAACTAAGCAATTTTAACAATGCGCTCCAAAATACAAATATTATTGTCTGTAAATGAATATTTGAAAATTATGGAACTATATTTTTTTGTCTTTGTTTTATTTCACTTGTTAAACCATTTTTTTTTTAATGACATCAGCTATTTTTAATCTTTTAACTTGACAGTTGTATTATTTCATGAAATCTACTTAAAATCAAATCAAAAAAGGTTTTAAGATAATTTTAACAAAATTAGTTCGTATGGTAAAACCAGGTTTTAATGTTTGGTTTTAACGTTAAAACCAAATTTTGTATTAAAACCTTAAGTGTGAAAACACTATCATTCACTACTCTCTAACAAAACCTAGTTTTTAAACTAGTATAAAACTATATAAAAATGAACTAGTTGGAGTCCTATGACAACCTAAGGTTAAAATCGATAGTTTGATATTTGAATAAGTAAGTAAGAGTGCTGTGCCGAATCTGATAATACCCTTCACCATCAAGTACACATCGTAGTTTAACTTAGATTTTAGATATCATATTATATGTTATTTTATTTATTATTTCGGACACCATTTTTGATTTTAAATTTTTACATATTAGTGGGTACATTTTTAATTATTAGATTTGACTCATATATAAATTAATTGTACACCATTTTGTATTGGCGGCCACATTGGATTTAAAAATTTTATATAATGTCCTATATTCTGCTAGTCAAGGTCTTTCTTTTGATACTCATATTATTACACTCTATCTCACCGAAACTAAAAAATCGATTTTCGTTTGAAATTTTTAGAAAAAACGCTTAGGCATTTGTAATTTGGTTCTTATATCTCAGTTTGTCAGTTTTTCTCGGCAATAATTTTTTTTAATATACATATATATATTTTTTTAAAAACTATTTTTCCCTACAACCGCCGGTTAGTAGCCGATTTATCCAAAATTTTGTAAGAATATCGCTAGAGGTATATCATACCTATAAATTGTAACAAAAATTTTGATTTTGTGGTAAAAAAAAAAATGGGAGAAAAAACAGAGGTGTTTGTTTGCTCATATCTCAGAACGTTTTGGGGCGTTCCCCTAGTCATAAACTTTCAGAAAATATATATGTACTTTGAGGGATTGGAAATCAATATTGTAGAAATTGTCGATTAAGCCCTGACCGTCTGTCCGTGTGTTGGTTGAAAGTAAAATTTTTGGAAGCAACTTTATGTTCCTCAGACCTGTATATGGTACCAATCTCTTGGAAATATCCAGGAATGAATCGCTATTGAAATTCAGCACAATCTCCGCATAACTTTCTGAGATATGAGCAAAAAACCACGACCACCTCGTTTTTTTCACAATTACAACAACAACATACATACATACTGGTTAGAGTAAGCGTGGCATCGAATCCCAGCTGAGCCAAAAAATTTGTTTTTTGTTACATAATTTTATATATTATTTTTTACATTTTATTATTTTTTTTTTATTTTTTATATATTTTTTTTGTATTTTTTTTACATGTATGTACGTATTTTATATGAGATGAATGGTGATACAAACAATTGTTATTGCATGACTACACGTTGTGAAGGCTATATAAGATTCGGCACGGCCGAATATAGCACTGTTACTTGTCTGCTTTCAAATCGTCATTAAAAAAATGATTAGGACAAAAATTGTACAATTTATCGTTTTTCAGAAAGGTAGTAATATTGCGAAATAAATAGGCTATAAAATCGGTATGATTTTATTCACGATTAGGTGAGGACACCTTTACACACGATTCAATAAAGTTCTTAATAGCTTAAAATAACGAACGAAATGTTTAGAAGGAATTAATTAAATTAATCATATACATATGTATATATATGTATATGTGTGCCGCTTTTCTTTATGCAAGATTTCTTTTTAAAAAAAAACCATATGGGCTTATCCGAAAATTTTTAAACCAAAGGCCGAAATTTAAAGTTGGCCAAAATCCAAATGTTTGTTAATGGAATAATAGGATACATATTCAAGCTTCAAAATATATAAGCAATATGGTTTGTTTGTCCTTGGCAGAGGCTAACCTAAACGTACCTCTTGTTTTCATTTATTTTTGTCGTTTCAGTATTTAGCGTTTATCAAAACTTTAATTTGTTTAATTTTCTTTTATTTAGGGTAAAAATCATATATGCTAGTTATCTAATATATATTAACAATTTGGGTACACTGTGTGTAACGTCCGTAACGGAAAATAGGGGTTTTTAAGTTTAACAGAATGAATTTTAATAAATTTGTTTTCCAAACTAGCTTTAGAAACAGAGTTTTTTATGTACTTTAATCTTATGAAAAAAAAGAAGTACCTTTATTCCACTTTTTTTAAATATAAATGATAAAGTGTGTAACGTCCGTCCGGCATGAAAATACCCAAAAATTTTATTTTAATATTATGAGGTGGAAGTAAGTGTTTATAATGGATTTTCACCTTCTGAATCTGGGTTTAAAATTGCTCTAGGTGGCCGAGAATCCGAAAAACTTCACCTCAAAGTAACAAAAAGTGTGTTTAAATAACATGCGATCCCTCAATCTGCAACTTAAATTGAGATGAATTTCAAATTCTTCTGAAACCTTAAATAATTCCTAAAAATCAATAATTAGTAATTAATAACCATGTTGTAAACCGCAACCCCCATGTCCCCCTTCAAATATTTTGCGGTACGCTCATGCATGCAATGTTTACGTACTGGATTTTCCGTTAGAAATTAGGAATTTTTTTGCAACTTCGCATACGGTGTTGGCGCTGTTTTTAAGCGAACAGCTAGTAAAAGCCCAAAATCTCATCTTAAAAAACGCTTGAGATTTTCACGTAATAGCAAAAAAATTAAAATGGCGTTTTCCTAATTTACGTTGGTAAAAATTATGTCTAAACTATATCTAACTAAATATCAAAAACATGGATAAATGTAAAAAATATCCCAGTTCTTAAATCATATTATTATTGTTCGGGCTGTTCCAATGACAATACTATAAAAGTAGCTCGAACAGCTGGGTCTATTAAGCATAAGATACAATGTTAAACAGTAAAATAAACAAAAAATAAATAAATAAACAAAAGCTAATATAAGAGTAATTATACACAATTTGGTTTAATGGAAAAAGTGTAACGTCCGTAACGTAACGTCCGTAACAGACGAAAATTAAGATTTTTGTTCAACGGCCTTCTTCTTTTCTAAGCTGTATTGGCATGGTCATATATTCCACTTAATTTTTTGTATATGGACTTTTTTTGTTTATTATGCAAAATTTGCTAAAAAAATGTCCAAATGCACATTAGCCTCAAAATCGACTTCCATTTTTTGTAACGTCCGTAACGGAACTTTAAGCTAGCATAACTTTCTTTCAAAAACAGTTAACCTTTAAGTTTAAAACAAGTTTTAAAGTACTCCAAAAGAAATGCATTTTCCAAAAAAAAATTATGAAAATATTCCAATGTGAACGCCAGCTGTGTCAATCTTAACAAGCTAATTTGCGTGCGAATGTAACGTCCGTAACGCACACGCAAAGAAAAACCATGGTTACGGCATGATCACGACGGTCATACTATTTTTTCTAAAACAATATTTGGTTGTCGAAAACAAGTAATAGTTATTTTTGTTTCATTTCATCAAATATTTTGTCACGAAAATCAAGCATTTGTTTGAATTGTATCGTTTAATGATTACTTTTCATAAAAATTTCAAAATGGTTATCATTTAAAAATAGTATGATATAAAAAAATTAATTTGACAAAAATAAAATTATATTCAAAAGCATTAAAAATTAAAAATAATCATTAAATAATAAGTGGGACAACAGTATGATTACAAATTTATCAAGCTATGATTTTTTTAATAATAATTTGATTTCAAGTGTTCTTCTTCTTGCTGAATAAATTTTTATTATTTTAAAAGTTTGAGATGTCAAAAAAGGGAACAAAAATTTTGAAAAATTAAAGAAAATTTAAAAATAAACGTGAAAATGTTAAAAAAAATTGCAATTAAATTGGTAAGTACAATCAATATGTGTATGTTACAGCAAAAGACAATCATTTGCCGTAAAAAAGCAAAAAATGTCGATTTCAATTGTAGCCATGTATATGATTATTGAATGATGCTTAAATTAAACATAATAATGATAACTGGTAACCATTATTATTTTAAACATAATCATACAATTCAATCATAGTATGTTGCTCTTCGATTATGGTTACCACAACCATATTTTTTCTTTGCGTGCAGGATTAGTCCATATGTGTTATAATACATATTCATGCAGTCCACACTTTAATATCTAGTGTTGGCAATAGAATTTGACAGTTGCTGTGGCAATAATTGCCAAACACATTGCTCGTGTGGTCGGGGGCTTAACAAGTATAGAATGACAAATGAAGAACGATGTATCATTTCAAAAATTGAAAAAAAAATTTTTTTTAAAAAATTTAAAAAAAATATGTAAAAAAATATAATAAATAATATATAAAATAAAAAAAAAATTTTTTGGCTCAGCTGGGATTTTATGCCACGTTTACTCTAACCAGTATATATGTATGTTGTTGTTGTAATTGTGGAAAAAAACGAGGTGGTCGTGATTTTTTGCTCATATCTCAAAAAGTTATTTGGCGATTGTGCTGAATTTCAATAGCGATTCATTCCCGGATATTTGCAAGAGATTGATACCATACACAGATCTGAGGAACATATAGTTGCTTCTAAAAATTGATTTCAACCAACAGACGGGCATCGACTCCTCTATTCATAAGCTTTCAGAAAATATATACTTGATGGGGTCGGAAATGAAAATTGTAGAAATTACAAACGGAATGACAAAGCTATATATACCCTTGTGCACCACAAGTGAAGGGTATAAAAAGACCTTAACCTTACTTAAAGGATTTTTTTAATTTTAACCATTTGTTGATATTTTCATCAAATTCGGACTAGTCATTCTTAAATTATGATTAAATATAACAGCGTAACCTCCTGTTTATGGTGAAATATTAAAACACAAAATCTGAGCTTAATAGAAAAAAAAAACTGAAAACTAATTTGAATTTAGCATGTCAAAATTTGTTCAGTTCTCTTGGTTTTGTTTTTTGCAGACCAGTGTAATTTAAATAATGATACACGGTCGCCTGCTTACTACACCATCTAGACATGTGCAGTTATTGAAAACAAATAGAGATATGTAATTATTATATTTCAAATAACTGTGTCAATTAAGGCCAGTTTAGACTATAATACAAGTCGTACGACTTCAATTAGATTTTGTAGAAGCAAAATGTCATGAAATGCTCTCCGTAAAAATGAGAGCAAAAGTATAATGTAAGTTTTTTTGCGTTTACACTATTAGTGTAATAATTAACTAAGAAGAATCTTATTAACACGTCAAATTATAATCGCGAGTACAAAAAATAAAAAAATCTACTTTTATATTAAATAAGGTGTTTTGCGTTTTGTACAAAGATAAAATTATAGTTTTGTTCTTTTTAATTTGTTTTTGATTGTGTTTGATGAATAAAACAATTTATGGTGTTTGTATGTAGTTCTACAAAAACTACAGAAACAACAAACCATTTTCTTCTACACTATGTAATAAACTCACAAAATATATGTACATGTTTTTTTTTTAATAGTTGTATAAATACTAGCTCACCCTTAATGTGTTTGCATTAAAATACATTAAAATACACCTCTAATGTAAAGAAATGCTCCATTTTTTAAAACGATTTATAAAATGAAAAAATACGGTCCGCTTGTCAAATTTTCATCTGTATTTTCTCTCCTTTTTCTTCTACTGGTTACAATTTGCTTTTACACTATTCTACTTTGATCATTCTACACGAATTTTCGACATGTCGTACGACTAAACTGGCCTTCAATTTTAGGGAGCTGTACGAGTATGTAGTTGTAAATGCATATTATTAAGATTTTGTTGTAACATAGATACATACGTTATTTGTTTATAAATTTGTTGTTGCTATAAAGAATTAAATTAAACTTATTTTTAAGAAAATACACAGAAACAAAAATTTCTGAATATTCTTGACATTCCTATTTCAAAATAAAAGAAACATTTAAAAGCCATTTTTGTATTTAGTCGATATGTATAATATATAATAGTTAAATGTTTAAGATTTCTTTATTCAACCATTTTATCACATATGTACGAACATATATGAAAATCTAGTCTACAATTTACAATTAAGACTAAGTCCATAAGCCTATTCTTGCTATTCCGCTGTTTATTGTAATTATTATTATTTCATTAAATTAAAAAATAATAAACATTTTGCAAATTACACTTTATATAAGTATAAACAAGTATATATGTACATACATATAGAATATTTATAAATATACACACACATAAATATATATACACATATATACACATATATATATATATATATATATATACATACGCAATACTTCAATAAAAATAATTCAGATTAACAGAGTAATTCATTTATTAGTTAATTCCAAATGTGCCATAACAATTAGCAAAAGAATTATTCTGCATTTTAAAATATTTTGTAAAAAAAGTAAATACAAAAAACCAGTGTTTAAAAAACTCTCAGCAAAAAAACAAAAGTTAAAATTACAACGCTGTTGCTTTGAAGCAACAATTTTCAGTTAAAAAATAAACTCTTGCTTTCGCTTCTGCTTTGCAAATAAATATGTAGCAACTGTTGAAAAGTCTTTTGTGTTTTTTGCATTCGTTCAGTTTTGTTTTGATGTTACTTCGTACTATAGACGAGTAAAATCAAAGCAACAGTTCGTTAATAAATTTAATTGTTTTGCTTTATTATACCCTTCACACAGTGAACAAGTAAGAGCGCTATATTCGGCCGTGCCGAATCTTATAAACCCTTCACAACTTGTAGTCATGCAATAACAGTAGTTTGTATCACCATTCATCCCATATGAAATACGTGCATACATATAAAAACCATACATATATAAAAACATCCCATTGTAGAATTATAAATTTACGTATGTATGTATGTTAAAAAAAATATAAAAAAAATTAAAAAAAAAATAATTAAAATATATATAATAAATATAAAACAAACAAAAATAAAAACAAGTAACAGTGCTATATTCGGCCGTGCCGAATCTTATATACCCTTCACAACGTGTAGTCATGCAATAACAATTGTTTGTATCACTATTCATCCCATATAAAATACGTGCATACGTACACGTTAGTATAAATGTGTCATCGAATCCCAGCTGAGCCAAAAAAATTTTATTTTATTTTATTTAATATATTATTTATATTTTATTATTTTTTTTTATATTTTTTTAAAATTTGAGATATTTTGAGATATGAGCAAAAAACCCCGACCACCTCCTTTTTTTCACAATTACAACAACAACATACATACATGTAAAAAACATACCAAACAAAATAAATTACAAAAAAAAAAAAATACTAAAAATAAGAAAAAAATAATAAAAAAACTACAAAAAAAAATTTTAAAAAAATATAAAAAAACCAGTATACACGTTTGTATGTTACCAGTATACACGTTTGTATGTATGTATGTTGTTGTTGTTGTAATGTTTTTTTTGTGAAGAAAAAAAATCGAGGTGGTCGTGGGTTTTAGCTCATAATGCTATAAACAGAATCAAGTCCACCGACCAAGATGTCAAAAATAGAATACATGCGTGCTTATGAGAATAATTCTTTTAGCCGCTACACGACTACCGACTACACGGCTACTTTTGTAGCCCGTAGCCAACTTAGGCTAATTTTTATTTTTCTTGGCTACAAAAAACAGATTAGTGTTGCCAATACAATAAATGCATGAAATGGTGGTTTTAAAAACGCAATACATTAAATATCGCTATTAAAAACGCGAAAAACTATTAAAGTGGCACCATTGAAAAATAATAATCATTATGTAAAAACAGATGTTTATTTTTTGTAGTTAGTGGTCGGTAGTCGTTAAAAGAATTAAGAAGCTGGCGACTTGGCTATTTTTGTAGCCAGCTACTTTTGTAGTCGGTAGTCGATGGTCCGTAGCCTTTGATTGTGCTTATAGCTTATCTCAGTTATTTATGTACCGATGTTTCTGATTTTCAATACCGATCTTCTCCCGAATATTTCTGATATTTTAATACCTAACCCGGGTCCAAGCGATGTCGTGAGGCTTCAAAAAGTTGATTTCAACAGACACACGGACAGACTGACAGAGCTTAATCGACTCCCCTATTCATAAGCTTTCAGAAAATATATACTTTATGGGGTCGAAAATGAAAATTGTAGAAATTTCACACGGTATTGAAAATCAAAAACATCGGTACATAAACAACTGAGATATGAGCAAAAACCCACGACCACCTCGATTTTTTTTCACAAAAACAACATCACAACAACAACATACGTACATACAAACGTGTATACTGGTTAGAGAAAACGTGGCATCGAATCCCAGCTAAGCCAAAAAAAAAATTTTTATTTTTTTAAATTTTTTTTTTAAATATTTTTTTTTTTTATTTAATATATTATTTATATTTTTATTATTTTTTTTTAATTTTTTTTTTATTTTTTGTTTGTTTTATATTTATTATATATATTTTAATTTGTTTTTTTTGTTAAATTTTTTTTCTTTAAATTTTTTTTTTAACATACATACGTAAATTTATAATTTTACAATGGGATGTTTTTATATATGTATGTTTTTTATATGTATTTACGTATTTCATATGGGATGAATGGTGATACAAACAACTGTTATTGCATGACTACACGTTGTGAAGGGTATATAAGATTCGGCACGGCCGAATATAGCGCTCCTACTTGCTTTTTTATATTTTTTTTAAATATTTTTTTTGTTTTATATTTATTATTTATATTTTAAATATTTTTTTTAATATTTTTTTTACATTTTTTTTTAATTTTTTTTTTTATTTTTTTAACATACATACGTAAATTTACAATTTTACATTGGGATGTTTTTATAAATGTATGTTTTTTATATGTATGTACGTATTTCATATGGGATGAATGGTAATACAAACAATTGTTATTGCATTACTACACGTTGTGAAGGGTATTTAAATTCGGCACTCCCGAAAATATCGCTTTTACTTGTTTGTTCATACATATATATTTATATTACTTTATATGTATGTAATTAGGGCTAAAGTTCAATAAATTTCATTCAGAACGAAATACAAGATTTCAAAACCGTGATTAGGAACAGAGAAAGTGAAAAAAGGTTTTCGCGGTTTGGAAATCTTGTCACAGCTCGAATGGAGGAAATACACCTAGAAGTGATGCAGCCTGGCAAATTAAATGCTGAATGAGAAATCTTTGCAATAAGTCCGCAAAAAAAAAGGCGACTGAAATCTACCTTGTCTGTGTCCACGGATATTTCCGATGAAGCTCCATCTTATTCATCACAAAACAGAATTATTGGAGAGCAATTTGTTAGTGGTTCGCCATAATCCATAGACATTTTAGAACTGTCAATGCAGGTATTTATTGATTATTTCGATTAATTTAAAAAGGTTGGTAATTACCCATGCACATACATACATTATATTAAAATTATTTTTTCTTTACAGATTTTAGAAGACCCCATACCTGAAAAGTATTTATTAACACAAATACTGAGAGATGACTTTGCTATACTTTTGTATACACTTTGCCAGTTTTAGTATATTACATTTTTATTGTTGAATTCATATTGTTTTATTCTGTAGAGATTTTTATCAAATATAATCATATAAAAAATATGTGCGCTTATCTTTAAAACGAAATTGAATATTGGAATAAATTAACTAGCATTTGAAAATCAATTTATTTTAATATATTTTTTTAAAACTGATTTATCAATATTTTGATTTGTTAAAAATTCATAATTTTTTTTTTTATTTTTTGTAATATACTACTAAATAGTTTTTGAATGTCATATAGTTTTACAATATATATATAAGTATATATAGTATATGCATATATAGTTTTTTAAAATATAAATTATTTACCTGAATTTCACATAAAAACTTGTTGAATTACTTTTCTTTAACAATAAAGAAATATCAATTTTATTAATTACACTGCTCAGCAGCAAAATCCTCCATTAAATGAAACTATGTGGACTATATGGATTTTGGTGCGCTGAACTCAAATCCATTGTCGGGTTTTTTCCATCAGATCGGGATTTTTTTATGGGCGTGGCAAATTTTTCCCCCTAAATTAGTCAGGTACGGAGACATATTTCATCCTAACTCGAGAACCAGTCATCCGATTTTCAAAAGTAAAACACCAAAAAATGTGTAACAAAATTGTATTTATTTTAGTGGAATTGTTCTCTATCTTTTATCGTTTTGAAGTTATTTAGAAATTAATGGAGAAAAAAAATTTTTTCGTGCAAAATTTGTAATATTTTTCAATTTAAAAATGGAATTGAAAAAAATATAAGAAAAATATTCAACATTTTAAACTTTGTTCTGAGAACTACTTATCTTAAAAACAAGTAAGAGCGCTATATTCGGCCGTGCCGAATCTTATATACCCTTCACAACGTGTAGTCATGCAATAACAGTAGTTTGTATCACCATTCATCTCATATGAAATACGTACATACATATAAAAAATATACATATATAAAAAACATCCCATTGTAAAATTATAAATTTACGTATGTATGTTAAAAAAAAAATAAAAAAAAAAAATTAAAAAAAAAAAATTTAAAAAAAAAATTTAAAAAAAAAATTAAGAAAAAAAATTTTAAAAAAATAATTAAAATATATATAATTAATGTAAAACAAAAAAAAAAATTAAAAAAAAAAATTAAAAAAAAAATAATAAAAATATAAATAATATATTAAATAAAAAATTAAAAAAAAAAAATTTTAAAAAAAATTTTTAATATATAAAAAAATTTTTTTTTTTGGCTCAGCTGGGATTCGATGCCACGTTTTCTCTAACCAGTATACACGTTTGTATGTATGTATGTTGTTGTTGTAATGTTGTTTTTGTGAATAAAAAATCGAGGTGGTCGTGGGTTTTTGCTCATATCTCAGTTGTTTATGTACCGATGTTTCTGATTTTCAATAGCGATCTACTCCCGAATATTTCTGATATTTTAATACCTCACCCGGGTCCAAGCGATATCGGGGGGCTTCAAAAAGTTGATTTCAACATACACACGGACAGACGGTCAGACTGACAGAGCTTAATCGACTTCCCTATTCATAAGCTTTCAGAAAATATATACTTTATGGGGTCGGAAATGAAAATTGTAGAAATTTCACACGGAATGACAAACCTATATATACCCTTTTCACTGTGTGAATGGTATAAAAAATAAAAAAAAAAATTAAGAACCATTTTAATATTTTTTTTTATTTAGAAATTACTTCTGTTATATATCTAATGTTTATAAATGTGAGATAAATTTGCTTCTAATGAGAAAAACAAAAAACCAGAGGCAGTGCCACAAACATGTCTGCAAGTTATTTAGGAGCTTATAAATAAAAATTATCACAATTTGTTTTTCGCCTGTCAATAATATCTGAAAGACGAATTGACTAATAACTACCTTAACTAAGATTTATTTTATTAAATTAAATAAAAGTATAGGTTTCCGCAAGAGTTACCAGAGGAAGATTGAAAAATATTGGAAAACTACTAGCAGCGAAAGCCGCGGTGACATTTTGTTTTCTTTAAATAAATGCGGACATACATACATACTATATGTTTAATTATTCTTTCTTTTTCTTTATAATGATTTTATCCGCTCAAGAACGTACCATTGTAAAATTATAAATTGAGTTTATGTGTGTATGTTTAAAAAAAATAAATAAATAAAAAATTAAATGGAAATAAAAAAAAAATTTTTTTTTGTCTCAACTGGGATTCGAACCTACGTTTATCCAGTGTGTGTTGTTGTAAAAAAAAAAAACGAGGTGGTCGTGGTTTTTTGCTCATATCTCCGTTGTTTATGTACAGATTTTCAATACCGATCTGCTCCCGAATATTTCTGATGTTTTAATACCTCACGCGGGTCTTGGTGGTGTCGGGGGCCTCCAAAAAGTTGATTTCAACATACACACGGACAGACGGACAGACTGACAGAGCTTAATCGACTCCCCTATTCATAAGCTTTCAGAAAATATATACTTTATGGGGTCGGAAATGAAAATTGTAGAAATTTCACACGGAATGACAAACCTATATATACCCTTTTTCACTGTGTGAAGGGTATAATAAAAGAAGCTGTAAATTATAAAAATCGGTTAAAAATGTAGATTTTATTGTCAATTTACCGCAGGTACCCAATATTGACCAAATATGTGTAATGCAGCAAACAACGTCAGAGTGGGCGCAATAAAGCGACTTGTAGCAACAATTACTGGCAACTTTTTACTTCTATCTATTTTCGTACAACAAAAACAAATACAAGCAAAAAAATTCGCAGATTGTAATTTTGTAGCAACGCCTCGCTTAAAGCACCCACCCTGTCGTGACCCGTAGATAACTTCAATTTACAATAAAAAATTAAAATATTTACCGCCTATATATTTTTTTATTTTAAATAACACAAAACTTTTGTTAATAATTATTAATTATTATTTAGGAAACATTGTTAAAACAAAAAAATAGCTTAAGCTGTTCATGTTCTGTCTTCTACATCATTCAATTTCGTTCTAAAGACCTCGTCCTTCATAAACTGTCGTATTTGTGGACCTACAAATAAGCCTTCTTTTAATTAAGCATCTCTGATTCTAGGAAATTTGCTTTTATATGAAGGGAAGAGTTTGTTCCTTTTGATTTAAAGGCTCTTCTGCTGAATTTTTTTCTTCTGGAATAAAATTTACTCTTTTCGGCCAAATTTTAACATTGTAGTGTTTTTCTTTTGCGCGGCTATCCCATTCACATAAGAAGCAATAAAACGTAGTATCTCCACTTTGCAATCCATTTAACATTGCTACGACTTTAAAATCTGCAGATTCCATGAGTAATGCGAATATTTAATTTTTTGTAGTATCATCTTTATGCTACAATAGTTTTCTTTCATATTTCTTGCATACGCGAGTGGGACCGATGGAAATTTGTTGCCATTGTGAAGTAAAAAAGCTGCCAATCCTCAGATTTATGACTGAAACACAGTTGTCGCAAAAGTTCATCAGCATTATCGCAAAATATCAAACCTTCCTCTTTGCTGAAATATATTAAAAAAGTTTGTTCTTTATTTCGAAAGTAAGAGACGTTAAGGTCCGTTTGCACCAAACTCCATTCTTTTCATTGGGATGCAAGAAGCTCAGACTTGGTTTTTTAAGTCAGTTAAGTTATTCATATCATTTAATACGGAAAATAAGGTTTCCTCATTGGACTTCCAAATGAATGCGAAAAAACACCTATGCTGGCGTAAGTGGATTCAGTTGCTGCAGAAAGCCCATTTTCTTCATCGTCGGTAGAAGGCAATGGAGGTAAAAATTTACTTGTAAACTGGTCTTTTGACGCATGTATTTGGATATATAACTTTATTTTTGGTTTTTTGGTAAACTCATGTTTTTTAGTATGGCAAAAGTAGCAATCATTTTGATGATTTTGTGGTTCACTCCAAATCGCTGGCTTCATAAACGGCAAAGACTTATGACTTCCTTTTAACCAACCTCTTAAAGACTTACCACAGCTACTACAACATATTTTCGGCAGCCAATTTTTATCTCTATCATCGATAGGAAACCCAAAGTAACGGCGATAAGCATTTTTAATCTTGGAAGATATTGTCTCCCTTTGAGAACTTAAAGTTAGATTGCCACAAACGTAACAAAATAAAATTGGAGATTTGTTACAAATCCTTGACATTTTGTAATATGAAGGCGTTTGTGGATTCTTTAAATGCTTTATTTCTTTACACAATAACAAAGTAGACAATAAGATCTATTTACTGTTGCCGATTTTAACCGCACGATATTCAAATTAAAAGTGACTTACTTATTGCCCATTAGCTTCTATATATACAATAAATACTAGAATCTACCCTAATGTTCTTAATTTTAAATCACAGGTAATTGAAAAATACTATGTTATAATTTTTAATTCCAAGAACCATGCAAAAAATCGTTGTACTTCAGTTCCATTACCTGCTCACTTAACGAAATGTTACATATATCATATACAAGGCTGGTTGCATTACAATATTGGGTACCTGCGGTAAATTGACAATAAAATCGACATTTTTTAACCGATTTTTATGGTTTATGGCTTTTTTTATTTCCAAGATAAAGAGGCCTCAAAAAAAAGTTTAAAATGTTAAATATTTACCTTATATTTTTTTTAATTCCATTTTTAAATTGAAAAATATTACGAATTTTGCACGAAAATTTTTTTTTCTCCATTAATTTCTAAATAACTCCAAAACGATAAGAGATAGAGAAAACTTTTATTCCACTAAAATAAATACAATTTTGTTACACATTTTTGGGTGTTTTACTTTTGAAATTCGGAAGACTGGTTCTCGGGTTAGGATGAAATATATCTCCGTACCTGACTAATTTAGGGGGAAATTTTGCCACGCCCATAAAAAAAATCCCGATCTGATGGAAAAAAACCGACAACGGATTTGTATATAGTCCACATAGTTTTATTTAATGGGAAGACAAAAAAAGATTTTTTGCAGAGCAGTGTTATTATAATATAAAGTTCTTGAAGTAGAAATCTGTTGAAAATGTAAGTATGAATACAAACATATCAAAGCCAATCTACTTTGCCTTTATTATTAAAATATGTATGACATAAATTGTTGACGAAAATGTTCTGCACATCCCTTTTTAGGATTATATAAATATACTGTCAGGGTTTTCCTTGTTTTTCATTAGGGAATCTGCCAATCCGATTTAATAGTACATACATTATGAACTTAAAATTATGTAAAATGTAACTGGCTTGTTAATAAAGTTATGTCAGATACGAATTATTCACGTTTCACGCAGGTATGTGAAACCAGGTGGGACCATCTGTATTATGATTGTGAATATATGGCATCTCCGATATCGTATGACAATGAAAACGAAAAGGTGAAAACGGAGAAAAATAAAATAATGGCACTGAGGTCGAAAGTTCAAGATTTTGTCAAGTTAATTTTAGTTTTATGTGGGAAGAAGAAAAGTTTGTCGGCTCGTGGCCTTGTAGGTATGTACGAGTGTAAAACTTAGTAAATTTTTGGAATATTAAATAAATATATTCATTGCAAAATATAATATCGCGTTACAAATTTAGTAAAAGAGCCAGTGTACCAAAATTTATCAACATAAAATTCAGATTAAAGGAAAAATTAAATATATTTCATGAGCTCTTTACATTTAAAAATGGCGTATTCGTCCTAACCTTTTGAACAAGAAAATAATTGCTCCAAGTAGCCATTGTTAAATTTCCGAAAAAGTGAATCTCTAAACGAAATTTTATCCAGGTATATACAATTTGTAAACGTGAAAGAAAATCATAAACACATTTATCAAATATTAAGACTAAATAAGTGTGTGTGAAATAAGACACAGTTCGACAACTTTAAATATTTCAACATCGTATTTAAAGAAAAAAAATGTTTGTGTTGCCTGGTGAATTTAAGCCGTGCTGATAAATTTTTTTGTGACAATGCAGGTTTAGGTTTCATCACAGGTGAGACGGAACCAATGTTGTGTAGCGCCCTTCTTACAGTCCATCGGCTAACATTTTTATTTATTGTTAGGGAAGCTTAAAACAAGTAACAATACTATATTCGGCCGTGCCGAATCTTTTATACCCTTCACAACGTGTAGACGTGCAATAACAATTGTTTGTATCACCATTAATCTCATATAAAATACGTACATACATGTAAAAAACATACCAAAACAAAAAAAATATATTAAAAATAAAAAAAATTACTAAACAAATTTAAAAAAAATGTTTAAAAATTTTTTTAAAAAAATTAAAAAAAATATAAACAGGAAACAGTGCTATATTCGGCCGTGCCGAATCTTATATACCCTTCACAACGTGTAGTCATGCAATAACAATTGTTTATATCACCATTCATCTCATATAAAATACGTACATATATAAAAACATCCCATTGCAGAATTATAAATTGAGTTTACGTATGTACGTTTCCAAAAAAAAAAAAAATTACAAAAAAAAAATTTATTAAAAATAAAAAAAAATAATAAAAATTTTTAAAAATTTAAAAAAAAATAAAAAAAATATATAAAAAAAATGAAAATATAAATAATGTATAAAATTAAATAAAAACAAGTAAGAGCACTATATTCGGCTGTGCCGAATCTTTTATACCCACCACCAATTTTGTGTACATTTAAAGCACAATATTTATTACTTTGTTAATCATTATGGAATAATCTCTTTATAATAAAATATGTATCACTTTCTTTGTAGAGGGTGGTTAAATTTTAAGGGCCCATGTTGCAGGTGAACTACACCTAGTCTTTAAATTTGTTTTCTGTATTTCACTTAACATTTCTCAATCTCAAACTTACTCAATTTGATCCGTGAAAAGATACGCAAATGAGTAACGCTTTAAAGTTATTTAGGTTTTTTTTTTAATGGACGTTCAAATCAAAATGCATTTTGTACACTTTGTAATTCTTTTGGTAAACATAATCGTTTAAATTCGTCCACAATCGGGAGAATTGTAAAAAATATTTAAATTTCTGCAAAACAGGTCAGTAAAAATGTTAAAAAATCTTTGAATGCCTCCTTAGTTCGTTGTATGGGAACCATTACTGTTTTTTGCGATAGTGTGGTAAAAGAGCAGTCAACCTCGACTCATCATCATGCCCAACAATTGAGCATAAACATTGTCATTGAAAATTTGGGACCATCAGATAGAGGAGTGACGCCAAGGTGGGGGGGGGGCCATTTGGTCGATATTTTGTTAAATACATAAATGAACCATACAAATATTATCATTATAAAAAGAAATGATAATAGTTTCTTAAATAATATGTGTTTTATTTAATTTCAACATCGACCCTTAAAACTTAACCACCCTTTATGTGGGATTGTAGTGGCAACGACAAATAACTAACTGGCAACCCAGTTAGTCTGGCATCAGCTAGAAATGAGGGAGTATAGTGAATGACGCGAACGAGTTAAGACGAGTTGACAAAAAAAAATAATTACTTTAATAAATAATTTCTTCAAAAATAAAGAAATCCTATAACTTGGGGGCTCAACCTGGATTTGAAGTGAAATTGAAAATCTAGTGCATTAGTTTAGTGGTGCGTTTTTTGCGAGGAATAAACACAAAACGACGCGTGTGCTTTATACATACTCGAAACTACGACGCATATATTTTGTATATAAACCGTTATATGCGAGGTATGCGATAAAGTGGGCGTATCACTTTTTGACACAAGAATTACATTGATTAGAAGGATATATGTAGCAAATTTCATCATCAAACCTCTAATTTTGTCGGTTTTATGAGCTTTTAAATTTCATTAACGGTAGATAATGTGAAAAGTGGGCGTTATAGTAGGCGTGTCAAAAATGTTTTTGCGAATGAGTACAACTTAGGTGTTTCAATATAGCCTTTTATAATTCCAAAATCTTTGTTAATAGGGAAATTATATGAATTTTAGGTAAAACGTTATATGGGAGGTGGGCGTAAAAGTGGGCGTGGCACCTTAATTTTTTGGAACGGTAATGACATTGCCTACGGGGATATACGTAGCAAATTTGATCATCATACCTCTAATTTTGGCGGTTTTATGAGCTTTTAAATTTCATTAACGGTAGATAACGTGAAAAGTGGGCGTTATAGTGGGGGTGTCAAAGTTGTTTTTGCGAATGAGCACAACTAAGATGTTTCAATATAGCCCTTTATTGTTCCAAAATCTATATTAATAGAGAAATTATATGAATTTTGGGTGAAACGTTATATGGGAGGTGGGCGTAAAAGTGGGCGTGGCAAATTGGTTTTCCGTTAAAACAAAGCATTTGAACAAAAAGCCATGTGTGCACAATTTCAGAGTCATACATCCATTTTTGTTGCTTTTATGACGTTTTTGTTTTTAAATAAACCGAAAAATACCCTGTGCGGTATAAATTTTCGTACATTTTGATCGATAACTTCTCTGCTAATGCATAGATTTAGATAATTTTTGGGGAGAAATATTGTTTTTACTCAGGAAATATATATTCGAAGTTTCATGAGTCTACGTTAATGCGTTTGGACACAATTCCATTTTATTCGATGTTCGAAGGACACGGTTTTTTGACCTACTCTTGCCTTTCGAGCTATAACTCTCTTCCTAATATTCCAATATATATAATATTCCAGCCCATTTTCAATACCAAACAAGCGTTGTCTATAAGAAAGATTCTGGCAAAATTTGAGCCTCCTAGCTTTTTTGGTGCGACCTCTATCGTGCTTTCAACAGACGGACGGACATAGCTAGATCGTCATCAAATCAAACCCCGATTCAGAATATATATACTTTATGGGGTCTAAAATGGATATTTCGATGTGTTACAAACGGAATGACAAAATGAATATACCCCCACCATTTTTTTGGTGGTGGGTATAAAAAAATGTTTGGCTCAGCTGGAATTCGATGCCACGTTTACTTTAACCAGTATATATGTATGTTGTTGTTGTAATTGGGAAAAAACGAGGTGGTCGTGGTTTTTTGCTCATATCCCAGAAAGTTATGGGGCGATTGTGCTGAATTTTTATTGCGATTCATTTCGGATATTTCCAAGAGATTGATACCATACACAGATCTGAGGAACATATAGTTGCTTCTAAAAGTTGATTTCAACCAACACACGGACAGACGGTCAGAGCTAAATCGACTCCTCTATTCATAAGCTTTCAGAAAATATATACTTTATGGGGTCGGAAATAAAAATTGTAGAAATTACAAACGGAATGACAAAGCTATATATACCCTTGCGCACCACAGGTGAAGGGTATAAAAAAAAATAATAAAATATAAATAATTGGGTGATTCACAAGGTGTCTTATCATGTCATATTGTCCTAAAATTTTACAATGGTTTAAAAATGTTGTTGTTGCTTTCCAAACAAAAAGTGTCTTATAATAATAGAACTTTGTACGCTATGTTTATTGTGCTGTCGTATTTAATAAGCAGAGACCTGTGCTAAACGGCTAAGCCGCAACAGTTTTTGTAAGCTGTCGCCGTTCATTGTATAATTTTATCGGGCCGACATCCAAATTTGAGAGCAGTTGCTAATTTTTGATAACAAATCACTGGTGGCGTCAAATAAGATCGGCTTAGGACTCTGCTGTTTTTGTTTATCAAACAAAATTTAATTTATTTGTAATTTATTTACTTGAGTTTGCCATTACAACATCTAAAATATACTTTTTGCACAAACTGGCTATTATTTTGTTTTTTTTTGCTTGTTTTTGGCATTAAGAAAGAAAATATTTATTTTTATAATTGTTTTACATCAGCTGATTTAAATTCAAAATAGCACACTTAATTATGAGGGGTTGTTCACAATAGTCTTAATTTTTCATGCTATTATAATAGGACATATGACTTTATGACACTACTGTGAATCCCCCAAATATATTAAATAAAATAAAATTTTTTTGGCTCAGCTGGAATTCGATGCCATGTTTACTTTAACCAGTATGTATGTATGTAGGTTGTTGTTGTAATTGTGAACAAAAACGAGGTGGTTGTGGTTTTTGGCTCATTTTTCAGAAAGTTATGGGGCCATTGTGCTGAATTTCAATAGCTATTTATTCCTAGATATTTCCAAGAGATTGATACCATATAGAGATCTGAGGAACATATAGTTGCTTCTAAAAGTTGATTTCAACCAACACACGGATAGACGGGCAGGGCTTAATCGACTCCTCTACTCATAAGCTTTCAGAAAATATATATAAAACTACAAACGTTCAAATAACAACAATTCTTTTATACTAAAAAACAAAAAAAAAGTTTATTTCTCACAAATTAAATAAAATCTCGTTCAAAACTAACATGCGTTATTGCTCATTGTGTAAAAAACATTTATAGTGGATCTGCCACAACATTTTTTCATGTTCCAAAAGACAGTGGAAAGGGAAAATGGATGGAAATCTGTAGCAAAAGGTATCCGCACCAGTGCATTGTCCGCACTGGCAAAAGAATACTCTTATTGCCAAATGCTGAGCCTTAAAGGCTGCTCCGCCTTTATTATTTACGTGGGAGAAACTCACAACAGAAGCAACTTCAAATAAATATAAGAAGGATCAAGAAACACAAACCGAGTAAGTATATTTATATGTTTTTATATAATGCTAGCGGTTTTTAATTGAAACGTCAAATCGATTTGGGCTACAACAATTTAAGCAAAATTCGTTTATTAGAATCCGAAATTAAAGAACTGCGTTTAAAACTTGATAGAGCAAATATGGCTGTCAACCCTATGAACCAAATATTTTCAGAAGGGCAGGTAATAAAACTTCTTTCCCCTGGACCTATTACATGAAAGTGCGAGGATATTTCAAATACAAGCATATTGCATGCCGCCGAACCAAGGGCCTACAATCACCTTCATAAAGAAGGTTATCCTCTTCCACACGTAAGCACTCTGCAGCGGTTGTGCTCAAAAATTGATATGACTGAAGGCATACTTAATTCATCCATCGGTTTTATGCGTCGAGCCGCTGATATGCCATCAGAAGACAAAATATGTGTTTTAGCGTTCGATGAGATGAAAGTCGCAGTGATGTTTGAGTACGAACCGTTTGCAGATATAATGAAGAAACCGTCGAACTAGGTTCAGGTGATTATGGCACGCGGCCTCCAAAACAGAGATCTGCAACGAATAATAATGAAGTAACACAGGGGTTACACGATCAAGTTTTGTGTATCAAGTTTCGAAATTTATTGCCCTATGACGAATGTTAAGCCGGGATCCCACTATCGGCGCAAATAGCAAAATGTGTACCGATTTTTATCGTGCACATTCAAAAAAATTTAAAGATGCATTTTTAAGCGGTCCCATTATCGTTGCATATTGTGACAATCTTTTTCGGCTCATATAGGTCAAAACGCAATTGCAACGGTAATTAATAAAATACGGTCACACTATCGTGCCTTATTCGCAAAATGAAGTCAATTGTTTTTGTTTATTTACTTTTGAATACTCAAAAAACAAAGTATTTGAGGAAGAGAGTGATTAGAAAAGAGAAATTAATATGGTGCGTATGAGAGAATTTTGCGCGAATTTAGTGAAGTTCAGAATCAAAGTTTTATTTTCAAAAATTATGTGAGAATAAAAAAGAAAAATTTAAATGATCATTAAAATATCAATGGTTTTTTAAAAATCAATTTATATATATATAATTACTTACTGAGTAAACTATTGTTTTTTATTCTTCTTGTTTTGTGAACAAATGTTTGCTAGCAGAATAGTTGCCACAAGTTAATTTTGTATTATCTCACAAAACTTTATCCCTTTCAGACCGTGATGCATCGATTGTGCGGGTGGGTTTCGGTTTCAATATTTTTGCTTCTGTTTGCCCAATGTGAAATAGACTGGCATGCATCAATTGTGCTGCTTGTTTTTTATATTTGCTTCTCACATTTCTCTTCTGTTTGACTTACCGTTATCTGAATTATTGCGAAAATCTTCAGTCACGTTACAGTTTTAGCAAAATGATCCGTGGAAGTAAGTTAGGTATGTATTTAATTACAGAAGTATTAATCGTTTACAAATAATGAAGTGCACATATGTTTACTAAAATTATAAATTTTAATAATTCAAACTAATTGAAATCGTTTAATGCAATATAAATGTGTTTTAGTTCAAAATATTAATGAGTGCATCAATTGTGCGCGTCAGGCCTTATGTGTGTGATTTTTTTAAATTTTTTTAGAAGTGCTTAACGATGATGAGATTTTGGCAGCGCTCGAAGATTGGGATGCTTCGGAAGCTTTTCATGTTGTTTTTCAAAATGACGTTACTGAAGCGAAAGAAAATGCAAATGTTTTTTGGAAAGTTCAGCCAGCTATTGATTCAGTTTGAAACACGTGCTAAAAAATTCAGAAACAAGAGCATGGACAATATTCAAAGAGCCAATGATACCGTTTACTGGCCACTGTCCAGTACGTCAAAGTTTCGCAAACAAACCAGGAGGTGTTGGTTTAAATAACGAGGTACTGACGCTATTAGAAGGACATGTTCCCAATTTCGAAATTTATCAGGACAAGACCACGCCTCTATCAGAAGAAAACAATGTACTTGGTCTGCTTTCGTTCTGCGTCTTGTGCAAACATTTCCTAAGGGATCCAAAGTGTTTTTTGATAGGTATTTTACCACGCTGCCTCTTCTGCATAAGCTTCTTCAAAAATGAATTTATGGGACGGGCATCATAACGAAAAATCGAGCAAAAGGCGTTAACTTGACTAGGGATAAAAGGATGAAAAGGGGAGATATGGAGGAATTCTGTTCCCCAAAAGATACAGTTGTAATTGTGCAGTAAAAAGATTCCAAGTCAGTTTTATTAGGGTTATCTGCATTTGGATGCACTCCCGTTAATAATGTTCATCGTTGGTGCAAAAAAGAAAAAAAATTTATCAACGTCGTATGTCCAAATATAGTCAGCAATACAATGCCTCAATGGGTGGTGTGGCCATTTACGACCAACTAATGGAAGCATTTTCATTTTATAGATTTGGCATGTTGCAATGCTTGGATGGAGTACCGCAAAGCTTGTCGGGATCGAGAAACCACCGAAGGACACACACGATTTATTAGGTTTTAGACTTGCATTAGCTGAAGCGTTAGTGGCCACTCAAAAAACTAACAACATGGAGTGGAGATCTGAATCTGAAACTGACTGGATTAAATCTGCTCAACAACCTGAAAGGTATCGTCCATCGGACCAGCCATGACCCAAAAAAACGGCTGGATGGCTTTAGTCACTGACTAGAAGAACTGGACTTAAAATCAGCCCGTATGTGCCGTCGCAAAGACTGTAAGTCGCGCACACGCACAAGATGCACCAATTTCGATGTATTTTTATATCTCAACAAAAAATAATAATTGTTTTAGGTTGTACCATACCAACAAATAAAAGAGTTTAAAAAAATATATCATATGAGTCTTAGTTATTTTAAAATGAAAATCGGCCGAGATGCATCAATTGTGCGTGTCCTGAAAATCCTTGAAGGTTAAAAAAATTATAAAACTTAATCATTGATTATATTTTCATACGCTTTAAAGACCACATATATTAAAAATTATAAAAAAAATCCTGGTAGTCTTGCGTCAGGTCTGAAAGGGTTATGTAAAAAATCACCAAAACTACCAATATTTTTTTAAGTTGATAACAATTATATAATTTTTTTAATTAGACGTATGTATGTAACACAAGTTTATAAAGAGTTAAAAAATATTTGAAATATAAGCACCAACATTTAACTTCCTAGGTTGTAGTATGTTTGACTAGTCGTTGTTACCATACCTTCTGTATGTAACACGAGCTTCACACTATGTTGAAGCTAAAAAGTCCATATTAGCCAATCCCGTCGCTGAGAATATGCGAGTCAGCATATTCCCAGCGATTACTTAATTCATTTAAT
The DNA here is from genome assembly GCA_941918925.1 of Phyto melanocephala. Taxonomy (NCBI): domain Eukaryota; kingdom Metazoa; phylum Arthropoda; class Insecta; order Diptera; family Rhinophoridae; genus Phyto; species Phyto melanocephala. The sequence continues at coordinate 41,002,377 of OW799234.1, read as the reverse complement.
GCTTACGTTGCATTTTAATATGCATTAGTATTAGTTTATTTTAAGTTCATAGTTTTAAGAATTTCATATTGTAAAAGAATTAATAAAGAACCTTCATACAAAACAGTCGCTTAAGCGGCTGTTATAATAAACAAAATATTGTCTTTATATTACATGGCGATCCTGCCATATTTTTATACTAGATAAAACGAAAATATTTGTGTTGCATTTGCTGTAAAAATAATATGATTAAGTGCTTAAATAAAGGAGAAAAAACAAATTTAAGCCCAAAATTTTGTTTGAACTAAACACCTACATACATACATAAGTGTCATCAAAGCTAAATAAAATAACTTAAAAAAGTAAAATAAATCAAATTAGTGGGCTAGAATTCTTTTAACAAGTTATACACTAGCGTTTGGATAAACATTAGTTTTTTTTTGTGTCTAAAAAAAAAAAAAAACTTCCTTAAACTTTAATAAACAAATGTGTTCAACTAAAAACTGTTTGACATCTACCGCAAGAACTACTACTACCTCTCTAGTAATAAAACCACATACAACAAGAAAACTTTTTATTTTACAACAACGCATTTATTAACTCATCCTTTTTCTAACAAAAAGGCGTGTTTACGAGAGATCCGTGCCTTTTTCTGCCTAAATGCCCGCTTGGCGAAGAGCCTAAAAAAAATTAACACAAGAGAACACTGTCAACTTTAAATAAAAAAAAACACAAAGTATGTGTCAGTCTTGTATTAGACGGCGTAATAAAATGAGTAAAAAATTTATAAATTAAATTAACTGGTATAAAAAAAATATAAAAAAAAATTAAAAATTAAATAAAAAAATAAAAAAAAAAAACGTTTAGTATAATGCATATAAAGAAACTCAAAATGTAAACGAGAAAATCAAAAAACCAACAGCCAGGGAGAAAATAAAACATCAGCAAGGAGAAAAAACTAAAAGAAGACATCAACACGCAACAACATTGACACCAGCTGAATGTATGTGAGTGACAGCATGTCCAATGTTAAGCATGTAGCATTAGATACTGTATAAAATAAACTCAAAATTAATTATATGTATCTATTTCACATTAATATTACAACTATAATTTTACATAATCTTATTTATATACATGTTAAAAAAAGAAAAATTCTAAAAATAAAACAAACAAAAAATAGAGACTAAAAATCGTAATCGTAAATAGAAATATTAATATGTGCTAATCGAAACTTGACAACGCCAACGCTAACGTTATCAATAACATTGAGGTGGTCGATCACACCACCGCGTTGGAGAAAGTCTCACTATTACTTTTAATAATATTAGTATTATACGCAGTAAATATGATTTTGAAGATATGTACACTTGCTGCATAAAATATCTTCAAAGAAAAAATACACAAAAAGCAGGATACATAAAAAAGCAGGAAACTTTTAAAATTAAAGAAAAGCGAATAATTTTAATTCTTTTAAATGAATTACAAATTTTAGAATCATATTACCTTATAAAATATTATACTACAAACTTTTTTCTAAATGTTAACATAAACACCTATTTAAATTACTTCTAAATGTAGATTTTTTTTTTAATATAAATTGTGCATAAGTATTAAGAAAATATATATAAAATAAGCAATTAGTAAACTGTAAAACTACTTTAAATGGAATAAAAAAAAAAGAATAAACAAATAAAATACAAAAAATAAAAATAAATTTCTGATTGCATATCATTAGACGGAATAAATATAATTTTTGTAAATGAGAAATATGAAATGATAAGAATAAATATATTGATAATGAATTAGCTAGCAATAATATTTCAGTATATATAACATACTTCATCTTAATGGAATGGGAAACCATTGTATTTAGGACGAAATCCATAAGGGAAGAATTTTTGAAATCTTATAAATGCTTAAATGTTGACAGGGAAACGAAACCTGAAACTGTCAATAAGCATATTAACATTCTTCAAAATCAGCTAGAGAAGCTCAGAGTATTACTAAATACAAATTATAGTAGACTCACAAAATCCCACCAAACCTCTGCTGATAACTTCTACTTCGACCTACGTGAAAAACTAATTTCCGTAAGTTACAGGAAGAATCTGAAAATACTTGTACCCCATTCCAATGAGCCAATAGTGTTCAATATTTTACCGGAAACGGAGTCAAAACGAAAATCCATTGTGCCGCAAACTCTGGTAGAATTTTTAAATACTGCCTCAAGGTTAATTCCAGATTTCGATGGAAACTCTGAAAACCTGCAGAGCTTTATCGACGCTATTAATTTAGTGGCCTAGATAAAGGACACTTATGAGTCAATAGCTGTAAACCTTATCAAAACCAAATTGAAAGGCACAGCAAGAAATTTGATTTCAAATGAATCTACACTATCCCAAATTATTACTAAACTTGAAACGACAGTTAAGGGAGAATCCGTTGACGTTATTAACGCCAAACTAATGAGCGTTAGACAAAGCGGTAAGAATGTTAATTCCTATGCCAAGGAAATGGAGGAATTAACGAAACGCCAAGGTTACAGTGACAATAATGGTAACCAAAGTAGAAACCAAAATTTTAATCAAAATGGAAATTTTTCCCGAAACAGAAATAATAATTTTAATCAAAATAGGAACGATAACGAATCCTATCGTGACAACAATAATGCTAACAACCGTAACCACAATAATAGTAATAATTCTAGGTTTTATCGTAATAATAACGATAATAGAAACCGCAACAACAATCGTAACAATCTACAAAATAGAAACATAAATTTGACTACAGCGGACGACTCGGGAAACGGGCAACCAACCCTAAATACTCAGTAGGGTCTAAACCTACAATATTAATTTAAATTTATGCAGCTACTTACATTGCAGAACTACGCTAAATGATACCACCTCAACCTTTTTAATAGATACTGGTGCTGATATTTCAATTATCAAGCACAACCAAGTCTTAAATGAATCAGTAAATGTTTACAATAGGAAAAATCTAAATGGCATTGGTCAAGGCATAATCTCGACATTAGGTAGTGTACAATCGGAATTGAAAATAGGCCGATATTTGATAAAACACATTTTTCATGTGGTAAGAGACGACTTCAAGATACAAGCAGACGAAATAATTGGAATGGATTTCATACGAAAGTATAATTGCATCCTACAATATTCCAATGATAAAGATTTAATAATCCTTCGTTCAAATGAAATTGATCATAATATTGGAATACCACTTAGAAATGGCCCAACTATAAATTCTATATCTATCCCTGCGAGATCTGAAGTAGTAAGATCTATAAAAATAGAATCCTTAGAACAAGACGTATTGATACCATATCAAACTATTCAAAATGGTGTCTATGTCGCTAATACAATTACCTCAAAATCAAATCCTTTAGTAAAAATCATCAACACTACGGAACAAGATTTAATAATTGAAGATATTAAACTTGTTACAGAAACCCTTAAAGGTTACAAAATTGTCAGACAAAATATTATGCCTGCCAACTCCAAGAAAAAATTGGACAGACTTTCGAGAAACTTTCCACCATTTATTGAAACAGATTTGAAATCCCTATGCAAAGAATTTAGAGATATCTTTGCCTAAGAATCTGAAAGTATATCGGTCAACAACTTTTATAAACAGAAACTTAAGGTAAACAATACACAACCTGTTTACATCAAAAATTATAGAATTCCCCATTCCCAGAAACAGGAAGTAAACAATCAGGTTGATAAGTTAATTAAAGACGGTATTGTTCAACCATCAATTTCAGATCACAATAGCCCTATACTCTTAGTACCAAAAAAGACTTTACCCGGTACCACACAAAAGAGATGGAGATTGGTAGTAGACTACAGAGCAGTAAACAAAAATTTCCGTTACCTCGAATAGAGGATTTTCTTGGTCAATTAGGTAAAGCTAAATTCTTCTCTTGTCTTGACCTGATGTCAGGTTTTCATCAAATAGAACTTGGAGAAGAATCTAGAGATATTACATCCTTTTCCACAGATAAAGGATCGTTCAGATTTAAAAGATTGCCGTATGGTATCAAAATAGCCCCTAATTCTTTCCAAAGTATGATGTCATTAGCTTTCTCAGGTTTTACTCCAGCACAAGCATTCGTGTATATGGATGACCTAGTAGTAGTTGGTTGTTCTAAGGAACATATGCTACATAATCTAAGGGACGTATTTGAATTATGCAGAAAATATAATCTGAAGTTACATCCAGATAAATGTTCATTTTTCTGTACCCAAATTACATTTTTAGGCCACAAATGTACTGATCAGGTTATATTGCCTGACGATAGCAAATTTTCTATAGTACAAAACTATCAAACACCAAAGAACGGTGATGAAGCTAAACGCTTCGTAGCCTTTTGTAATTATTACCGAAGGTTCATACCAAATTTTGCTGAATCATCCAGACATATCACTAGATTGTCAAAGAAAAATGTACCTTTTGAATGGAACGAAGATTGCGAAAAATCTTTCCAGTACCTCAGAAACCAATTACTAAGTCCCAGAATCTGACAATACCCTGATTTTTCTAAGGAATTTTTTATTACTACAGATGCAAGCAAACATGCTTGTGGCGCTGTCCTTAGTCAGGAAAAACAAGGTATCCTAATGCCAATTTCATACGCTTCTAGATCTTTCACTAAAGGTGAAAGCAATAAATCTACTATAAAGCAGGAACTAACTGCCATACATTGGGCTGTGAAATATTTTAGACCCTACATTTACGGCAATAAGTTTGTGATCCAAAGTGATCACAGACCACTAACCTACCTATTCTCATTGAAGAATCCCTCCTCAAAGCTCACCCGTATGGTACTTGACCTCGAGGAATACGACGAGGAAAATTGTTATGAACGCCATACGAGGCATCCTTTTCGGAGTGCCAATTTACGTTACGTATATGGTGACCATGGTGTCTCATGTCACAAATTGAATATTGTTGTAAGGTGCTCTAGGAGAAAATTAGAGAACGAACGGGAGCCATTGCATACCACTAGCGGTCAGTCGGTTGGGTGGGTTCTTGTTCTCGTGGAAATTCTCATTACAATATATAACGTTCATCATAAATATTATTATAGACTCCCTAAAAAAAATCTATAAAAGTTGATCTAACAAAACAAGATGTTACGAAACCCAAATTATGATCAAATTATGAGGTCTGAAAAATATTAACCATAACAAGCTTTGATGATCTATCATAGATGGAGTCTGATAGATCTGCGCCTCTTAACCCTCCCTACCATTGATTTTAGTGACGCGAAAATTATTAACTAAAATCCCACAAACAACCTACCACTTTCGATTACACATCACATTGTAAGAAATATTTAAAATTTACGATTCCATATTAATTCAATATTTATTTAATTAAATTTCAAGACGGTTTTGACATATTCAGTTATTTAAATTATATATGAAAAAAATGTAAGTTTGTTTTTGAAGTATATAGAGGGTAATTCAAAATATATGTATATACTTATATATAAATACTTATTTATTTAAAAATATTTTAACATTCATATTCACGTTAGAAAAAAAATATTATACTAAATATTACATTAATATACACAAAAAAAAATATTTATGCTTGGATTTTATGATATTATACCGACAATAGTGTGTCCAATATTTTACGCAACATTAACCAAGAGAATGTTGATTAACGATTTACGTTTATATTAATTTTCTCTAAGACAACATGTTTCCTAACAACACAAGTTTATAAACATTACAAACAAGCTTGGCTTAAAAAAATTGGCACCTGTTTGTAATAAATCAAATCCTAAATAATAAAGAAACAATGTTTATATCACTCACCGATAATATAATGTTGATAGCAGCTGTTGAGGAGGCCTCTTCAAATGCTGGTTCTTAACGGGTTAAGGTAGATGTGTATGTCAGCAATATTATGAATGTGAGAGAAATAATTAAGGTGACCAAGCAAAAATATGTACAAATACTTAGCTAAATTAAATAATAAAAAACTAATTAATACTAAAATTTAAAATGAAACATAAATTCCATAATGCTTTTTTTTAATACAATATCTGCGATAGAAGTGCAATTTAGATTTTAAGTTACATGTTTTAATTTATTTTTATTTATTTAGTTTATAGGCAAGTTTTTTGTTGTTATTATTTTCTTTATCTCACAACACTAGTTAAATATATGTTTGTATGTAAGTATGTATAGCATTAGGAAATTTAGGTTTAAGTTTTAATTATTTATATAAATTTATGTTCATATTTTTTTCTGTTTTAATAACAATAATAAATTTTACTTATATTTACTGCGATTTTACACTAGTCACACACAATTTTTGATGTAATTTGCATCACGAAGTTTTTTAAAAGGACGAACACAGAGGTGGTTGTTGTTGCAATGATGCTGCTTAGACACTTAAATGGACAAAATACTGATGTTGCTTCATTTTTTTTTTCTGTAAAACTCTTTTTTTTTTCTTAAATCATCGAATGTAGATATATATATATATATATATATATATATATAACGTTTTTGTTATTTTAGTTATAAAACTTGATTAACACATTTTAATTGCTTCTTCTTCTTCTTGTTTTCTTCTTTTGGAGTTTTGTACCTTTCTATTCAATCGAAACCATGTCTCTGAGCAACTAAATTAACTATTGCTTATCGATCAAAAAGAGAGCAATAATTTGGTAAAGAAGTAGACAACTAAAAAAAACGCACAGTGGTGGCTCAAATAATGAGTCCACCACGAGGTAATAATTATTTTGCAACAATTGATAGATTTCCTAATAAAAAAATTTAAAAAAATAAAGATTTCGCGTAAATAAGTTATAAACAACGATTTTCTATTAAAAAAAAATACCTTTATAGATTTGCGGATTGATTAATATAATTTTATTTAACGGGTGATATTTCAAAAAAAAACTTCCTTTGGTCACAAATTAATGGTGGAGCACTATAAATTTTAATAAACTTTCAAATTTTTTCATTTAACTGTAAACAAATATTTTAATTACCTTGGTGTGTATAATTGAAACCACTTAATGATCAATTTAAAAAAATTATTTTCTTATATTTTTATGTACTTATTTGTGCATAAGATTTATTTAAACTTTTAAGAGCTATGTCGTTGTGTACTTCTTGAAAGACCAAAAGAAAAGAATGATGGTTACCGGAACCTGACTGTACAATACCTCGTTTCACAAATTGCAATAAAAAATTATTTCCTGATTTAAAATCAAAACTTTGAACACTTCCACTCATATAATTGCCCGTGAAAAGTTAACAACATTGGTCAAAACTAGCAATTCTTCCACCGTGACATTATATATCATTACTGAACACAGCTACAGACTTTCACGTATATTTTTATTTACTTAAAAACATTTTTTTCTCGTTTAATATTATTAAAGTTATTAGATTATTGTAAGTTGTAAAACTATCTTTTCTTTTATTACAAATTTTTGTTTCAAAGCAGTAATTTAATCTGCAACATTTTAACAATAAGCAACATGATCAATTTATCTTAGCAACAATCCTTAAACAGCAACATTTCTTTTACTCATTTGCTATTGTTAAATATTTTCACAGGTAAACAACATGAATCTATCAATCTTGGCAACATTTAAAATTTTATCTCTACATGTATTGAAAGTTTAGTGGTTGTGTGTGTGTGAGTAAATCTACTGCAGATATAAATGTTTAGTATCATAATTAAATATGTAATAATAATACAAATAAAAATAATGAGTATAATATTTTAATAATACTAATAATACATAATTTAATTAATAATAGTACTTATAATTTTAGAAATAATATTTAGTAAAAGAAAATTTGTTCTCTTTTAGATAATTGCAAAACAAATTTTTGAACATTTAAAAAGCCTGTAAACTTGTGCATTACAAAACCGCATAATACTGGTCTTTTAGGCATCAGTATTAGGAGGAATTAGATTTATGGACGCAGGTCTTTTGCGTGATATGTACCTAAAATTTTACCATTTTCATCTTCCAATACGTAATAATTGTTACCGATTTTTTCTTTTATTTTTGATTTTAAAAAAGTAGGAGCCAATTTCGAATTAAATTTTTTCTCAAAATTTGACTGCGCAAAGTTCCTTCGATAAACATATTGACCTATGTTATATGAAATTGGTCTTGTTCTCAAATTGTATTGATTTTTGCTTTTCTCATATGCTATTTTTATATTATTTCTAAGATCGTTATGAATCAATTGAATTTTATCATCTCTATCTAATTTTATTGTAGGTTCATTAAGCAAATTTAAATTTCGAAGCAATGTATAAGAGCTCCCATGAGTAATCATCTCTTGTCCAAAAACTGCATGATATGGAGAAGAATGAATCGATTGGTGGAATGAATTCCTTAATGCACAGCTAATAAAACTTAGATTTTTGTCCCACAAAGTTTGATCTTTTTTCAAATACGACTTAATTCCAGATATAATAGATCTGTTGACTCTCTCCGAGGCATTAGATTGCGGTGAGTAAATTGCGGTATATGTATGTTTAATTCCCATTTCCGTTAAAAATGCATTAAATTCATTGGCTTTAAATTGAGAACCATTATCACTTACTAACGTTTCCGGTACACCGTATACATGGAAGATTTGTTCTAAAAGATATTTTTGTATAATAGAGGAGTTAAATTTTTTAAGGGGACATAACCAGTGGAATTTGGTTAAATGATCGAGTACAATAAAAATTCCAATGTTTCCTTGCTTACTACGCGGGTAAGGTCCTAAAATATCGACGTACAGTCTTTGAAAAGGCCTTACAGAGATAATATGATTTCCCATGTTAGGTTTTAAAGTAACGTTAGGGGCTTTGCACTGTTTGCATGTTTCACATGACCCTATATACATTCCCGGACTATTCCAGGCCAATAGAATTTTCGACGAATTAATTCTAACGTTTTTACAATGCCACCATGTGACGCTATAGGAGAGTCATGAAATCTTGAAATAACAGATTTTCTTAAGTTTTGAGGTAGCCAAAGTTTCCAGGCTTCATTTTCTTGATCTATATCTCCCATATAATGAGCCGTTCTTATATAAACATAATTATCTACAACCTTAAGATCGGGGCATTTATTCGAATTCTCCTCAATATTTTTTTTAAGTTCTATATAATCGATATCTTGAAAATGAGACGCATTAAGATCTATTTCTGGTTCGGCCAATTCGATATCAGCAATTTCTTCAAAGGTAATTCTCGACAGAGCATCTGGTACCACATTATCTTTTCCCTTTCTGTGACTGATGGTAAATTTATAACCCTGCAGTTTCCACACCCACCTTGCCAATCGACCTGTCACATCCTGCTGTTTCATAAGCCACATCAAAGAAGAATGATCGGTTATAACCTCAAATTCTTGCAGTTCAAGATAACATCTAAACTTCTTGATTGCTTCTAGCGCTGCCAAGCACTCGCGTTCGGTGACACTATAATTGCGTTGGGCAGAATTCAGTTTTTTCGACATGAAAGCAATAGGTTTTTCATGCCCTTCATCATCTAACTGCACCAACACAGCACCGATGCCAATATCGCTAGCGTCGCAATGTAAATAAAACTTTTTCGAAAAGTCAGGATTTGACAATACAGGAGTGGATGTAAGTATGGTTTTAATTTGTTCAAAAGATTTTTGGGCCTCTTCAGTCCAACAAAATTTACGCTTAGTCGATAGTACTTCGGTAATGGGATTAACAACAGTTGAAAAATTTGCTACAAACCTTCGGTACCAGCCTGCTAAACCGAGAAAACCACGCACTTGTTTTATATTTTTAGGGGTTGGCCAATTTCGAATGGATTCTACCTTTTGAGGATCTGTTTTAATGCCACCATGACCTATTATATAACCTAAGTAATCTACTTCGGTGACACAAAATTTTGACTTAGAGATATTCAAGGTTAAATTTGCTCTTTTGAATTGATCTGCTATTCGAACGAGTACAGATAAATGTGACGTAAAATCCTCTGATACAATTATCAGATCATCTAAGTAACCGAATACCGAATTTCGAAGATCGGGTGGTATAAGGCTATCCATCAAACGACACATTGTTGAAGGGGCATTACAGAGCCCGAAAGGCATAACTACGAACTGATATAAAGGCCGTCCTGGTACCGTGAAGGCAGTAAGAGGTTTTGATTCGTCGGATAAACCGATTTGCCAATAAGCATCTTTAAGGTCTAACTTAGAAATAATGTTAGGCTTGGGCAATCTAGAAAATATGCCTTCAATATTTGGCAGAGGGTACGCATCTTTTTCCGTAACCTCATTTACTGTACGGGCATCTAAACAAAGCCTTACCTTATTAGGCTTAACCACAAGTCGTATGGGTGAGCTTCAAGGTGAAGTTGAGGGCTCAATCACACCCAATTCAAGCATACGATCAATTTCTTGAAACATTAAATTTTCGACAGCAGGTGATACGGGATAAAACCGCTGTTTTACTGGTTTTGCATTACCAACGTTTATGGTATGTTCAATTAAGCTTGTTCGACCTAAGCCTTGCTTCTCAAAATTTGGGAAAAGTGCTACGATAGCATTAAGTTGTTCTTTTTGGCTAGCAGTTAATGGGTATTCATTTGCACTAGAAACGGACTGAACATCGGACAAAATAGGGTTATCGCTGGGCAAAGACTTTACAGGTTTTGGAAGACATTTAGCCTCAGACGTACATACTACATTTTCAAAAATTTCAGGAGCTAGATTAAAACATTTCCAAAAATCTAATCCTAAAATAAGTCTTTGTGTAATTGAGGGTACTATTAAAATTTTCAATTTTCTAACTAAATTTTTAAATGAAACGTCTACGTTTAAAAAACCTAAAACTCGTTGCATACGACCATCAGCTGTTTTTACGTATGTTTTTAAAGGACTAAATTCTTTAAAATTTTTAAAATCATGATTAGCCAAGTCTGAACCTATACAAGAGATATTAGCACCTGTATCAAGAAGACCAAATTCTGTAAAATTTAAAAATTTTACGGTTGCATAATAGCGTTTATCGGATAAATTATTAACGATTGACGATAAAATATAATTTGAGCTTATTTTACGATTTTTAAAATAGGTACGTAATCTTATGGTTGAACGTTTTGGTTTATGTGAAGAAAAATTATCAAGGACATTCACGTCAAAAATTTGTCTACGCTTTTCCAAATATCTTTTTAATTTTACATGGTAAGGTAGTATTGGCTGAATAATTCTATTTATATTTTCATTTTCAGATTTTTCATTCAAAAATTTGTAACTATTATAATTATCAGTTGCTTCACGTTTGAAAATATCAATTTTACGTTCAGAATTTTTTATTGAATTTTTTGATGTGGTTTCTTTTAGGGAAATTTTTGGTAATTGTTCGGAGCTAATAAGTTTTTTGAAAGGGCAAGTTTTCTGTTTGCACATTTTGTACATTGTGGCTTATATGTATTTTTTAGACCACATCCATAACAAAAAATATTTCGACTTTCTAAACAATCTTCCCAGTGGTGGCCTGTTTGATCACAGTTCCAGCACGTAAATGTTTTTAAAGTTTGCTGAATTGCGTCGACTGCTATATTTGATTCAAGTTGACAACCAGAATCATTAATTTCCTGTGAACCGTCTACTTCTGCCACTTGGCGTCTTGAATTAAAATTTGAACCAAATCTTATTTGTACATTCTTTTTAAAATAATCGGAGTCCATTAATTGTTCTCTCATCTGAACTAATTTTCGTAAGTGAGCAATGGAGTACACTGGAACGTACAAGGTTTCTCGTCAAAATTTCTACCAAATCTGACTCCGGAATTGGAGTTGCAAGTTTGTCTAACATGCCACATATTGACTCATAAAACGATTCAAAACTTTCGTTCATTTTCATTTTTCGATTTCTGATTTCCTCATGTATGTCAAAACTTGACTTAAATTCTTTATATTGGTACTTAAGAGCTTCACAAAACTCTGACCAATCTACGACTTCGACCTGTTTGTGGTAGCGCCAGTACCAATCGCGCGCTTTACCAGCTAACAGTATGTGAAGATTTCGACATATCAATGAAAAGTCATTGTTAAAATTTTCCTTTGTTAAAGTTCTTACTCTATACAAAAACTCATCTACCCCTATCCCATTGCTAGAGCCATCAAATTTGATGTTCCAATTTTGGATAATCGACGTTATCTTGTCTGCCCTTATGGCAAAGTTTTCATCAACAGATGAATTATTAGATAATGGACGACTATTTTGACGATTTTGTGCAATATTCTGAGAATGTGATTGTGTTCTAAGAGGTGGTATTCGGTTTACATTATTAGCACAATTTTGAGAATTTGGAACTACATTTAGGTTTTGTAACAGACGTGTTACGGTATTCTCAATTATAGAATTTAAATAAGAAGTATCGAAATTTTGAGTATTATTTCCAATACTAGCTCTACGATTAACGTGTTGCCTGTTAATCTGAGGAGAATTTTAATTATTAAAATTTATTGTATTTCTAAGATTAGTGGGAGGATCATCTAACAAAAGATTGGGATTTGACGTTTGCGCAAGTGAATGGGTTTGTGACTCATTTAACATGTTTATAGCGTGACTTCGAGTGTTATATTGTTTAGATATTGCACCACGAGATCTACCACGATTTGAGTTTTTAATTGGTTCATTAATAACGTTTGGCTTTTGGAAATTTATTGATTTTAATTCTGCTAAAGTACAAGGCCGCTTACACGAGGGACATTCTGCAGAATTTGTTAAATGACTTTCAATGCAAATTCGATGAAAAGAGTGATTGCATTCGGAAATAATTATACAATCTTGTGCTACTGACATTCTTTCGGAACAAATTTCACAATTCTGATCAATTTGAGTCATATTTACAGCAAAAGGCTGTGATGGGGTTTGTGGAGGTGATCGTTCCATCATAATAATAACAAATTGTATTCAAAATTTACTTCAGGAAAAAAAATTGTTTTTGTTTTTTTTTCAAAAACGAAATAAAAGTATGTGGAATTAAAAAAAAACCAACGAAACTTATAACAGATGAAAACTATTAAATAAAACAATTAAACTTCAAGAAAATACTATATAGTTATGCAGAAGCTGTTAAAGAAAATTAACTGTCTTTTTTTTTCATTATCTAATACTATTTAAAATAAATATTTCAGCAGAAAAAATTCTTGCAGGAAAATATTAACAAAAATTTATATGCTGACGTAAAAGTAATTCAAATGCTGAAAGCAGTGTTACTAAAAAAAAAACAACCATAAAAATTAACATACAATATGTATGTATGTATACAAGTAGAAGCAAGATTTAAGAACCAAACGTTCCAAATTTAATTATAAGAAAAATCTAAAAATTTTGTAAACAAAAAACTTTATAATCAAATATGAAAAGTTTAAATATCAAAAAATTTTCTATATTTGACTTAAATTAAAATCCAAAAAAAAATTAATTCATTCAAACTTCATAAAAAAAAATATTCGTATTATTATTTTTTTTTTTTACCAATTTAAAAATAAATATACATATATTTTTTTAAATAAATAAAAAAAAATACTAATAATAAAAAGATTAAAACAATAATTAATAAACTAAAATCCAATGAAAAAGTGAAAATAAAAATAATAATTAGAAATGATTTTATAATCAAATGTATTTTCTCTTACGTTTAGTGATGTGAATTGAAAGGGTAGTTAAAATAAAAGCTTATTAGTGTATGGTTAATAGGAAAACAAATCTGGGCTATGGAGTTTAAAAAGTAGTTAACACCATCAAGAAAATAAACAAACCGATATGCAAATTAATTATTTCAAACAAAACTGATTTTAACGGACAATAAATCGCAAGCAGCAATTATATTGTAAATCCAGGGAAAACCAGGATATCGATAGATCAGTTACATTAATTAAGTAATGTTCAAAAACTTTACAAACTACTACAAAATGATTCCCCTTATGTATAACATTCACCTGAATTCAAAAGGATTAATAGTGAATTATTGGTCGATATATCCGAACCTTGAAACCTCAGATAATCGAAATTCCGAATAATGCTAAAAATTATTTGAAAACTATGCTTCAATTATACATAAAGTTAATTATTTCGTATGTTAATGAAATCTAAAAAAATTTTAATTGATGTAGAGCAAAGAAAATCTAATATATAGCAATTATATATTAAACCTTCTGGGCCCCACGTTGGGCGCCAATTTATGTTATGAACGCCATACGAGGCATCCTTTTCGGAGTGCCAATTTACGTTACGTATATGGTGACCATGGTGTCTCATGTCACAAATTGAATATTGTTGTAAGGTGCTCTAGGAGAAAATTAGAGAACGAACGGGAGCCATTGCATACCACTAGCGGTCAGTCGGTTGGGTGGGTTCTTGTTCTCGTGGAAATTCTCATTACAATATATAACGTTCATCATAAATATTATTATAGACTCCCTAAAAAAAATCTATAAAAGTTGATCTAACAAAACAAGATGTTACGGAACCCAAATTATGATCAACTGAGGTCTGAAAAATATTAACCATAACAAGCTTTGATGATCTATCATAGATGGAGTCTGATAGATCTGCGCCTCTTAACCCTCCCTACCATTGATTTTAGTGACGCGAAAATTATTAACTAAAATCCCACAAACAACCTACCACTTTCGATTACACATCACATTGTAAGAAATATTTAAAATTTACGATTCCATATTAATTCAATATTTATTTAATTAAATTTTGACATATTCAGTTATTTAAATTATATATGAAAAAAATGTAAGTTTGTTTTTGAAGTATATAGAGGGTAATTCAAAATATATGTATATACTTATATATAAATACTTATTTATTTAAAAATATTTTAACATTCACATTCACGTTAGAAAAAAAATATTATACTAAATATTACATTAATATACACAAAAACAAGTAAAAGCGCTATATTCGGCCGTGCCGAATCTTATATACCCTTCACAACGTGTAGTCATGCAATAACAGTAAATTCACGTATGTATGTTAAAAAAAACAAAAAAAAAATAAAAAAATTAAAAAAAAATTTAAAAAAAAAAAATTTAAAAAAAAATTAAAAAAAAAAAATTATTATATACATATATAATATATATAAAACAAAAAAAAAATAAAAAAAAAATTAAAAAAAAAAAAATAAAAAAAAATAATAATAAAAATATATATAATATATTAAATAAAAAATAAAAAAAAAATTAAAAAAAAAAAATTTTAAAAAAATTTAAAAAAAAATTTTTTTGCCTCAGCTGGGATTCGATGCCACGTTTTCTCTAACCAGTATACACGTTTGTATGTATGTATGTTGTTGTTGTAATGTTGTTTTTATGAAAAGAAAATCGAGGTGGTCGTGGGTTTTTGCTCATATCTCAGTTGTTTATGTACCGATGTTTCTGATTTTCAATACCGATCTACTCCCGAATATTTCTGATATTTTAATACCTTACCCGGGTCCAACCTATGTCGGGGGGCTTCAAAAAGTTGATTTCAACATACACACGGACAGACGGACAGACGGACAGACGGTCAGGGCTTAATCGACTTCTCTATTCATAAGCTTTCAGAAAATATATACTTTATGGGGTCGGAAATGAAAATTGTAGAAATTTCACACGGAATGACAAACCTATATATACCCTTTTTCACTGTGTGAAGGGTATAAAAATGTTTATGCTTGGATTTTATGATATTATACCGACAATAGTGTGTCCAATATTTTACGCAACATTAACCAAGAGAATGTTGATTAACTATTTACGTTTATATTAATTTTCTCTAAGACAACATGTTTCCTAACAACACAAGTTTATAAACATTACAAACAAGCTTGGCTTAAAAAAATTGGCACCTGTTTGTAATAAATCATAGCAGCTGTTAAGGAGGCCTCTTCAAATGCTGGTTCTTAACGGGTTAAGGTAGATGTGTATGTCAGCAATATTATGAATGTGAGAGAAATAATTAAGGTGACCAAGCAAAAATATGTACAAATACTTAGCTAAATTAAATAATAAAAAACTAATTAATACTAAAATTTAAAATGAAACATAAATTCCATAATGCTTTTTTTTAATACAATATCTGCGATAGAAGCGCAATTTAGATTTTAAGTTACATGTTTTAATTTATTTTTATTTATTTAGTTTATAGGCAAGTTTTTTGTTGTTATTATTTTCTTTATCTCACAACACTAGTTAAATATATGTTTGTATGTAAGTATGTATAGCATTAGGAAATTTAGGTTTAAGTTTTTTTTATTTATATAAATTTATGTTCATATTTTTTTCTGTTTTAATAACAATAATAAATTTTACTTATATTTACTGCGATTTTACACTAGTCACACACAATTTTTGATGTAATTTGCATCACGAAGTTTTTTAAAAGGACGAACACAGAGGTGGTTGTTGTTGCAATGATGCTGCTTAGACACTTAAATGGACAAAATACTGATGTTGCTTCATTTTTTTTTTTTCTGTAAAACTCTTTTTTTTCTTAAATCATCGAATGTAGATATATATATATATATATATATATATATATATAACGTTTTTGTTATTTTAGTTATAAAACTTGATTAACACATTTTAATTGCTTCTTCTTCTTCTTGTTTTCTTCTTTTGGAGTTTTGTACCTTTCTATTCAATCGAAACCATGTGTCTGAGCAACTAAATTAACTATTGCTTATCGATCAAAAAGAGAGCAATAATTTGGTAAAGAAGTAGACAACTAAAAAAAACGCACAGTGGTGGCTCAAATAATGAGTCCACCACGAGGTAATAATTATTTTGCAACAATTGATAGATTTCCTAATAAAAAAATTTAAAAAAATAAAGATTTCGCGTAAATAAGTTATAAATAACGATTTTCTATTAAAAAAAATTACCTCTATAGATTTGCGGATTGATTAATATAATTTTATTTAACGGGTGATATTTCAAAAAAAAACTTCCTTTGGTCACAAATTAATGGTGGAGCACTATAAATTTTAATAAACTTTCAAATTTTTTCATTTAACTGTAAACAAATATTTTAATTACCTTGGTGTGTATAATTGAAACCACTTAATGATCAATTTAAAAAAATTATTTTCTTATATTTTTATGTACTTATTTGTGCATAAGATTTATTTAAACTTTTAAGAGCTATGTCGTTGTGTACTTCTTGAAAGACCAAAAGAAAAGAATGATGGTTACCGGAACCTGACTGTACAATACCTCGTTTCACAAATTGCAATAAAAAATTATTTCCTGATTTAAAATCAAAACTTTGAACACTTCCACTCATATAATTGCCCGTGAAAAGTTAACAACATTGGTCAAAACTAGCAATTCTTCCACCGTGACATTATATATCATGACTGAACACAGCTACAGACTTTCACGTATATTTTTATTTACTTAAAAACATTTTTTTCTCGTTTAATATTATTAAAGTTATTAGATTATTGTAAGTTGTAAAACTATCTTTTCTTTTATTACAAATTTTTGTTTCAAAGCAGTAATTTAATCTGCAACATTTTAACAATAAGCAACATGATCAATTTATCTTAGCAACAATCCTTAAACAGCAACATTTCTTTTACTCATTTGCTATTGTTAAATATTTTCACAGGTATACAACATGAATCTATCAATCTTGGCAACATTTAAAATTTTATCTCTACATGTATTGAAAGTTTAGTGGTTGTGTGTGTGTGAGTAAATCTACTGCAGATATAAATGTTTAGTATCATAATTAAATATGTAATAATAATACAAATAAAAATAATGAGTATAATATTTTAATAATACTAATAATACATAATTTAATTAATAATAGTACTTATAATTTTAGAAATAATATTTAGTAAAAGAAAATTTGTTCTCTTTTAGATAATTGCAAAACAAATTTTTGAACATTTAAAAAGCCTGTAAACTTGTGCATTACAAAATACAGTGGCAGACGCGCTGTCACGCATAGAATTTCAGGATATAAAGAATATTGAAGTCAACACAGTACTGAAGGTTACGACCAGACTTCAGGCAAGAACAAGTGGATCAAGTACGGGTAAAACTTCTTCATCGCTAACAGAATCACCAAATTTGAAAGTATATGAGGCTTTAAATGCCCACGAGCATTGTATTTTACTAAGGATAATGCAATTATAAATAAGGAAAAGCAAGTTCTTTCCGAATTTAAGTTTAAGAGGTTGAGGTGCTCAAGTTTATCCAACAAAACCACGATAAACGCCAACTTTTTTATCATAAAAAAAATAAAACAATGGTTGTAGATTTTTTCCAGTAAACAAACCAAAAGAAACAATGTTTGTTAATTTATTGCAGGCAAAGTAATATTTTATATAAAAAGAAATGTGATCTTGTGCAATTTAACAAATTCAACTTTATCCACCAAGGTTAGTTAGAATAATGAATACATAAATTAAGTACAAGTGATTGTAAAAAATATTATTAAAAATAAACACTGATTACTCCAGCGCCCCTTAGCTCTCAAAATCTTTAGTAATTCAGTCTCCACTATCGCTCAGTGATGGGTAGCAACCAACGTTCAGACATGAACATTCCGGCCGCCTTGCTGTACAGCAATTAAACAAGAAATAATTATAATTCATAAAAAAAACAAAAAAATCAATTTAATTCCTTTTCTAGAAATTAACACAAAACTATTTCAAGATTGTGACTGATACCAAATTCAACAAAATCAGTCATCTACAAAAGAGGGAAAAAAGAAAAAAATAATAGTAACAATAATAATACTAATAATAATAACAAAACACATCAAGGAGAACATGGCCCCGATATTATATATCCGAAGATGGTGTACTGGGCTAACGGTTTGCCGAATGAACCACCGCTTATACCATTTCTCATAATTCGGCCATATACATCTCCTCCTAATAAGGCGTAAACTGGAGCAGCCACATAAAAATTAGGATCCGCCAATTGCAAACCCGGGAACTCATCACAAATTCTGGTATCAATAGACTTAGTAGGCGCCATTCTAGAAAATCCCGCTTCACTTCAGCATAAACTTCCACTACAGCGCTAATGCTCTGAAGACCAGCAATCTTTACCAGACACCTCTCCCTACACCCTGCATGTACTCTTCTGGCTGAAATTCTACGCACGACTTCCTCAGATATAATTGAAATTTCAGAGCTGGGATCAATCAACACTAGCACGTCATCAAATCGACCTCCTGCCTCCAGGCGGATAATGGCAGTCGGTTTTAGCCAAATTGTCTCTGTTATATGGAACGTGGGAACGACTTCATATGTGCGATAAGTATGGCGTTTCACATGTTTCCGTCGGTTGCTGGTATGATCTCTCAAAGTGCTCAAAACAACAGCTTGAGACGAACTAGGCCTCTCATTATCATGACCGTCAGGCGGAAATCGGCCCCTGGTCGATCCAACGGGCGAACTAGGCCCTCTTCTCTCTCGGCTCGTAGACGAAGTGAGGCCTCGGTGTGGACGTTTGGGTCTCTTGTGGGTCGACGTACTAGGTCTTACACTTACATTGTATGGTGCATATCACCACAACGTTTACACTTGCCCGTACTCTCACAAGTACGCCAGGTATGATCATGACCCAAACACCCCGCACAATAACGATATATTGAAACCAGTCGCATTCTTTCCTCATAACCGACTCGACGAAACTTTCTGCAAAAACGAAATGGGTGGTCTTTTAGGCAAACCCGACAAACCATTTTGGGAGTAGTGCGATTGCCCTCTGCGTATTTTTTCGGATGAACCATGCTCCTGTAATAAAAGTAAAACAAAATCTAATAAGTGGGAAGCACGACGAGCTTCACAATCGGTCTAACTATCAAGCCACGCGCCGTTCTTAACTCTACAACTCTAACATGGCCATCTTTACCCAAATGTAATTTATTAACTCGACCTAACCGCCACTTATTCGTTGGTATATTGTCTTCTCTAACAACTACCATGTCATCAACTTGCAAGTCCTTCTGTACACATTTCCACTTACTTCGTTTTTGTAAATCCTTCAAATATTCATCCTTCCATCTAGCACACAGCCGCTGATTTAAAGCTTTTACTCTCTGCTAACGGTTTACAATGGAGATCGGAACTTCCTGAATATCTTCCTCAGGAGGTGCCAAGAGTGGGCTCCCGATCAGAAAATGGCCTGGAGTCAAACAATCAAGATTTTCAGGATCATCAGTGAGTGGGCATAAAGGTTGTGAACTTAAACAGGACTCTATCCGGGCCAGTAACGTCGAAAATTCCTCAAACGTGTACTTAAAACCACCAGCAATTCTACGAAAATGATGTTTAAAGCTTTTAACCCCTGCTTCCCACAGACCTCCCATATGAGGAGCCCCAGCGGGGTTAAAATGCCAGGTAACACCCTGATGTGCATAGGCAGACATCACCTCATCATTCGTAGCACGAAGAAAGGCACGAAACTCCACTCTTAAAACCCTCGATGCACCAACAAAATTAGTTCCATTATCCGAGTACATATCCTTTGGGTATCCGCGGCGAGAAATAAACCGAGCAAAAGCAGCTAAAAATGCCGGAGTAGATAGGCTACTGACTGCCTCTAAGTGAATCGCTTTTGTAGCGAAACACACAAAAACACAAACATATCCCTTCGATATTACACAAGATCGGCCTGTTAAAGACCGAATATCAAAAGGACCTGCAAAATCCACACCAGATGTGGTAAAAGTTCGAGAAATAAATGTACGAGCCGTTGGAAGCGCCGCCATAATTTGACTTTGAGTCACCCTTCTATGAATAGTAAAAATTTTGCAGCGTCCCTTAAAAAGGTTTCTGGCCCGAGGAATAAAAAATTCTGTGCGCAACACCCTCAACATGAGCTGATTACCACCATGCAATGTGATGTCATGAATAAATTTCACGAAAAGTCTAGCAATATGACAATTCGAAGGTAACAGAATAGGAAACCGTTCATTATAAGTCAGATTTGACGCGTTTGCCAAACGTCCCCCTACTCGTATCAAGGCTCGTTCATCCAAGAAAGGATTTAAATTCAATATTTTACCACCTTCCAGTGGTTCTCCACTCGAAAGTTTAAGATACTCGTTAGCAAAGTGAAATTTCTGAGCAAGAATAATCAACTTTACCTTTACTGAATTCAATTCAGTCGATAAAATTTCAAATGAAACGAATGGCACTTGGTTCTGTCCTGTAATTTGACTTATTCCCCTAAATACATAAGCCATCATTCTGAGCGCTCGAGGGTATGACGAGAATTTCTCCAAAGGATCCTCATAAGAATCAAAATACGAGAAAAATACTTCATGTCTTTTCTTTTCTTCCGTAGTATCAAAATCTCTAACCACAGGGGTAAGCCAATAACCAGGAGAGGTCTGGAGCCACGAAGGACCATTCCACCACAGACTGTTTTCCCTGAGGTCCCGGGGGCTAACACCACGACTAATCAAGTCTGCAGGATTATCATTCGAGCCTACGTGTCTCCAGCAATCTTTTTCAGTTTTCTCTATAATTTTTGCGAATCGATTTGGGACAAACGTAGCCCACGAACTATGCGACTTCTGAAGCCACGGTAAAATGATCATCGAAGCACTCCACGTAAAAAACTTGGTCTGATTCTGGTCAAAACTCAAATCATTCCGGACAGTATCAAGCAACTCAGCCAACAAAAGAGCTCCGCATAGTTCAAGCCGAGGTAGTGAAACAGTTTTAAGAGGGGCTACCCTTGACTTGGCCAACACTAAATGAGATTGTATTTCGCTATGCCCTTCCTGGATTCGAACATAAATACAAGCGCCATATGCTTTCTCAGAAGCATCACAAAATCCGTGCACCTCGAGCGATCTTGTAGGTTTGAACCCAATCCACCGAGATATTTGAATATCGTCTATTGACGGTAAGTCACGAAGAAATTGTCCCCATTTATTACCAGATGTTTTCGAAATTATCTCGTCCCATTCAGTTCCCTCGCTCCATATCTGCTGCATTAATATTTTAGCTATGATAACCACTGGTCCTAACCCCCCAGCGGGATCGAAAAGTTTTGCTATAGTAGACAAAACCTCTCGTTTTGTAAATTCGTCCTTTAAAGGAATCTGGGAAGTAACAAAATAGAACCTATCACAATTTGCATTCCATCGTATACCTTAAGTTTTTGCCACACTTTCATCAGTAATCTCCATAAACTTCTCATTCAAGAGGCCTTTTGCTGGTAAATCTCGTAGAATACGCGCGTCATTTGAGGTCCATTTCCTCATAGTCATTTTAGCGGATGACAAAGCTGAAATCAATTGATTGCGTGCTTCTATGGCTAAAGAAACTTCATGCGCTCCCACAAGAGCATCATCCACATACATCATGCGCCATAAGATTCTCGCTTCTAGCGGCCATTTCTCTTCCACATCTTCAGCCAATTGATGAAGCGTTCTAATAGCCAGAAAAGATGCACAATTTACGCCGAAAGTCACAAATAAAAAAAGTGGCAAATAAAAAGTCCCCATTAATTCCGTATCAACAAATTCGACTTCGGACATATGATTGAGCCCTTCATACTCTGACAGAACTTTATCATACACCAACTTTTACTCAGGATTTCTACTTAACGACATCTCGTTACGCAAAAACTGCCTTAAAGCCTTATTACGTGAATGACCTAAACCTCTATCTTCCAAATACTGGGGCTTAATAGGTAGCGAAACAATATAACGTCCTTCGGAATTTCTTTTAACAGTCTTCATGAAATGGTCTTCGCAATATTCGTCCTCCGGTGTCAACCGAGAATGTTGTGGTGGTTCTTCTAGCGCCCAAAATTTCTCTAATTCTTTACCTAAATTAGCAACCGTATAGTACGACACGCATGTCGTCAAGGCCTTTTGACTCACACTAGAAACTGGGCCAGTCAAAATTCACCCAAAACAAGTTTCTTGAGCCATAAAACCACCAAAAACATTCTTTTTAACCCCATTAAGCATAATCTCTGGGTAGTAATCGCCACCTATCAAGATATCAACTTAACCACTTTTAGCAAAATTTGGGTCTGCTAATCTTAAATCCGAACATGAGTACTCTATAAAATCAATTGTGTTGATGGGTAGTTTTCCAGTCAGTCGGGGTAAAACCAGACTCTCTACATTAATCCTAACATTGGGATCTAGAGGTGAGCTCAAAACAAACAAACATTGCTTTTGAACGGACCCCGCCAGAGCACCATTTAACCCCGACACCTTAGCATTAATGCCTTTAACAGGCAAATTAAGTCTTCTCTGTAAATTTTCCGAAATGAAAGTAGCCTGAGAACCAGAGTCGATAAGCGCCCTTGCCGAAAATATTTCGTTTCAAGAAACAATATTCACCATAGCCGTCCCCAATAAAACTTGTTTATTTTTTTTTTGTCGCAAAGCAATTTTGTACAGTTTGACTTTGCGAGGCCGCTTGACTGGTACTTGGGCCAACGTAGCTACTAGAATCCAAAGGCGATCTATCTACGTTTCTGTGCAACAATGAATTATGACCCAATTTGCAAGCTGAACAGCTAAACTTACTACGGCAACTATTCAACTTATGCCCCTCACTCAAACAATTGATACAAAGATTAAATTTCTTTACAACCGAAAATCGCTCTTCGGGGCTCATTCCCAAAAACTCTGAACAAAATCTCAATAAATGGTCCTTAGCGCAAAGAAAACAAGATTTTTTCACTACTTTAGACTGAAAAGTTCGGACCTTTCCAGCTGGGGATGCACAATTGCCAGATGTAATGTTGGACCTGAACTTGTCATTTTTATGTATCTTAGAGCGGCTATCATCACCAGAATCTGTATTTGATTCTACATTAACATGAGCATTGTTCCTTATATCAAATACTGTTTCCAATGACTTTAGGAATATCCTTCTTATTTTTCACACTCTGTTCCCACAACGACAAACTAAGTACTGGTAAATTTATAGAACAGAGGTACACAAAAATTGGTTCCCACGAGGAAATATCTATCTCATGTAGATTGAATACGGAGATACAGTTATTAATATCTCTCTGTAACCTCTTAATGTCCTTAGCAGACTCAGACTTAACAGGAACAAGGTTGAATAAAATTTTTAGTTGACTATTCACTAAAATCCTATTATTTTCATATGCCTGAGATAAATTACTCCAAGCATTTTGAAACCCTTGATTCGTCAATGGCAAATTTTTCACAATTTCTAGTGCCTCATCAATAGTAAATTGTCTTAAATAAAAAAGTTTTTCAACGCCCGACAAGTCATCACTGTTAATATAAACTGCCGTGAACATATCACGAAAAGAGGGCCAAGACCTATAATCACCTTTAAAAACCTCCATGGTACAGGGTGGCAGCTGCACATGATGACCTGATTTACGATTAACTATGGTAGCAGATGGTCCAACGGTTCCCAAGCCACATTGAGTAGAGGAAATCATAGATTTGTTACCAAAACCTTGCGACAATTCACCCATTACTGCTGCTATAGTTATATAGGCTAGCCTACATTCTTTATACAAATGTTTTGCCTGCTCATAATCCTCATCAGAGTCAGTAACAGTATTACTAATGGCAAAAGCCTCATAAGCGGTTTTTACTTTCTCCCATAAAGACTTAAATTCTTCCCTCTGGATGTCAATAGTAAATGATGTTCGACTTTCCTGTGGCATTTCATTAAAATCATTCTCGAATTCGAGAATCAACGCTGCCAATTTTTCGAATCTAGCCAAATTTTCCGACTTCATACTCAAATACAAATTACAAATCAAAATAGTCTGAAAACTTAGTTAAGAACTTACCAAGCCCCTGTTAACAATTTAAAGTCTTCTAAATAATAAAAAACCAAATCGCATATGCTGGCACAATAAAAAAGAAATATCGTCCAAGAAATTCAATGTCCTACGGCAACACTACTTCAGTTAACAATTTATCGTATAAATATTGAATTAGAAATATTCAAATTATTTCATAAGTATCAAGCGGCTTTATTAGCGTATGTATAAAACATGTATAAATAAAAATATATAAAAAGAAAATACAAATGCTCACCAATTTTCAACAAAAATCATCTGCGTAATATCCAATTACAGTTGCAAAAGACAGCATAAAACCAAGTGCACATAAATATTCACAAAATTCCAACAGTTTAACATCTACATACGTGCACACCTATCAAGCTTTGGTTTATGTTCGTTCGTTTGTTAAATATAAAAACCACAGGATTTGTATTAGTGGATTTTGTCGATGATGCTACGAAGACCAATCTATCGTTTACAGCGGATAATAGCACAGGATAACCTTCGCAATTTAATAAAGTACTCGAGATATTCCTTACAGTATATATATATATATGTATGTAGGTACATATGTATATAAAAATATTTCTTAATTTTCCAACAATTTCGATTAAAATTTTTCCTTAAAAACTTGATTTCCTTTTAAATTCTTTAATTTTTATTCACAAATAACGTTTTTCTTTTTTCCTTTGTAAATTAAATTCTTTGTTTACCTTTTAACAGACCAACTAAATCTCAAACAAATCTGTTCGCAAAGTTGCACTAATAAGCCAAAATCAGAGTTGTAAAAGCAAAGAACCACAGGCTGACTCGAATATTGTATTAAAGGTTATTAGCCAAATCATATACTTTTGATAATGCAGTATCAGAGAAAAGGGGTGCTAACCTGAACAGTGTAAATTAGCTTTATTATATCAAATGCACTATAAATTGTAGATTCACCTGTCTATTAAAAAATCCTTCGATGAAAAAATACTAAAATAACACCAAATCCGGTTCGAAGGACCAAATGTTTTCTTTTAGAGGTTGAGGTGCTCAAGTTTATCCAACAAAACCACGATAAACGCCAACTTTTTTATCATAAAAAAATAAAACAATGGTTGTAGATTTTTTCCAGTAAACAAACCAAAATAAACAATGTTTGTTAATTTATTGCAGGCAAAGTAATATTTTATATAAAAAGAAATGTGATCTTGTGCAATTTAACAAATTAAACTTTATCCGCCAAGGTTAGTTAGAATAATGAATACATAAATTTAGTACAAGTGATTGTAAAAAATATTATTAAAAATAAACACTGATTACTCCAGCGCCCCTTAGCTCTCAAAATCTTTAGTAATTCAGTATCCACTATCGCTCAGTGATGGGTAACAACCAACATTCAGACATGAACAACCTCATTAAAGCTTGGGAAAATAGCTAATAATATTGGCCTTACAACATTGCTACTCTCACTAGATGACAGTATGCTTATTTACCTAGGGATTGATATTAATATCTTCAAAAGTAAATGTAATGAAATCTTGCAAGATTCTAATTAACAATTGTGCTCGTACTGAAACTTATTAAAGTTTCATCTGATTCTGAGAAACGGCTAATTATGCAAAAATATCATGATGATCCAATTACTGGTGGACATCCAGGCATAACTCGTATGATCAAGAAAATAAAACTTCAATATCATTGGAAAGGCATGACTAGAGACATCTCTTGATACGTCAAAAAATGCCTTGAATGCCAAACCAACAAAACCACGGTTAAAGGCAAGGAGTCTCTCGTTTTAACACCAACTCCTCTAAAAGCTTTTCAAAGAGTAATAATCGACACAATAGGACCTCTTCATTATGAAAGATTTTATTCTAATGTACGGCCCAAAGAACACCATTTTAACGGACCAAGGTACTGAATATATGAACCAAGTCCTCACGGAACTATGCAAGCTGATGAAGATAGAGAAAATACACTCTACTGCTTATCATCATAAGACACTCGGTACTGTTGAGAGATCTCACAGAACATTCAACGAGTATTTAGATCTTATGTTTCATCAGACAAATCTGATTGGGATAATTGGTTAAAATTTTTTGTATATTGTTACAATACGACTCCTTCTACAGCTCACGGATATTGTCCATTTGAATTGGTCTACGGGAAAATTCCAAAGGAGCTAGATTTCACCAATACCAATAGGATAGAACCTCTTTACAACGTTGATGCTTACGAAAAGGAAATTAAATTTAGACTCCAAGTAGCCCAACGTAGAGCCGCTAGTCTTATTGAAAATGCTAAACTTCTTAGACAGAAGAAATACGATGAAAATTCAAATCCTATAACACTCTATGTTAATGATTCTGTTCTGGTCCGCAACGAAACAGGACACAAACTAGATGCGGTCTACAAAGGACCTTTCATAGTAAAGGAAATTGATATTTTTAACAATGTCACATTAATGGACGCTCAGGGTAAAACTTTTACTATCCATAAGAACAGAATCAAAAGATTACCCAATTAGATACCGAAAAAAAAGGGAAGTTGTCTAACAGTTAATATCTTTTATTGTTAAATAAAGGTACTTTTCTTTTATCCACTAAACCTAGAATAAATTTTTTATTACGAATAGTATATTTCATCGTTGTATTATATAAAAGAATAATCAACCTAGTATTGATTATTCTTTTCCGAAAAAGGAAGGTGTAGTATGTTTGACTAGTCGTTGTTACTATACCTTCTGTATGTAACACGAGCTTCACACTATGTTGAAGCTAAAAATTCCATATTAGCCAATCCCGTCGCTGAGAATATGCGAGTCAGCATATTCCCAGCGATTACTTAATTCATTTAATGTTTACGTTGCATTTTAATATGCATGTATTAGTGTATCTTAAGTTCATAGTTTTAAGAATTTCATATTGTAAAAGAATTAATAAAGAACCTTCATACAAAACATTCGCATAAGCGGCTGTTATAATAAACAAAATACTGTCTTTATATTACAAGGTATTCTCTCAAAAATTTAATTCAAAAATCTAATTTTTTAGCTAAGACTTATTATTTAAAATTCGAATTCAAGATGGGGTACGAAAATAAATATGAGCCACAAATAGTAATTAAAAATGTATCCCCTTGACCATTACATTGGTATCAAATGAAATGAAAGGTCGGCAGATAACATATCAATGTGGGTATAAAATATATTAAAGGGCTTGACTAGTAATCATGAAAAATATTTTAGAAATTAAAAAACACATCGCACTTGAATAACAAGAGCACTTTTTCTCAAAATTATCAAATTTAAGGTTGTCTAAAACCTGTTTTTCGAAAGTAAATTGCAAAATCTATATATAAAATGGTACAAAAATTACATTAAGAAATATATATTTATAAATAAAGAAAACATGTATAAATATATATGTATGTATATACATATATACATTTTTAAATAAATTAATAAAAAATAAATTCCGACGTTTGACGAAAATTCAACATTGCGGGCAATATTGTTCTAGTATGTATATCGGCGTTTATCGGTCACTTTAGTCGGCGCACAAGTGGCCGACAAAAATCGGCGCATATTTAGCAATTTATTGGTTCGATGTTGTGCACAATAGTGTTCACATTATCGGCACATCAGAGTTGATTTTGATTATCCATAGTCAGCACGATTTCGGCGCAGATCGTCGCATTTTCCAAAAAATTTTGCGTTCACATTATCCGCACATGAAATGCGACGAAAATCGGTACATTGTACCGATAGTGGGATCCTAGCTTTAGGAAAACCTTCCCTCCATGGTGGAGCTCGGAGCTCTCTAACCTTCGGAGGGAAACACGTAGGGCCTTTAATAAATGTTATGAGAGCAAATCGTGGTAGCCGTAGGAAGGATGATTCCTGGTCTGAATCTTCGGCTGAATCCCTTGATATCCTTATGAACACTCACTATCCGGGATGCAGGGAGGTTGATACGGGAATCGTGAGTGCGAATAAGACCCATTCTGTAGTCGATGGGAACTTATTCTCTTACAAGGGAATCTTGTGGGCGATTGATAGTTTCTCCCCATATAAATCACCTGGACCTGACGGAATTCTGCCACGTACTTATGTTGCAGAGTGCCAAGGGATGTGTTATTCCCTGGCTCCAGAGGATTTTCATGCTCTATCTATCTCTAAATTATATTCCTGAGAATTGGAGAAAGGTCAGGATCGTTTTTATTCCGAAGATCGGCAGGAGAAGTCATGATGGTGCGAAAGACTTTCGTCCGATTAGCCTTTTATCTTTTCAGCTTAAAACACTCATCGACTCTCATATCAGGCAGCGACTGGAGGGAACGACGCGTTTCTCGGGTAGTCAGCATGCCTATCTTAAGGGACGCTCTACGGAGACGGCTCTACATGAGGTCGTGGGGACTATAGAGAGGTCTCTCGAATTCGGGTAGTATACTATGGCAGCCTTCTTGGATATAAAATGGGCCTTCAATAACGTAACCACCCTTGCAATTCAACATGCCCTCACTGGTCTGGAGGTTGAGGAGTACATCAGCAACTGGCTAGTGTCCATGCTGAGCACAAGAGTGGTTATTGCTAATCTTGGTAACAGCACAATGTCAAGGCTAGTGGAAAGAGGTTCACCTCAGGGCGGTGTGATCTCTCCACTGCTTTGGCTTATTGTTGTTAACTCGATTCTTATTGAACTGGACAATAGATTAATAAAGGTCGTGGCTTATGCGGACGATGTTGTGATACTAGCATCGGGACTGCTTCCGGACGTGATTAGTGATATCATGTCCGATGCCTTGAGATTACTAAGAAACTGGGCCACGGACAGTGGTCTAATGGAAAGCCCAAGCAAAACGGAACTGGTACTGTTCACAACATAGACCAAGATTCCGAGCTTCAGACCACCGAGGTTGGGGAACTGCGAAATATCTGGGTATTATCCTGGACTCTAAATTGTCATAGAAACTGAACGTCCAGCACATGGTGAAGATCTCTGTATAGAGTACAGAGATCGGCGTGCATTGGGATGACAGGTGCGATGCGAACTAGTCCTTCAGAAGCGCTGAACACTATGTTGTATCTCGTTCCCATTGATATTCATATATTGGCCACATCCGCAAGTAGTGCGGTGAGGCTTAATGCATCTGGTTGTTGGAGATCGAGGACGTATGGCCATGCAAGGCTATTGGTCACGCTGCCTTCGGGCTTAAATCAACCCTCTGACTATGTTTCGCCCTACATGGATTTTGATAGGGTATACAGGGTTCTTATTCCCTCCAGGAGAGAGTGGAATGGGGTTACCTTTTGGGAAGCTTTGACACTAGGATCTCTACTGGAATGTGGTGTTGGATCCGGTGTTTTCTCTGATGGACCGGAGATTGAGCTCTCTTTCCGGATGACTGCAGCGTATTTCAGGCGGAAATACTTGCTATCAGGGAGGCATGTAAGATACTGAATGACAGGAATATCCACGGGAGTATTGGTATATTTGTCGACAGTCAGGCGGCACTCTTGTCACTCAGGTCATACATTACTACTTCTAATTCAGTTGGCCAATGTAGAAAGGAACTGTCAAGGCTTGGTCAACGGGCTGACGTTACTCTAGTTTGGGTTCCTGCGCATAAGGGCCACTATGGTAACGAGCGGGGTGATCAGCTAGCCAGGAGAGGATCTGCTTTGGATATCTCTATCGCAAGTGCAGTTGCGATTCCGTTAGGGATTATTAAAAGCAGAATCTCTAGACACTTCCTCCGGAAGGCCGATGACAGATGGCGTGTGCTGAGCACGTGTAAGGTGGCACGGCTTACGTGGCCCTCTTTTGATGCAAGGCGTACATTGCAACTTACTAGTCGAAGTCGGAGGGACATATCGAGATTGCTGGCGGTATTGACGGGTCGCTGGATGTTAGGCAAACATGCAAGTCGACTCGGACTTCCATCGAACGACCATTGTCGCAGCTGTCGGGATAGAGAGAAGGAGGAACCGGTTTTCCACCTTCTCTTCGAATGTCCTGCACTGGCGGCTAAAAGACACAAATTTCTGGGCAAACATGTACTAGATGGCCTCTCTGCGATATCTGAAGTTGGACTGAATTATCTACTGAGATACCTCACGGCCACGGGATGGATCTAGTATCTTACCTACTCTTGGATTTATTCTGAGATACATTGGAGCTGACGAGTGATGTGGTCCTGTCAATACGGAGTCATACAGACTCTACTTGACTGTTTGCATGCAGCGAACTACCACGGTAACCAACCAACCAACACTCATACTTATAGAATTTGATTTTGAAATTCCCTTTCCATGGAATGTTTCAATTTACAGTCAAGAAAACAGCTGAGTGTAATTGTTGGAATGAATTTTTTTTTTTTTTTTTTACATATTCTGCCGCCATAATTTATTGTTTTGTGTTTTACAAATATTCTGCCGCAATTTTAATTAAATTAAATATAATTTATAATGTTTGTGAATAAAAATAATAAGTGTAATGATGTGTTGCGATTCATTGAGCTATACAGAAGCCATGAAATTCTTTGGAATATAAATCTTTCATCATATAGACGAAATGATTTAATAATGAAGGCTTATGAATCTATTGCTGCTTATCTGCCTACAGTGCAGAAATATCTAAAGTTGAAAAAAGCAAAAAATCTGGATGCGAGACAGACTATATTATGTCTATAAGTGTGTTTTGGTATAATGAGATGGCTTTTCTTGACGCAACTTTAATTCGTAGGAAAACTGTTGACAATTCTAACCATGTAAGTTTATAAATAAAACAGACATTTTGAGCATTTCTTAAGGTGGTTCAAGCGTTGGCATAACGTTAGACGTCTACTATTATAGTATTGTGTCAACACGAGAATGATAACATCATTTTGGCCTTGGCCGATTGTTTTATATAGCGTTGGCAAAGCAGGCAATTTCTGACTGAGTAGTTTTATTTTATATTGATTTTTTGCCACTGAAAATCAACATTTACAAATGTTGTCAAGTATCTTGACAATTCATCCCTAGTTCTGCACGCATACTTATATGTATTGTGGTTCTTATTTCCGATTGCGGAAAACGCTTCCACAATCAAATTTTCTGCCGGTTCTGTTGCTGCTGTTGTCATTTTAGGCTTTGTAATTGTGGAGAGCACAACAAGCCTTCACAATAGCGTCCACGGTTTTTGGTTGTACTTCGATAGGTCTGTGAAATATGCGGAACCTATTAGACAGCCGACCTATCAACACACAAGCATTTATAACATACATATACATACATATATATTTTTTATATTAAAGAGAAATATTGGAACAGTGGCAGAAACATCCAGTGATGCTTTGTTTTACACAATTGATGACGATGACATCATAGAGGAAGACTGTTAACTA
Organism: Phyto melanocephala; assembly: GCA_941918925.1. Classification (NCBI taxonomy): domain Eukaryota; kingdom Metazoa; phylum Arthropoda; class Insecta; order Diptera; family Rhinophoridae; genus Phyto; species Phyto melanocephala. Next base: position 40,970,187 of record OW799234.1, on the reverse strand, counting down.
TTTTTTTAATTTATTTTTAATACACATACAGCCCAATTATGAATACAAATTCCATGACCGGATTATCGGTCAAAGTGTGAAAAGGAAAAATTTCGTGCTGATATTCATAATTGGGCTGATAAATTATCATATTTTGTTATTGTTTCCTTTTAATTGAATGATCTCGTTTTGTTTTTTTTTTATCTTTTATTAATTTTTTTTTTTAAATAAATCGTTTTTTAATAAACAAACATATAAAACAAATTGTTGCTGTTGGAAAAGCAATTAAGAAAATTAATACGGTATGTGATGGAAATCGAAAACGAAGCAATTTTTAAAGTTCGTTTCAATACTCTTTGAATAAAATTTTTCTAATTTTTGTTATAAAATAATTTTTAATATAAAAAAATATTTATGTATATAACGTTTGTGACAAAATACTTTTAATACAGAAATATTATTAAAGAAACGACTTCTAAAATTATTTCGTTTTCGATTTCCATCACATGCCTGAATAAATTGTATATTATTAACAAAATTGTACTAACTTTTTTTAAACACTTATTTGAAGGCTTTTATAAATAGTTTCTAAGGCTTCAGGCACAAAGGCGCCTATTGTATTCCTAGAAACCCTTGACAAAAACTCCAACGACTTGTCAGAGTCCCCAGTAGCTATGTACCTTAAAGTAATACATAAGTTTACTCGTGGTGTAATAGCTGTTCGCATTGCTGTGTCACTTTTCTTTAGACGATTGTGCACCTAGTTATAGATAAAAACAAGTGTTACATTTGATTACAGCTCAGTTAACTATTTATATCTTTTACCATATTTAACAGACCTTCAAACTTATTCACACTAATACGAGTAAAATTTCTGAAGTCGCTATCGTCGTTTTCCCATACCAGTCCGATTAATAAATGCGCCTCCAAATCGTGTTCCACCCTTAATAAAAAGTATTATATTCAACCATATGTAAAAATTTTCAGACAATTTACAAACCTTGTTACTAATAATGGTTTCATCCAATATTTTCATATCAGCTCGTTTTTTCCTTTTCTAGCAGATTCTTACATTCTTGCAACACTTTCAGCGAAGCAACCATTTTTAGTTGTTTTCTTGACAAAGACATTTTGAATAATAAAATTGCTTTAAGATTGCGTGCAGCCTACGTCACAGCAATCAATTTAAATTAATTTTGACAAGTAGTATGTGTGAAAAACTTGACAGAAAAACTTGAACGTGTGGCTGCAGAGTAGGTCAACTTGAATCATAATTCATTATTTCGTTGATTTATACGCATTCAAACTTATTGAAAAGTCTTTACTACTTATACGCACTTTTAAATGAAAGGTACTTACAGTACTCATATTCATCAACACGTATGACTCAGTTGATTGCTATTGTCGTTCATGCAAGATAAAAAGACGACGAAAAGCACGTATGACTCGCGTAGTCATTATGAAGTTGTGTGTTTTAACTAGGCCTGCCAGATAACAAAAAAAATATTTTTAATAATAATTGTGGATTGTTTAACAAAGTAATACAAAAACAACAAGCAAAAATAAAGTGCTTGCTTTGATGTCTGTTTAAGAGATTTTGTTTTTTGCGTATTATCTTTCAAATTTAAATGAGCACCTAAGAACGCAGTTTTTAAATTTGCTGCGAAAAGTTTAAACATGAAAATAAAAAACACAAAATAACTGTTATTGCTCGCCTCTTATTATAGAAGTCAACCAAAACTTAGCCTAAAGGCCATAATCAGTTAAATTTATTTAAAAATTAAATAGTAATACTTGCAAAAATTGTATATTACACATTGTAACATTGCAAATTTTCTGGCGGCCAAAAAATTTTGTTCACTCTCCGACCTGGCAACATTGTTTATTCTTCATACAAATGAGAGCAGGGTATCAATTCTCGTTCTATGAAACTATGAAATGAAAAGTTTTTGTGTGTAATATCATATGGTGCCACCATACCCTTTGCTATGCAAAAACTTTTTTATTTCACAGAACGAGAATTGAGCCCCTGTTTATGTTTTTGTTGTTGTTTATATGCACTTAATGACTCACTATGAATATTGAAAAAACGACTCAAAGCCGAAAGTCATGAAAGCAACCAGTTTTTTACAGTTTCGATTGTAAAATGACTAAGAAGCTTTTGGAGGAAGTCATTCTCAAGCTGCATGATGCAGGCTTCCCAGTGGTGGCTACAGTCAGTGACTTAGGGCCAGCAAACCGTAAGTTGTGGAATGATTTAAGTGTTTCAGTAGGTTAGTTATATATGTATGTACATAAAAACACCTAAAATCCTTCAATAACACAATCACACCACTTCTTACACTAAAAAACAAGGGCATTTTAAATTGACACCGATATATCTTCATAGCTTACTTCTTCGGATATAAAAGGGTAATTAAAAAAATTTTGTTTTAAATATTTAATATTAAGATTTCTTAATTCGTTTCACATTAAAAAAATTTTTTTATGAACGTTAATATTAAGTGTTTTAGTTCGGTTTAATTATTTAGTATTCAGATTTTTTATTCGGTTTAACCATTTATTATTAAGATTTTTTAATTTGGTTTTAATACTATGTTAATTTTTAAAATGTTTTAACTTTTTGATTTAAATTCTTAAAAATTTTTAATTTAAGAGTATCAATCTGGTTTAATTAAGATATTAAGTTAATATTATTGTTAAGATAATATCATAGGTTTACAAGATAAATAAGGTATTTGTCCACTAATTTAGTCAGATTTTAAACACTACAAATAAGAACAAACAAAACAAAAATATTCAACAGTTTATAATCGGAATTTTTCCACACAATTATCTTTAGATAAACCTTGGTTCACCAGTCCTGTAAGCGCAGACCAAAAAGTGTTTGCGTTTGCAGGTGTGCCCCATTTAGTTAAACTCATTCGGAATCAATTTCTGGATTCGGGTTTAAAGTTTGAAGATAAAAATATCACTGCACGCACCATAGTAGATATTCTGAAGCACACGTCACAATCTGATGTGTCTATAGCTTTCAAAATACCCGAGGAACTGTTCTGCGTAAAAGGGCCAGGTAAATAAACTTTTATTATCTTATTTAAGACTCAACACTTTTAGGTCGTCAAAAAGTCAAACTGGCTACACAACTTTTTTCGCATACAACGGCTAATGCGATTAGACGTTGTTACTGTCTAGGATTGGATTTGTATAACCCGATTCCAACCGCAGACTTTATTCAACTTGTGAATGATTGGTTTGATGTTCACAATTCAACATTAAGTACATTTACTTACCCTGGCAAGGTAAAATTTTGCGTGTTAAAACAAATTCAATTCAAATAATATTTTTTATAGGAGCCGTATGGAATTACACTCGATGTGCAAAAAGAAACGTTAATTATAAAAGCTTAGAACCTTTTCAAAAAAGCATAATAATATAATGCTACACCAGTATGAACAGAAGTACAATATGTCTTACATAGTTACCAATCGTTTAAACCAAGATGTATTGGAACATTTCTTTGGGGCTTTACGTAGCACAGGTGGGTTAAACAACCACCCATCTCCTAAAAATTTCAAATACAGACTTAGAAAATACATTGTTGGTAAGTATGAAACATAACATTAAATTTTATTAATAATATTAATTTTTTATTTTTTTATGCATAAGTATATTTAGCAAGAAATACAGAGCTCTTGAACGGCAATGGAAATGTACAAGTTGATTCAACAGAATTTTTAAATATTAACAGCGCGTTAGATACGTCTGAAAATGTGGAAAAAACGCATGATTTATTCGAGGAGGTACTTGTCGAAGTTTTTGAAGATCTCCATGAAGCAAATGAAGATAAAATCGGAATTCTTCAAGAGGATGGGTTGGAATACGTAGCTGGCTACATACTTAAAAAACAAAATCTTGAAGAATTACAATATCAGAGTAATTCTTTTTTATAGATTGATCAGGTGTCAAAGGGATTCTTAAAAAAACCCAACGTGTTTTTCCTAAAGGAGATTAAACAAGTAAGAGCGCTATATTCGGCCGTGCCGAATCTTATATACCCTTCACAACGTGAAGTCATGCAATAACAGTAGTTTATATGAAATACGTACATACTTATAAAAACCATATATATATAAAAACATCCCATTGTAAAATTATAAATTTGCGTATGTATGTTAAAAAAAAAATATAAAAAAAATTTTAAAAAAATTAAAAAAAAATAATTAAAATATATGTTATAAATATAAAACAAAAAAAATTAAAAACAAAATAAAAGAAAAAATAATAAAAATATAAATAATATATTAAATACAAAATAAAAAAAAAGTTTAAAAAAAATATAAAAAATATAAAAAATTTTTTTTTGGCTCAGCTGGGATTGTATGTATGTATGTTGTTGTTTTTGTGAAAAAAAAATCGTTTAAGCGTTTAAGAAAAAAAATTTGTAAATATCGTTTTTTTTTATAAAAGTAAGTATTATTTCAACAATAGATGTTTCATATAATTTTCCTTATTTTAAATATTAGTTTATTCCCTTTATTTATTAAAATAATTAGAAACAAAAAAGTATATACATATATAATTTTCTTTTTTTACAGTCGTCTACTACGTACACTTTTAGTTATTTTACTACTCTTGTCAGTATTGCGATCAAAGTGTCTTGGTTTCCACATCAGTTTCTACACAAAATTAATGGATAATAACACTGCTCAGCAGCAAAATCCTCCATTAAATAAAACTATGTGGACATATGGATTTTGATGCGCTGAACTCAAATCTGTTGTCGGTTTTTTTCATCAGATCGGGATTTTTTTTATGGGCGTGGCAAATTTTTTCCCCGAAATTAGTCAGGTACGGAGACATATTTCATTCTAACTCGAGAACCAGTCATCCGATTTTCAAAAATTAAACACCAAAAAATGTGTAACAAAATTGTATTTATTTTATTTGATAATAAAATAAAGAACAACCTTTTTTAATATATTTCAGCAAAGAGGAAGGTTTGATATTTTGCGATAATGCTGATGGACTTTTGCGTCAACTGTGTTTCAGTCATAAATCTCAGGATTGGCGGCTTGTTATTAATTCATCCAAGACAAGTTTGAAAGCGGTTTTACTTCACAATGGGAACAAATTTCCATTGGTCCCACTCGCGTATGCAAGAAATATGAAAGAAAACTATTGTAGCATGAAGATGATACTACAAAAAATTAAATATTCACATTACTCATGGAATCTGCAGATTTTAAAGTCGTAGCAATGTTAAATGGATTGCAAAGTGGATATACGAAGTTTTCTTGCTTCGTATGTGAATAGGATAGCCGCGCAAAAAAAAACACTACAATGTTAAAATTTGACCGAAAAGTGTAAATTTTATTCCAGGAAAAAAAATGTAGCAGAAGAGCCTTTAAAACAAAAGGAACAAACTCTTCTCTTCATATAAAGCTAGGCCTAATAAAATATTTTGTCAAAGCAATGAACAAGGATGGTGAAGCCTTTCTATACATTAAGAGCAAATTTCCTAGAATCAGAGATGCTAAAGTAAAAGAAGGCATATTTGTAGGTCCACAAATACGACAAATTATGAAGGACGAGGTCTTCAGAACGAAATTGAATGATGTGGACAAAAGGGCATGGGAGCTTAAGCTAATTTTTTTTTAACAATGTTTCCTTAATAAAAATTTATAATTATTAACAAAATTTTTGTGTTATTTTAAATAAAATAGTCTGTAAATATTTTGATTTTTTATTGTAATTTGAAGTTATCTACGGGTGACGACAGGGTGGGTGCTTTAAGCGAGGCGTTGCTACAAAAGTACAATCTGGCAAATTGTTTTGCTTGTTTTTGTTGTACTAAAATAGATAGAAGTAAAAAGTTGCCATTCATTGATGCTACAAGGCGCTTTAGTGCGCCCACTCTGACGTTGTTTGCTGCATTACACATATTTGGTCAATATTGGGTACCTGCGGTAAATTGGCAATAAAATCTACATTTTTAACCGATTTTTATAATTTACAGCTTTTTTTATTTTTAAGATAAGTAGTTCTCAGAACAAAGTTTAAAATGTTGAATATTTTTCTTATATTTTTTTCAATTCCATTTTTAAATTGAAAAATATTACGAATTTTGCACGAAAAAATTTTTTCTCTCCATTAATTTCTAAATAACTCCAAAACAATAAGAGATAGAGAAAATCGGATGACTGGTTCTCGAGTTAGGATGAAATAAGTCTCCGTACCTGACTAATTTAGGGGGAAAAATTTGCCACGCCCATAAAAAAATCCCGATCTGTTGGGAAAAAACCGACAACGGATTTGAGCTTAGCGCGTCAAAATCCATATAGTCCACATAGTTTTATTAAATGGGAAGACAAAAAATGATTTTTTGCAGAGCAGTGTAATTAGTCAAATCTATGTATGTGGGTGAAGAAAAAAAATATAATTTGTCTTTTGGGTTCTTGCTTTATTGTAAAACCGTTTTGAACATTTGAAAGATGTCATACAACACCCTTTTTTAAATTTCGTTAATAACAACAAGCCTTTTGTAATCCATTTTTTTGTATTAAAAAACTTTTAAAAATATATTTTTCTAGTATATGTATATTGAACAAAAAAATAAGAACAAGATAATTTGTTAATTTTTCTGATAATTTTTTAAAAAAGAAAAAATTAAAAAAAAATTTAATATACAAAATAGAAAAATTCATAAAATGTAAATACAACGAAAAGTTTTTTAATTTTGTAATAAAACTGTAAACTTAAGGGTCCGCCAAATAACTTTTTTTTGGAAAATGCTATAAAAAAAAGTGTAGTCATACATATATACTGGTTAGAGTAGAAGTGGCATCGAATCCCACCTGAGCCAAAAAAAAATTTTTTTATTTTATTTTCTTATTTTATATATTATTTATATTTTTATTATTTTTCTTTTTTAATTTTTTTTTATATCATTTTTTAAATTTTTATACCCGCCACCAAAAAAATGGCGAGGTATATTCATTTTGTCATTCCGTTTGTAACATATCGAAATATCCATTTTAAACCCCATAAAGTATATATATTCTGAATCGGGGTTTGATTTTATGACGATCTAGCTATGCCCGTCCGTTTGTTAAAAGCACGATAGAGGTCGCACCGAAAAAGCTAGCGGGCTCAAATTTTGCCAGAATCTTTCTGTTACACAAGGTTTGTTTGGTATTGAAAATGGGTTAAACTGGAATATTAGGAAGAGAGTTATAGCTCGTAAAGCAAGAGTAGGTCAAAAAAACCGTGTACTTCTAACATCGAATAATATGGAATTGTATCCAAACGCACTTTTCTCGTTATCCACTGTTAATAAAATTTAAAAGCTCATAAAACCGACAAAATTATAGGTATGAAGATGAAATTTGGATATATGTATCCTTCTAGTCATTGTTATGCCGAAAAAATTAGGTGACACGCCCACTTTAATGCCTACCTTCCATATAATGGTTTATCTCAAATTCATATAATTTCTCTATGAATAAAGATTTTGGAATAATAAAGGACTATATTGAAAAATAGAAGTTGCACTTTCATTGAAAGACTAAATACGAAAACATTTTACTAGCATATCGAAAGTGATTAATATTTTAGTATAAGGAGATTATTGCATAGCGATTACTGTTAATAACTAACATATACATTTTATGCTATAAATTGGGTTATTTTCCGGGAATTTTAGTTTTTTAATCTTCCCGATTTCCCGGGATTATTTTTCGGGATCCCGGGAAATAAAAAAGGTGGCTACGATTCGAAAGCAGATGTTTATATTGAAATAGGGTAGCCAGATATGGAATTGACAAAAAAAGTACATTGATGAAAAAAAAGCAGTACATTTAAGAAAAAAAAGTACATTATTTTGTTATTAAAAAACGTTAAAAAAATTCATTAAATAACATAACATAACAATTTATTCAATAAAGAACATAAAAATGAGATCGTAAATATTATTTACCTTTAAGAAAAAAAGTTTTTTTTTTTTTACAAAGTTTTGAAAATTCATTAAATAACATAAAATAACAATTTATTCAACAAAGATCATAAAAATGAGATCGTAAATAAGAATAAGTAATAACTTAAAATTAGTCAGGTCTTTTCAAATTCATTTTTTTTATAATAAAATTAAATTAAATATTTTTAAATACAGTGGCCGACAAATGGTTACATACGACTACATTGAAGATGTAATTCGTTAACAAGAAAGTTAACAATAAAAGACCAAATTACTACAAACAAGTTCTTTTGCAAAAAGTGCTGTTGAGATAATTTATCAAGCCTTAATTAAAGCTTAATGGCGCCCAGATTGATTAAATGTTAAATCTGCTACGAGGGTTGAAACGAAAATTGAAATTATTGAAAGAGCATTTTTTAAGAAATGTTTAAAATTTTTTCCAAGTTTTAACATTTAAAATTTAAAAAATGGTCCAATAGTTTATATTAAAATAATTTATATTAATTAAAAGTTTTAAAATATAGTAAAATAATCGGCATTTTTTGACCTCCAATTCTTTTAGCCACCAATTTTTTGGTGGAAGTATATCGAAGGCTTTGGCTTTAAATTTAGCTTGTAACCAAAAGTTTAATAAGTATAGCAAAACGCCAGCAGTAGCTCTGCTTTTCTACTTATATAATGTTAGGAAACAATCTAAATTTCTAGCCAAAGCCTTCAATGTACTTGTACCCTCAATCGCCATTGTAGATATTTTTATTGGGTGTTTCAAAGAACTTTTTTTTTCTACACTAAAAAAAAAAATACTTGAAACGTTAAGCACAGAAAAAAAGTACAAAAGGCTAAAAAAAGTACTTTAGCGTACTTTTTTAGATGTTATGCAGACAGCAGTACATTGATGAAAAAAAAGTACGTGTACTGCTGAAAAAAGTACGTCTGGCAAGCCTATATTGAAATTGAATGATTTTATTTTTGATCTCATAGCTGAAGTACCTGTATTTTTGTTTTTGTGCTTATATTTGTTCTCGTATCTAGAGAATAATATTTTTATACCCTTCACCTGTGGTGCACAAGGGTATATATAGCTTTGTCATTCCGTTTGTAATTTCTACAATTTTCATTTCCGACCCCATAGAGTATATATTTTCTGGATATGAGCAAAAAACCACGACCACCTCGTTTTTTACACAATTACAACAACAACATACATACATAAATACATGTTAAAAAACATACCAAAAAAAATATATTAATAATAAAAAAAAATATATATTAAAAATATATAATATATACTTATATAATGTTAGGAAACAATCTAAATTTCTAGCCAAAGCCTTCAATGTACTTGTACCCTCAATCGCCATTGTAGATATTTTTACTGGGTGTTTCAAAGAACTTTTTTTTTCTACACTAAAAAAAAAAATACTTGAAACGTTAAGCACAGAAAAAAAGTACAAAAGGCTAAAAAAAGTACTTTAGCGTACTTTTTTAGATGTTATGCAGACAGCAGTACATTGATGAAAAAAAAGTACGTGTACTGCTGAAAAAAGTACGTCTGGCAAGCCTATATTGAAATTGAATGATTTTATTTTTGATCTCATAGCTGAAGTACCTGTATTTTTGTTTTTGTGCTTATATTTGTTCTCGTATCTAGAGAATAATATTTTTATACCCTTCACCTGTGGTGCACAAGGGTATATATAGCTTTGTCATTCCGTTTGTAATTTCATAAACATAAAAATGAACATAAAAATGAGATCGTAAATATTATTTACCTTTAAGAAAAAAAGTTTTTTTTTTTTACAAAGTTTTGAAAATTCATTAAATAACATAAAATAACAATTTATTCAACAAAGATCATAAAAATGAGATCGTAAATAAGAATAAGTAATAACTTAAAATTAGTCAGGTCTTTTCAAATTCATTTTTTTTATAATAAAATTAAATTAAATATTTTTAAATACAGTGGCCGACAAATGGTTACATACGACTACATTGAAGATGTAATTCGTTAACAAGAAAGTTAACAATAAAAGACCAAATTACTACAAACAAGTTCTTTTGCAAAAAGTGCTGTTGAGATAATTTATCAAGCCTTAATTAAAGCTTAATGGCGCCCAGATTGATTAAATGTTAAATCTGCTACGAGGGTTGAAACGAAAATTGAAATTATTGAAAGAGCATTTTTTAAGAAATGTTTAAAAATATTTCTAAGTCGATTTTTTCCAAGTTTTAACATTTAAAATTTAAAAAATGGTCCAATAGTTTATATTAAAATAATTTATATTAATTAAAAGTTTTAAAATATAGTAAAATAATCGGCATTTTTTGACCTCCAATTCTTTTAGCCACCAATTTTTTTGAAAGAAAGGATTTTATTGTTTATTAATTTTAGTAACCCTAAGTGTATAGTAATGAGATATAAAAATAATTAAACATTTGCATTGATTACAAAAAAATTTGTGGTCAAAAGAATTGGAGGTAAAAAAATGTCAATTATTTTACTGTATATAAAAAAATAAAATTTTTGCTCGTAGCAGATTCAATATTTAATCAATCTGGGCGCCATTATGCCTTAATTAAGGCTTGATAAATTATCTAAACAGCACTTTTTGCAAAAGAACTTGTTTGTAGTAATTTGGTCTTTTATTGTTAACTTTCTTGTTAACGAATTACATCTTCAATGTAGTCGTATGTAGACATTTGTCGGTTACTGTAAATATTTTAAATACTTAAAATCACATGTTTTTTGAACATTCCGTTTCGGGTCGTTAATATAATTATCAAATAACTATATTTTATTTTTAAACAATTAAAAATTTTAACAAATATTTGTAATTTTTTTGAATGTGATTCACAATACCGTTTTTGCCATTTTCAGTTTTTAGAAAATTGAAAAACTCGACGCATGTATAATTAAAATTAGTTTTCATTAATAATTCACATTCTAAATTTTCAATTAGAAGCTTGTTTCTTTCCTTTCTCCAAAAGGAAAACATTAAGCTAAATATTCTCTCAGTTGCTGCATTTGAATGCGGTATAGAAAATATAAACATACAAATTTGTTTCAAATTTGGAAATGATCCACTATTTAAAAACTCCATTCATTTTTCCTCTACAGTTTTTTCTTTTGAAACCTTTTCTGCAAAAGCTTTTAAATAAACGAATTCATCGAACAGTTGGTCCATGTCAATGTTTTTTATAGAAAATGATTGAATAACTTCTGTAAAATTATGAAATGAAATGCTCGAATTTAGATTAAAAACAGAAAGTTTTTCAAAATTATTATTTGTTGGTGTAAAACGGTCTTTGATGTAATTATTTATATACAAAAGAAATTCTTGTGAACGTTTTTTGAACAAAGAAATCTCCCTTTGATCATCACTGTTGCTACATATAGTTTCAGCCAAGAAACCATAAAATTGTTCATTTATTTGTTGCTCAAATTTTTTGTACAGCTGGCTAACTATCTGGAACAAGTCGATGATAACTAGAGTGTGATCTTCTTCCAATTTTTTTATAGATAATAAAATGGAACTCCCATGTTGTGAACCAATCCCAAATAGGCTTCAGAAAGTTCATTTTCAAAAAATTGGCTTAAGACAGGTGGACAATTATCTTGAGACAAAAAGTAAGCTTTTATGGCCGGATAATTTTTTAAAAGTCTTTCTACTGCAGGTGTTAGAGTAAGCCAACGAGTTGGTACGTGACGAAGCATTTCAGACCACTCTAGTTCACAAAATTCAAACATTTGCTTGAGTGCTGCAGTCTTCTTCGTTGAGCTCGAAAATTAATTAAAAACTTTTATTATTATAGTTTCTAAATAAAATTTTAAAATTTTTATAGCGTTTTTAAAAGAATTGTTAAGGACATGACACAAACATCCAATGCCAATAATATCAGGGTTGCTTTTTTTAAGCTCAACATATACACTTTTCTTAGAGCCAAAATTTACATTTGCGTTGTCTGCGCAGAAGCTTGTTACATTTGCCAAACTGAGATTTTGAAATTCCAATTTTGATTTTAATGAATTTGCTATGTCTATTGACATTTCAGATTCAGAGTTGTAGAAACTCAAAAGTTTTGTGTTGACTCCTGTTTCTTTACTAAAATATCTCAGCACTATTGGAAACGTTTTAATATTACCTTTATTCGAAGCGTCGGTCGATATTGAAAATGGTGAGAATTGTCTAAGTCCTTCAACAGTGATTTTATTGAATATTTTGCCAAAATGTTAGTTACAATTTTAGACATTTTGGTTTTACCACATGTAAAGTTTGAGGCCACATTGGAAATATCTGTTTGAGTAGTTTGCTGGTGCAATCCGCCGATTGGTAACTGTGGCTGTGTACTACTGTGTGATAAGAAAAAGCGGCTTCTGCTGCTGCACTAGACTGTCTCGCTTCTGTTTGCTTATTACAATTACGATTTAAGAAGACACTTACGGATTTTTGTTGGCTGCTTTCCAAGTTTCGCATATGCTGTGTTGTTTTCATGTGTCGTTTAACATCGGCTAAACCACCATAAGCAATAGAAAATACAAATCCACATGCCATACACTTAGCCATAGTATTATCATTTGTCCTAGCAATCCAACTAAAATTGTTTTTCCAGATGTCATTGAATTTGTTTTTTCGTCTTTTTACAATTTTGGTATTTTTTTTCCAGGTGATTTATAATTTACTTCCTCAACTTCTGAGCTTGAGCTACATACAAGCGATTCATCAGAAATAGTTTCCTCTGTTTCCATGCCTAAAAGTAGTACATTGTATTACAGATCAATAAAGACTAAATAAATATTACTTACCTAATATCAGAATTTAATTAAAATATTTAAAACAGCACGATATTTTACAATAACTTTAAAAAACTTCACATAAATCACTCTGGTAAAATGTTTGACATTCGTTTTGTTTTAATTCAGAGTGGAAGTATATCGAAGGCTTTGGCTTTAAATTTAGCTTGTAACCAAAAGTTTAATAAGTATAGCAAAACGCCAGCAGTAGCTCTGCTTTTCTACTTATATAATGTTAGGAAACAATCTAAATTTCTAGCCAAAGCCTTCAATGTACTTGTACCCTCAATCGCCATTGTAGATATTTTTATTGGGTGTTTCAAAGAACTTTTTTTTTCTACACTAAAAAAAAAAATACTTGAAACGTTAAGCACAGAAAAAAAGTACAAAAGGCTAAAAAAAGTACTTTAGCGTACTTTTTTAGATGTTATGCAGACAGCAGTACATTGATGAAAAAAAGTACGTGTACTGCTGAAAAAAGTACGTCTGGCAAGCCTATATTGAAATTGAATGATTTTATTTTTGATCTCATAGCTGAAGTACCTGTATTTTTGTTTTTGTGCTTATATTTGTTCTCGTATCTAGAGAATAATATTTTTATACCCTTCACCTGTGGTGCACAAGGGTATATATAGCTTTGTCATTCCGTTTGTAATTTCTACAATTTTCATTTCCGACCCCATAGAGTATATATTTTCTGGATATGAGCAAAAAACCACGACCACCTCGTTTTTTACACAATTACAACAACAACATACATACATAAATACATGTTAAAAAACATACCAAAAAAAATATATTAATAATAAAAAAAAATATATATTAAAAATATATAATATATACTTATATAATGTTAGGAAACAATCTAAATTTCTAGCCAAAGCCTTCAATGTACTTGTACCCTCAATCGCCATTGTAGATATTTTTACTGGGTGTTTCAAAGAACTTTTTTTTTCTACACTAAAAAAAAAAATACTTGAAACGTTAAGCACAGAAAAAAAGTACAAAAGGCTAAAAAAAGTACTTTAGCGTACTTTTTTAGATGTTATGCAGACAGCAGTACATTGATGAAAAAAAAGTACGTGTACTGCTGAAAAAAGTACGTCTGGCAAGCCTATATTGAAATTGAATGATTTTATTTTTGATCTCATAGCTGAAGTACCTGTATTTTTGTTTTTGTGCTTATATTTGTTCTCGTATCTAGAGAATAATATTTTTATACCCTTCACCTGTGGTGCACAAGGGTATATATAGCTTTGTCATTCCGTTTGTAATTTCTACAATTTTCATTTCCGACCCCATAGAGTATATATTTTCTGGATATGAGCAAAAAACCACGACCACCTCGTTTTTTACACAATTACAACAACATACATACATAAATACATGTTAAAAAACATACCAAAAAAAATATATTAATAATAAAAAAAATATATATATTAAAAATAAAAAAAAAATAATAAAAAAAATTACAAAAAAAATTAAAAAAAAAATTTAAAGAAAAAATATAAATAATATATTAAATAAAATAAAATAATTTTTTTTTTTGCTCAGCTGGGATTCGATGCCACATTTATTCTAACCAGTATATACATATGTACGTATTTTATATGAGATGAATGGTGATACAAACAGTTGTTATTACATGACTACACGTTCTGAAGGGTATATAAAATTCGGCACGGCCGAATATAGCACTGTTGCTTGTTTTCAATAAAAAATATTTGTACTCAATTTATATTTTTAATTTAAGTTTGTTATAAAAAGTTTTTTATTAATAAAAAACTTTATATTTGTTTTGCGGCGGGATCCCGGGATATTAAAAAATAAATCTAGCATTCCCGGGAAACAAAAGTTGTCGGGAAAAAAAACCCCTATCTATAAAAGAACGGAAAATTCGTGGTGAGTATAAAAGATTCGGCACAGCCAAATGTAGTATTACTTGTTTTTTAATTTTTTTTTATTTTTTGTTTTTATTAATATTTTTTTTTTATTTTTGTAATTGTTTACATACGTAAACTCAATTTAAAATTTTGTAATGGGATGTTTTTATATATATATGTATGTTTTTTATATGTATGTACGTATTTTATATGAGATGGTTTTCTATTGGATGCGTTTAGTTTTTAAATAACTAAACGTTTGTTTGGTTTTCTATTAGATGCGTTCAGTTTTTGAATAACTAAACGTTTGTTTGGTTTTTTACTGGATGCGTTTAGTTTTTGAATAACTAAACGTTTATTTGATTTTTTACTGGATGCGTTTAGTTTTTGAATAACTAAACGTTTGTTTGGTTTTTTACTGGATGCGTTTAAAAATTTTAGAAATAAAAAATGTTTTTATTTTTTATTTTTTTTAATAAAAAATATACATATTTATTTAGTTTTATTCCAC
Organism: Phyto melanocephala; assembly: GCA_941918925.1. NCBI lineage: Eukaryota > Metazoa > Arthropoda > Insecta > Diptera > Rhinophoridae > Phyto > Phyto melanocephala. The sequence goes on along the minus strand of OW799234.1, from coordinate 40,955,047 downwards.
AAACTTAACGATATTCAGTCTCATTCTAATTTGAAATAATTAATTTAATTTTTTTTAATTTTTTTAATCTATAAACAAAAGGTTACAAACTTTGATATCTAACATACATTTTTCCATTGTTAGCATATCGTCGTTCGCAAGTTATTGTGTTACATGTGACACATAAAACATATACCTATAGAACACAAAAATTTGAGAACGACGATATGTTATATTTGAAGGTTTTGAAGTAAAGGAGTCAATATCAATGACATACATTAAATTATTTTTAGTATTTAATACTTCATAAGGAAAAAAGTGGTCGCTAAACTCTGCCACTTCCACACTACTACATACTACAAAAATTTTTGAATCATTTTTAATACAAAACTTATATTTAAATATATTAATTTCATCACCCTTTTTTATACATAAAATGATATTTTTCTTATAAGTTATATTTTTGTACGTTATGCTTTCGTTGCTTTTTATATAACTTATATCTTTTATCACAAAAGTGGAATTGCTGAACAAATCTGAAAACCCATCTTTATATTTAAGAAGTAAATCAGAAAATTTAAATGAATACTTTTTTGCAATTGTTTTTTCTATGTTTTTTGCGATATAATGCCATGGGCATAAATTTTCATTTCTTTATGCTTAGATTCGAATCGCATAGCCCACATATATTTTAAAGGTCCGCATTTCGAAATAGCTCTTTTATAGTGAGTCAAAAAATTATGCTTAGGTTTTAAGTTGCCATATAAATATAAAGTATGATGTTCTCTTGCAAGTTCATCCAACTTTTCAAGTTTTTCATTACAAAAATCAATTTCCATCAAAAGATCTATTATTTTAGAAAGCACTATTACAAGATTCCAATGTTTATTTTCTACCGGAACCAAATCTCCGATCATTAGGGGAAGATATGTTACAAAACATATCATTTCACTTGCAGTCATTTTAAAACGTTGGTTTTTAATATAATTCATTGTTATGTCAGGAGATCTATTAGCTACTTGAAATTCACCATAAAGAAAAAGACGTTTTCGACTATTTAAAGAAAGCAGAGTTATAACACCAGTATCAATTAAAGACATTAAAAACTTTAACTAGTGGTTTAAAACATATTTCAGGCCCAAAAGTTTTTAAATATTCACTGGAGCAAAAAACAGCGGGAAATATAAAATCCAGCTTTGATTGCGCAAACTGAGGAATTGTTGTTGGAAAGTTGTAATAGCAAGCGCATATTGAGTGGGTATGTGTTCCTAAAGCGTTATTAACTTGAAAATCGTCAAAGTATAAATTATACACAATTACTATTTCTGAGCAGTAGGAATATTTTTGCATGACTTCCGCATTTATGATATTGCATATTGACTTTTTTTCTCTCAACGCTTTTATATTTTGTTCTACGGTGCTAAGTACATTAGGTAGCTCAAAAAAATTTTTTTTTTGAAATCCAAAGGCATAATATGCAAAAATTTTTTTTTTTGGACCCAAAGTTGGATTTCCCATCACAACGATTTCATCTATTTCATTACTTATAATAACTACTTCGCATTCTTTAAGGTAGGTAGGTAGGTAGGTAAGGCTGGTGCAAAGTTACCCTCACACCTTCACTCGGAGACCATTATGGCCCATTGTGACGCCTTAATAGAGAGAAGAATAGAATAAAAATAGAAATATTTAGGATAGAAGAGAAAGAGAAGCAGACAATTCCAGAGTCTCCGGCGGGAGTCGAACTCGCAACCCCCAAACAACTGACTTGTCCTTTACTGACTAGTCCACAGGGGCACTCTCGCATTCTTTAAACAACCCAGCATTTTTAAAATATTTTATAAATTTAAATTCACTTGTACAGTTTTTAAACGGAACTTGCATTTTTATTAAAGCAACCGGGTGCAGTCAATTCTTGTTGTTCATTTAAATATTGTGTAATATTTTTGTCTTCGTTTTTTTGTGTGGGTCTGGTATAATTTTTTTTATGTTTAAAGAGGTGGCATTTAAGAGAACTAAATCTTGAAAAAATTGCTTTACAATTTGTTATACCACAATTTTTCGGATCAGAGTTTGTTAAGAAATGAACAAATTTGAGATGATGTATAAATTCGTCGATATGTTGAAAGCTTTTTTGCACTTGAAACACTTTAACATTCTGAACTTAAACATATTAACATGTGATTTAAAAAACTAGCTAAAGAAGCTGAATGTATATCTTCAGAAATATAAATTTCATAAAAGTACTGTTTTACAAATGTCCATGCTTTAACGCATGGATCGGGGTATTTTAAATTAAGCACAAAAAAAAGCTTAAAAGCACAATCAGAAGCTTCCAAAAACGATGAAAATTTTAAAAATGTCTTATCAAAATACGTGTACAAACTTTTAGCAGATTGCAAACCTTCAATAATTACAAATGGCTGCAAAGTATTTTTCAGTGACAAGCATTTTTCTTTCAGCTCATTGATTTTTAACTGTATATTGTTGATGGTGTTAACTGTAACGATAAAATATTGTTGAGCATCTAAAATTGTGTATGGCTTTCCCCCAAACAGCATTCAACAAATTTAACAATACGCTGTTTTGAAAATCTAGATAAAACAAATCGATATTAAAAAACGCTAACTAATTTTTATTAAACGACAGACATTACCTTGATTATTAGATTCTAAAGCTTTTTTCAGTAGGTCCCTAGAATTTTGGTTTATAGGTTTAACTGAGTAGTATTTGATAACGTCCTCCTTAAATTTTGACCACTTTTCGCTTAAATTGTTATTCTTGGCAAATTGTTCTTCATACAAATTAGACCGTACACAAATAATTTTTACCTGGGTAATTACAATTTAAAAAAGATTTTAGTGTCATTGATTTTAAAAGATTATAAAAACTAAAATGTGTACCCTCTGATTCTAAATTTTGTATACAAAAATATTTTTTTTTTTCAAAATTAAACTGCCTGTCCCAATAAAAAACGAACAAGTGAGTGATTGAGTAGTTATATATGAAACAAAAAACGAAAATTTAGTTTTTGTTTTGATATAAAATTTGGAAAGTTCGTTTGATTTGTACTGGGATATGCAGTTAAATTTAAAGGTTCAATGTAAATACTTACAGGAACTTTCTGCTCCTTAGGAAACTTTCTTGAGTGCCCCTGTGGACTAGTCAGTAAAGGTCAAGTCAGTTGTTTGGGGGTTGCGGGTTCGATTCCCGCCGGAGACTCTGGAATTGTCTGCTTCTCTTTCTCTTCTATCCTAAATATTTCTATTCTTATTCTATTCTTCTCTCTATTAAGGCGTCACAATGGACCGTAATGGTCTCCGAGTGAAGGTGTGAGGGTAACTTTGCACCAGCCTTACCTACCTACCTAGAAAACTTTCTGCATATTTCTTCTACGATTTTATTAAAGTCTGATGGGGTCAAAGTTTTTCCGCGGGTAAACGTGTTTTCCAAAATAATATTAATAAATTTGTCTCTTAATTCAGAGGACAAAAACTCGTTTTTATAATAAAATTGTTAATCGTAATACCATTATCTGTTGATGATAGCAGCTCTGCTATTGTCTAAAATAATTAAACATTAAACAATAAAAAATTAAATGATTAAATTAAGCAGCCCTTACTTACCTTTCTAAAACTTCACTTTTATTACCAGCCTCTTTTAAGAACTTATAAATGAAAAGTTATATTTTTAATTAAATTAAATTTTTTTTAATTCTTCCATTATGACAACATGTTTTGAACATTAACACAAATGAAATTCTATTAAAATAGACAGTAACATTGTAAAATAATAAATAAGATGACCTCGTTAGCACAGCCGATTATTTTTTTGCTCGTTGTTATTTGCTCGTTCAATATGTCACACACAAATAATTTTCACCTCTGTGTTGTGACATCATGAAAGTTTTTACAATTCATTGTTGTGGTTGTATCTCTAATTCGGTCATCTTGTGTATTATAGCTTTTTACGTTTTGTTCTAACAAAAATAAAACTGCAGTTGAAGAAATGTAAAGTTCTATTCGATTTAATTCTTCATATTTATATTTTTATACCCTTCACACAGTGAAAAAGGGTATATATAGGTTTGTCATTCCGTGTGAAATTTCTACAATTTTCATTTCCGACCCCATAAAGTATATATTTTCTGAAAGCTTATGAATAGGGGAGTCGATTAAGCTCTGTCCGTGTGTATGTTGAAATCAACTTTTTGAAGCCCGCATGTAACATCTTTTCGGAGTAATCTTTTATTTGTAATATTTTCTGACGTCAGTATTGTTTACTGGGACATATATATTGGGCTTCTTATTCTCATTTAATTGATGTCAATTTTCAATTTTATCTTTCCTTGAAATTTTTTCTGCCTTTCTACTTACTGACCTTGTCGTCATTCTCAATATAGTATCATTTTTAAAATTCATTGCCTTCAATTCATTAATTGTTATGCGCGACAAAGCGTCGGCCACAAAGTTGTCTTTTCCCCTATTAAATTTCCAGCACTGCCTTTTAATTTGGTCTTAATCAAAGATACCGCAGTCTGTCTATGTGTATCTTTTATGGAATCGACCAATTGCAATGAATCAATAAATGCCCTTAAGTTCTCGGGTTTTTCATCGAACTCAATTATCAGCCTTGAGGCTGTATTCAAAAATTGATTGAGGCATTTCCGTTTCTGTGTCGGTTTCCTTCTCCGAAATAGGGTCAAACTTCTCAGTATCTCTACAAATTAGGACAATGTCCGTGTCAATTTTCAATGCCTGCTCAATCGAATGGGGCACTGTCTGATTTATACTGTACCTATCAAGTATTCTCACCAATTGGTCTCTTAAAGCCCAATATACTTCTAAAACCTGTTCCTTGTGTTTCCTTGTAAATTTCTCTCCATTCCTATTTATTATTATCCTAATTGCCTCCAGTGAACCCACAATGACATTCAAATGTTTCTTAACTGTCTCTGGGCGTATATAGGTGCTCTTATTTATACATTTATATGACTTCCTAAATTTTTCTTTTTCTAATGAGATTATTTGTTCAATTAAGTTCCATTTCTCCATCTATACTTAATTAAATCATATATACTTTTATCTTTCTTATTATGTTTTGAATATATATGATATAAAAAACTAATTCCTATTATAATTGTTATAATTATTAAACATATTTCTACGGTTTGTAGATTAATTGATTGTTTTCCTATTTCGTACACTATGTTAGCGTTCGGGTGATCTATATTAGCCTTAGACCTACACATTATGGAAATTAATACTATCTTAATATGTTCTTTTCTATATTTTCTCTATATTCCTGCTTTCTCAAACATTAAATAAACGTACTTCTAACTCTTTGGTGGTTGGATTCCTAATATCCTCTTCCGATGGTTTTCTATCTATATTCAAATATTTCCATAAATTTTCTAAGTTCCTTATTTCCTCCTCTATTGTTGGATTATACTCTACATAATTCCAATTCATTGGATTTTTAGGTCTTCTTTCTCTAAGGTTTTTCCTAGTCATTTTCTTGAGGACCATATAGGTTTACAAAAAAAATTTTCAATTTACATTTTTATTTTATTTCTCGTAATTTAAAAGAATAATAAGAATAATTATAATTTAGTATAATTTTTATTTTACTTCATTTTTGCCTTTTCTCGCTTAAGCCTGCAGGGGTAGCCTCCTCTTCTCTTAGGCTTTCGGCTGATTGGGATTTTTGGTATCTCTTCTTTTTTCTTTCGTTGTCTTTCTCTCAATCGAAATTGGTTGAGGTCTTTCCTTCATCGTATCTCGATACCTTTGGCTGTATCGTCTTCCTTCTTCGCAGCTGGCAACCTTTTGGCTGGTTCACCAGGCCAACAATTATGTGGTACTATTTTTAAGCACTCTTAATTTTATTTAAATATTTTAGCACTTTATTTAGTGCTGTGGGTGCTTTTTAGTTTAGCACTTTTTCAAGTATTTTTCTTTGGGTGTTATTATATTTTAGCACTCCAAAGGACTGGCAGGATCGCCATGCAATTTAGGATAATTAGAATATTAAACCAAGTTACTTTTTATTCTTGCCAGAGCGGATGAAACGCTCAGTTTTTGTGTTGAACAAGAATTATTTTCTTTATTGGAAATTCATTGATTCTTATACAAAATTATTGCTTACATAGTTATTTAGCCTACAGTGGGTTCTGTAGTGTATTACCGTAACTATTCGTTCACGTTACAACTATATTTTGTACAATGCCTAAAGTGTTGCCTGTATATAAATGTTAACAGTAGAACCACTAACATTGTAGTTTAAATAAACTAATACAAAACACACTAGTCATTGCACTATGCATCGTGTATTATCGTTGTGTGTAACATGAGACCCTTTTTGTTTATTGCAAACAAACTATTAAAGAGTGCATTAAACTTGTGGTGCAAATTATTCATCAGTTCTTTCACCACAGCCTGTGCTAAGTACACACTATAATATACACACACCACGACATATATTTATTAATTACAATATGCATACGCAGCAACATATATTCATAAACTATGCTATGCATACACCGCGACATTAATACCCTACAATATCCAAACGGTGTTGATTATAAATTGGCAAGAAAGTTGCAATCTATAACAGACCATAATATAGTAAATTTTGACAACAATGATAAACTTACAATAATTCGGGAAAAGATTAAAAGTAATCTTAAGGATGCGATTCAGAAAAGTGTACAGAGGTATAACAAGCGAGCAAGAAATGCTAATTTAGTCCCCGGTCAAGAAGTATATCGGAGAAAGTTTGTTGCGTCAGATTTTAAAAACAACATAAATGCAAAATTCTGTCGGAAATACGAGAAGTGCAGAGTAATTAAACCGATAGGTAGTAACATGTTTGAGCTGGAATCGCTCCAAGGCAAACCGATTGGCGTTTTTCACGCAAGGGACATAAAAATCTGAAAAGGGCGCTGTGATAGGTATTGTGCAATATAGGCTTAGGTTGTAAATAATAAAAATGAAAGTATTGTTGTCCGTGCTAGAGTGTATATAAGTAGACTTAATTAAAATAAACAAATGGGGATAGTCAAGTTTATTAATTTTTTTTATTAATAGCGTTTTACATACCATAGTAGTTTTACATACCCTTATTGCCCGGCTTGAGACTATACAGGGTGTGGGAGTTCCCCGCGTTGGGGCCTGATACAGTAGAGACAAGCATCCAATAATTCGCGCACACCGGTCCTACTGGTATCTTGTTAGTAGCCCCGGAGTTTTGTTGCGCCTCTTAATGGCCATATACAGCGTGATTTATAGTGCTAGAGTGATGTGAAGGTTAGGTTTTTTTTTGCCGTTGTCGTTTCCATAGGGGGTTGGTGGTTCTTTGGTGACTTGTGGTTGGTTGTGAGGTTTGGTGTTGAGCGATCCTGATGTTGATTGAATAGTAGTTGTTTGAATATTTTTTATTGTGTCTGATTTTTATTGTTTCTAATTTTTTTGTTTTCTTTTAGTTAGATAAGTTTGTTTTGTTTGGTGTTGTAGTGGTAAAGTCTCAATAGTAAATGTTAACTTGTTTTTGAGAGCCAGAAGTTATTAAGTTAACTATGAGGTTCTAATCGTGTAGTGTTGTTGGGTAACGAACTGTCAAGTATCATATATAAAAAGGTAGTTAGTTATAACATTGTAATATTAGAGTTTATAAAAAAAAGAAAACAAGAGAAAAAGAGAGACCGGTTGCATGCATCTCGTAGATTAAGTAAGCTTTGATAGTACTAAGATGAGTAAATGTGTATAGTGGTATTGCCAAGGTAGAGAATTATGAATGAATTACAGGGTTGCATTTTTTGGTTGAAGTCATTCATAAAAAAGGCAAAAATATAGCACCATGACATGTCTGTTTTTGGTGTTTAGGGATAAGAATCTAACATATGGAAAATGTAGTTTTGTAAAATGTATGGATTTGGAATATATGGATGGAAAATAATTTTTAGGTATACAGAAAATAAGTATTAATTCTTGAGTCGTTTTTGAGAAAAGAAGTGAGAATTTACCGGCGAAAAAGGTGATATTAATTTGTGCCAATTGTAAATTTTGGTTGATAATTTAGAAGAAAATTTGAATTGAAAGGAGTTGGAAACTTTATTGGAACGAAAGAAATAATTTTTGAATTGTTCTTTTATTATTGGGTTTTTTCTGTGAATTAAATGAAGAGTGAATGTCTAAGTGAATTTTATATTTGAAATACATAGGTTTTGTACATTGGTTATATTTTTTTAGTTCAAATTTCGTGTTGATATATAAAGCCTGGTGGGGTAAAGATTCATCCGGTAGAGAAGGTTGGAGCTGGACCGCTAGAAAGGAAGATAGAGACAGATAAAGTGAGAAATAAGTATATAGTTAAACAGATAATAGAGTTTACATTTATAGCGACCGTTACCTGAGGCAATATCCGTTGTGTATAAAACCGCTCGATCTTCGGTTACGGTATTTATCCCGCTGTTCGCCTAGGGGAGATAGTAATAGAAAATTGAATAAGATAAATTTTAATACCATCATGAAAGTTTTATAAATAATTTTTTTTTGTTTGTATAATTTTTCTTCGAATCAAGAATTAAATTATTAGTTTTTTTTATTGTTAGTACCTTAAACATAAACAACTTCTATATTTTTTTTGGTTACTAATTGACTTGTCACTCTAGTTCTTTGAATTTGTAAAAGGTTAAGTTTGTGTTTTTTTGTGTGCCTAATTTGTTTAAAAGTGTTGATAAACGAATACCACTTAATAGAGCTCAATTAGGTAAGGTAATTTTAAAAAGTAAGTGAGGCACGTTTGTGCTAGTCTTTTACAAATTTTGTTGCTAAGAGAATAGAAGTGAACTTTCTTAATATAAGTAAAGGTTGTATTTTATCTGTTTTGTTGTATTGTTTATATTGAGGTACCCGTAGATATATATATATAAGTTTGTGTTTAGTTCAGGGAAAGTTTTAGTGCATACTTTTAGGGTTAGGTTATTAGCAGTTTATTTTGTACAAGTTAGGAGGAAAAAAAAGAAAGAAGAATATTTTGTTTGTTTTATTAATTAATTTTTCTTTGTAAATAAGTTGAAAAAATATAAATTTTGTTTAGTTTTGAACAATACGGCCTGAAAGATATTCGTATATATATATATATATATATTGACACATTTAGCTCATTAGGGAGCGATGTATTTAATTAATAATTTTTTTTTGTTAAGAACATTTGAAATTTTAATAATAAAATAGAATAGTAAAGTATAAGTTTTCTTTTTATCATATATGTAGTTTTTATACCCTTCACACAGTGAAAAAGGGTATATATAGGTTTGTCATTCCGTGTGAAATTTCTACAATTTTGATTTCCGACCCCATAAAGTATATATTTTCTGAAAGCTTATGAATAGGGGAGTCGATTAAGCTCTGTCAGTCTGTCCGTGTGTATGTTGAAATCAACTTTTTGGAGGCCCCCGACACCACCAAGACCCGCGTGAGGTATTAAAATATCAGAAATATTCGGGAGCAGATCGGTATTGAAAATCAGAGAAATCTGTACATAAACAACTGAGATATGAGCAAAAAACCACGACCACCTCGTTTTTTTTTTTACAACAACACACACTGGATGAACGTAGGTTCGAATCCCAGTTGAGACAAAAAAATTTTTTTTTTTATTTACATTTAATTTTTTATTTTTTTAATACATACATACATAAACACAATTTATAACTTTACAATGGTACGTTTTTCAGCGGATAAAATCATTGTAAAGAAAAAGAAAGAATAATTAACATACAGTATGTATGTACCTATGTACGCATTTATTTATAGAAAACAAAATGTCACCCCGGTTTTCGCTGCTAGAGATAACAGCGTAACAACAGCTATAACTTTGATTCAACGTCGTGTGTGTGTGTGTGTAAAAAACCTACACACGAATATTCATTCATACGTATTGGTAATACTTAAATAGTATGTATGTATGTATATGTTTTTTATTATTTATGTACTTCATATAGGTTGCAAGTACTTTTGTATATTTAAGTTGTAGAAATATTCATACGATGGCAGTGCAGTGGGTACACCACTGAACTATGAAGCTGGTGGTACGCAGTTCGATACCATTAAAGTGTATGCTGAATATTTTTTTTAACATTTCAACGTTCCATGGTCATTATGAGTAGTAAAGGGTGTTTTTTTAAGCCCGATAGAACTTGAAATTGTAAAAAATAACACAAAAAATTAAATTGTAATCAAAATTTTTTTTTTATTCGAAAGATCAATACGTGACATTAACATTTGAAAATGATTTCGGGCATATGGGCACCGCGGCTGTTCTTGACGAAGCGCATTCTGGACGTCCAATTTGATCGCAAAATTGTGTTCAGCGATGAGGCGCATTTTTGGCTTAACGGGTTTGTTAATAAGCAAAATTGCCGCATATGGAGCGAGACCAATCCACAAGAGACCCTACAGACTCCATTACATCCAGAAAAGTGCACCGTTTGGTGCGGTTTTCACGCTGGTGGCATCATCGGACCTTATTTCTTCAAAAATGAGGCCGGAGCTCGCGTTACGGTCAATGGAGATCGTTACCGCACCATGATCAATGATTTTTTGTTTGAAAATATGGATGACATTGATCCGGAGGAGATGTGGTTTCAACAGGATGGCGCTACGTGCCATACGGCGAACGCAACCATCGACTTGAAATCAAAATTTGGCGATAAGTTGATTTCGAGAAATGGACCTGTCAATTGGCCTCCAAGGTCGTGCGATTTGACACCTCTCGATTATTTCCTGTGGGGCTACGTGAAGTCACTGGTTTATGCTGATAAACCAGCAACAATTGACGCCTTGGAGGCCAGCATTGTTCGCGTTATTCGTGACATACGGCCAGCAGTGCTCGAAAAAGTGGCCCAAAATTGGACGTCCAGAATGCGCTTCGTCAAGAACAGCCGCGGTGCCCATATGCCCGAAATCATTTTCAAATGTTAATGTCACGTATTGATCTTTCGAAAAAAAAAAATTTTTGATTACAATTTAATTTTTTGTGTTATTTTTTACAATTTCAAGTTCTATCGGGCTTAAAAAAACACCCTTTATAAGAAATATCATGACTAGCAAAATACGATGCACTACGAAAAAAAAACTAAACTAAATACATATCTATTTTTATGTATTTTTCCCATTGAGTATCTAGTATACATTAATACATATTATATATTTTAAATTTTAATAATGTATGCCATATTACTCTTTACTTTTTATTTTTTTTTTTAATTAAACTATATATGTACGTAAATTTATTTTTTTACAATGGGATGCTTTTATTTTTATATATGTATGTTTTTAAGTATGTACGTATTTCATATGAGATGAATGGTGATACAAAGTATTGTTATTGCATGACTACACCTTTACTTCTTAATTTTTTTAATTAAACTTGCAAACAAATGCAAGAAATTACATGCCGTTGGGACATTAGCGGTTACATCAAATAACTTAAAAATCGTTGTTGTGTAAAAATTAATTTTTTTTTCACATAAATACCTAGATACATTCATACAAATGTCCATATAAATTACATTTATTTATTTGCATTAAAAAATAATTTTAAATGTAATACCTTAAGCTCTAAACACATAGACGCCAGCAGACTTCACAACTTCACGGCTTCAAATGCTGCCAACTTCAAATGCTGCTCTGAAGTCAGCTTCATAATTATTTTAAAGACAGCAACAACATAATAATCAGCTGATGTGTAGTTTAGCAATACAAATTTCAGGGATGCCGCATGTATATTTTATAATGAATAAAATTAAAGTTATTGATAAAAAAAATGTAAAAATATCACGAAAAACTACAAAAACACATAAATTTATTTCTTTATTGTGTTTTTGTAATGTTCTTTTCTGTTTAATATTAAAAATAAGTTTTTGTTCTTATTTTTCCAATTTAATATGTATAATGGCAACACTATATTTGTTTCTTGTTGCCCGTCAAAATAGAAAATAGCCTAAGTTGGCAGCAAATGCTGTTGTGCAGTCGTGCTGCTGTGCTGCCGTCAAAATAATCGTTTTCATTTAAACACATGGATTTTATTTTTGACATATTGCTGCTTGCTGTCTGCTGTCGTCTATGTGTTTATAGCATTATGCTAAATGTAACAACTTAAGGAAAATAATAGATTTTTTCAATCTTCCTCTGGTAACTCTGCTCACAATATTTTTTAATCTTCCTCTGGTAACTCTGCTCACAATATTTAAAGAAAACAAAATGTCACCGTGGCTTTCGCTGCTAGAGATAACAGCGTAACAACAGCTATAACTTTGATTCAACGTAGAGTGTGTGTGTGTGTAAAAAACCTACATACACATATTCATACATATTGGTAATACTTAAATAGTATGTATGTATGTATATGTTTTTTTTATTTTTTATGTACTTCATATAGGTTGCAATTACTTTTGTATATTTAAGTTACTAAACTATTCATAGGATGTTAGTGCGGTGGGTACGCCACTGAACTATGAAGCTGGTGGTACGCAGTTCGATACCATTAAAGTGTTTGCTTAGCTTTTTTTTTATACCCTTCACACAGTGAAAAAGGGTATATATAGGTTTGTCATTCCGTGTGAAATTTCTACAATTTTCATTTCCGACCCCATAAAGTATATATTTTCTGAAAGCTTATGAATAGGGGAGTCGATTAAGCTCTGTCAGTCTGTCCGTCTGACCGTATGTCCGTGTGTATGTTGAAATCAACTTTTTGAAGCCCCCAGACATCGCTTGGACCCGGGTGAGGTATTAAAATATCAGAAATATTCGGGAGTAGATCGCTATTGAAAATCAGAAACATCGGTACATAAACACCTGAGATATGAGCAAAAACCCACGACCACCTCGATTTTTTCACAAAAACAACATTACAACAACAACATACATACATACAAACGTGTATACTGGTTGGAGTAACCGTGGCATTGAATCCCAGCTGAGCCAAAAAAATTTTTTTTTATATATTTTTAAAATTTTCTTTTTATATTTTTTATATTTTTTTTTTATTTTTTATTTAATATATTATTTATATTTTTATTATTTTTAAAAAAATTTTTTTAAATTTTTTTTAAATTTTTTTTTATTTTTTTTTTGTTTTATATTTTTATTATTTATATTAATTATTTTTAAAAAATTTTTTTTTTTAAATTTTTTTCAAAATTTTTTTTTTTTAATTTTTTTTTTTAATTTTTTTTTATATTTTTTTTTTATTTTTTTTAAAAAATTTTTTTTTTATTTCTTTTAACATACATACGTAAATTTATAATTTTACAATGGGATGTTTTTATATATGTGTGTTTTTTATATGCTTGTACATACATACGTATTTCATATGGGATGAATGGTGATACAAACTACTGTTATTGCATGACTACACGTTGTGAAGGGTATATAAGATTCGGCACGGCCGAATATAGCGCTCTTACTTGTTTTACATTTCAATGTTCAATGGTCAATATGAGTAGTATATGAAATATCATGACTAGCAAAATACGATGCACTATGAAAAAAAAACTAAACTAAATACATATCCATTTTTCAATAATGTATGCTCTATTACTCTATACTTTTTCTTTTTTTACTTAAACTATATACCTACGTAAATTTATTTTTTTACAATGGGATGTTTTTTTATATATGTATGTTTTTTAAGTATGTACGTATTTCATATGAATGGTTAAAAAAACTATTGTTATTGCATGACTACACCTTTACTTCTTCTTAATTTTTTTTTTAATTAAACTTGCAAACAAATGCAAGAAATTACCTACATGCCGTTGGGAGATTAGCGGTTACATCAATGAACTTCAACTTCGTTGTTGTGTAAAAATTAATTTTTTTCACATATATACCTAGATACATTCATACAAATGTCCATATAAATTACATTTATTTATTTCCATTAAGAAATAATTTTAAGTGCAATACCTTATACTGAATGTAACAATTCTTAATGAAAATAACAGCTTTTTTCAATCTTCCTCTGGTAACTCTGCTCACAATATTTTTCCAATATTTTTCAATCTTCCTCTGGTAACTCTGCTCAAAATATTTAAAGAAAACAAAATGTCACCGCGCTTTTCGCTGCTAGAGATAACAGCGTAACAACTATAACTTTGATTCAACGTAGCGTGTGTGTGTGTAAAAAACCTACATACAAATATTCATTCATACATATTGGTAATACTTAAATAGTATGTATGTATGTATATGTTTTTTTATTTTTTATGTACTTCTTATAGGTTGCAAGTACTTTTGTATGTTTAAGTTGTAGAAATATTCATAGGATGGTAGTGCAGTGGGTACACCACTGAACTATGAAGCTGGTGGTACGCAGTTCGATACCATTAAAGTGTTTGCTTAACTTTTTTTTTACATTTCAATGTCCAATGGTTAATATGAGTAGCATAAGAAATATCATGACTAGCAAAATACGATGCACTACGAAAAAAAAAACTAAACTAAATACATATCTATTTTTATGTATTTTTCCCATTGAGTATCTAGTATACATTAATACATATTATATATTTTAAATTTTAATAATGTATGCCATATTACTCTTTACTTTTTATTTATTTTTAATTAAACTATATATGTACGTAAATTTATTTTTTTACAATGGGATGTTTTTATTTTTATATATGTATGTTTTTAAGTATGTACGTATTTCATATGAAATGAATGGTGATACAAACTATTGTTATTGCATGACTACACCTTTACTTCTTAATTTTTTTAAAATAAAATATAATAAAATTTTTTTGGCTCAGCTGGGATTCTATGCCACATTTATTCTAACGTGTACGTATGCACGTATTTTATATGAGATGAATGGTGATACAAATAATTGTTATTGCATGACTACACGTTGTGAAGGGTATATAAGATTCGGCACGGCCGAATATAGCACTGTTACTTGTTTACATTTCAATGGTCAATATGAGTAGTATATGAAATATCATGACTAGCAAAATACGATGCACTATGAAAAAAAAAACTAAACTAAATACATATCTATTTTTATGTATTTTTCCCATTGAGTACCTAGTATACATTAATACATATTATATATTTTAAATTTCAATAATGTATGCTCTATTACTCTTTACTTTTTCTTTTTTTTACTTAAACTATATACGTATTGATTTTTTTAACATACATACAATGGGATGTTTTTATATTTGTATGTGTTTTATATGTACGTACGTATTTCATATGGGATGGTGATACAAACTACTGTTATTGCATGACTACACGTTGTGAAGGGTATATAAGATATGGCACGGCCGAATATAGCGCTTTTACTTGTTTTTTGTTAGCGTTAAGAGGAATTTAATAAATGTAATTTTTATTTGTATTTAGAGATAATTATGTTTGTGTGTTAAGTATTTTGTTCTTGGGGGACACGAAAGTTTTTTTTTTTGGGCGAGTGATATGTCCCAGGTTGGAGAACAATGTCATCTTTTCTCCCTCTTCAGTTTTTTCCCTCTTTGAATGTGTAGTTTTTTTTTCGTATATAGTTTTTTTTATTGCCACTTTTTATTATTTATTGTGCTTGTTTCTGGTATCTAGTTGTGGGTTGGAACCTGTCCTGAGGATGCACATGAGCTAGTCGGCATCACAACTGGAACACCGCAAAGCGACATGTAACAAAGATGTGAAAGTTATGAAAGTTTGCCACGAACGGGACGACCATCAAAACTTGATGAAAGGCTTAGGCGTAAAATTGTAAGAGAAGTCGCAGAAAATCCCAAGAAAAGTAGCGTAGATTTGAAAAATGATATCAAAAAAGATTATGGAGTTGATGTTCATGTTGATACAGTTCGTTGCTGCAAAAAAAAAGTGGACTTCAGTCGTATATAGCCAGAAAAAAAACCGTATATTAGTCCCATAAATAAAAAGAAGCGATTTGAATACGCTTTTAAGTATAAAGACGCACATTTAAATGATTCTACGTTTTGGGAAAAGGTTATATTTACAGACGAATGTAAGTTCAACCTTTTTGGAAACGACGGACGAGCAAGAGTCTGGAGAAAGAGGGGAACTGCCTTGGAACAGAAAAATGTGCGCAGTACCGTAAAACATGGTGGTGGATCGGTAATGGTGTGGGGTTGTATGAGTGCTTATGGAGTCGGAAAATTAAGATTTATTAATGGTATTATGGACAGTCGTGGCTATAAAGACATTTTGAAAAACGATTTTTTACCGAGTGTCGAAAAATTAAATCTTAAAGATAACTTTATATTTATGCACGATAACGACCCGAAGCATAGCTCAGGGGGCTTATTCTGAATTGCGATGCGAAAATACATAAATGCGAACAATTGCTATTCTGTATTGCGATATTCGCAAAGTTGTTTTTTTATCGCATTTCAAATGCGAAAAGGTGGCAAGTCGGTATTCTACATTGCGAAAACAAATGTCAAACACATATCAAATTCGCAAAATTTATTCGACAACAAAATAGCATTCGCAAAGTACAAACATGTAAGTGAAAGATAATATTTTATTTATTTATTCATCATATATTTATTATTTAATTCAGGGAAGCAAGCAATAAGATCACCAAACCTCGTCAATTTGAAATAATGATAGAATTTATGAATAAGCCAATTGGAAAGGGGCCATTTGAAAACAAAAAATGCACTTCAGTCGGCAAATACTTTGTGGCAAACGTTAACTGAAGAACTAAATGTTAATGGACCGCCTATTAGAGAAGCTGCAGGATGGAAAAAAGTATGAAATATATAAACCAGTTCAAAAATATTTGACTTCAACTTTAATTAATAGGTTTGGGCCGATTTTAAAGTACACACCAAACAGAAGCTTAGACGAAATAAAACCGACATTGGCGGCACTGGCGGTGGCCCATCAAGATATAATCCACTGTCTCCCTTAGAGGAGCAAGTGGTGAAATTGCTAAACATGACCGATTCCGTAAATGGAGTACCGGGCGCAATTTCCTACGGGGCAACAACTGCTTCCAATCTTGAAAAGAATGGTGAAGACATGGCAGTGATGGACCAGTTGGACGAAGTGCCGTTACAAGAATTAGCTACGGAAGTAATAGTTGATTCGGAGGTGGCAACAAAAGCTGTGAACGTAATCCAAGAAAACATTCACGCTCAGTAAGCTTCTGTGATAGAGATAGTCTGCTTAAAAAGCAAGTTGAAAATCAAATTGCATACCAAAAAGAAAGTATTGCTTCATTGAAGCAAATAAATGAAATTTTGAAAAGTTTAAGTCGATATCAGAGAAAGGATTTCGAAATAAGAGAAAAAGAATTGGATCTGGCAAGACAAAAATTTGAATTTGAAAAAGAAAATGCAATAAAAAACAGAAATTTTGTAAAACAAAAACTTGAATTAAAGAAAATGATGCTAGATATTGAAGAGCAAAAAATTAAACTAATGTGATATATGTACCTGTATGTAGTATTTTTGTTTTTTAGTTATACAATTAGTTAATATTAATATGCAACGAACTGTCAAGTGATAAGTTAAGCAATGAAGAGCGCTTTTATTTTTAGTTTTTATTTTTTATATAAGCCTGTAAGTTTTTTTTTATCAATAATGTGATTTTGTGTTTTGAAATATTAAAGACTGTTTTATCTAGTAGTTAAGAATAATGAAAAGGAGTTTTTAAATAAAACATTTACATAAATTTAAATCATATTGTTTTTTATTTCATCTCTAATATTTCTAGCGATGTTTGTATAATTGTTGCCAATACTATTATAATTGCTTAAGTTATTATTCGATTGCGGCAGATCTTCGAGGTCCACAATTTCCCCCGTTGGTAGTTCAACGTTAAACTTGCAGCAAATATTGTGCAACGCGCAACAAACATTCATAATTCGTACCACCTTTGGTGGATCGTAATGTAGCTCTCTGGCCGCTAGCAAACACCGAAATCTTCCTTTCATTACACCAAACACTTTCAATTAATGATCTGGCTTTACTGAACTTTTCATTGAAAATTGCTTCAGCTGAAGCCTCTGCAGCGTTTCGATATGGCGTTAAGATCCATGGTTCTAATGGATAGCCTGAGTCTCCTAAAAAGTTGTCAAATTGTAAAAGTATTACAATAAAAAAAATACTTACCAAGGATCGTTCCGTTCATTCCGCTGTCGAACTTTGTTTTCAGTATTTGTCTTTCATTGGAGAGATTCCACACATGGGAATCATGACTTGCCCCTCGACAGTCTAATAATCATTTTATGATCACATATCTGAAATAAACCATTATTAAAAATGTAACCTTAAAAAACAAAACTTTACTTACAACCATAGCATTCATGCTATGCTTAAGCTTCCTATTAAAATATAAATGTTCATTTTCACTGGGTCGTATCATCTGAATGTGTGTACCATCTACTATTCCAATCACACCAGGAATATCACTTTTTCTAAAAAAAAAAAGTTTTTGCTTGTTTCTTTTCGTCTTCGGATATTTCAAATTGAATATGCTTAGGACATAGAACCTTTTCAATTGCTGTGCATACTTCCGCCAAACATCGCGACATAGCTGGCTGAAATACTACGAGGAAATGATCTTGACCAATTTGGTGTTGGTAGCCACCTTGACCAAGAAATTTTAACACAGCCGCTAATTTGATAATTGGCGGAATTGCACTTGATTTCTTAATATTGTATTCCGAGCTAATATTATTTAAGACATATACAAATGCTTCTTTATTTAATCTAAAATTTTTTATAAAGCTGAAAAACTAAATATTCAGCGTAAGTAAACGTTTTTTTTCGCAAGCATCAAAATAAATTACCTTTTTTCATTCAAGCTTAGAATATCGGATTTGCTTCTAAGCAATCTTCTCTGTATCCTTTCATTTTGCTCATGCCCTTCTTCGTCGTCGAACCACAGTGTCACAGAATCCATTTTTATTATTTTTTTTCTTACAGAATTTCCTCAATAAATTTTATAAAAAATTTTCACAGCCAAACACAAACAATTTATTTATTTTTAATTTGACGTTTGTTGACACTGACGTTTATTTGAGCAGCGTTGCCACGATTTGAAATAAATTGCGATTGCGAAAGTCTAACAGAATACCAATTTTCTTTCGCATCGCATTTAATTTTCGCTTCGCATTGATTTTCGCATCGCAATTCAGAATAAGCCCCCAAGACTTGTAAGAGAATGGCCACTTTACAATGTAAAATCAAAACTTCCTCATCCTCCACAATCCCCAGACCTAAATGTTATCGAACATTTATGAGCCCATTTGAAACAAAAACTTAAGAATAGAAGGGCTTCGTCCATTTCCCAGTTGAAAATTATTCTAAACAAAGAATGGGAAAACATTTATACAGAAATAACAAAATATTTAGTTTCTTCAATGCCTAAGAGACTTAAAGAAGTTTTCGTTGCAAAAGGATGCCATACAAGCCATTAAATTAATATTTCCCAATTCTCAAAGTGTTCAATAATGTATCGTATGCAGACTTTTGCTGTTATATGAAAAACTGAATTTTATGATTTTTCTCACTTAATAATATTAAACCACATGAATTGTTATTTTTTTATTTGCTGTAAATATCGTTGATGCTGTGAAATAAAAAGAGTTTAAAAATTTTGTTATATTTTTTAAAAAAGTCGATATTTATTGACAAAATTAAATCGTATGTAGAGTTTTGCGACTAAGTGTATACTGCGTAGACCACCTACTGCACAATACAGTACAAAAATCAGTTGAAGACGTAAGTGATGTGGCAGAACTTTCACGGCTATGTTCAAAACTTGTGAAATATTTTAAAATTTCTGGCCTCAATGCAAAACTTTCCAGCACATTAAAAACTTTTTCACCAACTCGTTAGAATTCTATTTACATTTTATTTATTTCAATTCAGAAAAATTGGTCAGAAATTATTCAACTTCTACAACAAAAAAACGAGTTAAACAGAATTAGTAATACAAGCTTTATTAAAATTTCTGCTCTTGTTAATTTATTAAAAACATTTGAAGATACTTTGTAAAAACTAGAAGGGGACAATTACCCAACAATGCAACTTGTCTACATTTACATTTACCGTTTAAAAAAAATGTGCCGTCGATAATTCAGATATAGAAATTACAAAACATTTTAAGGAAAAATTGTTGTATTATTTGGAAAATGTCGTAGTAAACAACTTGACAATATTTCATAAAATTGGGCTATTTCTCTTCCCACCTTTGAATAAAATGGTTCAATTAAGTGAAGACGAGCAGACAGAAATCAGAAATGAGTGTAAACGTACATTGAGAAAGTTTTTGCAAGAAGTTGTTGACCATCAAACTAAAAGCGGGGGCACGTCAGAAGTATCTAATGAAAACATAGAGCTAATTTGGGATTTTTTGCCACCAGCCCAATTAAACAACAGTATGGATGTTGTGGAAACAGAAACATTGAAATACGAAACTTTAACCATCAATTTTTATGACGACTTCAACATTCTGCAATGGTGGGAAGCTAACAAACAACAATTTCCATTGCTACATAAACTCAGCTGTAAAATATTAGGTACGCCTGCAAGCAGTGCAGCTTCCGAACGGGTATTTTCGGCAGCACGCAATTTAATTACAGAAAAAAGATGCAGTATTGCATCAAATGATGTCAGTGTAAATAAAATTATGTTTTTGCATTATAATATTCCAAAGCATGAATTAGAAAGTGAAATCAGTGCACAAACGGAATAAATGTTTATTTTCAAGACTTTATATTTTACAAAAATAATTTCTATGTTTTTCTCATGAGGTACATACATATATTCTTCATTTAATATTTAATTTTATATTATTCCGTCCTTTATAAAAAAGTCTGATATAGGTACCTAGTTCCTTATTATACCCTTCACCTGTGGTGCACAAGGGTATATATAGCTTTGTCATTCCGTTTGTAATTTCTACAATTTTCATTTCGACCCCATAAAGTATATATTTTCTGAAAGCTTGTGAATATAGGAGTCTCACACAATTAATTGTGTATAATTCTAAAATCACACACAACATACTACTTGCTAGTTTGATATGTGAATTCATGTGTCATTTAATCGCACACATGCAGACCTCTAATATGTATGTATATAAATGAATGTTATAACATTTTTAATAATTAAAGAAATATGTAGATAGTATGTAGTTCTTTAAACTGTTATGTTACAAATAAAAGTAAAAACAAGTAAGAGCGCTATATTCGGCCGTGCCGAATCTTATATACCCTTCACAACGTGTAGTCATGCAATAACAGTAGTTTGTATCACCATTCATCTCATATGAAATACGTACAACAATATAAAAAACAACCCATTTTAAAATTATAACTTTACGTATGTATGTTAAAAGAAAAAAAAAAACAAAAAAAAATTTTTTAAAAAAATAAAAAACAAAACAATTAAAAAAAAAAATTTAAAAAAAAATTTAAAACAAAAAAAATAATAATAATAAATATAAAACAAAAAAAATTAAAAAAAAAATGATAAAAATATAAATAATATATTAAATAAAAAATAAAAAAAAAAATAAAAAAAATAAAAAAATTTTTTTTTTTGGTTCAGCTGGGATTCGATGCCACGTTTTTTCTAACCAGTATACACGTTTGTATGTATGTATGTTGTTGTTGTAATGTTGTTTTTGTGAAAAAAAATCGAGGTGGTCGTGGGTTTTTGCTTATATCTCAGTTGTTCATGTACCGATGTTTCTGGATTTCAACACCGATCTACTCCGGAATATTTCTGATATTTTAATACCTTACCCGGGTCCAACCTATGTCGGGGGGCTTCAAAAAGTTGAATTCAACATACACACGGACAGACGGACAGACTGACAGAACTTAATCGACTCCCCTATTCATAAGCTTTCAGAAAATATATACTTTATGGGGTCGGAAATGAAAATTGTAGAAATATCACACGGAATGACAAACCTATATATACCCTTTTTCACTGTGTGAAGGGTATAACAAATGGGATAATAAAATCTTAATAAAAAACAAGTAAGAGCGCTATATTCGGCCGTGCCGAATCTTATATACCCTTCACAACGTGTAGTCATGCAATAACAGTAGTTTGTATCACCATTCATCTCATATGAAATACGTACACACATATAAAAAACACATATATAAAAAACATCTCATTGTAAAATTATAAATTTACGTATGTAAAAAACAGACTGACAGAGCTTAATCGACTTCCCTATTCATAAGCTTTCAGAAAATATATACTTTATGGGGTCGGAAATGAAAATTGTAGAAATTTCACACGGAATGACAAACCTATATATACCCTTTTTCACTGTGTGAAGGGTATAATAACTTGTTTAAATCAGTATGAACTTAGAAATTTAAAATTAGTGCAACTGTATTACTTTCATACAACTTAAATCATATACATAAGTATATACTAAAAATAACTTTCTAAAAATATTTGAATTTGCATTACAAAAGTTTTTAAATTAAAGATACCAATTTAAAGAAAAAAAAATTATAGGATATTAATTCATTTAGTAGTCTTATAAATAACAGATATAACAAAAAATTATTGGTGTAGACTTTTAGTCTATAAAATCTTGTAGATTTAATATTGTAGAATTTTGTTTTTGGCTGCCTTTAAACAGTCGCCTTTGCACCAACACAGGGTGAATCGGTAACCTATTAATAATTCAAAAGACAATACAAGTTGTTAAGAAATACTTTTATAAACCTTTATACAAACTGACTTATCAAATATAATTGCTAGGTGTCGCATTAGGAATTAAATTTAGTTTTTTTACTCACAGGAATTATAACAGGGATAAGTTCTGCCTTTTTGTGTGTCAACGGAGGTTTCGGTTGACTACTTTTAGCAAACGTAATAAATAAAAAACTTTAAAAATGGGATCCAAAAATTAATTAATGTATATACATACCCCGGCAGAAATTATTCACTGATGACACTTCGGCAATCTTCATCCGTTAATGAAAAAAAAAATGAAAAATATAAATTTTTAAGTCAACGGGGAAGTCAATAGACTATTATTGCCAGGAGTATTAAAAAACAAGCAACATTGCTATATTCGGCCGTGCCGAATCTTATACACCCTTCACAACGTGTAGTCATGCAATAACAGTACAACACATGTAAAAAAAATACAAAAAAAAAAATTACAAAAAAATTTATTAAAAATAAAAAAATTACAGAAAAAATAAAAAAAAAAATTTTATTAAAAAACTTTTTTAAAAAATATATAAAAAAAATAATAAAATATAAATAGTATATTAAATAAAATAAAAGTGAAACTCTGTGTGTGTGTGTGTGTGTGTGTTAGCTATAGACTCCGAAACTGTAAAACCGATCGGGCTCAAACTTTGGCAAGTTGTTGTACACATACCAGGGAGTGTTTATGGGTGGAAAAAAGTGGGCGGGGCCACGCCCATAAAAATTAGTTATCAGTTTTAGCTACTTGCGCTTGACCGATTTTTCTGGAACTTTGCATACATATCGAGCTGTCATGACTAAATAATTCTGTGATAAGAAAAGTGGTCGGGGCCACGCCCCTAAAAAAGTTTTAATTTTGAGGTACTTGCACTGCACCGATTTTTCTGAAACTTTACACACATACTAAGCTTTCATAACTATATAATTTCGTGATTAGAAAAGTGGGCAGGGCCACGCCCATAAAAATAGGTTATAATTTTGAGGTACTTGCACCAAACCGATTTCTCTGAAACTTTGCACATATATCGAGCTGTCATGACTAAATAATTTTGTGGTTAAAAAAGTGGGCAGTGCCACACCCATAAAAAATAGGTATCATTTTGAGGTACTTGCACTGGACCGATTATTCTGAAACTTTGCACACATATTGAGCTGTTATGACTTTACAATTTCGTGATTAGAAATGTGGGCAGGGCCACGCCCATAAAAAAATTCTAATTTTGAGGTACTTGCACTGGTCCGATTCTTCTGAAACTTTGCACACATATTGAGCTGTTATGATTTTACAATTTCGTGACTAGAAAAGTGGGCAATGCCACGCTCATAAAAAAAATTATAATTTTTAGGTTTTTGCACTTGATATTCAATTAAAATTCAGAATGCATTTCGATTCATTAAGGGGCGTAGCAACGCGCGCCGGGTTTGGCTAGTATTAAATAAAATAAAAATTCGATGCTACATTTACTTTAACCAGTATGTATATAGGTTGTTGTTGTACTTGTGAAAAAAACGAGGTGGTGGTGGTTTTTTGCTCATATCTCAGAAAGTTATGGGGCGATTGTGCTGAATTTCAATAGCGATTCATTCCTGGATATTTCCAAGAGATTGATACCATATAGAAATGTGAGGAACATATAGTTGCTTCTAAAAGTTGATTTCAACCAACACACGGGCAGACAGTCAGGACTTAATCGACTCCTCTACTCATAAGCTTTCAGAAAATATATACTTTATGGGGTCGGAAATGAAAATTGTAGAAATTACAAACGGAATGACAAAGCTATATATACCCTTGTGCACCACAGGTGATACCTTAATCAAAGACTATAGACTATATATATATATATAGCCTATAGTCTTTGGTAAGATGTTTGTGTACCGCTTAGCAGTTTAAAAAACCAAAACACAATAAACAAGTAAGAGCGTTATATTCAGCCATGCCGAATCTTATATACCCTTCACAGCGTGTAGTCATGCAATAACAGTAGTTTGTATCACCATTCCCCTTATGAAATACGTACATACATACATATATAAAAACATCCCATTGTAAAAGTATAAATTTACGTATGTATGTTAAAAAAAAAAATAAAAAAAAATTTTAAAAAAAATTTTTAAAAAAAATTTAAAAAAAAAAATTTAAAAAAAAAAATTAAAAAAAAAATTTAAAAAAAAAATTAATATATATATAATAAATATAAAACAAAAAAAATAAAAAAAAAAATATTTAAAAAAAAAATTTTAAAAAAATAATAATATAAATAATATATTAAATAAAAAATAAAAAAAAAATTAAAAAAAAAAAAATATAAAAAATATAAAAAAATTTTTTTTTGGCTCAGCTGGGACTCAATGCCACGTTTTCTCTAACCAGTATACACGTTTGTATGTATGTATGTTGTTGTTGTAATGTTGTTTTTGTGAAAAAAAAATCGAGGTGGTCGTGGGTGTTTGCTCATATCTCAGTTGTTTATGTACCGATGTTTCTGATTTTCAATACCGATCTACTCCCGAATATTTCTGATATTTTAATACCTCACCCGAGTCCAAGCGATGTCAGGGGTCTTCAAAAAGTTGATTTCAACATACACACGGACAGACTGACAGGGCTTAATCGACTCCCCTATTCATAAGCTTTCAGAAAATATATACTTTATGGGGTCGGAAATCAAAATTGTAGAAATTTCACACGGAATGACAAACCTATATATACCCTTTTTCACTGTGTGAAGGGTATAAAAAGGATTCCGTTTATGAATGCAAGAAATACAAAAACAAAACCTACTTATGAAACATTGTTTCTGCCGGCACCAAATATTCGTAATAAAATTGTGTATGCATTTAGGTATGTATGTCACAAAAATTAAAAAACAAGTTGCCACAAGTATTTAACTAAATTTCTTAGAAAAAAATCTCCAAACGGAAAAAAAATCTGTTATAAAATTTTTTATAATAAATCCAAATATGATTATCATAAAATCCTAAAAGGTAATATCATGGGCAACCGTTATGTTAATTTTTTATGATTTTGAGTTAATAATGCCATATTGTTTGGTTTTAAACACTTTTTACTTGGTTCTAAAAATGCCTAAAATAAGATGGACCCATTCCGATTTTTTTAATTGCATAACAACGTAACTTCTATATATATATTCAAAAAGCGTTCAGCACTAATGCAGTATGTTGACTTACGTGTGCTTAACCCTTATGTGATTGACAAAAAAACTACTTATCATGTACTACAAGGTACGGGTACCTTAATACAAATCTAATATAAAACAAGTAACAGTATTATATTCGGCCGTGCCGAATCTGATAATACCTTTCACCATCATGTACATAGGTACAATCTCACATCGTAGCTTAACCTATATTTCATGTTATACCCATTTTTTCTTTATTATTTCCGACGCCATCCTCGATTTTAAATTTCTACGTAGTTATCTGTATGCTACTAGTAAAGCCCTTTAATTTGATACCCATATTGATGGAGTTAAAAAAATTTTATCCACCATTTTGTTTTAGACGCCATCTTGGCTTTTACATTTTATAATTATTTACTGTATTCTACTGGTCAAGCCCTCTAATTTGATACAAATATTGAGAGGGTTCAAGAAGTTACATTTTAAAATATCAGATTTGGCTCATATATAAATTTATTGTCCGCCATTTTGTAGTGGCGGCCAACATAAATTTAAAGTTTTTTATGGTATTTTTATTGTGCTAGTCAAGTCCTTTCAGATGATACCAATATTGACTCTCTCGGTTGTCTAGAAGCTGAAAAAAATTGATTTTCGTTTGTAGGTTTTTAGAATATATTGTTACAGATTTATTTTTAAGTAGCTTAATTTACATTATAATTTATTTTAGTTGTAGTAGTTTAAGTTACTGTAGCTTTATTTGTATTACTTTATTTCGTTGGTTGTTCGAAAATGATGTTTGTTATTATGTGTAGCATACTTTTAGGCACTTATATTATTCGTGCATATTACTGAACGTCTTAATTTAAATGTAACGGTTTTCGAATGTACTAGAATGTACATACGAGAACTTTGTCGAATGTTACCGAACACCACTATGTTACTATAAATAGCCGAACAACACAGCTAACATGATGAGTATTACAATAGAGCTTGTAAAGTGTGTATCAAAGTGAGTTTGATAATTAAAGTGTGTAACCATAAGTGTAACAAGTAAAGTGATATAAAAACAATATCTGAGTGTATCTTAATAAATAAAGTGCTCTTAATTTTATAACTAATTTTAACTGTTTTTGACTACAATAAAAGAACTCAATATTTATTTAAAGGATATAATCCAAAGTTTATAAA
Organism: Phyto melanocephala; assembly: GCA_941918925.1. Classification (NCBI taxonomy): domain Eukaryota; kingdom Metazoa; phylum Arthropoda; class Insecta; order Diptera; family Rhinophoridae; genus Phyto; species Phyto melanocephala. Next base: position 40,927,996 of record OW799234.1, on the reverse strand, counting down.
AGGTATAAACGTAACAACTAGTGTCAGAAGTGGGATTGCATTATAATAAAAGACATGAAATTTTAGGAGCTTAAAGTTGAACAACTCAAGAAAGAATTGAGTAAGCTGGCATTGTTGACAACAGGTAATAAAGTAGAATTGACATTGATGGTTACGAGTTTGACGAAAAAGAAGAAATGGAAGTTTCTACTCGTGCAACCACAAACAACATGGATTAAAGTACAATGCTTGCTGCTATGATGGAAAAGATGGGAATTAAATTCCAGGAAGCTAAAGAAAATTCTAGAGCTAATAATGAAAAATTATTAGCTGAAGTTCAAGAAGTTAAGCTAGAAGTTCAAGAAACTTCTAAAGCTAATAATGAAAAATTGTTAGCTGAAGTTAAAGAGGAAAGAGTTGAATTTTCAAGAATGTTCTAGAGTTACGAACGAGAAACTTCAAGAAATTTCTGGAGCTGTAAATAACAGAGTAGAAGGCATTGAAAAGCATGTCAATAAAATTGATAAAAAAAATATCTCACCTTGAAGATTGCATAGTTACTCAAGCAAGCGGCTTCAATAGCAAATTACAACTACAAGTCAAAGATGTTGACGAAAAATTGCAGTTACAAAAAAAAAATGTTGACCAAAAATTTAAAAGTCTGGAAATAAAAATTAATGATCTCGAATGTTACGAGGTACCAGTGCGAATAATTCCAGAAATATCGAGTAGAATAAAGGCCCCTATTTTTGACGGTAGTGCACCATTTAATGTTTTTAAATTTCAATTTGAGTAGTTGCCAATAGAAATATGTGGAGCAATGAAGAAAAGGCTATAGAGTTGATTTTGGCGTTAAAAGGAAACGCAGCGCAAGTCTTGGAAAGCATACCTATTGGTTGCAGAGAAAATGGTTGCACTACAACGTAAGTATGGCGGCGAACACAAACGAGATATATACCGAATGGAACTACGAGGCAGAACACAGAAAGCGAACGAGTCGTTACAAGATTTCGCAACGGAGATCGAGCGTTTGGTGCAGCTAACATATCCAGGTGAAAATCACCCGTTTTTAGATCAGTTTAAAATTGAAACGTTTGTAAATGGAATACGTGATCCAGAAATAAAGCAAGCGGTGTTTGGTATGCATAAATCGACTTTTACAGAAACAGTAGCATACGCACTGATACAGGAAACTGCAAAATTGCTTTCTAAGCCGCAGATATATAAGGTGCGAAATCTCGAAATTTCTGAAGAAATGGGAAGAGATGAAATAAGTGATTTAAAGGCTCGTATACAGGCGTTAGAGGAGAAGCTAGGCAAAGTAAAAGCCAAATGCTATAACTGCGGTAAGGATGGACATTATCAGCGAAATTATAGAGCACCAAGAAAGCGGGCTAGATTTGTATCGCCACCTGAGTACAGCAAGCTGGAAAACACGCAGTTACCCTTAAAACAAGTTAACGCTTATAGGCATGAGCAAGATCCCATTACAGAGGGCCCCACAATCTCCATATCAGTTATGCAGCAGAAAAATAGCAACCTTACTGCTTGTGGGAATATCAATGGTCGGAGGCATGTTCTAACAATTGATACAGGAGCATCACAATCAATTATTAGACCTGATATAGTCAAGAAGAAAATCGAACCACTATATGGTGTAGGTTTACGAACAGCTACTGGGGAGTTTGCTAATGTTTATGGAAAAATAAAGGTGAAATTAACTATTGCAAATATAAGTGTTAATCATGTATTTGTTGTTGCTGACATTGTGGATGAAGTAATCGTGGGCGCGGATTTTATGATAAGTCATAACATTAATCTGCACATGGGACGAAAAGTTATGATTTGGCGCAACAATGAGATTCCGTTGGATTACTGGACTAAACGACTTCAGGGAAATAAATCCAGTATTGAGCACAGAAAAGGGGTCAAACATGGCAATGCAGATGCACGTTCCCGAAAGAACAAATATTGTACAAAACCTGAGGAAGAAGAGTGCGTAATAGATGTTCGACTAACGCATATAGACACAAGCGGTGAATGGTCAGTGGCGCAAAGAAAAGATCCTATGCTGGCAAAGATAATATCAGCAAAGGAAAAAGACAAAAGGCCCACTCAAAACCAAATATCAGCGGGAAGTCCACTGATGAAATCCTATTGGGCGCTGTGGAATAGCCTGAAGGTGGTTAATGGATGTCTATACCGAATATGGGAAAGTGCTAATGGAAAATCGGTCACAAATCTAATTGTGGTGCCGTCCTCTAAAGTCCACGAAGTTTTAAGGGAGTTTCACGAAGGTCTCAGTAGAGGTCACTTTGGCATGACAAAAACCCTTAAAAAGTTAAAGCAACGGTTCTATTGGGGGGTTGGCTGTCAACAATCGGTAGCTGGTTGGATAGAAAATTGCGCCCAATGCATCGCAGCGAAAAGCCAAGCAATAAAAAGTTGTGAGCCATTGCAGAAGTATAACTTGGGCGGCCCCTTTGAGACAATCATGTCCAGCAACAAGATGAAAGCCAGATACGACCGAGCAGCGGAATTTGAAGGCTTTAATGAGGGTCAGCGAGTTCTACTATATAACCCACAACGCAATAAAGAATTGCAAAATCATTGGGATGGACCGTTTGAGGTTATAAAGAGAATAAATGATGTGGTGTATAGAATCCAGAAATACAAGAGCCCAAGATCAACGATGAAAGTGGTTCATCTCGAGCGCCTCGCTAAGTACGGAAAAAGTGAATTTGTGCCTATTCGGGACGAACAGGCTTAGGCGGGCGGTAGTGTTACAGATTTATTTTTAAGTAGCTTAATTTACATTATAATTTATTTTAGTTGTAGTAGTTTAAGTTACTGTAGTTTTATTTGTATTAGTTTATTTCGTTGGTTGTTCGAAAATGATGTTTGTTATTATGTGTAGCATACTTTTAGGCACTTCTATTATTCGTGCATATTACTTAACGTCTTAATTTAAATGTAACGGTTTTCGAATGTACTAGAATGTACATACGAGAACTTTGTCGAATGTTACCGAACACCACTATGTTACTATAAATAGCCGAACAACACAGCTAACATGATTAGTATTACAATAGAGCTTGTAAAGTGTGTATCAAAGTGAGTTTGATAATTAAAGTGTGTAACCATAAGTGTAACAAGTAAAGTGATATAAAAACAATATCTGAGTGTATCTTAATAAATAAAGTGCTCTTAATTTTATAACTAATTTTAACTGTTTTTGACTACAATAAAAGAACTCAATATTTATTTAAAGGATATAATCCAAAGTTTATAAAAGGTATAAACGTAACAACTAGTGTCAGAAGTGGGATTGCATTATAATAAAAGACATGAAATTTTAGGAGCTTAAAGTTGAACAACTCAAGAAAGAATTGAGTAAGCTGGCATTGTTGACAACAGGTAATAAAGTAGAATTGACATTGATGGTTACGAGTTTGACGAAAAAGAAGAAATGGAAGTTTCTACTCGTGCAACCACAAACAACATGGATTAAAGTACAATGCTTGCTGCTATGATGGAAAAGATGGGAATTAAATTCCAGGAAGCTAAAGAAAATTCTAGAGCTAATAATGAAAAATTATTAGCTGAAGTTCAAGAAGTTAAGCTAGAAGTTCAAGAAACTTCTAAAGCTAATAATGAAAAATTGTTAGCTGAAGTTAAAGAGGAAAGAGTTGAATTTTCAAGAATGTTCTAGAGTTACGAACGAGAAACTTCAAGAAATTTCTGGAGCTGTAAATAACAGAGTAGAAGGCATTGAAAAGCATGTCAATAAAATTGATAAAAAAAATATCTCACCTTGAAGATTGCATAGTTACTCAAGCAAGCGGCTTCAATAGCAAATTACAACTACAAGTCAAAGATGTTGACGAAAAATTGCAGTTACAAAAAAAAAATGTTGACCAAAAATTTAAAAGTCTGGAAATAAAAATTAATGATCTCGAATGTTACGAGGTACCAGTGCGAATAATTCCAGAAATATCGAGTAGAATAAAGGCCCCTATTTTTGACGGTAGTGCACCATTTAATGTTTTTAAATTTCAATTTGAGTAGTTGCCAATAGAAATATGTGGAGCAATGAAGAAAAGGCTATAGAGTTGATTTTGGCGTTAAAAGGAAACGCAGCGCAAGTCTTGGAAAGCATGCCTATTGGTTGCAGAGAAAATGGTTGCACTACAACGTAAGTATGGCGGCGAACACAAACGAGATATATACCGAATGGAACTACGAGGCAGAACACAGAAAGCGAACGAGTCGTTACAAGATTTCGCAACGGAGATCGAGCGTTTGGTGCAGCTAACATATCCAGGTGAAAATCACCCGTTTTTAGATCAGTTTAAAATTGAAACGTTTGTAAATGGAATACGTGATCCAGAAATAAAGCAAGCGGTGTTTGGTATGCATAAATCGACTTTTACAGAAACAGTAGCATACGCACTGATACAGGAAACTGCAAAATTGCTTTCTAAGCCGCAGATATATAAGGTGCGAAATCTCGAAATTTCTGAAGAAATGGGAAGAGATGAAATAAGTGATTTAAAGGCTCGTATACAGGCGTTAGAGGAGAAGCTAGGCAAAGTAAAAGCCAAATGCTATAACTGCGGTAAGGATGGACATTATCAGCGAAATTATAGAGCACCAAGAAAGCGGGCTAGATTTGTATCGCCACCTGAGTACAGCAAGCTGGAAAACACGCAGTTACCCTTAAAACAAGTTAACGCTTATAGGCATGAGCAAGATCCCATTACAGAGGGCCCCACAATCTCCATATCAGTTATGCAGCAGAAAAATAGCAACCTTACTGCTTGTGGGAATATCAATGGTCGGAGGCATGTTCTAACAATTGATACAGGAGCATCACAATCAATTATTAGACCTGATATAGTCAAGAAGAAAATCGAACCACTATATGGTGTAGGTTTACGAACAGCTACTGGGGAGTTTGCTAATGTTTATGGAAAAATAAAGGTGAAATTAACTATTGCAAATATAAGTGTTAATCATGTATTTGTTGTTGCTGACATTGTGGATGAAGTAATCGTGGGCGCGGATTTTATGATAAGTCATAACATTAATCTGCACATGGGACGAAAAGTTATGATTTGGCGCAACAATGAGATTCCGTTGGATTACTGGACTAAACGACTTCAGGGAAATAAATCCAGTATTGAGCACAGAAAAGGGGTCAAACATGGCAATGCAGATGCACGTTCCCGAAAGAACAAATATTGTACAAAACCTGAGGAAGAAGAGTGCGTAATAGATGTTCGACTAACGCATATAGACACAAGCGGTGAATGGTCAGTGGCGCAAAGAAAAGATCCTATGCTGGCAAAGATAATATCAGCAAAGGAAAAAGACAAAAGGCCCACTCAAAACCAAATATCAGCGGGAAGTCCACTGATGAAATCCTATTGGGCGCTGTGGAATAGCCTGAAGGTGGTTAATGGATGTCTATACCGAATATGGGAAAGTGCTAATGGAAAATCGGTCACAAATCTAATTGTGGTGCCGTCCTCTAAAGTCCACGAAGTTTTAAGGGAGTTTCACGAAGGTCTCAGTAGAGGTCACTTTGGCATGACAAAAACCCTTAAAAAGTTAAAGCAACGGTTCTATTGGGGGGTTGGCTGTCAACAATCGGTAGCTGGTTGGATAGAAAATTGCGCCCAATGCATCGCAGCGAAAAGCCAAGCAATAAAAAGTTGTGAGCCATTGCAGAAGTATAACTTGGGCGGCCCCTTTGAGACAATCATGTCCAGCAACAAGATGAAAGCCAGATACGACCGAGCAGCGGAATTTGAAGGCTTTAATGAGGGTCAGCGAGTTCTACTATATAACCCACAACGCAATAAAGAATTGCAAAATCATTGGGATGGACCGTTTGAGGTTATAAAGAGAATAAATGATGTGGTGTATAGAATCCAGAAATACAAGAGCCCAAGATCAAAGATGAAAGTGGTTCATCTCGAGCGCCTCGCTAAGTACGGAAAAAGTGAATTTGTGCCTATTCGGGACGAACAGGCTTAGGCGGGCGGTAGTGTTACAGATTTATTTTTAAGTAGCTTAATTTACATTATAATTTATTTTAGTTGTAGTAGTTTAAGTTACTGTAGTTTTATTTGTATTAGTTTATTTCGTTGGTTGTTCGAAAATGATGTTTGTTATTATGTGTAGCATACTTTTAGGCACTTCTATTATTCGTGCATATTACTTAACGTCTTAATTTAAATGTAACGGTTTTCGAATGTACTAGAATGTACATACGAGAACTTTGTCGAATGTTACCGAACACCACTATGTTACTATAAATAGCCGAACAACACAGCTAACATGATTAGTATTACAATAGAGCTTGTAAAGTGTGTATCAAAGTGAGTTTGATAATTAAAGTGTGTAACCATAAGTGTAACAAGTAAAGTGATATAAAAACAATATCTGAGTGTATCTTAATAAATAAAGTGCTCTTAATTTTATAACTAATTTCAACTGTTTTTGACTGCAATAAAAGAACTCAAAGTCTATTTAAAGAAAATAATCCAACATTTATAAAAGGTATAAACGTAACAATATATTTAAAAAAAAAATTGTTTTCCTATAACTTTAACGATAAGAGCCCGATTTATCCAAAATTGTACACGAATATCTCTAGACGCATGTTATATCTAAAAATAGTAGCAAAGGTACCTATAAATTATTTTATGGCTGAACAATTTTAATTCTGGTGGTAAAAATATAAGAAAAAAACAGAGGCAGTCGTGTTTATTTGCTCATATCTCGGAAAGTTATCGGGAGATTGTGCTGAATTTCAATAGCGATTTATTCCCGGATATTTCCAAAAGATTAATACCATACACAGATCTGGGGAACATATGGTTGCTTCTAAAAGTTGATTTCAACCAACACAGGGACAGACGGTCAGGGCTTATTCGACTCCTCTATTCATAAGAAAATATATACTTTATGGGGTCGGAAATGAAAATTGTAGAAATTACAAACGGAATGACAAAGCTATATATACCCTTGTGCACCACAGGTGAAGAGTATAATAAACATTTCTTCAAACAAATTTACAAAAACGAGATACTTTAATTCATTTAAAGAATTTAATTATAGCTCTACATCGATACGTAATAAAATTAAAAAAAAATGCTACATAAAAAATATTTTGGGCTTGCAATTATTTAACTTCTACCAAAGAATATAAATCATATAGAATGCGCATGAAGGCCCAAATTGAAATATTTTTTAAAAAAATTTTAGGACGCGGTCGGTAAGGCAAAAGGGAAAGAAGCAAAAGTAAAGAGCTAACAATGTTTCGCTCTCATACGTAATTGCGTGTGTTTGTAAATACTTCAGTTTGTATGTATGTATGTTTGTTTATGTTTTGATATTTTCATTTCTTGTACAAATTCAACTTCTATTCATCATCTCAACATATTGTTGTCAGTCAGACGTGTAACTACGTACGCGTGTATGTATGTTGTTTATGCATGTATGTATGTATGTGTTAATGTTCTTCAAACAATGATATGAGAAAATATAAATTTACATTTATAAAAAAGGTCAAATAAATTCATATAAATGTGAGCAAATATTATATGGAAAACAAATACGCTCGACTGTGTTACAGTAGCAAAAGCATATATATATTGTTGTTGTACGAATGAGATTGCCTCAATTGTGATCGAATTTTATTTGCCCTTCTTAGCGAAAATTTTAGTGTACGTGTACATTTTAATTGATTTGAGATAATTTTAATACAATGAAATGTATTATAGGTGAAAATATTTTTTTCAAGCATTTGAATTTCACTTGAGGTATTTGAAATAAATAAAACTTTATATAAAAAATGCGAATAAAACTAGAGTTGAGAATTATGTATTATTTTTTTTAGAACAAACAGAATGTTGAAAAGTTTATTCGTTTCAAAATAAATTAAATAATAATATTGGAAAATTAATAAGTTGTTTTTTTATAAAACAATTAAAATAAAAACAAACTATGTATGTATTTTTGTTAAGAATAAATAATTTTTGATATGTTTTTCCCACTTCATTAATTTCTGCCATCAAAAAGTGTTCAATAAGAATGTGAACCACCCTTGTAAAATTAACAAAGTTATTATACTTTAATAAATTACATCATTCGTTTGCTAAATTTTTAATTTTTTTTCCTTGGAACTTCCTTTTTCTATAGACCAAGAGCAATGCTTTCGGAGGAGTAGTAATAGTAGAAAGTCCAAAACTTCTATTCTGTGTTGAGAACAAGCGTCGGAAAACTACTGCGGAGTCAAGCGTTTACAGGACTCAATAATAAACGATTTTATACCAATTTTTTGGGGATCAGATTTAAAAATTTTATGAAATATTAAAATATGTCTTTTACTAGCATCCATTAGTTTATCTGATGGAGCAGCTAAGCTTCCAAAATCTGTAAGCGACTGATAATTTTTAAAGTGTATAAAAAGCTCGCTTGGTGCTGTTAGAACTTCATCCGTCTTTCTCAATTTGTCACAAAAATTTTGGTATTGTAATTTCGGAATGACTTCAAATGCTACATATCCAACAAAGTATCTTATAGAAACTACTTCGAAATTTATAGCTGCAGAATTTTCAAAAACATCTTCCAGAAAATAATCTGCATATATGTGGCTATCGAAATCAACATTGTCAATTTCATAGCAACTTGGTTCTTTATGTTCAATACATAAATCTGCTTGAATGCCAGCATCAACATTCGCTATTTCGTCTTGTACAAATTCGCAGTTGCTAGAATAGCTTGACTGAACTATTTTAGTCACCATTATTTTTGTCAAAATATTATTCAATTCGGCTACAGACGGGTTGTTATTGTTGCCCCCTTTCTGTCGCAATACAGAAAACGTGTTTTCTAATTTGTCCTGATTAAGGGATTTTGTCATTAAAAAATATACATCACCACCTTCTTTTAAAATATCATCGGTTAACATAAGAACTGATTTAAGAGTGAGCTTCATTCCATTTAAAAAGAAAACACGCTTTTTTATCAAAAATCTCCACATTTTCTTAATATTGCAAAAAACAATTTAATAAATTTATATGCTTCACTGTTAAGCTGAATTGCAGATCTGTAACAGTTATCACCATAAAGGGAGCCACTATTAAGACAATAGAAAATCTTGTCAATTTTTTCCACAAACTGAGCTGTTGATAAGGCCAATTTTGTGGAATTTATCTTAAATTTTGTGGTTTCGGAAATAGTTTTGATAGCAGCCGCAACAGTTCTGCTGAAAATTTGCGTTGCAAATTTTTTCAAAACAGTTAGGGTAAATGTGTTGCCGTGTCAATTTTGGGCACATTTTTGTTTATGCACTTGCTTCCATTTCATACAATTCCTTAATTACTTGAAAACTTACCGTTCCATCCGGTGATTTTATGTCACACTTTAACCAGCCATTCCGCAAAGACTTAATTACATGGGGAAAATCGTACATGCAAAAAACTTTCTGATCATTAGTTTCAAAAAACGGCTTTTCCACAGATACTTTAAGGTTGGAAAAACATTTTCGGTTGGTCGAGCCTTGATCACATACAAGGGCACGGACGTTTATACCCATGCTTTTTAAAATATTATAATTTTCTTTAACTATTTCACTTAAAGTATCCGCAGATAAGCCGTTGTAGGAAATAAAGTAATTAAGAATGATTGAAAAATTAGGAAACATAGATTTAATCATAAAAACACATACATGAGTGGCAATTCTATTAGTCCTTTCAAATCCAGTTGTTTCAAATCCATCAACTAAATCTAGACTTCTATTATACCTCAACTCTTTTCTTATGCTCATTTCATCCATAACTAAAACCATATGCTTAACACATCTGTCATCCAACTGGGAGCATTTTTCCCTCACGAATTCAAAATCATTATTTTTTAATCCGGGCTGAAGAAATTTAATCGGCGCCCACCGATTCAAGGTGGAAATGTGAGGAAGACTCAAATTTAATTTGTCCCTTAGAAATAAGTATGTGGATTGAGATTTGTAAAATATGTTCTGAGCTAAATATTTTACATTTTTAGAATATTCCTTTGGCCGAGAGCTCAACAAAAGCTTACAAAAAATTTTGCTTTCTGCGCTTATATTTTGTAAACAATCAATCGATTCAATAAGAGACTTTTTTATATTTTTACGATTTAACTTTTTACTATTTTGTGTGGGTCGCTTTGATTTTAAAATTCTATGAATTTTTTTGTATTTTTTGAGGAGATTACTATATTTTTTCCGGTAGTGATCTGCGATTTGGGAAGGACATGAACTCTGCGTTAAAATCTTACAATTCTTCCTCCATTTCATCAATATCTATAGTTGGAGTGGCGTCAGCTTTTAATTTTTGCCCCCAACGTACTTGAAAAATGATTTTCGCAAATATAAAGATTTTTATCAAAACTCTTCTCAGGAATTCGACATTTCTCTCGCCAAATTTGACCTAGTATCATATCCGGCGAAGGAAATTTAAACATTTTTAAGCCCTTAAAATCTCTTCTCGACTTTAGGCATTTTTTCACGCAGCATTTTATGCCCGATGGCGATTTATTTTTCTTTTTTGTACTCGAATTCATTGCTTTAGTAGAGTTTTTATTTATTGCGTTATTTTTATTTTTTTTTATTTACTTTTATTATAATTTCTAGACACACAGTACGTAATGTTTCACTGCAGCTTTGAAACTGAAATGTGTTATGAAATGCTTCAAAATAAAATAAAAAGCTGCAGAGCCTTTGAAAAATCACAAACAAATTTTCGGGCGAAGTGTTCTTGACGATTTGTGCCTCTTAAAATACAACATCAATACAAAAATTCTACCTGACTTCGGTTTAGCTAGGTTTTTGCACATTTATTGCATGTGGGTTTTTTTTTAAGAAACGGTCAAATAATTCCAGTGCTGGCAACAGGTACATAAGTATTTTTTATGGAGTTTTGACTTTCTTACATAAAATTGAAATTCCTTTTCTTTTACACCAAAATACATACATAACTATTTGTTTCCTGACGAGCCAACAAATTGTTGGCGAAACAGTGACAGCAATTTTAATAAAAACTGCAATTTTAAAGAATAAAATAGCTAAAATAAATTATAAATTACACTTTAAAATAAAAAATATCACACTAGAGCTACATGTATAAACATTGAGTGTACTTGACAATAGGCGAAAGTTTTTTCGAAAACTTCAATTTGTAAAAGTAACTGTAATACATTAGAAAACATCACCTTTTTTATTTATTTATTTAAAATACCTCAAGTGAAATTCAAATGCTTGAAAAAAACATTTTCACCTATAAAAAATTTCATTGTATTAAAATTATCTCAAATCAATTAAAATGTACACTAAAATTTTCGCTAAGAAGGGCAAATAAAATTCGATCACAATTGAAGCAATCCATTCGTACAACAACAATATATATATGATTTTGCTACTGTAACACTGTCGAGCATATTTGTTTTCCAAATTATTTTTGTATACATTTGTTTGAATTTATTTGACCTTTTTTATAAATGTAAATTTATATTTTCTCATATCTTTATTTAAAGAACATTAACACATCCATACATACATGCATAAACAACAGACAAGCACGTGTTCGTATTTGTTTTGTTTCTTTGCTTCCTTGAAAATAAATATGAATAAAGAAACCAACAACAAATTACATTTACAAAGTTTTGTGAGCGAAACTATATGAGAGCCATTCGTAATGAAGAGAGCGGGTTCCAATGTTAGAACCCGCCATAAGAAATTTTGTTTGTACGTGATGCGCATTCTATATGATTTATATTATTTGCTTCTACTTATTGCATGACAGTTGTATACTGGGAAACCAACAGAAAGTGAGCATCTGACTAATGTAGGAGAAAGAACGGTTTTAGATATTATAAGTCCGTAAAAAAGCTCAGAAAGGAATGTAACAACCGATAATTTTTTTACATCCCTTGAACTGGCAAAAACATTAACAGTTAGAAAAAAACAAACGTTATATACCAGTCAATATGCAAGCACATAAAGACAGGTTAGTGTATTATTACGTTTATATTGAAAAGTCTGTCTTGATAGAACTTACTAAACTCTAAAATTTGTAAATACTTCATGTTATATATTATTATATATCAGACAAATATTTTCTACAAATTTCGCATTTAGCAAAGAGGCGACTTTGTGTTGGTATGTGCAAAAAAAGATCTGTAATAATTGGGGCATATTCATAGTCATCAAAAAAGTCGACTTTTACAGTACTTAAGTCAATTTCTTAAAAAAGTCTACTCTAAGTCATTCATAGACAACTTAAAGTTGGTTTTTGACATTAAAGTCGGCTCTAAATTTAAAACCAGCTGAACCTGTTGTTAACTCTATTTACAATAACATCAGCTGTTCATTGTAAAGTTAAAAGATTTATTGAAAAATAAAAAAATGCCAAGATTTCAAGATTTTGAAAGAGATTTTTCAATAACTGGTGATTGTGAGGATGATCTTTGTGTAAGGAAGCCTAAAAATTACAAAAATAGATTTAATCCCTTCGACCTAAGCGATGAGGATTTTTATTCCCGCTACAGATTTGACAAAATTACAACTCGTTTTTTGTTAAGCTTTGGTAAGATGAAAGCATCGTTTCCCTTTTAGCTTTTCACGAATTGTTTTTTTCTGTATTAATGAAATACCATTTCCTCTGTTTTCTACCACATCCAAGTGTGCGTTTACACACTCCCGGAGGCATTCTTTCTGAGAAGCACTCCAATTTGCATCTCTTGGCTTCTTCAGTTTCTGAAAGTAAAACATTTATTAAATGCCAAACTAAAAATATATCACACATATGTACATGTGTATGTACATACATAAATATGTTATTGAGACTTACCATTTCTGTTTTGTCCATTATTTTAATAAATTTTGATTTTATACATAGATGTAAAACGTTTTAAAATTTTTATTTTTTATTGTTTGCTTCAACAAAAGTAAACAAAAGAAAAGCAGCTGATCCAGTTGCCACCTTTTTATTTTTTAAAAAGAAATTGTATGCCAGAGTTAACCAAATAAGAGTTGACACCCATTTAAAGCCAGCTCAACTTAAAGTATACTTTTTTTCTGACTATGAATACCAAAAAGATAGTAAAAGCTTTTAACTTAAAGATTAACTTTAGTAAGAGCCGACTTTAGTTTGCGACTATGAATACAAGCCATTGTATCTACCATGAATTTTACACCATCTGTAGAAAACACTTCGACTGCTAAACCAGAAATTATAACCTATTATAATAAAACTAAAGGAGGTGTCGACTACATGGATAAGTTGTTAGGCGAATATACTTGCAGGCGCAGCAAGTCGTTGGTCGTTATCCCTTAAGATGCAGCATTGGCATCTTACATTATTTATATGGAGCACAATACTTAATTCACTTCCAACAATTAAAGTTTTTTTTTAAGATTTAAGTTTACAATTGTCTATTGACAAAACAAACTAATACTGGAACAGCAATTTAAGTTATACTTGGCAAACAGATTAAAACCAATGTAAAGCCAGATACCTCTAATGTACTCAGAGATAAAAGTGGCCGTATTAATGTAGCAAAAAGTTGTATGATCTGTTCGAAATTTCGCAAAGGAAAACACGTAAAATTTTCAGCAATTGTTTCATACCATTTTGCAACTCACATTCGGTCAATCGACCATTATGTAAAAATTGCTTACAGGACGATCAATAAAAAAAAATTTTACATAAATCTATACCTATGTACCTATGTATACGTCCTTTTTTTATAAACCTGCAAAAATGGAAATGAGCTTCTATTTTTATTTTTTTTGTAAACATAAGAATATGTAAATAATTTTCTGTTTCTTTCTGCTAATACAAAGATCAAGTTGTGGTATGAGCATTTTTTCATACAAACGCATAGAGGTACCCGGGTACCTTGTCGTACACTTAAGGGTGTTGGAAGAACTTTGGCATTATACGTCTAAATATATTTATTCTTTTAAAATCTATGAAAATTGATAAAATACCAAAAGTTAGGAGCTCTCAAGAAATTTCGAAAACTAAGCTTATCAACTTCTACAAAAAAATACAATTTCAAAACGAAATAGTTACCCGGGTACCTTGCTAGTCACATAAAGGTTAATAGCAAATTATTTAATTTTTAAAAAAACACACAACCACATACGCTGTTATATCTGAACACATTTAAAAGTCAATTTCTGATAATTTTTCAGTTTACTAGAAGTGTGTACTACCTACCTATGTTTATGTTTTTAGTTTTCGTACCACTTTGTTTATTTTTTTATTCGCTATGATATATTTTTAAAAGGATATTTGTCTGAAATTTTTATAAGAAAATTTTAAGATCTTTATTGGTATGAATGGTAAAAAAAGTTTTAAAAGTTCAATACCTAACCCGTTGTTTTATATAAAACGGTTTTATGGCTCTCCTGAAAAATTTGATTTTAAGACATACCATGCCCATGAAAACTACAGATATAATTCTATTTAATCCGAATTGCTTGTTTGAAACCCGTTTATACTTATGTTGTTTATCACTAATCAGACATACATAGAATAATTCTTTAAAATTTCATATTGCCTGGTGTTCAATACTAAACGAAATTGCCTTTAACGTATGTATTTAATATGTGTAACAAAAATTTAGGGAGAAACAAAAAGTTGGAAAAACTAAAAATTAAAGTCTTTAAAATATTTTCTTTAATTCTTAAAATGGTGAAATTGTCCCTATTAACACAACAAAAATAATAAACTACAATGGCAACGCTGCTAACTTTTCTGCAAGGAAAATAAAAATTCTATTTGTGAATCGATTTTTTTTAATTTTTCGATTATGTTCTGTGAATGAATGATTCTTGTAAGGAATTTTAAATTTAAATTGTGAATAGAAATTTATTTTCAATTTTTTTTAAATTTCATTATTCTCGCAAATTTTATTTTTAAAATTCGGAAAACAAAAAGAATTATTCGTCACAATGTGAAAAATTTAATTCATTCGAATTAATATTATTCACAAAAAATATCTATTCGAATGATTTGCGTACTATGATAATATGTAAGCAAACTTAATAATTACTCCTATTTTGGTTCGCCACGCAACTCAGCACGAGGAGTATTTGGCATGAAAAGCTGGCCAAAATTATTAAACGTGTTTTTTGAATTAATAGTTCTAGTTTTTTGATAGTTTTAGGTGTAGTATGATATAAGAAATCTAGTGGCAGATTTTGAAAAAAAATTACACTGCGCAACAAAAGTACACTGCGCAAAAAAAATTTTTTTTGTATCTGCTAGAAATAAAAGTATGTGGACTATATTGATTTTGATGCCCTTAATTCAAATCTGTTTTCCGTTTTTTTTTAGTACGTAAGGATTTTCTGTTAAAGGCGTGGCATATTCCACTAAATCTAAATCGTTGGGTTGCCTAATATATTTTGTCATAACTTCAAAACGGATTCTCCGATCTTAATAGCAGGAGGATCAGAAGATGCACCGGAAGATTCTGCTTAAACCAACTATTACTATTTTGGAGTTATTAAAAATGTAATGGCGAAAAAAAATTTTCCTGCAAAATTCGTCAAATTTTTTATTTTCAAAATGCAATAAAAAAATTAAATAACCAAAAAGTTTAAATTTTTAAGATTTTTCCAAAAGTCATTCCTAAGGAATAAAAGTCGGTATAAATAGTAAAACTCAATTAGAAAATGTTGATTTTAAAGGTTTAAACACATTCTTAACAGACTGTATGTACATGCAAACATAGGATTTACGGTCTAATTCAAAAAAAATTTTGAAAATTGTTAGGCTCTTATGAAACAGTATTTTTTTTTTTATTAAAAAAGGCTTTATTATATTTATTTTATATTATTTAATACTTAATATACGGAAAAGTTAAACTAATAAAAATTCCTTAATAATTATTATGTCGTATATATATCCACATTAGCTGCATCATAGGTGTCAGGAAGAAGAAGTGTGATGGTTTCTGATGAAAAAGCTTTTTTTAATCCGTTCTCTTTGCGTACTGCAGCTTATAAAAGGGTCACTGCCCATAAATAACCTATTCAAGACATATCGATTTGTATCGCTTCTGCTGAATTTCCTCGAATAATTCGTACGATATAATCGTAAGTGGTTATTTCTGGCCTCGGCAGCTTCTTCTGACAATTGGATGGTAGCCTGATACCTGGGTGCCCATGTATTTTTTATGTACCTGTATTTATTTTTCGTAAACTTATTTTTGTGATTATTGCTTTTAATAATTATTCTTATTAGGTACGTATATTTATTTTTTTAACATATAATGTTTTGTAGAGCAGGTATATTAAATATCCTTTATGGGGATGTGTGTGACATTCCCTTATAACTATGATCGATAATAAATAATTTTTTTATAATTATAGGCAGGTAATAACATTGTGAAGTGTTAAAAGTGATGTAAATAACAGTTAAAATCAATAATTCAAAATGCATAAAAGTTTATGACGATATACTTAAATGTATAAGAAAAAGTGCCTGATGAGCAAAAATGGAAGAAATGTGAAAATTTAAAAAAATCGTCAAAAATAATGGCGCAAACTTGCGCAAACTTTTTTTGTTTCTAAAATTAGAGATTCCAAATTTTATTGTGGTATCAAACATAATTCGTAGAGATGCTAACCTCACTTTTAAAAACCTCTTCTTTTTCTTTTTTTGCAAGAAAGGTGTATAATTTTTTTTGTAGCTTTTGAAAGAATTGTTACAAGATGAATATTCAACATATTTAAAATTTTTTGTTTTCTTTTTTAAGTAACTTTTGATCAAACTTTTCACAGAAAAAAAAAATTATTGTTAAACATTTAAATCTCATATAATTTTCTTCCCTTTCCTGACTTTAGCAGGGTCTCAGAGCTACATATCGCAACTAAAAGTCTTCAAAATGTACAATATAATGTAAAATATTGTTGTCTGTCGAGTTGTGTACTTAGTTCCTAAGATTTCTTAAAATTCAGTTTTGCTTTTTTGGTCAGCTTTTCAGGTCAAATACTCCTCTGTGCTCAGTTTGGTTGTGTGAGAGTCAACCCAACTCATTTAAGGTATTGTGATACTCAACTGTTGAGTTGCCAACTTGAATATTACGTTTGGCAAATAAAAATTAAAAAAAAATTTTATAATATTGTTTTTAACTGCTGTGTCGAATAAAAGTATTTATAAAGGCCGCTTCACACTATTATACAGAGTCAAGGCGAATTCAATATTAGGTGATGTTAAGAAGCCAGCTGATTGTTTTTTGCTCGTTTTATTTATTTTTACGGCACAATGTCAAAGTTTATTTACATGTAAATTAATTTTTATGTGCATTGATTGAAAATTTTTATAAAAGTGGTAAAATTTGTGAGAAAAAAATTAAAAAATACTAATATTTGTGCAGTAACTTATTGGAAAATAAGTAAAACACATTTTATAATTTTAATAAACAACATTTGTAATGTTTTTAATTCAGAAAAAGCTAAATTTCCGTTGTGTTTGTCCTAGTGATTTAAAGTTGTGTAAATTTTGAAAAATGTGATATAAAACACAAATATGTGATATAAACTGGCACAAATTTATGTAATAAATTAAAAATACTTATTTTTTTTTTAAATTTTAGCGTAAATTTATAAAAATAAAATTTTAATTAAAAGTAAACAAAAAATTTGTTTTTTCGTGTTTTGACATTCTCTTGGCCTTTTTGTGTTTGTTGCAGGGATGATAGTGCAAAAAAAAAAAGTATTGTAGTGGAGGGAAACGTTTTAAATATATGTAGTGGATTTTCTTTTTTACAGTTTGGTAGATTGTGGTGGTAATTTAAAGACGCTATTGGTATAGATGAACAAAATAATATAATTAAGATCAGTTGATTAAAGAGTATTGGGGTTTAAAAATATGGACAAGATAAGTTTTTTGTGTGATTAATTTGTTGGAAATATTGCCACTGGTTAGCAAATAATCAAACAACAGGAATCAAGTATTTAAAGCTCACATAAGTCGGAATGTGACTTGTTATATTTAAATTTTTGAAGAAGCAAATACCTGTATGCGGTATTATTTCAGCATCGGGACAACCGACAGAGTTTATATGGGTATTAAATAAAAGTATAATACAGTTAACTATCAAATACTTACTTTTTTTTTCTTAAAAATATTAAAACAGTTAATACAATTTTGTTTGTTGTAAAAGTGTTTGCCATTATTTTATTAACAACGAAATTAGATTTTTTACAAAAAGTTTAAATTTGTTATACATTTTTTTTTTGGGAATTCGAGAGCAGTAATTAGTTCCACTTATATTATAAATGTAAACGAAATTACACGTTAAATGGCATGACGAGAATGCTTTAATTGGTTCGGTTCCAACTCAAGCGTTCTTACTCTTGTTATATTAGCTTCACTTAGCTGGTGACTCTGTACCAACACAACATTTTGCGTTGCGACAGCTTCCGCTAGTCGATAAACAAAAGGCTTAAGGTGGAGTTACATACCATCCGTTCATGCGTTGTTGCGTTTGATACTTTTTCACCTTTTTATACGGTTCTAAACTCAAGTTACACACAATGCGTTTTATGCATCAACTCTTATGTTTTAATCAGCTGTTGTGTTAGGGTTGCCATTCGTACTGTTTTAGACCGAAAAAATAAAAGTCAGATTTTAACTTTTATTTTTGACTTAAAAAATAAAAGTCAAATTTTAACTTATATTTTTTACTTAAAAAATAAATGTAAAATTTTAACTTTTATTTTTTACCGAAAAAATAAAAGTCAAATTTTAACTTTTATTTCTGACCGAAAGAATAAAAGTCAAAAAATAACTGTTATATTTTGACTTTTTTTTTAAAAAGTCGTAATTGTTACGGTCCCTGGTTTATAATGCAAAGCCATTTATCTGCCAAACAAAATTCTGCCTTTAGCTAACGGCAAGTTGTAATAATGGCCCTAAGTCTACTTAAAAATTGATAATTTGTCAATTGCAAGTGATATTTTTTACGTTATAAATAGTATTCCAAAAGTATTAATGGAATATTATTGTAATTTGAAGAAACAAATCAATTGAATTTACATATTAAAGATAATTTCAAAATTCAACTCGTAGTTTTTGAAATTCAATTACCAATTTCGAAATTCTATTTACTATTTTTGAAATATAATTAATAACTTTTGAAATACATTCGATCATTTTTAAAATAAAGTTTAAAAATATAGTGCATAGTTCTGAAATATATTCAAAAATGTTAAAGCATTGGTATTTCGTTTATTCAAACTAGTATCAATATTAAAATCGAAAAACGACGTAAATTTGTGTTTTTGACCACGTTTTTACATGTTTTTATGTTTCTTCTTAACTTTTTTTTAAATAAAAATGTGATGTATTGAAGTAAAAGTTATGTTATCAAAATCAAAATGTACTGTTTTTTTAAAAGTACTGTTTTTTCCTCCTTAATGTATTTTTTTTTTCACTTTTCAAATATGGCAACCCTATGCTGTGTTTATATTTTTATTAACTAAAAACAATTTTGACAAAATGGAAAGTAAAATTGACAATTTAAGGGAATTTATGGAATTCATTTAGTTTATGTACATGATATTTTGTGCTACAAAAAGTTCAAAAATAACACAAGCATTAATAAGCATCTCCTCCATTTCACTTGTTTTCTTTTAATAATAAACAAAAAGAGATGACACTCAGCACATAATAGTTATCGATAAGTAAAATAAAAATTTTGGTAATAAAAAAATTGTGTTTAAAATTAGTTTTTATGTATGTTTTTCTTAAAAGTAATTGTAAACTTTATTTCGAATGCTTTTTCTTTTATTAAAAACATTTTTTAATACAAAAAAATGGAAAAAATAAATCCACCACACAATCAAATTTATCGATAACATCGACAAAAAAATATTATTGTCATCCATGGCTATCAACAACAGATGACATTTTTTCACCTTTTCTGCGACGGATACAAAAGTAGAAAGTAAACCTACTTTGCTGCGTTGATACGTTTATGCATTCTTTGCGTTTTAAGCCTTCGTTAGCCGAGCGCTGATGCAACCGTACTGTAATGGAACGTACTGTAAGCACGTTTGTGCAGTTATAGAACATTAAAAACGTAACATATGTTTTTGACATTCATAAACAAAACAGCATTAGTATAGTTAATAAAGCAATTAAAAAAAAATATTTTTCAAACAAGCCTGTGCTTTTTTCAATGGATATAGAAGAATTGTTTATTGATTTAAACCTTTGCCTGAACAAGTAAAATTAGATGTTCATCATCCATTTTATTAAAAATTACCAAGGAAACTTTAATATCTTAAATTTAAAAACTTATTTTGTTTATTTTTTTTTAATTTTGGTATAAAAATAAACAGCTGATTATAAAACAATGATGGGTATTACAATTTTACAAATGGTTTTTTATTACGAAGAAAAAGTACCTAATGATATCAGAAAATATTTTGTATATTTATTTATGTATATTAATATGTTATATTTATTCTCTAGCATTTATAAATAAAATATAATAAACAAATTATAGTTTATTTGATATATGTGTTTATGTATGTATACAAATCAATTAATATTAATTAATAGATTTGAATACAATTTTAATCTTTACATATTTCACATTTATTATACACAATGTATATACAAAGCGTATGTGCGAGACGCTTAAAAGTCTCCAGTTTTGCAATTTTAAGGCGGAAATAATTATTATAGTGGTAATTGCGTTTCTAGCAAGTATAGCGAAAAAAGAAACAACAGTAATCAGAATAAAACATAGTATAAGTTTAAAATAGACACAATAGTTCGCAAAACTGTATTTAAAAAATTCGTGAAGAAAAATAAATTAACACGCAAAGTACTAAAAGTTGTTTTATTTTTCTTTTGCGTATTAAAATATATAAAAAAAAGTACCATTAAAAAAGCAAAAATACCCTGAAATCATAAAACAAACAAGCAGACCATCACTGGCTTACAAATGTCACGTAAGAATGTAAGGAAATTCTATTTTATACAGAATGGTACGTTCCGGTTACAGTACGTTAAATTTCGCTAAGCTTTTGCATTGTTTCTCATAAGCCAAAAACGAACAGCTGATACATTACAGTACGGATGCGCTCGGCTAACTGAGGCTTTACCGTGTAACTTGTCACATACAATTACACTGATTCTACTTTTTGACAGATGCATAAAACGGAACAACGGATAGAACGCATGGTATGTAACTCCAGCTTTATCATTTGCCAAAAGTAATATTCTATTACAAACAATACTTGGTTCCTGAAAATGGTCTAAGTAAATAAGATTTGAATTTCACCCCATTGTGCTGTTTCTATTGGATGTTTAGAAACATTAAACAAGATTTCACTTGGAAACTTGCGTTTGTATATAGCACAATAACGCATTATTTAAAACACTTTTTATACCCTTCACACAGTGAAAAAGGGTATATATAGGTTTGTCATTCCGTGTGAAATTTCTACAATTTTCATTTCCGACCCCATAAAGTATATATTTTCTGAGAGCTTATGAATAGGGGATTCGATTAAGCCCTGTCAGTCTGTCCGTCTGTTTGAGTGTATGTTGAAATCAACTTTTTGGAGGCCCCCGACACCACCAAAACCCGCTTGAGGTATTAAAATATCAGAAATATTCGGGAGCAGATCGGTATTGAAAATCAGAAAAATCTGTACATAAACAACTGAGATATGAGCAAAAAACCACGACCACCTCGTTTTTTTTAACAACAACACACACTGGATGAACGTAGGTTCGAATCCCAGTTGAGACAAAAAATTTTTTTTTTTATTTCCATTTAATTTTTTATTTTTATTTTTTTTTTTTAATACATCCATAAACACAATTTATAACTTTACAATGGTACGTTTTTGAGCGGATAAAATCATTATAAAGAAAAAGAAAAAATAATTAAACATACAGTATGTATGTACCTATGTACGCATTTATTTAAAGAAAACAAAATGTCACCGCGGTTTTCGCTGCTAGAGATAACAGCGTAACAACAGCTATAACTTTGATTCAACGTAGCGTGTGTGTGTGTAAAAAACCTACATACGAATATTCATTCATACATATTGGTAATACTTAAATAGTATGTATGTATGTATATGTTTTTTATTTTTTATGTACTTCATATAGGTTGCAAGTACTTTTGTATATTTAAGTTGTAAAAATATTCATAGGATGGTAGTGCAGTGGGTACACCACTGGACTATGAAGATGGTGGTACGCAGTTCGATACCATTAAAGTGTTTGCTTAATTTTTTTTTATACCCTTCACACAGTGAAAAAGGGTATATATAGGTTTGTCATTCCGTGTGAAATTTCTACAATTTTCATTTCCGACCCCATAAAGTATATATTTTCTGAAAGCTTACGAATAGGGGAGTCGATTAAGCCCTGTCAGTCTGTCCGTCTGTCCGTGTGTATGTTGAAATCAACTTTTTGAAGCCCCCCGACATAGGTTGGACCCGGGTAAATACTAAAATATCAGAAATATTCGGGAGTAGATCGGTATTGAAAATCAGAAACATCGGTATATAAACAACTGAGATATGAGCAAAAACCCACGACCACCTCGATTTTTTTTCACCATAACAACATTACAACAACAACATACATACATACAAACGTGTATACTGGTTAGAGAAAACGTGGCATCGAATCCCAGCTGAGCCAAAAAAAATTTTTTTTTAATTTTTTTAAAAATTTTTTTTTTATTTTTTATTTAATATATTATTTATATTTTTATTATTATTTTTTTTTAATTTTTTTTTTTATTTTTTTTGTTTTATATATAATAATTATAATTATATATAATAATTTTTTTTTTAAATTTTTTTTTTTTAATTTTTTTTTTAATTTTTTTTTTTTTTGTTTTATATATAATAATTATAATTATATATAATAATTTTTTTTTTAATTTTTTTTTCGTTTTTTTAACATACAAACGTGAATTTATAATTTTACAATGGGATGTTTTTATATATGTATGAACGTATTTCATATGGGATGATTGGTGACACAAACTACTGTTATTTCATGACTACACGTTGTGAAGGGTATATAAGATTCGGCACGGCCGAATATAGCGCTCTTACTTGTTTTAACATACATACGTGTACGTATTTCATATGGGATGAATGGTGATACAAGCAACTGTTATTGCATGACTACACGTTGTGAAGGGTATATAAGATTCGGCATGGCCGAATATAGCACTCTTACTTGTTTCATTTTAATTATAAAATACACTTACTTAAATTTTAGTTTTACTATCATAATAAAAAAGACTTAAAAAATGTAAACAAAAATCGTCAGCTATTTTTGGAGCTATCAAAAAAGCAATGAAATAAAAAATTTATTATAAAAATGTACATATACTCACGATCTCTCCACTTTATTTTCCATTTTTACCGCTTTAAAAAAAAATCAACCTTAATTACCAATAACACAACTACACTTAAACAGTTGTGTGTATTCAACGTTTTTGTATCTTATGGTCACACTATTAGCTGTTATACACAAACAAAATTTTTATTATTGTTTAATGCACGTACCCACGACATTCTTTGTAAACGTTTGCTTATACGTAAACGAGTTTTTATTATTACAGAAATTATATTTATTGTTTTGTTGAGTTTCAAAAAAAATTAAATTATTAGATTATTTTTGTTTTTCTTTGCACAAACACTTAAACAATTTTATCAACTATAAAAGATGTTACTTTTTCGTCGTTGTTGTGCTTCACACGACGAATTTGCACAACGAATTTTTACCGAAGAGTTCGTCGTGTTGGGCGAAATTCGTCGTTCGTCCCTATTGTGCGCCGGGCATTAAGTTGAGAATGGCAATGTCAATTTGCCGAAGTCAACCAAAATGTTACAAAAGTGGAGAACCGCAATAAGGGCATAAATTTTGTGAAAATGAGAGACATCACTTAATTGTGAATAAATTCGAAATGAATCAATCCATTTTTATGATCGATATCTTATTTTTTGCTATTATATGTGGCTTTGCGATAAAGTAATAAATTTAAAAATTTTTGCCGTTTTCGATTTTTTATGATTTTTTGAAAACAAAAAATTTATATTTTCACGTAAAAAATATTTTTTTGCTTTTAAGTCCAAAACTACTGAGCCTATTAAAACGCAATAATGGCAATGATATAAACGGATTAACAGCTAGTTTTTTCTAAGTTTATTTTAATAATATCGGACCGACCAACAGTTTATGAGTTATCATTGATTCTCTGGAGAACCGTCTAAAATTTTACTCAAAAGTTACCCATAGAATTGAAAAATTTAACCATTTTTGTACCTAGGTATCCATGATCATCAAATCTATATAGTGGTTACCAAAGCCTTTTTTTTTTGCTGTTGACCTGTGTAATGAAAATTGTATGAAATCTAGGCTAAGCTACGATGTGGTCCCGCTGCAATGTGGTTTCTTAGGTGACAGCTGTGGATCTATCTTAAGGTTTGACTGCTGATAGTTAGCTATACGCAGTCATTCTCTCAAGATATATTACTAAAGGTCGACAAAACGAAAGGTCATCCGATCCCATCCTTTTATCCTCCCCTTTTTTATAGTCCCGTATATACTCCCCTCCTCTATTCCCCACTTTTAAGGTCAAGGTGGTTTTGAGCTGTGCCAAGGACCTCTATGGCTAGTTATTGGTGAAAGAAACTAGTCGTTAACGGCTTCCCTCTGATGCCGATGGCAAAGGTCAGTTGTACCTTTAGCCTAATGCGTCACTGTGCGAGACGGTCGTCTTATTTACGGAACTCTAGTGGGAACAAACTGGAAGAATCAAATTTTAAAAGAAAACATAAAGATGTATCGACCCATCCGGTAAAAAGGTTAGAGAGTTGGTGGAATACTGATGCAGAAAAGGCTTGAGACTGGTATTGTGTTTCGACGCTAACGCACACCATACCCAATGGGAGAGTGCCGACATCAACAAACGAGGTGAGTCTGCGTTTGATTTCATTATTGCTAGTAATCTCTATATCTTTAATAGGGGGAATACGCCAACATTCAGAACTAGGGATAGGGAGGCAGTAATAGATATAACATTGACGAACCATAGAGATTTAGTAGAGGATTGGAGGGTAGATTTAGGTTATTCCTTCTCTGACCATAGTAGTCTATCCTTTAGTCTGGTCTTTGAAAGGTCAAAAAGGTGTCCATATAGGAATCCTAGAAGGACGAATTGGGATTCTTTTCCAGGACTAGTGACGCGATTGAGAGTCGTCTCCGTCGGGTGTGGAGCGTTTTGTGAGCACCTTCATAAAGGTATTGACTGATAGCTTTGAGCGTTCATTGTCAGAAGGTTGTTCAATAGGGTAAAATATACGCGTAAGGATGAGAATTGGAGTATCTATAGGTTAGGTTATAATAGGTATAAAGGGGACATTAGGAGAGCGAAAAAGGACTCGTGGATTAGATTTAGCGAGTCAGTGGATTCAGTAAATGAATTGTCCAGGTTCAGATGAATTTTATCCAAGGACCCTGTACCCCCTGGTTTTATTCAGAGACCGGACGACTCGTGGACTGAATCCAGCTCTAAGTCCCTCAGTTTACTTATGAAAACTCACTTCCCGGGGTGTGTTGATCTTGGGACGGTGAAACTGTTGGGTGGAGATGACCGGTTCCTGGAACCATACTCGGGAACTGAGGTTAGGGATGCGGTGTTGGATATGATAACCTTGGATAAGGTGACGTGGGCGGTTAAGACTTTTAAGTCGCACAAATCGGCAGGACCAGATGGTATTTTTTAGGCAATGTTACAGAATATCCAGTGATCATCACTCCTACTGCTGGTTGAGCTATTTAGGGTTTGTGTGCTGAATGGGTACATTCCTAGGCGCTGGAGGTAGATCAGGGTTTTTTTTATACCCAAAGCGGGTAGGACGAGAATTGATACCGGCATCATCAGCGGTGCTCAACACGCCTATCTTAAGGGCAGGTAGAAAGGGCGCTGCATGATGTGGTTGGTCACATAGAGCCGGGGTTGCAGAACAGGGAATACACCCTGACGGCATTCCTGGATAAAGAGGGCGCCTTTAACAATTTGAGTCTGCCGAGGATGGTCATGCCAGTCAGGCAAGGGCAGACTGTTTAGTGGCTTTGCTGTCTTTACTGATGGCTTGAAGATGAGGATCTAGACATCAGAAAGTAATATAGAATTCCTGACAACTGCAGAGTGTTTCAAGCGGAGGTTCTAGGGATCCTGAGGGCCGTAGAACTGGTTAGGGGTAACATCGCTACGAGCTCGGATGTCACAATTTACGTGGACAGCCAGGCGGCTCTTAGTGCCATGAGGTGTTATTATATAAACTTCGGGCTGTTC
Organism: Phyto melanocephala; assembly: GCA_941918925.1. Taxonomy (NCBI): domain Eukaryota; kingdom Metazoa; phylum Arthropoda; class Insecta; order Diptera; family Rhinophoridae; genus Phyto; species Phyto melanocephala. The sequence goes on along the minus strand of OW799234.1, from coordinate 40,901,596 downwards.
GATGGCTGTAGGAGAGTTCTGCGATGAATTTTAGGGGAATACAGGAGACTGGAGTAACCGAACGGACTGCAGAGTATCACGGACGCTGTGGCTGATGCTTATAAATCTGATTCGGATTTGCTTCTTGACAGAGATAGGGTCTGCGTGCGAACTATAATAGGGATGATTACGGGCCACTATATATTTGGCAGGATAGCGGTAAGAATGGGACTGAACCTGCTGGATATGTGCAGGCTGTGTGAGGATCCGGAGGAGTTGGAGACAGTTGAACATACATATGTATTCTGTGCCAGTGTCCCAGACTGCAGATTAGCAGGTTGAAATGGCTAGGTAACAGATTCCTTGGCAAATTAGGGGATGTCTCGAGCTGTGGACTCAAGAATCTGATAGGATTCGCGACACGAGGTTTTTTGGCATTCATTTGATATCCACTATTTCACCATTTGTCTATCTTATTTTCTTTCTTCTACTCTTCTTCTAATCTGATTTTTATTTTAAGGTGTCACAATGGACCGTATTGGTCTCTGGGTGAGGGTAACACCACACCAGCCTTACTTACCTAACTACCTACGATGTGGTCATGATACCTACATATGTACATACATGACGATGAAGGGTATTATCAGATTCTTCACAGCCGAATTCAGCTCTCTTACTTTTTTTGCTTTAGCTCTTTACAATATAAGCCAAGGGAAATTTATTCATCAGGGGCCGAATTACAGCATTCGATATCGATCGAAATTTTACTCGAACGATTGAGCTCGCTGTTCTTTAGGTATAGATTCTAATGAGAATTTTTAAGTTTCGATCACGTTGCATTTTGCAATGTAACCTTACAATGCATTGTGTTCATAAAAACATTAAAATTTGTTTTGGCAGTGCGTCATGTTCATTTTTGCATGGCAATGTGCATTTTTTGTCAAGTTCTTGCATGGTTTTTATTTGTAAATATTTAATAAAATACTAGCTACTTCGATAGTGCAGTTCTTACTATTTATTGAATACTCAAGTTCTATTTATAATTAATAAATATTTTTGGTTCAATTTATGAAAATTTGTATCTCTGATTCAATTTACTTAGAAAAATAAAAAGTGAAGTAAGGATATATCGGGCATATATTTCTTAACTAAAAGCAAGATCAATGCTACTGAGTTTTAAAAATTAAGATTCATAATTTGTAAAAATGACCCTAAAAATAACAAAAGCAACATTTTTTCCTTCACTAAAGCTTCAACTTGTTTTATTATTACCTACATTCAGAATTCTATGTAAACAAAATATAAAAATAAATGAGAAAAAGTAAATTTTTGGTCGTTCATAAAATTAGGAGTTAGACCTCGGATCAAAAAATACTAATTTCAAGAATCTATGTTTACAAACATAAAAATACAATGCGAAAAGTCTTTTTTTTTGTGTCTCCAATATCATTTTAATTCTTAAATTGAATCAACAATCCTTTATTTCACAATTTTAGCTTTATAGACGTAGAGAATACAAAAGTCGCATTAAAATTCAGAAAAATACCTTCTTGGTCGCCCATAACATTTTCAGTCTCATCTTGTATCAATAGTCACTAACTTCGAAATTCTTGCTTCGCAAACGTTAAAAATACAAAAAGTACCATAAAAATTCAAAAAAGTACCCTTTTTTGTCGCCCATTACATTTTTAATCTCTCACCTGGAATCAATAGTCCTTGGTTGTACAATCCTATCTTCATAAAAGTATAAAATACAAAAAGTACCATGAAAAATCAAAAAAGTACCTTCTTGGTCGACCACAACATTTTCAGTTTAACCTGCAATCAAAAATCCTTGATTATACAATCCTACCTTCATAATCGTAAAACATACAAAAAGTATCATAAAAACTCAAAAAAGTACCTTTATGGTAGCCCATAAAATTTTTAATCTCACCTTGTATCAATAGTCACTTTGAATATACCAAAAGTACCATAAAATTTCGAAAAAGTGCCTTTTTTGTCGTCCATAACATTTTCAGTCTCATCGTGTACCAATAGTCACTAATTTCAAAATTTTAGCTTCGCAAACTTTGATAATACCAAAAGTACCATAAAAATTCAAAAAAGTTCCTTTTTTTTCGCCCATAACATTTTAAGTCTCAGCTGGAATCAATAGTTCTTGATTGTACAATCCTATCTTCACAAACGTAAAAAATACAAGAAATACCATAAAAAATCAAAAAAGTGCCGTTTTGGTCGCCTATAAAATTTTCAGTCTCACCTTGTATCAATAGTCACTAATATCAAAATTCTAGCTTCGCAAACGTTGAAAAATACCAAAAGTACCATAAAAATGCAAAAAAGGAACTTTTTGGTAGCCCATAAAATATTTAGTCTCACCTGGAATCAATGGTCCTTGATTGTACAATCCTACCTTCATAAACGTAGAAAATACAAAAAGTACCATAAAAATTCAAAAGAGTACTTTTTTGGTCGCCCATAAAATTTTTAGTATCACCTGGAATCAAAAGTCCTTGATTGTACAAACCTACCTTCATAAACGTAGAAAATACAAAAAGTACCATAAAAATTCAAAAAAGTACCTTTTTGGTCGCCCATAACATTTTCAGTCTCACCTAGAATCAATAGTCCATGATTGTACAAACCTATCTTCATAAACGTAGAAAATAAAAAAAGTACCATAAAAAAACAAAAAAGTACCTTCGCTTCTGAAGGACGAACGACCTCGAGAAGGCCAAGAGTGGTGTAAAGGTCTTCTTAGCCTTTCTGGAAAGTATAGCTAAGAAGGACTCTACACTGCACGATGGGCGGAATAAACATCTGCTCAGGAAGCACCGGAAGAACGTGGCTAGATTCGAACGAACCTACGGTTGTATCGATGCTATCCTAGGGCTTCCCTATTCTGCGGGATATACAGCAAAGGCTGCTGGGGAGTCAACTGAGGTCAGTAACGACAACAGTTGCTCAGCATCCTCTGCTGCTGTATCCTCTGAGGTGGTGGCGGGTGTTTGTGAATAAGGGGGAAAATAGTACACTACATGGCCCTCTTAATAGTAATAGACTGGTTACAATTAAGAGAGCTAGGCCTGTTGACAATTTACCCTCTACTAGCCGCGCGATGAGAACTGGCAAGGTCTTAGTGATCTCCGGAGGTGATTTCCAAAAGGGACTCGCCAAAGGAGTTTCAAATGGGACAAACCAGTCTTCATCTGCAGGGTAATCTGATAATCACTGTCCAAACCCTCCGAAAAGCTCCAGAACAGGGGGCGTAAGGAGGGTAAGGTCTGGTATTGACCAGAAACCCCCTGCGGCTAAGAGGGTTAATCAGGCTGTAAGCAGCTTTCTTAATGATCACAGCAAGGAGATTATTAACCCTAGATAGATAAGGTACGTCTCTCAGACGTACACCTTTTCGATTTTGTACTCTATCTCAGTCGTTTGTTTTGAGAGAAAGTTTTTATGCTCAATATTCTCAGTCGTTGTCATTAGCTAGCTATTGGCGGTTTTTTTCGTGCGGTAAGTTTATCTTATTTCTCAGAAATAACAAACCATACGTCTCAGTGACGTATCGATATCTTTTATGTAATTATTTTCATACTACCGTATTCATAAAAAATATTTTAGGCTTACAGATGTTGTAGAAATATTTGTCATATAAGTCTTTAATAAACCTAAAATATTTTTTATGAATACAGAAGTTAGACTTTAAAGGTAATTTAAAGGAATTTTTATTTCAAAGATTTTTTTGTAATAATGGCACATAAGCGTGGTTTGTGTGATGAAGAAATTGGTGCTTTGTTGCAGAGTGTTTTAATACGAATTGGGATTCTTTTTCAGGACTAGTGGATGATAATCTTAGGGTTTCGCGCGGTTGGGAGTCGTCTCCGTCGGGTGTGGAGCGTTTTGTGAGCACCTTCATGGAGGTATTGACTGATAGCTTTGAGCGTTCTTGCCCACTGAACTATCCGGACGCAACCGGTGGACTGCTGAGCTGGGGGCTCAAAGATCCATTGTCAAAAGGTTGTTCAATAGGGTAAAATATACGCGTAAGGATGAGAATTGGAGTATCTATAGGTTAGGTTATAATAGGTATAAAGGGGACATTAGGAGAGCAAAAAGGGGCTCGTGGATTAGATTTAGCAAGTCAGTAGATTCAGTAAATGAATTGTCTAGGTTCAGATGAATTTTATCCAAGGACCCTGTACCCTCTGGTTTTATTCAGAGACCAGACGACTCGTGGACTGAATCTAACTCTGAGTCCCTCAGTTTGCTTATGGAAACTCACTTCCCGGGGTGTGTTGATCCTGGGACGGTGAAACTGTTGGGTGGTAATGACCGGTTCCTGGAACCATACTCGGGAACTGAGGTTAGGGAGGCGGTGTTGGATATGATAACCTTGGATAAGGTGACGTGGGCGGATAAGACTTTTAAGTCGTACAAATCGGCAGGACCAGATGGTATTTTTTAGGCAATGTTACAGAATATCCAGTGATCATCACTCCTACTGCTGGTTGAGCTATTTAGGGTTTGTGTGCTGAATGGGTACATTCCTAGGCGGTGGAGGTAGATCAAGGTTTTTTTTATACCCAAAGCATCATCAGCGGTGCTCAACACGCCTATCTTAAAGGCAGGTGGAAAGCGCGCTGCATGATGTGGTTGGTCACATAGAGCCGGGGTTGCGGAACAGGGAATACACCCTGGCGGCATTCCTGGATAAAGAGGGCGCCTTTAACAATTTGAGACCAGAGGCTATAGGACAGGCACTGTTTGATCTAGGGGTTTCGTTATTCTTGGTGGAATGGATAACTCTGATGCTTAGAAGTCGAGTTATTCATTCGGACTGGTGAAATTAACACCTAAGGAAACTGGAGACCAGGGGAAGTACTATCTCCCTTATTATGGCTGCCAATGTTGTGTTAAGGCACTTTGACAGGATGGGACAGAAGCTCGTGGCCTTATTTTCTTTATTCTACTCTTATTCTAATCTGATTTTTATTTTAAGGCGTAACAATGGACCGTATTGGTCTCTGGGTGAGGGTAACATCGCACCAGCCTTACTTACCTAACTACCTACGATGTGGTCATGATACCTACATATGTACATACATGACGATGAAGGGTATTATCAGATTCTTCACAGCCGAATTTAGCTCTCTTACTTTTTTTGCTTTAGCTTTTTACAATATAAGCCAAGGGAAATTTATTCATCAGGGGCCGAATTACAGCATTCGATATCGATCGAAATTTTACTCGAACGATCGAGCTCGCTGTTTTTTAGGTATAGATTCTAATGAGAATTTTTAAGTTTCGATCACGTTGCATTTTGCAATGTAACCTTACAATGCATTGTGTTCATAAAAACATTAAAATTTGTTTTGGCAACGCCTCATGTTCATTTTTGCATGGCAATGCGCATTTTTTGTCAAGTTCTTGCATGGTTTTTATTTGTAAATATTTAATAAAATACTAGCATTTAACTTCGATAGCGCAGTTCTTACTATTTATTGAATACTCAAGATCTATTTATAATTATTAAATATTTTTGGTTCAATTTATGAAAATTTGTATTTCTGATTCAATTTACTTAGAAAAATAAAAAGTAAAGCAAGGATATATCGGGCATATATTTCTTAACTAAAAGCAAGATCAATGCTACTGAGTTTCAAAAATTAAGATTCATAATTTATTTATTTATTTATTTATTTATTGTCTATAGATTATAAATCCTTACAGACTAAAGTATGTAAAATAACAAAACAAAATTAAGGTTATATATAAAATAATATTCTATACAATTCAACGATTTAAATATAAAATGATATTTATTTTAACAATTTCTTTACTTTCATTAAGGCCAATAAGGTGATAATAATTATTAAAGTTTTCACATATACGACGAAGAGGATCATTATTAGCATAGTTGGATCTATAGTATTTTAAGTTAATAAAACGGAAATTTCGAGTTGGTCTGGTTGGAGCATTAAAAGATATTTTACTTAGCAGGAATTCAGAGTCGATATCGCCTTGAATTAGGCCCAGCACAAAAGAAAAACTCAGCATTGAACGACGGCTTTTTAAAGTTGGTAGTTTTATAAGATAGAGTCTGCTTTCGTATGAAGGTAGTAAAAACGAATTCCATCCAAGGCCACGAAGACAAAATATTAAAAACTTCTTTTGTACAGACTCGATACTATCAATATGAATATTATAGTAAGGATCCCAAATAATCGATCCGTATTCTCGAATAGGTCGAACTAACGATGAATATAATTGTTTCGTAATATAAGGATCTAGAAATTCCTTGCACCACCTCTTCATAAATCCAAGTACACCATTTGCTTTGTTAACAATTAAAGAAATATGGTCACGAAAATTTAATTGGTGATCAAGCAAAATACCAAGATCAAGAAAGTTCAGAACTTAATCAAGTTTACACTCATTAATGCAATAAAATAACTCCAATTTCTTAATTCTGAAAAAGGACATACATACATATGCTTACATTTTTTTATATTCAGCTCCATTAAGTTGATTTCACACCAATTAACCAATTTGTCAATATCAGATTGAAGAAAATTTGATCTTCGGGATTATTAGAAGAACGAAAAATGTTGACATCATCGGCATACATCAAAACTTTAGAGTGCTGAATAACTGAAGGTAGATCGTTTATGAATAAGGTAAATAAAATAGGACCAAGGTGGCTACCTTGCGGAACACCAGAAGGAACTTTGATAGCATTAGACGTAGCACTTCCATACTTAACTTGTTGAGTTCTTAAAGACAAGTATGATCTTAATCATTTTATTGTCATATCCGTAAATCCCATTAATGACAATTTGTTAAGCAAGAGATCATGGTTTACCTTATCAAAAGCTTTACTAAAATCTGTGTAGATAGCATCAGTTTGCATATTATTTATAAAACCATCATTTATTGTAGTAGTTAGCTCCAAAATATTAATCGTTGTAGAGCGATGTTTACAAAACCATGTTGGCACGGTGAAAAAATCGAAGAAATTTGATAGTACATATAAATTATCAGTTAAAATTTTTTCAAAAAGTTTGGGAATATCACTCAGCTTAGCAATGCCACGACAATTTGATATCTCAATTTTGCTTCCATTTTTAAACAACGAAATTATATACGATAATTTCCAAATCAATGGTAGGTGTCCTAATTTAATGGATTTGTTAAAGATAGCAGTAAGCGGATAACATAAATTTTCTGCACAATTTTTCAGAACGCAATTTGGTATTTCATCTGGACCATCATTAAACGAATTATTTAGTGATAATAAATTTGAAAGTATCGTTTTATAAGTAATAAAAGTGAATTGTACACCAGATGATTGAGGTATATTAAATGGGTAAGATGTTATGTTATTATATACTTTTTTAGAGTAGGTACACTGAAAACAAAAATCAAGTAATCCGTACTTGAATCAAGCCGTAGCGGTGTCAGAAGTACGGTAAGTACGAATTTTCCTAAACCAAGTACAAAAATCTTTATTCAAGTACGAATTCGTCAAGCGCGAATTTCTTGATTTTAGCCACATTTAAGCCAAAAAAAGATTTAATTCAAGAAATCTTGACTTGATTTGATCCCGCATTCATACTTGATGTAATCCAAAAATGGATTGATTTAAGAAAAATGGAGATTGAATCAATCCCGAAATGTTCTTGTTTTTAGAACTTTTAATTTGACTAATGCTGTGCTATTGATTGATTTAAAAACTTTAATTTATTTTAGTTTTAAATATATATTTACATTTATTTTCATATAATTATAATTAATATAAAATAAATAATTTTATTATATAATAAGTTAATATTAAACAAAAGATAGACAAAATATATAATCGGGTCTGTGATGGCAAGGTGGCAGTATGAGGGAGAGGATTTTCGTATTTTTTATAAGTTGAAGTGAAGTCTAACCGCGAATTATTTTTTATTAATGAAGTTTGAAAACACATGATCATAACAGGATGTACTTGTAGTCGAAAATGCACTCACCTTGTTATATGTACTTGAGAACAACTTTAAATTTTTTTTTATTACTGAGAGGAATGAAATTTAATCTCAACATTTTTATTCTTAGTAACAAAAACAGGTTTTTTCCCTAAGCTTAAGAGAAATAAAACTTGTTTCAAGTGAAGTAAAACTTAATTTAAGAATTTCTGCACTTGGTTTGTCAAAACAATCCCGCTTGGGCTTGTTTTAAGTAAACCCAAGTACGAAACGTACTTAAATTTTCAAGTAAGATTTCGGCTAAATTCAAGAGTTTTATTCTTAAATTTAGTGCGGCATTTTTCTTTCTGTGTAGTTGAAAAAAAATCAGCAAACCAGTTGGAAATAGAAACGTCATCATCAGCGTCAGTTGATCCATTTTTATAGTATTTAGGATTAACGCACGATCGCCGTTTAGAGTTCACAAATTTATAAAACGATTTAGGATTTGATCTCATTTTCGACTTCATACGGATTTTATAGTTGTCGTATGCGTATTTATTTGCCAAATTCTAGTAAGAACGAGCAATACAGTATTTGCTATATTCTACAGATGATCCAGTCCTTTTATATTTCTTATATAACTTGTTTTTCCTGTTTTTAATAGTTCGGAGATACTTATTATTCCATGGTGGCCCAATATTGTTATTTCTAATTGTAATTTTTGGGACAGTTTCAGAAATGCAGCGGCGTAGTGTTGAATAGAAGAGAGAAACAACATCATCTAAGTTTTCGATAGAGATTATACTATCCCAGTTTGATAACAAAGAGTTAAGCTTCTGATAGTTTGCACGAGAGGAGCAAAAAACTTTATGGGGCTTAATTTTGTTAGGAAATAAAACAGGTAAGTTTAATAAATTAAATATTTCTAATTTTAATGTAGGATGATAACGATCTTCAGGGTAAGTAACGGGAAGTGTTTTATGTAAAAATATATCCATCGGTTGGTTGACAAATGCAAGATCAAGAAATTTTCGATTAATATTGTTTGCATAGTTAATTTGAAAAAGTCCGTAGCTTGTGAGTGAGTGTATAAATTCATTTGAAACTGTAGGAATTAGATAGTTTATTTCTGAAGATTTATTCCACCATATATTAGGTAGATTAAAATCTCCCAAAACAATAAATAAATCAGATGGAATAGATTGTTGCAAAACAAAATCAATGGCAAAAATGTGATTATTGTATATATCCAGAGAAGAGTTTGGAGGAATGTATGAGCACGTAATATATGAATTTGTATTTCTCAGTTGAATTTTTACAGCGACAAATTAGATGTCATCGTTAAGTATAACCTTGATTTCTTCACAACGAAAATTGTTATGTGCGGCAATGAGCACACCTCCACCCAACTTATGTGATCGATCATGTCTGAAAATTTGGTATTTTGAAGATAATATTTCGTTGTTATTAATACATTTCTTATCGTTTAACCAAATTTCAGTAAAAACAATGATGTGGTATGAAAAATCAAAACTAATTGCATAAAGAGTGGTTAATTTAAGGCCTCGGACATTTTGGTAAACAATATTAATAAGTTTAGTTTTTTGGGTATTATTTTGAATAGGTAAATAAACGATATCAGAACGAGAAGCATTTCTATATTCATATTCGCGTATTATAGCATTGGGTGGCCAAAAATTAGGATTGACAATAATATTAAAATATTCGTCTGGTACGATGATTTTAAAAGAAGATTTACTCCGTTTTTCCGAATTTAAAAACAGATAATTCACAATCGTTTCCAAGCTTTAATTTAATGTAGTCAGCAACAGCGTTAGTTAGTAGTATCAGTAGTATCAGATGAAAATCGAGCATCAAAAATTGTTTTCTTTGGAGAAATTACTTTAAGTATTGCAGGATTATTTAACGGACTAGAAACCACAGCCGGAGGATGTGAATTAATTTGTTGAATGTCGTTTTGAAAATTTATATTACTTGCAATTTGCTGAATAAGATTAGTATTATTTGTAATATTTCGGTGTTGTGAGGGAGAGACGATGAAAATTTGTTTGATTCATGGAGAACATCACTGGAGCATAACGAGGAATTAGTTTTCAGATTTTGAGATGGTTTTACGGGTACATTAACTATGGAAGAAATAGTAGACGGACTCAGACGTGGCAAATTTTCGGAAGTGTTTTGATCAACAGAAGAGTTGTTAGTAGACATAACAGGAGGTGAAGAGTTTAAAGTTGGAGTTGTTTTCTTTTTTTTGGGCGAGAATGACGCTTTATCAAATAATGCTTTGAATTTTAAAAATCTTTGGAATAAACATTTTAGATCGTTATTTATGCCGACAAATTCATCTCGCGCAATTTTAAAAAATGAATAAAATTCAACATCATAAATAATACATTTTTTTGCAGCACCAACGTAAGCCTTTATCTTCACGAAGATTGTCTGCAGTTCGTGCTGCCAAGTCAACACATTTTGCATGATAAACTGCGTTGCACAGCCAACAGGAAATCATTGAATCATCCGCCTTATTTCTGCACTTTGGTTTAGAACAACTCATATTGAAAAAGAATATACGTAACAGCACAGTTAATAAATTGTACAAAAATTTATTTAATTTTTATTAAACTATATTTGAGCGCGTAAATTGAGATATTAGTGTAATTTATTGTAACAAAAATAAAAAAGTAATTGTTATTGTTAACAAGAGAAATAAAAAAACATTGTTGTAAATATTGATGAAGTGTTATGTTTGTTTTTATTATTTATTTATTTTTATTTACAAGCAAAAGAAACAAGTACAAATATACTTCTATGAATGTTATATTTAAGATTTTTAGAAAATAAAACGATTTAGGACAGAACGTAATTAAAAATACGTTTGTAAAAATTACGCTAAAAATAACAAAAGTAACATTTATTCCTTCACTAGAACTTCCACTTGTTTTATTATTACCTACATTCAGACTTCTATGTATACAAAATATAAAAATAAATAAGAAAAAGTAAATTTTTGGTCGTTCATAAAATTAGGAGTTAGACCTCGGATCAAAAAATACTAATTTCAAGAATCTATGTTTACAAACGTAAAAATACAAACAGTACAACAAAAATGCGAAAAGTTTTTTTGGTGTCTCCAATATCATTTTAATTTTTAAATTGAATCAACAATCCTTTATTTTACAATTTTAGCTTTATAGACGTAGAGATTACAAAAGTCGTATTAAAATTCAGAAAAATACCTTCTTGGTCGCCCATAACATTTTTAGTCTCATCTGGAATCAATAAACCTTGATTGTACCTTTTTGGTCGCCCATAACATTTTCAGTCTTACCTTGTATCAATAGTCACTAATTTCGAAATTCTTGCTTCGCAAACGTTAAAAATACAAAAAGTACCATATAAATTCAAAAAAGTATCTTCTTGGTCGACCACAACATTTTCAGTTTAACCTGCAATCAAAAGTCCTTGATTATACAGTCCTACCTTCATAATCGTAAAACATACAAAAATTATCATAAAAAATCAAAAAAGGACCTTTTTGGTCGCCTATAACATTTTCAGTCTCACCTTGTATCAATAGTCACTAATTTCAAAAATTCTAGCTTCGCAAAGGTTGAAAATTTTTTATGTTAATAAATGCAATTTTATTATTCGGTTGCCCTTAATATATATTTTGTGTTAACCAATGTGTTAGCCAAATATATAAGGGATTAGAATAAGAAAATTATGAAAATTGAATAAAATTGTTGGCTGGGTTTATGAAGAAGTTTTTATCTTTGTTTCTTGAATTATTTAAAATTCTCATATTGTTTATGAAAATTTTTAAATAAAACTTGTACAAATTTTAAACTTTTTAATAAATTTTATAGTTTAAAGGTCTACTGATGATCTGGCATAAGCACCAGTGAAATGCATATAGACCAGCTTAAACACAACAACCAATAAAACTAATATTATTATTATTATTATTATTATTATTATTATTATTATTATTATTATTATTATTATTATTATTATTATTATTATTATTATTATTATTATTATTACAATGACACATGAAGAATGCAAGAACTGTATAACACACTTATAAACACAATAAGATAACGGTTTTGGCCAATTAAAGGAAAGACAACAGCACGATCAGTTATTCAGAAATGCGTAAGGTGCACTAGAGCTCGACCGCAACTATATCAACAGGTAATGGGCAATCTACCAGAACAAAGAGTAGTTCCTGCTCGACCATTTATAAACTCCGGTGTAGACTATTGTGGCCCATTCTGGGTACACTACAAGATCAGGGGTAAAAGACCAACCAAAGCTTACGTAGCTGTGTTCTGTTGTTTTACAACAAAGGCAGTTCACTTAGAACTTGTGTCTGACTTATCAACTGAATCCTTCATTGGAGCTCTGAAACGGTTTACTGCAAAAAATAGTTTAGCAGAATTATCTGAAAACATATATTCAGACAGGGCAAAGGAAGCAATCATCTCAACTTCCAGCTCTAAGGGCATAAATTTTCATTTTATCCCACCAAGAGCACCGCATTTCGGAGGTTTATAGGAAGCTGCAGTAAAGTCCGCAAAACATCTCTTGGTACGCAGTGTGTCCACTGAAACCCTAACCCATGAAGAATTAGAGACAATTATCATAGAAATCGAAGCAATTCTGAATTCTCGCCCACTCACGCCACTATCAAACGATCCAGACAGTCTTGAAGCATTGACACCGGGTCATTTTCTCATCGGGAGGGCGTTAACATCACTATTTTCAGAAAATGAAAAATCAGTCTTAACAGAAATAAAACCAACACTAGAACGATCCTTACCCAGGGAAGATAAAGAAGATACCATCCCAACAAAAAGATTCAAGACGTCAAATAACCCGATAATGCTCACTATATTATTATCACTGTTTCTGTGGTCCTGTGCAATAACTTACTAATTACACAATTTGAGAAAGACCCAGGTTTGTATTGCGAAGGAATAGAAACGGTAAAACTGAATACAGCGGAATGGAAAATGTTAGTGTATTACGACTTAACGGCCTTTTTGTCAGAAATAAAATCTTTGTCTGTAGGCTTGCAAGCCTTTCAGCAACTTTGCCCTGTAACACAACAACATGCGATGTGCAACATATTGGTGAACAACATAAAGCAAATAAAAAATGAATTACTGCAAGACAAAAACTTATTTACCAACAGACGTTATAAAAGATCTTCATTCAACATAGTTGGCACTATTGTGCGTTCACTTTTTGGTGTTCTTGATGCGGACTACGCAGAAGAAATGTCAAGGACTATTAACAAGGCAAAAATTGAACACAGCCACATAACTAGTTTCTTAAAAATTTAAACATCTATAATTGATTCAACCATTAACGTCATCAAACAGGATGAATGTACTTACTGATACTCATAATGAAAAAATAAGCCCTCATTTATTGTCGCCTCATCAACTAAAGGAGGAGATTACTATTATCAAGGCTTATCTTCCAGCGTCACAGGTCCTACAAATAGTAGGTGATAACTTGATTGAACGATATAAGCTTATTAATGTCAAGGGTGCCGTAACAAAATATGAAGTCATGTTCGAAATCAAGATACCTCTAGTCAATCAACAGTTTTTTGAGCTATTCAAAATATGACCAGTTCCAACAATAAAAAATAATAGCTTAATCACTATCAAACCAGATACATCTTACCTAGCAACTGTGAGATCAACATGTTCAATAACACTGCTCTGCAGCAAAATCCTCCGTTTAATAAAACTATGTGGACTATATGGATTTTGACGCGCTGAACTCAAATTCATTGTCGGTTTTTTCCATCAGATCGGGATTTTTTTTTATGGGCGTGGCAAATTTTTCCCTAAATTAGTCGGGTACGGACACATATTTAATCCTAACTCGAGAACCAGTCATTCCCTTTTCAAAAATAAAACACCAAAAAATGTGTAACAAAATTGTTTTTATTTCAATGGAATATAATTTTCCCCTATCTCTTATCGTTTTGGAGTTATTTAGAAATAAATGGAGAAAAAAAATTTTTTTCGTGCAAAATTCGTCATATTTTTCAATTTAAAAATGGAATTAAAAAAAATTTAAGGCAACTATTCAACATTTTAAACTTTTTTCTGAGAGCTACTTGCCTTGAAAATAAAACAAGCCATAAACCATAAAAATCGGTTTAAAAATGTGGATTTTATTGTCAATTTACCGCAGGTACCCAATATTGACCAAATATGTGTAATGCAGCAAACAACGTCAGAGTGGGCGCACTAAAGCGCCTTGTAGCATCAATGAATGACAACTTTTTACTTCTATCTATTTTCGTACAACTAAAACATATACAAGCAAAAAAATTTGCCAGATTGTAATTTTGTAGCAACGCCTCGCTTAAAGCACCCACCCTGTCGTCACCCGTAGATAACTTCAAATTTCAATAAAAAATTAAAATATTTACAGGCTATTTTACTTAAAATAACACAACATTTTTGTTAATAATTATTAATTTTTATTAAGGAAACACATAAAAAAGTAGCTTAAGCTGTCCATGCTCTTTCTTCTACATCATTCAATTTCGTTCTGAAGACCTCGTCCTTCATAAGCTGTCGTATTTGTGGACCTACAAAAATACCTTCTTTTACTTTAGCATCTCTGATTCTAGGAAATTCGCTCTTAATGTATAGAAAGGCTTCACCATCCTTGTTCATTGCCTTGACAAAATTTTTCATTAGGCCTAGCTTTATATGAAGAGAAGAGTTTGTTCCTTTTGTTTTTAAGGCTCTTCTGCTACATTTTTTTTCCTGGAATAAAATTTACTCTTTTCGGTCAAATTTTAGCATTGTAGTGTTTTTCTTTTGCGCGGCTATCCCATTTACATAAGAAGCAATAAAACTTAGTATATCCACTTTGCAATCCATTTTACATTGCTACGACTTTCAAATCTGCACATACGTTCCATGAGTAATGAGAATATAAAAATTTTTTGTAGTATCATCTTCATGCTACAATAGTTTTCTTTCATATTTCTTGCATACGCGAGTGGGACCAATGGAAATTTGTTGCCATTGTGAAGTAAAACGGCTTTTAAACTTGACTTGGATGAATCAATAACAAGCCGCCAATCCTGAGATTTATGACTGAAACACAGTTGAGGCAAAAGTCCATCAGCATTATCGTAAAATATCAAACCTTTCTCTTTGCTGAAATATATTAAAAAAGGCTGCTCTTTATTTCGAAAGTAAGAGGCGTTAACATCCGTTTGCACCAAACTCCATTCTTTCCATTGGGATGCAAGAAGCTCAGACTTGGTTTTTTTAAAGCCTTGATTTACAAACAAAGTTATTCATATCAGTTTAATTCGGAAAATAAGGTGTACTCGTTGGACTTCCAAATGAATGCGAAGAAACACCCATTCTGGCGTAAGTGGATTCAGTTGCTGCAGAAAGCCCATCTTCTTCATCGTCTCTAGGAGGCAATGGAGGTAAAAATTTACTTGTAAACTGGAAAACTGGTCGTTTGACGCATGAAGAATTTGGATATGTAACTTTATTTTTTGTTTTTTTTCGTAAACCCACGTGTTTTAGTATGGCAAAAGTAGCAATCATATTGATGATTTTGTGGTTCACTCCAAATCGCTGGCTTTATAAACGGTTTCATAAAGACTTATGACTTCCTTTTAACCAACCTCTTAAAGACTAGACACAGCTACTACAACATATTTTCGGCAGCCAATTTTTATCTCTATCATCGGTAGGAAACCCAAAATAACGGCAATAAGCATCTTTAAGCTTGGAAGATATTGTCTCCCGTTGAGTACTTAAAGTTAGATCGCCACATACGTAACAAAATAAATTTAGAGATTTGTTACAAATCCTTGACATTTTGTAATATGAAAGCGTTTGTGGATTCTTTAATTGCTTTATATCTTTACACAATAAAAAAGTACACTATAAGATCCATTGACTGTTGCCGATTTTAACCGCACGATATTCAAATTAAAAGTGACTTACTTATTGCCCATTAGCTTCTATATATACAATAAATACTAGAATCTACCCTAATGTTCTTAATTTGAAATCACAGGTAATTGAAAAATACTGTTATAAATATTAATTCCAAGAACTATGTAAAATACCGTTGTACTTTAGTTCCATTACCTGCTCACCTAACGAAATGTTACTTATATCATAAGTAAGGCTGGTTGCATTACAATATTGGGTACCTGCGGTAAATTGACAATAAAATCCACATTTTTTAACCGATTTTTATGGTTTATGGCTTGTTTTATTTTCAGAAAAAAGTTTAAAATGTTGAATAGTTGCCTTTAATTTTTTTTAATTCCATTTTTTAATTGAAAAATATGACGAATTTTGCACGAAAAAAATTTTTTTTCTCCATTAATTTCTAAATAACTCCAAAACGATAAGAGACAGAGAAAAATTTTATTCCACTAAAATAAATACAATTTTGTTACACATTTTGGTGGTTTATTTTTGAAAATCGGATGACTGATTCTCGAGTTAGGAGGAAATAAGTCTCCGTACCTGACAAATTTAGGGGGAAAAATTTGCCACGCCCATAAAAAAATCCCGATCTGATGGAAAAAAACCGACAACGGATTTGAGTTCAGCGCGTCAAAATCCATATAGTCCACATAGTTTTATTAAATGGGAAGACAAAAAATTATTTTTTGCAGAGCAGTGTAATCCATAGAATCCCAGGAACGACAGTTTGGAGTCAATTGAATCATCCAAATAAAAGGATCTTTGCTACTACTACCGACATTGAAGAATCAATGGTATGGGGGATGGAAACTACACTCATCACAATCAGAAATGCAGGAATAATGGAAATTGGTTCCAATTGTGTAATAAAAAACAAGTTTGTAATAATACAAGGACATTATGAAGCATCAAATAGCATATGTACATATTTCCTATGTAAGACTAAAATAGCTCGAATCAATAAGTCGGCGACAGGAAATAGAAAAGGTTTTGGCTGCTACTAACACAACCCAACATAAAGTCCACCTAGAAGAGGTGAAAAATCTACAAAGACAATTAAATGAATCCACTCTGGAACATTTACGACAACTCA
This sequence comes from Phyto melanocephala, assembly GCA_941918925.1. Taxonomy (NCBI): domain Eukaryota; kingdom Metazoa; phylum Arthropoda; class Insecta; order Diptera; family Rhinophoridae; genus Phyto; species Phyto melanocephala. The sequence goes on along the minus strand of OW799234.1, from coordinate 40,884,545 downwards.
TCAACTCAAAAAGTCAACATCATCATGCAATTAACTACACCTCGCTAATTATTTGCATTCTTATGTTGCCTACTGAATTGGAAGATCCGTCTTAAATTCAAGAAAACCCCTCAACTCACACCCAAACCAGCTTTGAGATCACAAATATCAACAATAGATATGACAGAAACCTAAAATCAGCCGATCAATCAACCGTAGCTGCACTAAATTTATTATTTGAACGGTGTTCAACGCGGTGGAGAATGTTAAAAACATACACACACACATTCATTTATTTCCCTGAAGGAAATAGAATAATCAGTTTATAAAAAACACTAACTATAAATTAACTATTTTTCAAATGGCTACAAATTGGTTTAAATATCATGCAGATATCAACCAAACATATTGCATAGAAGCACAAGTAAGAAATAAATAAAATCAAAATAAGTGAATAAAAAAAATATGAATCCAAAGTATGTCATGAATATTAACTGAAAAAAACCAATAAAATGTAAGTTTATAATAAAATTAATAAAAGTAATAGTGTAAAGTAAAAAATGTACAGTAAAAGGCATTTAATGCGAAAATTAAAAGTGGAAAAAGAAAAATATGTACAGAAATTAAGAAAAGAGAACTGTAAAAAAAGTGCTCCTGCAATAATGGAAGTGGTAGAAGTTGTAAGTGAAAAAGTTTTTTGTGAATATGATGAAAAAATTAATTATTTTAGTTGTAATGCAAAAAAGCAATCTTTACGTGAACAATTATTAGAGTGGTGTCATAGAAATAAGCCATCGCGAAAAAGTTTTGATGAACTCTTGGCAATTTTAAAAGAAGAAGGCATAGATGTGCCATTAAGTGCTAATGCATTTTGCAAAAAAAGTAAATGTTTAATTGTATCACATATGTATCTCCCCTGGGTTTTATATAGACGTTTTGATGCGAAGCGGACTAAAAAACAAACTATTGCATTGAAAATAAGGGCCATAGTTTGTGATACACCTGCAAGACCTTTTGCGTGTGGCATCGTAAGCCACACCTGCCGCCATGGATGCACAAAATGCAATCAAGTTTCAGAAAAAATTGGTGGCGTTTTAACTTATTCTGCAAAATCGGGTGTGTTTATTTCTGACAGCGATTTTGCATGCAGAAAATATTTAGGACACTACAAAAAAATTTTTCATGAAGAAAAAAGTCCATTTGAAAAATTAAATTAAATCGGGTGCCGTTCGATCCGATGCATCTAGTTGACCTAGGAGTAATAAAAAAGTTTCTTATTCGGATTATTACAAATAAATGCATTTTTAAATAACTGAAGGTACTAAAAATAAAATTTCTGATCATTTAAATGCGCTTAAAAAAAATATTCCTAAGGATTTTTCTCGCACTCCAGAGGATTAGATGAAATATTTCATTGGAAGGCATCTGAGTTCAGACAGTTCTTACTGAATACAGGAATTGTTGTTCACTGTGCTTGTAGACTGCTTTTAATATGACGTGACGTACAATATACATAGTTTATTGCATCTGAGTGATATCCGTTTGAAAACTATCTTCAAACTTTAAATAAATATGTTGTCAAAAAGCCTTCGATAGTTTTGCAACAAATATCTAAGAATTTGAAAGTATGATTGTTAAAAAAAAGGAAGAATAGTTAGTCTTACAACGAAGCAATACTTTTTTTCCAAAAAGGCTCCTGATAATTTATGTGCCATTCACCTATTATTCCTATTTTAATAACAGGTTTTATTGAGACTGGGGTAGGGTTTATTGTAGGAAAAAAATTTAAATCCATCGAAAGCTACTTCAGTAAGCCATTTGATTCGTTTTCAATTTCGAAAACGTGTGTTGATCCGAGCTGCCTGGACGATGAAGAAATATTTGAACGAAACAAAATTGAATGCAAGCTCGTTGGTTTAAATAGTGGGGAAAAAATTGTTTTGTTTCCATTATTGCACGGGTACTATTAAAATTGAAGGATATGAAAACTTTTTATATGCTAACAATATTTAACTAAATAATATATAGATTTGAAATAAATAATAACAAAAAACGTAAAATTAAAGAAATAAAAATCTGTTTATCTACTAGCAATTACGAAGCTCATTTTTTTGAGAACTATTGGCAAGTATCTTGTATAATCATAAAAATATACCTAATCATTTATATTGTATTTTAATAGAAAACGGAGAAGAAAATGATGAGAAAGCGACTTGCCAATCTTCAGCTGAAACTTTGGAGCAAATTGATTCGAAATGAATTCAAAATTTTCTGAAAAAATTTAAAAAAAAATAATTAAAACATAAAACAAAAAAAAAATTTAAAAAAAAATGTAAAAAAATAATAAAAATATAAATCTATATATATAAAAGTGAAACTCTGTGTGTGTGTGTGTGTGTGTTAGCTATAGACTCTGAAACTGTGAAACCGATCGGGCTCAAACTTTGGTAAGTTGTTGTACACATACCAGGGAGTGTTTATGGGTGGAAAAAAGTGGGCGGTGCCACGCCCATAAAAATTAGTTATCATTTTTAGCTACTTGCACTTGACCGATTTTTCTGAAACTTTGCACACATATCGAGCTGTCATGACTAAATAATTTCGTGATAAGAAAAGTGGGCGGGGCCACGCCCCTAAAAAAGTTTTAATTTTGAGGTACTTGCACTGGACCGATTTTTATGAAACTTTGCACACATACTAAGCTGTCACAACCATATAATTTCGTGACTAGAAAAGTGGGCAGGGCCACGCCCATAAAAAAAGGTTATAATTTTGAGGTACTTGCACCAGACCGATTTTTCTGAAACTTTGCACACATATTGAGCTGTCTTAGCTAAATAATTTCGTGATTAGAAAAGTGGGCAGTGCCACGCCCATAAAAAAAAGGTATCATTTTGAGGTACTTGCACTGGACCGATTATTCTGAAACTTTGCACACATATTGAGCTGTTATGACTTTACAATTTCGTGACTAGAAAAGTGGGCAATGCCACGCCCATAAAAACAATTATAATTTTGAGGTACTTGCACTGGTCCGCTTCTTCTGAAACTTTGCACACATATTGAGATGTTACGACTTTACAATTTCGTGATTAGAAAAGTGGGCAATGCCACGCCCATAAAAAAATTATAATTTTTAGGTTTTTGCACTTGATATTCAATTAAAATTCAGAATGCATTTCGATTCATTAAGGGGTGTAGCGACGCGCTCCGGGTTTGGCTAGTAATATATAAACGAAAAAATAAAAAAAAAATGTAAAAAAAATTGAAAAATAAATTAAAAAAAAAATAATTAAAATATAAATAATAAATATATAGCAAAAAAAAATTAACAAAAAAATAACAATAAAAATATAAATAATATATTAAATAAAAAGAAATTAAAAAAAAAATATAAAAACAGTAAAAAAAAATTTTTTTGGCTCAGCTGGGATTCGATGCCACGTTTACTCTAGCCAGTATACACGTTTGTATGTATGTATGTTGTTGTTGTAATGTTTTTTTTTGTGAAGAAAAAAAATCGAGGTGGTCGTGGTTTTCTGCCCATATCTCAGTTATTTATGTACCGATGTTTCTGATTTTCAATACCGATCTACTCCCGATATCGGGGATATCACCCGGGTCCAACCGATGTCGGGGGGCTTCAAAAAGTTATTTCAACATACACACGGACAGACTGACAGGGCTTAATCGACTCCCCTATTCATAAGCTTTCAGAAAATATATACTTTATGGGGTCGGCAATAAAAATTGTAGAAATTTCACACGGAATGACAATCCTATATATACCCTTTTTCACTGTGTGAAGGGTATAAAAATAAAGATCAATCAGTCGTCTTTTTAGTAAGCAAAACAAGTTGTTTTAATCTGACGGCTTCCTTCAATTCCCAAGTACTTGCAAGGAATATTGTGTAATTTAGTACCAGTTACAATTTATGTGTTTGAATCGATCCCACTAAATCCTTTCGCAAATAAACAGTACCATAAAAATCAAAAAAGTACATTTTTGATCACCTATAACATTTTCAGATTCACCTTGTATCAATAGTCACTAATTTCCAAGTTCTAGATTGGCAAACGTTGAGAAAACAAAAAGTACCACAAAAATGGAAAAGAGTACCTTTTTGATCGACCATAACATTTTCAGTCTCACCTTGTATCAATAGCAACTAATTTCAAAATTCTAGCTTCGCAAACGTTGAAAATACCAAAAGTATCACAAAAATTCAAAAAGTCCCTTTTGATCGGATTTACAATCCTACCTTCATAAATGTAGAAAATACCAAAAGTACCACAAAAATTCAAGTCAGAAAATCTACTCTCTTTTGCATAAAAGTAATTTTGTTCTAAAAAGTACCAAACTCTTCCCTTTTCTACCCTGTTAGGAATGTGTTAAAATTTTTACTAAATTACAAAATTTTTTATGTCTGGTGAAATCCCAATTAAAAATTTTGTGAAAATTTGCCGTCTAATTAGGAATTACATACATTTTTCGGAATTTTCCCTTTTTTGGTACCTTTTTTGTCCGCAAAAAAAGTTTCCAAAAATTTCACCTAAAAAGTTGTCCATAATCTATTAGGAAATAATAATTGTAAAATTTTGTTCCATTGAATAATATAAGAAAAGTTTCTTTCAAAAAAAGTACCAAAAAAGCGACAATTTTTACCCCTTATACATGTGAATTTGAAAAAAGTGCCAAATTAATATTAATATTTTTTTGCGGATTACTTAATACAGTTAAAATTTTTTTCCTAGCTTTATGTGTTTGGAAGTTACACAGGGAACCAAAAAAGTACCAAATTTTAGTTTTTACCCGTTTTTTCCACTTAGGTGTTGAAAATTCAAAAAAAAGGCCAGACACCTGTCAGCTTATTTTTTGTGCACATTACAATACTTTTTCAATTTGATTTGTATCATTTTTAGTTAAGCAGATATAATATTACCGATTTTACCCGTTTTTACCCCCTTAAAGTACGATTTTTCTTTTAAATTGTTCATAAGGAAAAAAATAAATATTTTGTAGTTTCATAAAATCAAGTTATTTTGTTAATTTAGTAGGTCCCTTTATATTTGCGCTTAGAATCGTCGACTTAACTTTTATAAAACGCGCATATCTCTGGGAGGGAACACTTTTGGGGCATGGGATCGGTCTCATTCGATGCTCAGATGTAGTCCACATCAAAAAAAAAAGTTGAAATTGTTTTTTTACCCTTAGGTCCCTTTCTCAATGCGCTGTCACTTATATAGATTACTTTGCCTTGTAAACAATTTTCTTTACAATTTTGCAATGCAAACTGCATTTGTGAAGTCAGCCCTAATCTCGTCAGCTGATTATTTTTTTCCATTTATTTAAAACTTCAGCTTTAAAGTCGATAGATAAAAAAAATCCATCTCTCATTTATTTCAAATGTCCAACTTCATACATAAAAAAACAAGAAAATTCGCTCTGAACTGCGATTACTTAATGATATAAACATGGTATAAACATTTTCATAATAACGACGAAAACTGAAACAAAAGCGTCGCAAACTAAAACAAAAACTACTCAACTTTGAAATAAGAGAAATTTTAAAACTACGCAAACTAAGCGATAACTCTAGTAGAATGCAGTAAAAAAATCAAAACCCAATATGGCACCATATTGCTCGGCGCACAATTGGGACGAACGTCGAATTTCGCCCAACACGACGAACTCTTCGGTAAAAATTCGTTGTGCAAATTCGTCGTGTGAAGCACAACAACGACGAAAAAGTAACATATTTTATAGTTGATAAAATTGTTTAGTGTTTGTGCAAAGAAAAAACAAAAATAAATGAAGAATTTAATTTTTTGTGAAACTCAACAAAACAATAAATATAATTTCTGTCATAGTAAAAACTTTTTTAACGTATAAGCTAACGTTTGCAAAGAATGTCGTGGGTACGTGCATTAACAAAAATAAAAATTTTGTTTGTGTATAACAGCTAATGGTGTGACCATATGAAAATAGATCACTTAATAAACTTAAACATTTGCAAAAACACAAATAAAAACAAATTTTTGTATTTAACTTTTTTATACTTTTTTTAAATGTTTTAAAATAAACAAGTAAGAGCACTATATTCGGCTGTGCCGAATCTTTTATACCCACCACCAATTTTGTGTACATTTAAAGCACAATATTTATTATTTTGTTAATCGCTATAGAATAATCTCTTTATAATAAAATATGTATCACTTTCTTTGTAGAGGGTGGTTAAATTTTAAGGGCCCATGTTGAAGGTGAACTACACCTAGTATTTAAACTTGTTTTCTGCATTTCACTTGACATTTCTCAATTTCAAACTTACTCAATTTGATCCGTGGAAAGATACGCAAATGAGCAACGCTTTAAAGTTACTCAGGTTTTTTATAAAAATGGGCGTTCAAATCAAAATGCATTTTGTGCACTTCGTAATTCTTTTGATCAACATAATCGTTCAAATTCGTCCACAATCGGGAGAATTGTAAAAAATATTTAAATTTCTGCAAAACAGGTCTGTATAAAATGTTAGAAAATCTGTGAATGCCTTCTTAGTTCGTTGAATGGGAACCACTGCTGGTTTTTGCGATAGTGTGGCAAAAGAGCAGTCAACCTCGCCTCATCATCATGCCCAACAATTGAGCATCAACATTGTCATTGAAAATTTGGACCATCAGATAGAGGAGTGGCGCCAAGGAAGGGGGGGCCATTTGGCCGATATTTTGTTAAATACATAATTGAACCATACAAATATTATCATTATTAAAAGAAATGATAATAATTTCTTAAATAATTTGTGTTTTATTTAAAATCAACATCGGCCCTTAAAATGCAACCACCCTTTATAACTTCGATATGCTACTAAAATGCTTTTGTTAATGTAGTCTTTCAATGAAAGTGGGCTTTAAAGTAGGCGTGTCAATAAAGTTTCTGCTAATAAATACAACTTAGATTTCTCAATATGGTCCTTTATTTTCCCAAAAACTTTGTCAATAGAGAAATTACATGAATTTAAGATAAACCGTTATATGGGAGGTAGTCGTTAAAGTGGGTGTGTCACTAAACTTTTTGGCACACCAATATCATTGATTAGAAGGATATACGTAGCAAATTTGATCATCATACCTCTAATGTTGGCGGTTTTATGAGCTTTGAAATTTCATTAACGGTTTATAACGTGAAAACTGGGCGTTATAGTAGGCGTGTCAAAGTTATTTTTGCGAATGAGTACAACCTAGGTGTTTCAATATAGCCCTTTATTATTCCAAAATTATTATTAGTAGAGAAATTATATGAATTTTAGGTAAAACGTTATATGAGAGGTGGGCGTAAAAGTGGGCGTGGCACCTTAATTTTCTGGTACAGTAATAACAATGCCGAGGGGGATATACGTAGCAAATTTTATCATCATACCTCTTATTTTGGCGGTTTTATGAGCATTTAAATCACATTAACGGTTTATAACGTGAAAAGTGGGCGTTATAGTAGGCGTGTCAAAGTTATTTTTGCGAATGAGTACAACTTAGGTGTTTCAATATAGCCCTTTGTTATTCCAAAATCTTTATTAATACAGAAATTATATGAATTTTAGTTAAAACGTTATATGGGAGGTAGGCGTTAAAGTAGGCGTGGCACCTTAATTTTCTGGCACAGTAATGACAATGCCGAGGGGGATATACGTAGCAAATGTGATCATCATACCTCTTTTTTTGGCGGTTTTATGAGCTTTTAAATTACATTAACGGTTTATAACGTGAAAAGTGGGCGTTATAGTAGGGGTGTCAAAGTTATTTTTGCGAATGAGTACAACTTAGGTGTTTCAATATAGCCCTTTGTTATTCCAAAATCTTTATTAATAGAGAAATTATATAAATTTTAGTTAAAACGTTATATGGGAGGTGGGCGTAAAAGTGGGCGTGGCACCTCAATTTTCCGGTACAGTAATGACAATGCCTAGGGGGATATACGTAGCTAATTTTATCATCATACCTCTAATTTTGGCGGTTTTATAAGCTTTTAAATTTCATTAACGGTAGATAACGTGAAAAGTGGGCGTTATAGTAGGCGTGTCAAAGTTATTTTTGCGAATGAGTACAACTTAGGAGTTTCAATATAGCCCTTTATAATTCCAAAATCTTTATTAATAGAGAAATTATATGAATTTTGAGTAAAACGTTATATGGGAGGTGGGCGTAAAAGTGGGCGTGGCAGATTGATTTTCCGTTACAAAAAAGCGTCTCACCAAAAAGCAAAGTGTGCAAAATTTCAGAGTCGTACATCTAATTTTGTTGCTTTTATGACGTTTTTGTTTTTAAATATACAGAAAAGTACACTGTGCGGTATAAATTTTCGTACATTTTGATCGATAACTCCTCTCCTAATGCATAGATAACTCCTCTCCTAACGAATATTCGAAGTTTCATGAGTCTACGTTAATGCGTTTGTACACAATTCCATTTTATTCGATGTTCGAAGTTCACGGTTTTTTCGACCTACTCTTGCTTTTCGAGCTATAACTCTGTTTCTAATATTCCGATTTAGCCCATTTTCAATACCAAACAAACCTTGTCTATAAGAAAGATTCTGGCAAAATTTGAGCCCCCTAGCTTTTTCGGTGCGACCTCTATCGTGCTTTCAACAGACGGACAGACGGACGGACATAGCTAGATCGTCATCAAATCAAACCCTGATTCAGAATATATATACTTTATGGGGTCTAAAATGGATATTTCGATGTGTTACAAACGGAATGACAAAATGAATATACCCCCACCATTTTTTTGGTGGCGGGTATAAAAATAAAATAATTATTAAAGTAAAAACTAACTTTATTTTCTTAAAATGTTGAGAAGTAAACCCAAATTTAATAAAAAATGGTCACCTTGTATCAATTTGTCCGTCGTTCGCTGGCGTAAGAAATAGAAATAAATCTAATGCAGAGTTCGCCGCGTATAGCGAACTTCGACTGACGCCACAATTGTATGCATTCTCATATACACAAATGTGTTTTATTTTTGATGACGAATAATCGCGACGAAAATTTCGTAGTTCGTCCCAATTGTGCGCCTAGCATAAGTCGAAGGTCACACACGACGATTTTAATTGCCCAAGTTTTTCCATATTTTCTTTTGAACTTGCTTTTATGTTCACACACAACGATTCCTTTGGCGATTTTTCTGTTTTGTTTAGCTTTTATTTTCTTACAAATTGTCATAATCATGATTTTGTTAAATTTTAAGGATTTTTTTTCTAAAATATGATTTATGATTTTTTTCCCCAATATAATGATTTTTATTTTTAGAAACTATATTTTTATACCCTTCACCTGTGGTGCACAAGGGTATATATAGCTTTGTCATTCTGTTTGTAATTTCTACAATTTTCATTTCCATTTCATTTCATATTTTCTGAAAGCTTATGAATAGAGGAGTCGATTAAGCCCTGACCGTCTGTCCGTGTGTTGGTTGAAATCAACTTTTAGAAGCAACTATATGTTCCTCAGATCTGTATATGGTATCAATCTCTTGGAAATATCTAGGAATAAATAGCTATTGAAATTCAGCACAATCGCCCCATAACTTTCTGAGAAATAAGCCAAAAACCACAACCACCTCGTTTTTTTTTTCACAATTACAACAACAACCTACTTACATACTGGTTAAAGTAAACATGGCATCGAATTCCAGCTGAGCCAAAAAAATTTTATTTTATTTAATATATTATTTATATTTTATTATTTTTTTTATATTTTTTTTTAAAAATTTTTTAAAAATTTTTTTTTGTAATTTTTTTTTGTAATATTTTTTTTATATTTTTTTTTTATTTTTAATATATTTTTTTGCAAGTTTTTTGTTTTTTGGTATGTTTTTTACATGTACATACGTATTTTATGAGATGAATGGTGATACAAACAATTGTTTTTGCATGACTACACGTTGTGAAGGGTATATAAGATTCGGCACGGCCGAATATAGCACTGTTATTTGTTTTTGTTTTAAGTTGTAGATACGAAACATACTGCCTGTTCAACGATGTCGAAAAAAAACCCAAGCGAAATTTCATTCGTACAAATACGTTGAAAACAAAAACAAATTTTTAGTTTTTGTTGTTGTTTTCAATATATTTATACGAATGAAATTTCGCTTGGGTTTTCTTTCGACATCGTTGAACAGGCAGATAATTTTTCTACAATTCTTATCAACAATCAATTTTTAAACCAATAAACTTTTATATCAGCTTGTCACAGGTCTATTAAAAACAGGTCGAACTCTATCTGTGTTTTTAAAGTATATTCTCAACATAATAAACAAAGTTAACATAATTTTTGAAACCACATCCTCTCAAATACAAAGAATTTATGATGAAATGCAATGTCTTTATCTTAAAATTTTAGATAATTTTATAAAAACAAATTACGTTAACATCAATTTAATTAATGAACTTGATTTTTGAATTGTTTCGTTTACAAAACGAAGATATTTATTTGGGCGTGTTTGTAAAACAAAAAAATGTCCAATCTTAAACTCGAAAAAAATGAAAAAAAAAAATTCTTGAAAATTGTACTTCATTTTACATTGAGTTGTGTAAGCAAATTCTGAAACGATTTGATTTTAACCATAATTATTTTAAAGAGCTTTTTTTTAAAGTAGCTTCTTTAACAGGTTTAATACAAAACTTTTCAAATTTATTCAATTGATAAGAATGATGTTCAAAACTTAGAAGACGAGTTTAGAGAACTAAGCCTTCTCCACTTTGACGAACACTTTACAAGTTTAGATGATCTATGTTGCGAAGAATTTTGGTCAGAAGTCTCAAAAATAACTCGAGATGACAAAATCTTAGCTTTTCCGACCCTGTCAAAATTTGTCCTATTTCTTCTGCAAATGTTGAACGAATATTTTAAGTTTTAAATAGAAATAGATTAGATAACAGCACTATTAAGGGTATATTATATTCAAAAGAATACTTAAAGTTAAACGATTGTTAATGCTATAATTAAAAAAATGTATCAAGGTATATAAATACAAATATGAAATATTGTTAAATGTATGATTGTTTTTTATATTAAAGCATTCACGTTTTTTAATTTTCTACATTTCGAATGATAGATATTCAATTTGAATATACTACAGAGTATCTGTCAATTTGATTTTATTCACAAGTTGCTATATGAATATGTATGTAGGGTGATAATATAGTCGACCAGGACTTATTGTGTGGCAGGTGATGGACAGCAGACTGAGGGAAGAGTACGCGGACATGCGACGCGACAGAGTTAACGGGAATGACAATTTGGAACGGACAACGGACAGATTAGTATCGTACACACCACTGAGTAGAACGAACGCGCAACGTATAATTAATCAAATCAAAAAAGACATAATAAATGTATGTTAATAAAACGTGATGTTGTGTTTAATTTCTTAAGCTTAAAATATTTCCTACAAATGGGGGCTCAACCAAAATTGTTGAAATATGGTAATCTTATTTATTTTTTTTACCCATATGTAAAATTTAAAATGTTGGTAACATTGATATTCTTTTTTCTTTTGTTTCTTATAAAAAGATTTTCTTTTTCTTCTCAACTTCGCATTGAAAGCGAACGCATTGAATTGTAACGTTTTTTTTTTTTCTTTTAATAAAACTTAAATAAAGTACAGTATCTGGAAATTTTCTTTTAATTGATTTAGTTCAACAGGTTATGGGCCCAGCATCCCAAAAGTAAAAAAATGGAAGACATAAATGTTAAAGTTATTAGTATTCAAAAGTACGGGTTTGAAGTGTGGTGTTTCCAGATAAAGGCGTTATTGGAAAGCATAAAGGCATGGAATATAGTTAATGGTACTGAGTTGGAGCCGGTGAATAATGGTGGTGCAAGAAACGATTTTGAATTGAGATGCGGTAAAGCGAAAAGAATTTTAGTTTCTTCATTGGAGCCTTCAGAATTGAGAAATATTCTAAATTGTGATACGCCTAGAAAAATATTTGAGAAACTTTGTTCGATATATCAGCAAAAGGACGAAACGCAGTTGCAGTTTTTAATGCAGAAATTTTTTAGGTTAGAATTTTCTAACAACGTGAAAAATTTTTTGGCAGATGTAGAGTGTCTTTTGGCGCAAATAAAAGCTCAAGGTGAAGAAATAACTGATACGATGGTTATAAATAAAATTATTTCGAGTCTTCCAGCAGAATACTCTAATTTTAGTACGGCATGGGAAAGCACAACTGCAGCCGAAAGAAGTTTAAATAATTTGACAAGCCGATTGCTTAAGGAAGAAATTAAATTGAACGAGAAAAATGTTTCTACAATGTGTGGCAATGATGCTTTTAGGTCAAGTATACAGTGCTACAAATGTAAAGGCGATCACAAAATTAAAGATTGTCCTAAAATGAAGAACGTGAAGTGCTACAGGTGTAATATGTTTGGTCATACAAGTAAATTTTGCAAAAATAAGAATAAGGGCAATTGGCATAAAAACAATTACGATGACGGTCGCAAGCGTGGAGGAGGTGGTAATGCCAATTGTGCCGATTCTAATCCAATTACTTTTAACTGTGAAGTTGAGAATGATGAATGTAACGTAGCAGAAAACGAGACAGCAGGCAAATTTGTTATGGACTCAGGTGCATCGAATCATATGGTGAGTGATAAGTGGTTTAAATATATGAATGACGTGTGTCAATTGGAACATCCATCGAAGATAAATATTGCAAAAAAGGGTGAACATTTGACCTGTAAGAGTCGAGGGAATTTGTTGCTTAAAACTGAGGGTGGCCCAATATACTTGACTGACGTTTTGATGGTACCAGGTTTGGAGAAAAGTTTAATTTCAGTTAAGGAGATAACCAGAAAGGGGTATAGTGTGAATTTTTATGGTAATTTGGTCGAAATTAAGAGCAATACAAGTGGGCAAATTTTCCGAATAGAATGCTCGAACACGTTTGAAATCGGAGCAGTTCCAGGCAAAGGTGAACTACATAGAAAATTTGGTCACAGTTGTCACTACAAAAATGATGATGTTTGTGAAACATGTTTAAGTGGAAAAATGACAAAATTCCCTTTTAAGGGCACAAGAAAAAGAGCAACTCGTTGTGGTGAAAAGATACATAGTGATTTAGTCGGACCAGTTAATCATTTGAGCCATGATAACAAAAAGTATTTCGTTACATTCATCGATGATTATTCACATTTCTCGGTAGTTTACACATTACGTAGTTAGGCTGAAGTATTTGAAGCATTTAGAGACTACGCTGAAAAGGTTTATAATAAATTCGATCGCAGAATTGAAGTTTTGAGAATTGATGGTGGAACAGAATACAAAAGTAACGAATTTATAAAATATTGTTCAATAAATGGTATAGTCACAGAAACAACCATACGTTACTCATCACAGCTAAACGGAGTTTCAGAAAGGTTCAATAGAACGGTGGTGAATAATGCTAGATGTGCATTACTAGATTCTGGCTTACCAAAATATTTGTGGAGTGAAGCAGTTCAGCATGCAACGTATGTGTTAAATCGTTGTCCAACGAATGTAATAGAAAAAGGCAAGACACCAGCTGAAATATGGTATGATGAAGAGCCGGACTTTAACAAAATACACCCTTTTGGTAGTGAAGCCTACGTTAATGTCCCGAAACAAATTCAGAGGGGTAAATTTGAGGCCAGGTCAAGAAAAATGAAGTTGGTTGGTTACACGACCAATGGTTTTAGATTTTATGATGAGGAAAATCAAAAAGTAATAAGTAGTCGAGACGTGAGATTTTTGAATTATGAAACAATTAAGATTAAATGCCGTGAAGAGAAAATATCTGAAGAAAATAAAAGTAAAGATGACAAAGTTGAAGCAAAAGTTGATGAAGTAGTAGAAAATAAAACAGATGAAAATGTTAAAGAAAACGATGAAGAACAAAAAGAAAAGCGTTTAAGAAAAACACCGAAATATTTGGATGACTACGAGGTATATGAAGATGCGATGTGTGCTTACTCGTCAATTTTATCAGAAGTTCCAAATTCGTTTGAGGAGGCTTATAAAGATACGGAATGGAAAAAATCAATAGCCGAAGAAGTGGAGGTGATTACTAAGAAAAAGACATGGATGCTGGTTGAAGATGAGGGCCAAAATAGAATTGATGCCATATGGGTTTTTAACATTAAAAAGAGAAGTGATGGCAGTATTCGTAGAAAAGCTAGATTAGTTGCCCGTGGTTGTAAGCAAAAATTTGATTCTTTTAATGACGTATATGCTCCAGTTGCTAATTGTGTAACTGTACGATCATTTATATCAATGGCATTTCAGAATAATTTCAAAATTCATCAACTGGACGTTAAATGTGCTTTTTTGAATGGAGAGTTGAAGGAGGATATATATATGACAGTACCTCCACCATTTGCTGGTAAATTATGTAAGCTTAAAAGATCAATTTACGGCCTAAAACAGAGTGCTTTTTGTTGGAATAACGAGTTTAATGCAAAGATGTTAAAATATGGTTTTCTTCGATCCAAAAATGACTATTGTCTATACAAAATAAGAAATATTTTTTTACTGCTATACGTTGATGACATTCTTTTATGTGGTGATGATGAAAGAGAAATTGGAAAAATTATTGTATTTTTGGAGAAGCAATTTGAGATTAAAAATATGGGTGAACTAAAGGAATTCCTTGGCATGCGTATAACAAAAGTTGAAAGTGGAGATTTGAAAATCGATCAAACTGAGAATATAGTTGCATTATTAAAGCGTTTTGGTTTTGCGAATTCTAAATTTAAAGATACGCCTATGGAGAAAAATTGGAATGAAAATGAAACACCATATGGCTGTGCGGAATGGGATCAACAGAAATATAGACAAGCGATTGGTAGTTTGCTTTATTTGAGCATTTGGACACGACCTGATATATCGTATGCAGTCAATACTTTAAGTAGATATCAGGAGAATTTTCGAAGTGTACATATTAATGCCGTAAAAAGAATTTTTCGTTACCTAAATGCCACCAGAAATGAAGGATTAGTATACAAAGAATCAAAACAAGATTTACCTTTACGTGGTTATTCAGATGCAAGTTGGGGAGATGTTGAAGATAGGAAGAGTACAACTGGATATTGTTTTGGATCGCATAAAAATTTGTTATCTTGGAAGGCAACAAAGCAAAAAACCATAAGTTTATCGTCCACTGAGGCCGAATATATTGCGTTAAGTACAGCTGCTCAAGAAGGTATCTGGCTAAAAAGGTTATTAGATGAATTTAAAATTACACTGGAGAATGAATCAGTTGTGATGTGTGTTGATAATCAAGGAGCAAAATGCATTGCTGAGCATTTGGAAACAAGGAGGTCTAAACATATCGAGTTGAGGTATCATTTTATAAGACAACAGGTTCAAGAGGGAAAGATCAAGTTGCAGTATATACAATCCGATGACCAGGTGGCAGATATTTTCACCAAACCTCTTTGTAAAACTAAATTTTATTTCTTTAAAAACTTGCTCAATATTAATGTATAAAAATAGTTAAAAATAAGATTATGGAGGAGTGTTGAAATATGGTAATCTTATTTATTTTTTTTACCCATATGTAAAATTTAAAATGTTGGTAACATTGATATTCTTTTTTCTTTTGTTTCTTATAAAAAGATTTTCTTTTTCTTCTCAACTTCTCATTGAAAGCGAACGCATTGAATTGTAACGTTTTTTTTTTCTTTTAATAAAACTTAAATAAAGTACAGTATCTGGAAATTTTCTTTTAATTGATTTAGTTCAACAAAAATCTAAAAATATTTAAGAATAAACGAAAAGAAACAAATGCAAGCAGTTGAAACCGGTTGAGTTTTGCTGGAAAGGAAAAATCAAGTTGAAAAATTCGTTAAAACAAGTGGTGTGAAACAATAGAAGCAAAGAGACATTAAGAAAAAATGAGAGTGATCGTTGAGGAATAATGTCTGGTTCGTTAAATAAAAAAACAATAAACCTACAACGATTATTACAAAAAGAAGAATATTTAGCGGCAGAGAAGGTGAATTAATGTGTAGTTGTTGTTTTGGCAATAAGCAAAGACAATTGTGCAAATACAAGTGGTGAAGTGGTATGCAGTTGTTTAAAGAAGAAAAATTATTGCTGTGTGCTCAGAGAAGAATTGAAATTTAGTAGCAGAGAAGTTCGTGTTGTGGTGAAGTGGTATGAGCGAAGGGACATGTCCCTGCGACTCTGCTTGCGTTGGCTTGAATTTTCTTTTGGTGTCCCTTCTAAAATCTTCTTGCGTTTACATGAAGGGATTTTGTTGCAGGGACAAAGCGACTTTTTGACGTTATATTAACTAATTCTTTCTATCCCTTCATTCGTAAAAAGGGCTGCCATACATATACAATTTATAATTGGTCAACAGTAGCAGAGGCAATACAAGTATTTAAAAAAGCAAAATTAAATAAATTTCAAGAAACATAATGGCTGATATTTCTAAAGAAGAAATTATTGAAGAAATTTGAAATTATTTTATTTATTATAAATATTAATATCATTTCGTCTTGATAATTTTACACAAACTGGCAAACATAGAAAAAATATTGAACATATAAAAAATAACTACTATGAATAAGAATTTATATTGAAACAATAAAAACGTTCAAGTAATTCTAACAAAATTGTTGACCTAACTGTTGAAGGGTTAGATCTAGATGATGCTGAAAATATATAAATAATTTTTAATTTGCTAGAATGCTATAAAAATGCAAATAGTTTACCGAATAAAAGAAGACGAAAGGAGTGGATAAAACCATGGAGGTTAGAGCAAGAGATAAGCGGCTTATGTTATTTCTAATAAATGATCTTTCATTGGATATTTCATATTTTTTTTTTTTGGCAAATTCCATAAAATATCAGTCTGGCAACACCGGTCACACATAACATGACAAGAATACAAGAGAACGAAAGATGTAAAAGAGAAATGTCAAATTTGTCCCCTCAAATTCACAAAACGTGCGACAATTGCTACCCCGTACTCAACGCCGCACCCCTCACCAACAAACTCGTGTCGCAGGGGACATGTCCCTTCATGTAAACACGCTCTATGCAGTTGTTTAAAGAAGAAAAAGTTATTGCTGTGTGCTCAGAGAAGAATTGAAATTTAGTAGCAGAGAAGTTCGTGTCGTGGTGAAGTGATTGCAGTTGTTTAAAGAAGAGAAAACTATTGCTATGTTCTCAAAGAAGAATTGAAATTTAGTAACAGAGAAGTTCGTGTTGTGGTGAAGTGTTGTGCAGTTGCTTAGAGAAGAGAAAAGTATTGCTGTGTTGTAAAATTGTGTTGAGGAGATAAACTTCAAGCTGACGTACATATATGTAAATGCTAAAAGGAGAAATTACTGATGAAGATGTGATGAAAAGTTGCAGAGTAGATAAGTAGTTGTATCATAGCTGCCAGATTTGACGATTAATCGTCATTTTGACGATTTTACGTGCTAAAATTAGGTGTTGACGATTTGACGATTTATGCTATGTTTTTGACGATTTTCAAGAATTCAAGTTTGCAACATTTTTCATTACTTTTATATCAACCTTAAACTAAATAAAAATAATTTGTAACGGTTTTTTATGTTATTAATAATAAAACAGAGTGAAAGAGATATATCGATCATTATTTAATGTGTTTGTGTGGGTAATTTTTCCACTTTGTACATAGTATATACAAAGTGGATAGTATATCCCACATATTATCAACTGATACCTACAACACGAACAAATATAAATTTGGAAATGCGTTTTAAACAATTTTAGTTTTTTAAGTAAATTTATTAAAATTATTTAAGTGACAAATTAATATGCTTAAATACTTCAAAAAAATGGTAAGTTCTTTTTAATTATACATTAAAACCTTAAAAATCAAACATTATATTTTCAATAGAAAACCAAGATGATGAAAATTCTAGCAGCTCTTCCTCTGTAAGTAGAAATTTCATCCAATTTTTATACAAAACTTTGTAGTAGCTAAAATGAAATTTAGTGAAGTTTTTCACAGGTAACCAACAAGAAGAAGAAAATTAAGGAAGACTAGTTTGCAGATCCAGAAATAAATTTATGGGCTAAAAAGCGAAACGATGTAGTTTATTTTGGCGTTGTGCTCGTCTAACGCTTGCCTAAAGCTACCTTAATCGGTAGAAGCTTTAGAAAGAAATGATTATAATTATTTGTCAATTAGTCTGAATTAGATGCAGCCAATTCATTATTTATTATTTTTTGTATTTATATACATATTAATATTTATTTTTCGAAATTAATTCTAAATTGTATTATATTTATTGTCATGTTCTTAACTTAAAAGGGTCTAATAAAACCATTGATCTCTCTGGATTTAAAAAGTTTGTTATGTTATGCATTAAATAAAAAATGTTTTTTTTAATGCGTTTCTTTATTTTGACGCTTTTATGACGATTTGAGTAAACTATTTGACGATTTTGACGATTTTTTCTCCCAAATTAGACGATTTTGCCCCTATTTTATCTGGCAGCTATGAGTTGTATATTTGTCAATTTCAAAAAAAACGTACACATCGAGTTTTTTTTGCTTCTTTTTAAAGTTTTTTCAATTCGCCGGTAGGAGTGGTCAATTTATGTAGAAATTGATGAAGATTCCGGTGGCACTTTTAGGCTCTCAAAAAGATCAATATTTGTTGAATTTTTTTAGGTTTTCTATTATTTCTATCTTGAGCGTCACACCCAAATATGTATAAAAAATCGCTAAAAATGCAACAATATTTGAAATTCAAGCTTACTACGATGTTCTTTTGTTTCTAAAAATTGACTTTTGCGAAAATCACCTTTTCGATTATAAACACAAAATCACGATTCACCTTGATTTTTAATTTTTTTTTAAAGTGACTAGCTATTTTAAAATTTTAAGATGAAAATATGTAAATTTTTTGTTAAAAAAGACTTGAACTTAGAGGTTACTTGCAAAGTAATAGGCTTGTAACAATTAATTAAAAAAAATTAATTATAAGCGTTTTAAGGAAAAAAAAACTAAGTGTGACGCTCAAGAGATTTTGTTGCACGTAAACAATAAATAATGCCAAATTTAAAGTTTAACGAAAAAAAGTTTATTCTTTAACAAAAAGTAAATAAAAAAAAACAAAAAATCTTCAAAAAAACAAAAATTTTCATACAAAACTAAACATGTACATATTCTTTGATGTCTTTAACATAAATAGAAAAAAGGAAGTAATTCTTGAAGAAACTTAGACACGTATGTAAATATATGACGCAAAACAATAACTTAACTTAATATAATTTATAAATTTTCATTCGAACTCTTATTCTGAATCTGTATAAACTTCATAAAATGACAAGAGGCTTTGTTTTTTTTATTCTCATTAGTTTTTACCACTTTCGAATTAAGCTTGTGGCAGTTGCAAAAATTTCCGGTCCCCCAGAGGTTTAAGTTGCAAAAGCACGATTAACCTCAAATATACCACGATTATACCTTTCATTCTTCTTTCTTTTATATTCGTCATTACGCGCTTTATCGAGCTTTATTTTCTCTCGATATCTTTATGCTCATTCAGCCGCAATTAATTTTGTTGTTTTACTCTTAAAAATTAAAAAATAAAATCATAATTTAGCATTTTAAGCTATGAAGCAATATATATCAAAGGTGATGCTCATGAAATATTGAAATGAGTTGAAACCATGTAAACAATGATTGTCAACTTAAATTTTTTACATTTAATATATTCACTTTTAAAAAAATTAGCGTGACGCTCATGAAATTTTATCGCGCCCTTACCATGGTGTTCACAAAAACTACGCAAATGCACACTTTTTTACAAAGATTTTTTTTTTCGCTTTTTCACTTTTGTAATAATTAAGGTTTGTACTTTCCTTACGTTATTTACTTTATTTAAATGCAAATTAAAAACTAGTAATATTACTTGAATTATAAAAAAAGTGACGCTCA
The DNA here is from genome assembly GCA_941918925.1 of Phyto melanocephala. Lineage (NCBI taxonomy): Eukaryota > Metazoa > Arthropoda > Insecta > Diptera > Rhinophoridae > Phyto > Phyto melanocephala. The sequence continues at coordinate 40,864,625 of OW799234.1, read as the reverse complement.
ATGCAAATTGTGGGGACAACCTTTCTTTGCAACACCAAATTCGCACTAATTCAGTTTTGACGATTATAACAAATGAAAACACAAGAAAGAAACTCAATAATTCGAAAACTGTTATTAAATGTTGCATATTTACTTTTTTCTGGATTTAATTTAATTTTGTTTACTAAAAATTCTAACGGGGGACACATGCTTTTGTATGGAAGGAGTACGAGGGAGAAACAAAACACCATTCTGAAAAAACAAACATACAAATTTGAGAATTACGTTTTTTTGTTACATATTCCTCGCTGATCACTTTCAAATTTTTTATTTTTTTTTTGTTTTTTTTTTTACCTAAAATAGTAGTGGTAAAGTGCGGGGACACAAAAATTGCGTTTTTTTTTAAATTGACCCATATATGTAATGAGAACAATTTGTTTTTTTATGTAAATGAATTTTGTATTTTTTGAATTTTTTTAAAGTAAAGTGTAGAGATTCAACCGGATATATTTTCTATAGTTGAATTCCGAAAGTTATTTTTTTGAAGAGAAAACTTTTTTTTGAACATAATATTTCAGTAGGACATTTAATACAAAACTTTTATATTATATTTTAATATAATAATTTGATAAAATATTTTAATATAATAATTTGGTAAAATATTTTTATATGATAATTTGGTGAAATATTTTAATATAATAAGTTTATATTATATTTCAATATAATAACTTGATAAAATATTTTAATATAATAAGTTGATAATATATTTTAATATAATAATTTGATAAAATATTTTAATATAATAATTTGATATTATATTTTAATATAGTGATTGGATATAATATTTTAATAAAATAATTTGATATTAAATTCTAATATAATAATTTGATATTATATTTTAATATAGTGATTGGATATAATATTTTAATATAATAATTTGATACAGTATTCTTTTAGGACATTTTATATAATATTTCATATATCATTTTTGTAAAATTTTATTGGAGATTATCGTTGCAAGATGGACCGTGAGACAATTTTGACTATGACAGTAGGCGGCCTCAGGGACGCGTTGAAGGGTGTTGGTTTGCGTACGCAGGGGGTTAAGAGGGATATGCAGGAACGACTGTTGAGACATTACGAACTAGACGGTTTTACGGTTGATGACGATTCTGATGGAGATTTTGATTCGGTCGGTCCTACTGTAGGTAATGACGGGCCGGAAAATCCGGAGCATGTACCTTTGCAAAGGAGTATGTACACCTTAAAAGATGTTGAGGATAGCTTGTCCACATTTTCGGGAACCGATGGGTTGGGGAGCTGGAGGAAATGAGTTCAATAGTGCAGTGGACCCAACTACAAATGTTCGTTTATGGCAGACAACTACTAACTGGTGCTGCTAGATTGTATGTTAAGAGTCAAAGAGGTATTAAAGACTGGGCTTCGTTAAAAAAATGTTTGCGGGAAGAATTTGGTGCTTCATATTCATCTGCTGAAATACATCGGCAACTACGCAGCCGACGTTTAGGAAAAAATGAGTCGATGATCGAATATTTGTATGCGGTAATGGAGCTTGGTAAACGGATTGAGTTGGACCAGAAAAGTGTAGTAGAATACTTTATAGATGAGATACCGGATTCTAAATCTAATAAGGCTGTACTTTACCAGGCGGAGAATGTTCAGGAACTTAAAAGACAAATTAAGGTGTATGAAAAAATCAGAAATAATGCCCAGTATTCAAACAAGGGAAAGAAGTCGATGCTAATGGTTGGGAAGGCAGCCGGTAAAGAATTTAGTATGGATAAATCGCAGGGAAGATGTTTTAAGAGTGGTGACAAGTCTAATATGGCTAAAGATTGCCCGGAAAGACAAGGCAAGTGTTTTAGATGTCGAAAATTCGGGCATCGTTCGTTTGAATGCCCAAGTAAAGTTGTCAGCGGAAACGTTAAAACTGAGAATCGACAGGTTAACGTAGTGAAGAAGAGTCCATGTTTATTATTTAAGGATATTTTGATTGGTGGAAAATTATTGAACGCATTGATTGACACAGGATGTGACATATGTCTTATTCGTTACGATATGCTTTATTTTGGGAGAGGTGAATTTCGTCGCCGAAAGGGTGAAATTACATGGCATAGGCGATAGTGAGATAGTAACCATGGGTCGGTTTGACATAGGGGTTGAGGTTGATTGCTGCGAATTTAATGCAGTGACATTAATCACTCCGTTATGTTGGGAAACTCCCTACTGAAGCAGGCAGAGGTAGAAATAAAGAAAGGGGAAGCTGTATTTAGAAAACTTGCTGAGAAAAACTCATTGGAAGAATTTAGCAGTATTTGTTTAAACATTGAAGAATGGACATCAAGTCTTGAAATTAATTTGAATCATTTGGATAAAAAGACTAGCGATATAGTTACAAAGAAGATTGTGGAGTATAAACCAGAGAAAGTTGTCAAAAGCCTAGTAGAGATGAAGATAATCCTTAAGGACGATATACCAGTATATCAACATCCAAGACGTATACCTTTCGCAGATGGCATTATAGTAGACGAACAAATTTCAGTGTGGTTAAAGGAAGGGATAATTAAACCTAGTACTTCAGAATACGCGTCGCCTATAGTTTTGGTAGCTAAGAAGAATGGGACTAAGAGGCTTTGTTGCGATTACAGGAAGTTAAATGAAAAGATAATTCGCGATAATTTCCCTTTGCTTTTAATGGATGAAGTACTGGATAAACTGCAGCGCGCTCGGGTATACACTACTTTAGATGTGAAAAATGGATTTTTCCATGTACCTCTGGAGAAGTCGTCAGGAAAGTACACTTCATTCGTAACCCACAATGGGCAATTTGAGTTTCTATTTGCACCATTTGGCATCAGGAATTCACCGGCAGTTTTTACGAGATATATAGCAGCTGTTTTGAGAACCCTAATACAAGATGAAACTATAGTCGTATATATGGATGACATCATAATACCAGCTAAGGATGAGATGGAGGGTCTGAGGAAGTTCGAGGTTGTTTTGGAGGTGGCCGCTGCAAGTGGTTTGCGTATCAAATGGAACAAATGTCAGTTTTTGCAGAAAGAGGTAAATTTTTTTGGGATACGTAATATGCAATGGTTCTATAAAGCCGTCAGAAGAAAAGGTTAACGCCGTTAGGAACTATCCGATTCCGGCTGATCGGGAAGCTGTTCAGAGGTTTTTGGGATTGACTTCGTATTTTCGAAAGTTCATTGAAAACTATGCAATTATTGCCAAACCCTTATCCGACTTATTGAGAAAGAATGTACCGTTCGCTATAACGGATAACGTCCTAATATCATGTCAACAGCTTAAAGATGCACTAGTTGGAGCACCCGTGTTGAAATTTTATGATCCAGATGCAGTAACGGAACTTCACGCAGACGCCAGTAAATTCGGATATGGAGCAGTTTTGCTACAGAGAAGTTTGGATGATCACCAGTTGCATCCAGTGCAATATATGAGCCGAAGAACGAAAGACTACGAAGAAAGATATCATTCGTACGAACTAGAGGTACTGGCAATTGTCGAAGCTCTTAAGAAGTGGCGGGTCTATTTGTTGGGAATTCCATTTAAGATCGTTACGGACTGCAGCGCATTCAAGATGACCATGAGCAAGAAAGATGTCCCACCAAGGGTATCTATATGGGCTATGTTTTTACAGGATTTCTCGTATGAGATAGAGCATCGAGCAGCCACCAGGATGAGTGTCTAATAGCGGAGGGTAGTTTGAGCCATCGAATGAGAAAAGCGCAGAACCATGACGAGCGTACAAAAGTTGTTAAATCACTGCTAGAATTTTGTGAGTATGATGACTATTTTATGGACAACGGCATTTTATACAAAAATCCCAATAAGAATTTAATTGTAGTACCGGAAGCAATGCAGGAAGAGTTCATCAAAATTGCACATAAACAGGGGCATTACGGAGTAGTAAAAACAGTATTTTATACCGAAATTACGGCCGAAAGTGGAGAAAGTTGTAAGAAGTTGCATTGAATGCATAATAACTGAAGCTAAGGCGGGAAGAAAGAGGGGTTTTTAAATCCTATCGATAAAGAGGACGTACCACTTAGAACATATCATGTAGATCATGTCGGTCCTATGGAAACTACTAAAAAGGCCTACAATTATATTTTCGTAGTGGTAGATGGCTTTTCGAAGTTTGTTTGGCTGCATCCAACAAAATCGACAGATAGTAAGGAGGTGATAGAGTGCTTGGAAAAACAATCGTCAGTATTCGGAAGTCCAATGCGATTAATATCGGACAGAGGGGCTGCTTTTACGTCAAAGGCTTTCGAAGCTTATTGTAAGAAGGAGAATGTTCAACATTTGCTTATAGCGACGGGTGTCCCACGCGGGAATGGACAGGTCGAGCGGATACACAAGGTGGTTGTATCTATGTTGACTAAATTATGCGTAGAGGACCCAATTAACTGGTATAGACACTTACGCAGGGTACAAGCGACCATTAACTCGACACCATCCAGGAGCACCAACTTTTCGCCATTCAAGTAGCTAACCGGGGTCAAAATGAGGCTACCGGATTATCCCGATCTGAGGGAAATGCTTCATAATGAAGCTATTGACGTATTCTCTGAGGCAAGGGACAAAAATAGAGCGGAGGCAAAAGAGAATTTACGTAGGATCCAAAACGAGAACTGCAAAACTTTTAACAGCAACCGGAAAGCAGAGGAGGAGTATGCCGTGAACGATTTAGTCGCCATTAAGCGCACCCAATTCGGAACTGGTCTAAAGCTCAAGGGTAAATTCATCGGACCTTATAAAATAGTGGAGAAGCTGTCTCACGGTAGATATGAGGTTGAGAAAGTCGGGCGCCATGAGGGTCCTAACCGTACGAAGACGGTAGCCGAATTTGTTAAAAGATGACAATTCGGGCCGAATTGCCGTCAGGAGGGCCGATTGTAGGGTGATAATATAGTCGACCAGGACTTATTGTGTGGCAGGTGATGGACAGCAGACTGAGGGAAGAGTACGCGGACATGCGACGCGACAGAGTTAACGGGAATGACAATTTGGAACGGACAACGGACAGATTGGTATCGTACACACCACTGAGTGGAACGGACGCGCAACGCATAATTAATTAAATCAAAAAAGATATAATAAATGTATGTTAATAAAACGTGATGTTGTGTTTAATTTCTTAAGTTTAAAATATTTCCTACATGTATATTTATTTTCATATGAATTTAATTATTATTATTATTAGTTTTTAATTTTAATGGCAAGGTTTTAAAACCATAGAGCCAGGGTATCCCACACAGGTTCAGAATCCGTAAGTCGACCTATACCTTCATATAGGAAGTCGGAGCTGAACGCGAATATTCTTTTCCTTAAAAGTTTTGCAAAGGTTAATTGAGACTCCGGGTGACTGTACCTCAGTACAGTTAACCGACGCCATGCAATTAACCAATGCGAGAGTGGGAAGTGAAACTCTCGAAGACGGATGAAAAGGACGTCCTGATTGACCTTAAGAGATAATGGCAATGACGCGCGTGCTCTTGACCCGACCAGAGCTGAATCGCGACTGGATATCAATTTAATATATTTTTTGTTTTAAATAACTTACCTAATAAGAAAACAGTTTTCTAAATAATTTTTTTTTGTTTTTTTTTGCTATTGTAAAAATGTTTGAACTAAAACAATTTGATGATTTTCTTCTTCAAAATATGATTTTATTGGCCTAAGTGATGATTTTTTTTTCCAAAGCTTCTGGCAGCGCCGTAAATAGCAATAAGAAAAATAAAAACATACACAAAATAATATAATTGATTTTTATTAAATATTTTCAATGTTTAATTTGTGACGATTTTAATTCAAATTTTAAATTAATTACACACCAAGAAGCGAAACACCGAATGAAAAGAAATGTCAAATATTAAAAAAAAAAAATTGCTTCAAATAGCCGAGTACCGGCGATTGTTTTTCCCTTCGTTTTCTCCTCACCTAAAACGGTAAAAACATCTATAAACTCAAGAATTGCCCAACTATAATCTTCGTGTGTGACCATCGACTAAGCAAAATTGCAAGCTAGTAAAATACGTTTTTTTAAAATTCAAAATCAAAGATGACGTCGGAAATAATACAAAATTGTGTAAACCATTATATCTGAAATCTATGCTATGCTACGAGATGTGGTCACTATACCTCTAAATTTTTTTAAATTATACGTTCACCAAAAATTTCACGCAGCATGTCCATAGTTTGCCTAGCAGTATGCGCAGTGGCTCCATCTTGTTGAAACCACAAATTAGGATGTTACTCCACCATTTGCCTCAAAAACTTGTCGATCATTGTTCTGTAAGAAGCCCCGGAGACCGTTTCTGGCGTTTCATCCTCGTTCTCAAAGAAATATGGGCCGATGATTTTTGTGACCATAACACCGCACCAAACAGTGCATCTGATTGGGTGTGACTGATGCTGATGTATTGCCCTTGGATTTTCGGTGCCCACAACCTACAGTTTTGTCTATTCATATAACCACTTAAATGGAAATGCGCTTCATCTGTTATCAAAAGATTATTTAAAAAATCATTTTGTGTAGCTAATTGTGTAAAGCGAATAGCGTATTGTAATCGCTATTGGGGGTCTTGCGGTATAATCTGTTGTACAATTTGAACTTTGTATGGATACATCTTAAGATCCAACTTTAAAATTCTCTATAACGGCGACGAGTTGAGACAGATGGATCATTTGCAACACTCTGCTGCACAGCTTCCGCGTTGTCTTCAGTACAAATATTCCGATGAGCACCTCTTTCTGGACGGTCGGCAACTGAACCCAATTCCTCAAAACGGCAAACTAACTTGTAATCATGAAAGATTTGGGCGCTGATTTTACGTTAAAAAAACGGCGATAATTTCGCTGCGTCAGAACAATTGATCGTTGAGAAGAATAATAAAAATATATTATTTTGGGCCTGTTCGTAAATGCATCACAGCTCTGAATATTATGCACACAATGTTCGTAAATACAACCGTTGGCATCACTGCAGCTGTCATCTCTTCGTAAATGCAACAGTGAAGTCATGGTACAATCATCAGGTAGCCTCAGTTCTGCAACAACAAAATTCTACATGTATTTTGTTGTTGGAAAACGACGACTTAAATGTCAAAAAGCAAATGTGTGTGCGTGTTTTTTTGGCGGTAGAATATATACGTACACAATATATACACATACATAAACAAAATTAGAGAAAAAAAAATCAGCTGTTTTAGTGAGGCTACCTGATAATTGTACCATGAGTGAAGTCTATTATGCACAAATAAATACAAAAAACTAATCACAAAAATGGCTGATGCAATGAATGTGTGAGTATAACTTTTGTTAAGTTTTTATTACAGTCGTGATTCAGCTCTGGTCGGGTCAAAAGCTCGCGCCATTATCTCTTAAGGGAATCAGGCCGTCCTTTTCATCCGGCTTCGAGTTTCACGTCTCACACTCGCATTGGTTTATTGCGTAGCGTTTGTTAACTGTACCGAGATGGAGTTGCCCGGAGTCTCAATTGACCACTTTTACTAAGAAGATAATAATTTTGCGTTTAGCTCCGACTTCCTATATGAAGATATAGGTCGACTTGCAGATACTGAACCATTGTGGGATAACCTGGCATTTTGTGAGTTTTCTAAACTCCGCCAACAAAACTTTAAAATTAAAAAAAAAAAAAAAAAAAAAAAAGTTTTTATATTTTTATATTAGGCAATGACAGAATATCTAGGAAAAGTTAGTTATCCGATACTAGCTGAGTGGAATGCATTTTCGAAACCAGCTACGGTTTCATCATCAGCACTCTTTTGATCAGAACTACAAATGTTATGTGTAAATATCAACTATTTAACTCAGTATTTTATTGAAAATTGAAACATAGAATTATTTGTTCTAATTTATTCATGTCTTTCATATAACATTGAGTTAGTACGAAATTTACCAACATCTGTTTTTCCTGTATTCTTTTTGCACGTCATTACTACAAGTAATTAATGGTTGCCTTTAGCTACAGATCTACAGATGTCGCTAAAGCAATTTTTGCAATTATGCAGTTGCATTATATGTCACATGTGTTCTAAACAAGATGGTATTGGTTGAACAATGTTTTATTTTTACACCATGCCCAGTGTTTGTTTGTTGTATTTTTAAAGTATTACATTTGAACTTTTCTTAATTTGTATTATATTTTTATATTAGGCTATAAGTTCTATGTGATAATGTTTTAATTTTCAATAAAATACTGAGTTAAATAGTTGATATTTACACACAACATTTGTAGTTCTGATCAAAAGAGTGCTGATGATGAAACCGTAGCTGGTTTCGAAAATGCATTCCACTCAGCTAGTATCGGATAACTAACTTTTCCTAGATATTCTGTCATTATCACATAGAACTTATAGCCTAATATAAAAATATAATACAAATTACGAAAAGTTCAAATGTAATACTTTAAAAATACAAAAAAAGTTTTTATTATTTATTTATTTATTTATACCCTTCACACAGTGAAAAAGGGTATATATAGGTTTGTCATTCCGTGTGAAATTTCTACAATTTTCATTTCCGACCCCATAAAGTATATATTTTCTGAAAGCTTATGAGAATAGGGGAGTCGATTAAGCTCTGTCAGTCTGTCCGTGTGTATGTTGAAATCAAATTTTTAAAGCCCCCCGACATCGCTTGGACCCGGGTGAGGTATTAAAATATCAGAAATATTCGGGAGTAGATCAGTATTCAAAATCAGAAATATTGGTACATAAACAACTGAGATATGAGCAAAAACCCACGACTACCTCGATTTTTTTTCACAAAAACAACATTACAACAACAACATACATACATACAAACGTGTATACTGGTTAGAGAAAACGTGGCATCAAATCCCAGCTGAGCCAAAACTTTATTTTTCTTATTTTCTTAAAAAATTTTTTTTTTATTTTTTATTTAATATATTATTTATATTTTTATTATTTTTTTTTTAATTTTTTTTTTTATTTTTTTTTATTTTTTTTTTTGTTTTATATTTATTATATACTAGCCAAACCCGGCGCGCGTTGCTACGCCCCTTAATGAATCGAAATGCATTCTGAATTTTAATTGAATATCAAGTGAAAAAACCTAAAAATTTTATTTTTTATGGGCGTGGCATTGCCCATTTTTCTAGTCACGAAATTGTAAAGTCATAACAGCTCAATATGTGTGCAAAGTTTCAGAAGAATTGGACCAGTGCAAGTACTTCAAAATTAAAATTGTTTTTATGGGCGTGGCCCTGCCCACTTTTTTTATCACGAAATTGTAAAGTCATATCAGCTCAATATGTGTGCAAAGTTTCAGAATAATCGGTCAAGTGCAAGTACTTCAAAATGATACCTTTTTTTTATGGGCGTGGCACTGCCCACTTTTCTAATCACGAAATTATTTAGTCATGACAGCTCAATATGTGTGCAAAGTTTCAGAAAAATCAGTCTGGTGCAAATACCTCAAAATTATAGCCTTTTTTTATGGGCGTGGCCCCGCCCACTTTTTTAGTCTTAAAATTATAAAGTCACGACAGCTTAATATGTGTGCACAGTTTCAGAAAAATCGGTCCAGTGCAAGTGCCTCAAAATTAAAACTTTTTTAGGGGCGTGGCCCCGCCCACTTTTCTTATCACGAAATTATTTAGTCATGACAGCTCGATATGTGTACAAAGTTTCAGAAAAATCGGTCAAGTGCAAGTAGCTAAAACTGATAACTAATTTTTTATGGGCGTGGCCCCGCCCACTTTTTTCATCCATAAACACTCCCCGGTATGTGTACAACAACTTACCAAAGTTTGAGCCCGATCGGTTTTGCAGTTTCAGAGTCTATAGCTAACACACACACACACACACACAGAGTTTCACTTTTATATATATATTTTAATTATTTTTTAAATCTTTTTTTTTTTTTTTTTATTTTTTTTTTATTTTTTTAACATACATACGTAAATTTATAATTTTACAATGTGATGTTTTTATATATGTATGTACGTATTTCGTATGGGATGAATGGTGATACAAACTACTGTTATTGCATGACTACACGTTGTGAAGGGTATATAAAATTCGGCACGGCCGAATATAGCGCTCTTGTTTTTATTTAATATTTTTATGTATGATTTTTTCCCAAGCTTGAGATCAACTTTTTTGGTTTTTTTATAAAAAAATTATTTATTATTAACCAATATGTCGCTACCAAACAATGGGTAGATTTTTCAGGGTAATATGTATACAAATTCCAATTATAGCAGATATTGTTATGGAGAAGTTTTAGATTGTTGCATTGAGAAATTAAATGTAAGGCCAAACATAACAACAAAATATGTTGATGACTTGTTTTGTATTGTCCGAATCATTCAGTTGATAATATTTTGGAAACATTTAATTCATTTCATGATAATGTAAAATTCACAATTGAGATGGAATGTGCCTCTAAAATTCCATATTTAGATACATTAGTGATAAGAAGGGGTAATAATATGTTAATAGATTGGTACCAGAAACCTACTTCATCTGGAAGAATCATAAATTATTATTCGAAACACCCCAAGGGAATTGTTATTAATACGGCAAAGAATTTAATTGAGAGGGTTTTAAAGATTAGTGATACAAAATTTCATAGAAAGAATATAGAACAAATAAAAAATATTTAAGATGATAATAATTATCCTATCCAGGTAACTTGTAAATTGATAAGACAATATAAAAATAAGAAAAATAGTAGCACAAGACCAGAGTACGAAAACAAACAAAAGGAAACGTTTCCAATAGTTTTGTTTCGATCATTTCAGAGAGGGAAAACAAAACGAAACAAAACCCAGAATAACGGTACATGTATTTTGTTTTGTATTGTTTTGTACTATGAGTGCAAACAAAACCAGAATCGAAAAGTACTCAGCTTCAATATGTAACATGCAAAACAATACAGTACAAAACGTTTGCTGATTGATTTGCTCTTTACATGAAAAATCTACATGTTTATTGCTGCTTGTTGTTGGGAATTTTTTTAACATTTTACCTACCTACATTAATTTGATGATCATAATAACGATATGAAGTCACTGACTATAGTTTGCGAATTGGTAATGGTGCATTGTTATTATGATTGTTATAATCTTTTTGTTCTGCAAACGTTTGCAAACGTATCATTCTTGTTTCGTACTCAAACGGAACATACCGTCAAAGCAAAGACTAAGAACAAAACCCGAATTGTTTTGTTTATGCTCTTTTGCATTGAAAAGTTTGTGGTTTTGTTTTGCTCGCAAACAAAACGATTCATAAAAATTGAAAAGTTTCTGACTTAGATGATTTGTACTGTGTTTCGTTTCGTTTATTTTCGTTCACTGCACAAGACTGACAACTGAACCTAAATTTTATAAATCATTAACTTATGTCCCTCTTTTATCTGAAATATTGAAAAACTCAAAAATTTACGACTATAAAAAATATATAATGGCCCACAAAACATATAACACGTTAGGTAAACTATTTAGTAAAAAAGATAAGATAGATAAATTTGAAATGTCTAATTTAGTGTATAAAATACTATGTAATGGTACTGATACTGAGAGTTGTGACAAGGTTTATGTAGGAACAACAAAAAATAAATTAAAAACTAGAATCACTGGACATAGATCTGATCAGAAATACAGGAACACTACATTGACACAAAAAACAGCATTATCATTACATTGCGCTAATTCTTATCATTATCCAGATTTCAATAAAACATTAATTTTAAACAAAGAAAACAATTACAGACGTAGAAATATGTTAGAAATGTTACAAGTTATTAAAGTACCACCTACACAGAGAATTAACTATAAGACTGATACTGCAAATATTGCCCAAAATTATAGATTTTTAGTTAATAAGATCTGAAAACGGTAGTCTAATAGTATTAGTTATTTTTGTAAATTATTATATAATATGTGAATGAATTATTTTTGTTTGTTTGTTTGTTTGTATATTTCAAAAATTGTTTATATTGAAAAAATATTTTCCCGCCTTTTTACAAAATAGTTTTTCAATTTGAAATTGTTTTGAATTTGTTTTTATAAAATTTGTATACATATTACCCTGAAGAAGCTACCCATTGTTTGGTAGCGAAATATTGGTTAATAATAAATAATTTTTTATAAAAAAACCCAAAAAAGTTGATCTCAAGCTTGGGAAAAAATCATATATAATCAATAAAAAAGATCAAGAAATTTAGACGATATATTTAATATTTTTCTTATTTTTTAGAATCGGAGGTGAGGAAAAGCACTTTTGGAATTCGTCTTTTTCTGTTTATTTTTTTCTTCTTTGTTTTAGATTACACAAATTTTTATCATTTTTATATCATCTAGTTCACAAATCGTGTTTATAATTAGTTTTTTCATTTTGAAATCAAATTTCTTCGTTCGTTAATGCAACAATAAAATATGCAAAACAAAGCATCAGCAACAGCTGATCAGCAGTAGCATCGCAAAATAATCATATTATGCAGCGCAATGTTGTATTTACGAACAGGCCCTTTAATGCGTTGTTGTTGACTGTACGTATTCATTTTAAATTTCCAAGAGATCAGATATAATCTGCAAAAAGAAAAAATAAATTATGGTAAAAAATAAAAGTAAAAGTTTTTTGTGTTTCACATCCGCTGGTCTTATTTGGGCCACCCGGTATATGTTTCTAAAGGCCAGTTTAGACTATAATACAAGTCGTACGACTTCAATTAGATTTTGTAGAAGGAAAATGTGATGAAATTCTCTCCGTACTCAAGAAAATGAGAGCAAAAGTATAATGTAAGTTTTTTTGCGTTTACACTATTAGTGTGAAGTAGAATCAAAATGATTTAGAAACATAAACAAACTAAGAATCTAATTAACACAACAAATTATAATCGCGAGTACAAAAAAAATCTACTTTTACTCTGCATCAGGTAAATTAAAATGATCCATTCGGTTATATTTTCTTTTCATACCATAAGAAATATTTACTTCATATAAATTATACAAATGTGTAAATCTTTTTAATCGTAGAGGCATCTTTCAATTGTTTAAAAATAGCAAAAATATAATGTATGTATTTAAATTCAAACATCAAATATTTTCTTCCAGTTAAGAACTTAAACGCCAAATAGTACTCGGTTAAATTTAACTGAAATTTGGCAAAATAATCTAAAAGATATAAGATAACTGAACTTTGTGTTAATGGGTTTTGGCTAACCAAGGTTTAAATTTTGAGTTTAGTGTTAACTATAGGTTAATTTTTTTTATTGTTAACGGCCCTTATTATAACTTACCGATAACTAAAGAATGTTATCGGACGGATAACTAGTTTTTCGTTATTACAACTTCACTTTAACCTAAAAGTGTCCGATAAGTTAAAGGGAAGATCACTCTACCTTTATGCCATGTTCACACGGCAATATGAATCTCGTGGTTCGCTCTCTGAATCTCGAATGCGAACCCTACCGTTCAGACCATAGTTCTTGTTTCACTTTGACTTTTTTACTTTTTTCAATTATATAACGCGGCCTTTTCTTTTTTCTGAGGTTTATTGAAACAAAGTCTTTGATTGAAGTCATTCTTCTACACTTTAAAATATGTTTCGCTATTTTTCTTTTTTTCATTTTGATTTAAATATATGGCTGACTTCCAAAACGTTCGTATACAAAGTTTGTATACAGTACTAGCATTTAACCCGCTACTTCGTTAGCGCAGTTCTTACTATTTATTGAATACTCAAGTTCTATTTATAATTATTAAATATTTTTGGTTCAATTTATGAACATTTGTATCTTTGATTTAATTTACTTAGAAATATAAAAAGTAGAGTAAGGATATATCGGGCATATATTTCCTAACTAAAAGCAAGATCAATGCTACTGAGTTTCAAAAATTAAGATTCATATTTTGCAAAAATTACCCTAAAAATAATAAAAGTAACATTTTTTCCTTCACTAAAACTTCCACTTGGTTTATTATTACCTTTTTTCAGAATTCTATGTATACAAAATATATAAAAAGAGAAAAAGTAATTTAGGTCGTCTATACTATTAGGAGTTAGACCTCGGATCAAAAAACACTAATTTTAAGAATCTATGTTTACAAACGTAAAAATTCAAAGAGTACAATAAAAATGCGAAAAGGCTTTTTTGTGTCTCCAATATAATTTTAATTTTCAAATTGAATCAACAATCCTTTATTTCACTATTATAGCTTTATAAACGTAGGAAATACAAAAATTCCCATTAAAATTCAGAAAAGTACCTTTTTGATCGCCCATAACATATTTAACCTTACCTTGTATCACTAATTTAGAAATTCTTGCTTCGCAAACGTTAAAAATACAAAAAGTACCATACAAATTCAAAAAAGTACCTTTGTGGTCGCCCATAACATTTTCAGTTTCACCTGGAATCAAAAGTCCTTGATTGTAAGATCCTACCTTCATAAACGTAGAAAATAAAAAAGTACCATAAAAATTTAAAAAAGTACCATCTTGGTCGCCCACAACACTTTCAGTCTCACCTGGAATCAATAGTCCTTGATTGTACATTCCTACCTTCATAAATGTAGAAAATACCAAAAGTACCACAAAAATTCAAAAAAGTACCTTTTTGGTCGCCCATAACATTTTTAGTCTCACCTTGTATCAATTGTCACTAATTTCAAAATTCTAGCTTCGCAAACGTTGAAAATACAAAAAGTACCATAAAAATTCAAAAAAGTACCGTTTTGGTCGCCCATAACATTTTTAGTCTCACCTGGAATCAATAGTCCTTGATTGTACATTCCTACCTTCATATATGTAGAAAATACCAAAAGTACCACAAAAATTCAAAAAAGTACCTTTTTGGTTGCCCATAAGATTTTTAGTCTCACCTTGAATCAATTGTCACTAATTTCAAAATTCTAGCTTCGCAAACGTTGAAAATACAAAAAGTACCATAAAAATTCAAAAAAGTACCTTTTTGGTCGCCCATAACATTTTTAGTCTCACCTGGAATCAATAGTCCAATCAATAAAAATTCAAAAAAGTACTTTTGTGGTCGACCATAACATTTTCAGTCTCACCTTGTATCAATAGCCACTAATTTTAAAATTCTAGCTACGCAAACGTAGAATATATAAAAAGTACCATAAAAATTCAAAAAAGTACCTTTTTGGTCACCCATAACATTTTTAGTCTTACCTGGAATCAATAGTCCTTTATTTTACAATTCTACCTTTATAAACGTATTTGTGTTTCAATTTTTACTAAATTACATAATTTTTTATGTCTAGTAAAATTCCAATTAAAAATGTTGTGAAAATTGGCCGTCTAATTAGGAATTACATACAATTTCCGGAATTTTCCCCTTTTTGGTACCTGTTTTGTCCCCCGAAAAGTTTCCAAAAATTTCACCTAAATAGTTGTCCATATTCTATTAGGAAATAATAATTGTCAAATTTTGTCCCATTGAATAATATAAGAAAAGTTTATTTTAAAAAAAGTACCAAAAAAAGGGACAATTGTTACCCCTTATACATATGAATTTGAAAAAAGTGCCGAATTCCTATTAATATTTTTTCGCGGATTACTTAATACAGTTTAAATCTTTTTCCTAGCTTTATGCGTTTGGAAGTTACATAGGGTACCAAAAAACTACCAAATTATAGTTTTTACCCGTTTTTCCCCCTTATGGGTTGAAAATTCCAAAAAAGGTCAGACACATGTCAGCTTATTTTTTGTGCAAATTACAATACTTTTTCAATTTAATTTGTATCATTTTTATTTTAGCAGATATAAGATTACCGATTTTACCCCCTTAAAGTACGAATTTCCAAATTTGTCCGATTGTCCAAATTTCATGTCTCTAGCTCTTAGCGTTTGGGCTGTGCGATGATGAATCAGTCAGTCAGTCACGTTACTCTTTTATATATATAGATTGCTACTGTATTTAAATCACATACATATGCAAAGCTCCGAAACAATGCATCAACTATAAAACCGATGCAGCTGCGTTTTAAAATGGTATACATTGTACTGCGGCGTTATGAAATATTGTTACGTTTATACCTTTTATAAATGTTGGATTATTTCCTTTAAATAAACCTCTTGAGTTCTTTTATTGCAATTAAAAACACTTTAAATTCGTTATAAAATTAAGAGCACTTTATTTATTTAAATACACTCAAATATTGTTCTTATATCACTTTACTTATTACACTTATAGTTATACACTTTTATTATCAAACTCACTTTGATACGCACTTTACAAGCTCTATTGTAATACTGATCATGTTAGCTCTGTTGTTCGGCTATTTATAGTAACATAGTTGTGTTCGGTAACATTCGACAAAGTTCTCGTATGTACATTCTAGTACATTCGAAAACCGTTAAATTTAAATTAAGACGTTAAGTAATAGGTACGAATAATAGAAGTGCCTAAAAATATGCTACACATAACAACAAACATCATGTTCGAAAAACCAGCAAAATAAACTAATACAAATACAACTACAGAAACTTGAACTACTACAACTAAAATAAATTATAATGTAAATTAAGCTATTTAAAAATAAATCTGTAACACTACCGCCCGCTTAAGCCTGTTCGTCCCGAATAGGCACAAATTCACTTTTTCCGTACTAAAGGCCATGACTGACTATCCTACAAAGTCGTGCGATTATGTCAAATAAAAATCTGATAGTTTTCTGTCCTACATGAAAAAATCGCAACAAAATGTGTTATTGGATGCCACACTGTCATACTTGCTTAGAAAAAGCAACTCTGATCGCACAGAAACTATTATTTTATGAAAATTTGCAAAAGATTATCAAATCGGACACACTTGTCAAAAAATCTGTCATACATGTGCACTTTGTGTCCACGCTATCACACTTTCTGAACACACATACAATTTTTGACATATCGAACGACTAAATCTGATAGTCAGTCATGGCCTTTAGCGAGGCGCTCGAGATGAACCACTTTCATCTTTGATCTTGGGCTATTGTACTTTTGTATTCTATACACGACATCATTTATTCTTTTTATCACCTTATACGGCCCATCCCAATGAGTTTGCAATTTAGGAGACAGTCCTTTTTTCCGTTGTGGGTTATATAGTAGAACTAGCTGACCCTCATTAAAGCCTTCAGAATTTGCTGCTCTGTCATATCTGGCCTTCATCTTGTCGCTGGTAATTTTTATTCGGCCACGAACGAATTCATGAATTTCGTCGAGATCTTTTTGTCCCCTTGAAGTGTCTTCTTATGCTCATCTATTGCCGAGGGATTAATACCGAATTCTAGAACACCTGGCAGTTTCAGCTCGGTTCCAAACATAACTTTTGCAGGTGTTCGGAAGGTAGAGTCATGAACGGCTGACCTGTATGCCAACAGAAATTTTGGTATGTGCTCATCCCAGTCCCTTTGGTGTGCACTGACCACTTTTCTTAAGTGTTCCTCCAACGTGCGGTTAAATCTCTCGACCATGCCGTCAGATTGTGGATGCAGTGGCGTAGTCCTCGTTTTTCGGATACCGTATAATTCGCACATTTCCTGGAATATCGCAGATTCAAAATTTCTTCCCTGATCAGAATGTAGCTCAAGTGGAACTCCATAGCGGCACACCCAGTTGTTTACAAATGCGTTTACGACAGTTTTAGCTTCTTGGTTTGGTATTGCGTATACCTCTGGTCATTTGCTAAAATAGTCGATTACAACTAGAACGTAACGGTTTCCAGCCTCACTGACAGGAAAAGGGCCTGCTATATCCATTGCTACTCGCTCAAACGGAGCACCTGAGTTGTACTGCTGCAGCGCTCCGCGACTCTGTCTTACTGGGCCCTTGGCTGCGATACATTGTGCGCAATTTGCTATCCAATCAGCTACAGATTGTTGGCATCCAACCCAATAGAAACGTTGCTTTATCTTCTCTATGGTTTTTGTTACACCAAGATGACCACCGCTTGAACCATTATGAAACTCCTTCAATACCTCTTTGACTTTAGATGATGGCACCACAATCAAATTTGTTGTCGATTTACCATCAGTACTTTCCCATTTGCGATAAAGGCATCCGTTAATAACCTGCAGACTATTCCATAGCGCCCAGTATGATTTCATCAGTGGACTTTCCGCTGATATTTGGTTACGGGTTGGCCTTTTGTCTTCCTCCTTTGCTGACATAATTTTTGTTAGTATAGGATCTTTTCTTTGCGCCACTGACCATTCACCACTTGTGTCTATATGCGTTTGTCGAACATCTATTACGCACTCTTTTTCCTCAGGTTTTGCACAATATTTGCTCTTTAAGCTGCAGAATTTTCGGGAACGTGCATCCGCATTGCCATGTTTGACCCCTTTTCTGTGCTCAATACTGGAGTTATTTTCCTGAAGTCGTTTAGTCCAGTAATCCAACGGAATCTCAATGTCGCGCCAAATCATAACTTTTCGTCCCATGTGCAGATTAATGTTATGACTTATCATAAAATCAGCGCCCACGATTAATTCATCCACAATGTCAGCAACAATAAATACATGATTAACACTTATATTTGCAAAAGTTAATTTCACCTTTATTTTTCCATAAACATTAGCAAACTCCCCAGTAGCTGTTCGTAGACTTACACCATATAGTGGTTCGATTTTCTTCTTGACTATATCAGGTCTAATAATTGATTGCGATGCTCCTGTGTCTTTGGTAAAAATATGCCTTCGACCATTGATATACCCACACGCAGTAAGGTTTCTATTTTTCTGCCGCATAACTGATATGGAGATTGTGGGGCCCTCGGTTATGGGATCATGCTCATACCTATAAGTGTTAACTTGTTTTAACGGTGACTCATTTGATGATTTCGTGTACGCCCGTTTGCTGTTTCCAGGTGGCGATACCGATCTAGCCCGCTTTCTAGGTGCTCTACAATTTCGTTGAAAATGTCCACTCTTACCACAATTATAACATTTGGCTCTGACTTTGCCTTGCCTTTCCTCTAACGCCTGTATAACTGCATTTTTAATCTCATTGACTATATCTCCGTCTTTTTCCGCAGAAAATTCAAAATTTCTCACCTTACATATTTGTGGCCTAGAAAGTAATTTTGCGGTCTCCTGTGTCAGCGCGTATGCTACGGTTTCTGCAAATGTTGATTTATGTATGCCAAACATCGCGTGCTTTATTTCGGGATCACGTATTCCATTAACGAACGTTTCAATTTTAAACTGATCCAAAAATGGGTGATTTTCACCTGGATATGTCAGCTGCACCAAACGCTCGATCTCTGTTGCGAAATCTTGTAACGACTCGTTAGCTTTCTGTGTTCTGCCTCGTAGTTCCATTCGGTATATATCTCGTTTGTGCTCGCCGCCATACTTGCGTTGTAGTGCAACCATTATGTCATCATAGTTTTCTCTGCAGCCAATAGGTATGCTTTCCAAGACTTGCGCTGCGTTGCTTTTTAACGCCAAAATCAACTCTATAGCCTTTTCTTCATTGCTCCACATATTTTTATTGGCAACTGTCTCAAATTGAAATTTATAAACATTAAATGGTGCACTACCGTCAAAAGTTGGGGCCTTTATTCTACTCGATGTTTCTGGAATTATTCGCACTGGTCCCTCATGACATTGAAGATCATTAATTTTTTTTTCCAGATTTTTAAATTTTTCGTCTTGTAATTGCAATTTTTCATCAACATTTTTTACTTGTAACTGCAATTTTTCGTTAACGTCTTTAACTTGTTTTTCAATGCAATCGACTCTGTTGTTCACTGCTTCAGAAATTTCCTGAAGTTTCTCGTTCGTAGCTCTAGCTGTTTCTTGCACTTCTTCTTTGACTTCGGCTAACAATTTTTCATTATTAGCTCTAGAAGTTTCTTGAACTTCGGCTAATAATTATTCATTATTAGCTCTAGAAGATTCTTGAACTTCGGCTAATAATTTTTCATTATTAGCTCTAGAAGATTCTTGAACTTCTACTTTAACTTCTTGAACATCTACTTTAACTTCAGCTAATAATTTTTCATTATTAGCTCTAGAATTTTCTTGAACTTCCTGGAATTTTATTTCCATCTTTTCCATCATAGCAGCAAGCATCGTACTTAAATCCATGTTTGTGGTTGCACGAGTGGAGACTTCCATTTCTTCTTTTTCGTCAAACTCGTAACCATCAATGTCAATATTACGCCGCTTAAATTCATCTAGAAGTCTCTTTTGCAATTCTACTTTATTACCTGTTGTCAACAAAGCCAGCTTACTCAATTCTTTCTTGAGTTGTTCAACTTTAAGCTCCTCAAATTTCATGTCTTTTATTATAATGCAATTTCACTTCTGACACCAGTTGTTACGTTTATACCTTTTATAAATGTTGGATTATTTCCTTTAAATAAACCTCTTGAGTTCTTTTATTGCAATTAAAAACACTTTAAATTCGTTATAAAATTAAGAGCACTTTATTTATTTAAATACACTCAAATATTGTTCTTATATCACTTTACTTATTACACTTATAGTTATACACTTTTATTATCAAACTCACTTTGATACGCACTTTACAAGCTCTATTGTAATACTGATCATGTTAGCTCTGTTGTTCGGCTATTTATAGTAACATAGTGGTGTTCGGTAACATTCGACAAAGTTCTCGTATGTACATTCTAGTACATTCGAAAACCGTTAAATTTAAATTAAGAAGTTAAGTAATAGGTACGAATAATAGAAGTGCCTAAAAGTATGCCACACATAACAACAAACATCATGTTCGAAAAACCAGCAAAATAAACTAATACAAATACAACTACAGTAACTTTAACTACTACAACTAAAATAAATTATAATGTAAATTAAGCTATTTAAAAATAAATCTGTAACAAAATGATGTTTTTTTCAAACACAAAGCAATTGATGTTTTGGAAGTCAGCCTATATGTATGTTTACACACATATTTTTTATTTCCAACATGATTTTTTTTTAATTCTTTACACACAATATTTTTTTTTGTTTTTCTTTGTTTATGTTTTGTTTTTGACAGCCAGTACAGATAAATTAGCGATTTTTTGTTATCAAAATTGGAGATGATAGTAAATTCTTTGAGATTCGCAACAAGATTCAAAATGAGCCATGAACCCCCGATATCGCATGGACCCGGGTGAGGTACTAAAATATCAGAAATAGAGAGTAGATCGGTATAGAAAATCGGAAACATCGGTTCATAAACAACTGAGATATGACCACCTCGATTTTTTTTTCACAAAAACAACATTACAACAACATATATACATACCAGAGCTGTAAA
Organism: Phyto melanocephala; assembly: GCA_941918925.1. Lineage (NCBI taxonomy): Eukaryota > Metazoa > Arthropoda > Insecta > Diptera > Rhinophoridae > Phyto > Phyto melanocephala. Next base: position 40,843,320 of record OW799234.1, on the reverse strand, counting down.
TGAATGATTCGTTTTTGAATCAATCTGTGAATCATTCACGAAATGAATTGTGTGGTTTTGAATCAATTCATTTGACAAAAAAATGAATTGAATTAAAAAAGAATTAAACATATTTTGAATCATTCTTTTTAGCAAAGTATGAATTGTGTTAAAAAATTAATCGACTCATTATGAATTATAGATAAGAAATTGTAATTCATTTTTTAATTTTTTTTTTAAATTGGGAAAAATTATAGCAAAAATAAATTTGTAAAACTATATAATAAATAGAAAAGAGACTGGCACTGTAACAGGAGAGAAGCAAAAAAAAAGCTAATAATCCTTTATAAAAATTAATAAAATACAGTGGTGGCCTTATAATTAGAAACAATGTTTTGAAAAAATAAAATCGCAGTGCAACTCCTTTTAAAACCTGTAAATTTTAAATACCGTTATTTAACAAGTTGGTATTCAACATTGTTTTCGATACAAAGCACGTGGAATTTCAAGTTTACTTATAAAAAATAATTAACATTTCCTAAATAGTTGCTTTTGGTTGGACACGTAATTAGAAACGTGTAGTTTTGGCTTTAATTTCTGAGCTAATCTCTTTATTATTGACAAAGTGAGTGTATTATAATAAAACAATCGATTAACTTGCAATAAGTGTGATATATTTTAGCTTCTAAAATGGGCAAAAACAGGTCATGTACTCCAGAAATGAGGAAATTAATTGTGCAGTGTTATTACCATGAAAAACTATCAATGTCGGCTATTGCACAAAAGTTTTCTTGCTCAAAAAAATGGTATTTGTTGCAATTCATTTGTACAATAAGACAAAAAAGTTTAAAAGCCCAGGAAACGAAACACCTCTCCAGCAGAAGATAGAACTATTTGTAGGGTCAGTAAGAAACATCCATTCTTGTCTTCGCGTGAAATAAATGCTGAAATTGGACAGCAAATAAACGCAGAAATATCCACTCGGTCAATAAGAAGGCGCTTACAAGAGTCGGGACTTCGTGGGTGCATTGCACAAAAAAATCCGCATGTGTCAAAAAAAATATTAAGAAGCGGTTGCGGTTTGCAAGAGAAATGTTAAGAAAAGATCCACGTTACTGGAAAATAGTTCTCTGGAGTGACGAGTCCAAGTTTAATTTGTTTCACTCAGATGGAAAAACGTATGTGAGACGCCCCCCAAACAAAGGTTTAGATCCAAGGTACACTGTGAAGACGGTGAAACACGGTGGCGGGTCTATTATGGTCTGGGGTGCCTTTTCTTGGCATGGAGTTGGCCAATTGTTCGAATTCAGGGAATAATGGATCAGCATCAATATAAAAGCATTTTGGAAAATGTAATGGAACCGTATTCTTTCGAGAATATGCCAATCCATTACATTTTCCAGCATGACGATGACCCAAAGCACACTTCCAGGTTAGTGAAGCGTTGACTTTCGGATCAACATATTGATGTTCTGGACTGGCCTCCCCAAAGTCCTGATCTCAACCCAATTGAAAACTTATGGGCAATTGTGAAAAGAGATCTCAAGGACAAAAATCCACGAAATAATGATGAATTGTTTCAGTTGGTATAGCAAAGCTGGGTAAAAATATCTCTTCAAACATGCCAACGTTTAATACAAAGTTTACCAAAAAGACTAGCAAATGTTGTAAAAAATAAGGGGTATCCAACAAAATATTAAAGGATATTTTTAAGGTTTATGTAAATATTTTTTGTTGTTTCTAATTATGTGACCAAACTAAAATTGCTGTTCTAGAGATAAGTTAATTTTCTTTAAAATAATATTCGTGAAGTGGAATTTTTTAATTTAAAATTATTGATGATTTGTTACTTTCATATTTCTAGTTATTAGTTTGAACTAATTTTTTTAAATATATTAACAAATATATATACTCTGAAGTCGTTTCTAATTATAAGGCCACCACTGTATATATGTATGTAATATTTTGTAAGCAGCGACTTTTGGTCTCAAGTTGTTGTTTATTCATAAAATTTTTTTAGTTTTCTTTACGGTCATTACAGTTGTTGTTTGTGGTTGTATGTGTGTGGTTTCATGTTTTTTTTTTGCTAGTGAACATCATTTTCAATGACAAACTTTTTATTGTTGCTTTTTGCATAGATTTTTTTTCCGTAAAAAAACCCCGGCGCACAGTGGACCATTTTACAAGGCGGGCAAAATTAATTTTTTTTTTTGTCACCGATTGTAAAATTTTATATTTCATCGAAAGTAGACAGTAGTGTAGTGTAGTGTACGGAGGGCAAAAATTCGAAACTCTTTATTTCAACTATATCACAGTGAACGGAGTGATTTAAATCGGACATTCTCACGTTTTGCTAAAATGATAAATTTCATAGTAAGCTTTTGATTTTTAAACATCTATTACTTTTTTGTTTTAAAAGATTTTCAAACGAAATAAATTTTGTATAATCACCTAATTTAATTTAGCTATTAGTACTAGAAAAATATAGTGTTTATGACTTTTAGAAATTAATTTTTTTTAAGGCCCAAATTTTCCTAAACTCTCCCACTTAATAGAGAATAACATTCTAAGTTCATAAGGGTTAAAAAAAAAAATTAGCACTTTTTTGTAGTCCAAACTCTCTTCTACACCCCTATACCCCATTGTTCAACCGGCCCGATCCGACCGTGAGCACCAAAACAATTTTTATGACACAAGGGGCCTGTTCGTAAATGCATTACAGCTGTGCATATTATGCACACAATGTTCGTAAATGCAAACGTTGGCAACACTGCAGCTGTCATCTGTTCGTAAATGCAACATTAAAGTCTATTATGCGCAAATAAATACAAAAAACTAATCACAAAAATGGATGATGCAATAGATGTGTGAATATAAAGAATGTGTTTTTTTATGATTTATTTTTGATTATTTTACTTTTTAAACATTTTTAGCCTCGAATGTGAAATATATGTCAGATATTATTATCAAATTCACAAATTAAATTTATAATAATTTTTTCCATTTTTCCGCAGTGTTCGCTCGTTCGTAAATGCAGCAATAAAATAACCAAAAACAAGCATCAGCAACATATGATTTGCAGTGGCAGCGCAAAGTAATCATAAAAAGTATCATTTAGATGAATATGCGTATTTTTAAAAAGAAAATTAATAATTGTTAGTCAATTTCTAAATCATGTACAGTTGGTCACAAAGATATTTTGCCTACTTCAAATAAAGTTAATGTATATTATTCAGGTCACAAAAGTACTTTGCTTTTCAAATTGATTTACCCTGAATAAAAAGGTATAAAAGATTTTTTTCTCGGAATTGTTAAAATGTTTTGCCTTGGTCATAATGTATATTTACAACTGCGCACATTAAGAAACAGATCTCAACTAATTATGGTAAAAACCATTGATACGTAACAAGCGCTCTTACAGGTAGAAGTGCAAAATCAAAAAGGATACCGCAATTAGCGAAAAAATTATAGACTTCTGAGTAAGCAAAATACTTTCGTGAGCATACAATTTATGAGTTATTCAAAACAACACAACATCTTAAACGACCTGCAAATATTTGTGTTTTTTATACCCTTCACACAGTGTAAAAGGGTATATATAGGTTTGTCATTCCGTGTGAAATTTCTACAATTTTCATTTCCGACCCAATAAAGTATATATTTCCTGAAAGCTTATGAATAGGGAAGTCGATTAAGCCCTGTCCGTCTGTCCGTCTGTCCGTGTGTATGTTGAAATCAACTTTTTGAAGCCCCCCGACATCGCCCGGACCCGCATGAGGTATTAAAATGTTGGAAATATTCGGGAGTAGATCGCTATTGAAATTCAGAAAAATCGGTACATAAATAACTGAGATATGAGCAAAAAACCACGACCACCTCGGTTTTTTTTTAACAATAGACACTAGATGAGCTTATGTTCGAATCCCAGTTGAGACAAAAAAATTTTTTTTTTTTATTTTTTTCATTTTTTTTTGTGTTATTTTATTTTTTATACGTACTTACATTCAAAAACTCAATTTATAATTTTACAATGGTACGTTTTTGAGCGGATAAAATACTTTATTATAAAGAAAAAGAATAATAATGAAACATATAGTAGGTATGTATGTATGTATGTATGTACGCATTTATTTAAAGAAAACAAAATGTCACCGCGGCTTTCGCTGCTAGAGATAACAAAGTAACAACAGCTATAACCTTGATTCAACGTAGCATGTGTGTGTGTGTAAAAAACCTACATACGAATATTCATTCAAACATATTGCTAATACTTAAATGTATGTATGTATGTATATGATTTTTATTTTGTATGAACCTCATATAGGTTGCAAGTACTTTTGTATATTTAAGTTATATAAATATTTATAGGATGGTAGTGAAGTGGGTACACGACTGAACTATGAAGCTGGTGGTACGCAGTTCGATACCATTAAGTGTTTGCTTAATTTTTTTTTTTTACATTTCAATGTTTCATGGTCAATATGAGTAGAATATGAAATATCATGACTAGCAAAATACGATGCACTATGAAAAAAAAAACTAAACTAAATACATATCTATTTTTATGTATTTTTCCCATTGAGTACGTAGTATACGTTAATACATATTATATATTTTAAATTTCAATAATGTATGCTCTATTACTCTTTACTTTTTCCTTTTTTTAATTATTTTAATTAAACTATATATGTACGTAAATTTATTTTTTTACAATGGGATGTTATTTTTATATATGTATGTTTTTTAAGTATGTACGTATTTTATATGAGATGAATGAATTTGCCATTGGGAGATTAGTAGCAAAATACGATGCACTATGAAAAAAAAAACTAAACTAAATACATATCTATTTTTATGTATTTTTCCCATTGAGTACGTAGTATACGTTAATACATATTATATATTTTAAATTTCAATAATGTATGCTCTATTACTCTTTACTTTTTCCTTTTTTTAATTATTTTAATTAAACTATATATGTACGTAAATTTATTTTTTTACAATGGGATGTTATTTTCATATATGTATGTTTTTTAAGTATGTACGTATTTTATATGAGATGAATGGTGATACAAACAATTGTTATTGCATGACTACACCTTTACTTCTTCTTAATTTTTTTAATTAAACTTGCAAACAAGTGCAAGAAATTACATGCCGTTGGGAGATTAGCGGTTACATCAATAAACTTCAAATTCGTTGTTGTGTAAAAATTAATTTTTTTCACATAAATACCTAGATACATTCATACAAATGTCCATATAAATTACATTTATTTATTTCCATTAAGAAATAATTTTAAATGCAATACCTTACTACACCTTTACTTCTTCTTAATTTTTTTAATTAAACTTGCAAACAAATGCAAGAAATTACCTACATGCCGTTGGGAGAATAGCGGTTACATCAATGAACTTCAACTTCGTTGTTGTGTAAAAATTAATTTTTTTCACATAAATACCTAGATACATTCATACAAATGTCCATATAAATTACATTTATTTATTTGCATTAAAAAATAATTTTAAATGTAATACCTTATGCTAAATGTAAGAACTCTTAAGGAAAATAATAGATTTTTTCAATCTTCCTCTGGTAACTCTGCTCACAATATTTTTCAATCTTCCTCTGGTAACTCTGCTCACAATATTTAAAGAAAACAAAATGTCACCGCGGCTTTCGCTGCTAGAGATAACAAAGTAACAACAGCTATAACCTTGATTCAACGTAGCATGTGTGTGTGTGTAAAAAACCTACATACGAATATTCATTCAAACATATTGCTAATACTTAAATGTATGTATGTATGTATATGATTTTTATTTTGTATGAACCTCATATAGGTTGCAAGTACTTTTGTATATTTAAGTTATATAAATATTTATAGGATGGTAGTGCAGTGGGTACACCACTGAACTATGAAGCTGGTGGTACGCAGTTCGATACCATTAAGTGCTTGCTTAATTTTTTTTTTTACATTTCAATGTTTCATGGTCAATATGAGTAGAATATGAAATATCATGACTAGCAAAATACGATGCACTATGAAAAAAAAAACTAAACTAAATACATATCTATTTTTATGTATTTTTCCCATTGAGTACGTAGTATACGTTAATACATATTATATATTTTAAATTTCAATAATATATGCTCTATTACTCTTTACTTTTTCCTTTTTATACCCTTCACACAGTGTAAAAGGGTATATATAGGTTTGTCATTTCGTGTGAAATTTCTACAATTTTCATTTCCGACCCCATAAAGTATATATTTCCTGAAAGCTTATGAATAGGGAAGTCGATTAAGCCCTGTCCGTCTGTCCGTCTGTCCGTGTGTATGTTGAAATCAACTTTTTGAAGCCCCCCGACATCGCCCGGACCCGCATGAGGTATTAAAATGTTGGAAATATTCGGGAGTAGATCGCTATTGAAATTCAGAAAAATCGGTACATAAATAACTGAGATATGAGCAAAAAACCACGACCACCTCGGTTTTTTTTTAACAATAGACACTAGATGAGCTTATGTTCGAATCCCAGTTGAGACAAAAAAATTTTTTTTTTTTATTTTTTTCATTTTTTTTTGTGTTATTTTATTTTTTATACGTACTTACATTCAAAAACTCAATTTATAATTTTACAATGGTACGTTTTTGAGCGGATAAAATACTTTATTATAAAGAAAAAGAATAATAATGAAACATATAGTAGGTATGTATGTATGTATGTATGTATGTACGCATTTATTTAAAGAAAACAAAATGTCACCGCGGCTTTCGCTGCTAGAGATAACAAATAACAACAGCTATAACCTTGATTCAACGTAGCATGTGTGTGTGTGTAAAAAACCTACATACGAATATTCATTCAAACATATTGCTAATACTTAAATGTATGTATGTATGTATATGATTTTTATTTTGTATGAACCTCATATAGGTTGCAAGTACTTTTGTATATTTAAGTTATATAAATATTTATAGGATGGTAGTGCAGTGGGTACACGACTGAACTATGAAGCTGGTGGTACGCAGTTCGATACCATTAAGTGTTTGCTTAATTTTTTTTTTTTACATTTCAATGTTTCATGGTCAATATGAGTAGAATATGAAATATCATGACTAGCAAAATACGATGCACTATGAAAAAAAAAACTAAACTAAATACATATCTATTTTTATGTATTTTTCCCATTGAGTACGTAGTATACGTTAATACATATTATATATTTTAAATTTCAATAATGTATGCTCTATTACTCTTTACTTTTTCCTTTTTTTAATTATTTTAATTAAACTATATATGTACGTAAATTTATTTTTTTACAATGGGATGTTATTTTTATATATGTATGTTTTTTAAGTATGTACGTATTTTATATGAGATGAATGAATTTGCCATTGGGAGATTAGTAGCAAAATACGATGCACTATGAAAAAAAAAACTAAACTAAATACATATCTATTTTTATGTATTTTTCCCAATGAAGCTGGTGGTACGCAGTTCGATACCATTAAGTGTTTGCTTAATTTTTTTTTTTTACATTTCAATGTTTCATGGTCAATATGAGTAGAATATGAAATATCAAGACTAGCAAAATACGATGCACTATGAAAAAAAAAACTAAACTAAATACATATCTATTTTTATGTATTTTTCCCATTGAGTACGTAGTATACGTTAATACATATTATATATTTTAAATTTCAATAATGTATGCTCTATTACTCTTTACTTTTTCCTTTTTTTAATTATTTTAATTAAACTATATATGTACGTAAATTTATTTTTTTACAATTGGATGTTATTTTTATATATGTATGTTTTTTAAGTATGTACGTAAAACTAAACTAAATACATATCTATTTTTATGTATTTTTCCCATTGAGTACGTAGTATACGTTAATACATATTATATATTTTAAATTTCAATAATGTATGCTCTATTACTCTTTACTTTTTCCTTTTTTTAATTATTTTAATTAAACTATATATGTACGTAAATTTATTTTTTTACAATGGGATGTTATTTTCATATATGTATGTTTTTTAAGTATGTACGTATTTTATATGAGATGAATGGTGATACGAACTATTGTTATTGCATGACTACACCTTTACTTCTTCTTAATTTTTTTAATTAAACTTGCAAACAAGTGCAAGAAATTACATGCCGTTGGGAGATTAGCGGTTACATCAATAAACTTCAAATTCGTTGTTGTGTAAAAATTAATTTTTTCACATAAATACCTAGATACATTCATACAAATGTCCATATAAATTATATTTATTTATTTCCATTAAGAAATAATTTTAAATGTAATACCTTATGCTAAATGTAACAACTCTTAAGGAAAATAATAGATTTTTTCAATCTTCCTCTGGTAACTCTGCTCACAATATTTTTCAATCTTCCTCTGGTAACTCTGCTCACAATATTTAAATAAAACAAAATGTCACCGCGGCTTTCGCTGCTAGAGATACCAAAGTAACAACAGCTATAACCTTGATTCAACGTAGCATGTGTGTGTGTGTAAAAAACCTACATACGAATATTCATTCAAACATATTGCTAATACTTAAATGTATGTATGTATGTATATGATTTTTATTTTGTATGAACCTCATATAGGCTGCAAGTACTTTTGTATATTTAAGTTATATAAATATTTATAGGATGGTAGTGCAGTGGGTACACGACTGAACTATGAAGCTGGTGGTACGCAGTTCGATACCATTAAGTGTTTGCTTAATTTTTTTTTTTTACATTTCAATGTTTCATGGTCAATATGAGTAGAATATGAAATATCAAGACTAGCAAAATACGATGCACTATGAAAAAAAAAACTAAACTAAATACATATCTATTTTTATGTATTTTTCCCATTGAGTACGTAGTATACGTTAATACATATTATATATTTTAAATTTCAATAATGTATGCTCTATTACTCTTTACTTTTTCCTTTTTTTAATTATTTTAATTAAACTATATATGTACGTAAATTTATTTTTTTACAATTGGATGTTATTTTTATATATGTATGTTTTTTAAGTATGTACGTATTTTATATGAGATGAATGGTGATACAAACTATTGTTATTGCATGACTACACCTTTACTTCTTCTTAATTTTTTTAATTAAACTTGCAAACAAGTGCAAGAAATTACATGCCGTTGGGAGAATAGCGGTTACATCAATGAACTTCAACTTCGTTGTTGTGTAAAAATTAATTTTTTTCACATAAATACCTAGATACATTCATACAAATGTCCATATAAATTACATTTATTTCTTTCCATTAAGAAATAATTTTAAATGCAATACCAAGGTCTATTAAATAAGGTCTGTGCAACTCTACAAAAACAAAAAGCAAAAAATATATACGGGCATTTTGTTAGTGTAAAATTACTCTAAGGTAGTCAAAAATAGCTGACTAAAATACCAAAAAATTCATCCAGGTGAAATTATCAGTCCATCTGATGGCAAACGTTACTGTCAAACTCTATGTATAAAAAATTATTTTTTATGAGGTATTTGACAGAGAGCAGCACAGCAAATTCGCCGTTGCATATACCTGTATGAATATGCCCAACGCCTATTAAATTTTGTGTTTTCATTTTGTTTAACAATTTTTTCAAGACAACACAAATAAATTGTGTTAATAGTAAATATTTGTTAAAAATATGGCTGATAAAGATAAAATAGAAGTCTAGACGATGTCTTGAAGAAGCGTGCTGTTTCACAAGGTATGTTGGGCCAGAAAGATGCTCGTTTCGCTGCTGGTGTTGTACAAATGGTGCGTGAAGGCAAAATAGCTAATCGTTGTATTTTCTTGGCCTGTGAGCCAAGTAATGGCAAGGCTGCTATAGCTGTTGGTGTGGCTCAGTCCTTGGGTACAGAAACGCCTTTTACCAGCATGTCCGGCTCGGAAATATAAATCATAAGAAGAAAAAATATCAATCATAAAATTGAAAAACATAAATGTCGCCCTAAAAAGGTAAACAAATTTTGACAACTTCGAGTAGTAAACATAGGGGAGCAAAAAACGATCAGCTGATTAGTTGAACAGACCTTATTTAATAGACCTTGTGCAATACCTTATGCTGAATGTAACAACTCTTAAGGAAAATAACAGCTTTTTTCAATCTTCCTCTGGTAACTCTGCTCACAATAGTTTTCCAATATTTTTCAATCTTCCTCTGGTAACTCTTGCGGAAACCTATACTTTTATTTAATTTAATAAAATAAATCTTAGTTAAGGTAGTTATTAGTCAATTCTACTTTCAGATATTATTGACAGGCGAAAAACAAATTGTGATAATTTTTATTTATAAGCTCCTAAATAACTTGCAGACATGTTTGTGGCACTGCCTCTGGTTTTTTGTTTTTCTCATTAGAAGCAAATTTATCTCACATTTATAAACATTAGATATATAACAGAAGTAATTTCTAAATAAAAAAAATATTTAAAAGGGTCTTAATTTTTTTTTTATTTTTTTTTATTTTATTTTTTTAACATACATACGTAAATTTACAATTTTACAATGGGATGTTTTTATATATGTATGTTTTTTAAATGTATGTACTTATTTCATATGGGACTACACGTTGTGAAGGGTATATAAGATTCGGCATGGCCGAATATAGCACTCTTACTTGTTTTATAATAATATCATTAAAGAGGGTGTGTTCTATAGAGAAAAATGTTCTCTTGTGCGTGAAATGTTTTGTGAACCAATAAAAGTTCAAATTAAAATTCCTAAGAAGCAAAGACTATAGATTATTTCAGAGAAAAATCAGATCCCTATATGTCTAATATCCAACAAAAATAGAAATCTAGCTATTAAATAAGACGTCGAAGCTAAACTACTTCTAGAAGATGAAAATCAAAACTATTTAGAAGAAATATTTATTAAAATTTTTTAACTAATAGTAATTTTTCAAAGCAATGGAAGAATCGTTAATTTATTGTTTTACATTTTATGTGCATTAATCAATTTTAAACTTGCAAATTTATAATTAAAGTTTACATATAAAATTTATAATGTCTTATTTGGACTATAAAATAGAATTGAAACCTACGTCTTATTCATTAAAACTTCTTTATCTAAAGTAAATTTCAACCAAAGCTTGTATTTTTTATGTTTGCCGCTAAATAAAAAAAAATTTATTTCAAACTGCTTCAAAAAACCAACCTTTGGCCATTCGTACTAAAAATTTCACGGGGGCCAAAGTTTCACACTTTCTGACAAAATTTAAGTTTTTAATAAGTTTAAATTTTAAACGTGACTCAAAATATAAAACTTTGTGTAAAACTAACTTTTTTTAACAAGTTTTAATACTTAACTTTTGTACCGAAAAGCAGCTAAAACTCAAAATGCATTTTAAACCCATCATAAATAACTATTTTTCTAACCAGTCGTTTTTTAAGTTTTATACATATATTAAGCTTAGAGCCTATGGTCTCACTTAGTAAACAAAAAAAAAAAAAAAAACCCGCGTATCAAAATTCCAATCCAGTCAAAAGTTATAGATTTGACCGCCTTCTCGCGAAACGGTCCACGGTGCGGTGCCTTAAAAATCATTTGTAACAATTTATAAAATCGTTTAGCTGTTAGCAGGAGAAAAGGAAAAATAATAAGCAAATAAAAATATAATTTTGTAAGTATAAATTACATGTTGTGATCAGTGCTGTCATGTTGTAACATTCATCTTTTGTGTGTTTGATTTTTGACACGTATATACGACTGCTAATTTTTGTAAAAGTTTTTTTGAATATTAAGGTAATGGGTAAATAAAAATTCATGTTGGGGTGGGTAGAGTTTCTTAAATTTTTATGTTAAAAAGAGTTTTTGGTCAAACAAAGAAACTAATTTATTATTCATAACTTAAAGAATTCTTGAAAATATAATATGACAACACTGGCTATGATCCACATTGTTTTTGTTGTTTTGTGCGCTGCATTCCTTTCTTTTTTTTTGGATTTGTCCGCAGTCATAAACATTTGCTTAAGGGTATTTGTTGCAGTAATTTATTGAATGTTAAAGGGGTTTTAATGGCTTCATACATGCAGGTACAAATTTGGAATATGTGTATGCAACAATTTGTGTAAGTACCAAAAAAAAAAAAATACTACGTATATTTATAGGACACGTTTGAATAAGATCAATATTAACAAAGTAAAAACAGTTAAAACGTGAATTATGTCTACGTCGCCAAATTTTGTTGCAAAAAATAAAGTTATTGACATTGAAAGTCCTTTACCTAAATATGAACGGAAGCGATTACCTACAATGGGCGAAGTTTTAGATGATAATGGTCCATCCTGTTCCAAAAACTGCAAATCTGCTTTTGAACAAACGAATAAAGCCGCGTTATTTGATGTTACATTATCGCCTGATGCCACTAAAGATTCAACGCATTCGTTAATATTTACAAAATATTTTAACCGTATTGAAGAGGTTGGTTTACTTGAGAGTCAAAAAATAGGCCTTAAATCGACTAAAAATATTTTTAAATCTCCTTTATATTTGATTCTTCACAAAGAAAAAAAATCGGAAGGAAAAAAGGAAAAAATATTAGCGAAGTGCCTAAATTGTGACAAAATACTTACTGGGACACTTAATGTAACATCTAATTTCGTTCGTCTTTGCGCAATCAACATTTGGAAAATTTTAACCAATACGAAGAGCTAAAACAGGAAGCAAAACTTACCCCTTCAAGACAAATACTTTTTGACAAGCTTGTATTGGAATTTATAACAAAAAACATGCTTCCGGTATCTATAGTAGAATCGGACTCATTTAAAAACCTTTTAGGATTTGCAAACCCAAAACTCACTCTAATGAGTCGACCGTCTACTATGAAGCTCATAGATAGCACATTTCAATCATTGAAAGACAGTTTCAAGGATATTATAAAAAGCGGTGATTATTTCTGTTCAACAGCTGACATTTGGTCAACAAAACATAGAAGTTTTTTTGGTTATACCGTTCATTGGATTTGTGACACATTTGAGCGGAAGTCAGTTTCACTAGCTCGCAAACGGTTTACGGGTGTTCATTCTTTCGATGCAATTTGCCATATTATCAGTGAAATCCACGTGGAATACGGTCTTAATAATTGTAATTTGATCGCAACTACAACCGATAATGGAAGCAATTTCATTAAGGCATTCTTGGAATTTGGCATTGTCAACCAAGACAAGTTTTTAAACGAGCATGAAGAAGAATTTGAGATAAATGATGATCTGACATACACGGCGAACAGAAGGTTAGAAGGACTTCTTCCAAATCACATTAGATGTGCATCGCATACGTTGAATCTTATTGCAACATCAGATTTCAACAAATTGTTACAAACAAACAGCTTAGTTTATGATAAGCATAAGCAAGTACGTTAATATTCTTAAATCACATACTTTTATTTATATTTGATTTGGTACACTTAGATAGTTTGGCTTAATGCCATAAATTTTTATTTTTATAAACAAACACTCACATATTTAAAGTTATTGTTTTTTAATAAAATATTAAAATCAAAGATCAAAGAAACAAAAAAAAAATATATTTTTGTTCTTACACTCCGATATTTAAATCATTGAAGACGAACTGCGAAGCATGTCAGAATATCGGAGTACAAAACAAATACATTTTTCTAAAAAACAATAACTTTCAACTTTCTAAGTTTTTATTTATAAAAATAAAAGGTTTAAACCTAATGTAAAACTATATATTCTATTAACATTTGTATTTATTTTTTTAAGATTTTAAAGAAATGCAGCGCGTTATGGTCAAAAGTCAACAGACCAAGATCATCTGAGGAAATTAAATCAACATTGGGTTCCCAGCTAAAATGCCCTGTGGTGACACGATGGAACTCGCTATACGACTCTGTAAAAAACTTACTTTCAGATAAGTTAAAATTGTTTGATTTATGCCAAAAACTAGGTGTTGAAAGCTTTCAAGATGAAGAACTAGAATATTTAGGTGAATATGTTGTGCTTTTGCAACCTGTAGCAGAGGCCATAGACTTTCTTCAAAGGGAAGAAGGCATGATGTTTGGTTATTTGCTGCCATCCTTGGCCACCATTATAACAAAGTACACCAAAATACAATTAGGTGTCGGCAGTAAATATTTAAAAGCAATGACAGTCAAAATTATAGAGAAAGTCAAAATTACTGCAACAAATACCCTTAAGCAAATGTTTATGACTGTGGACAAACCCAAAAAAAAAGAAAGGAATGCAGCGCACAAAACAACAAAAACAACGTGGATCATAGCCAGTGTTGTCATATTATATTTTCAAGAATTCTTTAGGTTATGAATAATAAATTAGTTTCTTTGTTTGACCAAAAACTCTTTAACATAAAAAGAGTTAACATAAAAATTTAAGAAACTCTACCCCAACATGAATTTTTATTTCAACATTACCTTCTGCAAACTACCTTAACAACTTCCCTGTCCCCATACAACGCACTTTGTGAATGCTCCACGCCCACTGGTTTTTTGTATTGATTTACTAAATAACATGCATATATACCATAAAATATAATTTTGGTAAAAGATTAGATATATATTCCTATTATTTTGGCTACTTTATTTTGTGACTCACGGACGTAGCAATAAAAATTTTATCTTACCACGTTCAAAGAGTCAGATATGAACATCAATCATAGCGAAATAATTTGCATGACAAATGAGTTTTGGCGCGCTAATAATTAATTGACAGCTGATAATTGTCAAATACATATATTGGTGTGCGTATGAGTTGTATATAAAAATGAGTCACATATGACTCATGAACTTATTCCAATACCCTCTCGTGAGTCATATATGACTCATTGGACAGGGAAGTTGTTAATATTCAAAAAAACTTTTACAAAAATTAGCAGTCTTATATACGTGTCAAAAATCAAACAAACAAAAGATGAATGTTACAACATGACAGCACTGATCACAACATGTAATTTATACTTACAAAATTATATTTTTATTTGCTTATTATTTTTCCTTTTCTCCTGTTAACAGCTAAACGATTTTATAAATTGTTACAAATGATTTTTAAGGCACCGCACCGTGGACCGTTTCGCGAGAAGGCGGTCAAATCTATAACTTTTGACGCGGGTTTTTTTTTTTTTTTTTTGTTTACTAAGTGAGACCATAGGCTCTAAGCTTAATATATGTATAAAACTTAAAAAACGACTGGTTAGAAAAATAGTTATTTATGATGGGTTTAAAATGCATTTTGAGTTTTAGCTGCTTTTCGGTACAAAAGTTAAGTATTAAAACTTGTTAAAAAACTTAGTTTTACACAAAGTTTTATATTTTGAGTCACGTTTAAAATTGAAACTTATTAAAAACTTAAATTTTGTCAGAAAGTGTGAAACTTTGGCCCCCGTGAAATTTTTAGTACTAATGGCCAAAGGTTGGTTTTTTGAAGCAGTTTGAAATAAAATTTTTTTATTTAGCGGCAAACATAAAAAATACAAGCTTTGGTTGAAATTTACTTTAGATAAAGAAGTTTTAATGAAGAAGACGTAGGTTTCAATTCTATTTTATAGTCCAAATAAGACATTATAAATTTTATATGTAAACTTTAATTATAAATTTGCAAGTTTAAAATTGATTAATGCACATAAAATGTAAAACAGTAGTATATTTGTGGGCTTTCTGGGACACCAAATTCATCCTTATGGAGATTCCATGAGGATGAATTTTTGTTTTAAATTTTCATCCCAATGGTAATTTCCCATAAGGATGAATTTTTGTTAATAATTTAAAATATTCATCCCAATGGTAATTTCCATAAGGCTGATTTTAAATTTTTGGTTGATATGCATTTTGTTATTGGTTTGTTTGTCTCAAGTTTCAATTAAAATTTTTTTATTGTCTGTGCAATTTACTCATACGGATGACTTTTTTGTTGTTAAATTTTTTTTTAAATTGTGTTGTTAAAATTTTTTTTTAAATTGTAATATGAGAAAATGCAAAGGTAAATTATTATTTGTAAATACATATATAAATACTTACATATATAAATATGTGCATACAAACTTACATGTTTTAGAAAAATGTATGTGCAAAATTGTTTAAATAAGAATGTTAAGAGATGAATTTTCACAGATGAATAATTTAAGAGAAAATAATTTTTATTGAATGTAATTATAGTTTTCCATAAAGATGAATTTTATTTTTTAAAGATGAATAATTAAAGAGAAAATGATCGTTTGAGTGATTTTTATTAAAATAGTAAAGAGGGATTGAATAAAAAAATATATGGAAATAAACTCAAGTTGCATTAAAATAGATTATAATAGATATAAAAGAACGATAATGATAATATTTTTCCTCATTAGTCTAATCAATACTTAAAAGTATGCTTAATAAAATGGTAAGAAATCGCATCATATTTGGAAGTTTTTTCTAATTTTATTTAAAATATTTTAGATGTATGATCAAATAATAAATATTGCCCAAGGTTTAATACCTCAGTATACAAAAATTGATGATATCCCCCTACATCAACCATATAAAGTCCTAAGGTTTGAGTGGAAGGAATCACAATATGGATCAAAAGTCATAGCATATTTGGATAATAATAAATGGTTTTATCTTCCTCAAAGAATTACAAAATTTGTAAATAAAGAAGATCCATACTTATCTGAAATGAATGATAAAGTGTGGACAATTATTTACAAAGGTCGACAATCAGCAAATGGTCTAGCAGTATTTGAATTAAACTACAATTAAGTAACATGTCGAGAAATATAATTCTTAAATTTTTGGAAGACTTCAACGGATATATTTTTATTGAACACCTTTGTCTTATTAATAATTTTTTAAAATTAACACAGAGTTGTAAAGACACTGAGGAAATACCTGTGCATGGAAAACACGGTGTTCATTACAAAAATTGTATTTGGGCAACGGATTCCACAACTGAGGGTCCTGACACATGCAGATGTATGATATACGGGCAGAAAAAAATTTTTATAGAGAATCTAATAAGGAGATATTATTTATTGGAAAAACGTATAAAATAACATTTTGTACATATATACAATAATTTAAACATAATTTGTGTATCAGTTAATTAATTATTTATTCTACATTTTAAGTAAGCATTATTAATAAACAAAATTTTTCAAAAACATAAAACAAAATCTTCTTTTTTCACGTATGTAGATGTGTATATGAAATACATTTGTTGTTTTGTCGTGTGCTATAGCTGAAATGAAATTTAACGCTTTAATTTTATGATAACAAAATTTTTACATAAGACATTTGAAGTTTTGTTATATTTTTTATTTCTTAAATTGCACTTTTAGTTGAAAAAATAAGCTGAGTATATTTTTAAGTATTCTTGGAAGTTTTCCTGAAAGTTTATTGACTTTAAAATGTATTTTCTTTCAATTGTGTTAGACATAGTCATGATTAATTTAAAAAATTGTAAGTTAACTAAAGAGACAAAATATGAAAGGTTGTTGACATTAGTAAACAAAATATTTACACTTTTGTTAGAATAGGTCAAGATTTTAGAATTTTGTATGAGTGTAAATTTTATGAATATGATAGATTTTTTCGTAACGTATTTAAACAATCAATCATTTTTAAAAAAAAACTGTGCAAGAAGCGACATGGATTTTCTTAAAAAACCTAAGGAAAACGCTGTAAGCAAAAACAACCAAAACGGAGAAAGGACAATAGAAAAGGAAAGGATACATATAGAGGAAGTGATCATCCTACCGCCAATAGACCTCCAACTATTCCTGGCATTATATGATGGGAATGACAACATTATTTTAAAAGCAGTGGAAAATTTTGAAGCGAAAAAATAATCAACATCATTTTATTATATTATTTGTTTATATATCTTTTTTTTATTTTTATTTTCATAATTGTTTAAAAAAAAAAATCTTAAATAACCTTAGTACTATTGTATCATTTTTATATAAGTTAAAATAATTAAAAATTCTTAATATTTGATTAAAAGATACATTTTTACTTCTTAAATAAATAAAAATACAACAGTATAAACCACATAAATTAGATGTTTCACTTTGAATTCGTCTTGTATTGCAGATGAAAGTTTTGGAATTTCTTCTTAAAAGTGAAATGAATTGTTTAATAGGTGGTTGGCCAGCAGAGCAGAAGAATTCAGCTGCTTTATTTTTAGGAAAGTAAAATGCAACCCAATGCTGTCCAGGTTTATGTGATGGATCAGTGTTAGCAATATAAAAACATGGTTTTTTAACTGATTTTGTCGGTAATTTATTGCATGCATAAACACCTTTAAATTTACTCTTTGTTATATTGTTTGAATTCAAAGTATTTTTTATTGTAATTGCGAGACTTATCAATTTCTATTATGCTATCAAATTCACAATACACTAAACAGGTAATCGCTTCAGTAATTGGTTTTCCAAAACGTCCTTCAATGCGAATTGTCCCTTGATTTATTAAATTTCCACAGTTAGAGTTGTTATTATGATCAGGTGTTAAATCAAAAGCGAGCATAAAATATCCGTTATCAAAAAGTTCTTTCGTTATTTGATGACCTTTATCAAAATGATGAATTCCAGTTCCTTTAAATAGTGTTTGATAACCACGGGTGCTTATAATTGTGCCATTATTATAGTTAAATTCAATTGGTTGTGCGGGAAATTGCACTCCATTAACAACCAAATTGAATCTTTGTAGGTTAAAATGTTGAAAGTTAAATGGATTTTCTTTTCTATCTCCTGTATAAGCTTTATTAGATACCATACCAAAAATTACAAAATTAGGTAGCTGTCCAAGTATAACATTATCTAAAGATAACGAGTGGTTTCCAGGATGTATAGTAAATGTTTTTATTTCCACTCTCTTATATGGATATATTGCATTTTTTGATTGCAACACGTTGTGATGTGCCATTAAAATATTATTATTGATAGCAAGATGATTTATGTATAAATTAGCTTCGTGTATTTTTAAATTACATTCATTTTTATCTCCACCTTCTAAAATATAGAATTCGGGTTTCTCCAAATTTAGCGTTACCTTAATATCAACATTATTTAGCAAGTATTTTTGTTGATTAAACACATCTACATGAAGTTTTCCAAAAAGCTCTACTTTTTTTCCAATTTTAAATAATTTTCTTCTTTTATCTAATCCGGGGTTTTCTTTCTCAATTAATGAATTAATTTTATTTGTATCAACTGCCCAACCACAAGATTCAAGATGTGTTGATGTTGCATCGTTTCCATAATTTAACAATGTTTCCATATATGCTCTATAGTGATAGTTATTGTCAGGTTGGGATACATTTTTATTATTTAGATGAACTATACAGTTTCTAAATAATAAGTGTAAAAGGTTATTAACAACACTTCCGCTTCCTTTAAATTCAACGACTAGTCTAAGATAAATACTATTGAGATCTCTATAAGTTTCTCCATTTCCTAATGATACAAACTCAATAGTACTAGAATTATCCAAAGAAGCTATTGGGTTGTAGGATATTTCTTCAGTTTCAATGACACTGGTTTGAATTGGAGGAGCTTCATATAAATCTAATTCACTTTTCATACATTCTATAAATCCAGACATTTCAAATTTCCAAAAATATCTTTAAAGTTCTTTCCTCTGCAACGTTTTAATTTATTCTGCGGTCTCTGTTTTAAACGTTTTAGTTTTATACGCTTCCCTTTGCCTCTTTGCATTGTTTTAATCTTGTCGATAGCAGCCTCTGTAATGTCATTCATGACTTTTCTTCCTTGATTTAATAAAATTTGTTTTACTGGTTTTGTTCCAATTTCCTCCAACATTTCTTTTCCAATATCTAATGATTTATTTTTTAAAATATGCAAACCTGTTTTCAATAAGGGTTTTAGATGGGAGAATAAAGCTGAAAAAAGTGATCCAATACCACGTCCATACTGTATAATTCTTGGTGTATGATATATTTCACCAATATTTTGTAAGTTATTTCCAGACTGATTATTATAGTAATTTTTATACATCACATCCATGGTTGTAATAAAAATGATTTATCTTTCTATTACATAATCATTATATACGTTTCTTTTTAAAGTGTAAAGTGCAATAAACTGGAATATATTCTAACAAGTCCATTACTTTCCCTTCATCATTTCGAATCATTATTGAAATATCATTAATATTAAAAGTTTCGATAGGAAAATATTCAATACGGCTAAAATGAATATAATTTTTTAATGCCGATATTGAAAATATTTTTAAACATTTCGTTTTTTTAGTTCCTACGTATCGAGGTTTAATTATATCAGTGTAAATAAATACGATTTCATCTATTCCAGTGGATTCATTTTTATTAATAAAGTTGTTTATATTGGTAGGCAAATCATTTAAAGATTTATCCAAAATATATTTTTTTGACGATAAAATAGAATCTTTTCTATTAGCTTCAAACTCTTGATCAATAGTTTGAGCATTTTGTTCAATATTTGTGCTACCTTTATTTTCGTTTCTTTTTATATTTGAATTTCTTTTATTGTCACCTTTCTTTTCTTCGAATGGTGTTATAGTTTTTAGAATATTATCATCCACATTATTTAAACGGTTTGAAATTTTATCACCATTCTCTAAATTTGTTTTTGTTTGCTCGTTTGTTTTATTCATAAGTTCTTTAAATTTCAATTTAATACTTTCATGATTAATATTAACATCCGGATTTGGTGTTTTTAATATTTCATAATCTAAAGGTTGGTTTAACACATTTCGTTTTTTACGTTTTATTACATTTTCATTATCTTCTTTTTTTGTTTTATTCATTAATGAAAAAGAAATATCTGATAATCCAACTACCCATTTATCGTTTAGGTATAAAGATTGCTTTAGCAAATTTGTAAAAGTGCTTGAAGAGTTTTTATAAATATCTGTTGAATCATTACTTAATAAAGTAACATAAAGATCACTTTCTTCCATACTTGAAGCCATCTTCAAAAGAAATAATTGAAGTTAGTCGTTGTTTGCTATACATATATGATTAAAATTGGGTTATTCGCCTATGTCGGTTTGATGAATCCATGAATTATGTTCCTTTCCGAAACCTAGCCATTTTACAAACAGCTTTTTTCCACGACGTTTCAACACTTTTTCTACTAAATAAACGTTGGGAACTTTAGTTTTTAATAATTCTTCTTCATAAAATCCACCTTTTATTATATTTTCATTAAGATCTTTAAGTTGATATGTTATTGGATTTGTTACAAAACTTTTATTTATTTGAAAAACTTCTGAAGACCAATTTGGTGTATATCCTTTCTCAAAAACATTTTTATATTTGCTTATGCGAACAAAATCATTTGTCTTATATTTTCCTCTTTTAAATATTTTTAAGTTATTGTATATAGTTCTAAGAAACCTTTTTTCATTTTTCTTGTTAACAGAGTTGGGTCTCATTTTAATAGTACGGTGATAAGACGAATTATACTCTTGCAATAATTTATCTAATATATTTATCCACTTATAATTTCCTTGCATACTGAATTGTTTCCACATTTTAGTTTTTAAAGTTCTGTTAAAACGCTCAACTACAGATGCCTTCATATTTGAAAAAGTGTGATAATGATTAATATTAAGTTTTTTCATTAGACTTTTAAAGTCTTTATTGTAAAATTCTTTTCCTTGATCAGAATGAAGATTTTTGGGAGATTTTTGTTCGTTCAACTTTATATAATATTTTTAAATGCTTTTGAAATCTCTGTTCCTGTTTTAGATTTCAGTGGTGCAGCATACGCATAGTTTGAGAATACATCTATTACAGTAAGCATATACTTGAAACCTTTATTAAATTTTGAATATGGAATCATCTCCACTAAATCTATTTGCCATGTATCTAGAATACCCTTCTGAATAAATCGTCGACGTTTAAAGTTTTTTCTTGCTTGACGATGAAGTTCATTAACAAGAGTTTGTTTACTCATATTTATGGAAGGAATGTAAAGCTTCGATTCATTTACGTGTTGTGTATGAATGTGTAAACATGTTTCAACAGTTTATATATCCATTTACAATGATGGTGTGTGGTCCCTCAAGTTGTGGGAAATCTACATTTATTAAAAATTTGATTGAAAATCAACACTTAATATCTAAAGGCATTGATCGAATTGTATGGTGTTTTTCTGAAAAAAATTCACTACCATTAATAAAAAATGTTCAGTTTATTAAAGGAATTCCAGAAACTTTTAGTACTAATGATAAAGAATCAACTTTAATAATATTGGATGATTTAATGCTTGAATCGTCAAATAAAAAAGTTTGTGAACTCTTCACTAAGGGGTCACATCATAGAAATTTAGCTGTAATTTTAGTAACACAAAACATTTTCCATAAAGGCGCTTATTCAAGAGATATTTCTTTAAACTCTAAATATATAGTAATGTTTAAGAATCCAAGGGATAAGTTACAATTTCATCATTTGGCTCGTCAAGTATATCCCGAAAATTCAAAAGCTTTGGTTGATGTATATAATAAATGCACTCAACATGCTCATGGTTATTTATTAATTGATCTTACACAACAAATACACAACGCATTAAGATTCAGATCTGATATATTCAATAATACTCACTATTCAATATTTGCAAATATAAACAATGACTTCCAATCTAAAATTGTTGAGGGAGAACAAACATATTCTTTATGTTCTTAAAAAAGCGAAGCCCAAACTACGTAATGCAATTTTAAAATATGTTGATGATGTTGCTATTAAAGCTATACATGAAATACTTTTCAATGTTATTAAAAAAAATCATAAAATAAACAAAACAGTTTTTGAAAAATTAAAACCATATAAAAATGCGATTAGAAAAGTTTGTTCACCACAAACCTCTATGAAACAAAAGAGGAAACATCTTATTCAAAAGGGAGGATTCTTACCAATTATTATTTCTTCAGTATTAAGTGGAGTTATTGGAAAAATTTTGGAAAATGTCAAATAATTTATCTAAACTAATAGTTATACAGCCATCAGTTTATGAGAAGTTTATAAACAAAAATTCTGATTCCACCTTTTTGCATCGAAAGCTTTTACCACTATATGCTTCACACACGTTAAAAGATATTAACAAATGATAAAAGCAAAAATAAATTTTATTAAAAGCAAAAATAAATTTTACAAATGGTATTATATTAAGCAAGAATTAGCGAAATATTTAATTGAAAAACAAAAATCATCAAATCAGATCATAAGTTCTAAATATAACAATTTACGTGATAATGAAACTCAGACAAGAAAAACATACAAAAAGCATATTGAAACTCAAACAATGCAATCAAAGCAAAGTAGTGTTGGAACACAATGTAATATAAACTTGCCAGAGGATATTTATACTTACGATCACGATGATCAAATTGATATGGATACAACAGTACAAAAAATAAATCCTTCTTCTGCATCTTCAGTAGCCAAACGACTAAAAAATTTTTCAAATAGTGGAACACCAAAAATTAGAATATTATCAAAGGAAGAAAATCATACAAAATTGAAGCAATCAACTTTACCGTATCAGTATTCCCCACGAGTAACTAGAAATCGTAAAAAGTTAGATTATGAAACTGAAAATGTACAATGGCAAAATATTTAGAAAATAAAACACATTTAATAATTGAAAATATAAAGTTTGTTTATTATTGATAAAAAAATATAATTTCTTAAAATAAATAATTGCAATAGTTATAGTTTGTTTACATAAAAGTTTAATGTATTTAGAATTAATATACAACAATTATTATGGAATTTTGTATATTTTAATATTCTATTTCCATTAGAAATTTATCTAAACTATCATCATTATTAAAGCTCTCTATAATATAATTTTGATCTACAAATTCTACTTCATTATCATTTATTTTACAGATATCTTTATCATTATTATATTCTATATCCATTAAATAATAATCATCACTATCATTATTAATAAATTTTTCTTTATAGTGACCCCAAGCTAGGGTATTAATGTTATTCACACATATAAATCTTTTATTATCTAAATAGCTTAAGGATATCTTGTTAATAAGGGATGTATATACAGTGTGTAGTTTTGATTTAAAAATATACATATTTCTATAGTAAATTTTTTTATTATATAAGCAATTTTTTTAGTCAGAAAGACTTAGTTTTTTTGTTACGTTCACTTTAACTCCCTTAGCTTTTTTAACTTCTTCCATATTTTCTGTTTTAAACGAATACATTTTCGCTCTCAACCCAACAAACTCTTTCATTATCTTCCCAAAATTTTCATCTTTCATCATACCTAAGACCTTTTTGTTTTTTTGTGGAATATCAAATTGATTATTAGCCTCATATTCAGATGTGTCAAACCTATCTTCAATATCTTTTTTAATGTCTTCATAAAAGTCATCCGTTTCTATTGTGTATATAAATGAATCCATATAATTAAGTTCAACTTTAGTTTTATATTTAGGTATCATATATTCATAATGGAAATCATACATCTTCCATTTTGAAAGTTCTAAAATTGTAAAACCTAAATAAATTGGCTTATTATAGTATGAGTAAGTTATATTTAATTCAACCGCGATCATATTTTCTTCAATTATATTACAAGAATTAAATTCTGGCTTAGCAATGAGGGCACGTGCTCCAAGTTTTTTACCAATACTTTCCCATTTATTCACAATTTTAATATCTTTACGTTTATCAACGTTTTCCATTGTTTTACCGTAAACAGCATTGTTTAATAATTTAAAAAAATTTTTTTCAAATGAGTTTTTCGCATTAGTTCTATGAAAGTTATTCAAGGAAATATATTTCTTTAACCAATTGGATTGTCGAAACTTTAATATTCTATAAATTTTGGCTAACTTTAAACCATGTTTTAACATTGCTGCAAATTTTTATAATGAATTATATATTCATATTTATTATGTAGATCAACAATCAATTTTGTTTCTTTTGACTCGGGAGGTTTTTTATTTTCACAACAGAATGGTAGATTATTATGAATGTCATGAATTTCAACTGGATATATCAGATCAACTTCTAATATATATCCAACACTTGAATCAATGGGAATTGAGTTCAAAGAAAAATTATCAATATCTTCTACCCACTCAAAATTACCCTCAGGCAGAGCTTCTGACATTGCCCAACCATATAAATTGTTTGCATCTAAATACATTAAGTATTTAGAAGGTAATTCATTATTATAGTCTGATAAATATTTATTATTTGCAATTGAATGTCTTTTTGTACATTGTACTATTCCTCCCCTAATCCCCTTTTGAATAAATGTTATCATGTCTTTATCAGTAAGTAAATCTAATTTAATATCCGTTATTTTTAGCATGGCATCCCATGAAAGTCCCGGAGCTGTGTAATAGTGACATGGATCTAATTGATAAATGTTTTTACAAACTGTTCTGAAATTCTCGAAAACATCTGCTAATAATAAAACATCCGTCTTTAAGTACAACATTAAATAATCTTCTAAGTTTTTGCAATCGAAAGTTTTCCAAACTTCTTTCGCGTGTGTGTAATCTTCTAGAGAACATTGTGTATCTGTTAACTTATTATAAAAATCTGCAATATTAGGTAAAATATTTTCAATAGAATTTAAATAATTATAAGGAAATACGCCTTTTCTTCTAAGTAAATTTAATTTACTTTCATCATTATACATAGATTTAACAGTCTTTAAATCTCTTTTTTCTAAATTTTTCACAAGATTGTCTAAACTGGATGGCATGAATCTATATGAGTCAAGAAATCTTATTTCAATGTTATTATCTTCAATTTTTACTGTTTTTGATAACGATTTGTAAAGTTCTTTATTTAAGGGGATAATATTAATTGAACCATCGTCAATTTTGTTCAACTCCTTAACAAATAAATGACAATCGTAAGATGAAAAGTTATGGAAAATAACGGGGAAAAACTTTGGAGTTTTATAATTGATATTACATGAGTTATGTGCTGGCCCCCTATATTTTCCACTGAAATGACAGTGATCTCTTACTTTAACTTCATTTACAATAATTTTAGAGCAAATATGACAAATGTCATTTCTATCGAAATCAAGTTTTTCCAGTTCAGTTAAGGGTGTCATTGTTTTACTTTTTGAGATGAAATTTAAATATAAATATTTAACATCATTCACCAGACTTTCTATAAATAATTTTGGTGACGCTAATCCCTTAAAACTACAAAATTTGTTTAAACTATTACTAAAACTACATTTTATATAATAAGCAAATGCATATGGAATATGTCTATCAACTAAAGTCGTTGATGAAATATCCCCTTTCGGAATGCATGTTTGAATATTTTCAAATATGCACTCCGAATCTGCATATATAACAAACGGTAAGTCTAACTTATTGCTAAAATTGTTAAATTCTAAAACAGACTTATCTGGGCTGGGGACGTATGATACTCTTTTTGTACAATTCTTCTGGTGTTTCTGAAGTTTCACTTTTTGATGAAAATACTGTAAACAATCATCACATACAAAAATACTTTCACGATGTCTTGTTTGTTGAGATTTAATAAGTCTGCAAAAATTAGAATATTAATATATAAGTTTAACATATAAACTAAATAGAAAGAAATGTAATACAAGATAAAAATAGCAATTTAAAGTAATTTTATGCACTTTTACTAACCTTGAAATATTTTTAATCCACACATAATGTGAAACAACATCCTCTCCAATACATTTTTGAAGAAATAGAATGTTGATGTGCTTAATTTTTTTCGCTTTTGTTTTATAATAGGGACCCAATACTAAGTCCGCTTTTTCATCATAGCCAAAAACATTTATACTAATATTATGATTGTTGCTTTCAAATATTTTTATATCTTTAATTTTTAGCGGGAAGCTTAATCCGTTGAAATTTAAACTGTAACCATTTATATTTATAATATTAAAACTGATATTTACTTTATATTTAAAAGTGCGCTCTGCATGTTTTTAAATCTGAAATGGCTGATATTATGCACCATTTGAAACAAAATTCATCATTATTTTGAACATTTATGCAGGCCTTTTTTAATGCTAATTTTTTCGGTAACGGAATGTATGATGTTCCTCTTAATGGTTGATGTTTATTTAAGTTGACTTCAATTTTAATGAGTTGTATAAGAGTCCAACCACTGTCCTTTTCCTGAAATTCCTCCATCTTCTGTAAAATATTTTGAGTTTTTCTCTCAAATAGTTCGTCAAACTCCTCCATGTTGAAAATTTCCTTCATTTTTGTTTGGAAGGTTTTCACTTCCAATGGAGTGTCTTCTAAGGTATCCATGTTAGGCTTGGCGTACAAGGCATAAAACTCCATATTAAATTTCAGGGCATCATGTATTTTTAAAAATTGATTAACCTCCTGCTTAATTGGTGCGCAAGCCTCTTTCATAAATAGCTCTGGTAAGAGGCATTCTTCTTTTTTATTGTCATAAGTTAGAGTTAACAATCTAGATTTAAAGGCACTTCTAATTATCTTCACTTCAGCATCTAATGGAGATTTTTTAGAAACCACTCCTTTTGAACAAGATGCATGAGTCCTCTCATGCCTTTTAAGACTTTCGATATCACTAAAAATTGTTTTACATTCATAACACACAAAAGCCATTTTATTTAAGTTTTTCTTATTTTATTTAAAGAAGTTTAACAATTGGTTAACTTAATTTTAAATTACAGTTTATATTATTTGTTTTAGATTTACACACAAAATCTTTAATTTTTATACAGACAAATTGACCGATTACTTTAGTGAACAATACTATGAATTGCACTGGCTATTGCTTTTACTTATTTAAATATTAAATTCTTATTTGGTTAGCTTTGTTCAAGGTCATTTTGAAATGTCTATATATGTATGTACATATGTATATATATATATATATATATATATATATATATATATATATATATACATATATATATGTATATATATATATATATATATATATATATATATATATATATACATATATATATGTTAAATTCAAAGTTTAATTTACCTGAAATTAAAGTGGCGTTTTTATCGGATTCTATTTCAAAATATGCTTGGTTTATTATTTTTGAACGCAAATCAAATTGTTCGAAAAATATGAGGTGTTCTAATATATATACATAAAATTCTTATACAATATTATATATGTATGTATGCTAAAATCAAAGGCAATTTTAAAATTAAATTCAACGACTTCCTGGGATTATATTTCAAAATATGCTTTGTTTAGCACTTTGAACGTTAATCAAATTGGTTAAATAAATCGAATTGGTTAAAATTATGAGGCTTTCTCAATAAATATTTTGAAAATAATTTTTAATTTGGAAAATGGACTCAAAGTTGAAGTGCGAGTTTTGTGACTGTTTCTTTTTTGAATGTCGCAAACAAAAAAAGACATTTTTTAAAATTTCATAATTTTGCCTTTAAAAAGGCTAAAAGTTACAAAAAACTAAAACCATCCTCATATATAACAGATATATCAGGATGGCTACCAACAACATCAACCACATCAACAGCAGAACAATCAACATTATCAGCTGCACCACCATCAAACCATGTTGAATGTTTTGATTCAGCAGATAGATCAACAACATCATCAACTGCAGTGTCATCATCATATGAGCAATATATGGATGAGGATGGTGACCAAATCTTATTAGCCTTAAGTTTAGATTTTTAAGAAACAAAGAAATAAAACAAATGATTTGATATTTTTAGATTAAAAAAATGTATTTTTATTTATTTACTTTATGGTAGACGTTTTTAACATTTAAATTCTTAATTGTAGTTTAATTCAAATACTGCTAGACCATTTGCTGATTGTCGACCTTTGTAAATAATTGTCCACACTTTATCATTCATTTCAGATAAGTATGGATCTTCTTTATTTAAAAATTTTGTAATTCTTTGAGGAAGATAAAACCATTTATTATTATCCAAATATGCTATGACTTTTGATCCATATTGTGATTCCTTCCACTCAAACCTTAGGACTTTATATGGTTGATGTAGGGGGATATCATCAATTTTTGTATACTGAGGTATTAAACCTTGGGCAATATTTATTATTTGATCATACATCTAAAATATTTTAAATAAAATTAGAAAAAACTTCCAAATATGATGCGATTTCTTACCATTTTATTAAGCATACTTTTAAGTATTGATTAGACTAATGAGGAAAAATATTATCATTATCGTTCTTTTATATCTATTATAATCTATTTTAATGCAACTTGAGTTTATTTCCATATATTTTTTTATTCAATCCCTCTTTACTATTTTAATAAAAATCACTCAAACGATCATTTTCTCTTTAATTATTCATCTTTAAAAAATAAAATTCATCTTTATGGAAAACTATAATTACATTCAATAAAAATTATTTTCTCTTAAATTATTCATCTGTGAAAATTCATCTCTTAACATTCTTGTTTAAACAATTTTGCACATACATTTTTCTAAAACATGTAAGTTTGTATGCACATATTTATATATGTAAGTATTTATATATGTATTTACAAATAATAATTTACCTTTGCATTTTCTCATATTACAATTTAAAAAAAATTTTAACAACACAATTTTAAAAAAAAATTTTAACAACAAAAAAGTCATCCGTATGAGTAAATTGCAGACAATAAAAAAATTTTAATTGAAACTTGAGACAAACAAACCAATAACAAAATGCATATCAACCAAAAATTAAAAATCAGCCTTATGGAAATTACCATTGGGATGAATATTTTAAATTATTAACAAAAATTCATCCTTATGGGAAATTACCATTGGGATGAAAATTTAAAACAAAAATTCATCCTCATGGAATCTCCATAAGGATGAATTTGGTGTCCCAGAAAGCCCACAAATATACTACTTAAAACAATAAATTAACGATTCTTCCATTGCTTTGAAAAATTACTATTAGTTAAAAAATTTTAATAAATATTTCTTCTAAATAGTTTTGATTTTCATCTTCTAGAAGTAGTTTAGCTTCGACGTCTTATTTAATAGCTAGATTTCCATTTTCTTTATAGAACACACCCTTTTTAATGATATTATTATAAAAAAAAACACAAATATTTGCAGGTCGTTTAAGATGTTGTGTTGTTTTGAATAACTCATAAATTGTATGCTTACGAAAGTATTTTGCTTACTCAGAAGTCTATAATTTTTTCGCTAATTGCGGTATCCTTTTTGATTTTGCACTTCTACCTGTAAGAGCGCTTGTTACGTATCAATGGTTTTTACCATAATTAGTTGAGATCTGTTTCTTAATGTGCGCAGTTGTAAATATACATTATGACCAAGGCAAAACATTTTAACAATTCCGAGAAAAAAATCTTTTATACCTTTTTATTCAGGGTAAATCAATTTGAAAAGCAAAGTACTTTTGTGACCTGAATAATATACATTAACTTTATTTGAAGTAGGCAAAATATCTTTGTGACCAACTGTACATGATTTAGAAATTGACTAACAATTATTAATTTTCTTTTTAAAAATACGCATATTCATCTAAATAATTGACCTTGGGCCTGTTCGTAAACGCATCACTGCGCTGCATAATATGATTACTTTGCGCTGCCACTGCAAATCATATGTTGCTGATGCTTGTTTTTGGTTATTTTATTGCTGCATTTACGAACGAGCGAACACTGCGGAAAAATGGAAAAAATTATTATAAATTTAATTTGTGAATTTGATAATACAATATCTGACATATATTTCACATTCGAGGCTAAAAATGTTTAAAAAGTAAAATAATCAAAAATAAATCATAAAAAAACACATTCTTTATATTCACACATCTATTGCATCATCCATTTTTGTGATTAGTTTTTTGTATTTATTTGCGCATAATAGACTTTAATGTTGCATTTACGAACAGATGACAGCTGCAGTGTTGCCAACGTTTGCATTTACGAACATTGTGTGCATAATATGCACAGCTGTGATGCATTTACGAACAGGCCCCTTGTGTCATAAAAATTGTTTTGGTGCTCACGGTCGGATCGGGCCGGTTGAACAATGGGGTATAGGGGTGTAGAAGAGAGTTTGGACTACAAAAAAGTGCTAATTTTTTTTTTTAACCCTTATGAACTTAGAATGTTATTCTCTATTAAGTGGGAGAGTTTAGGAAAATTTGGGCCTTAAAAAAAATTAATTTCTAAAAGTCATAAACACTATATTTTTCTAGTACTAATAGCTAAATTAAATTAGGTGATTATACAAAATTTATTTCGTTTGAAAATCTTTTAAAACAAAAAAGTAATAGATGTTTAAAAATCAAAAGCTTACTATGAAATTTATCATTTTAGCAAAACGTGAGAATGTCCGATTTAAATCACTCCGTTCACTGTGATATAGTTGAAATAAAGAGTTTCGAATTTTTGCCCTCCGAAGTACACTACTGTCTACTTTCGATGAAATATAAAATTTTACAATCGGTGACAAAAACAAGTAAAAGCGCTATATTCGGCCGTGCCGAATCTTATATACCCTTCACAACGTGTAGTCATGCAATAACAGTAAATTCACGTATGTATGTTAAAAAAAACAAAAAAAAAATAAAAAATAAAAAAAAAATTTAAAAAAAAAAAATTTAAAAAAAAAATTAAAAAAAAAAAAATTATTATATACATATATAATATATATAAAACAAACAAAAAATAAAAAAAAAATTAAAAAAAAAAAAATAAAAAAAAAATAATAATAAAAATATATATAATATATTAAATAAAAAATAAATAAAAAAAAAATTAAAAAAAAAAATTTAAAAAAAAAAATTTTTTTGCCTCAGCTGGGATTCGATGCCACGTTTTCTCTAACCAGTATACACGTTTGTATGTATGTATGTTGTTGTTGTAATGTTGTTTTTATGAAAAGAAAATCGAGGTGGTCGTGGGTTTTTGCTCATATCTCAGTTGTTTATGTACCGATGTTTCTGATTTTCAATACCGATCTACTCCCGAATATTTCTGATATTTTAATACCTTACCCGGGTCCAACCTATGTCGGGGGGCTTCAAAAAGTTGATTTCAACATACACACGGACAGACGGACAGACGGTCAGGGCTTAATCGACTCCTCTATTCATAAGCTTTCAGAAAATATATACTTTATGGGGTCGGAAATGAAAATTGTAGAAATTTCACACGGAATGACAAACCTATATATACCCTTTTTCACTGTGTGAAGGGTATAAAAAATGAGTTTTGCCCGCCTTGTAAAATGGTCCACTGTGCGCCGGGGTTTTTTTACGGAAAAAAAATCTATGCAAAAAGCAACAATAAAAAGTTTGTAATTGAAAATGATGTTCACTAGCAAAAAAAAAACATGAAACCACACACATACAACCACAAACAACAACTGTAATGACCGTAAAGCAATGCTGTCCAAATCTTCATTTTCTGTGCACAATTGTGCTACAAAAACAATAAAAAAACTCACACCGACACTTGTTCTCTTCTGTTTCAGTTTGATTTCAGTCGTTAATTGAGTGTTAACGAGTGCACATGTGCGGATGCTTACGCTTTTTTTCAGCTTTTTTTGTTTTTTCAGCTTCGATTTAATTTCAAAATAAACCAGCAAACAAAAT
Organism: Phyto melanocephala; assembly: GCA_941918925.1. Lineage (NCBI taxonomy): Eukaryota > Metazoa > Arthropoda > Insecta > Diptera > Rhinophoridae > Phyto > Phyto melanocephala. The sequence continues at coordinate 40,810,733 of OW799234.1, read as the reverse complement.
AGTATAATGGAAGACAAAAATTTTTGTTGTCATTTTTTCCTTCTACATATTGCTGCGAACAAATTTTTTCCGACTTAAAATTTATTTGTTCCAAGCAGAGAAATAAATTAAGTTCTTCAAATTTAAAACATATTTTGTTAATAAGAAATTGTTACGAAACCTTAAATTTGGAAAATTTAATTTATAATATATAAATATTAATATAATATAAATACAATTTTTTAAGTTTTAATTGTCAATTTAAAATTGTATTTAATTTTATTAGCTTTTTTTAAACTTCATTTCTATTTTGCTTTTAAAGGTAAAATTCATTACATTTGTAATGCTTAGTTTTGTGTTTGCTGGGCAATATTATCATATCCAATACAGACGCATTTCAATTATTGAGAGTTTTGGACAGCATTGCCGTAAAGAAAACTAAAAAAATTTTATGAATAAACAACAACAACTTGAGACCAAAAGTCGCTGCTTACAAAATATTACATACATATATACAGTGGTGGCCTTATAATTAGAAACGACTTCAGAGTATATATATTTGTTAATATATTTAAAAAAATTAGTTCAAACTAATAACTAGAAATATGAAAGTAACAAATCATCAATAAGTTTAAATTAAAAAATTCCACTTCACGAATATTTTTTTAAAGAAAATTAACTTATCTCTAGAACAGCAATTTTAGTTTGGTCACATAATTAGAAACAACAAAAAATATTTACATAAACCTTAAAAATATCCTTTAATATTTTGTTGGATACCCCTTATTTTTTACAACATTTGCTAGTCTTTTTGGTAAACTTTGTATTAAACGTTGGCATGTTTGAAGAGATATTTTTACCCAGCTTTGCTGAACCAAATGAAACAATTCATCATTATTTCGTGGATTTTTGTCCTTGAGATCTCTTTTCACAATTGCCCATAAGTTTTCAATTGGGTTGAGATCAGGACTTTGGGGAGGCCAGTCCAGAACATCAATATTTTGATCCGAAAGTCAACGCTTCACTAACCTGGAAGTGTGCTTTGGGTCATTGTCATGCTGGAAAATGTAATGGATGGGCATATTCTCGAAAGAATACGGTTCCATTACATTTTCCAAAATGCTTTTATATTGATGCTGATCCATTATTCCCTGAATTCGAACAATTGGCCAACTCCATGCCAAGAAAAGGCACCCCAGACCATAATAGACCCGCCACCGTGTTTCACCGTCTTCACAGTGTACCTTGGATCTAAACCTTTGTTTGGGGGGCGTCTCACATACGTTTTTCCATCTGAGTGAAACAAATTAAACTTGGACTCGTCACTCCAGAGAACTATTTTACAGTAACGTGGATCTTTTCTTAACATTTCTCTTGCAAACCGCAACCGCTTCTTAATATTTTTTTTGACACATGCGGATTTTTTTGTGCAATGCACCCACGAAGTCCCGACTCTTGTAAGCGAGTTCTTATTGTCCGAGTGGATATTTCTGCGTTTATTTGCTGTCCAATTTCAGCATTTATTTCACGCGAAGACAAGAATGGATGTTTCTTACTGACCCTACAAATAGTTCTATCTTCTGCTGGAGAGGTGTTTCGTTCCCTGGGCTTTTAAACTTTTTTGTCTTATTGTACAAATGAATTGCAACAAATACCATTTTTTTGAGCAAGAAAACTTTTGTGCAATAGCCGACATTGATAGTTTTTCATGGTAATAACACTGCACAATTAATTTCCTTATTTCTGGAGTACATGACTTGTTTTTGCCCATTTTAGAAGCTAAAATATATCACACTTATTGCAAGTTAATCGATTGTTTTATTATAATACACTCACTTTGTCAATAATAAAGAGATTAGCTCAGAAATTAAAGCCAAAACTACACGTTTCTAATAACGTGTCCAACCAAAAGCAACTATTTAGGAAATGTTAATTTTTTTTTACAAGTAAACTTGAAATTCCACGTGCTTTGTATCGAAAACAATGTTGAATACCAACTTGTTAAATAACGGTATTTAAAATTTACAGTGTAGATTTTAAAAGGAGTTGCACTGCGATTTTATTTTTTCAAAACATTGTTTCAATTGTATTTTATTAATTTTTATGAAGGATTATTAGCTTTTTTTTTTTGCTTCTCTCCTGTTACAGTCTCTTTTATATTTATTATATAGTTTTACAAATTTATTTTTGCTATAATTTTTCCCAATTTAAAAAAAAGAATTAAAAAATGAATTACAATTTCTTATCTATAATTCATAATGAGTCGATTAATTTTTTAACACAATTCATACTTTGCTAAAAAGAATGATTCAAAATATGTTTAATTCTTTTTGAATGATTCTTTTTTTAATTCAATTCATTTTTTTGTCAAATAATTCGAATCATTTTTTGTCTAATTCTTTTGAATTAAAAACCTGAAATGAATCATTCTTTTACAACTCTGATACATACAAACGTGTATACTGGTTAGAGAAAACGTGGCATCGAATCCCAGCTGAGCCAAAAAATTTTTTTTTTTATTTTTTTTTTTAATTTTTTTCATTTAATTTATTATTTATTTTTTTATTATTTTTTTTTTTAATTTTAATTTTTTTTTGTTTTATATTTATTCTATATATTTTAATTACTTTTTTTAAAATTTTTTTTTTTAATTTTTTTTTAATTTTTTTTTTTATTTATTTTTTTTCTTAACATACATACGTAAATTTACTGCTATGTGTTTGCCAATTAATACATTAAAATACACCTGATCTAATAAAATGCTCCATTTTTTTAAACGATTATAAAATGAAAAAATACGGTCCGCTTGTCATATTTTCATCCGTATTTTCTCTCATTTTTTCTTCTATTGGTTACAATTTGCTTTTACACTATTATACTTTTATCATTCTACACGAATTTTTGACATGTCGTACGACTTATATTATAGTTTAAACTGCTGCTGGGGGGTTACTCTGTATTACGATGTGTAAGAAAATCTGAGCGAAAATGAACAATTGATAAATTATAATAAAAAAATAATTAGGAACAAGATGAAACGACTTCTAATTATAAGAAATAAAGTAAAAGATAAAAGAAGGTTGATTCCTAAAATAAACATATAATAATAATAAAAAAACTAAAAATATAAACGAATTTAATTTAAAGAAGTAATTGTTGTTTAATGCTACTTACTTCTCCGTTGTATGTAAACTCGATTACTAATGCATCAGAAACTTAACTGTTGTCATATTTGCAGAAATTTGCGGCAGCACTGCCAATTGTTTGCAAAAATTAATATTTGACGCTTAAAAGTGCTGCCAAAGTTTGCATTAATGAACGTTTTACTTTTACTAGGCTGCAGTGATGCGCAACTGTTGCATTTACGAACGTACCCATAACTTTAATATAGGAAGAATAGCCCCTACGCGAACATCAAGCAAATAACAAAACGCTTCCTTGCTACTAAAAGCCTTGTTTATTTCTATTTTAAAAATTTTTATTATTACTCCAACATTTAAGTTAAGTTAGGATCAGTTTAGAAATTTGTATTAATATTAATTGCCTTATTCATACAAATTATTTATCAGAGGTTTATAGGAGTGAAAAACGTTTATAAGAGCCGTATATATATATGTAGTTGCAAGTAAACTGCAAATTCATTTTTTTATCTTCACCATAAAATTAGTTTAAGATATTAAAAGGACATTTTAAATTACAGATATGTCTTAAATGTAAAAAAATATAGTCAAAGTGACAAACTTGAAAACGGATGAAGAAATCGTACTTAAAGATGGTTGGATGTATTTGGTTCTGCTCACTAAAAAGGTAGTACAATTAATAGGGTCGAGAACGATTGCCAGAGTTGTTGCGCATAGGACCTCCACCACCACTGTTGCTTCCGCCACCACCAAAATCGCGACGTCCCCGATCGCCACCGCCACCACCTCGTCCACCACCGCCGCCACTAAATCTGTTTCCACCTGCAAAACCACCGCCGCCTCTATTGTCTCTGTTGTAACCACCACGGTCTCCACCGCCACCATAACTACCTCCACCTCTTCCGCTGCTACCTTCGTCACCACTTTTAGGTGTTTTGCAACGGTTGCACTCATTACGCCAAGCAAAATTTGTATTATTACAACTACTACACTTCCAGTCGCCTTCACGAGGTGCCACATTATTGTTACCACCAGGACCGCCTCCACCACTACTTCCCATTCTAGGACGACCACTACGATCATCGCCGCCACGATCTCCTCTACCGGAATCGTAATCACCACCTCCTCGATCGAAACGTGGACGATCACCTCCAGGACCACCACTACGTCCACGACCAAAACCACCACCACCACCAGTACCGCCACCACCACGGCCACCAACGCCACCCACTTTATTCCAGTTGTTTGGACGCTGGGCCAAAGATACCTTTATAATACATCCGTTAAAATCTCTACCGTCAAACCAAGCGATGGCTGATTGAGCCGCATTAATGTCATCATATGTAACTGTAGCTTCACCTTTTGAAATACCTGTGTCCTTATGACGATATAACCAAATTTTTGGTTTGGAAGTGCGTTTATCTTTCTATAAATATAAAAAAACCAACATTTAAGATTAACTTTATTGTTATGATTAACAATATTGTTGTTGAATAAAAACACTTTATTGAATGTGTAAATATCATTACCTTAATAATTCCAATTGCTCCAAAATGAGTTTCAATGTCCATCTCTGTGGCTTGAGGGTCCATACCAGAAACAAATATGGTGTCTTCTTGGGTAATTAAATCACCGCCTCCTCCAACAAAACTTCCGCCTCCTGAGCCTGTAATTTTTTAACAATTACAATATGCACAACATTACGACTTAAATTAATTAATTTGCAATAAAATTTAAATAAATAATAAACTACAGCCGTTTAACCATTTTCAAGTCAACCTATTTTAAACGTATTAATAATTGAGCGGTAAATTCGATATATTTGATATATTTAGAAAAATCTGATATTTATTTCGTTGTAGATATAGCTATACACCACGATTTCTCCTAATTTGCATTACTCTTCCTATTTACTTTTGTATTAACCATATGTTGTCTTTTGGTTTTTTTATTAAATTAAGAAAATTGATTATTTGCAGCACTTATATATAAAATTAATTATATTAGGTTCGTTCGAGTACTTTTACTGCACTTTGTAGTAAATGAGTAATTATTTAGTAAATTGAAAATTTTACTCTCAAAAGAGAATTTGTCCAAAAAAGTACTCGAACAGACATTTGTAAAAATTCGTAAGATTGAAGCAACAGCTGATGGCAAATAAATAAAGTTTAATGGGAACTATGTACATACATACATTTGTGCAAATATGTATTTAAGTATGTATGTATACCTGCGCCAGATTCAGGCAGTTCCATTCTTTCGTCTGTAGACATTGTTAACTAACTTTATTTCACAAACAATTTAAATTTAATAATATTTTGCACATTTGTTTGGATTCTCCTTTTTTTCAATATTTTTTTCACAAATTGTATACTTTTTGTTTGCTTACTTTTGTTTGTTTACCTTTTGAATCATATGTTTTTTGGTTTTGTTAAATCTTACTGCAAGAAATTTCTGTTGTAAAAATTTGCAAATACTCAGTCAAGAACTGTCACTTTTCGCTCTCTATTTGTGCTCTCATTTACTACAAATTTGTGTAAACGAACGCAATTTCGTAAAATGCAGTAAAAATTTGTACAAATTCGTACAAATTTGTGAGTTCTCGAACGAACCTATTATTGTAGTTTTTTTTTTGTTGGACCATGACCTTTTGAAATAAAAACAAATTTTTATATATTTATACAATTGCATAGACAAGATCTGTAAATAAATGCTATTGTCTGTTAGCACAAATTTTGCAACTTCAAAAACCACAAAACCTATTCACACATTTTGCTTCTTTTGGAATATCGCCGATTACTTTCAATACAAAAGTTTTCGCAAAACTTTTCCTTTTCCTACATTTAGGTACAATTTTTATGTGTATAATTTAAAAATTGTTAAACTGAATTAATTCTATATAAATGCTGCTTAATGCAATATGTATAGCACTTCGAGATCAGTTTTTCTTTTTATATTTGCCTGTTTTAAATTATTGTTTGTAACACCATATTTTAACTATAAATAAAGACATCTCCTGAAATATATCAGTGTGCAGCATAAGGTTTTAAGTAGGCATGTTTAATTAGTTGTACTGATTTTACTAATTTTCTTTTTTTTTGTAATTCTGAAGTTACGAGGTGCTGCGGCAAATTTCTCCTTATAATTTATTATATTTTGTTTTAAAAATTTGTAGTCATGATGCCGTGAAATGATAAGTTAACAAACAGCCGCTGTTACTTTTAAAACCCTTTTCACAATGTACGACTATAATTAAACATAAACTTAGGCAAAATCGAATTTAACAAAGTACGATAAACATTTTAATCAAAAAGTTTCTGTACAATTTATACCAACAATATATCCCGATTAAAATCTTAACTAGAGGAAGAAAAAAATAGGAAGTCAACAGGAATTGAGTATTTATATTTTTAATTAATTAAGTGTAAAATCTAAAGATGTTATTTTATGTATATGCATCTCGGCAACAAACACAACAATTAAGAAAACACATGTATTTTTTTTTTTTGTATATATCCGTATATGTACGTCACACAATTTTTTTTTTTTCTTAAATTTTGATAATTTTTAAAAACTTCTATGTGAAAACTTTATAGTCTCGTTTTGGAAATTCTTTAAACGTTATCGTTATTAAAAAAACTTGGCATTACTTGTGAAAAAAAACACAAGCAGTTGATTGGATACGAGTACCTTATTCATCAGTCGTGATTCAGCTCTGGTCGGGTCAAGAGCTCGCGCGTTTTTGCCATTATCATTTAATGGCAATCAGGTTGTCCCTTTTTATCTCACTTCGAGAGTTTTGCGTCTCACTTTCGCGAGGTTAACTGTGTGGCGTCGCGTAACTGTGCTTTGGGTACAGTTTCCAGACTATTCTACAGTTAACCGCGTGTTTTCGTTTTAATTGGAGGAGTACCAAATAAACTCATTTTACTTGTGACTGGACGAGTACCATATAAACTCCATTTAAATGAGACTGGAGGAGTTCCATAAAACTTAGCAGTAATTATTGTTCAGACGTCTCCGACTTCTTATACAATGGTATAGGTCGACCTGCGGTACCTGAACCACAGTTTTGTAACTGGAGGAGAACCATTAAACTCAATTTTATTTATTGTTTCAATGTCTCCGACTTCCTATACAGAGGTATAGGTCGTTCCACGGAGAAGGAACTTAGTGAATACTCTGCTTTTTGGTTATACACCTCTGCCATTAAAATTTAAAAACCAAAAAAAAAAGTACCTTATTCATATGCCTTAGTTATTTTATACATTTTAAGATTTTACAATTGTGTTTTTTATCTCACTTCTAAATACGAACATAGTTAACTTTTGAAACATTGCTTCTGTAATACTTATGTGCAAAGTCATCTGATATCAATCGTTGGTAGAAATCTCTGCCGCTGGAAGTGGCGGCTGACTGTAAAACAACAATCTTGACAATCAGAATTACATATCGATGCCTTACTTCCTCAACCTCGTAACTTAAAAAGTACGGTTTTGACTTTTTCATATCAAACGATTGTTTTATGCTTTAACTAAAAAAAAAATATTATATTATTACTGCTAATATACATAAATACAATAAATTCCTTAATAATTGCATTCAAACTTTTAACCAAACACTGAAGTATAAAAAGATGAACCGTTTTTTTTCTCTCCTGAGAAATTTTATTTTTTAAGATACGAGGTTGAGGAAGTAAGGCATCGATATGATTCACAAACTTGATAAGACAAATGTAAAAAAAACATGCCGTGTATTAGCTTGTTTCCAAATTGAAAAGTATTACAGTTGGCAATTGACAATTAAAGGCTTACAATTTAAAGTTCATTCGTTTACTTTTCTAGTTAAGTCCAGTACCTGAGTAAAAAATGCTGAGTAATTTAAAATAAAAAGTAACTCTAAAAAAACTTTTGAAGTAAAAAGTATGCTAACGGAAAATTCACATATCTGCCAGGTTAAGGGGCAGAAGGGATTTGAATTGTTTTATTTTTTTTTTTTCTTTTCAGTATTTGTAAAGAAGACTTGGGGAATTTAAAATGGAGCAGTACTCAATTGATCGACATGTCCAAATTGTTGAGCCTAATTTTTTAAATCTACGATCCGTTGTTTTGACTTAGCGTGCATATCGTCGTTATTTAATTGTGCGGGTTGGACCCTCAGAGTCAACAATAAACCGTCTGATTGCAAATTTGCGACAAGGGGCAGTAAGGAACCTTCCTGGTGCTGGCAGAGGACGAACGGTGCACACTGATGACAATATTGAACTGGTACAGAGGAGTATTCTCAACCAGGAGACGTTCAGCAAAACTTGGCCTCTCACGATCGTCGCTGCAAAGAATTTTGCACACAATAGGAAAGTTTCCATACAAGATTCAGCTTGTCCAAGAATTGAAACCGACAGATTACCAGCAACGACTTGAATATGCGTTTTTTTTTTCGGCAAAAAGCAAAAAAAAAAATCATTTTATTCATAATTTAATTATAAGCGACGAAGCCGATTTCCAATTAAGTGGGTTCGTTAATAGGCAAAACTGCAGGATATGGGCTACGGAAAATCCGAGAGTAGTTCAACAGAGAGAATTACACCCATCTAAGTGAACGGTTGGTGCGGTGTTTCATCGGAAAGGATAATTGGTCCTTATTTTTTTGAAAATTAACACGGGGTCGCCGTGTCCGTCAATGGTGTCAGATATCGGACAATGTTGGAAAATCTTTTAAGGCCAGCCATGGAAAACCATCCGCAAGTATGGTTCTAACAAGATGGAGCCACAGCGCACACTGCAAGGGACACAATGGCTCTTTTGTGAACTAATTATTTTAATTGGCCTCCGCGTTCACCGGATTTAACCGCTCCAGATTGTTTTCTTTGGGGTTATTTGAAAGGAAAAGTTTACATTAATAAGCCTAGAACCATCCAGCAATATTCGCGACGAAAAAAAAAACATAACACCTGAAATTTTGCGAAAGGTTATGGAAAATGTGTTGGAAAGAGCACGAATTTGCGAAGCAGAAAATGGTCAACAGATATTATTATTCATAACTGAACTAAAAATATTCCCTACTTATGTATATATTGTATTATTATGGCCTAGAGGCTTGGTTGCCAAAATTTAAATAAATAAATAAATAAAATTAATAATTATTTCTTAAAAAAAAAGATATAACGAATTCAAACCTCGCAGTACAATTATTATACAATGTGTACCATTTCAAAACGCCGCCGACAAGTATTTTTAACTCAGTAAGAAAGCAAACAATGCATCGGTTCTATAGTTGATGCATTGTTTCGGAACTTTGCAGATGTATGTGATATAAATACAGTAGCAATACTGCATACAAACTTTGTATATGAACATTTTAGAAGTCAGCCAAACCTAACGCTGTTTTAATTTTAAAACATTTATCAAAAAGGTCTAAATATTTTCTACTGAAATGTCGATGAGGTATAGAACCATCAAACGTATTTTGTACCGTTACTCCGTTATATATCGATCATTTTGTGTAGTGACCACATCTTAGAATGTGATAATTATATAGACAGTGGGCCAATTCAAAGTAGACTCTCATATTGTACTATGTCATATAATTCATATTAATATGACTAGTGACTTTGAACACCTTTTATTACCAAATTATGTACTTAATACAAGAAAGACGACAAAAAGATGACGCTGTTAAAAATTGTATGTATACAGGAAAGAAGAAAATAGAAAATATTCTTTCTGAGAGGTGAGAAGCGAAGAAATTCTCTCTGAGAGACAGTATGGTTAAAAATACGACATAAACAATTTCTTATACATAGGAAACAAATGTGTAAAGTCTTATTATTTTCTTTGTATGGAAATTACTAACAAAAATTGTATGCATGCATAAAATAATATGAAATAGTACAAATATGACTGATATGCAACCACTTTGAATTGGCCCACTGATGAGAAAACAAAGCAAAATGTAAAAAAATGAACCGTTATCAAAATGTAAAAAAATGAACCGTAACAGGCCTTTAATAACAACCTAGATTAACACATAGGCTACTTTTTATCGCAATAAAAACGCGAAGTCGTTGGCAAACTCTACATAAACACATCCTAAACGGGTTGTTTGTGTTGTAAATATTTTTATTTTTGTTGTTAATACTAAGTCTACCTTTTGTCCCGATAACTACGCAGACGAAGTCGCGGGCACAAGCTAGTATTGAATACTTTTACTTTCGCTTCATAATTTTGATATTTAATTTAAAAACAATCTAGAAAATAAAATACTTAAACACTTGTTAGTTTTTTTCAAGAAATAATTAAAAATTGAGACTTCCAACAGTAAGGAAGTAAATTTTAACAAGAGTTTCCATTATTTTGTCAAACACTGTATATATACATATATATAGGGTGGTTAAATTTTAAGGACCGATGTTGAATATGATCCACACCTAAACGCCAATTTTTTTCTGCATTTCATTTGACATTTCTCGATTTTAGACTAACTCAATTTGTACCATGGAAAGATACACAATCGATCAACGCGTTAAAGTTATTCAGGCTTATCATGAAAAAGGGCGTTCCAAGTCAAAATGCATATCGTACACTTCGTGAAGAAAATCATCTTCAGTGATGAGCCACAGTTACTGTGAATGGTGTTCGCTATCGTGATATGATAACAAACTTTTTATGGCCCAAATTATAAGATATGGATGTAGACGAAATGTGGTTTCAACAGGACGGTGCCACTTGCCACACAGCTAACTAAAACAATGGCTCTTTTGCCTTTGGGATTATTTGAAAAAAAGGTGTACGTCGATAAACCAGCAACAATTTATTAGCTAATGGATGAGATAGTTCGGCACATTAACGTCATAGAATCTCAATTATGCCTCAGCGTCATCGAAATTTGGACCATCGGATGGAGGTGATATTTTGTTCCATACCAATATTATCATAATAAAAAGAAATGACAATAATTTCGTAAATAATATGTGGTTTATTCAAAATCAACATCGGCCATTAAAATTTAACAACCGTTTATATATAACTAAAAAAAATGTTTTTAATAGAGAAATTTTTGCAAATGGTCCACAATATTAATAGTGAGAAATGATAACATCTTAAAAAATTGTTTCCTTCTTAAAAACAATGTAAACTCTATATATAAAGGTCACAATATAGTTGTAGTAAGTTTTGTAAGTAAATAAAATACAATAGTAAAATGGTATTACAAATTGTTATACATTACTCTTTTATTGAAGATCGCATAGCAATTTGTTATATTGCCTGCATTTTGTTTTTACCTTTATTATAGTTGTCCTTGTTGCCGCCTCCGTTTCTAAAATAGGATTGTAATAGTAACGCATCATTTATCGGTTTGTACAATATTCAATCAAATTGTGTAATAATAATTTGTGGATAATTGATAATAATTTTGTTAGCTTTTAATTTACATCAGTTGATGACTGATCCGTCAAAAAACTTCGTTTTTTCAATCCGGTCAAATGTAGAACTTTTTAAACGTAAGCGAAGAACGATTTTATACAGACGTGTGCAAAAGGTACCTTTCCCATCTCTTCACAATTACACCGATGACGATTTACTTCATATTTAAAACCATACGCTTATAAAAGTTACATTTATACACCAAAAAAAGAATAATTAAGTGGATGTTTTTTAAGTACAAATATTCATATATGTATGTACATACTTTTATAGTTTGTTGAATTTTACACGACACTCTGTTCATTGAAACAAAATACTCTTTGTTAAAAAAAAATACTTAAAAATACCATAAAATTTAAATAAATATTAAAAAAAAGAGAATGAACAAAATTCTTACCCTATGTAATATTTGCTTTTTAACTCTTTACAGTTTTTAAAAAATATACCTGTCACAAAATCAATTTTAATCAAAAATATAACTTATTTATATTATAAGCATCTCTAGACAATATTAAAGAAAATGTTTTCGGATATGAAATATAATTTTGTAGTTATTTGTTTTTTACTATTTTTTATTTTTTATAAAAATATGACTTTTATTTTTGCCTTAAAATATTAAAAGTTAAAAAATAAGTTTTATTTTTTGAGTAAAATAATAAAACTCAAAAATAACTTTTAATTTTTGCCTTAAAAAATAAAAGTCAAAATTAAGTTATTTTTTTAACTTTTATTAAATTTATGGTGTTTTCTTTTCTGACGTTAATGTTGCATTAATTCTGCCCTATGCCTTTTTTTGTGTTCTTTTCTTAAAAATATGCAATATTATAAACGGGTGACAAGTTCTTTTGTAATAATGTTGCCATATAAATGAGAAAAAATGTTACAACAAGTCGTACCCTGAATTAAATCAAAGTGTTAGAATATTGCACTTTTTAATAGCTGATATTAAAAAGGAGAATTAAGTTTTTGTAGTGTTTAAAAATAATTTTTGGTCCCAAATTATTAAAATGGAAGCAATAAATGCAGTTTTACATAAAAAATATCATCAGAATAGAAAACTTCTGTAGCATTTTGTTAGGGTGCAGGTGACCTTTGAAAAGTGTTTTACTATAAAAGGGCAACATTGTTTGTTAGAAAAGAAAACACCATTAAAGTCATACAAAAATTTGCATGTACATCACCTATATATCATAATGATAAAAGCCAAAGTTTTCTAAGATCATTTTTTATGTGTGCTTTTTTAATGTTAATTTTTAAAAATAACAGTTATTTTCTGTCTCTGATTGAGACCCCTCCTTACCCTTTCCTGTATGTTCTTCCTCCAGGAGAACTCCCAAATACTTAGCACTTTTAGATATTCTAAGCTCTACACCTCCCTCATCGGCAGAAACTTGCCCGATACCAATATAACTACATCATCCGCATAGGCCACGATCTTCTGTCCCATCCTGTCAAAGTGCCTTAACACAACATTGACAGCCATGAGCCATAATAAGAGAGATAGTACTCCCCCCTGTGGGGTCCACCTGGTCACCAGTTTCCTTACGCGTTCATTTCCCCAGTCCGAATGAATAACTCTGCTTCTAAGCATCAGTTATCCATTCCACCAAGAAAAACGGAACCCCTTAATCACCCAGTGCCTGTCCTATAGCCTCTATTTTCAAATTGTTAAATATAGTAAGAATACATTGGATTCCCCGTCACATCGTTTTCAACGAAAATGAACAAGCCTTATATGCACCCATGATAATGGATGCAACCTTAGAAAAAATAGACATTCGCCGCCATGTTTCAAGATACGTCAAACTAATATTTAAAGTGGTTCAAATAAAACATCACCACTTCTCCGTAATAAACCCACACAACAAAACACTAATCTACCCCATAGACATTGAAAAGGGAAAAATCTAGGACATTATCAAGATTCCGTCTTGGTCATATAGTTCAACTAATTTGCCAAAGATGCATTTCCCCTGTCTCAATTAAGCACATCCTGATCGAATACCCAGTTTTCTTTAATCCAAGACAAATAATTTTTGGCAATAATTCGGCTTTAGACCTTCTAAAGAAATCAAATACTATCAATATCAAAGATTTATAACATCATAAAAAGTACAAAACTCAAAATTAAAAAAAAAGTTTTTTTCATTATAAACCATTAACACACTATACCTAATTGTATGTACATTTGTAGAGCTGATGGCCTGTGAAGCCAGTGACTGTAAATACCTTTAACCCATTAGTGCATAAGGTCCCTTTAAAGGGACGTAACGTTACACCGATTTACACTGATCTGTTAAAACTAAATTGTTAACTCACACTCAGGTAAATGTAATTTATTTAATAAACAAGTGTAAGGTTAAAGTTATTTGTATTGCAAAAAATTAATAATGAAAATAATAAAATCGCAAAACACATGGAGGGTAAGTAAAAATACAAAAAAATAAATATTTTGGCAATATATTTGTGTTTTTTTAACTTGCATTTATTAAAATATATGTAAGTAATTAATTGCTGTGAATTTAACAAGCAATTAAATTTTAGAATTTTTGCAATATGCGTCTTTTATCAGTGTCCCTTATAAGGGACTCTATGCTTATTGGGCAATTCTTACAGTTGCTGAAATATTGGAACAATTGGAAGAAATCGATGATTATTTACAAAATGTTGATATTTTTGCGATTTCTCCTCTGGACGGAAATGACATGGATCATTATTCAGATGCAAGTGATGATGAACATGAATGAAATTTGAATCATCTTGGCGCAAAATATTAGAGTGAAAGCGATGATGAACCGCGAGCCAAATATTCACGAAAGCAAGATAAAACTAGAAATCGTTGGTACAAAATAAATCCTACTTATGAAATTGAAACCAAGTGTGAAGGTTTTTTTCCTAGCATCCAAGCTCAATCATCCAAAACCCTAATAGAATTTTTCAACTTTTTTTACTGGTTGTAAGATGGAAGGACAATAATGTCACCCTAGGCACCAATCTCGATAATATTGAAACTGGATTATGAAAACGTTACGCTAACTGACAAGGTGCTATACAAATAGATCAGCCAAAGGTAATCCAGCGTTATAATCAAGGTATGGGTGGCGTAGATGAAATGGATCAGTTAGTGGCGGCTTATAGATCACGAATTAGACAGTGTAAGTGGTGGTGGCCAATTTTTGCATATTTATTGAATGCGGCGGTTGTAAGTGAGATCCAAATTGTTCCAATTTGTTCCAATGTGTTGCAGTTCCGGTGCTATTTTGCTACTTATTACCTGGAAATATATGGAGTGCCCTCTATAAAAGGCTATAAAGTACCTAACACGAACACTGATATCCAGTATGATGGTAGAAATCATATAATAGACTACTCGAAAACAGACAAGAGATGTGCAAATTGTGACAAGAAGTCTAATTTTATATGTATTAAATGTAACAAAGTCCTTTATCCAAAAGAATGTTTCAAAAAATTTCATTCGCCAAGTGTCTACACTGTATAATGTCCCTTATAAGGGACACCTTATAAAACTCATAAGTTTTATTTTAATAAATCTTTTAAAAGGTATTTTAACTATCGTTTTTAATGCCATAGTTATAAAAAAAAATTATGAAATGGCTCTGGGGAACCTTATGCACTAATGGGTTTATCTTACTAATATAATAAATGTGAATGTTTGGATATTTGTTACTCAATGACGCAAAAACGGCTGAACGGAACCAAATGAAATTCGGCACATAGATAGATAACAACATAGATTAACACATAGGCCACTTTTTATCACGATAATAACGCGAAGTCGTTGCCAAACTCAACATCACAAATCCTAAACGGGTTGTTTGTGTTTTAAATATTTTTATTTTTGTTAATACTAAGTCTACCTTTTACTCCGATAACTACGCAGACGAAGTCGCGGGCACAAGCTAGTCTAAGAATAAATTCGTTAAGATTAAATAAAACTACTGCTTCTACTAATACACTAAATAATTGCATAAATTGAAAAGCGTAAATCAAGGGGTGTATGTAGTTTTTTCTTAACTGTACGTGATTGTGAAGCGTATTATCAGATTTAGCACTGCTGAATTTAGCATTTTTACTTTTTATTTCCCTTAGTACAATTGTGAAACGATCAACATTGAGTAAATATTTTTTTTTTTTTTTTTTCATTTTCATATATTTATGAAATATGACTATCCACCTGGATGACTATCTTGCCGCGATGTGGTGGCTTAAGTGTCAACTGTGGATATATCTTGGGGGTTGGCTGCTGATAGTTGGGGCATTACAGCCCCTCTATGGACAGTCATTCTCTAAAGATATATTATTAAAGGTTGCACAACGAAAGGTCATCCGATCCGATCCCATCCCTTCATCCTTTCCTTTGTTATAATCCCGTCTATAATCCTCTTCCTTCTCCCCCACTTTTAAGGTCAAGGTGGTTGAGAGCTGTGCCAAGGACCTGAATGGCTATAGTTAGTGGTAAAATAAACTAGTCGTTAACGGCTTCCCTTTGACGCCGATGGCAAAGGTCAGTTGTACTTTAGCCTAGTCCGCGCAATCACTGTGCGGTACGGTCCTTTTCATTACGGACTACTCGTGGGAACAAAATCTGGAAGAATTTTAAAAAAAAAAGGATGTAAGAGAAGAAGTTGGTGTAGCGGATATCACTGACTGCTCAGGAGGTTCAGTGTCGGATTCGGACTCGGACCTTTTGGGTATCCACAGGGATATTCTGCTACAGGAGAGTCAGTTGGTCACTGAACTGACAATGTTAGAGGAGATTGGCTCCCCAATCGACTCCCGGTCGCGTACTGGGGCCTCTGAAAAGCTTGGCGATCTGGACTTGGGATCTGGGGATGAGCATGAAATAACTGTGATCTCGACTGATTGCCAGGACCAGGAAACAATAGCGCCGGTTTCGGGGGGTCTCACTCGGGACAGTGAGTGGTTTGGCGAGTGAATCGAATGGTATTGTTCGACAGGACGCGACAGAACAGGTCGCTTCTGTAGGACGATTTGAGAGAGCCAAAAGTGGTGTAAAGATCTCCTTAGCCTTTCTGGAAGAGATAGCTAAGAAGGGCTCTACACTGCACGACGGGCGGGATAGGTATCTCCTCAGGAAGCACCGGAAGAGCTTGTCTAGATTCGAACGAATCTATGGTTCTGTCGAGGCTATCTTGGGGGTTCCCTATCCTGCGGGATATACAGCCAGGGCTGCTGGGGAGTCAACTGTGGTCAGCAAGGACTACAGATCCTCAGCATCCTCCGCTGCTGTCTCCTCTGTCGATGAGTTGAAGAAGGGGGTAAAGAGTATACCACCTGGTCCTCTTAATAGCGACAGTTTGGTTACAATTAAGGGAGCTAGGCCTGGTGACAATTTACCCTCTACTAGCCGCGCGATGAAGGCTGGAAAGGTCTTAGTGATCTCCGGAGGTGATGTTCAAAAGGGACTCGCCAAAGGAGCATCAACTGGGTCTAATCAGTCTTCATCTGCAGGGAAATCTGTTAATCCCTGTCCAAGCCCTACGAAAAGCTCCAGAACAGGGGGCGTAAAGAGGGTAAGGTCTAGTGATGAACAGAAACCCCCTGCGGCTAAGAGGGTTGGTCAGTCTGTAAGCGGCTCTCTTGTTGATCACCGTAAGGAGATAAGCAGGAGAGCTGGCTCCAGAGAGGATCAGCCCTCGACATCGAAGAAGCTGAAGGCATCGTCGAGTAAGGACGGTATTCTGGCAGCTGTTATTGATCGCACTGATCCGGATGGTAAGATCAGTGTTGAGAGATGGCAGGTGGTAGAAAACAAACTTCTCGATGAAATCTTCAGCGTGAAGGAACGGCATGACGAGGTAGCGTTCAGAGGGGCCGATTGGGCAAGGGGTGTCAAGGCCGTCAGTTGCGGTAATCAAAAGACCTTTGAGTTTTTGAAGGCTGCAATTGTCAGGTGTGGCAGTGCTTGTCCTGACGCCAGTCTGGATGTTATACCAGCGTCGGAACTGCCATTGAGGCCAGTGGTCACAGTGTGGATCCCTCCTCCTCTTAAAACGGTGGAGGTCATACTCGGAGTGCTGACCAATCAGAATTAGGGTCTTGATATGAGACAGTGGAAGCTGATAGCTTCTATGGGCTGTAAAGAGAACCAGGGGAGGGACTTTCGGTTCGCAGTAGACCAAGAGTCCCTTAAAAAGCTGGAGTCGATTTTCGGGTTAGGATCTATCAGGTTTAGATTTTCTAAAAATGATAGATCCTAAGAGGTTGAAAGTGGTGCAGATAAACTTGCATCACTGTGAAGCAGCCTCAACCGAATTAGCAACCCATCTCATTGACAAAGCCGTGGACGTGGCCTTAATTCAGGAGCCCTGGTTGAGTAAAAACCGGGTTGCTGGATTAAAGGTCACGGGGTATACGTTATTCGTACCCCACTCCGGTGAGAAGGTACGAACATGTATAATGGCAAAGAATGAATACAAATTTATGTTTTCTCATTCTTTCAGCAATGGTGATCTGACGGTCGTGACAGGAGGCCATGGACAGAACGGTCCTGGCACTTGCATCGGTATACTTACCATATGAGGCTTTAGACCCACCTGGTAAGAAAGTTAAGGAGTGGGTGGAATACTCAGGCAGAAAAGGCTTGAGACTGATATTGGGTTGCGACGCGAACGCTCACCATACCCAATGGGGTAGTGCCGACATCAACAAAAGAGGTGAGTCTGCGTTTGATTTTATTATTGCTAATAATCTCTACAGATGTAATAGGGGGAATATGCCAACATTCAGAACTAGAATAGGGAGGCAGTAATAGATATAACGCTGACGAACCATAGGGATTTAGTAGAGGATTGGAGGGTAGATTTAGGTTGTTCTTTCTCTGATCACAGTCGTCTATCCTTTAGTCTTGTCTTTGAAGGGTCGAAAAGGCGTCCGTATAGGAATCCGAGAAGGACGGATTGGGTCTCTTTTTCGGGACTAGTGGAGGATAATCTTAGGGTTATGCGTGAATTGGAGTCGTCCCCGTCAGGTGTGGAGCGCTTTGTGAGCACCTTCACGGGGGTTTTGACTGATAGCTTTGAGCGATCTTGCCCCCTGAACTTTCCGGGCAAACGCATGCAGCCGAGATGGTGGACGGCGGAGCTAGGGGCTCAGCGAGCCACTGTCAGAAGGCTGTTCAATAGGGCGAAGTATACGCGTAGGGAAGTTGATTGGAATAACTATAGACTAGGTTATAATAGATATAAGGGGAACATCAGAAGGGCGAAAAGGGACTCGTGGATTAGAGATTTAGCGAGTCAGCGGATTCTGTAAATGAATTATCCAGGTTTATACGGATCTTATCTAAGGACCCTGCAGTCCCTGGATTTATTCAGAGACCGGATGATTCGTGGACAAAATCCAGCTCTGAAACCCTCGAATTGCTAATGGAGTCTCACTTCCCGGGATGTGTTAACCCTGGGGCAGTGGGATTGTTGGGTGATGAACGTTTCCTGGGTCTACACTCAGGATCTGAGGTCAGGGAGGCGGTGTGGGATATGATAACCTTGGATAAGGTGACATGGGCGGTTAATACTTTTGGGCCTTACAGATCCGGCAATGTTACAGAATATTCAGGGCTCATCGCTCCTGCTGCTGGTTGAACTATTTAGGACTTGTGTGTTGAATGGTTATGTTCCTAGGGGGTGGAGGGAGGTCAGGGTTATCTTTATACCCAAATCGGGTAGGACTGGTCACTCGAAACCCAGGGACTTTAGACCAATTAGTCTTTCGTCTTTTCTTTTGAAGACCTTAGAAAGACTGATTGATCTACATTTAAGGGCTAGGTTTGATTCTGGCGTAATCAGCAGCGCTCAACATGCCTATCGTAGGGGTAGGTCTGTCGAGAGTGCGCTGCATGATGTGGTTGGTTGCATTGAGAAAGGGTTGCTGAACAGGGAATACACCCTGGCGGCATTCCTGGATATAGAGGGCGCCTTTAATAATTTGAGAATAGAGGCTATAGGACAGGCACTGGTTGATCTAGGGGTTCCGTCATTCTTGGTGGAATGGATAACCCTGATGCTCAGAGGCAGAGTTATTCATTCGGACTGGGGAAACGAACACCTAAGGAAACTGGTGACCAGAGGAACCCCACAAGGGGGGGTATTATCTCCCTTATGGCTTTTGGCTGTCAATGTTGTGTTAAGGCACTTTGACAGGATAGGACAGAAGGTCATGGCCTATGTGGATGATATAGTTTTATTGGTATCGGGCAAGTTTCTGCCGACAATTGGCGAAGTCATGCAAAGGGCGTTGGACGATCTGTCATCTTGGGCTACTGATAAGGGTTTGGGAGTCAATCCGGGAAAGACGGAGTTGGTTCTTTTTACTAGGAGATATAAGGTGGTGGGATTGAAACTACCGGTGCTAGGAGGTGTAGAGCTTAGACTATCTAATAGTGCTAAGTATTTAGGAGTTTTTCTGGACAGCAAGCTGTCCTGGAGGAGAAACACTCAGGAAAGGCAGAAAAGGGGTCTCAATGCCTACTATGCTTGCATGGATATGTGTTTGGTGGGAGGCATTGGGGCTTGCTAGTCGTAGGAACCTTCTGTCTAAGGCTCAGAGGTGTGTTTCGATCGGCATGACAGGTGCCATGAGAAGTACTCCTCAGGCTGCCCTGGATGTTATTCTTCACTTTCCGCCTATTGAGCAGTATGTAAGGGGAATGGCAGCCAGGGGCATTCTTAGACTGAGGGAGTTAGGATTGTTGGGGAATTTCAGGCAGGGTCATTCACGGATCTTGGGTGAAATTAGTGGAGGGGGTTATTGCCTGGGTTTGCCCGGCTCCACAGACTATGTGGGTGCTAGGGTCGATTTTGGGAGTCTGCCAAGAGTGGTCATGCCGGTTAGAGGGGACTGGGTGGGCAAGAGCAGACTGTTTGGTGGCGTTGCTGTCTTTACTGATGGCTCGAAGATGGGGGGCACTGGTGCGGGGGTCTATATTGAGGATCTGGATATCAGGAAATCATATAGACTCCCTGACGACTGTAGAGTATTTCAGGCGGAGGTTCTAGGGATCATGAAGGCCGTGGAACTGGTTAGGGGTAACATCAACGCGGGCTCGGAGGTCACTATATATGTGGATAGCCAGGCGGCTCTTAGTGCCATGAGGGGCTATCATGTGAATTCCGGTCTGGTTGATGACTGTAGGAGAGCTCTACGGGAGATCTTGATGGAGTACAGGTTGAGACTATTCTGGGTGCCAGGTCACTCAAACATTGGCGGGAATGAGATAACTGATGAGTTGGCGAGACTGGGCTCGGTAATAGTGGATCCTGATAGGATGGAGGAGGTTAGGCCTCCATTAGGTTTCTATTTCAGTAGGATAAGGGAATGGGTTCTAGGCGAGACTAATCGGGACTGGAATAACCGAACGGATTGCAGAGTATCACGGACGCTGTGGCCGATACTCAGCAAATCTGATTCGAATTTGCTTATGGTCTGGGATAGGGTCTGCGTGAGGACCATGATAGGGATTATTACGGGCCACTGCATGTTGGGCAGGGTGGCGGTAAGAATGGGGCGGAGCCTCTCGGATATGTGTAGACTGTGTGAGGATCCGGAGGAGTTGGAGTCAGTTGAGCACATTCTGTGCCAATGTCCCAGACTGCAAATTGGCAGATTGAGATGGCTAGGTAGTAGATTTCTCCGCGAATTGGGTGATGTCTCCAGCTGTGGACTCGAGAATCTGATAGGATTCGTAATGGGAATGACCTGGCTTCGTGACTTGAGATCGGGAATGGGTCGTTTGTAGGGTTTTGGCTCTCTTTTTTTTTTGGCTTTAGTTTGTTGTCCACTTCTCACCTTTTTTCTGTCTTCTTTCTTTCTTCCCCCTTCTCTTCTTCTCTCCTCTATCTCTTATTACTTTAAGGCATCACAATGGACCGTATTGGTCTCTGGGTGAGGGTGTGAAGGTTACTTCACACCGGCCTTACTTACCTACCTACCTACCTACCATTAGATGGAGCTAATACTGATCGAAATACCGATGATGATCATAACGCAAATCTTAATCATCTCGGTCCAAAATTATTATCTACAGCATGTGAAGTAGTACGAGTAAATAGTGAATGGGATGATAAGAGATGATATTTACCTCTAGAGAAATTAATGCGGATATCCGACAGACAGGCAAACACGAATTCAAATTGTTAGCGAAAAGCTGAAATATTGTATGAAATAAATACGGAATGTAAAATAATTACGCTTAGTGCCGAGACTTACTTATGCAAAACTCCGTCAGAATTTATTGTAACAAATTTTGAGAAGCCTACAAACTTGTATAAACTTCAAACGAATTAAACGAGAAAAGAAAAGTGTTTCATCGATATACAGGCATGTTCTGACAATGGCATGCGATTTGAAAATCACCAAACTTTTCTATGCATGTTCCGCATTTCACGCGTTTTGCTAACGATTTTCTGTTTTAAACATAAGTTCGAAAAAAAAAACATGTTTTTGATATGAAAAACATAAACAAAAATGTCATCTGGGTTTATATAAAATCGACAATAAAAATAAATAATCAACACAGACAATTTAAACAAATATTGTAGGTGCATCTGATAGTTTTATCTAAAATGTTACTAATTTTTGTTGAATAAAAAAAAATTGTGAAAAATTTTATTGTTATCTTAAATTACAGTCGCAAAAGTTCTTGCGATTGTGAACTTAAGAACAGCAATCATGCGTTATTAACTGGCATCGCAAATATTATACGAGATGCGTTTGTCAGAACATGCCTGATAATATATGTATGTAGGTATGGGAGGCGTTGATAGAATGGATCAATCAGTTGCAGTTTACCGATCGCGAATTTGCCAAAAGATTGGTGGTGGCCAATATTTGCACACGATTATGGCAGAAAACAACTTATTGAATATTGGAAAACTGACAAACGATTTGAACTTGCGGAAAAAAGTGCTTAGAATGCTTTAAAAATTATCATACGCCTAGTGCACTGTCCCTTATAAAGAACGGTCTATAACTCCAAAACTATTTTTTTCAATAAAAATGTTTTTAAAACCAATTAATAAAAATTGAGAATTTGTGAAAATTATTTAAGAAAAGTGGCATGCCACCCTGCCCACTTATGGGTTAATACACCTTGTGATAAAATTTAAAATTTGTTTATGAATATGCCGTACCTTTTATAATGAAAAATATTAGTAAAACTTGTTTTACATTTATGCTATTGCAGAAAGTTACGTTGTTATGCCATTGAAATAATCGGAATGGGTCCATCTTATTTGAGAAATTTTTAAAACCAAGTAAAGGCCGTTTAAAACCAAGCAATATGGCTTTATTACTCAAAATCGTATAAAATGAACATACGCGGTTGCCTATGAAAACCACAGTATAATTAAAATGCCTTCAGAATACATGAATTTTTTCATGACGTCAAATTTTCTGCTGCAAAATCGATACATGTCGCGTGAACCCGTTCATCTTCAATTTTGACCTTGGGCCAAACTTTGAGATTTGATTGTGTGCGAAATTACAGTTCTTATTATATCAAATCAAAAAATAGAACGATTGAGTTAAATTTCGATCACATCTGAATGCCGTAATTCGGTCCATGACAAACACCTGACATGAACGGTTTTTGAAATTGAACTATATTTATCGGAAACGAAGGAAAAATCAAGGATCATTGTTTTGTTTATGCATTTCTCTTCCTAAATGTCAAATTTTTTTTACCTTTTTTTGTACGTTTACATACCTTATTATACCCTTCACCTGTGGTGCACAAGGGTATTTATAGTTTTGTCATTCCGTTTGTAATTTCTACAATTTTCATTTCCGACTCAATGAAGTGTATATTTTCTGAAAGGTTATGAATAGAGGAGTCGATTAAGCCTTGACCGTCTGCCCGTGTGTTGGTTGAAATCATCTTTTAGAAGCAACTATATGTTCCTCAGATCTGAGTATGGTATCAATCTTTTGGAAATATCCGGGAATGAATCGCTATTGAAATTCAGTACAATCGCCCCATAACTTTCTGAGATATGAGCAAAAAACCACGCCCACCTCGTTTTTTTCACAATTACAACAACAATATGCATATATACTGGTTAGAGTAAACGTGGCATCGAATCCCAGCTGAACCAAAAAAAAGTTTTTTTTATTTTATATATTATTTATATTTTTTTTTATATTTTTTTTAATTTTTTTTCTTAATTTTATTTTATTGTTTTTTTTTTTGTTTTAATATATTTTTCTTTTTTTATATATATTTTTTTTTTTGGAAATATTCATACATACATACGTAAACTCAATTTATAATTCTGCAATGGGTTGTTTTGAATATGTATGCCCGTATTTCATATGAGGTGAATGGTGATACAAACAATTGTTATTGCATGACTACACGTTGTGAAGGGTATATAAGATTCGGCACGGCCGAATATAGAACTTTTACTTGTTTTTGACTAGCTGTGTATGTATCATAAATATTTTTTATTTGCTAACATTTTGCTACCACTTTTATCAGCTGTTTAAAGTTTTGTTTTGACATTTAGGATTTTTTTGTAACAACAAAATACATGCTGCGTCTACCTAAAGTTAATATACCTTGTGAAAAATAAATAACCAAACAAGTTAGCACAAGGCGAATTCATATCAGGTTACACATCCCTACAACAAACACAAAAAAGCCCGGAGTACATCAAAA
The DNA here is from genome assembly GCA_941918925.1 of Phyto melanocephala. Lineage (NCBI taxonomy): Eukaryota > Metazoa > Arthropoda > Insecta > Diptera > Rhinophoridae > Phyto > Phyto melanocephala. The sequence goes on along the minus strand of OW799234.1, from coordinate 40,786,494 downwards.
CACAAAAAACAAATGGTGTACTTTTAGTTAAAAATGCAGTTTTTATAACTTTACACGCAAACTTTTAAAATAAATAAGTAATATTAAGTTTTATATAAATTTCTTCTTGTTTATATCACACATTTTTGTTTTTAAAACATTTTTCACAATTTTTACAAATTAAAGCCACAAAGATAAATACAACGGCAATTTTTTATTTTCTGAATAAAAAACATTAAAAATTTTGTTTATTCTTATTATAACTTGTATTTTACTTAGTATTTACTAATACGGTATTGCACAAATATTAGTATTTTTAATTTCTTTCACAAACTTTATAAATTTTTTTAAAAAATGTTAATCCAAGCACATAAAAATTAATTTAAATGTAAACAAACTTTGACGTGTCGTTTAAAATGAAACTACAAAAATAATATCAGCTGGCTTCACCTTATATGAATTCGCCTTGAGTTAGCATTTATAAATTTTCCGAAGTACACTTACAAAGTAGAACCCAAGGCATATCCATAAGGTATATGCAACGGCGAATTGATACAACAAAGTAACTTTTGAGGGGATGTTTAATGTCAAGGCCGATTCGTACATCAGGGATGGAAAAGTTGTTTTCACATATTAAATATAATAAAATTTGTTTAAAAAAAGGATTATGTTTGAAATTATTTGTTGAATACTGAATCAAAAATCACATTTTCCTTCCCTGTATTAATAAGGCAAATTCAACCATCAGCTGGGCTGATAATTTCACCTGTATGAATTCGCCTTGGTAGAACCGCCACACAAAATATTTTTGTTTTTAACATACGTCAAACGACATACATAAACAAAAATTTAGTCCAGAATTGTTACTCCAAATATATGCATACAAAAAAAAAATTTATGTCGCTCCAAGATATATTAACTCCATAGACGCACCGTGTATTTTGTTGCTACAAAAAAAAAACTTAATTGTCAAAACAAACACTTAAACAGCTGCAGAAACAGTTTAAAAAAAAACTTGATGCCAGACTTAAACAGAAAAATCCCTTTAGTTGTAAAACAAAACAAAAACAGTATAGTAAAAAGACAAGAGAGGAACTGTTTCTATTCAGTTCCTCTCTTGTCTTTTTACTATACTGTTTTTTTTTTTTTTTCATCCAGTAAATTTGAAAATAACCAACGTTGAAAACAGAAAAAATGGAACCGTAGTGATACAGTCTGAAAATGACGAAGAACGGGAAAAAATAAAGGAAAAAAAAATTATGAAATAAGAGTACCCAATCCAATTGATCTCAATGTCGACATAAAGTTCATGAGTTTTAAATATGTTGAAAGTGAGATAAAAGAAAAACTCAAAAAACAAAATCCTTTCTTAAGTAATAGTGAGTTTAACATAATAAAATCTTATGAATATAAAAACAATAATAGAACATAATATAATGTAATGTATAATGTAAAACTGGCAACTGACGAGGAAACGTACGCAAAATTAATAAGTGCACAAAGAGTAAATATAGGTTGGGAAAAATGTAAAGTTTTCGATGGCACAGAGGTTCTCCAATGTTATAAATGTAAAGGCTATAACCATTTCGCTAGAGAATGCAAAAATGAGGAAAAGTGTTTTAAATGTCACGGAAACCACAAACATAGTGGGCCAATTCAAAGTGGTTGCATATCAGTCATATTTGTACTATTTCATATTATTTTATGCATGCATAAAATTTTTGTTAGTAATTTCCATACAAAAAAAATTAATATGACTACACAATTATTTCCTATGTATAAGAAATTATTTATGTTATACTTTTAACCATACTGTCTCTCAGAGAGAATTTCTTCGCTTCTCACCTCTCAGAGAGAATATTTTCTATTTTCTCCTTTCCTGTATACATACAATTTTTAACAGCGTCATCTCTTTGTCTTCTTTCTTGTATTAAATACATAATTTGTTAACAAAAGGTGTTCAAAGTCACTAGTCATATTAATATGAATTATATGACATAGTACAATATGAGAGTCTACTTTGAATTGGCCCAGTGAATGTAAAAATGATATTATAGTCAAATGGTTAAATTGTGTACGAGTAAATGATAAACTAAATATGGGACTAGATGTAAATCATTTAACTAATAGACTATGTCCAGTGTATCAAAACAAATTGAAAAGTGAGAAAAGAAAGATGGGTTTAATAAAGTAACAATTAAAGAACACAGATGTGAGTTATACAAACGTGCAAGGACTGACCAATAATTTTAATCAGATTGAAATGATAGCTGCAAGGGAAAACCCCGACTTTATTATATTATCGGAGACACATCTTACAAAACACATTGAAGAACAGGAAATAATGATAAATAACTATAATCATCAAACTCTTCGCGTACAGGAGGGGTTATAATATATTTAAAAAACGAATGGAATGTTGTGAAAATTTTTCAGAATGTTATAGAATCAAAGTATTGGATAATGTGCTGTACGGCCCAACGCGAGAACATTAATTTGTGTATTGTGGCAGTGTATAGATCACCGAGTAGTCAAGCATCAGAGTTTTGTGAAGTATTCGGAGAAGTTTTGGAGGAAATTAGTGAGCATAACTGTGATATTTTAATAATGATGATTTTAATATAGATTGGTCAAAACAAAGTTTTTATAGACAACAAATTGAAATGTGCTTGAATGACAATGGATTGATACAGTTGGTGAATAACTTTACTAGAATAACAAATAATTCTCGTACAATAATTGACTATGTAATTACAAATAGTAACAGAATATCGGTGCAGAACAGTAATACAAATAAAATATCAGACAACGAAATAATAAACATTTCAATAGAGAATGAAATTAATAATGACATAGAATTTAGAAAGGAAATTGAAGTATTCAAGTACGATAAGGCAGAGTTTAGTAGGTAAATAAGTGCAATATAAGATATGAAGAGTTAAAAGATTTAAATGAAAATGTTTATTTTTTTGATAAATGTTTCGAACAAACAATTAAAAAATTTATTAAGAAAAAGTTTTATAAAGAAAAATATAATGTGAACAAATGGTTTTGTCATGAAATTTATATGTTGAAAACGGAAAAATAAACAAGTACCAAATTGCAAAAATTGTGAATACCAATGAGGCCTGGGCAAACTATAAAAAAGTAAGAAATTTATATAAAGCATTTGAATGAATTAAATTTTCCACATTGTGACGAATAATTCGTTTTGTTTTCCGAATTTTAAAAATAAAAGTTGCGAGACAAATGATATTTTAAAAAAATTGAAAATAAATTTCTCACCACAATTTAAATATAAAATTCCTTACATGAATCATTCATTCAAAGAACATAATCAAAAATTAAAAAAAATCGATTCACAAATAGAATTTTTATTTTCCTTGAAGAAAAGTTAGCAGCGTTGCCATTGTAGTTTATCATTTTTGTGTTAATGGGAACAATTTTACTATTTTAGGAATTAAAGAATATATTAAAAAAATTATAATTTTTAGTTAATATATTTTATGCATGTATGTACGTATGAATCTATGCATGTAAAATATTAAGTGATCAACTAAAAATACAAATAAGGCTTAGGTATAATAAAACAAAAACTATGAATCTGAATTATCTGATTTTTTCTATTATATTTGTGGAATTTTTACTTGAATCGTAGATTAGTTTTATAAATAAACTAGCCAAACCCGGCGCGCGTTGCTACGCCCCTTAATGAATCGAAATTTAAGATGAAAATTTGTACATTATGAATTCAAATATTATGAAATTGCCTCAAAAATGCCTGTAAGGCGCTGGGGCTGAAAAAAAAAAAAATAAAAAAAAATATAAAAAAAATAAAAAAAAAAAAAAATGCATTCTGAATTTTAATTGAATATCAAGTGCAAAAACATAAAAATTATATTTTTTTTATCGGCGTGGCATTGCCCACTTTTCTAATCACGAAATTGTAAAGTCATAACAGCTCAATATGTGTGCAAAGTTTCAGAAGACTAATGACGAAATTGTAAAGTCATAACAGCTCAATATGTGTGCAAAGTTTCAGAATAATCGGTCCACTGCAAGTACCTCAAAATGATACCTTTTTTCTATGGGCGTGGCACTGCCCATTTTTCTAATCACGAAATTATTTAGTCATGACAGCTCGATATGTGTGCAAAGTTTCAGAAAAATTTGTCTGGTGCAAGTACCTCAAAAGTATAACCTTTTTTTATGGGCGTGGCCCTGCCCACTTTTCTAATCACGAAATTAAATGGTTATGACAGCTTAGTATGTGTGCAAAGTTTCAGAAAAATCGGTCCACTGCAAGTGCCTCAAAATTAAAACTTTTTTAGGGGCGTGGCCCTGCCCACTTTTCTTAACACGAAATTATTAAGTCATGACAGCTCGATATGCGTGCAAAGTTTCAGAAAAATCAGTCAATTGCAAGTAGCTAAAACTGATAACTAATTTTTATGGGCGTGGCACCGCCCACTTTTTTCCACCCATAAACACTCCCTGGTATGTGTACAACAACTTGCCAAAGTTTGAGTCCGATCAGTTTTACAGTTTCGGAGTCTATAGCTAACACACACACACACACACACAGAGTTTCACTTTTATATATATAGAAGATGTACATACAATTTTCGTTCTTTTTTATCCCTAAAAAAAAAAAAACATCGTATGTATTTCAATTTGGACAGATTTAAGTCGCCAGCCTGCTGTTATTTAATGCTTCAAGCAACTTAGAAAGCATTGTGATAGGCTTTGTAAAAAATGTGATTGTATGTGTTACACCGATAATGATTGATATAAAAAGATACACAGAACAATGCGACGGTATAATACATACAAACACATTTTTACAAATACTACGAAAGGCTTGACAAGTAGTTTGATCGTATCTTCACAATATATCAGCCATGAAAAATTCCTTTAGTTTATTGTACCGGCAACACAAGTTTCCGTCGAAAGAGCTTTTAGTGCTCTTTCAATAATATTAACAAAAACGAGATCAAAGCTCTCAAAAGATACTATAAACAATTTGCTTTTAGTAAAACTTAATAAGAATTTAATTGAATATGTAACAATAAAAAACGAAACCACAGAACAATTACATATGATATAATATTTATTTTTATATATTTTTTTTTATTTAGATTCATATATATATTTTTTTTGAATTACTGTCCGATGAATAAAAAAGAATTAAACTAATACAAATCAATAAATTTGTTAAAATTTTATTATGAGAATTTTTGTAAAGAATCTTAGGTTAATACTTGTGGCAACTTGTTTTTTAATTTTTTGGGACATGAATTCATACACAATTTTATTAAGAATGTTGGGCGCCGGAAGAACAATGTTTCTAGGTATGTTTTTGTATTTCTTGCATTCATAAAAGCAATACTTCTTAATTGTGAGTTGGTTTTTTAAACTGCTAAGAGCGTGTTTACATGAAGGGACATGTCCCCTGCGACACGAGTTTGGTGGTGAGGGGTGCGGCGTTGAGTACGGGGTAGCAATTGTCGCACGTTTTGTGAATTTGAGGGGACAAATTTGACATTTCTCTTTTACATCTTTCGTTCTCTTGTATTCTTGTCATGTTATGTGTGACCGGTGTTGCCAGACTGATATTTTATGGAATTGCCAAAAAAAAAATATGAAATATCCAATGAAAGATCATTTATTAGAAATAACATAAGCCGCTTATCTCTTGCTGTAACCTCCATGGTTTTACCCACTCCTTTCGTCTTCTTTTATTCGGTAAACTATTTGCGTTTTTATAGCATTTTAGCAAATTAAAAATTATTTATATATTTTCAGCATCATCTAGATCTAACGCTTCAACAGCCAGTTTAGTTAGGTCAACAATTTTGTTAGAATTACTTGAACGTTTTTATAGTTTCAATATAAATTCTTATTCATAGTAGTTATTTTTTATATGTTCAATATTTTTTCTATGTTTGTCAGCTTGTATAAAATTATCAAGACGAAAAGATATTAATATTAATAAATAAAATAATTTCAAATTTCTTCAATAATTTCTTCTTTAGAAATATCAGCCATTATGTTTCTTGAAATTTATTTAATTTTGCTTTTTTAAATACTTGTATTGCCTCTGCTACTGTTGACCAATTATAAATTGTATATGTATGGCAGCCCTTCTTAGGAATGAAGGGATAAAAAGAATTAGTTAATTTAACGTCAAAAAGTCGCTTTGTCCCTGCAACAAAATCCCTTCATGTAAACGCAAGATTTTAGAAGGGACACCAAAAGAAAATTCAAGCCAACGCAAGCAGAGTCGCAGGGACATGTCCCTTCGTGTAAACTAGCTCTAAGCGGTACACAAACATCATACTTATAAACATTACACGTATACAGTCGGATTCGGGTAAGGGAAATTGATAATTGAAGGATTTATTTTTTTGGCTTATGCAAGATTTTCATTAATAAAAAACTTTGGACAAATTGAAACCATTTTGGTTAAATAGATTTTCTACTTTTTATATTGTTTTAAACAAAATAAGAGAAAATGTTGCACAACAGTGCAACAAATTAGCTGTAGCATTGTATTTCGTCGTATATTAATAAGAAAATTTTTCTACAAAGCAGTGTTTGCTTTATTGAAGTTTGTAGCTTTAAAAACATAAAAGCTGTAAAACTGATTTTCCCTTAAGCGAACTCATTTCTTTAAAATATAGTAAAAAGATTTAATTGTACTTAAGTGATTTCTTCAATTAAACGGCGACGGCTTAACCGAATTCGACTGTATTACATATTTTTCTATACACACATTTTTTTTATGTGGCGCAAAAAAAAATTTTGTGTTGTATTCCTTGCAAGGGATGATTTTCACATATACCTTTTTATTGATGTTGTTTGTTTTTTAGGTATTGTTGTTGTTAAAAGAGGCATTGGGTACAGTGTGACACACAACTTTTTTCCTATAGGCGCTTGACATATGCTTATATATAAAGTAGCTTTTATACCGAGTTTCAATTGAAGACAAACAAGGATTTTTAATTTACTGAGTAAAAAAAATTAGGAATATAATGAATTTTCTGTTTACATGTGTTTACATGTGTGTTTTGCTAATACGCATATCCTTTTAAGACTTTACCTTTTTATATAAATGCCTAATTATTTTATTAGACCTATAAAGTTGTTTTTCTTACCCGCATCTTTAAATCAATTATAATTAAATTTATGAGGATAAAAATATTATATATGTATGTATGGATATATAAAATATAATATTTATACACGATACAGCTATTTATATACATATAAGCAAAATCCAATCTGTTAAAAACGCATTGTGTTCAGTGTTGCCGTTTTCACTGCGATCGCAGTTTTTCACTGCGATTTGCCCGTCGTCACTGCGTAACTGCGTTTTTTTTTAATATCACTGCGTTTTTCAGTTTTTGGTAGTTTTCCTCTTTTTTGATCAACAACGCCTTAACATGATTTACCTCAAACGTGTTAAACACGTAAGTCTGTAAAGGCTATTACACAACGAGATAAAATTGTCACCCTGTTAAAAATATAGCAGCTAGATGACAACATTTTCTGCTGTTACGTTACGTTGCAGTTGACTGATTAGGTCTTGAATTAAAATGTCAAAAATCATAAACAAACTATTTCGTGAAAAAAATATTTGCTTTTCAGTAAATTTAATTAATTTTTATATTGTTTCGAAATGTATGGGTAAGTCGGCATTTAAAAAAGGGCAAAAAAGTGTTAAAAAAGTGAAAAAAATTTCCTTTTTTTTTGTCCAATCGAAAACGACATTTTTTTATTTCTCGTCACTGCGCTTCACTGCGATTTTTTTGTCGATTTCACTGCGAAAAAAAGTTGGTCGGTGGCAACACTGATTGTGTTGTTTAAATTATTATGATTGCTACGGTACATTATTTTTTCATACCACAAACAACAACAAATAAAAAGAGGAAATTTTTAAAACAAATTATTCGTTTTTGATTCGTTTTGCTTAGAATGAAATATATTAAATTTGTGAGAGGAATGAAACACGACGACTTTTAAAAATAAAAATTGTATTGCAAACGAAATCAATAACAAAAAATATTTTTATATTATTTGCGAAAAGAATGAAAAAAAAAAATAAAAATACTAAATAGAATTTGACTCACAACTTTTATCTTTTTCAATTCAGAGCATAATCCAAAAAACAAGCGAAAAAAATGAAATTGTATTCACAAACGTAATTTTTTGCGTACTATGATATAAAGTAAGAATTGAAAATGAAAAAAATAAATTCATTAATAATCAAATAAACAGTGCTAAAGATCAGAAACAAATGTGGAGAGCGATAAAAAAGTTGGTTTTGAGAAAGAATACATCTGTGATAAAGTCTGTGATATTTAACCAAGTAGAATATACAAATAATAGTCAAATTGCTAGTCATTTTAATGAATATTTTATTGATAGTATTAAGTTAATACGAGAATCAATTGAAAATGTACAATACATAAATAGAATACAATTGACAAATAAAATCTTTCAATTTAGTGCAATAAATTAAATAGAACTTAAGAATATAGTAAAAGAACTTAAAAACAAGAGCGCTATATTCGGCCGTGCCGAATCTTATAATCCCTTCACAACGTGTAGTTATGCAATAACAGTAGTTTGTATCACCATTCATCCCATATGAAATACGTATGTATGTACAAACATATAAAAAACACACATATATAAAAACATCTCATTGTAAAATTATAAGTTTACGTATGTATGTAAAAAAAAAAAATTAAAAAAAAAAAACAAAGAAAATTAAAAAAAAAATTTTTAAAAAAAATAATTAAATAAATAATAAATAAAAAAAAAATATAAAAAAAAAATTAAAAAAAAATAATAAAAATATAAATATATTAAATAAAAAATAAAAAAAAATAAAAAAATTTAAAAAAAATTTAAAAAAAATATAAAAAATTTTTTTTTTGGCTCAGCTGGGATTCAATGCCACGGTTACTCTAACCAGTATACACGTTTGTATGTATATGTATGTTGTTTTTGTGAAAAAAAAAATCGAGGTGGTCGTGGGTTTTTGCTCATATCTCAGGTGTTTATGTACCGATGTTTCTGATTTTCAATGCCGATCTACTCCCGAATATTTCTGATATTTTAATACCTCACCCGGGTCCAAGCGATGTCTGGGGGCGTCAAAAAGTTTATTTCAACATACACACGGACAGACGGACAGACTGACAGAGCTTAATCGACTCCCCTATTCATAAGCTTTCAGAAAATATTTACTTTACGGGGTCGGAAATGAAAATTGTAGAAATTTCACACGGAATGACAAACCTATATATACATCGGATGTATATATCGAGTATAGTGTAGGGTATAATACTGATCCTTGTGGCAAGCCCGCAGGTATTTGCCTTTCACTAGAAAATTTGTTATTGACAGATACAACAAACGTACGTTTATCTAAAAAGCTTTTGATAAGTTTTTGTAGATAATTTGGAAAATGCAACGTATTTAATTTATACACTAGTCCATCATGCCAGATTGAATCAAAAGCTTTTCGATATCAAGAAAAACGACTCCAGTACTTTTCCGATTACTTTTATTACATTCAATAAAGTTTATAACTCTATTAAGTTGATGTACAGTGGAGTGCTCTTTTCGAAAACCAAATTGTTCTTGATTTATAATATTATTGTAATTTGAAAAATCTAAAATCCTGGTGTGAATAATTTTCTCGAACACCTTATCTAATAGGCTTAGAATACTAATTGGCCTATAGCTGGAGGGTAATTTAGGATCCTTTCCAGATTTGTGGATTGGAATTACCTTAGCCATTTTAAAAACGAGTGGGAAGTACCCATTGCTTAAACAAAAGTTAAATAGTTTACTTAAAATTTCAAAAAAGTAATCGGGCATATTTTTAAGTACTATGCTGTTAATCCCATCTAAACCAGGGGATTTATTATTTTTTAACAAATGGACAAACGATTTGACTTCAGACAAATTTGTAAGTTTAATACTTGTATCATCGGTAAGAGTTTGATTAAAATCATTAATGTATCTTGATACAACCGATTCCATGGGTGATGGATTGTTAAAAGTAATGGTATGTGAACTGGCAAATACGTCAGCTATTGCATTTGCCTTTTCGACGTCAGAATTTAAAATTGTTCCATTTAAATGAAGTTTAGACAATGTGAAATTTTTTCCTTTAAAAGTTTTTGTTAATTTCCAAAACTTTTTAGAGCCGGTAGGCAGATTTTATATGAATTTCGACCAAGACTCATTTCTGTCTTTATTTAGGTGATAGTCAAACTGTGTGAAGGGTATAATAAGCCTGACTATACCAAAATATCAACAAAGATAATACTTGAAAATTGGAACACGATAGGAACAATATTACTGAATATAATAAATAAATCATTTGAAATGGTAGTGTTTCCGGAAAATTGGAAAGAATCGATGGTGACACCAATAGAAAAAGTTACTAAAACGAATAAATGTGAGGAGTTCAGGCCAATTAATGCGCTAAAAACATTCGAGAAAATTATTGAAAAAGTAGTAAAAAATCAACTGGAAAAACACTTTGAAGATAACAATTTTTTATCAAAATATCAATCAGGGTTTCGGAAAAAGTTTTCATGTGAAACGGCAATAAACTATGTAATAGGCGAGTGGAAAAATAAAGAAAAATATAAGAAAATTATGGCAGTATTTTTAGACTTTAAAAGGGCATTTGAAACAATTGACAGACATAATGCTAGAAAAATTACACATGTATGGCATACAGGGCCTCGAATTAAAGTGGTTCAAATCATATCTTGAAAATAGAAGGCAAAAAACAAAAGTGAACGGTATTGAATCGACGGCGTTAGAAAATGGTTTTGGTGTCCCTCAGGGGTCAATCTTAGGTGCTTTATTGTTTATTATCTATATAAATGATATGCCAAACATTATTGAAAATTGGAACATATTGTTATACGCGGATGATACTTTGGTGTATTCAGACGGAGAAACAGAAAACGATTGTATAAATAAACTAAATAAAGATATGAAAAATATAAGTGCATGGTTAAATATGAATAAATTGAAAATAAATGAAAATAAGACAAAATTAATAGAAATTAATATGACTACTGACTTAATATTGAAGATTAATGATAAAATAATTGAGAAAGTTGACAATATTAAATATCTTGGTTTTATTATTGATAAAAATTTAAAATTTAAAGAACATATTGACTACATATACAGAAAGATTTGTAAAAAATTGGATTTTTTAAAAGAATTCGATACAAAATATCGGTAATGACTGCAATTAATATACACATATGGTCAAAATAATAAATACACCTGCTTATTTTTTCTTTATGTTTAATTTTAGTTACTTTAACGGAAAGTAAACATGGCAATTCTTTTTTATTTAAATAACTTTAATATAGCAATGCCATTAAAAGCAAAAAACAAAACTAAGTTTTCTTCATTGTTTTCATTATGTACAGTTAAAGAATGAGATCGATAAAACCCTAACACGAATAAAACGCAATAACTTTGAAACGAATTAATCCATTTTAATGAAAATAGCGTGGTTTAACAATAAAATAACAGTAAATTAAAATATTAATGCTTTTTGTAAAAATTCAGCTTTTTTTGATGAACTGTTTCACTTTTTTCAGAATTGAGACCATGAGGGTTTTGATGGTATCCTTAGTAACTTTATTGCTGGAATAAGACCATTTCTGGGAAAAAATTTTAGTAGTATTAGCAACTTGTGTCAAAGGATGGTTGCGGGATATTCTTCGTCTAATAAGGAATGAACAATCGAGTATGTTTTAATTTATTTAAAACATTTATTAAAAGAAAAAAAACTTTAAATTATTTTACAAGAAACAAAACGATATTCAAAAACGCGTTTATTTGCTAGCGTCCCCTTCTCGAATCTTCTTTTTTCGTCCCCGTAAACTGATAGCCCAAAATAAACTACCGACATTCACTCATTGTAGCATGATATGATTTACGGGGTATTCACACTTGACAGTTCGGCCAATCCTGGTTCTAAGTTGTCATCGACTTCGCCATCACCATTTATATCAAGATCAGGAGACACCTCACACCATCGTCTCATCTTATCCGTACTAAAAACTGAACAGAATTTTCTGGAGGTTATCTGAAGACCAGGTAAGTCCTCAATTAGATATCTGTCGTTCCCGAGGATGCGTGTAACGATGTACGGACCTCGGAATTTCGGTTCCAGCTTTCGCGATTCACCAGTGGCTTGAGGTTCATTTTCAAGTAGTACCAAATCGCCTTCTTTGTACACCGCAGGACGCTTATGTTTGTTGTCAAATCGCTTCTTCCAACGTTCCCGTTCACTTTCGATGTTCTGAATAGCTAGTTTCCGTTTCTCGTAGATTGATGTAGGGCTTTCTGGAAGTACGTCATCTTGTATAGCAGCTAGTATACGATTTTGCACCAAGTCGATAGGCTTATAGTCGAATATTAGTTCGTTAGGACTAAAACCAGAAGTCGAATTCTTCTGAGAGTTGATTGACCATTGTAGAATATGCAACGATTTGTCCCAGTCCTTTGGTTCATCGGTAGTAGTACGCAGGTACGACAAAATTATCTGGTTGACACGTTCAACTTGGCCATTGGCCCTGGGTGTGCGTACAGCCGTTTTAACATGTTGAATATTATGATCATTGCAATATTCCTCAAACACCTTTGCAGTAAATGCAGTGCCACGATCAGAAATAATACGTTTCGGTAAACCAAAATAACTGGTCAGTTCATTTAAAACGTTTAAAACAGGGGCAGTTTTAGTATTTCGAACTGCTTTCACCACCACAAATTTTAAAAAAGCATCGGAAATTGCCAGTATGTGCGTGTGTCCTCGTTTACTTTTCACGAAAGGTCCCAAATGGTCCACGTGGATCTGGCGAAATGGGAGTGGTTCAAGAACACCATAATGAAGATTTCCCTCAGGTTTACCACAATTAGCCTTGTTGTAGCAGCATTCGGTACATGCGGCGATATATTCTTGAATATATTTCCTCATGCGGGAAAACCAAAATGTTTGGTTGACTCTTTCAAACGTTTTATCAAGTCCATAGTGACCGATATCGTCATGACAGTGTTTCAAAATACGCCAACGGATTGCATTGGGAACTACCAATCTTGGTCCATTTTGCGTTTTACGATAAAGACGATTACTCTGTAGAGTATAATCAGCTTTCAGTTGTCGGTTCTGGTCAGATTTCAATTCACCACGTAGGACTTGAATAATATTACCAAGTTTAACATCATTAATTTGCATTGTGAATATCCAGTCCTCATTGTCAATGCTAACCTTCATGATGAATCCAGCGGATTCCGGTTCCGTGGCTGGTAAGTCGGGTGATCTGCTCAAAGCGTCAACGTGGGCCATACGTGAACCCTCACGGTGGACGAAATCACAATCGAATTCTAACAATTTCATTAGCCAACGGGCTACTTTCGGTAGTAGTTTCTTGTTGGTCTTCGCCCTAGTGATGGCTGCACAGTCAGTCACCACACGAAAGGGTTTACCCAAAAGGTAAACTCGAAAACGTTCCAACGTTTCCACAACGGCCAGTACCTCTAGCTCATAGCTATGGTACTTTGCCTCAGTATCAGAACAATGTCGACTAAAATAAAATACTGCTTGCCATTTACCATCACCAGACGACTGCAATAGTACGCCTGCTAGTCCTGAGCCACTTGCGTCAGTATGTACTTCGTGCTGTGCCGATACGTCGTAAATTGCAAAAACAGGCTTATCACAAAGAATCTCAATTAAACTGTTAAACGATTTGGTTTGCGGTTCACCCCATTGAAAATTGCCCTCCATATTCTTTCGCAAAAGTGTCGTGAGTGGTCGTGATATTATCGAGTAATTTTCAACAAATTTCCTGAAAAACCCCGTTAGGCCCAGAAATCGGCGGACCTCGGTGATGTTCGTTGGTACCTTAAAATTTCTTATTGCGCTTACCTTGTCGTTACCGGGTGTTATACCAGACGCACTTACGGTGTGACCCAAATATGTAATCTTCTCCAAAAGAAAATTGCACTTATCGAATCGCAAGGTGAGTCCGCAGTCTTCCAAGATTCGCAAAAATCGACTTAAACGTTCGATACCCTCTTCAATGGTTTTACTGGGAATGATTACGTAGTCCAGATATACCAATACCTCACCTGGTTCCATCAGTTCAACAATACGATTCATAACGTTCTGGAAAACAGCAGGGGCGTTAACTAGTCCAAAAGGCATGCGGTTGTACTCGTAATGTCCTTCGGATGTGACGAACGCTGTATACTTTTTGGACTCTTCGGCAATTTCAATTTGGTGGTAGCCCATCCATAAATCAAGAGTCGTAAAATAACGGTTTCCAGCCAGTCGTGCGAACTGTTCATCAATTACTGGCATGGGGTACGGTGTCTTCACAGTTATCTTGTTCAATTGGCGGTAATCGACGCATAAGCGGTGCTCTCCGTTCTTCTTTTCTACGAGCACTATACCTGAAGCATATGGCGAATTTGATTTCCGTATTATTTCATTGTCGAGGAGTTCATTAACGATTTCGGATACAATTGGACGTTTTGCAAAAGCAAATCTATACGGCTTAGTGCATATGGGCTCTTGAGCGGTGAGTTGTATTTCCATTTTTACCAAATTACATTTACCCAATTCATTTATGTTTTCAGCGAAACAAGCTCTACGATTTTCGAGTACTGCCTGGAGTCGTTTACTTTCATCAGATGTCAGAAACTCTTTTGATTCGATTGCGTTTATGTTCTGTACCCAACATTCACCTCCTTCAATAATAGTACGCTTTCCCTGTTGGCACAACAAATTACGACCAATAAGAAAATTCATTGGTATCATACAATCCTCTACTAAAAACAATTCAACTTCGGAAACGGTATCATCTATTAGCAAATTTACGATCACCTTTTCACAACACATATATTCACCTCCAGCAAAACCTTTCAAAGTTACATTGCATTGGGCGCTTTTACCAATTTCCGTTGCAAACGATTTTTTTATTAAGCTACGATCGCTACCAGAATCAATAAACGCTTCAGTAGCAACACTGTTTATTTTAACGGCTTTAGAAAGTTTATCAATCGGCTTTGGAGTATCATCTTCTATTTTGTTTACATTCGCAGTTTCGTTTCGTTTTGATTTGCAATCACCTGTCTTATGATTTGTACGTTTGCAAATTTCACATCGCTCCTTTTTCTGAGGTTCAGGACACTTGGATGAATAATGTCCAAAATTGGAGCAATTGTACCATCTAATTTTATCTGACGGTGTGCTACTCTGCTTTTTTGTTGTTCCGGTGTTTGACGAAATGATGTCAGATGTATTCTTCTTCGGTCTGTTGTGCACTATGGTAGGTGTTTTTATTTCATTGTAACTACAATAATTATTGATGTCGATAAGAAGCTGGTTACACACTAAATACTCATTGGAGATTTTCCTCTTCAAATCTTAATCGTTTATGCCATTAACAATATGGCGAGCGATTGCCGATTCAGCTATATTACCCTTTTTACCAATTGCTATATCTTGTAATAGTACTCCTGTGGAGTCTCGTGTGTATATCGGCAGCATTTCCCACGAACGGAAAATCTGAAAGAAATCTATTAGTAAACTGTTGCCAAGATTTGAATACCTCTTGCAATGAATCGACCCAATATTTTGCAGGGCCTTTCATTTTCTGTTGTACTGCAAAAATGACAGATAATTCATTCCAACCATAGTTCGTTCTCAATACATCTACACGCTTTACAAATTGCTCCGAATTCAATGATTCATCTGACGAAGGGTTGAAGTCTGGCAACAAAGGAATAATTTCTCTTACTTGAACGTAGGGGTTGCCAGTATCAAGGTTAGGTTGAAAACTTTGCTGTGCCGTGGAAAACATTGGACGTTGTACTAGCGGACGTTGTATGTAGGTTGGTGGTGCCATTTGTTGATAATAAGTCGTAGGTGGTGTCATTTGTTGATAATAAGTTGTAGGTGGTGGCATTTGTTGAACGTAACAGGGTGGCTGCATGTTGTGAACGTAAGTGGCAGGGGACGTGCCCTGTTGAACAAATGACGCTGTTGACGGAAAATTTTGAACGTAGTTGGTTGATGGTAAAGTGACGGTTGGAACGTTGTAATAAGACGGAACGAAATTCGGTGTAACACGTGGACGATGAGTGTTTGTTACATAGCATGATGCTGTCGGTTGTGTATTCTGCTGTTCACCATAAACGGGGTGACGTGCGTCGGACGTAGAAACTACGTTTTGTTGCTGTACAGACGTTTGTGTGGAAGGAAAATCATTATCATGTGATGTTGTCGGAACACCATTTAAATAATTATGTTCCACCAAGTTCGATATCGGTTCCTGAAATGTCAAAAATGTTTGCAATGGTGATGACGCAGCAGACGGATCAAAATCGGACGGTCGGTAACGTTCGGCCGCTGATTGCATATTTGCCAACATACTCTCCAATTGCAAAACTCGTTGAGACAAATCAGGCGTTGTTGCCTTTGCATCTTTTCGTTCTTCGTTGTGCGTTTCGATACGCTCTACCAATAGATGTTTCTTGCCGGACGATGGAATACCCATTTCCCGGCACTTCGCCTGCAGTTGCTTTACAGTAAGTGAATGAAGATTCTCCATGTTATCAAGTAAGTTATATTTTCATCGGCTCGATCCCACTTCTGAAAATGTCAAAGGATGGTTGCGGGATATTCTTCGTCTAATAAGGAATGAACAATCGAGTATGTTTTAATTTATTTAAAACATTTATTAAAAGAAAAAAAACTTTAAATTATTTTACAAGAAACAAAACGATATTCAAAAACGCGTTTATTTGCTAGCGTCCCCTTCTCGAATCTTCTTTTTTCGTCCGTCCCCGTAAACTGATATCCCAAAATAAACTAGCGACATTCACTCATTGTAGCATGATATGATTTACGGGGTATTCACACTTGACACTTGTTTTGTATCCTTCAGCACTCTTTTGACTAAAGCCCAGTAACGTTCGATGGGCCTTAGTTCTGGACAATTAGGTGGATTTGCTTCTTTTGGCACTACCACTATATTATTTGTTTCATACCATTCTGCTGCAGATTTACTATAATGACACGACGCTAGGTCGGGCCAAAAATATGTTGACTTATTGTGTTTTCGTATGAATGGAAGCAACCTCTTCTGCAAGCACTCCTTGATGTAAATATCAGTGTTGATAGTCCCAGTAGTAATAAATTTACTGCTTCTTTCTCCGCACGTGCATATAGCTTGCCAAACTAATTACTTCTTTGGAAACTTTGTCTTTTTTTGGAACTTAAATTGGTCATCGACATTACCTCTTCCATCGGCCACATAATAACTTCGCCCTGGGAGCTGAGAAGTCGGCAAGAACGTAAGTCTCATCATCCATAATACAACACTCATATTTGTTGATAAAATTTCTAAGCAGTTCTTTGGCACGACTTTTTGCATTAAAGTTTTTCTTCGAATTTCTGTCTGGCACTTTCTGAACCTTGTAGGACTTAAGGCCTTCATATCTTTTAACCTTCCTTACAAAAAAATCGGAACAGTTTGCTTTTAAGGCGGCTTTACGGTTTGAGAGGTTGGGATTTTGGTTTAGAAGACTAACAATCTTTGAAGCCAACTGTGGGTCAGTTATACCTTTTTTAGCTCCACTTCCAGCTTTCCTTTTAATACTACGACGTTCATTATACACTTTTATCACACGCGAAACTGTTTGTCGTGACACCTTTATATCATTTGCAATAGATTTGTAAGTACGACTGGGATTTTTTAAAAAAATTGTTATTATTTTTTCACGCACTTTTTCTTCGGAATCCATTTTCAAACAAACTAATAATCCGATTATGCTATTATTTTGTACACATAATTTGACAAGTTTTTAAATGCAAACTTGATCATAAACAGTTATATTTTTTGTGCATGAAGAAAAGTGGAATTAAAAATGTGTGTTAAGGTTTCACTGATCTCATTCTTTATGATTTCAGTACTTGGTCAAAATAATAAATACATTGCTGAATTCTTTAATATTTTCGCAATCTGCTCTAGTTTTTTGGAAAGGTTAGGTTTTTTACTGTTGTTTATCTTTGTTCATAACGAAATATATAGTAAAAAAAAATCAGCGATGGGTGGGAAAAGTCATTGTTCTCCGGAGGAGAGAAAAATTGTTTTAAGACTAAGAGAAAGTGGCCAAAGTCTTCGTTCTATAGTAGAAACTATTAACCGGTCGCTATTTTTTGTACAAAATGCTTTACAGCCGAAAAGTCCCGTTGAAACTTGCGGAAGACCAAAAAAAAATTCAAAAACAACAGATATTCGTATTGTAACTCTTGCAAAGAAGGACCCATTTGTGTCTTCAAGAGTGATTTCAGCTGATATTGGCAATGTAATTTCATCGCGAACGGTTCGTCATAGACTACAAGAAGCTCATTTACCAGGGCGGATAGCCAGAAGAGTCCCTTTGCTTAGACAAAAACATTTAAAGGCTAGGTTGGCATTTGCAAGAAGTCATTCCAAATGGTACGGAGCAGACGGTGAAAAAAATGGCGAAACATTTTGTGGAGCGATGAAACAAAAATTAATTTATTTGGAAACGACTGTGCCCGGAATGTGCGACGCCCTAAGGGTAAGGAATTCCATGTTCGCTTTACAAAGAAGACGGTCAAGCACGGGGGCAGCAATATTATGGTCTGGGGTTGTTTCTCGTGGTATGGTGTCGGTTCAATACATCGAATTACCGACACTATGACCAGATTCCACTACAAAGATGTCTTGGAAAATACGATGTTGACCTATGCTGAGGAAAGTATGCCTCTTAGATGGACATTCCAGCAGGATAAGGATCCAAAGCATACTTCTAAGTTGGTAAAGAATTGGCTTCAAGACAATCATGCGGCCCTTCTTGACTGGCCAAGTCAATCTCCAGACTTAAACCCCATCGAAAACCTTTGGGGAGAGTTAAAACAAAGAATTGGAAAGGAAGTTTTTAAAAATAAGAATCAGTTATGGAATTTTGTTCAAAAAACTTGGTATGAAATACCAGTAGGGACCTGCAGGAAGCTTATTGCCAGCATGCCAAAAAGAGTCAACAAAATAATTCAAAAATGTACTTATTATTTTGTCCAATGTTTTTTGACTAATTACTGACTTTTTGAACAAGACTGAATTTAATTTTTTTTTGTTATTGTTTTAGTATTTATTTTATTTCTAATGTTATAACAAAACAAAATAGCATTTGTTTTTTTTTTAATTTAAATAAATTTTCGGGTACGAGCTTTTCAAAAAAATTTATGAACCTGTACTTATTATTTTGACCATATGTGTATATAAAACTATGATAAAACCTCATTTCGAATATGGCTCTACAATTCTATATACGTGCTGTTTGGATTCCCAAATACAGTAGACTCGCCGTAAAAAAAAACACTGCCTTACGTAAACACCGGATAAGATGAACATAATTTTTTTACACTGACTACTCTGTAGCGTGAACACAGTGAGAAAGCCTTATAACGTGAACAAATTTTTCGGTTATGCAAATCGTTATCGTAAAAAGGGGTATCCCCGTAAATGATTGCACAGGATTAGTTTAGTGCGTGCTGCTGATTTAGCATGATCTAATCAAAAGTTTTTCGTGAAAAATGTCACAAAAACTACCAAAATTCTAAAGTTAAACTTCTTGTGATTCAAAGGCAAAAAATCCTCGCTGCTTTAGAAGTTTGGAATCTCCTGTGGACTACAATTGCTCCAAATCGTAATGGATTACAGCTGCAATTTTTGAAAATTAGTTTAACTAATAATGGACGCTATTCGCTATTTAAATTCAACTTGGAAACGTCTTGAAAAGAAAACAATAGCAAAATGCTGCCTGAACATTTTTAGTTCTTTAATTTACGTCTAGACAAGTCATCGATTTGTCCAGACTAGAACAAAACGTCGGCAGAGCAACTGTCAAAAAAATTATTCATGGTCTTTGATATGGTTAAAACGTATAAATTGTATTTGGTCGCAATTTTTATGTGTGTCTCTTTTTTCCATATTCAAAATGCCTTTTAATATCAGACATCGTTGTTCGAACAAATGTTCTGACAACGCTGTTTGAACAAGAACAAAAAAACGTAACAAATTTTTTTAATTAATTTTAAAGTACTTGTTTTCCTTACAAACCTTATGTACATAACAATCCAAAATATAAAAAAACATGAATTTGAGTTAAATCACATGTCTAATTTATTTGGAAATTTTAAAGAGTTACACCTTCGTTAACATGAACAACTTCGCAAACGTGAACACGCTCGGTTTTTAATAGTTCACGTTACCGCGAGTCTACTGTAGAAAGAATGCAAAAATTACAAAATAAGGCGATGCGCAGTATTTTAAAATGTAATCGATACACACACATATCTACGATGCTCGATGCACTTAGGTGGCTTAGTATAAAACAAACCTTATGTTTTATTCAAAAGATGAAAATGGGTCAATTACCATAATACCTGTGAGAAAGTGAAATATGTTGGTGATGTACAACCATATAGGCTGAGGAATGCAGACAATTTTAGAATTGAACGTGCAACATCAACTGCGATCACTATTTTTAAAGGACTCAAATTATATAATAATATGCCAATTTATTTAAAAAATGAAAGAAATCTAAATATATTTAAAAAAGAATGTATAAATTTTTTAAGAAATATTACGTCATAGCTCATTAAATATTGTAATATAAAGTATTTATAATACTAATAAAGAATATAAAAAAAAAAAAAAATAAAAAAAAGTAGCAAACTGTTGGTTAATAAACAAAAGTATAAAACAAGATAGGTATGTAAACAAACAAAAAGAAATCAACAAATTTCGACATTTGCGAAGAAAAATGCATAAACAAAACAATGATCAGCTGTGGACTTAAGTCTACCTGGAGTTAATATACCTTGTCGCTTTTTTTTTAAATGCTTACACCATGCGAACGTAATTGCATAAATTACCGTCACATGCATTATACAATCAGGTAGCCTCACTAAAACATCTGTTTTATTTTTTCTCTACCTAAAGGTTTAACTAAAATGTCAAATTTTGTTTATGAATGTGTATTTATTGTGTATGTGTATATATTTTGTGTGTATACCCTGTAGTCAGCCCAGAACCATTAGTCTTTTTGTCACCATACGTTTTTCTAGTGACAATTGCACTAATAGAAATGTCGCCTACTTTCCTTTTAAGCGAGAGTAGAGATACGTTAAAGACAACGGTACTAGTGTATTTCTGGTGACATTGTCAACGAACGCGTCAACAGTTTGTTTTTTTTATTTGAATTAAGCTGCGCACTCAATAGGTAGAGATTTTTTTGTTCTTTTCATTGCATCAGATTTTTTTGTAAGGAAAACACGTGTTTTGTGAGAAAAAATTGTTTTGTGTTAAATAAAATTGTTTTGTGTTTAATTATAAATAAAAAATAAAATAACAAAGGTGATTTCAATTATTTTATATAAAGAATGAGTAAAAGAAATTATAAAATATTAGTTAAAAAACAAAGAATAATATATAAAAATAGAAGTTTGCAATGTGAGCAGGAAAACAGTAATATTAAAAATGTGGAAGAAAGTGAAGATTTTGTGGAGCATTTGGGAAATTTTGCTGTTCCAAAATTAACGTTGCGAGACAAGCTAAAAAAGTGGTGCGTTGAAACAGCTCCTTCTAGAAACTGTTTGGAGAAGCTGCTATTAATTTTGAAAGAAGAAGGTCTAGATGTTCCACTCTCCAAAGAAACGTTGTTGGGGAAAAGAACACATATTTTAGTAAGAAGTGTCTCCCCTGGAAGGTAGGTAGGTAGGTAAGGCCGGTGTGAAGCAACCCCCACACCTTCACCCAGAGACCAATACGGCCCATTGTGATGCCTTAAAAATAATAGTAGAGAGATAAGAAAGGAAGAAGAAGGAAAGAAGACAGAAAGAAGAAAAAGAGAGAAAAAGACCCTACAAACGTCCCATTCTCGGCCTCAAGTCACGAAGCCAGGTCATTCCCATTACGAATCCTATTAGATTCTCGAGTCCACAACTCGAGACATCCCCTAATTCGTCAAGAAATCTGCTACCTAGCCATCTCAACCTGCTAATCTGCAGTCTGGGACAATGGCACAGAATGTGCTCAACCGTCTCCAACTCCTCCGGATCCTCACATAACCTACACAAATCCGAGAGGCTCCGCCCCATTCTCACCGCCATCCTGCCCAACATGCAGTGGCCCGTGATCATCCCTATCATGGTTCTCACGCAGACCCTACCCCTGACCAGAAGTAAATCCGAGTCAGACCTGCTGAGTACCGGCCACAGCGTCCGTGATACTCTACAGTCAGTTCGGTTACTCCAGTCCCGATTAGTCCCGTTCAGAACCCATTCCCTGATCCTCCCAAAAGCTACTGAAAGCTCCCCTGGAAGCTACTGCCACATTGGTATTAAAACGCAGCTAAGAAAAATTTAAAACGTTTTGGTAAACTATGACGAGGTAGTATTGGACGTAAACATTGATGGAATTCCATTGTTCAAAAGCTCAAGAATCCAATTGTGGCCAATTCTGTGCAAAATTGTAAACGTACAGGAAAAAATACAACCTTTTGCTGTGGGAATATAGGTGGGAAGTACTAAGCCAAGGTGCATTAAAGAATACTTAAAAGATTTCATTCAAGAAGTAATTTCATTGCAAGATGAACTTGTGTTAAAAGGAAAACAAGTTAAATTGAAGATTCGTTGTTTAACGTGCGATACACCGGCTAAAGCTTTTTACTTAACTAATATTACCTTTCATTATCTTTGAAGATTCGACAAATGAAAAATCTCATCGCTGGCAACGTCGAACGTAATTTGCACCAAGTATTTGGGCGAAATATTATATTAAATTTTAATGTTGACGGAAATTTTGGAAAAAAAAGGACTACGAGACTATGGAAATGTGCTTGCTGCAATTACAGGTAAAAATTTCTTTACATATTTAACAAAACTCTTTTCATAAAAAGTGTTAATGAATTAAACTTTTTTCTAATAATTAGACGTAATATCCACATTTAATGATACACCTGATAAAACGTTAAGAGCAGCTTTCCAACGACAAAAAAAAAGTATTTTAGACAAAACAGCCGCAACAATTCTAAAGGAGGCAAGGTGCAAAATACTGAGAACGTCGAAGAGCAATAAATTTTTAATATATTTAAAAAATTTAAGTGTTTAGCCAGCCTCGAAGAAATTGAGCTTTAAAATTAATATCTAGTATTTTCTTAAAAACATATTTTAAAAAAAGGTTTAGCCAGCCTTGAAAGAAATGAGCCCTTAAAGACTGTTTAGTACAATTTTAATGTATATTTATCAATAGGGACTTAATTTTTTGTTAACTAAATATAATTAAAGGTTTAGCCAGCCTTGAAAAAATGGTCTCCCAAATACAAAAAAAGACTGTGTACAATTTGTTAGTTTTAATATATTTTAAGCAATACAATTTTAAGTTTTGATGTTCTCTTAGTAATACGTTATTTTTTTGTTATCGTTAATTAAACCTAATGGAAGTTTTGCATTGAAGAAATATGTATTTTTTAATATTAATAAAAACACTTTGTCAATTTACTAGCACTTTATATTATTTAAAAAAAAAAAATTGCGAAAACTCATAATCTACAAGATTCAAAAAGTTACAGCCTGTTCAACGATTTCGAACGTTAACGTTCGCATAGAAAATAACATTAAAAAAAAAAACAAATGTTCGAATTTTGTTTTTGTTTTAAATGTAATTTACTATACGAACGTTAACTTTCGAAATCGTTGAACATGCTGTTAAAGTCGACTTTAAATTTTTATATAAAAAAATTTGATTTTAAAGCCTTCTGATTTGCTAGAAAAAAAATTTAGCTATTGGAATGTTTTAAATTGAAACCATACTGCGACTTTTTTAATTAAAAAATTGTAGACCAGGGTTATAAAAATGTACTAGTGATTTTGTGGTGTTATTGTCTCTATATGACCCCAAAGGGTTTAGTTCGTCAATAGTGATAATGTCTACTGGTAATTTTCAATGACAAGCCAATGTTTTTTGTCTATAGGCAATTACATTGCTTGGTCTACACTTGGTCAGTAGTACTAGTGACAATGTCACTAGTAAATCACTACAAATTTACTATAGACATTCCCTGCAGGGTATATTGTGTATGTGTATATATTTTGTGTGTATATATTGTGTATGAGTATATATTGTGTATGTGTATATATTGTGTATGTGTATATATTTTGAGTGTATATATTCTGCCACCAAAAAAAAAACACATTTACTTTTTGACATTACAGTCGTCGTTTTCCACCAACAAAATGCATGTAGAATTTTGTTATTGCAGAACTGAGGCGACCTGATGATTATACCATGGTCACAGACATACCTTATTAAATTCACCACCGACTCAAATTGCTAACCTACGGTCTACACCAGCCATCGATTTGTTTGAACAACGAACAATTTTTTGTGCGCACATGAATTTGCCTGGTGTGGACCGCTGTTGTCGATGTTTTGTTCTTGTTCAAACAGCGTTGTCAGAACATTTGTTCGAACAACGATGTCTGATATTAAAAGGCATTTTTAATATGAAAGAAAGAGACGACACATAAAAATACCAACAAAATACTCTTTATACGTTTTCTCCATATCAAAGAACATGAACAATTTTTTGACAGTTGCTCTGCCGACGTTTTGTTCTAGTCTAAACAAATCGATGGCTCGTCAAGACGTAGAGTAATGAAAAACACAAACAAGGTATATTAACTCCAGGTAGACTTCAGTCCACAGCTCATCGTTTTGTTTATGCATTTCTTTTCCCAAATGTCAAATTTTTTACCCTTTTTTTGTTCGTTTACATACACTGTTTTTTACTAGATGTGTGTGTATCACTGTTGGTAAAAGTAGCACAATCGTGCCATTTTTTGGCACTATTAGTTGTTTAATGGCACCATAGCACGCTTTTGGCACTTTTTAAAAAATTATAAAAATATAATTTTACTTACTTTTGAAGTAATATATTTTTAATTAAAAAGAAATGAATGCTTTTTATCCATGTTGTAAATACTACTAAAAACTGTTACGATGACACAAAATCACCTTTCTGAAAGTATGTTTGAAATAAATGACATCCTACATACATCTTTTTTATACCCACCACCTATGTCCGTGTGCCTGTCCGTTTGTTTCTCATTCTCAAAAACCATTACATATTAAATACATAACTATGTATTTAATAAATAATATTTATATATAACTAGCTTGTGCCCGCGACTTCGTCTGCGGAGTTATAGGGCTAAAAGGAAGATTTAGTATTAACCTAGATTGTTATTTATGTTTGTCAAATTTATCCAAACATTCACATTTATTATACCTATTTGAATTTGAAAATTAAAAAAGAAAAGTCAAAACTTGCAACAAAAAT
This sequence comes from Phyto melanocephala, assembly GCA_941918925.1. Taxonomy (NCBI): domain Eukaryota; kingdom Metazoa; phylum Arthropoda; class Insecta; order Diptera; family Rhinophoridae; genus Phyto; species Phyto melanocephala. The sequence continues at coordinate 40,761,015 of OW799234.1, read as the reverse complement.
AACAATTTTACAAAACAAACAACCCGTTTAGGCTGTGATGATGAGTTTGCCAACGACTTCGCCTGGTTATCGTGATAAATAGTAGCCTCCCTACAAGATATGAATGACTGAAACTAACACATACAAACGGTTTTTACTAACACATTCGCAACAATTTTATATTAAATTGCTGCTACCGGAAAAAATTCATAAGCAAGAGTGAGACAGCTAATCTATGTTGAATTCTTGACTTTCAAAACAAAAAATTTTTGTAAAATAGTGCTAAATTTTTAACACACAAATATTAAATATTTCCTCAATTAGTTTTTCAATAATTGGAATTTTTTGACGAGTCTTTGCAGAAAATACAGAAGAAGTAAACAGTAAGTAAAAGAAGTAGCAGAATTATATTTATTTATGTATATCCACATTTTTTTAATTTTTTAGTAATCCAAGCCGTAATACAAAGGACGCCGTTATCATGCACCAGGATTTAAATGAGCGGCCCGGAATCATCGGCAATTAAATAATATTAACACCTTATATAAAATATAATAATTTAAAAAATTAAAATTGTGTTTTATTAAACAGCTTTGACCAGTATATTCATCAAGTATGATTTGTCAACTATGACTGGTATATATATCAGGTGTGATTAGTCAAGTGTGACTGATATTTACATCATTGCTGATTAGCAAACAGCAGTGGAGTGAGCAATTCAAATATAGTTTCAATAGTCGATATAACTCATTACACGGCTTTCAGACTAGGCAAGTCACTTGCGCAAGTGACTTGCGCAAGTGTTGTGTTTATAGGCCGGGTTAAGAGGAAGAAACTTGCTCATTTTTGAGTACACACTTGCCTGTACTCGGCAAGTACGAGCAAGTTTTTGTTGAGAAACCAAAAACAAAAGAGTAATAAAAACAAACAATAGTGCTATATTCGGCCATGCCGAATCTTATAAACCCTTCACAACGTGTTGTCATGCAACAACAATTGTTTATGTCACCATTTATCTCATATGAAATACGTACATACAAAACATACATATATAAAAACATCCCATTGTAATATTATACATTTAGTTTACTTATGTGCTTAAAAAAAATAAATTAAAAGAAAAATTAAAAATAAAACAATAAAAATTTGAATAAAATATAAAAAAAAAAAAATTTTTTGGCTCACTCTAACCAGTATACCACGTTTGTATGTATGTGTAGATAATTGATAATTGTAGAAATTTCAAACGGAATGACAAACCTATATATACCCTTTTTCAATGTGTGAAGAGTATAATAAGTAAAAGAGAACGAAACTTGGGCAAGTCAGTTGCTGAGTCTGAACATGAAAGCAAGTTCAAAGAAAAATAAAAGAAAATAAAAAACTAACTTGAGCAAGTGACTTGCCTAGTTAGAAAGGAGTGTTAGTTAAAGGGAGATGCAAAATCACACGTACACAAAAGTTTCCATCAATTTTTTCATTTTGCCCTTAATAACTTGATAGACCGGTCAAATGACTGTCACTGTTCTTGTAGGGCTAGGTTATCTATGTGCCGAAATTCATTTAGTTCCTTTCAGCCGTTTTTGCGTGATTAACAAATATCCAAACATTCACATTTATTATATTAGTAAGATTTATCTTTATATTTTGTTTAAATATTAAAGTTTGAACTTTTTTTGTGTAAATTCAATTCATCTTAATTAAATGTATTAAAATAACACAAAATGAATAAATGGATTTAATTTTGTTAAATAGACATGTGTATACATATACACATTTGCTATGGCACTTTTTAATATATTTTGGCACAAGACTAAAATTCCCATATACCATCAGAGACCTGCGCCGAACGGCTGACAGCCGGCTAAGCTGCGCCGCCGATCATTTTTGGCAGCCGCCGCCGCCGATATTATTTCGGCTAAAAATCGGCTTAAAGTAATCCGCCGATATATTTTTTAATTTTTTTTAATGTATTTTTAAATATTTTTTTAATGTAAAAAAATCAGTTTCTTGAATTTTTTTGCTCAAATTATAACAATGTTTGTCTTAACAAGTAACAGTGCTATATTCGGCTGTGCCCAATCTTATATACCCTTCACAACGTGTAGTCATGCAATAACAATTGTTTGTGTCACCATTCATCTCATATAAAATACGTACATATGTATATACTGGTTAGAATAAATGTGGCATCGAATCCCAGCTGAGCCAAAAAAAATTTATTTTATTTTATGTAATATATTATTTATATTTTATTATTTTTTTTTATATTTTTTTAATTTTTTTTTTAAAAATTTTTTAAAATTTTTTTTTAATTTTTTTTTTAAATTTTTTTTAAAAAATTTTTTTAAATTTTTTTTCAATTTTTGTTTTAAATTTTTTTTAAAAAATTTTTTAAAATTTTTTTTCAATTTTTTTTTTAAATTTTTTTTTTGTAATTTTGTTATTATTTTTTTTTTATATTTTTAATATATTTTTTTTTTTGGTATGTTTTTTACATGTATTTATGTATGTATGTTGTTGTTGTAATTTTGTAAAAAAACGAGGTGGTCGTGTTTTTTTGCTCATATCTCAGAAAGTTATGGGGCGATTGTGCTGAATTTCAATAGCAATTCATTCCTAGATATTTCCAAGAGATTGATACCATATACAAATCTGAGGAACATATAGTTGCTTCTAAAAGTTGATTTCAACCAACACACGGACAGACGGTCAGGGCTTAATCGACTCCTCTATTCATAAGCTTTCAGAAAATATATACTTTTTGGGGTCAAAAATGAAAATTGTAGAAATTACAAACGGAATGACAAAGCTATATATGTATACCCTTGTGCACCACAGGTGAAGGGTATAAAAAGAGAAGAAATCTAATTAGCATAAAAATCGCTACATTTGAATAGAAAACAGCTGAATATTTACTATTAGTGGGTTTTAGAAAGAATGGAATATGAGAAATAATTACCTACATTACATCACTGGTACGTACAAACGTTCGTTGAAATCTTTTAAAAGTTTAAGTTGTGTTTGAAGTAAAGGTAATTATGAGCGGAAATAAAAAAATTACAGGTTTTTTTAAAAAAATGGAGAGAGAAGAAGACATAGCTTCCAGCTCGGACTCAGATCTTGAGTTAAATTCAATAGAGTCCGACATAAAAAATTACAAAGATGTATTAAACACAAAACAAGAAGTTAAAAATAAATCCAAAACAGTTTTAATAAAAAAAACAGCAGGAGACTCTCCTGTCTGGAGTTATTTTGGCCAAATGTTTATTAACGGAAAAATTATTTTAAATAAATATTTTCTTTGCATACTGTTTTTTATTTGAATATCTAAATGTATATTAAATTCGATACATTTGAGCCGGCTAAGCCGATTTTTTGTATGAGCTGAACAAAATATGGCTAGCCATTCAGATATCGGCTCACAGCCGGCTTTCAGCCGCCGCCGGTCTTTTTGGTAGTCAGCCGCCGCCGCCGTTCAAAATAATCGGCGCAGGTCTCTGTATACCATCACTGGTGTGTATCATAAATATTGTTTATTTACCAACATTTTGCTACTACTTTTATTAGCTCTAAGGTTTTGTTTTGACATTTAGGAAGTTTTTTGTAGCAACAAAATACATGGTGGGTCTACCTGAAATTAATATACCTTACCTACCGTTGCCACATGCAAGTGCAAGTGAAAAAAAACCAATACACTAACACTTTTTTACTAACACAACTACACTTTGACAACCTACGACTCAGCTTGCGAGGAAATTTTTAAGCAAGTAAAATTTTTACAGTTACGGCAAGTAAAGTGACAAGCCGAAAAACAGTGTTGTCTAATACTGAGTTTTTTGTTAACTCAACAATATATCATACAATTGTGGTAAATAATTCAGCTAATTTTTTTAATAAATATGTATATATGTATATGAAGAATATTAAGAAAAAAATATAAATATTCATTTAAAATGTAAGTTTTAATATAAATATCAATATTTAATAAAAAAAATTATATTAAAAAGTTACATGTCTAAAGGTAACGTTCAATAGTGGCTATTGACAACACTTAATTACCAATTGAAGCAGCGCCATTTGTTTTAAATTTGTTTGAAGTTTATTTGTTGGCGACATTTTAAAAATGAACTTGCATTGTGCTGTGTAGACACTCAAAAAATTTTTGTGTTTTTTTTGGCATTTCTCCTGATTTTCGTTAGTAATACGTATACACTACTTGCAAGTAAATACTTGCCTGTGGCAACGTAGGGTTAAACACAAATAACCGGCGGACTAAAAAAAAATGTAATAGATTTATGAAGCTTACAAAATGGCTACATTTCATACACACATCTCGCAGATGGGTAACCGTGTCAGATATGATTAAAAATTATATTTTAACATATTTTTTTTTCATTTCACTATACAGTTTGAATATAATAAATCCTTTGGTATTATAATGTTCAATTTTCCACAATTTCTATAAACATTAAAAATACTTAGGTACGTACCCAAAACCGCTAGTATTTCCTCCACGGTCTTGCCAACCACCACTAGAACTTCCTCCAACTCCACGATTTCCAGAATCATAACCTTATTACCAAAAAAAATAATTAAAAAAAAAAGGAAACCAACCCAAATTATTTACCACTAGGTTTAGCAAAAGAGGGCGGCGGTTTACTAAATGGTCCACTACCATCCCCAATCTGAAAATTCGGTGGTGGAACTGAGAAGTTGTTGTATCCGCCACCATTTCCTTGACCACCACCATAACCTGTCACGGAAAATAATTTATATTTGGGAAGACAAAAAAAAAAAGAATATCGAACTTACGATCCATATTTTTTTATTCCTATTATTGTTAAAACACGAACCCTACGATTACTTTTTGCACCGCCAAAGTAGACCTTTGCAAATAAATGGTTGAACGCGATTGAACGAAAAATATCTACTGCTGCAATCTATTACAAAAATTAAAAATGGCGGATTGTGAAATTGTCTTAACGCCAGTGTTGGTATTTCAACAATTTTCGAATCAAAGCGATTTCAAACAATATGATTATCTATTACCGGGAAATCTAGCGATTTTTGCAAGAACAACCTTTTGCACAATTAACTGACAGACTATTCCAACACTTGATATTGAATTCGCTTTGAACAATATGAGGTATTTATACCAAATTAAATAATGCCTTCTTCTTTAGTTTTTTTTCCTGTTCATAAATTTCATTTACATTTATCTATAAATAAAATAAATATAAAATAAAAAAAAATTTATAATTTTCAGCTACTTGAACTACACCGATTTTTCTGAAACTTTGCACACACATATTGAGCTCTCATGTTTATACAATTTCGTGATAAGAAAAGTAGGCAGTGCCACGCCCATAAGAAATAAGTTATAATTTTTAGCTACTTGCCCACTTTTCTAATTAAGAAATTGTATAGTCACGACAACTCAATATGTGTGCAATGTTTTAGAAAAATCAGTCCAGTGCAAGTACCTCAAAATTATAACTTTTTTTATGGGCGTGGCCCTGCCCACTTTCCCAATATAAATACTTACACGTTCTTTATTCTCTTATTTATAAATAAATTACAATTTTCAATATTTTCACAATTTAAACGATTACACACTTTATAACTTTTCACTATCACTTAAAAAATAACAATGGCAAAAAAGGCTGCCTGATGCAGCAATAAAATTATTAAAAAATGTTCAATGAATACCTGTGTTATTAAAAACGCGTTTTTCACGCTTAAGTGGGGAAATCCCAATAAAATTTTAAGAATGAAATCAGAATAATTATAAAAATTACTAATGTTATGGAATAAAGAAAGGGAATAAATGAATACTAATTGAATAAAAAATTAATAAATATTAAATAAAACGTTCTACGTATGACTTTCACTGGGATGAATATATCGGTCAAAAGTTTTTATCAAATTATTAAGGGCAAAATGAAAAAATTGATGGAAGCTTTTGTGTACGTGTGATTTTGCATCTCCCTTTAACTAATGAGTTATATTGACTATTGAACATATATATGAACTGCTCACTACACTGCTCTTTGCTAATCAGCAATGATACAAATATCAGTCACACTTGACTAATCACACCTGATATATATACCAGTCATAGTTGACAAATCATACTTGATGACTATATTGGTCAAAGCTGACGGGTATACATATTTTAATAAAACACAATTTTAATTGTTTAAATTAATTATTATATTTTATATTAAGTATTAATATTATTTAATCGTCGATGATTCCGGGTGGCTTATTTAAATCCTTGTGCATGATAAAGGCGTCCTTTGTATTACGGCTTGGATTACTAAAAAATTAAAAATTATGAAAATGTGGATATACATAAATAAAATTCTGCTACTTCTTTTACTTACCGTTTACGTCTTGTGTATTTTCTGCAAAGACACGTCAAAAAATCCCAATTATTGAAAAGCTAATTTAAGGAATATTATTTTAATGTAAAAAATTTAACACTACTATACAAAAAATTTTTGTTTTGAACGTCAAGAATTCAACACAGATTAGCTGACTCACTCTCGCTTATGCATTTTTTCCCGGTAACAGCAATTCAATATAAAATTGTTGCAAGTTTGTTAGTACAAACAGTTTGTATGTGTTAGTTTCAGTCATTCATTTCTTGTAGGGTCACTACTACGATCGATGCACAAATAATAATGGTTGTCTTCAGTCTCACCCACTGATGTATAGCCGGGTTAGTATACATAAGTGGTATCATCCATACTCTGTGCTGTTTAAGGCCATGACTGACTATCAGATTTAGTCGTTCGATATGTCAAAAATTGTATGTGTTCAGAAAGTGTGATAGTGTGGACACAAAGTGCATATGTGTGACAGATTTTTTGACAAGTGTGTCCGATTTGATCTTTTGAAAATTTGCATAAAATAATAGTTTCTGTGCGATCAGAGTTGCTTTTTCTAAGCAAGTATGACAGTGTGGCATCCAATAACACATTTTGTTGCGATTTTTTCATGTAGGACAGAAAACTATCAGATTTTTATTTGACATAATCGCACGACTTTGTAGGATAGTCAGTCATGGCCTTTACTGGGAAAACTCCTAGCAGCGACACCTGGCGGGGTATACTGATATGAGCTGGTGAGGAGCAATTATCACTTGTGCAGTTGTCGACCGAGGCCAGAAATTATTAAATTGAGAATATTTATTAAACAATAGCACTTAGTAGTATAAAAAATAGTTATAAACCTATTGTCAGACCTATAGAATATGTATGCAAAATTTCATTGAAATCGCTTCAGCCGTTTCGGAGGAGTTTGGTGACAAACACTGTGACACGTGAATTTTATATATTAGAAAAGATTGTTATTAAACTAACTCACTTTCTGCTGCACGGGTGGTACCGCACAAATTAAAAAAGCTCTCCCTTTGATAGTACTCAAGATATATGCTGTTAAAAATTCACTTTGTACGGGAGCTACCATGCCCACTTATCCGATCCTGCCCATTTTCGGCATAGTTACTCACATTAATAATAGAAGGCCTCACATAAATTTAAAAAGCTCTCTCTGTCATAGTTCTCAAGATATATGATATTAAAAATTCACTTTGTATCGATCCAGCCCATTTTCGGTACGGCTACAAATAGTAGTCGCACGAATTTTCGAAGCTCTCCCTTTCAGAGTAATCAAGATATATGATGTTAAAAATTCACTTTGTATGGGATGTGCCACGCCCACTTCATTAAGGAATAGAAAAAAAATTGTTATAAAACTATTCTCAAAGCTATAGAATGTGTATGCAAAATTTCATTGAAATCGGTTCAGCCGTTTCGGAGGAGTTTGGTGACAAACACTGTGACACGTGAATTTTATATATACATATATATATGTTTTTTATTTTAAACATTTTATTGAAATTTCCATCAAACATTTTCCATTTTCTTACTTTTTGTTTTTTGTTTATGTATTTGTTTGACATTTGAAATGCCACCTATAGATTTTTCTTTTCACTGAACATACTTCTCAATAGTTGTATTTCGAGTTTTGGACAATAAGTGAAACAATAAAGTATATATTGCTTAATTTATAAGTAATTTTTAGTATGGTAAATTGAGCTCAATAAAGGCCTTTAATTGCGAGAATATTATAAATTGACAAGTAAGGCGCGTGTGTGAAGATAGTATTATACAAGGTGAATTCATACGGGTGAAATTATCAGCCCAGCTGATGGGGAAACTTTTTGTCAAAATGGGTTAAATTCGCCTTGATATCATTCATTAATACAGGGATAGGAAATGTGTTTTTGGTTTCGGTATTAAACAATTAACTTGAATGTACTTTTTTTTATAATAAATGTGCTTAATTTATGTATATTTGTTGCTTTTGCGTCATTAATAATGTATTTAAAAAATTTAAATCTTTTTTTTAATAAAATTTTATTATATTACATATGTAAAAACAACTTTTCTATCCCTGATATACGAATTGGCCTTGACATAAAACATCCCATGAAAAGTTGCTTTGTTGTATCAATTCGCCGTTGCATATACCTTATGGATATGCCTTGGTATTATACAAGTTTCCAAGACACATTCAGTTACTTCATTTGCTCTTTAAATTACTTTTGTGAAATACCATGTTTCCACGACATACATATTGTTAATTTGATTTGACAGTCCTTCTTCGTGCTTTTTTTTTATTTAAATCATGGTTTTGTTTTCTGGCGGTCAGTATTGCAACTTAAGCTCAAAACGCATAAAATCGAAAAAAAAAACAAGTAAGAGTGCTATATTCGGCCGTGCCAAATCTTATATACCCTTAAGCTGGGGCTCCACGTAGCAATTTTCATTGCTAAGCATAAGTAAAAATGTCGGCAGAATAACGGCCCTTTATTACTAAAGTGTGTTTATTTTCATTGGGTGGAGAACACGACACAAGTAATTTATTTATAAAATTTAATATTTTTGTTTTATTTTTTATGGGTTTTCTTGAAATACCTCACTCTAAATTATTATCAGGTAAAATTATTTTAATTTTCCTGTGTTTCTCCAAAGAAAAACAAAAACTTCAAAGGAAATTAAAATGATTTTGACAGCTAATTGCAGCATTAATTGCTCAAGCAATCAGCAAAGGAATGATTGCGCAATGCATTGCTACATATAGCAATTTGCGGTCTACACATCGCAATTTCTATGAACGCAATCAAATTTGACAATTGCGGTAATAAATATTGCTACGTGGAGACCCCGGCAAACAATGTGCAGTCATGCAATAACAATAGTTTGTATACGTACATACATACTTACATATTTATTATCTTTATAATGACTATATCCGCTTAAAAACATCGCATTGTAAAATTATAAATTTGGTTTATGTATGCTTAAAAAAAATAAGAAAAAAAAATAAAAAATATTAAAAAAAATAAAAAAAAAACTAATAAGAGTGCTATATTCGGTCGTGCCGGATCTGATAATACCCTTCACAATCATGTACATAGGTATAATCTTACATCGTAACTCAACCTATATTTCATGTTTTATGTTATTTTTCTTTATTTTTCCGACGCCATCCTCGATTTTGAATTTTTACTTAGTTATCTGTACTACTAGTCAAGCCTTTTCATATAATACCCATATTGATAGGGCTGAAAAAATTAGTTCCGCCATTTGTTTTAGACGCCATCTTGTATTTTACATTTTTTAATAATTTACTGTATTCTACCAATATTCAGGGGGTTTAAGAAGTTACATTTTAAAATACAGGATTTGAACCATATATAAACTTATTGCCCGCTAATTTGTAGTGGCGGCCAACATGAATTTTAATTTTTTATAGTGCTTATATTGCGCTAGTGTTGTATTCTGTATAATTGATAAAACGCGTTCGTTATAATTATAGATATGGTAATTTAATTATTTATTCAGTAAGTTTATTTAATATAGAAGTTCTTTAAAAAAATATAATAATAAAAAAAGAGTATAAAAGTATAAATTTTGTTTAATTGAAAGTTTCTTTAATTCATACGGCTCACACGTCTTTATGGCTTCACGGCGTTTTACTGACTGACTGACTGAGCTGTTTTCTCTTTGCTTTACACCTATCCCACATCTCGGCCATCCTGCTGGGCTTCGGCTTCATCAACATCATGGCTTTCATCGGGCCACGACTTCATGTATTCGGCACAGGTAGTAGTACGTCTAGGACCTTCGCAATTGGCATATTTTATTACATCGTACGTGTCGTTAGGCTTTATCTTGGCAATTTGGTAAGGGCCTAAATATTTCGGTTTCAACTTAAGGCCTCCTCCAAGCTGAGTCCTTTTTATAGCCACGAGATCATTTACTTTGTACTTTCGGGCTGGCTTTCGATGACGATTATAATTTTTACTGTTTTCAGCCTGAATCGCTAGAATTCGCTTTTTAGCTGCTTCTCGCAAATTATCACGGTTTTCATTATGCGTTGTCATTAACTCTTGATCGATCAGTTCTTTAAGGTGATGTTCGTCTTTAGTTCTCATCTTCGAACCAGTTAACAATTGAAACGGTGTTGTGTTAATACTTCGTTGGTACGTTGAATTAATTACTTGCTGCACGTTGCTTACGAATTTGTACCATTTGCTGGGATCTTCCACACTAAGTTTCGATAATACTGCAATTATAACGCTGTTTAGTCGCTCCACTTGCCCGTTGGCACGTGGTAAACCAGTTGTAATCAGAATGTGGTTTATATTTTCGTCCTGACAGTATGATTTAAAATCTTCACTAGTAAATGCTGACTCACGATCGGAAATGATCTGGTACGGATTACCAAAAACGGCACTTTGTAACTGTAAACGTGAAATGGCATCCTTAGATGAGGTTGTTCTAGTCGGGTATAACCAGCAAAACTTTGTGAACGAATCTATAACCGCAAAAATATGATTGTACAATTTGTTCGTCGATTCTAGTGGACCAAGATAGTCAATGTGGTACGTATGTAACGGCATTTCTTCTTTCGGTATAGGGTGAAGTTCTCCTTCCTGTTTACCTCGCTTTCGATTGGCTATGACACACGGAATACAATTCGATATAAGTTTTTGTATCTTCTCATCAAGTTTTGGTATAAAATAGTCTTTGCAAATTAATTCTCTCGTCTTTTTAGTTGAAAAATGACCCTTTTCGTGAGCGTTTCGGATAATCTCAGATTGCATACCCTTGGGTATTACAAGTAATTCATAATCGTCTACGATTTTGTATAAAACATTACCTTTCAAAAAATAGTCCTTGTATGTTTGTTTGTCCTTCAGGATATCCATTAAAGTGTTCAGATCTTCATCTTGCGACTGAAGTCTTTTGATTTTACTCACTACACTATCCTCGGAAACAATCATTATTGGATATCTGCTTAGGGCGTCAACGTGTCGCATTTGTGTTCCAGGATGATGTTCAACCACGTAGTCATATTCTTGTAGAAACAAAATCCACCTGGCAACTCTTGTTGATAAATCTTTTTTCTCCAACGTTTTTGTAAAAGCATTACAATCTGTGACCAACTTAAACTTTAACCCGATCAGATACACACGGAATTTCTTCAGAGCTTCTATAACGGCTAAAACCTCGAGTTCATAGCTGGTGTATTTTCTTTCCGGATCAGTCGTTTTTTTGCTCATGTAGTAGACAGGATGTAAAAGATTGTCATCTGGACTTTTCTGCAACAAAACTGCACCGTAACCATCAATAGACGCATCTGTATGCACCTCGGTTTCATAATTTTGATTGTAGATATTCAGAACTGGATCATTACTTAAAACTGTCTTCAAGGCATTAAAAGATGTTATCTGCTTATCACCGAATTCAAATTTTACTCCCTGTTTTTTTTAAATCTGTAAGTGGCTTGGCAACTATTGAAAAATTAGCAACAAATTTTCTAAAGTACCCGGCTAAGCCAAGGAAACTTTCCAACTGTTTTACGTTTTGTGGCACAGGATAATTTATCATTGCTACTGTCTTTTCCGGCGATGGTGAAATATGCTGATTCTCGATTACATGACCTAAAAACTGGATACGTTTCTTCAAAAATTGGCATTTCTTTACGTTTATGTCAAGACCATATTCTCTACTTAGATCCAACACTTTTTCTAAATTTGTTAACGCTTCTTCTTCATCTGCTGCCGGTATAATAATATCGTCTATGTATGGCAGAGCAATACCCTGGCGTGTCAAATCTCTAAAAATAGCATTAACATGGCGCTGAAATACACCCGGAGAATTTGAAAGACCGAAAGGAACTTTTCTAAATTGGTACTGACCATTATGTGTTATAAACGACGTATATTTTCTGCTATCCTCGTGTACAGAAACATGAAAGAAACCATTTCTTAAATCTATTGCACTGAATATTTTAGCATTTTGCAAACGATCCAACTGATCTTCAATCAGGGGTAATGGATAACGATCCTTGATGATAACCTTACTGATTCTTCTAAAATCAACACAAAGTCTTCCGGTTGAATCACGTTTTTTTTGCCAACACTATCGGGCTACAGAACTCAGATTCTGACGCTTCTATAATCCCCTCTTTCAACCACTTGATTGTCAACAATATCACGATCCTTCAAAGGTAATCGTCGTGGGTTACAAAATATAGGTGCTTCATCCTTTAGTACGATTCGCATATCTACATTTGTTGTTTTAGATTTTTCAGGTTCGTAATTTTTTATCATTTCAGTAACATGTTGTTTAGCATTTTCACTTGATGTTTCACCAATATTAACAATAGGATCATCTTCACAATCTATCTTCATCATCATATGAACATCATCTTCATCATCAAATTTTTTAATACAAACGCCATCTGGAGTAATTCTAACATAGGATTGTAAACAAAGTTCCTTACCTAGGACTACGCTAATATCGAGGCAATCATCCGGTACGATGTGAAAAGTTAAATCAAATTCATCTTCATCAATACTTACCAAAAATGTTGTGTTACCAATTGGTTTGATTCTGTTCTTTCCAAAACCACTTAAATAAATATTGGATCCCGACAAACTGGAGTTTTTGGATCGTAATTTATAAAAAACTGATTCTTTCATAACATTAAACTTGCTGCCAGTGTCAAAAAGAGCTTTTACCTTCACTTCACCAATTTTAATTTTCTTCACCATTATATCCTCACAATTTTCTAGTAAGCGCATATTTGATTCATTTTTTTTCTGTGGGCAGTCTTTGGAAATATGACAAAATTTGTCGCAATTAAAGCATTTGGTTCCTTTAGATTTATTATCACAATCTGATGATTTATGGCCCTTCTTACCACAGTTAAAACACTTGAGCTCGAATTTTTTATGCTTGGATACTTCCTTGCGTGCTTCTCTTTCCATTTTCTTAGGTTCTAGTTTACGCTTGGTAGATGATCTGTTCATAGTTTCATAACATCGCAGCTTCGTCTTGAACTCGTTCAAATTTTTCGCGCCATACAATATTGTTTTGTTAACATCGCTGTCATTGATGCCATCTATAACATATTGCATCAACGAGCCGTAATTTATATTACCTCTAGCCGCCAGTTCCTTCATCTTTAGGTAATACTCATGGACATTTTCATCTCGTTTCATTTTACGTTCACCCAACATTCTGTGTATTTCTATGCCAGTGGTGCTGGTTCCAAATTATTCGAGTAAGGCATTTTTAAGTAAATCATAATCTGTGATTCCTTTTTCACTCAAAATAAAAAGTTTTGCCACTCCCTTTAACGACTTTTTCGCAAAAACAAATTTATGAAAATCATCCCAGTCCATTACACCTGCTGTTTCTTCGAATTCTTCGATCCAACCATTAATAGAAAAACTATTGGTTCGTCGAAACTACGTATTGAGTCTTCTACGTCTCTAAAACTCATTGAAAATCTATTCGAATTAAATTCTGTAGACCGTTGTGAAGCTTGTCGTCTGTAGCCGTCGTTGTATTCATTATGATTACCACCTACGATACGTTCAGAAGATTTATGCTTGTAGCCGTCGTTGTGTTGATTATTTAGATTACCGCCGTTGAATCTATTCAAATTAACATTACTTGCTGCTAAAGTAAACCGCTGTGTCGTTTTTCGCTTGTAGCCGTCGTTGTGTTCATTATTTATATTACCACCGTTGAATTCATTTAAATAACCATTATTACCCGTTGCTACACTTTCAAGTTCGTTGTTGTTGTTATTTAAGATGGTACACACTTTATTGTCTCCCAAATTTTCATCTTCGTCGTTCTGTATAATTGTGCTCTCTTCGTCGTCATCAGAGTCGTCGCTGCCATCATCGTCGTTGTCATCATCTTCACCAAATTGCTGTGCACATAATAAGTGGCCCCTTCGCAAGTTTGCAAATATGTGTGAAAACAAATTTTCGTTGTTGTAGTCTAGACCTAGTAAATTACACACACACACCAAGTCTGCTGTGCTGAGATTTTCTGCAACATAATTCTCATTTTTCTTATAATCATCGTCGTTCGTCGTAAAATTGAACCCTTCAAACTGCCGCAGTCGTTGTCGGTTGTTTCTGTCTCCTTTACTCTCAAACACCAATTTGTGTAACGCCACCACCACCTTAACACCAACTGTCTTCAGCTGGTTACGCACACACTCAAAATCACCTAAAGACGGCATGTTGTTTGTCGTTATTTCGCTGAATTTGCGCACACCACTACAAAATTGTCTTTTTTTTCTTTTTCCTTTCAAAGAAGTTTTCCGTATACTCTTTTTTTGGGCAATTATGCTTATTCAGGTTTTTTTTTCTTTTCAAACGTTTCTTCTTTTCCTTTTCTTTTCACACGCGTCGTAGTCTTTTTCAAACTCTTTTTTTTTCTTACACATACATAGAAACTAAGTAATTTTTAAGTTTTTATTCTTTTTCTTTTATATAAAACTTTTCACAAATCACTATCCTGGTTGAGTCCCCAATTTTATGGTAATTTAATTATTTATTCAGTAAGTTTATTTAATATAGAAGTTCTTTAAAAAAATATAATAATAAAAAAAGAGTATAAAAGTATAATTTTTTTTAATTGAAAGTTTCTTTAATTCATACGGCTCACACGTCTTTATGGCTTCACGGCGTTTTACTGGCTGACTGAGCTGTTTTCTCTTTGCTTTACACCTATCCCACATCGATTATATTTTATTGTTGAAAATTATTAATTTCCCACATTGGAAAAATAAGACGCTCAAAATCAAAAAAGGTATACCGACATTTAAATATTACATAAGAATAAAAACATAGAAAAAGAATGATTACTCGTAAACTAGAGCCAATGTTAAAATATAGTCAACATTGCTTACGGACATCACAATCTCCCACACTAATAAATGACATGGTCCCCAAAACGAGGTAATCGTCTAGCTCTATCCGGTCGCCTGGCAATTCCCGGCGACTGCGGTGTTGTGGTTCCACATCGATTTGTGGTAAGCGCTGCGTGTTGTTTGAGGCTTTCTTTTTTCTGAAGACTTTTGACTCTGCTTCTGTACTGCTGATTTATGTATATAGCTGATTAATGTTTCGACTCAAAATAAAATGGTTATCTAACTTGAATTATTTATTTTGTCGAACTTTTCTGTTTAAACTAATATTTAAAATTTTCAATCAGGCTTGAGTTCATATTAACATTCTTAATTTTTACAAAGAATTTTTAATTGTGATAAATTAAAGAATAAATCTGAGAAATTATATTTTTACCGACAATAGCCAAGTGGAATGCATTCTCGAAACAGCTACGATTTCATCATCAGCACTCTCTGGATCAGTGGTTACATGTTGGCTGTAAATATCATCTACATATTTAACTTCCGGTACTTAAGTTAATTAAATTCGGTAACTACTTTAGTTTTTCCATTTTCATATATTTTACCACAATGAGTTAGATTGAAATTTTTAACCAAACAGCAACCCTTTTACTTTTGCTTGTTATTATTCATTTATATCACTATTTTTGTCCTGCTCTAGCCACCAGCTAGGTAGCGATAAGAGCAGATGATTGTTTTTAACAATCAATAAATGTTCACTCGTGATTCACCCCTTTCTCATTAGGCAAGTCACTTGCGCAAGTGTTGTGTTTATAAGCAAAAGGGGTAAGGTCGGGTTAAGAGGAAGAAACTTGCTCATATTTGAGTACACACTTGCCTGTACTTGGCAAGTACGAGCAAGTTTTTGTGGAGAAACCAAAAACAAACAAAAAAATAAAAACAAACAAGAGTGCTATATTTGGCCATGCCGAATCTTATATACCCATCACAACGTGTAGTCATGCAACAACAATTGTTTATATCACCATTTATCTCATATGAATACGTACATACATATAAAAAACAATTATAAATTTAGTTTACTTATGTGCCTAAAAAAAATAAATTAAAAGAAAAATTATATATAAAACAATAAAAATAAATAAAATTTACTTGTGACTGGAGAAGTACCAATTAAACTCAATTTACATGTGACTGGAGGAGTTCCATAAAACTCAGCAGAAATCATTGTTCAGATATCTCCGACTTCCTATACAATGGTTTAGGTCGACTTGCGATACCTGAATCAACGTTTTGTAACTGGAGGAGAACCATAAAACTCTAATTTTATTTATTGTTCGAGTGTCTCCGACTTCCTATACAGAGGTATAGGTCGACTTGCGGTGCATGAATCAAAGTTTTGTAACTAGAGAAGAACCATATAACTCAATTTTATTTATTGTTTCAATGTCTCCGACTTTCTATACAGAGGCAGAGGGAAAGAGCCAACGTGAATACTCTGGCTTTTTGATTATGAACCTTTGCCATTAAATTTTAAAAACAAAAAAAAAATACAATCAATGTTAATTTACTAAATTTTTATAAGTTATATTTTTAAATTCTCATTAACAAAATGAGAATTCAAAAATAAAACAAAAAAACTATAAAAAAACTTTTTCAAAAACCCAACCAACAATTTTTCAATTTTAATTTATTTTATTTTTCTAATCCCTTTAGCATTTGGCTAACCGTTGGTTAACACTAAATGCTTATAAGGGCAACCGAAAAATAAAATCTTTATTTTAGTTAATTTACTAAATTATTTAGGATATGCTCCCATAATTTTTCAATTATATTTATTTGGTTGTTGGGTTTAAGCTGGTTTATATCAAAGACAATCTATATATATAAAAGAGTAACGTGACTGACTGACTGACTGATTCATCATCGCACAGCCCAAACGCTAAGAGCTAGAGACATGAAATTTGGACAATCGGTTCCTCTTTCGATTTATAGCTCCACTAAGAAGGGATTTTTGGAAATTCGTACTTTAAGGGGGTAAAAAAGGGAAAAAACGGGTAAAATCGGTAATCTTATATCTGCTAAACTAAAAATGATACAAATTAAATTGAAAAAGTATTGTAATTTGCACAAAAAATAAGCTGACAGGTGTCTGGCCTTTTTTGGAATTTTCAACCCCGAAGGGGAAAAAACGGGTAAAAACTATAAATTGGTACTTTTTTGGTACCCTATGTAACTTCCAAACGCATAAAGCTAGGAAAAAATTTAAACTGTATTAAGTAATCCGCGAAAAAATATTAATAGGAATTCGGCACTTTTTTTAAATTCATATGCATAAGGACAAAATTTGACAATTATTATTTCCTAATAGAATATGGACAACTATTTAGGTGAAATTTTTGGAAACTTTTCGGGGGACAAAAAAGGTACCAAAAGGGGGAAAATTCCGGAAAATGTATGTAATTCCTAATTAGACGGCCAATTTTCACAAAATTTTAAATTGGGATTTCACTAAACATAAAAAATTATGAAATTTAGTAAAAATTGAAACACATTCATAACAGGGTAGAAAAGGGAAAAATCGAGAAGAGTTTGGTACTTTTTACAACATAATTACTTTTATGCAAAAAAGAGTAGATTTACTGACTTTAAATCATGTCTATTAAAATATTTTGTTACATAGATATTTGAACATTTTAAACTTGGAATTTGGAACTTGGACGAAAAATGTACTTTTTCGCTTTTCTATGGTACTTTTTGTATTTTCTACGTTTATAAAGGTAGAATTGTAAAATAAAGGACTATTGATTCCAGGTAAGACTAAAAATGTTATGGGCAACCAAAAAGGTACTTTTTTGAATTTTTATGGTACTTTTTATATATTCTACGTTTGCGAAGTTAGAATTTTAAAATTAGTGGCTATTGATACAAGGTGAGACCAAAAATGTTATGGTCGACCAAAAAGGTACTTTTTTGAATTTTTGTGGTATTTTTGGTATTTTCTACATTTATGGAGGTAGGATTGTACAATCAAGGACTATTGATTCCAGGTGAGACTAAAAATGTTATGGGCGAACAAAAAGGTACTTTTTTGAATTTTTATGGTACTTTTTGTATTTTCAACGTTTATAAAGATAGGATTATACAATCAAGGACTATTGATTCTAGGTGAGACAAAAAATGTTATGGGCGACGAAAAAGGTACTTTTTTGAATTTTTATGGTACTTTTTGTATTTTCAACGTTTGCGAAGCTAGAATTTTAGAATTAGTGGCTATTGATACAAGGTGAAACTGAAAATGTTATGGTCGACCAAAATGTACTTTTTTTAATTTTGAAGGTACTTTTTGTATTTGCTACGTTTATGAAGGTAGGATTGTACAATCAAAGACGGTTGATTCCAGCTGAGACTAAAAATGTTATGGGCGACCAAAAAAGTACTTTTTGTATTTTCAACGTTTGCGAAGCAAGAATTTTGAAATTAGTGACAATTTATACAAGGTGAGACTAAAAATGTTATAGGCGATCAAAAAGGTACTTTTTTGAATTTTTATGGTACTTTTTGTATTTTCTACATTATGGAGGTAGGATTGTACAATCAAGGACTATTGATTCCAGGTGAGACTAAAAATGTTATGGGCGAACAAAAAGGTACTTTTTTGAATTTTTATGGTACTTTTTGTATTTTCAACGTTTATAAAGATAGGATTATACAATCAAGGACTGTTGATTCCAGGTGAGACTAAAAATGTTATAGGCGATCAGAAAGGTACTTTTTTGAATTTTTATGGTACTTTTTGTATTTTCTAAGTTTATAAAGATAGGATTATACAATCAAGGACTATTGATTCTAGGTAAGACAAAAAATGTTATGGGCGACCAAAAAGGTACTTTTTTGAATTTTTATGGTACTTTTTGTATTTTCAACGTTTGCGAATCTAGAATTTTAAAATTAGTGGCTATTGATACAAGGTGAGACCGAAAATGATATGGTCGACCAAAAAGGTACTTTTTTGAATTTTTATGGTACTTTTTGTATTTTCAACGTTTGCGAAGCTAGAATTTTGAAATTAGTGTCAATTTATACAAGGTGAGACTAAAAATGTTATAGGCGATCAAAAAGGTACTTTTTTGAATTTTTATGGTACTGTTTGTATTTTCTACGTTTATAAAGATGGGATTGTACAATCAAGGACTATTGATTCCAGGTGAGACTAAAAATGTTATGGTCGACCAAAAAGGTACTTTTTTGAATTTGTATGGTACTTTTTTGTATTTTCAACGTTTATAAATATAGGATTATACAATCAAGGACCATTGATTCTAGGTGAGACAAAAAATGTTATGGGGACCAAAAAGATACTTTTTTGAATTGTTATGGTACTTTTTGTATTTTCTACGTTTATGAAGGAAGGATTGTACAATCAAGGACTATTGATTTCAGGTGAGACCAAAATTGTTATGGGCGACCAAAAAGGTACTTTTTTGAATTTTTATGGTACTTTTTGTATTTTCAACGTTTGCGAATTTAGAATTTTAAAATTAGTGACAATTTATACAAGGTGAGACTAAAAATGTTATAGGCGATCAAAAAGGTACTTTTTTGAATTTTTATGGTACTTTTTGTATTTTCTACGTTTATAAAAATAGGATTATACAATCAAGGACTATTGATTTTAGGTGAGACAAAAAATTTAATGTGTGACCAAAAAGGTACTTTTTGAATTTTTATGGTACTTTTTGTATTTTCAACGTTTGCGAAGCTAGAATTTTGAAATTAGTGACTATTGATACAAGGTGAGACTGAAAATGTCATGGGCAACCAAAAAAGTACTTTTTTGATTTTTATGATACTTTGGTATTTTCTACGTTTATGAAGGTGAGATTGTACAATGAAGGACTTTTGATTCCAGGTGAAACTGAAAGTGTTATGGGCGACCAAGATGGTACTTTTTTAAATTTTTATGGTACTTTTTGTATTTTCTACGTTTATGAAGGTAGGATCTTACAATCAAGGACTTTTGATTCCAGGTGAAACTGAAAATGTTATGGGCGACCACAAAGGTACTTTTTTGAATTTGTATGGTACTTTTTGTATTTTTAACGTTTGCGAAGCAAGAATTTCGAAATTAGTGGTACAAGGTAAGGTTAAATATGTTATGGGCGATCAAAAAGGTACTTTTCTGAATTTTAATCGGAATTTTTGTATTTCCTACGAGACACAAAAAAGCCTTTTCGCATTTTTATTGTACTCTTTGAATTTTTACGTTTGTAAACATAGATTCTTAAAATTAGTTTTTTTGATCCTAATATTATGGACGACCAAAATTACTTTTTCCCTTTTTATATATTTTGTATACATAGAATTCTGAAAAAAGGTAATAATAAACCAAGTGGAAGTTTTAGTGAAGGAAAGATGTTACTTTTATTATTTTTAGGGTAATTTTTGCAAAATATGAATCTTAATTTTTGCAACTCAGTAGCATTGATCTTGCTTTTAGTTAGGAAATATATGCCCGATATATCCTTACTCTCATTTTTATATTTCTAAGTAAATTGAATCAGAGATACAAATTTTCATAAATTGAACCAAAAATATTTAATAATTATAAATAGAACTTGAGTATTCAATAAATAGTTAGAACTGCGCTAACGAAGTAGCGGGTTTAATGCTAGTAGACTATAAAGATGTTGCACTCAGTGTATTTGAAAAAATCAAAAATGTTGAGCTGTAACAGATGCGGGCGGTAGAGGAAGTATCAGAAGAAGAAAATACTTTATTCTCACATGTTGAGAGAATTAAAAAGAGCAAATTACAACATACATACATACATATGTATGTAAATATGTAGATAAAACCAGTTCTGTGAATTGTTATTGGCAAATTTGTTTGTTTTTTTACTAGCTTAAGTGATTGTGTGTTTTCCCGTTGAAAACAATTGCCATTAAAAATTATATTAAAGAACAGAAATAATGTTTTCATGCGGTCTATGCGTAAATAGCAAACGTAAAACCAAATGTTACCTATTGAGTAATTGTAGGGTATGGATATGTGTTTTATTGTTGTAAAAGTAAAACTGCATTGATTTGCACCGAATTTTAAATCCATTTTTAAAATAGGTATTTCATTACTACTTATAATATTTGGCAAGAAATCCAATAAAATGAAAGACATATAACTTTTTGTATGGTATTTATGTTGTTCTTTTAATACGATGGTACATACCTACTTGTGCTTTAAAATTTTTAACTTTTCAGCATTCGATTGTTTGTACTTATAAGTCTCCCAACAGAAATGCTTTCTAAGTAAAATAAGTACAAGCAGATTAAGTATTTCCATTCTATGTTTGTGACACGCATTTTTCTCGTCGAACCAAAACGAATATTTTGTATCATTAGTACACCCTACGCATTGCTCCATAACTTCCCTTTTTATATTTTGAATTGCTTTGTTCTTCAAAAATAGTTTTTCGAGTACTATAATATGAATTTTACATATTTCGAAGAACAAGTCAGAGGGTGAACATAAACTTTCAAAATCTTTTTTTTTTCATAGTTTTTCGTATGGATAAACATTTCTGATGGATATGTTAAAATTTGGGAAGGTTTGATTATATCCATTCGGCATTTAATGCAAGATATCCGTAGAGCTACATATGTATGTAGCCTATGAAATTTCGACTTGAGGTAAGTTTAATTGGCACATTCTTAGAGATAAAACTGTCGGCGCTTTCATCAAAATATTGTTTATTTTCCTGGTATATGTCAGTGACATCTGTCACGATGGTAGAATTGTTAGGTGCTACACTGTCATTATCTTCTAAACTGCTTTGAAAGTCCAGTAGCAAAAATATTGCGTCGTCTTCAGCACAATTCGTTGAGGTACTAAACTGGTTTATTTTAAAAGATAACAGCTTAGCCATTGCGATATTGAATTCATAACCAGAAGGGTTCTTACAATGTCCACCTTTAGCACGTATATACGAAAAAACGTTTTCTAATGGGTCTAGATTAAATCGGCTGGTTAACACAATATGTAAATTAGAGCTCTCCCTAAACATTTCCTCACATAACGACAATATACCCCTAGTGGTTTGGATAAGTCCGCTGATGGAAAATATTTTATTACCGTTATATTCAATTTGTTGTATGTATGTAATAAGCTCTTGCAGTATTTGCCAAGTCTTATTATTAATCTTCAAGCCACGTTTCAGAGGGTTGAGATCATTTAAATTTTTACTATTTAAACAGTCAAAATAACCATCGATTCGTGCATAAAGGTGGTGGTGATTCTGACCTCCTACGCTTACTTGACGGAGTTTTTATAACATAAATATCCCTATTCTCATTTCCAGAACATTTTTGCTGTTCAATGCTTCTGGACTCATCACTCTCAGTTAAATGTAAGCTTGGCACGGCTCCACTTTTTAAAAATTTTTTTCCAATACAGTCTGGCAAAAAGTGCCTAACACACAAAAATAATACAGGAGTTCTTTCCACAAACTCCTTTTCAAAGCCACACTTTTTTATCCATTCCTCAAATAATGGCGTATTTGACTTTGGAAAACGAAATAGCTTCATAGTAGGTAAGCTTCTTTTAGATTTGCCACAATGACTCAAAGAGCATTTGTTGCCTGATTTACGACCGTCTTTTTTCTTGACACCACTGTTTAATTTATCTTTTTTTTAATTCGGATAACTCATTTTTAATATACTTAAGAAAACACTGTATTACTTATTACTTTGACACAAAAATATTTAATGAAAAGCTTCACAGGTAAGAAAAATATAAAAAACAAGTTC
Organism: Phyto melanocephala; assembly: GCA_941918925.1. Lineage (NCBI taxonomy): Eukaryota > Metazoa > Arthropoda > Insecta > Diptera > Rhinophoridae > Phyto > Phyto melanocephala. The sequence goes on along the minus strand of OW799234.1, from coordinate 40,737,970 downwards.
TTATGTAAAATAACGGTAATTCAAACATATTGCCAATTACTTTTTTCCAAATTAAACCCTTTATCTACAAAAATCCCAAAAATAGGAATATATAACATAAAATGTTTTTATGGACGTAGGTAGGTATGTACCTATTACAGTGATCGACTCGGTTTTACAATCTGTGGAAAACCCGGTTTTTTACTCTTTGTAAAACAATTTGTTTTATATTTCAACTACAATTGATTGAATATATATTTTCTTTCTTTGAAGTATTTTTACATTATATAAAATTCATAGAATAGTAAGATTAAAAGTTATTTTTATAATACAACATCTTCCTTTTTCTTTTTTTTTTTTTTTTTTTTTTCATTATATAAATAATAATATTAATACTAACAATAAAATATAAAACAATAATAATTTTTATGATAAATAAAGAAAGAATTTACAATATTAATTTGTAACACAATAAACTCAGATAAATTAAGACTATAACAATTACATAGGTTTATAAAATTTTGTTGATTTCCTAATTCGACTACTTTTGCGTAAATTAACAGTATTCAATAAACTCAGATAAATTAAGACTATAACAATTACATAGGTTTATAAAATTTTGTTGGTTTTCTAATTCGACTACTTTTGCGTAAATTAACAGTATTATCACTAGTCTTGTTTTTATTACATGCGATTAAGACATTATCATCTATTTTTCTAAATTTAATATGAATGGAATTTCTTCTATAAGTTTTTTCATCAATCAAACTTTTTACAACATAAGATCTAGGCGTACTGTAATAGGCAATTATTACTCCAGGTATCCACTTCCGTGATAAATCAACTTTAAAATATATATTATCACCAATCTTAAATCCTTTTCTTTCTTTTGTTCTCTTATTATAATATTTTTCGAAATTCTTTGTTTTATTTTCCATTTCCCCCCTTATAAATTTGTTGCAAATATATTTAGAGTTAGGTTGTAATAACTTGTCTGCAATGGGTAGTTTAGTCCGTAAACGTCTATGTAATAAAAGTTGTGCTGGTGAATAATTTAAATCTTTAACTGGAGTATTTCGATACTCCAATAGTGCATTATAAACATTATCTTTTGTTTCTGATTTTTTTAAAATCTTTTTAGCAATTCCAACCGCTCTTTCAGCCATACCATTACTTCTGGGATAATTTGGACTACTTGTTATTATTTTAAAATTCCACCTATTTGAAAATTCTGAACATTCATATGAAGCAAATGGCATATTATCAGCTATAACAACTTTGGGTATACCGAATCTTGAAAACACTTCAATCCACGCTTCAATGACATCTGACGATGTTTTAGATTTTAAATAAATTAATTCGATCCACTTGCTATAATAATCTACAACAACTAAGAAATTTTTACCAGAATATTCTAAAATGTCACAACCGATTTTTTCAAAAGGTAAATTTGGAATATCATGAGATATCATCGGTTCTTTAATAAGAGATTGACCTATTTCTTGGCATTTTCCACACTTTAAAATATAATTCTCTATATCCTGATTCATATCCCTCCAATAAAATAACTCAGCGGCTCTTTTTCTAGTCTTTGTTATACCCATATGACTCTCATGTAATTTTTCCAGAATATTTCGTTGTAAAGTTTTTGGTATCATAATATGATCATTATAAAATATTAACTTTCCATTTATCATTATATCATTTCTTTTATTATAATACCATTTTATACGATCTGGTATCTTGCTTTTCATTGGCCATCCTTCTAAACAATACTTTCCTATCATACATAATTGCTCATCATTCTGAGTAGCATTACTAATTCTCTCCAATGAATTATCTGTCACATTTACACAATGTATCATTTCTGTAATCCCTTTTTCATGTTCCTTATCACCAGTATCAATAAAATTTCTAGAAAAATAATCTGCTGCAACAATACTTTTACCAGGCCTGTATATAACATCCACATTATATGGAAACATTTTTAATCTAAGTCTTTGTAATCTAGAAGATCCTATTTTATTTATATCTTTTTTAAAAATTGTTTCTAATGGTTTATGATCAGAAATAATAGTAACTTTTCTTCCATATATAAATTGGTGAAATTTTTTACATGAGAATACTATTGCCAAAAACTCCTTTTCAATTTGAGCATACTGTTTTTCTGTGTTAGATAATGACCTTGAAGCAAATGATATAATTTTATTATTCTGAAATAAACAACATCCTATTCCATCCTTTGAAGCATCAGTTTGTATTACTACATCCTCGTTTTCATTGAAAGGGTTTATAACAACATAATTTGATACCATATTCTTAATTTTATTAAAACATTCTTCATAAACAGGTAACACTATGTAATCCCTACCTTTTTTAAGTAATTCTCTCAAAGGAGATGTTGCCTCCGCTAAATTTGGTATAAATTTTCTTAAATAATTCACAAAACCTAAAAACGATTGAAGACTAGTTTTGTCTTTTGGAAAATTAAGTGCTAATATGGATTCTATTCGCTTTTTATCTGGTTTTATACCTTTATTTGAAATAACATGTCCTAAAAAACAAACCTCTTGAACTCTAAATTGAATTTTATTTTTATTAAATTTTACATTCTCTTTTCTAGCTTTTTTCAAAAACATTCTTACATTTTTATCATGTTCTTCTATTGTCTTGCCACAAATTATTATATCATCAATATATATGTTTACACCAGGTAAATCACCAAAAGTTTCATAATTATATCTTTGAAAAACTTCAGAAGCAGTTACTAATCCGAAAGGAAGTCTTTTAAATCTATAGCAACCAAAAGGTGTACTAAAAGTAACTAAATTACAAGATTTTTCCGTCAAAGGCACATGCCAAAATCCATCCTTTAAATCAAAAACCGAAAAGTATACATGTTCTACCAGATTCGCACTGATTTCTTCAAATGTTGGTATTAAATAATGATTTGGAATTACATACCTATTTAATTCCCTAGGATCCAAACATAAACGTAGATTGCCATTTTTTTTTCACGAATGACTAAATTGTGAACCCATGATTGTGGTTTATCAGTTTTTTCTATTATATCCATCGTAACCAATTCATCTAATTTATTTTTTAATTTAGTTTTAATCTTCATTGGCACTCGTCTAGGTGGATGAGCAACTGGAATAGCATTTCGATCAATTTCTATATTGTATTTCCTCCCAAAATTTCCAACACCTTCAAATACATCTTTATACTCATTACATAAAGTTTCTAGTCAATCAGTATACTTTTCCACGTTATAAACTCTTTTTATTAACTCTAACTTTACACACGTATCCCTGCTTAAAATTGTTTTATAACCATCATTTACAATCAAAAATAGCTCTTTTGAAATAATATTTTTTGAAGAGCAACAGAGAATTATTTCACCCAGAGGATGTATTTTGTGACCACTATAGGCCTTTAAAGTTACATTAGTAGGTTTTAAGTTTGTTGTATTACATATTTTCTTTAAAGTGGATATTGGGATTATATTTGCATCAGAACCGGTATCTAATTTAAATTTAATTTTATGATTCTCTACATTTATTTCCTGATACCAAATGTCTTTGACCTTTTGTGAGTTAATACTATCAGTCAACGCAAAATCACAATTAGAATCTACACTTTCACTATCATTTTGTTTTAGAATATTAACATTAACATTTGATTTACAAGCTATAGAAAAATGATTTAATTTTTTACACTTATTGCATATTTTACCTAATGCTGGACAATTTTCATATTTATGAAATTTAAAACATCTTTTACATTTTAAATTAACATTATTTTGTTTTTTAGATTGATAATTATTTAATTTACCTTGTCTTTGTTTAATATTTATAAAATCTAAATTTTCCATCTCACCAAAATTTTCACATTTCTCTTGGATATTATCTATCTGCTTTTTTGATTCTTGAACTTCTTGTATTTGTTGTTTTTGCTTTTCATAAATCTTGCATTCTAATATAATTTTCTCAATTTCAATGTCATCCATTTTGAGCAATTTTTCTTGTATCTTTAAATCAGCTATACCTAATACGATTCGATCTCTTATCATCTCTGATGCATTTGTAAATTCACAGCAGTTAGAAAGTTCTTTTAAATCTCTGACAAAATCATCAATTGGTTCATTTTGCTTTTGGAAACGATTATAAAATACAAATCTTTCGTATAAAATATTTTTCTTTGGCATAAAATAGTCAGTGAGAGATTTTATAACTTTTGCATAATTATTGCTATCTTCAATTGGAACATTCAATGATCGAATTATCTCTTTACCTTCAATCCCAATCTGATTTCTTAATAAAGCGAGTTTAATATTGTCGCTAAGTTTTGTATTTTTGGCAATCAAATAATCCTCAAAATCTCGTAGAAATATATCCCAGTTTCTGGCCTTATTTCCACTCACTTTTAAATCAGGAATAGATTTTAAATCCATCTTGAGGTATTAAATATTTTCTTGTTTGTTTTATAATTATTTGTAGTGCTCGTAATTAATTTTTTATTTTAGTTTTCCGACTGCGCCATGTAAAACAATTTGTTTTATATTTCAACTACAATTGATTGAATATATATTTTCTTTCTTTGAAGTATTTTTACATTATATAAAATTCATAGAATAGTAAGATTAAAAGTTATTTTTATAATACAACACTCTTTCAGCTGGCAGTTTTTTCCAAAGGTTAATTTTTCGAATGTCGAATACACCGGTTTTTTTTTACTCACAGAAGCCGGTTTATTTCATTTTTAGTTTTATGTTCATTTATCTTTGTAACAAAACGTACCATATATTTATTACCCAAAAATTTCAAAATATCAGAAAATTTATTAAATATTCTTCCATAATATTGTAAGAAATTAACTTGTTGTTTCAAAATCAAATTAAAATAAGAAAAATAATTAGGCTTAAATATTATTTGTTTTAAATGGAGAGCAGGTATTTTATACGTTAATATTAAAATTTTATATTAATATGTTTATATTTTAATATATTACATTTTATTGTAATTAAAATATACATATGGTTAATATATATGTATACAAAAAATCGTATTATTAGGGCATTTGAAATTCAACCAAATTTCATGCAATTTTTGTTTTTACAATAACAAAATATGTATGCGTTCGCTACGGCAGCACATGCGATCATATCAGTTCCGTATAAAACATTTTTTCATATCAATATATTAAATTGCATAACCCAGCAAACATGACGTTATGTCTTTAAATTCAGGTGGTTATAGTTTACTTAATATAAAACATATTTTTTGCTAACTTGGACTAAAGTTTAAATAAAATGTGACTTTTTTTACTGATAAAGCAGTTACATTAAAATAATTTCCAAATGTTAATCGTCCAGGAGAGAGCTTAATTGCATAATATACTTAATTGGCATTAATATGAAATCAAACCTACGTGATTGCTAGGATGCACGTTTGGTAATATTTACACACATACATAAACAGTACATCACATATAATTTGTTTTTGTTGAGAACTTGTTCTCTTTTTGTTTTCTTACCCTCACATATTGGTATTCTGTGTGTGTATAACACAAACTGGGATTTATTGAAAAATCCAACATAGAAAATACCACCGGCACAACTTTGTATGGCAGTGCAACATCTTTATAGTCTATTGTCTTTGTTTATATGTATTTCACTGGTGCTTATGCCAGATCATCAGTAAACCTTTACCCAAATTCTTGAAAAAGTTTAAAATTTTTATAAGTTATATTTTTAAATTCTCATTAACAAAATGAGAATTCAAAAATAAAACAAAAAAACTATAAAAAAAACTTTTTCAAAAACCCAACCAACAATTTTTCAATTTTAATTTATTTTATTTTTCTAATCCCTTTAGCATTTGGCTAACCGTTGGTTTTTATTTTTATTTTATTTTTCAGTTGCCCTTATTAGCATTTAGTGTTAACCAACGGTTAACCAAATGCTAAAGGGATTAGAAAAATAAAATAAATTAAAATTGAAAAATTGTTGGTTGGGTTTTTGAAAAAGTTTTTTTATAGTTTTTTTGTTTTATTTTTGAATTCTCATTTTGTTAATGAGAATTTAAAAATATAACTTATAAAAATTTTAAACTTTTTCAAGAATTTGGGTAAAGGTTTACTGATGATCTGGCATAAGCACCAGTGAAATGCATATAAACCAGCTTAAACCCAACAACCAAATAAATATAAAACAATCAATGTTTATAATCATTTGTTTTATTTTCTATGAGGCCAGTATAGTTATGTAACCGAATTTGATAATGAAGGTTTCCCAGTTTCCTTAAAACCATACCAAATCTGCAAACGCGCACGTTTTTCTCAAACCAACGTACATGGAGACATTCTCCCACACTAACTTCGAGAGCTGTGAAATTATTTGCATTATTTTTGGCGTGTTGTATTGGGCGAATAACATCTAATTTAATGCGTAGCTCACGACCAAGATAAAGTTGTGCAGGATTTTTACCGGTTTTCGTTGATGTGGCCCTATATCTCGAAACGATTTCTCGAACTTTAATGTGTAGTGGCATATTTTCATCTTTCATTGATTTTAATTTATTTTTCAGGGCTTAGGTCCCTTTCTTTCATATTCAAAATGACTTTTAATATCAGACATCGATGTTCTGACAACGCTGTTTGAACAAGAACAAAACTACGACAACAACGGTTCACACCAGGCAAATTCATGAGCGTACAAAAACTTGTTCGTTGTTCGAACAATTTAATGGCTGGTGTTGACCGTAGGTAAAGTACGATGTCAAAAACTACATGGTTTTTGTTTGTGTTTTTTTGCGCGGGAAAAAGTAATCTATGTAAACATAAGTAATGGATGGTATTATTGATTCCGCGCGGAAAGTAAACTTGAACGAAAAAAATATCGATCGATATGAAAATTGCAATTATTCATTCCTGTGGTATTTTCTTTCACGCATCTCTATTTTAAGTGATTAGAAGTCAATTTTTTGTCAGGTGATGGGAAAAATCAACAAGTTTTAGATGAGATTTTAGATGCGTGTGTTAAATATTTTGTTATAAATTAAATATGGATACAATTCCTTTTTTTGGGGATAGAAATGACAGTGATTCTTTGGACATCCGATTGGAAAGAAGATTTTTACGCTATAAAAATGGAGATATGTTCCAGATGAACGATAGAGAGTAAGTTGAAATAAACAAATGTGAACCGGACTCCTGCCAAATATAGAAAGAACTATTGGAGTGTTCAAATCTGTTTATAGGTGCTTTAATAATGGACGGGGATTATAATACGACCCCGAAGAGTCTGCAAAGAGCATAAATAATTGCTGTGCACTACACAACATTAGACTACATTACAATATTACAGACGAGAAACTTGATTTTCTATTATCTGAAGAAGATCCACTAAACGATCCTGTTGAAGATGATTTTAGTGGGGAAGCAAATGAAATAAGAAATCAAATAATACAGAATTTTTAATTTGTAATTCAATTTTATTTATCTAAAATGCATATGTAAATAAAAATAAAAAAAAATTATCACAATTCATTTTTTTGGAATTCAGGTAGTAAGTATGTGTGTACTAATTAAATCTACTATTGCTTCTATTTTACACAATTAAAAAACAGTTCCTTACATTTCTTTTCTTTCCGTTAATTACCCGTCACAAAAATTCAGCTTAAGCAAAATGTAGGAAAATGTCTACATTGCGGAATCAATACTATGGCAATACCACAACTGTAGAGTTGATACCGCAACAACGGAAGGATACCGCAGCTGCTTCCGCAAAAAAATCTTATCCGCAACCGCGGAATGGAATCAATAATCGGACGCAATATTTAACAACCCAACCATCATTTATGCAAGTAGAAAAGTAGATCAGCTACGTTGTCAACACCACCTGAAGATGAATTCGCCTTGATTGCATTCAACTGATGTAAATTCGCCTTAGACTAATGTATGTATATTAAGTCGAAGGTCACACACGACGATTTTAATTGCCCAACTTTTTCCATATTTTCTTTTGAACTTGCTTTTATGTTCACACATCACGATTTCTTTGGCGATTTTTCTGTTTTGTTCAGCTTTTATTTTCCCTCAATTTGTCATTTGTGCCCAGCGTTGCCATAATGATGATTTTGTCATTTTTTAAGGATTTTGTTTTGCTAAAATATGTTTTATTATTTTTTCCCCCAATGTAATGGTTTTTATTTTTAGAAATTATATATTTTTTTTGTTTTAAGTTGTAGATACGAAACATACTGCCTGTTCAACGATGTCGAAAGAAAACCCAAGCGAAATTTCATTCGTACAAATACGTTGAAAACAAAAACAAATTTTTAGTTTTTGTTGTTGTTTTCAATATATTTATACGAATGAAATTTCGCTTGGGTTTTCTTTCGACATCGTTGAACAGGCAGATAATTTTTATACAATTCTTATCAACAATCAATTTTTAAACCAATAAAGTTTTGTATCAGCTTGTCGCAGGTCTATCAAAAACAGGTCGAACTCTATCTGTGTTTTTAAAGTATATTCTCAACATAATAACTAAAGTTAACATAATTTTTGAAACCACATCCTCTCAAATACAAAGAATTTATGATGAAATGCAATGTCTTTATCTTAAAATTTTAGATAATTTTATAAAACCAAATTGTTTCGTTTACAAAACGAAGATATTTATTTTGGCGTGTTTGAAAAACAAAAAAATTTCCAATCTTTAACTTGCAGAAAATGAAAAAAAAATTTGTTGAAAATTGTACTTCATTTTACATTGAGTTGTGTAAGCAAATACTGAAACGATTTGATTTTAACGATAATTATTTTAAAGAACTTTTTTTTTCATTATTTTGTCTTGACTCTTTAAAAAAAATGAATAGAAAAGTAGCTTCTTTAACAGGTTAAATACAAAACTTTTAAAATTTTTTCAATTGATCAGAATGATGTTCAAAACTTAGAAGACGAGCTTAGAGAATTACGTCTTCTCCACTTTGACGAACACTTTACAACTTTAGATAATCTAAGTTGTGAAGAATTTTGGTCAGAAGTCTCAAAAATAACTCGAGCTAACAAAATCTTAGCTTTTCCGACCCTGTCCAAATTTGTTAAAACCCTGATATGTGTTCCTATTTCTTCTGCAAATGTTGAACGAATAAATTCAGTTTTAAATTTAAATAAAACAAAAAATAGAAATAGATTAGATAAAAGAACTCTTAAGGGTATATTATATTCAAAAGAATACTTAAAGTTGAACGATTGTTAATGCTATAATTAAAAAAATATATCAAGGTATAAATACAAATATGAAACCTATTCTGTATTATAATAATGATGATTCCTAAAATACTTTAATACATATGTAATTGTTAAATGTATGATTTTTTTTTATGTTAAAACTTTCAAGTTTTTTATGTTTCTACATTTAGAATGATAGATATGCAATTTGAATACATTAATATACTACAGAGTATCTGTCAATTTGATTTTATTTACAAGTTGATATATGAATATGTACATACATATATTTATTTTCATATCAATTTAATATATTTTTTGTTTTAAATAACTTATCTAATAAGAAAACAGTTTTCTAAATTAATTTTTATTGTTTTTTTTGCGTTTGTAATAAAATGTTTGAATTAAAATAATTTTATGATTTTCTTCTTCAAAAAATGATTTTTTTTTGCTCTAAGTGATGATTTTCTCTCCAAAGCTTCTGGCAACGCTGCTTTAGTCGTAAATAGCAATAAGAAAAATAAAAACATACATAAAATAATATAATTGATTTTTAAAATATTTTTACTTATATATTTTCTTTGTGTTTTCTTATTTTTAAATATTTTAAACGTTTAATTTGGGATGTTTTTAATTCAAATTTTAAAATACTTACACACCAAGAAGCGAAACACCGAATGAAAAGAAATGTCAAATATTCAAAAAAAAAAAAAATAAAAAATTGCTTCAAATAGCCGAGTACCGGCGATTATTTTTCCCTTCGTTTTCTCCTCACCTAAAACGGTAAAAACATCTATAAACTCAAGTATTGCCCAACTATAATCGTCGTGTGTGACCAAGGCAAATTCATTATTAGGTGGTGTTGACAACGCAGCTGATCTACTTTTTTATTTGCAAAAATGATGGTTGAACTGTCAAATATTATTTATGTTTAAATAGGTTACTCCTTCCCGCGCAAAAAAACAAAAACCATGTAGTTTTTGACACATCGACAGTCGAAAGCAACAATAAAAAACCATGTTGTTTTTTTAATGTTGTATTTGTTGTAGAATTACCACCACCTGATAAATAAATTCGCCTTGTGTGATCATCGGCTAATAAGGTAGGCCCCTTTCGCATTAGGCAACTATAGTTGCGCAATTCTTATGTTTGTTGGTGTGAGAGGAAATGTCGGTGTGAAGGGGAAAGAGTTGCCGAGATTTGAGTACAGACTTTCTTGTACTTGGCAATTCTGCTTTAGCTGTCATTCTTGCCTTGGAATATTTATTTGTTTTTGACATTGTCTTTTATTTCTTCTTCGGTGTGTTGTGTAATTTTGTGTTTGTGAAAATTTTATTTGTTTATAAGTGCATCAAATATTTAAAAATGATGAGAAATTGGAAGCGAGATGAAACAGAACAACTAATCAATTTAGTTGCACAAAACGAATGTATTTTTAATATTCGTTCATTGTCATATTTAGACCGCAATAAAAAGGCGGAATCGTTTAATGAAATTTTAAACTGTATGAAAACGACGGACAGCACCCTAACCATAGAAGAAATTAAACGCAAATGGAAGAATTTGCGGACGCAATATATGAAAGAAGTGCGTGCCGTTAAGCAATCAAAAAAAAGTAATTCTGGAGTAGCAGATGTTTATCGGCCAAGTGTTTTCAGCAACTTAGTTTCTTGGAGAGGTTGTATGTATATGCACATTTATGTGATCTAGGAAATTATTTGTATTAATTATTAAAAATCAAATATTTAAATTTTATAGAAATCAGAGGCAGTGCAGGAATTCCGTAAAGACTTAGATGTTTTTAAAAATGTTTTAGCAGCGAGAAGGACGGAAAAGAAATTCGCTTGGATAGGGGATATTGTTGTGGAAACAATGGATTCAATTAGTCTTGAAGATCAGGATGAACCTGCTTGGCAGATCCAGTGCTTAATGCGGAAACTAAAACTAAAATCTCAAAGAAAACAGAGTTCCTCTACATCATCTGTTAAAGACATTTTGGAATTGTCTTTAGAAGGCATTTTAGAGGAAGATGATCTTTAAGTTTAATGTAAGTAATTTCTCATACATTATTTTGTTTTTACTTTTTTACTTTTGCAATGAATCTCATCAATGATCTCATTTTTATTTAATACACTTACCAAATACACTTACTTATTATTTTGTTTAGTTATTATTTTGTTTTTACTTATTTTTAATTTAAATATATCGTCTAAATTTCTTGATCTTTTTTAATTGATAATATTTGATTTTTTGTTTGAGCTTAAGATCAACTTTTTTGTTTTCTTATAAAAAATTATTTATTATTAACCAATATTTCGCTACCAAACAATGGGTAGCTTCTTCAGGGTAAATTTGTAAAAGAAATATTTTTGTTAAAATTAAGAAAACAAAAAAAAAACACAAATTTTTTTTTGTTAAATTAAAAAAAAATATTTGATTTTTTTGTTTAAGCTTAAGATCAACTTTTTTGTTTTCTTATAAAAAATTATTTATTATTAACCAATATTTCGCTACCAAACAACGGGTAGCGTCTTCAGGGTAAATTTGTATACATATTCGAGCATAAGCAAATTAAACTTGCTCAACCAAGTTGCTTAATGTGAACATAAAAGCAAGTTCAAAAGAAAATAAATAAAAATTAAAATTATACTTGCGCAATTATAGTTGCCTAATGCGAAAGGGGCCGTACTAGTATCCAGGGTACACTTACACTAGGTTTACATGATGAATTTTATGACGTCCAATTTTGGACATGGTTTCTGTTTTAATGGTTTTTTTTTGACATTTCGCTTTACACTTTTTTCTGTTCTTTCTGTTACGTTTTATTTTTATATTCTCATCAACTGGATTGTGCTTTTTGACTGATAAAAAAAATATTAAACAGTAATAAGTTATTTCGACATTCAAAATAGAGAAAATAAAAAATATTATATATATAAATTTAATAGTCTACAATACAAATTAGCAATTAGACGTCCAAAAAAAACCATCATATAAATTTGAGAAGTTTTTGGTAACAACTTCAAAAGGGAATTAGAAAAATTGGACGTCATAAAATTCATCATGTAAATTGGCTGTTATACAAGGTGGCGGTGTAAGCCCAGCTGACTATTTTTTTGTGTTATGGAGAATGTCAAAATACATACTTAAAAAAAATTATTTCAACTTCGGAAATTGTCAAACTACTTACATAAATAAAGAGAGACAAAAATTGCTCTTCTTTACGCTATCACCTTATGTAATTACACCATGCTAGTATCCAATATGCTGTTTTTTTAAGCATTCACTAGTAGTGCCAGGGTGACTGATACGCCTTGAGTAGTGCTTAGTTTTGCTAATCATTAAAAATTAATTTATTTATTTTTTGTCTATAATAAATAATTTGCAGTTTCAGTTGGTTAAAATGTTTAATAAATTTCCAAAATGAGAAAATAAAGTTTTCACATTGCAGTTTTAAAAAAAATTATAAAAAAATAATCAAAATTAAAGAAAAAAATTTTTGTGACATTTACAGGCATATACACAAAAACATGAACATGTGTTTGTTGTCGGGATGCATATACCTTAAGAATATGCCTTTGCAAAGAATTTGCAACGCTGGAAAAAAGTCCATAAAAATCTAAAAAATTTAATGTTTTTCAGTTCGCAAAAGCGATAGTCCCAGAGTAAAAGTGGTAAAAGTTAACTGTAGTATATCAATAAATTTTGATTTTTTTTACTGTATTTACATGATGATTATATATTATATTATGATGATTACAAAAAAATAAAATTTGCAGTTTGTATAATAAAATTATTCTACATTTTAAATCGGACAACCGAAAAAAATTCAAAAGCTGCGTATTTTTACTATCAAATAATTATTACGTGAAAAATCAATCAAAATAGATTGTAGAAAATCGTAAAACTTGAATTGTGTTGTGAATCAAACATTAAACAATTGAGAAAAACAAATTCTGGGTGCAGGTTTTATTTGTATTTGTTGTTATTTGTATTAGTTGTTGAAGTTTAATTCGGTCTTGATAAATTATTGTTTTTCCGTAAAACTAAAACCAATAAAACGCATACATACATAACAAAGTGTTATTGGAACAAATCTAGTTTACAAACGCACCTTCAAATTAAAAATATATAGCATCTTGAAGTTTTAATATACTTAAAGGTATACATATGAAATTTTTAATTTTTTCAACATTCCAAATATTGGTAAAATTTAAAAGCTTTTGAATAGATCTTTCAGAATATACACAAAATTTTACCTCATTAGTTGTCAATACAGGGGCTAAATTCTAGTTCTGTGAAAATGTAATATGATAAAGTTTTTGTATAGCAAAGGGTATGGTGGCACCATATGATATGACACACAAAAACTTTTCATTTCATAGTTTCATAGAACGAGAATTGATACCCAGTTTTTACAAAAAATAAAGATCCTTCGAAATAAATATGTAGTTTATTAAAATTAAAGTGTAAATATGTAGTTTATTAAAATTAAAGTGTTACTAAAATTAAATCAGTTTATTTGCCTATGGTATAACAACTTCGCCTACTAAAGTTTTTCTGTATATGGGCTAATCCTGCGTTACGGACGTTACATTCGCACGCAAATTTGCTTGTTAAGATTGACACAGCTGGCGTTCACATTGGAATATTTTCATGAAATTTTTTTCAAAATGCAGTTCTTTAGGAGTACTTTAAAACTTGTTTTAAACTTAAAGGTTAACAGTTTTCAAAAAAAGTAATGCTAGTTTAAAGTTCCGTTACGGACGTTACAAAAAATGAAAGTCGATTTTGAGGCTTATGTGCATTTGCACATTTTTTAGCTAATTTTGCGTAATAAACAAAAAAATTCTACTCACAAAAAATTAAGTGGAGTATATGACGATATCAATCCTGCTAAGAAAAGAAGTCTAAGTAGTCCCGTTAAACAAAAATCCTAATTTTTGTCTGTTACGGACGTTACGTTACGGACGTTACGTTACGGACGCTACACTTTTTCTATTAAACCAAATTATGTATATAAAAAACATTCATGTACCTATTTAAAAATCTTTTTAACCTTGTAAGTATTAATTTATTAGTTACAAAAAAATTATAGAATATTTACTCTTATATAAGCTTATATTCATTTATTTATTTGCTTATTTAACTGTTTAACATAATATCTTATGCTTAATAGACCCAGCTACTTTTATAGTATTGTCATTGGAAAAGCCCGAACAATAATATTAATATGATTTACGAGTTGGGATATTTTTTACAGTTATCCATGTTTTTGATATTTCGTTAGATATAGTTTTTACCAACGTAAATTAGGAAAACGCCATTTATATTTGTTCCTATTTTGTGAAAATCTCGAGCGTTTTTTAAGATGAGATTTTGGGCTTTTACTAGTTGCCAATCTTTTCGCTTAATAACAGCGCCAACACCGTCCACCACTCCTTTTCCATGCTAAGTAGCAAAAAAATTCCTAATTTCTAACAGAATATCCAGTACGTAAATATTGCATGCATGGGCGTACCGCCAAATATACCGCAACATGGGGATTGCGGTTTACAACATGGTTATGAATTACTAACTATTGATTTTTAGGAATTATTTAAGGTTTCATAAGAATTTTAAATACATCTCAATTTAAGTTGCAGATTGGAGGATCGCATGTTATTTAAACACACTTTTTGTTACTTTGAGGTGAAGTTTTTCGAGTTTTAGGCAACCTAGAGCAATTTTAAGCCCAGATTCAGTAGGCGAAAATCTATCACTTACTTCCACATCATAATATTAAAATAAAATTTTTGGGTATTTTCATGCCGTTACGGACGTTACACACTTTGTCATTTATATATAAAAAAAAGTGTAATAAATGTATTTATTTTTTTCGTCAGATTAAAGCGCATAAAAAACTCTGTTTATAAAGCTAGTTTGAAAAACAAAATTTATTAAAATTCATTCTGTTAAACTTAAAAAACCCTATTTTCCGTTACGGACGTTACACACAGTGTACTAGGTTGTCCCGTTCTTGAATGAGAAAAATTTGTTTTTGAGCTACACTTTCGCAAGAGGTATCAAAATTTGCGTAATTTTACACAGATTGCGGTAAAAAAAATAAAAGTCAAATTACTTGCCATCTTGAGGGCTCTACTCTTAAAAACGTTTTTACATACTTATACCATATGCTTAAAATAATAAAAAAAAACGAGATACAAATTTATTTTATTTATGTATATTCTATATTTGCAATCAATGTACAAGAAAATAAATAAGAAGTTAATTTTTGGTGGTTTAAGTATTCTTTGTTTAGTGCTACTTTCAGTTTCTCCAGCTTTGATAATTCTTTGCAATGACAGCTCCCGAATGTGGTCTCTATCATCAAATAGCATACTCACAAGTAAATTTCCGGGTGAGCGAAAAAAGCATTTCTTTCGATAACAGAATCCACAACTGACCTCATATATTCAGGTAAAAAACGAGATCACATAATCAGATGACAAATACGTTTGTCCTTCTTTAAAGACGTTTATTGTTTGACTAAGAACCAAGTCGAGGGCGTATACTTTAACAACGTAATTGACAAGCAGTTGAAACATTTCTGATGGATTAAGGGTACTAACGTAAACTCCGAGTAGACGATTAACGGAGGTAAGCAATCTCGAGTGCGAAATTTTTTCAGGTTTATGGTTTGCCAGCTCACGACTACAAATACCAGATTGTACAGCTTTAAATATCTATTATCACCGACCATATTTTCCGGCAAGTCAGGCAAATTACCAGCCACCGCAAAAAAAAAAAAACACCGTAGTTTCATTATAACAAGTAGCTAGTTAGTTTATAATAAGTCCAAAATATTTTCTAGGTCCCGAAGTGTTTTATCGATTACCAGAATTAAATTTTCGGTAGAAAATAAGCCAAAGACAGTTAAAACCGCAAAAGCAATAGCAGCAGCAGAACAAGTCGATAAACCGTATCTATCACAGACCTTAGCAACTCGGGCAGTAGCAATGTATTCCGATTGTTCGTTGAAGTCGAAGATGTATCTGTCGGAATTTTCTTGGATAGAATCGGTTTGTTGATCCCTATGGAATGTTGAGTTTATCTTTGCTTTCCTTTTATTAGACGAACTGTTTCTTTTTTATAAACTCCACATACAACTGTCACTAGTATGGACATTTAAGTTCGTTAAAATAGAAACACTTAACGTTTTTCTGTAATAATGTCAGGATATATTTATTTTATAAGTTCGTATATGATTCAAGGCAAGTAAAAACTCAACTGCTTCAATTCACGGTCGTCGATATACTATCAATCTTTTTCATTTTTCCTTCGTAGCACGTTAATTCAAAAATTAGTATCGCATGTAAAGAAGAATGTCAAACATACTCATAGTTGTATTTTTCACAGGGTGACAGCTCGGCCTATTCTGACACTAAATCGTCCTCGATTTCCTCGGATGGTTCATCAAGGGTCGGACAACTACTACACCACGGTTTGATCTTATCGGACGAGTAGACTAAAGAGAATCTTCGGTTCGTTATCTGAATTCCTGGGATGTCTTCAATCAAGTAACGGTCATTGCCCAAAACTTTGGCAATTTTATAGGGACCACGGAATTTCGGTTCAAGTTTTCTCGAATCACCGGTAGCAGGTACTTCATTTTCGATGACGACCATATCGTTTTCGGCATATTGCCTGGGGACTGCATGTTTCGAATTAAAACGTACTTCCCATTTAGCTCTTTCTTTTCGTATGTTGTCTACGGCAATATCTCGCTTATCACCTATTGGGAGTGCATTCTCGACCACATCGTCGTGTATGGCGGCTAACAAATGGTTGTTTGATATATCACGTAATCGAAAATCGAACACGAGTTCATTCGGTGTAAAACCAGATGTTGAATTCTTTTGGGAATTCACAGCCCATTGGAGGCCACGTAACCTCAGGTCCCAATCCTTCGGATTATCAGTTGAACATCGTAGATATGACAAGATTGTTTGGTTAGCACGTTCGACTTGTCCGTTTGCTCTCGGGGTACGCACTGCGGTTTTAATATGCTTGATCGAATGGTGATTACAGAAGTCTTCAAAATATTTCGAGGTGAAGGCGGTACCTCTGTCGCTGACGATACACTTGGGAAGACCGAAATACGATGTCATCTCATTTAAGGCATTAATTACGGGAATAGTTTTCGTGTTGCGAACGGCTTTTACGATCAGATATTTGCTAAATGAATCGGAGTCAGCTAAAACGTAGCATTGCCCTCTTTTGCTTTTAGGGAAAGGACCCAGATGGTCTATATGTTTGGTTTGGAACGGAACTGGTTGTACGTCACTGTAGTGCAAACGGGCTTCGGACTTACCCGGGCGAGACTTCCTGTAACAACACTTGATACAATTAGAGATATAGTCCTTCGTATACTTTCGCATCTTTGGAAACCAAAACTTCTGTTGAATTCGCTGGATTATCCAGCCCAAAATGACCCATATCATCGTGGGAGTAGCTAACGATTCTCCATCGAATATCCTTTAGAATAACTAACTTCAGACCATTCTCGTCGTTGCGGTAAAGTCGATGATTACGCAAGCAGTAATCCGTTTTAATTTGCTTCTCTTGATCAGACTTTAATTCTCCCTTCAGAACTGCCATTATCCTTAGCAATTTTTCATCTTTCAGTTGCATTGTGACAACACAGTCGTCGACCTCTGCGGTGACTTTCAATATGAACCCTGCTGGTTCAATTTCATTTGGTGGGTTGTCGGGGGAACGACTCAAGGCATCAACATGTGCCATCCGGCTGCCTTCACGATGAATCAGAGTAAAATCAAATTCCTGAAGCCGCATCCACCACCTGGCGATTTTCGAGTTAAGCTCCTTGTGAGCTTTTATATGGGCGACGGCTGAACAGTCAGTAACTAAACGAAAAGATTTACCCAACAGATAAATCTTGAAACGATCAAGCACCTCGACTACGGCGAGGGCTTCAAGCTCATAGCTATGGTAGCGGCTTTCTACTTCGGTACAGTGTCGACTGTAATAACAAACGGGTTTCCACTGTTTACCGTCAATGGATTGCAACAGAATACCGGCCAAACCAATACTACTGGCATCTGTGTGAACTTCGTGATGTGCGTTACGGTCGTAGAGGGCAAGAACTGGTTGTTTCGTAAGTGCTCCAATGAGTTTCTCAAACGCATTCTGCTGGTCTGTGGCCCAAACAAAAACTTTGTTGGTTTTGCGTAACAGCATTGTAATTGGCTTCGTTATTAGCGAATAATGCTGGACGAATTTTCTAAAGAAACCAGTTAACCCAAGGAATCTTCGTACCTCGGTAATGTTCATAGGTCGTTTAAAATTCTTAATAGCACTAATTTTCTCGTCACCTGGGCGTATACCATTTTCATCAATTACATGTCCAAGATAAGGTATTTTCGTATTCAAAAAAACGCATTTGTCGTATCGTAGGGTTAGACCACTTTCGGACAATATATTAAAAAATTTATGTAAGCGCGATAGACCTTCTTCAACCGTTTGACTAGGAATCACGACATCGTCTAAATAAACGAGAATTTCACCAGGCCTCATTCGGGATACAAGTTTGTTCATAACAGACTGAAAAACGGCTGGGGCATTCACGAGCCCAAACGGCATCCTGTTGTATTCAAAATGTCCATCATGGGCAACGAACGCTGTATATTTTTTTGAATTCTCGTCGACTTCTATTTAATGGTACCCCATGCGTAGATCCAATTTTGTAAAATATCTATTGTTAGCTAGTTGGGCAAATTGTTCATCCATTATCGGCATTGGATACGGTGTTTTGGACGTTATCGAATTTAGTTGTCGATAGTCAACACACATGCGATGTTCACCATTGCTTTTATTGACCAAGACAACCGGTGAAGCATATGTCGAATCGGACGCACGTATAATTTCGTTTTTAAGTAGATCGTTCGTAATGTTAGTTAAGATCGATCGCTTAGCAAACGGAACTCGGTATGGTTTCGACTGTATAGGTTTGTTAGACGTAAGCTGAATTTCCATTTTGGCGATACGGCATTTACCAAGATCGGATGTATTATCAGCAAAACACTTACAATGCTGTAACAGTAATGCCTTCAATTTATCTCGCTCGGCCGCCGTTAATTCATCGGCGGTATGAATTTGACCAAATTTCTCTAGACGACAATTATCATGTTCGATGACTAGACGTTTACCTTTTCCGCATAACATATCCCTACCCAGTAAGATATTTTCATTAAGTAATATATCATCTACGACAATAAATCAACTTCAAACGAATTATCGTCAATCACTAGAACTGTACGAACTTTACCAGTACACTTGTAATGACCACCAGCAAAACCTTTTTATAAAATACTTGCATCATCTACGTTACCAACGGTAGCGGCATACGTTTTACGAATTAAAGACCTGTTACTACCAGGGTCTACAAATGATTTCGTTTTACGCCCGTTGATACTTATTATTTTTATACCCTTCACACAGTGAAAAAGGGTATATATAGGTTTGTCATTCCGTGTGAAATTTCTACAATTTTCATTTCCGACCCCATAAAGTATATATTTTCTGAAAGCTTATGAATAGAGGAGTCGATTAAGCCCTGACCGTCTGTCCGTCTGTCCGTCTGACCGTCTGTCCGTGTGTATGTTGAAATCAACTTTTTGAAGCCCCCCGACATAGGTTGGACCCGGGTAAGGTATTAAAATATCAGAAATATTCGGGAGTAGATCGGTATTGAAAATCAGAAACATCGGTACATAAACAACTGAGATATGAGCAAAAACCCACGACCACCTCGATTTTCTTTTCATAAAAACAACATTACAACAACAACATACATACATACAAACGTGTATACTGGTTAGAGAAAACGTGGCATCGAATCCCAGCTGAGGCAAAAAAATTTTTTTTTAAATTTTTTTAAAATTTTTTTTTTTAATTTTTTTTTTATTTTTTTTTTATTTTTTATTTAATATATTATATATATTTTTATTATTATTTTTTTTTATTTTTTTTTTTTTAATTTTTTTTTTATTTTTTTTTTTGTTTTATATATAT
This sequence comes from Phyto melanocephala, assembly GCA_941918925.1. Taxonomy (NCBI): domain Eukaryota; kingdom Metazoa; phylum Arthropoda; class Insecta; order Diptera; family Rhinophoridae; genus Phyto; species Phyto melanocephala. The sequence continues at coordinate 40,717,681 of OW799234.1, read as the reverse complement.
TATATATGTATATAATAATTTTTTTTTTTTTAATTTTTTTTTTAAATTTTTTTTTTTAAATTTTTTTTTTATTTTTTATTTTTTTTTTATTTTTTTTTTTGTTTTTTTTAACATACATACGTGAATTTACTGTTATTGCATGACTACACGTTGTGAAGGGTATATAAGATTCGGCACGGCCGAATATAGCGCTTTTACTTGTTATTATGTCACCTTCGTTGGAAACTGGCGTTGAACCTAAATCGATTTGGTGTACCATTGCCTTTGTTGTCGGTTTTTCGGGGCACTTTTCCGTCGTATGTGTAGTACGTTTACAATGACCGCATCGTGGTTTTCTTAATGGCTCTGGGCAATTTATTGAGATATGTCCTATCTGTGAACAATTGTAACACTTTATGTTATTGTCGTTATGTTTCCGTACATTTTTCACATTGTCTACATATTTGCCGGTTGACGTCGTTGTTTTAGCCCGCCTTTGTAGTACAGTGGCGGTGTTCACTACTTCGTTATAGTTGCAATAACTATTAATATCTTTCAGCAATTGATTACACGAATCAAAATCATTTGATATTTTTCTTTTTTAATCTGGTTCGTTTATACCATTTATAATGTGTCTAGCGATGGCTGGCTCAGGCAAACCACCCCTAGAGCCTAAAGCATACATTTTAAAATAGTATTCGTTGGGCGGTTCATTAGGACGTCTTTTCGTTTGACACATTCTTATGTGTACGTCGGCTACGTTGTCATTGTGAGGAAAATCCCTCAAAAACTTTTCTACAAACTGCTGCCAAGTGTCAAAAACGTTTTGTAGAGAGTCGACCCAATACTTTGCAGGACCTTGCATCTTTTGTTGTACCGCAAATATTAAGTTATAATCATTCCAGCCGTATGCTGCCTTAAGGACGTTGACACGCTTAACAAACTGAGTCGAGTTTAAAGACTGCTCTGATGACGGATCAAATTCTGGTATTATTGCTATCATTTCCCTTACGTCCCCATAAGGGTTTGTAGGAAAACTGTTGCCTGGACGTATATTTTGCTGTTGCCCATACACGTTATATGCCGACGACGGGTACGATGTTTGATTACCCACACCAGTTGTAATATTGTTCGATGTTAACATTTGTGTATGAGCATTCGTTACGTAGCATGGTGACTGTTGTGGTATTTGTCGATTTGTTGCATAAAAAGAACATGGGTGATCGTGAAAACGTGGTTCCGTATATGAAGTATCAATTGGCTGCTGAAATAAATGATGATTCGCAAAAACGTATTGCGAAGATGGATGCTGACTAGCGGAGTTGAAAATTACGTTTTGCGTTGACGTGGGCAACACTTCAGGTTGCTGATATGTGGGACTTGACGAAATAACATGTTGCGAAGACGTTTGCAACATTTCACGTTGTCTCACATAATTTTCGTTCACGTTTTGATCGGTTTCATGGCCGCCACTACCCGAGTTGCATGACGTAGCAACAGGTTGATTATTTCCGTATGAAACAATAACGTTCGTATGACGCACTGGAGATCGTTCGACGGTGGCAACTGGTTGCATTGCCGATGATGATTGTGACGGTTGGAGCCTTCTAGACACTGATCTCATTTGTGACAATGCCTCCTCCAATTGCTTAATGCGTTCGTTCATAGTGGGAAGACTTCGTGCTTCACTTCTTTCCTGTAAGCGTTCAATTAATTGCTTCTTATTTCCTGTACATGGCAGACCAATTTCTCTACATTTCGATTGTAGATTCTTAACAGTCCAGCTGCGAAAATTTTCCATGTTTGTGCGTTTCACAAACTATTAAGCCGTTTGCTTCGTTGAACTTTTATGTACGTATAAAATCGTTGCGCATGGATACACTATATAAGTATACAATGTGTATCACACTTCTGAAATAATGTCACTAGCATGGACATTAAAGTTGGTTAAAATAAAAACACTTAACGTTTTTCTGTAATAATGTCAGGATATATTTATTTTATAAGTTCGTATATGATTCAAGGCAAGTACAAACTCAACTGCTTCAATTCACGGTCGTCGATATACTATCAATCTTTTTCATTTTTCCTTCGTAGCACGTTAATTCAAAAATTAGTATCGCATGTAAAGAAGAATGTCAAACATACTCATAGTTGTATTTTTCACAGGGTGACACAACCATTTTTTTTTTAATTTTTTTGATCCAACAAAATTCAAATAAAGTACATTTGCAAGCAGCAACGTCGAAAAGCTTCTCAGATGACTCCAAAAAAAATTAGTTTGTTTTCGAAACCACATTTTCGTTTATTTTTGGGATATCTTTTCAAATTGAGGTACTGTTTGAAATAGGATTTGAGTAAGTGAATAACTCGTCCCTTTGTTACGATTGGAATCGAATCTTTGGTCGAAATATTGTCAATTACTTCAAAGACATTTTCAAATATATCTGAATTTGATAGATCTTTTACATTGTACTTTAATTTCATATTATACGCCACGATCTCCTTTATTAAAATCAATAGTATATATTATATATCATATTATAAATTAGTTTAGTGTTTGTTTTTATACCCTTCACACAGTGAAAAAGGGTATATATATATATTTTAATTATTTTTTTACAATTTTTTTTTTAATATTTTTTTTTTTTAATTTTTTTTTTTTAATTTTTTTTTTAAATTTTTTTTTTAAATTTTTTTTTTCTTTTAACATACATTCGTAAATTTATAATTTTACAATGGGATGTTTTTATATATGTATATTTTTTATATGTATGTACGTATTTCATATGAGATGAATGGTGATACAAACTACTGTTATTGCATGACTACACGTTGTGAAGGGTATATAAGATTCGGCACGGCCGAATATAGCGCTCTTGCTTGTTTTTAGTTTACGTATTTTGGTATTAATAAATATAACAGGTGATTTTGTTGCCAATTTTTTTATTTTTTATTTCATGTTCAAAGGTTTCTATATTTTAGGAAGTAAGCTGTGACTATAAGAGAAACTAGTTCGTTATTAACAAGAGTTCGCTATAATCCTAATTATTGTAAATGTTTTGTGATCGAAAAAAAAATCCGGAATTTTTTTGTATAAAATTCATCATAACTGATGTACGTTGAAAAACTCCACTGTGTCTAGCAAACTCGTATTCGCCGGTAAAATGTTGTTGCTATACATAGTCGTGACATATTTACTTTAGGTGTCGAAATTAAGGATAGCGAAATATAATCATAAAATAACTACTTTTCAAAACTTTGAAGATCGGTAGAACCCTAAAGATATAGGTTTATTGTATTTTTAAAATCATTTTGGTAATCTACGAGTAATTACGCAAGTTTTGGGAGGTCTTGCGTTAGGAAAATCAAAAAAAACATTTTTCGGGACAGCCTACAGTGTACCCATTTTTAGTTCAAATTGTTAATATATATTAGATAACTTACAAATATGATTTTTATCTTAAATAAAAGAAAATTAAACAAATTAAAGTTTCGCTAAACGCTAAATACTGAAACGACTGTTTTGCCCACTTTTTGACCTGAAAAATACCCTTTTTTTACAAAAATAAATGAAAGCAACAGGTACATTTAGGTTAACCTCTGCCAAGGACAAACAAACCACCGTAAAACCTTATCGCTTATATATTTTGAAGCTTGAATATGTATCCTATTATGCCATTAACAAACATTTGGATTTTGGGCAACTTTAAATTTCTGCCTTTGGTTTAAAAATTTTCGGATTAGCCCATATGCTTAAGGATTTGTTCATTCATTTATGATAATGAAATAAAGCTTCACCTACTAAAATTTCTGTTTTTTTGGCTACGTTCAAGGCGAATTCAATAAGGTGAACTCGTCGCTAAAACAACTACAAAGTGAAAAAATACAACGTGTATTTTGTTAGTGTAAACTAACTTGAGCTGTCAAAAAGTTGTTTACGAAATCAAAAATAAAGAACACGTTTGTTTACATACATATACATATTCACAAATAAAAATAGTCTGTTTTATTTAATATAATTTTTTTAACGTTTTATTAAATTTTTCACAATTCACAATTTTTTTATCTCTTTTTTTTACAATTTTTAAGAGAATTTGCACAATTTTAAAAAATTGTCAACTAATGGCGCCCACAAATGTAAACAATAAAAAACACACAATTTGACATTTCAATATTAACAAGTAAGAGCACTATATTAGGCTGTGCCGAATCTTTTATACCCACTACCAATTTTGTGTACATTTAAAGCACAATATTTATTATTTTGTTAATCGCTATGGACTAATCTCTTTATAATAAAATATGCATCACTTTCTTTGTAGAGGGTGGTTAAATTTTAAGGCCCATGTTGAAGGTGAACTACACCTAGTCTTTAAATTTGTTTTCTGCATTTCATTTGACATTTCTCAATCTTAAACTTACTCAATTTGATCCGTGGAAATATACGCAAATGAGCAACGCTTTAAAGTTATTCAGGTTTTTTACAAAAATGGGCGTTCAAATCAAAATGCATTTTGTGCACTTCCTAATTCTTTTGATCGACATAATCGTTCAAATTCGTCCACAATCGGGAGAATTGTAAAAAATATTTAAAATTCTGCAAAACAGGTCTGTATAAAATGTAAGAAAATCTGTGAATGCCTTCTTAGTTCGTTGAATGGGAACCATTGCTCTTTTTTGCGATAGTGTGGCAAAAGAGCAGTCAACCTCGCTCATCATCATGCCCAACAATTGAGCATCAACATTGTCATTGAAAATTTTGACCATCAGATAGAGGAGTGGCGCCAAGGATTTGGGGGGGGGGTCATTTGGCCGATATTTTGTTAAATACATAATTGAACCATACAAATATTTTTATTACAAAAAGAAATAATAATAATTTCCTAAATAATTTGTGTTTTATATAAATTCAACATCGACCCTCAAAATTTAACCACCCTTTATAACTTCGATATACTACTAAATACAACTTAGATATTTCAATATAGTCCTTTATTTCCCAAAAACTTTGTCAATAGAGAAATTACATGAATTTAAGATAAACCGTTTTATGGGAGGTAGGCGTTAAAGTGGGCGTGTCACCTAAACTTTTTGATTAGAAGGATATACGTAGCAAGTTTGATCATCATACCTTTAATTTTGGCGGTTTTATGAGCTTTTAAATTTCATTAACGGTAGATAATGTGATAAGTGGGCGTAATAGTAGGCGTGTCAAAGTTGTTTTTCCGAATGAGTACAACTTAGATGTTTCAATATAGCCCTTTATTATTGCAAGATCTTTATTAATAGAGAAATTATATGCATTTTAGGTAAAACGTTATATGGGAAGTGGGCGTAAAATTTTCTGGCACAGTAATGACATTGACTAGGAGGATATTCGTAGCAAATTTTATGATCATACCTCTAATTTTGGCGGTTTTATGAGTTTTTAAATTCCATTAACGGTAGATAACGTGAAAAGTGGGCGTTATAGTAGGCGTGTCAAAGTTGTTTTTGCTAATGAGTACAACCTAGATGTTTCAATATAGTCCTTTATTATTCCAAAATCTATATTAATAGAGAAATTATATGAATTTTGGGTAAAACGTTATATGGGAGGTGGGCGTAAAAGTGGGCGTGGCACATTGATTTTCCGTTACAAGAAAGCCTCTCACCAAAAAGCAAAGTGTGCAAAATTTCAGAGTCGTACATCCAATTTTGTTGCTTTTATGACGTTTTTGCTTTTAAATATACCGAAAAATACACTGTGCGTTATAAATTTTCGTACATTTTGATCTATAACTCCTCTCCTAATGCATAGATTTAGATAATTTTCAGGGAAAAATATTGTTTTTGCTCAGGAAATATATATTCGAAGTTTCATGAGTCTACGTTAATGCGTTTGGACACAATTCCATTTTATTCGATGTTCGAAGGACACGGTTTTTTCGACCTACCCTTGCTTTTCGAGCTATAACTCTCTTCCTAATATTCCGATTTAGCCCATTTTCAATACCAAACAAACCTTGTCTATAAGAAAGATTCTGGCAAAATTTGAGTCTCCTAGCTTTTTCGGTGCGACCTCTATCGTGCTTTCAACAGACGGACAGACTTAGCTAGATCGTCATCAAATCAAACCCTGATTCAGAATATATATACTATATGGGGTCTAAAATGGATATTTCGATGTGTTACAAACGGAATGACAAAATGAATATACCCCCACCATTTTTTTGGTGGCGGGTATAAAAAGAGTGCTCAGCTGATAAACAGCTGCTTTAATAACTTCACCTGATGTAAATTCGCCTTGGCTACGTTCAAAAGTATTTTTTTTTGTGATGAGAAATGTACTAAATAAAAATAAATTTACAAAGTTTTTAATATTAGCAGGGTTCAAGGTACATTTACTCCAGGTAGACTCAAGTCCACAGCTGATCATTGTTTTGTTTATGCATTTCTCTTCTCAAATGTCAAAATTTGTTTACCTTTTTTTGTTCGTTTACATAACTTTTTTTAGTAGATGTGTATGTATCATAAATATTTTTTATTTACTAACATTTTGCTACCACTTTTATCAGCTGTTTTAGGTTTTATTTTGACATTTAAGAAGTTTTTTGGTAGCAACAGAATACACGGTGCGTCTACCTTAGTTAATATACCTTGGCAGGGTTGATGCATGGTGTAATTACATAAGGTGAAAGCGTAAAGGAGAGCAATTTTTGTCTCTCTTTTTTATGTATGGAGTTTGACAATTTCCGGAGTTGAAATATTTTTTTTAAATATGTAGTTTGACACTCCAGAACACAAAAAAATAGTCAGCTGGGCTGGGCTGATGAACATAGGTAGATATATACATAATAAAAAAGTTAAATTGTTCTTGTCTTCTAAAAACTGCTATAATCGTAAAATAATTATACCGGTTTTTAATAAGTTAATAATAAAATCCGAAAGATCTATTAAAAAGCTTTTAAATGATACCTACCAATACTGCTTATATAGATGTTGATAAATGAAGTGAAAATTCCCATATATATATATATATATATATATATATATATAAATAAATAAGTTACATTGTGTTAATTGATGTTCATGAGTTATAGCCATTTTAGTGAACACTGCATTCATTTCGAAATATTTGTGTTAATAATTTAAATGAATTCGAACTGATTTTTTATTTTCTTTTTTGAACTACGAAGTGTGCTAAATATATATAAATATAAATAAATAAATATATATATATATATATATATACATATATATATAAGAGAAAACTTCAGAGGTATATGTATATGTAACTTGAAAATTAAACGTTTTCGAGAATGAAATTTACTTTTTATTTTTCAATTTGCTGTCGACCTATGTAGGTACGTATTTTTTAAAATTTTTTTATGTGCGTTGGTAAACTAGATTTAAGCTAAATTATTTAGATAATCTATTTTGGAATACAAACAATAGTTTTAGGTAATTTCGATTTAAGAATAAAAATAGCATGGGCTCAGAAACTAAAACAAATTGTTACACAGAAACCTCGGCTCAAAGTATCAACCGTATTCAAAATCTTTTAAAGTGTTCTGCTTCAGATTTTGATAACACTGTTATGAACAATAGTATATGTTCTTCGAAAAATTTTGTAACGTCAGTCACCAATTTTTCTTTTGCTCAACATCAACAGCCGTCGTCTCTGTCACAAAACGCTGTTACTTTCACAGTGCCATTTGTGCCCATAAAAATTGAAGAAAATTCAGTTATACAAGGTGCTAAAGAAATTCTAAAAGTAATTCGTCCAACATGGGATCTTAATTTTGTTCAATTTAAGGTAAATATTTATCTAATATGTGCTCTATATATGTACATATATTTAGTGTTTATACAGTATTCAATTATATAACTTCAATTAAATGTATGGATACCTAAATGAAGAAATATAATGATCGATTTATTTTTTTTAGCATCAAAATGTATTTTTTATGGCATTTATAAAAACTTATTATTTTTACAAATATTATTAAGAGAGTTGTGAGAATTTTTTACTAATATTACAACAATTAACATCTGATTAATTAAATAAATAAAATACTAATATCATTCTACTATCTTACTAATATAATAAATGTGAATGTTTGTATATTTGGATATTTGTTACTCGATCACGCGAAAACGGCTGAACGGAACTAAATGAAATTCGGTACATAGATAGATAATAACCTAGATTAACACATAGGATACTTTTTATCACGATAACCAGGCAAAGTCGTTGTCAAACTCATCATCACAGCCTAAACGGGTTGTTTGTTTTGTAAAATTTTTATTATATATTTACTAAATTATTCGGGATATGCTTCCTTAATTTTTCAATAATATTTATTTGGTTGTTGGGTTTAAGCTGGTTTATATGCATTTCACTGGTGCTTATGCCAGATCATCAGTAAACCTTTACCCAAATTCTTGAAAAAGTTTAAAATGTTATAAGTTATATTTTCAAATTCTCATTAACAAAATGAGAATTCAAAAATAAAACAAAAAACTATAAAAAACTTTTTCAAAAACCCAACCAACAATTTTTCAATTTTAATTTATTTTATTTTTCTAACAACCAAATAAATATTATTGAAAAATTAAGGGAGCATATCCCGAATAATTTAGTAAATATATAATAAAAGAAGATTTTATTTTTCGGTTGCCCCTCTAGGCATTTAGTGTTAACCAACGGTTAGCCAAATGCAGAGGGGATTAGAAAAATAAAATAAATTAAAATTGAAAAATTGTTGGTTGGGTTTTTGAAAAAGTTTTTTATAGTTTTTTGTTTTATTTTTGAATTCTCATTTTGTTAATGAGAATTTGAAAATATAACTTATAACATTTTAAACTTTTTCAAGAATTTGGGTAAAGGTTTACTGATGATCTGGCATAAGCACCAGTGAAATGCATATAAACCAGCTTAAACCCAACAACCAAATAAATATTATTGTAAAATTTTTATTTTTGTTGCAAGTTTTGACTTCTCTTTTTTTTCAAATTCAAATTAATAATCCTACTAATAGGTATAATATGTAAATGTGAATGTTTGGATAAATTTGACAAACATAAATAAAAATCTAGGTTAATACTAAGTCTTCCTTTTATCCCTATAACTACGCAGACGAAGTCGCGGGCACAAGCTAGTAATATAATAAATGTGAATGTTTGGATGTTTGTATGTTTGGATATTTGTTACTCAATCAAGCAAAAACGGCTGAACGGAACTAAATGAAGTTCGGCACATATGTAATTAGATAACAACCTAGATTAACACATAGGCTACTTTTTATCACAATAATAAAGCGAAGTTGTTGGCAAACTCATCATTACACATCCTAAACGGGTTGTTTGTATTGTAAATATTTTTATTTTTGTTGGTAATACCAAGTCCACCTTTTATCCCGATAACTACGCTGTCGAAGTCGCGGGCACAAGCTAGTAGTTAATAAAAGGTATTTAACCAAATAAAAACCTCGTATCAACTTAGAAGTTATTAGAAATTTTAAAACATTAGCTAAAATGTGTCGTTTGAATAAATTAATATTGTTATGCTTAGGTTTTATTGTTAAGTAATATATACTTATATATATAAATAAATAAATATAAATTCATCGTAAGTTCATCATATGTTTGTGAAATGTTGTATTTAATTTAGACTAAAGCTTTCAACAAATTAAGTCTCTTACAGCGTTGCTTTTTGATGTTTCCCCGGGTTGTTTATTATACAAAACTTTTTTTTTCGCAATATTGTGGAGGACACAAGTTGTTGTTGTGTCACACAACACACCCTTATAAAAGGCATAACTTTTTATTGTCTTTTAGTTTGCTATAGTGTAGATGCCTAAATCTCTGCTTAAACATTCTAAAAGCGTGCTCTATCCCAACGCGGCTTTGGCTTAATTTGAAATTGTAAATTTTCTAAGCTCTTGTCAAGTGGCCATTGTCCTTATATGGAGTAATCAGATATTGAGTACAAGGATATGCTGAGTCGCCTAATAAGTAGCAATATAAAATACATTTAATTAAATATAAAAATTTTTAATAATTCGCAAATAAGAAATGTAAATTATGTGGGCATTTGTCACCTCCGCATAGGGTTGGCATCTTTTGACATAAGGGTGTTTTTTTTAAATTCAACTATCATGACATGAACCCGGAAATCCGATAAAAAAGTTTATAGATTTCTTTTTTTATCACAAACTGTTTGAACATAAATAGAAATATTTTCTTTCCTATCTATGTATTCGTCTTTCCATTTTTGTGGGGGATCAATGACAATATGAGTTCCATCAATACTGCCTATGTATATAAAAATTAAAAGTATTATTTGAAAAACTTTTTTAATTATACATATAGTCTAAATAGCTTACGTAGGTTTTAATGGTGAAACTTTTCTAACAGTATACTTACCTATTGCCATTGAAAAGCCACACTTATTGTTAAAAAAAAAAAATGCAGATTCTTGTTTCTTATTTTCACTCGGCAATTTTGCCACCACTGGACTCAAGTACTTATTAATGTACATGTTTTCTCTATAATTCGGTAGGTTTTGATAAAAACAAATTAAAACGGTCCGAAAGGCCACGAAAATTACAGGCCTCATGTCCAGAAAACCATAAAAATACTGCCAAATGCATTGTTGGAGAAATTCGAATGCCGGCTAAAATATTTATTTTAATAATGATTTGACTCCTTGAACCTGTTTGACAAATTTACAAACAATTCCCTGGAGATCCGAAAGTGCTGTCTAAATTCCTGGTATATGTTGGTACCACTTCGCCAAAGTAATTCTTTAAACTATAGGATTCCTTACGATATTAAATAAAACAGCAAGTTTGCTTTTTCTAACTAATAAAATTAATTTACTTTATTGTCTAATTATTAAAAGCTTTTCTATTCACGTCGTTAGCTGTTCGCTATATTTTTACGAGAGAATTTTTATTCTTCAGTCTTGTCAATTCATGTTGAGTTCGAACTATATTTTCGGTAATAGAACTGTTAGCGATTTATTTATATGTAGACTTGATACGCTACATCACTCCCCCTTCAGTAACGCTGTCCAAGGTAAAATGAACATATTTCGTAGGACGTTTTATTTGTCGGCCTCGGCGATTGATTTGAACTGGTTCAGGTGTTACCGTTTCAGAAGGTTCAGTTTTTTTTTTAAAGATTGCGTTTGTTCAGTAGTCATTAGTGGTTTTGACGCTTTAGTATTCTGTGCCTGCTGGGAAGTTGATGGTTGTTGGTTTTCAAGCAAATCTTGAGTTTCCAGATTGCTCACGTAAGCTGCTTTCACTCTATCTATACTGACTTTAGTAACCTTATCGCCAATTCTTATATTAAAAGTTTTGTTATCTCTACGTAAAACTTTATAGGGGCATTCATACGGAGATTTAAGTGGTGGTCGCACTGCGTCATCACGAAGAAATACATGTGTGCAGTGTGCGAGATCCTTTTGAACGAATGTTTTGTTCCTACAATGTTGAGACGTTGGCACCGGTTTGAGATCAATAATAATATTACATACGTTTTTTACAAAGTCACTTACAATATATTCACTAGATGATTTTTCGAAAAATTCACCTGGTAATCTTATAGTTGATCCATACACCATTTCAGCTGGGGACGCATTAAGATCCGCTTTCAAAGTTGCACGTAATCCAAGCAGTACGATAGGTAAACTATCAAACCAGTCGCTAGATGCGTGACATTTTATAGCGCTTTTTAACGTTTGATGCATGTGTTCTATTAAACCGTTTGCTTGTGGGTGGTACGCAGTCGTTCGCTGGTGTTTTGACCCAGTAAGGCGAGATAATTCGCTGAACAATGTTGATTCAAATTGTCGACCACGATCTGTAGTTATAGTACTGGGCATACCAAAGTGTGATATCCAGCCGTGTAAAAAAGCTCGTGCAACGGTTTCAGCAGTGATGTCCTTCATAGGTATAGCAGCAGGCCATCGTGTAAACCTATCCACACATGTAAGAAAATACTTACAGTCATTGTAGATAGGTAGGGGACCTACGTGACAAGGCACTTTTGTTATGTTTTGTTACTTTACAACGTTGGCATGATATGCAATTTTTTACCATTTTGGCAATGTCCTTTTTCATATCTCTCAAAACAAAACTATCAGCTATTGACTTGACTGTCGATCGTTTTCCAGGGTGTGACATATTATGAAAGGAGTTAAATACTTGTTTTTGGAAACTTTCTGTGACATAAGGTCGAATGCTGTTGTTGGATATATCGCACCAAACTGAAGATTTGAAACCAGGTATAGGAATAAGTTTCAATTGTAAACTAGAATCTGATTTGGCCTCATCAATTTTTAAACTGTTACCTTGTTGTACTGATAATTGCTCAAAATTAATTTGGTCTCTCCTGACTATGGGTTCTACGCATGACAAAGAGTCAGCAACAACATTGTCCTTACCTGAAATATGTTGTATATATTCACGTCCGCAACCACAAATTCAAAGTCCATATTTCTCCTCATTCCAAAGTCAACTGAAATTATCCTTGTGCCGTAGGCCTTTATAGGTGTACCGTTCGCTGCATATAAATAACCTGTGTGTTTGTCGTTTCTATATGTTGGAGGTAATATTGAAACGTCTGCCCCCGTGTCTACAAGATATTATTTTCTGGTTTTCCTATATGTTACATAAAGTCGGCGGCTTGTAGCCGTTGTATCTCTATCTGCCGCCGATGATAGAGTGGCCATCAGTTTCCCGGCGTAAGTTTTTTGTACTGACATAGTTCAATACATTTTTTTGCTTTTTCACAATAGCGATAGTGGTATTTGCAAAATGGAAATCGTACCTTAGACTTGCTACGTTGTGCTGATCGGTTTCTTGGTCGATGTGAATTGTCTTGTCTATGGAAATTGTCCCGTTGAGACATACGCAATTCCGCCACTTCCTTTCGAGGATTTTCAATTTCCACTTGAAGAGGTGAGCTGGTATGTATGGTAGCAACATTAGAAAAATTTTCCATTTCCATCATTTTATCAGCTTGTTCAGCCATTTTTGTTGAATTACCACCGACTATGGAGAATATTGATCTAATAGTTTCAGGAAGCCGTTCCATCCATAAATCTGAATCCATCCATCTGAAATTTTATCGCCAGCGAAATCTCTCATACGTTTCAAAAGTTGTGACGGTTTTAGATCACCCAGTTCTATTTCTCTTATCAATTTTCTCAATTTCCTTTGATCAGAATCTGTATACTCAATTATTAATGATCGCTTTACTGCCTCGTATTTACCTTCAAGCGGTGGGTTACGAATTATGTCAGCTATTTGCAACAAGTATTGCGGCTCTAGTGAAGAAACAATGTGATGATATTTTGTATCATCGGCCTTTACACCCGCGACAGCAAATTTGGATTCCATTTAAATAAAATAAAGATCAGGCTGTTCTTTGCAAAAAACTGGAGGTTTAACACCAACGCGAAATACTTCACCTGTTGACGCTGCGCCCTCATTTTGACGCACCTGTATATTTTTCGTCTGCTCACTATCAGCACTTTCCTGCTGCTCTATTTTCCCATCGTTGTCCATTTCAAAATAAGGGGTCGCCAATATAGGATTCCTTACGATATTAAATAAAACAGCAAGTTTGCTTTTTCTAACTAATAAAACTAATTTACTTTATTATACCCTTCACCTGTGGTGCACAAGGGTATATATAGCTTTGTCATTCCGTTTGTAATTTCTACAATTTTCATTTCCGACCCCACAAAGTATATATTTTCTGAAAGCTTATGAATAGAGGAGTCGATTAAGCCCTGACCGTCTGTCCGTGTGTTGGTTGAAATAAACTTTTAGAAGCAACTATATGTTCCTCAGATCTGTGTATGGTATCAATCTCTTGGAAATATCCAGGAATGAATCGCTTTTGAAATTCAGCACAATCGCCCCATAACTTTCTGAGATATGAGCAAAACACCACGACCACCTCGTTTTTTTACACAATTACAACAACAACAAAAAAAAAAAAATTAAAAAAAAAAAAAAATATTAAAAATAAAAAAAAATAAAAAAAAAAACAAAAAAAAAAAAATAAAAAAAAAATTTAAAAAAAAATTTTTAAAAAAATAAAAAAAAATATATAAATAATATCTTAAATAAAATAAGATAAAATTTTTTTGGCTCAGCTGGGATTCAATGCCACATTTAGTCTAACCAGTATATACATATGTACGTATTTTATATGAGATGAATGGTGATACAAACAATTGTTATTGCATGACTACACGTTGTGAAGGGTATATAAGATTCGGCACGGCCGAATATAGCACTGTTACTTGTCTAATAACACTATGCAGTGATACCCACGGTTTTTTAAGATTGGCTCTAGTTTTCGAGATATACCGTTATTTCGAAAATGGAGGAGGTTGCACAACATATGTTCGCGTAACTCAAAAACGCTTTAGCTTATTGAAAAAACTTAAAAAACCGAAATTCCGCAATAAAATTTCCTTTAAGAAAAGTAAAACTTCTTTCTAATATCCGCAGTCGTTTTAGAAACATAATTTTTTTTTTTTTAATTAATTTTTTTATCAAAATTTCGAAATTTTTGTTTTTTAAAAATTCATAAAAAATCAAAAAATGCAGCTAGGCTTCTAATTGCAGACATATAAAAAACAAAGCTGGTAACAAAACAAGCCATAAATCTTTAAAATCTGTTAGCGACTTTTGTTTCTATTCACAAAAGTCGACAAATTTTAATTAATTTAAGAATTTCATAAAACGCAACCCCCCAAGGGATGGTGATAGAGGGAAAGTATAATTTGAGAAAATGTTAAGAACGAAAAACATTGGAGGTCGGTCATACATTTTATCCCCCTAGAAGTGAATCCTAGGCCTTAGAAACAAATGATGGGAATGAAAAATAAAGTCGCGCTGGTCATTTGGCCCGTCTAGGGGTATCTCAGGCGCCGCAGGTGCAAAATTGAAGGCTAGGGTTCTACGCGTATTAAAAGCAAATTTCCAAACAAAATAAGCTATTAGTGATTAAAATCTGTCTACAACTTGATTTTTTCAGAAAAGATGTAATTTTTTATAATAACCAAACTAAAAAATTTTTGTTGTTAAGTAGCTAAAGTTAAAGTTTTTATTTAGAAATTTATTCTTCTTCCTCCTGCAGATTCCAACAAATATCCCCTAATAGCGAATCAAGTTGTTTGCCGCTATACCAGTGTTCGAGCCTGGCTGTTACTTGGTGAAATCTCTCGCCATGTTCATCAGACTCGGCTGGTGATTGTTCATTAAATTTTTGGGCATGGTAATGCAAAAAATGTATTTTCAATGGCATTCTAACGTTTAAGTTTTTAAATGCGGTTAGCATATTTTTGATTAAAAATCGCCAGTTTTCAGACCGATGATTTCCTAATACATTTTCTATTACTGATTTCACACAATTCAAGGCCAATAGCTCGATTTCATTCAATGCAACCTCAAATTGATGGTCCTTCATAAGACGAGAATGTTCAGTCCATTAAGAATTCCTGTAAAATAAAAACATGATAAGAAATATAAATCTAATTTAATAAAGTAGTTAGAGTTCATATCTTATTTTACTTTCATGCCGCTTAATCGTGGAAAAATTCGGTGCAAATCGGTAAAAGCAACACCATCTGGGCTCAATGCTTTTATAAAATTTTTTACAATACCCAGTTTGATGTGGAGTGGAGGAAGCAAAATCTTTTCCATCGGCACAAGTGGTAATTCAATAACATTGTTTCTATGCAATCTGCTTTCCTCACGTAAAGCCCAATCCCGTTTATTTTACTGGCCGCCATCGAAACGCGTATTCCATAAGCACATGAAGCACATATCTTTAGTATAGCCCAATTGCATGCCTCTTAAAAGTGCTACAACTTTTAAATCTGCGCAAATTTTTCACTTGTGGTCTTTATATTTAATTAACTGCATTATTTTTTTCACTGATGCGTATGTCTCTTTAATATTTGTGCTATCGGAATAGGACTTTTTAAATTAGTGACATGTAGCAAAACTGCTTTTAAGCTACTTTTGGAAGAATCAATGAATAAGCGCCAATCTCCAGGATTATATTCATTTTGCATTGTTAAAACCAAGTCGCGGATGTCAGTAAAATACGCGATAAATTTATTCTCAATAGATTTAAAAAAGTCGTAAATCGTCTATGGCGATTGATAGCCCCGTATATTTGTACACCTGCTGCTAAAATATTAGCTCGTTTTAACTCTTTTGTCAAGAGAATGCTCTGAATTTGAGATAATTTTAGACGCCGTACCATTATATCCAAACGATATTGCGTGATTTCATTGTGACTGCATGGAACCGTGATGCATGACGGTTGATACATTGAAGTAGCTGGTCCACCCGCTTTAACAGAATGAAGTATTGAGGAAATATATACTGTTTGTATATGGCTATCCGGAACAGGAATTTCATCAGAATGTGGCAGCGGAAATCGAGCATATGCTGTTTCAGTATAAGATATATAAGTCATTTTTCTTCTGTTCATACCCGCTGTATAATTTATGCACGCATAACACTCATCTTCAACATGAACTATGGGATCTCTCGAAATCATTGGAACACCAAATGGCATGGCGTCTTCATTTTTTCCTTACTTATTTAAATGGTAAATGCAGTGTGTACACACTATTGATGATGTCCAACTCTTACCATATATAACACTTAAAGAAAAATGTGATTCATAAAACGTACTTGTTTCAGTAGTGATTTTACGGCGACTTGGCATATTTTTATATTTCCCACACACATAACAAAAGTAATTAAACTTTTTACACGCCTTTATCTTAGATATTTCAATATAACTGATTGGATTCAAGACTGTCAAAGGCTTTTAACTTCACTAATCACTTTCGAAAGCACTTTCCATATAACAGTGAAGGGGTTGAGGAACTCTTATTTATACTGTAATTGTTTTAATCAAAGTACCTGTCGAGACCTTCATGACCATGTTTTGTAAAAAAAAACTAGGACGAATAATATTTCTACCTGTTCCAGGTATAAGAATAGAATATCGATGCCTAAATTCCTCAACCTCGTATCTTAAAAAATAAAATTTTTCAGGAGAGAAAAAAAAACGGTTCATCTTTTTATACTTCGGTGTTTGGTTAAAAGTTTAAATGCAATTATTAAGGAATTGATTGTATTTATGTATATTATTTAGTAATAAGTAATTTTTTTGCAAGACCGATTAGTGCGGTTTTGACTGCTCAATAAAAGACCGATTTGTGTGGTTTTGTAAGCACAATAAAATACAAACATGTAAGCATTTATGACTTTATTTCTTAACTAGCCAATCCCGGCGCGCGTTGCTACGCCCCTTCATGAATTTTAATCGCATTCTAAATTTTAATCGAATATCAAGTGCAAGGCTAAAAACTATAACTTTTTCTTTTTGAGCGTGGCACTGCCCACTTTTTCAAATTACGAAACTGTATAGTCATGACAGCTCAATAAGTGTGCAAAGTTTCAGAAAAATCGGTCCAGTGTAAGTACCTCAAAATGATACCTTTTTTATGGGCGTGGCACTGCCCACTTTTCTAAATACGAAACTGTATAGTCATGACAACTCAACATGTGTGCAAAGTTTCAGAAAAATCGGTCCAGTGCAAGTACCTCAAAATGATACCTTTTTTTTAATGGGCGTGGCACTGCCCACTTTTATAATGATGAAAGTGTAAAGTCATGACAGCTCAATATGTGTGCAAAGTTTCAGAAAAATCGGTCCAGTGCAAGTACCTCAAAATTAAAACTTTTTTAGGGGCGTGGCCCCGCCCACTTTTCTTATCACGAAATTATTTAGTCACGACAGCTCGATATGTGTGAAAAGTTTCAGAAAAATCGGTCAAGTGCAAGTAGCTAAAACTGATAACTAATTTTTTATGGGCGTGGCTCCGCCCACTTTTTTTCACCCATAAACACTCCCTGGTATGTGTACAACAACTTACCAAAGTTTGAGCCCGATCGGTTTTACAGTTTCGGAGTCTATAGCTAACACACACACACACACACACACACACAGAGTTTCACTTTTATATATATAGATTCTAAGAATTTTTTAATCGGTAACTTCACTTCTTAGGGGGGCTCCCGTACAAATATTGCGTTTTATGAAATTCTTAAATTAACTAAAATTTGTCGACTTTTGTGAATAGAATCAAAAGTTGCTAACAGATTTTAAAGATTTATGGCTTGTTTTGTTATCAGCTTCATTTTTTATATGTCTGCAAAAATTAGAAGCCTAGCTGCATTTTTTGATTTTTTATGAATTTTTAAAAAACAAAAATTTCGAAATTTTAATAAAAAAAAATAATTTTTTTTTCAAAAAAAAATTATGTTTCTAAAACGATTGCGGATATTAGAAAGAAGTTTTACTTTTCTTTTATCTTTCATTGCGGAATTTCGGTTTTTTAAGTTTTTTTCAATAAGCTAAAGCGTTTTTGAGTAACGCGAACATATGTTGTGCAACCTCCTCTATTTTCGAAATAACGGTATATCTCAAAAACCAGAACCAATCTTAAAAAACCACTGAATTCAGCGTACCCGAATTATGTTAAAACGCCAGGTGCCCAGCTTGTCACGAAAAAAAGTATAAATTTCTTGCACAGTGTTATTAAAAGCTTTTCTATTTACGTCGTTAGTCGTTCGCTATCTTTTTACCAGAGAATGTTTATTCTTCAATCTTGTCAATTCATGTTGAGTTCGAACTATATTTTCGGTGATAGCACTATTAGCGATTTATTTATATGTAAAATTGATACGCTACAATACTATATAACGGTGTTCTTACTTGTTAAACAAGGCAAAATCTAAAGCTCGTAAATAAATTAAATAAATAAAATATTAATTGGTTTAATAAATAGACAGGACTATTAAAAACCAAAAAAATATAAACAATACAACAAGTGAAACATGAAGATATTTAATAACAATTGTTTTTTAATAATAGAAATTGATTTTATAAAATACCCCAATGCAGTATATGCAAAGTATGTAATAAGGTGTATGTATCATCGTACTATTAAATGTACCGGTATAGATAAATAAATAAATAAAAACTAATAATCTCCTCTTGCTTTCTGAATCACAAAAAGAAAAAATTTCACAACCTTATAGCAACGCGGTATAATAAAAGTTTTCGCTAAAAGTACACGAATATTTAAAGGTGTAGAATGTTGTGTAGGGTATATTGTTCTATAGAACAAATATACAAATTACAAATATTTTTGTAGAGACAGAATTAATATGGTTGTTCCATGTATGCGATTTATTTAAAATTCCAAGATTTCTAGCTGATTCTACAATTGCAATTTTTTGGTCACCTAATGATACTGGAATATCCCTAGGGAGTAGTTATAACTAAGTATTTTGGTTTCCTGGGGTTTAAATAAAGTTCATTAGCTGATACCCATACAAATATTTTATTAATTTTTTTATTAAGATCCCCATTAAGTACTGAATTGACAAATTTATCCTTTCTCACAGCTAATATAAATTTGGACATCATCTGCATATATGTATTTACATGAATATTGCTGTGTAAAATTTGACTTTGTAAATCACTAATGTAAATAACAGTGGACCAAACATAGAACCTTGCGGAAGTTCTTTAGACACATGTAGGGCAGTGGATACAGATTGGAAACGATTAGTAAAATAGAAGGCTATAAGCGAGACGGCAGTCAAAGTAAAGTTGAATTTGTAAGCGAGTTTATTGCAAAAAATTTCATGATTAACAGAATCGAATGCTTTAGAGCAGGGACAGAAAATAACTGTTATTTTTAAAAATTAACTTAAAAAAAGCACACATAAAAAATGATGGTAGAAAATTTTGGTTCTTATCATTATGATACATATGTAGGTGATGTATGTATGCATATACAAATTTTTATATGACTTTTAATTTGTGCCTTTTTTGATAAAAGTTAAAAAATAACTTTTAATTTTTACTTTTATTTTTTAAGGCAAAAACTAAAAGTTATTTTTGACTTTTATTATTTTACTCAACAAATAAGTTATTTTTTAACTTTTAATATTTTAAGGCAAAAATAAAAGTCATGAATTAAATATTGCATATTAATACGCCAGTTTTATTGCTTTCAATGCTATAAATGATAAACATACGTTATCACAATTTCAAGAGCATTGCAAAACATAATTCTCTTATTTTGTAATTAATAATTATTGTTGTAATAACCAAGAATGATTTAATAAAGATTACGCCTTGCGCATGATTTACCGTTAGATGACGTAGTAAAACCCTCGCAAAGGTTACCAAGTCTGTATCATATGTAAAATTTATAATTTCTTACAAAAAATGTATGTATTTTGAGATAGTTGGCAGCCCTGTAATTAATTTACTCAGAGAGTTCTAAAAAAAGTATTACATCGGTATTTAATAAACAACGAATTTCGTGTCATATTTTATAATAAATACATATAAATAATATTAAAATAATTCAAATTATATAAAAAGTGTTTAAATTTGGTTATTTAAAAGCTGCAAAACAGAAAACAAAATAAAGTGAAAAGATAAGAAAGAGAGCAAATATGAAATGTGCCGTGGGCAAATGCAAGCAAAGTTACAGCAAAAAAACAATAAATAAACCTAATAAATTGCGCATTTTTAATAAAACGTTTGTATTTTTAAAAAGCTGTATCATTTTACAATTTTCCAAAAGATGAATCTCGAAGGAAGTTGTAATATTTTGCAAACGAGTGAAGGCTGTAAATGTGGATAAAGAAAAAATTTGTGCTTTACATTTCAAGCAAAAAGTTGTTAAATAAACTTGATATTTGAAATGGGTAAGTAAAAACAAAATTAATTCTTGCAGTACATTACTAAGGCATTATGAATAGAATTTAGCAAACGGCGCACAGTGGTGCCTTTTCCTAAAACCCGTGGCAAAAATACAAAATTTCATGACAAAATTTTGTGAAATGAATGAAAACATCTTATAAGGAACTACTTACTGATCACAATTCAAAAACGTTTCACAGTGGGGCCAAATGCATGAAAAGTGGCGATTAATTCATAGAAGTCGTAATATAAAAAAAAAAATATTTTTTATTAATGGATATTTATAAATACATAAAAAACCAACATTTAAAAAAAAACAGAGTGAAAAAACACATTTTTTAACCCTTTATGGGCCATTTTGTGTTCTGTAAAAATCCTCTTTTTTCACATTTTTTGCTGTAACTTTGGAACGGTGCGCTATAAATTATTCAATTAAATTGCAAATTAAAGCATACTGAATGTACTTTAAGAAAAATAAGTAATATTTTTAAAAATAATAAGGAATAAATATTTTATATGTATTTCTATTAGAAAATTTTTAAATTAAAATCATACCTTTTTTCTCGAAATTTTAAAATTTTGCTCAAAAATGAAACATTTGAAAATCTAATTGTTTTTTTATTGATAAATAACCATAAACACACTATTTAAAAAAAATTTAATTAAATTCGGTTATTCTATTTTTTTTTTTTTTTTTTTTTTTGAAAACAACAATTTTTTATTATAATCATTATTACCTTCAATGTTAGTATTTACTTCACATTCAATTTCATAATCATAAATTAATTCGTTACAATAATCTTAATCTTCATCTCCATCTTCATCATTGCTATTTTGATTGCTGGGAAGTACAAGCAACTCCAATGCAGATTTTGGCATTAGCTCTTTTTTCCAGGGACCGTAATAATTATTCATTTTTTCATAAAAGTCAGATAATAACAGATATTTTTTGATTTTTATTTTTTTGAGCAACAAAAAAAATTATTTTCTAACGAAATGTACGTGTAACAATAATTAAGTTAATATTAAATATTTATTTTAATGTGCATAAAAAATTCCAATGATGATCACATTTTTTGTGATTTCTCACATTTTTGTATACTATGTATTCTATATCAATGGTGGGCGCTGGTTTACCTGAGTTAAAGACAATAGTTGATAACAAAGTTTGAAAAAGAAATAGTTGATAATTTGTAAATACTAAGCAAAACGAATTGATAAAAATGAGAGGAGTTATTAGGAGCTTTTAGAGTAGTAAGTAACAATATTAAACAATCACTGACAATAGATATGAGAAATCACAAATTCTAGTACAGTGTTATTATTATTTCTTTCATTATGAAAAACTCGTCTTTACCGTTACATTTAAATAATATTTAATATCGAAAAAATAAAAATCAAAAAAATAACTTTTATTTTTGCTCGAAAAAATAAAAATCAAAAAGTAACTTTTATTTTTGCTCGAAAAAATAAAAATCAAAAAATAACTTTTATTTTTGCTCAAAAAAATAAAAATCAAAAAATAACTTTTATTTTTGCTCGAAAAAATAAAAATCAAAAAATAACTTTTATTTTTGCTCGAAAAAATAAAAATCAAAAAATAACTTTTATTTTTGCTCGAAAAAATAAAAATCAAAAAATAACTTTTATTTTTGCTCAAAAAAATAAAAATCAAAATTTTAAAAAGCAACATATTTTATGATAGACTAATGCATAAGGATCAATATGGTATACTTGAATCCGTTTTACGACATTTACTTCTAAATGCTTTTTTTGGTTTAAAATTCCAAAATAACTATTATTTTCGGTCCCTGCTTTTTTCTTTTTAGAACTATTGTTCATGCTTGTTATAAACGGATCTGAACTTAAGAGAAATCTATTAAAGATATCTTCCATTGTTTTTTCTCGACTGCATTTACGGGCAAAATTCTCCCTATAACTTTTAAAATCTTTATTTCTGGCTTCCTGAGACTCTTCGGTTAGCTGACCAATTGGTAATGGCGATAATGATATAATTTCAGGTCCATGAATAAAATATTTGTGAAGAGTAGGAGGCATATAGTACCATGGATATTTTTTCACAAATAGCCTGGCAGTGTTATTAGCGAAGTTTGTAAATTTTTCAATGTTGACCTCAATACCACTAGAAACTACAATTAATATTGTGTGCATATTTTTGATCAACTCTAAATCAATATTAGTAATTTCAGCAGATACTTCTGCATTCTTAAAAAAACGTCTTGCAGTATTCCCGTCATTAGAGTTACCAAAACCAGGTTTTGGTTGATCAATGATCAATCCCGTTCTCTTTTTAAATTCGCGTTGAATACGACTTTTAGTTTCAGCAATAATTTTTTTTTCTTCGTCACTTCTTGCCTGCCATTTTTGAATTGGAAGTTTATATGCCAAGTGAATAAGACATTCAAAAAATCTTATCCAGCCATGTAGGACAGACAAACCGAACTCCTTGAAGTCTACGTTGGAATCTCTAGAAATCATTTGTTCAATATTGTTGAACTCCTTGCTGGTAGCGCCACATATGTAGCACTTTTGTGTGGACTTTGTGTCTGTAATCGCGTTACACACTTTACCGTCAATCATAACGAGAATTAGTTTGTGGTTCACTTTTATCTTTCTTTCTCCAACTGATATCACTGTATCGATAAGAGCATTTTTTTCTGTCTCCACTCTTTCTCTTTCTGTTTTAATACTGTTGACGGTTTCTTTCATAAATTCAATTTTTAATGGCCTGCAAAACCTAGTTGAAGACGGTCGAGGATTATGCCAAATGATTTTGTTTTTACAAACTTATTTTAATGGTACAATTGACGTAATAAATACAGAAGAATCAGATGCATTACTGTCATGAAAGGCTTGTTTGTAAGAACTATGCCCTGAACTTCCGTCAAAGCCCCACTTAGTGTATAAAGTAATTTTTTCGATTTCTTCGTTGTCTAACGAATTTAAATCTGCATTTTTAACCGACAAAAGGCGTTCAGTGGTATGATCCAATATTCCTTGTAGGCTAACTTGCGCTGATGTTTCAGAAATTTTCATTTGTTCTCCCTTTGGGTAACATTTTTTCTTAGCTCTTTGGACCAATTTATATGATGGAAATTTCTCAGGTGCAACCTTTCTAATAACATTATATTGGTGGCGACTTAGCTTCGCTTCTACCAAAACGGACAGAGCTTCATCCGGAGTTAACTGCTGTGGTGGTACCTGTTCTATACTTTTTCGGTATTTTTTGGCTTTTGTTGGAGATGATATTATTTCCTTAACAATTTTCGACTCATCTATTTTTCCAGCAGCTCTCAAGCTCATTTGTGTGGCGTAAGCCAAAACAGGCAAAGAAATTTGATCTCTTATGTCTTTACATTTCTTAACTTTTGTTTTTTCTTTGCACTCTTCAAATGAGAGATCATTGCGACCTCTTTTTTGTTGTGGTTCTGGTGGTGGACTGAATGAGATTGAGGCATCCAGCCAATTCTTATTATTTTTTACAAAAATTTCATTCTTTCTATGACATTTTTGCCACCGAATCTCATAGCTAGAGCAAAAATTATGAAACCTTGTCATAAAATCTACCATATCCGAAGGGTCGACACGTTTTATTACTTCCCATCTCAAAAGTTTAAATTTATCCTGAAGTGATTTAGGTTCTGCACTCCTCATAAAATTATGCAACTCATGACGAGGAATGAAAATTGTTTTGGGACATGTTCCTAAAATTAATAAGATTTCTATTCGTTTAAAATTTGCAAAAAGTAATTCCTTTAACCCTGTACCGAATAATTTACACTTTCACAACACTTTAAATATGTAACATCACATCACAAAACATTGACAGCTAAAACAATAAATAAACGTGTCAGTACCGAATCAATAATACCCTACGGATGGATAGAAATTCTTAAAAATGTATTATCATTATATTAGTAGATTGATATCACCAGCTTAAAACAAAATTAAAACTTTACTCGTATGATGCATGTATATGACCAACAGTTATTATGTAGGACTCAAATAAATGACAATAATAGATAGGGATGGGAGCGTGACCTCCATCAATTTTTCAAAATAGTGCACTTGTGCCATATACAATTTTCTAATAATTTAAAATTAACAAATGTTTAAGTAAAATTCATTGAAATATCATAAACACATGTAAAATAATTTAATTAGTTTTATTCATAGTAAATAAACCAAACATACGCAATCACGTGAGCATGCGTGAATTAAAGTTACTCACGCCCCCATCTCTAATTAACACCACATTTTTTAGCTACAATAACAACTACTATAACGAAAATAATGACAAAACAAAGTAAAAACCACTTGATGTTTTGTTTTTTTTTTGTTTTTTTTTCATATTTGTGGATTTTTAGCATCTTGAGTTATTTCACAAAAACAAGCATAACTCAAAAATCGCAAAAAATCGCAAAAAAATATTTTGGGGTTTATTAGTTGAGATCTGATATTATAACACTATATAGACGATTTTACGCAAGCTCACGAACAAAGTTGTTGAAACTCCATATATAAATCAAAAATAGCCCATTTTTGGGCTAATTTTATTTTATTAACATTTAATATTTTTAAAACATTTATTTAAACAAAAAAACATGTACCATATATTAAACTACCTGAAGTTGACGGTTCCATTATAAAAATTTAACTTTTAGAAGTATTAATAGAAAAAATTATCAATTGAAATATCAAAATGTTCACTTTTTTTCAATATGCACAAAAAAAAAAAACAATTATTTAACTTTAAGTGCTCACTTCAACTAAAGCAAACAACTTAAAAGTATAATTTTTGCAATTAGTGATGCAGAATTTTATCCACTTTCACCCGGTACCAAACACGATCATGAATTTTAAAGTTCATATTTTGAATTAATCGCCACTTTTCATTCATTTGGCCCCAATGTGCGTTTTCCTTAATTGCATAAAAATTACAGTTTGTGGAGCTGCTCAAAGTCGACAATTTTTTAAAAAGAAAAAAAAAAGGGTGATTTAAAAAAAATACACTTTAAAATTAAAGTGTCAGAAACATTGTCGTTTGATTACCACTTTTTTGGTATTTATTTTTAAGGTATGTTTGTTTTTAATTAAAAGAAGTAGTAAAATGTTTAGCAGATGTCCTACTTTTTTGGCAGTAGCCGCTTTTTAGACCCCCTATATTTAGGTAATTTTTACAAATAAAATAGAGCATATCTAAAAATGGTCTCGCCCATATTTTCTGAGCATATTTGCTACATAATACTTGAAATAATTTAACTAAGTTTGGCTGCCGTAGGTTGCCGCTGTAGGTGAAATAAAAAGAAAACTGTTACAACCTCATAGCGGAAACGAGAAAATATTTTTTCTCATTTTTAAAGAATGTAACAAAGATGTGTGCAAAATGTGAATATAAATAAAAAAGGGTTTCCAAAGTTACTTGTTGCATATTTTTATTGCTTCTCCTTAAATAGTAAACAATATTTTGCTCTGCCAATCAGGTAGGCATAATTATTGCAATTTTTTTATTTATTTCAATTTAAAAATACCTGTTATAAAAGTAGGCAGGTAGTTTTAAAACTTTTTTATACTGAATAAAATATAAACTGCAGGTATACAGGCAGTTAATTTTTTTTCAAATTAGGTAGTTGAAACCCTTTTTTTAATTTTTGGGTACAAATTAAACCGCAATTGTATAATGCAGCCAATTAAGTTTTTACTTTCTAAAACTAGTGATCAGTAACAGAACTTGTACAATTTTATTTTAAAGTGCGTTAATGTCATTTACCAATTTAGAATTGTTGGAGTTATTCACAAACTCAGATAATGAAAATGCATTTAAATTGGCTATTGTGGAAAAACTACACGATTTACCAGGATACCACGAAATGGATGTTCATAGCAAAATTCACTTTGTTTTCCTAACAATTAAAAAAAATGGCTTACCTCACACAGTACGAAAAAAGCATTAATGAACAACACCTAGACGGGCTAAATGGAGTTACAGAACCGCATACATCCTCTGACAGCAAAAGAGGTAGACCTGCAAAAACTATAAACGAGTGTTCTGAGTACACAAGAAAACGTAAACTTGAAAATGCCACAAAAGATATATCTAAATCGCATCTTTCAGAAGCATTATGTCTTAAGTTTGTAAAAGATAAAGATAAATCAAGGTCTGAGATTACAAAAGCTGTGGTTCTTGCAAGCCCAGATCGACTGCAGAGAATTAAAGGGAGTATTCTTCCTGGATACAAAAAGATTACATCTGCCAAAAAAAGAAGCAGTGCCACCTAATGTAAAGGTTATTGAAGTATCGGTAGAGGTAAAACTGCAAGACTTAATGGATCATACAGCCAAACGCCTTATTCAAAGTTTACCTAAAGAGGAAGCAGTATCACTTCCAGATAGGCTTACATTGATAAATAAGTGGGGATGTGATGGATCATCCGGTCCGTGTTACAGCCCGAATTACTGGGGTCGACAATAATATTATAAAAAGGTTGGCAGTTATACTTAATGTTATAAACTCTAGAAAAATGGTAATTGGCCCAAAGTTTGATGATTATGCATCAAAAACTGCCCAACTTTTAGCTCAAATGTACCCTGAGAAGAAACTTACTCCTACGGTTCATAAGATTTTGGCTCATGGTAAAAGTTTAATTGAGTATCAATGCTTGCCGATAAGAGAGTTGTCAGAAGAAGCCCAGGAATGCAAAAAATTTAGATACACGAATACTTGCAAAATTTCACGGATTAGACAGAATGCGGACCTTTTCAATATGTTGGCGGCCTCTTCAGACCCACTAATTTCATCACGAAGACATAAGATAAGATCTCGAAAGGATTTGGAAGAACATAATTATAGCTCCGATATGTTAAGTCTATTAGATAACGCTCCCAATCTTAATGACTATTTCAAAGAGAACTAACTAATAAAAACCAATTATTATAGCTAAATAAAATATTGTTACAGATTTATTTTTAATTAGCTTAATTTACATTATAATTTATTTTAGTTGTAGTAGTTTAAGTTACTGTAGTTTTATTTGTATTAGTTTATTTCGCTGGTTGTTCAAACATGATATTAAGTTATTATGTGTAGCATACTTTTAGGCACTTTTATTATTCCTGCATATTACTTAACGTCTTAATTTAAATGTAACGATTTTCGAATGTACTAATGTGTACATACGAGAACTTTGTCGAATGTTACCGAACACCACTATGTTACTATAAACAGCCGAACAACACAGCTAACATGATCAATATAACAGTAGAGCTTGTAAAGCGTGTATCAAAGTGAGTTTGATAATAAAAGTGTATAATAATAAGTGAAATAAGTAAAGTGCTATAAAACAATATCTGACTGTGTTTAAGTAAATAAAGTGCTCTTAATTTTATAACAAATTTCAAGTGTTTTTGATTGCAATAAAAGAACTCAAGATATATTTAAAGGAAATAAGCCAACGTTTATAAAAGGTATAAACGTAACAATATGTACTAAATAACATTATATCTATAGCATAAATAAATTAATATTAAAAATAATTTAAAAATGTGTTTCTGTAATAGAAATAAATAAATTTAATGTTGGTTTAACATGTTTTATTAGTGTTTTTTTCTAAACTTTCGGATTTGAACAATGTGCATTGCAAAGCGCACAGGGTTAAACTACTTACTTAATATAAATTTACTTAGATTTAAATATTAAAAGTATATAAAAATGTGTATTTGCGATACATATAAAATTTATGTTTAAAAAAACATGTTAACATTTAACTGAAAAATTATCCTATTTTAACCGCAATTTTTGGAGCACCCTGTACCTCTAGCAGTATTTTGTAAACATTATTTTGAAGCCTAGAGTGTCCTCTGTCAATGTCTTTTTAAATCTTTAAAATATCTTAATTATTTCAAAAGTTATGATTGTTGCAACGAAAAAAGTCAAAAGGCGCCACTGTGCGGCGTGCAAAAATTTCAAAATCCCATGCAGTTCCGTCTTTAAACACTAGTGCTGTTGAATGTGAAACGAAACTGCTAATGAAACTGAAGTTGCAAATGTATATGAAGGACTACGTGAAACTGAAAAGCAAAATGATATTCTAAATAGTTTTGAAGAAAACTTGGTCGCGGAAAATGCTTCAATGCCGGCTTATCTTGAAGAAGATCGCCTCCAAACTTACACCATATTTTTCAAATAAAATGGTAACAAATTATTACTTTCAAGCGGATATTTACAAAAGCATTTGTTGGAAGCCAAAGAAATTGAAGCCAGTGAATACGTGAAAAAACTTTTTTTAGGTGTCGAATGTATTTTAGAATTAGGAAACTAAATGTCGAAATCGCTGAAAATACTTATAAGCGAAAAGGAAAATTTGATAAAATAAAAACATGAAATGAATTCTACACCTAATATAATAGTGAAATATTGTATTAAAAATAATGAAAATATATATGTATGTATATATATAAAGAATTTAATTTGCTTTCAAAACATTTAGTTAGAAAAATAACAATTTGTCCCACTGTCATGTTTTTACACAAACATTATTAGTTATACAGCTGAATTTTTTTTAGCCAATCAGAACACAGCTTGAGTGACGTCAGAATTCCTACATTCGCAGAAATGTTTTTTTTATGGCTGCGTGATGGCGTAATCTTTATTTAATCATTCTTAGTAATAACTGCATCACTGTTAATTTTTTCAGCATATTTCTTTCTACCATGACTGCACAAACTAGCACTTATTGTACATTCTTTACCTGCAACTTAAGTCAGTGTAGAAAGGTCATTTTCAGCACTCAAATTGATTTTGGTGTTTTGAGATATAATTTATTATATTCAAGACTTTTATTTTTGCTTAAAAAAATTAAAAGTTAAAAAAAATTATTTTTTGAGTAAAATAACTTATTTCTGCCTTAAAAAATAAATTTTTTTTCTTGACTTTTTCGATAGAAGTCAACAGTCACGGTCCCTCCTTTATAGTGATCCAAGAGCACCAAAAACGTAACGAAACCAATATCAAGATTGTGTCTGATATACTCAGGTACATTTAATAAAGCTGTGACACAGCTACATATGCTTAGGTCTATAGCCTGATTGGTTTTTAACTATCAGATGATGAATAGTTAAATAATTATTCATTTGCCTATATACCAGACGTTCAAATACTTTAGATAAGTATGGTAATATTGAAATAGGGCGAAATTCAGTACGAGTTTTCGGAACTGGAACGATCTTAGCATATTTCCACCAAGTAGGAAAATTACTATTGGTAAGAATGATATTGGGTGATGTAAAGGAATAACCGAGCTAGAAGAAGTTTTGGGAATTATGGGTGTATCAGGTCAAACCCAATTGAATTGGACTTCACGGGTAAAAAACTTGACAATACATCAATAGAAAGGACAGCCGTTCTAAATCTGGTAGCGTAATAGTTTGATTTCGCATTTCTTATGCTTTAATTAACATTTCAACGAGCTTTACGGTTTTCTTCATGTAACTCAGTAGTTATAAATCGTTTCCAAGTAAGTAAAGCACATGAAGATCATTAATTTAGCTTTTGGTGGAAGAATTAAACCAATATCTTTTAGTTTTATCACCACGATAAATTTGGAAGGAAACAGAAATATCTAATAAGCGAAGTATATGACTATTAAAAAATGGTGACTGTTCTTCCATATTGTATATAAAGCTCCAGTAAGTGGTGTTAAATTGTTTTTCCAGTAGAAAAAAATGGCGCTGTTGTTAATATCATGAGTATTTTCATCTCATCTTTTATTTCGTCATTAGTTAAACCGCTGCAAATTTTTTTTTAGATTTTGGAAAATTTTTTGTAAAGGGTCCGCCAAATAACTTTTTTTTTTGTAAATGCTATAAAAAAGTGTAGCTTCGGCTGTATGGCACGTAGCACCGTCCTGTTGAAACTAAATGTGAACAAAAAATCGTTCAACATGGCCCGATAACGATCGAAATCGACTACGGCCATTCCTTGCTCATTTTTGAAGAAAAATGACCCAATTATGCCTCTGGACCAAAATCCGCACCAAACAGTGACTCCTTTTTTGTGTATCGGCTTTTCAATGTATGTGTGCGGGTTTTCTGTGCCCCAAATGCGACAATTGCTTGTTTACATACCCGCCAAGATCAAAATGTGCTTATTTGAAAAGATGATTTTTTTGGCAAAATCGGCCACAGTAATGTCGCAATATTTCCCAGCGTTCAAGCGTATAGACAAGCATATTCGTTCAGCGGAAGGATAAAACTAATTATCTGTCAAATCAGACAGACTAGCGGACCATTTATTTAAGTACTACTAAGGTACTATTAGTTGTAAAGGTAAATGAACATAAACTTAAAATTTAAAAAATCTGGCTTTCGTGAGCAAGAAACCGGTTTATTCGACAGTCAGAAAATCAACATTAGTAAAAAAATAAAAACCAGGTGTTCCACAAGTTGTAAAACCGGATCGATAACTCTAGCTTATAGCAATGCAAAACTGGAAATTTGCAAAAAAGGATAAATCTAGAAAAAAAAAAATATGAAGAGTATAAAGAAATGTCTATAGGTTTACCCGCATCTCCAGTCATAGCGGACATTATCATGGAGGAGTTATTGGACACGATGTTTGAAAAATTAGAAGAAAAACCAAGAGTCATATATAAATACGTCGATGATTTGTATTGTATAACGAACAAAAACGCCGTAGAGGAAACCCTGAAACTAAAGAACTAGAAGAAGATGGTAAGATACCTTTCTTTGATGCACTTCTAATTAGACACCAAAATATAATAACAACAAACTGGTACTAAAAGCCGTCTGCGTCAGGACGAATAATAAATTTTCACTCGAAATACCCAAAACATGTGAAAATTAATAAAGCACATAACTTCGCAAAAAGGGTTCTACATATCAGTCATAAAAAATACCATACGGAAAATTTTAAAAAATTAGGGAAATATTACAAAAAACAGTTTCTTTGTTTACAATGGCAACGAATATCGTTAAGAATTCTATGAAAAGTGCTTGTAGAACCACGTCATAAGATTTATAAATCACTGACACATATACCTTGTTTTTAAGAGCGAATATTACGCTCTGACATTTATGATAGACTAAATCACAACATTGCATTAAAAACAAATAACACTTTTAATAAGCTTTTTTCAGATGCCAAGGCAAAAATAGACAACTTGGACAAACCTAACGTCATATATAAAATACCTTGCAATGGAGACGGATCTAACGTATGCAAGAAAATATATGTTGGAACGACAAAATCAAAACTTAGAAAAAGACTTGCTGCACATAAGTCAGATTATAAGACACGCAAGGGGACAACTGGACAAAAAACAGCATTAACAGCCCATTGTGCAATGAATGGACACTCTCCAAATCAAGGCATATTGATTCATCAGGTAATTGCAGTTCGGAGAGAATTTTTTTGTTTATATTTTTTATATAATAAGTTTAACATTTGAAATAAATGAGAGAGGAGAGAAAATTGTTTTTTATCTATAGACCTTGACAGCTGAAATTTAAAATAAGTGAAGAAAAAAATAATCAGCTGACGAAATAAGACTACCTGATATATAAATTTGCCTTGTCTCCAAATAAAGAGAATGCAACGATATTACAGCAAGAGAATAATTACAAAAAGAGTTTCACTTTGGAAATGCTGCACATAATAAATACTCACACAGGCACAAGAATAAACTATAAAACAGACACCGAAAATTGTGCACACACTTACAGACACTAACAAAATATAAACAAAAACATCGTTAGTGAGCTTTGAACTTTTACATAGGACGGCTTTACTCAAAGTAAGACAATTATATTTATAAGTTACTAGTATTTAACCCGCTACTTCGATAGCGCAGTTCTTACTATTTATTGAATACTCATGTTCTATTTTTTATTATTAAATATTTTTGGATCAATTTATGAAAATTTTTATCTCTGATTCAATTTACTTAGAAAAATAAAAAGTGGAGTAAGGATATATCGGGGATATATTTCCTAACTAAAAGCAAGATCAATGCCACTGAGTTTCAAAAATTAACATTCATAATTTGCAAAATGACCCTAAAAAAATAGCTTGGGAATAATGATTCGAAATCCTAATGATTAGCAATTGGATTAGAAATTTTAATTGTGCTGGAAAATTGATTAATTATGATTAGTTAGCCATTTTAGACGATTATTAATTGATTAGATTAGAAATAATCAAAAATCTGATCACAATTAGTGACGATTAGCATTTCTAATCAAATCTAATCAAAACTAATCCAAAAAATAATTGATTAGATTTCTTGATTATTTTTGATTAGATCAACTATTTTTAACTATTTTTGTGAAAAGAAAATATTTATTTATCACATTTGTTGCTTTATTTACATAATGTAACAGTTTTTGAATATTGCATACGGTGCACCCTGTTCTTAAACTAAACACTTGACACACCTGGTTCACTTTGTTGTTGTGGTATTATTAATGCTAATTTTCAACGTGTTTTGTGGAAGTACAGGTATAATTTTTTTGTTTACTTAACATTGAAAGTAAAATCTTTGTTTTGTAAGATTGTAATTTTTGTTTTATTCAAATTAAAGTGTTCAAAATTATTGGTAAGTAAAAATGCACGGATTTTTTTTCTTTTATTAATGGTTTTTTCGACGTCGTGAAAATTTAAACAAAATGCAAACTTTATATGTAAAACAAAAATTTTCAATTTATTTTCGATATTGTAGTTGTCGTAATGGATCCAATTGTTTTCGAAGACCAAGACCAAATATAATGTTTTGAAGGAAGCATTCCTATCGTGTAACACCCCACTGACGTCGCACAGTGGCGCCTTTTGACTTTTTTCGTTGCAAAACTCATAACTTTTGATGTAATTAAGATATTTTAAAGATTTAAAAAGATATTGACAGAGGACACTTTAGGCTTCAAAATATTGTTTACAAAATACTGCTAAAGGTACAGGGTGTTCCAAAAATTGCAGTTAAAATAGGAAAATTTCTCCAGTTAAATATTGACATGTGCTTTTAAATATAAGTTTTTTATTTGTATCGCAAATACATATTTTTATATACTTTTACACATTTTTAAATTATTTTTAATATTAATATATTTATGCTATAGATATAATGTTATTTAGTATATATTTTATTTAGTTAGAATAATTGGTTTTTATTAGTTAGTTCTCTTTAAAATAGTCATTAACATTGGGAGCGTTATCTAATAGACTTAACATATCGGAGCTATAATTATGTTCTTCCAAATCCTTTCGAGATCTAAAATGTCTGCGTGATGAAATTAGTGGGTCTAAAGAGGCCGCGAACATATTGAAAAGGTTCGCATTCTGTCTAATCCGTGAAATTTTGCTAGTATCATGTACATATCTAAATTTTTTGTAGTCTTTGCTTTTGCATTCCTGGGCTTCTTCTGACAACTCTCCAATCGGTAATCATTGACATTCAATTAAACTTTTACCATGAGCCAAAATCTTATGAACCGTAGGAGTAAGTTTCTTCTCAGGGTACATTTGAGCTAAAAGTTGGGCAGTTTTAGATGCATAATTATCAAACTTTGGACCATTTACCATTTCTCTAGAGTTAATAACATTTAGGATAACTGCCAACCTTTTTATAATATTATTGTCGACCCCAGAATTTCGAGCTGTTACCTTATCATTTTCAAAAAATTCTCTGGACATATTACCGTCGCTAGTATTTCCATACTCCTGAGTTGGGCAGTCTACTTTCAGCCCAAGCTTCTTAAGGAATTCATTTTGTATAACTTTTTTCGAGCAGATAGTATTTCTTTTTGTTTTGCGTTCATATCAAAATATTCACCTTCACGCGAAATTGTATACGCTAGTTTTAAAATAAACTCCATGCAGCTAATTCTGGCATGTAATGGAGAAATTCCATATTCATAATTTTGCTCATCACTTGAGTCATAAAAATTTTGAAAGTCGTTTTTTGACTTTTTGCAAATTGCACACTTTAAAGTTGACGAGGTATCTGTTATTACATTTAAGACTTTGTCATCAATCATTGTAAGAAAAAATTCATAATCAATCGAAACACTTTTTCCATTCTTTATTTCAATAACAGATTTCACTTCTCAGTCGTAAAGGAACTACAGAAGCCATAAACATATTTATATCTGTAATAATTGTGTCATTTGTCGATATTGTTTGTTTGTAAGCTCTTTGACCGGATGATCCATCACATCCCCACTTATTTATCAATGTAAGCCTATCTGGAAGTGATACTGCTTCCTCTTCAGGCAAACTTTGAATAATCGTTTGGCTGTATGATCCATTAAGTCTTGCAGTTTTACCTCTACCGGTACTTTAGTAACCTTTACATTAGGTGGCACTGCTTCTTTTTTGGCAGATGTAATCTTTTTGTATTCTGAAATAATACATTATGATTCTTTAAATTAAAGCTTCGTAATCCCAATTCCATAAACAACGCTAAGACTTATTCTATATTATTGTTTGTGGGTAAAGCATTTGGTGGAGTAGGAATACTCCCTTTGATTCTCTGTAGTCGAACTGAGCTTGCAAGCACCACAGCTTTTGTAATGACGGACCTTAATTTATCTTTTACAAACAAAGATGCGATTTAGATATATCTTTTGTGGCAATTTCTAGTTTACGTTTTCTTTTGTACTCAGAACACTCGTTTATAGGTTTTGCATGTCCTCCCCTTTTTGCTGTCAGAGTATGTATGCGGTTCTTCGATGTTTTCAAAAGTTGTAACTCCATTTAGCCTGTCTGGATTGTTTTTTAAAAATGCTTTTTTCGCACGGTGTGAGGCAAGACATTTTGTTAATTGTTAGGGAACCGAAGTAAATTTTGCTATGAACATCCATTTCGTGGTATCCTGGTAAATTGATTGAAATTTTTAACCAAACAGCAACCCTTTTAATCAAACTCATTGTGGTAAAATATATAAAAAAGGAAAAACTAAAAATTAGTTACCGAATTCAATTAACTTAAGTCCCGTGAGTTAAATAGATGATATTTACAACCAACATGTAACCATCGATCAGAGAGTGCTGATGATGAAATCGTAGCTGGTTTCAAAAATGCATTCCACTCGGCTAGTGTCGGTAAAAATATAATTTTTCAAGATTTAGTCTTTCATTTATCACAATTAAAAAATTCTTTGTAAAAATAAAGAATATTAAATATGAACTCAAGCTTGATTAAAAATTTAAAAATATTAAATACAATTTTGTTACACATCTTCTGGTGTTTTATTTTTGAAAATCGGACTGGTTCTCGAGTTAGGATGAAATATGTCTCCGTACCTGACTAATTTAGGGGGAAAAATTTGCTACGCCCATAAAAAAAAATCCCGATCTAATGGAAAAAAACCGACAACGGATTTAAGTTCAGCGCATCAAAATCCATATAGTCCACATAGTTTTATTTAATGGGAGAATTTGCTGCTGAGTAGTGTAATCGGAAGAATCAGGACTATGACTGAATCAGTGATATGATGTATAAGATTAGATTTTAATTATTTTTTTAGAACATTTTCGTGTAGTATTATTACTATTATTTCTTCTGTTATTTTGTCTTACATATATCTCCATATGACTGATTTTCAATAGCAAATTTATTTACAATTTTATTCAGAATACACATATGGACATACATATATATGAATATTGTAAAAATTGCAAACGAATTGACAAATTCCTATACAGCCAACTACACATGCTTCGAGTTTTTTTTCTAGAAATAAATTACTAGAAAATGAAAAGAGTTTATGATAACTCAACTTAACAAATTTTAAAAATAAAAAAATGGAATGATTTTCGCCCTATAAACACATTAAATACGTGTGAAAAAAAATTTAAATAGTAATAATGGTACAATTAGAGAAATATATGCAATTAATTAAATTACTATCGAAATATCAATCGGGCTTTAGAAAACATTTTTCTTGCAAAACATTGGTTAACTATATTATAAACACATGAAGAAAAATAGAAAAAATAAGAAAATTAATGAAAATTTCTCGACTTCAAAAAGCATTTGAAACTATTGACAGAAATATTCGTGCAGATAAAGTAACGTATGTAAAGTATACTCCGTAATGGACTTGTACTAGTCCAAAGGTCACCCAAATGTCTGGATAAAACATGGCCGATTTAACATTGTGATGTCCTAGGGCTGGACCATAAACTCATCGGAGTAGTGTCAAAACTACTCTTTGTCAATACTCGTTGGAGCTATTACACACCTTTTGACAACACTATACAATCGTTAAAACATGAATATTAGTCGTTTAATTTTAATCTCTTGTTTGAAAATGATATGGTCCATGATTGCATTATATAGGAACATATTCTAAGTAGTCTATTTTAGAAGTAATGGACTACGTAATCCAGAATTATCTGCTGAAATATTACTGCAAAACCTATATAAATGCGGATCCAAGAAATCTAAATTAAATGGTTTGAATCATATTGGAAAACCGAAAACAAATAAAAAAAGTAAATAATATTAAATCAATCCTTGAAGCACAACTTTTTATTATAAAGTGTGGTTAAATTTAAAGGGCCGAATTTTGAATAAAACATAAATTATTTACGAAATTATTGTAATTTTTTTTTAATATTGATAATTTTGGTATAGTTCAATTTTGTATTGAACAAAATATCGACCAAATGGCCGTGGTACACCATCCGATGGTCAAAATTTTCAATGACAATGTTGATGTTCAATTGTTGGCACGATGATGAGTCGAGGTTGACTGCTCTTTTACCATACTATTGCGAAAAAGAG
Source organism: Phyto melanocephala (assembly GCA_941918925.1). Classification (NCBI taxonomy): domain Eukaryota; kingdom Metazoa; phylum Arthropoda; class Insecta; order Diptera; family Rhinophoridae; genus Phyto; species Phyto melanocephala. The sequence goes on along the minus strand of OW799234.1, from coordinate 40,680,054 downwards.
CAATGTTTTCCGTTCAACGAACTAAGAAGGCATTCACAGATGTTTTCACATTTGATACAGAATAAATATTTTTCATAATTCTCCCGATTGTGGACGAATTTGAACGATTATGTTGACCAAAAGAATCACGAAATGCACAGAATTCATTTTGATTCGAAGGCCCATTTTCATGTGTATCTTTCCATGGTTAAAATTGAGTTACTCTTAAATTGAGAAATGTCAAATGTAATGCAGAAAAAAACTTTACGTTTAGGTGTGGCAAGAAATTAGTTTCTTCCAAATGATAAGATAAAAATATTGGTTTGAATGGCAATGTTAATTGTCATTGTTAATTGTTAATTGTTAATATACAATACTATGTATACACCGCATTTCGAGTTTGAGTCAACAATGCTGTACAGCGAATCAAATTGAAAGAATACAAAAATTAAAAAAAAAAAGCAATGCGCGTCATATCAAAATGCAATTGCTACATACCGATTTACTTTATGTTAGAATCCTTAAAATAGTTAACTATTTAACAGAGACTAGAATTAAATACTCTAAAATGTATAAAAAATTAAAACAGAAAATTTATCAGAATATCTACCGGAATAAATATTATATGTTAGCTTAACGATACCACCTAAAAAAATTATGAAAACCTTAGGCCAAAGAGCACAACAACAGCAATGCAAAGGTAACCTTTCTTTAAAGGGTTGCAATAACTGTTTTACAAATGTTATGTTTTTAATACACACACGCGCCTTAATTGTCAATTTATAATATTATCGCAATTAATACTATGTTCACATACGCGCCTTAATTGTCAATTTATAGTATTCTTGCAATTAAAGGCCTCATTGAGCTCAATTTACCATATTAAAAATTATTTTTAAATTGAGCACTATATACTTAATTGTTTCACTTATTGTTTAAAACTCGAAATAAAACTCTTGAGAAGTATGCTCAGTGAGAAGAAAATTCTTAAAGTGGCATTTCTAATGTCAAACAAATAAAAATACAAAAAACTAAAATTAAGAAAATGGTATATATATATATATACATATATATAAATATAATTGTAAATATATTTAATGAACAGGAAAAAAACTGAATAGAAGGCATTATTTGATTTGGTATAAATACATCGTATTTTTACAGCTATCAAATGCTAATGGAGTAAGATAAATTGAGTATGTGTGAACACTTCTTTTAATTGCTCAATCAACGCTAAATTGAAACAATTAAAAATATCTGTCTGAACAGGCTATAAAGGTTTTTGAATACTAATAAAGATTTATAATTCTTAAATTTTAATGTGAACCATTTTTTATTTTGGCTTAAGTTCATTTGTTATTTTTATTTAATTTTATAGTTCAAATTTAATTAAATTGTAACCAATTTTAGGAATATTCTTTCTAAAAGTATTTCCGATATTAGCCGAGTGGAAAGCTCGAATAAAATATAAATATATAATTATAACACACATGGCACGGTGTTAATGACATTCAAGAATTCATTGTTCAGTGTCTATCACCTAGATGGACTTATATAAATGAAAATGTAAATACAACCTTGTTTTCAATAATTCCAGCCAAAGGATGGATATTGAAAGCATAACGAAAATGTATTACGAATATAGAAGAATATGAACATGTTGAATTATGAATTGTCATTTGATAGGTGAAATTAAATATTCAACAATATATGAAAATTAATACTTAGATTCACTAATTCAAATTTCATTGAATTGTAACATAAATAGGAATTTAAAGTTACATAGTAGTATACCGATAAAGAGTGCTGATGATGAAATCGTAGCTGATTTCGAAAATGCATTCCACTCGGCTAATATCGGAAATAATTTTAGAAAGAATATTCCTAAAAATGGTTACAATTTAATTAAATTTGAATTATAAAATAAAATAAAAATAACAAATGAACTTAAGCCAAAATAAAAAATGGTTCACATTAAAATTTAATATATAGGAAAAAGTTCGAATAAAATATAAATATATGATTTATAATTCTAATAAGAATAACCCAACAAAAAATTTTTCACTAGTTTAAAGTAACTGACAGTTTTCATGGCTTCTAAATTAATCGTGCATAAGAGTGCATGTTTGTTTCATGCCTACTTAAATTCAAAATAGTTTGTTATAAACTATGTGCTTTAAAATACTTGCATATGTGAGCAAAATATCTTAAAAAATCCATGTAAACAAACATTATAAACTCATGAAACTTCCTTAAATAAAGTGAATATTCTTAATATTTTCATTTAAATACATGCTATCCAATGACAGGTTAACAATTAAATCATGCATGTTTTACCTAAATTAAACCACTTTAAAGGAGAAATGTTAAAGTTTCATTTACAAACTTGCGTACGAAAAGCTTTGTATTTGTATGGTGAGAAACATTATCTTTTTGGAACAAAATGCGGGTTTTTTTAAAAGGAATAATTGGAATTGATAAGTTGGTACAATTTTTCAATAATTTATTCATTTCCACAACTGCAGCAATGTAAAGCTTTTTTTGAAGCGCATATAAACGCTAATATTGGTGCTTCGAAAAACTCTATTTTTTTCATCGTGTAAAAAACTGAAATAGTTTAATATGCAAATTTATATGTATGCACTCGTAGCTGCTGTATAAGTCTTGAATACATTTGAATTTTTATTAAGAATATAGGATTAAACTGTAATATTAAACCGTTTTTGTTATCACAAAATAAATTGACTTAAAAAGTCAAATTATATGGAAGTACATACATACATATTTAAAATTTGGAACGCTTGATAACTTATTGACCGTTAACACTGATTAGAGATGTTAAGTTATACATATACATACATATGTATATAGAGTCAGACACTACAGTTTAAATACATATTTACGTGAAATATTTTTCTTTTTTTCAAAAATTTTAATTTACAGTATTTTTCATTTTCATTAGGAAAACAAAAAATATATATATTTTATTTAAAACATAACGGTAATTCTTGCAAAAACATTAAAATTAACTGGACAAAAGTTAAAATAGGAAAAGTTGAATAGGAAAAATATTTCTAATAAAAAACAATACATTGTTAAGGTTTAAACTATGGCTGTTTAAATCTGTCTAAAGATGTAGAGGCATGGGAAGACCAAGCTTTTTTCTACCAGACTTTTTTATGAGCCTATTTCTGCGTATTTTTGCCAAAAACTTGTTCCTTTTTCTAATTTTCTCTTCATTAAATACCAAAAATGTTTAATGGGTTTAAATCTGGTGATTGGGGTGGGCTATGAAGTTGGCGCGGAGAAATATAGAGCTGACATTTCCTTATGATAATTTTACTGTTAGAAGATTAAGTTTCGAGGTTAAATTTCTCGACAGAAAACTAAAATTATGTCGTAGTATGGTTTCATATTAATGGTCGTCTATTATACCACCAATGAAAACCAAGTTCCCAACACCAACTGCTTGCGCGGTAGATGCTTCCAAACAAGTCAAACTTCATTCGTCTGTAAAAAGAAACGTTTTGCAGAATTACACGTCTTTGCATTTATATTCACTAGTATGTTCCGCGGTAGACCCAATCGAAACCGTTCTAGTTGTAAATGATTTCTTAAGCTAAACATATTTCTTAATTCTTAAAATTTATTTTTTATCTATTTATTTATTTCGAATTGCATTTTTTTCCTAAAGTAATCCAATAAACTGTAAACACCAAATCTAAAACAAACAAAACTGTAAGACATCTTGTAAACGGGATTTTAAATTGTTACACTGCAGTTGTAATAGTCACTTTTTGTTTTTTTGTACCATTCACAAAACAGAGGTTGTGAAGATAAACTCTTGAGTTACAATCCGCACTGATTTTTAAAAATTAGTATTTTTTATAAAAAAACAAAAATATTAATATTTATACTAATAATAATTTATAAATAAAATTAAAGAAAAAATATCTATTAACACTGCTCTGCAAAAAATCATTTTTTGTCTTCCCATTTAATAAAACTATGTGAACTATATGAATTTTGACGCGCTGAACTCAAATCCGTTGTCGGTTTTTTTCCATCAGATCGGGATTTTTTTTTTATGGGCGTGGCAAATTTTCCCCCCTAAATTAGTCAGTTACGGAGAATTATTTCATCCTAACTCGAGAGCCAGCCATCCGATTTTCAAAAATAAAACACCAAAAAATGTGTAACAAAATTGCAAAATTCGTAATATTTTTCAATTTGAAAATGGAATTAAAAAAAATATAAGGCAAATATTCAACATTTTAAACTTTTTTCTGAGAGCTACTTATCTTAGAAATACAAAAAGCCATAAACCATAAAAATCGGTTTAAAAATTTGGATTTTATTGTCAATTTACCGCAGGTACCCAATATTGACCAAATATGTGTAATGCAGCAAACAACGTCAGAGTGGGCGCACTAAAGCGCCTTGTAGCATCAATGAATGGCAACTTTTTACTTCTATCTATTTTCGAACAGCAAAATCAAATAGAAGCAAAAAAAATTTCCATATTGTAATTTTGTAGCAACGCCTCGCATAAAGCACCAACCCTGTCGTCACCCGTAGATAGCTTCAAATTACAATAAAAAATCGAAATATTTACAGACTATTTTATTTAAAATAACACAAAATTTTTGTTAATAATTATTAACTTTTATTTAGGAAACATTGTTAAAATAAAAAAGTAGCTTAAGCTGTCCATGTTCTTTCTTCTACATCATTCAATTTCGTTCTAAAGACCTCGTCCTTCATAAACTGTCGTATTTGTGTACCTACAAATACTATGCATTATTTTACCTTAGCATCTCTGATTCTAGGAAATTTGCTGTTAATGTTTAGAAAGCCTTCACCTTCCTTGTTCATTGCTTTGACAAAATTTTCATTAGGCTAAGCTTTATATGAAGAGAAGGCAGAAGAGTTTGTTCTTTTTAATTTAAAGGCCCTTCTGCTGCATTTTTTTCTCCTGGAATAAAATTTACTCTTTTCGGCCAAATTTTAACATTGTAGTGTTTTTCTTTTGCGCGGCTATCCCATTCACATAAGAAGCAACAAAGCTTGGTATATCCACTTTGCAATCCATTTAACATTGCTACGACTTTCAAATCTGCACTTACGTTCCATGAGTAATGGGAATATAAACATTCTTTGTAGTACCATCTTCATGCTACAATAGTTTTCTTTCATATTTCTTGCATACGCGAGTGGGACCGATGGAAATTTGTTGCCATTGCGAAGTAAAATGTCTTTCAAACTTGTCTTGGATGAATCAATAAAAAGCCGCCAATCCTCAGATTTATGACTGAAACACAGTTGTCGCAAAAGTCCATCAGCATTATCACAAAATACCAAACCTTCCTCTCTGCTGAAATACCTCAAAAAAGGTTGTTTTTTATTTCAAAAGTACGAGATGTTAACGTCCCTTTGCCCCAAATTCCATTCTTTTAATTGGGATGCAAGAAGCTCAGACTTGTTTTTTGAGAGCCTTAATTTAGTACGGAAAATAAGGTTTACTCGTTGGACTTCCAAATGAATGCGAAGAAACACCCATGCTAGCGTAGGTGGATTCAGTTGCTGCAGAAAGCCCATCTTCTTCATCGTCTGTAGGAGGCAATGGAGGTAAAAATTTACTTGTAAACTGATAAACTGGTCGTTTGACGCATGAAGTATTTGGTTATAAAACTTTATTTTTTGTTTTTTTCGTAAACCCACGTGTTTTGGTATGGCAAAAGTAGCAATCATTTTGATGATTTTGTGGTTCACTCGAAATCGCTGGCTTCATAAACGGCAGAGACTTGACTTCCTTTTACACAACCTCTTAAAAAACTTGCCCAGCTACTACAACAAATGTATGGCAGCCAATTTTTATCTCTATCATCGATAGGAAACCCAAAATAACGGCGATAAGCATTTTTAATCTTGGAAGATATTGTCCAAAGTTAGATTGCCACAAACGTAACAAAATAAATCTGGAGATTTGTTACAAATCCTTGACATTTTGTAATATAAAAGCGTTTGAGGATTCTTTAATTGCTTTATTTCTTTACGCAATAACAAAGTACACTATAAGATCTATTTACTGTTGCCGATTTTAACCGCACGATATTCAATTTAAAAGTGACTTACTTATTGCCCATTAGCTTCTATACATTACAATAAATACCAGAATCTACCCTAATGTTCTTAATTTGAAATCACAGGTAATTGAAAAATACTGTTATAAATATTAATTCCAAGAACTATGTAAAATACCGTTGTACTTAAGTTCCATTACCTGCTCACCTAACGCAATGTTACATACATCATATGCAAGGCTGGTTGCATTACAATATCGGGTATCTGCGGTAAATTGACAATTAAATCTACATTTTTTAACCGATTTTTATGGTTTATGGCTTTTTTTATTTCCAAGATAAGTAGCTCTCAGAAAAAAGTTTAAAATGTTGAATTTTTGCCTTATATTTTTTTTCTCCATTAATTTCTAAATAACTCCAAAACGATAAGAGATAGAGAAAAATTTTATTCCATTAAATACAATTTTGTTACACATTTTCTGGTGTTTTATTTTTGAAAATCGGATGACTGGTTCTCGAGTTAGGATTAAATATGTGTTAATTTTTTATTAAGATTTGTGTCCGTACCTGACTAATTTAGGGGGAAAAATTTGCCACGCCCATAAAAAAAAATCCCGATCTGATGGAAAAAAACCGACAACGGATTTGAGTTCAGCGCATCAAAATCCATATAGTCCACATAGTTTTATTTAATGGAGGATTTTGCTGCAGAGCAGTGTAATTGTATTACTTATTGGATAAGCTCAATATGTGTGCAAAGTTTCATTGACATCGGTTGAAAAGAAGTAGTAAAAAGGGATATTTACTTTTAAAAAGCGAGGCCCAGCCCACTTTGCGAATCACGAAACTGTACTGTCAGATAAACTTAGTATGTATGCAAAATTTCATTAAAATCGTCCAAACAGAATAAGGAGAAAGAAGAAGAAGGCAGGAGGAAGAAGAATAAATTTCTAAATAAAAACTTTAGCTTTAACTAATTAACAACAAAAATAAATGTTTAAAAATTTTTAAGTTTGGTTATTATAAAAAATAAAACAATTTCATCTGTTCTGAAAAAATCAAAAGCTGTAGACAGACTTTAATCACTAATAGCTTCTTTTGTTTGGAACTTTGTTTTAAATTTTTTTTTTGTTTTTTATTCTTAACATTTTCTCAAATTATACTTTCCCTTTATCACCATCCCTTAGGGGGGCTCCCATACAAATATTGCGTTTTATAGAATTCTTAAATTAATTAAAATTTGTCGACTTTTGTGAATAAAATCAAAAGTTGCTACAGATTTTTATCATTTATGGATTGTTTTGTTTGCAGCTTCGTTTTTTATATGTCTGCAAAAAATTAGAAGCCTGGCTAAATTTTTTATGAATTAAAAAAAAAAAAAAAATTCGAGATTTTGATAAAGTTTTACTTAAAGGAAATTTTATTACGGAATTTCGGTTTTGAAAGTTTTTTTTTAATAAGCTAAAGCGTTTTTGAGTTACGCGAACATATGTTGTGAAAGCTCCTCCGTTTTCGAAATAACGGAATATCTCGAAAACCAGAGCCAATCTTAAAAAACCGCGGGCACCACTGGATTCAGCGTACCCGAATTATATTATAACGCCAGGTCCCCGCCCGGCTTGTCTGTTTTTTCAACTAGCATAGTGTTATCTTTAAATAATACCAATTGTAAATAAAAGCTTATTCCTTATTTGTGTTGATGTAAAATTACAAAAAATATTTACATTATTAACTAAAGGTCATCCATCTAATTATAACGTAGTTTTTATTTTATTATTTGTTTTTTATACCCTTCACACAGTGAAAAGGGTATATATAGCTTTGTCATTGCGTGTGAAATTTCTACAATTTCATTTTTGACCCCATAAAGTATATATTTTCTGAAAGCTTATGAATGAAGGCGGGTCGGTATTGAAAATCAGAAACACTGGTACATAAACAACTGAGATATGAGCAAAGAACTACGACCATCTCGTTTTTTTCACAACAACAACATACAACACATACAAACGTGGTATACTGGTTAGAGTGAACGTGGCATCATTACGTAAATTTAAAAATTTTCAATGAGATGTTTTTATATACATATGTATGTTTTTTATATGTATCTACGTATTTCATATGAGATGAATTGTGATACAGACAATTGTTATTGCATGACTACACGTTGTGAAGGGTATATAAGTTTCGGCACGGCCGCATATAGCACTCTTACTTGTTTTTTGCTTTAACTTAATTCCTAAATCATATGATGATTTTTTTTCAGCCTATCATACATACATACATATAACAATATACATATCGTCGGTTGATTAATGGCTTGCCGCTCTGTACAAAAATGCTATTTCGAGAAAAACGCCAATAATAAATAAAATAAATTTTAAAATTGTGTTTATGATCATAGATATACTATAACAATTATCAAGGAAAATCAATAAATATGTAATTAATTTTTTTTAAATCTGTCGTGCAGTAAACCACTTATCACTTGTTGATATGTATGTGCTCATTTTTTATTATTTGTTTTTGTAATAATTCTCAAACAATTCAGCCATATTCGTTTGTATACATTTTTGTTGTTGATTTTTTTTATCTATTTGTACTTATACTTATTTACTTAACATAATAAAGAGGAAATGTGTGTTTGTATGTTATAAGTTTTCTTCGAAACTACTTATTCATTTTCTAAGATTTTTACCAAATGCCTAGGTCTATTATCCGAAAGTTATAGGCTATATTTTTGTTTTTTAGTTGGGCGTGATACCTCCCATACAAATTGAAATAATATATTTTGATAACTATAGCAGCTACTCTCTTCAAACTTTGTATTATTTAGCTACTTTGCTAACAACTTTCTTAATCGCTTAGAATCCCACATACAAAAAAAAAAAATAAGTACATTTGATGTCATAAAAGGTCCGCCAAATAACTTTTTTTTTGAAAATGCTATATAGCGCCGTCCTGTTGGAACCAAATTCTCCTCCTCTTCAATTTTTTTGAACAAAAATTCGTAACGATTGCCATTGACTACGCCCACTCCTTGCTCATTTTCGAAAAAAAAATGGCCCAATTATGCCTTTGGACCAAAATCCGCACCAAACAGTGGATAAAAAACTAATTACAATGCTCTATAAAAAATTATCATTTTTGTCGATTTTTTTCCATCAGATCGGAATTTTTTATGGGCGTGGCAATTTTATCCCCTAAATTAGTCAGGTACGGGGACATATTTCATCCTAACTCGAGAACCAGTCATCTGATTTACAAAAATAAAACACTAGAAGATGTGTAACAAAATTGTATTTATTTTAGTCAAATAGATTTTTTCTCTATCTCTTGTCGTTTTGGAATTATTTGGAAATTAATGGAGAAAAAAATTTGTTTCGTGCAAAATTCGTAATATTTTTCAATTAAAAATGGAAATAAAAAAAATAAAAAGGGAATATTCAACATTTTGCACTTTTTTCTGAGAGCTACTTATCTTAAAAATAAATAAAAAAACATATACCATAAAAATCGGTTAGGTTAGGTTAGGTTGAAAAGGAGGGGTATAAAAGCCCAAACCCATGACAGGTATACACCTATGCCCAGTTGGCATGTTGTGCGCTCCATGTCGAAAACGGAATTCCCAAACAAAAAACCATAAACATAATTTCCCATAAATAACGGACTAGTCCAAGAAACCAGTCCCCTCAATGTAACGCCTTATGGATCTCCAGTTCGAGTTCCCCAGGTATTCCAAGTTCGGCATATTATCCACTGTAAAATTTTCGCGCCTAATATGCCCAAACGCAGGACAATGACAGAGGTAGTGTACCAGGGTCTCATCCTCTTCCTCGCAAGCTCTACATGTCGTCTCCTCAGATAATCCCATGCGAGCTAGATGAGTTCTCAACTCCGTATGACCTGTAATTACACCGGTTAATTTCCTAAGTGTAGGTCTACTTAGTCTCAGAATCTCCTTTGACTTCCCAAGATTTGGGTCACCCCAGAGTGTTCTTGTCACCTTACCGACATCAGTGTTTTGCCATTTTCTGACATGTTCTTCCATTGCCCAACGTTTAAGTTCATCCTTAAATCGTTTAAGGGGTTTGGCGTTCTCCAAAGTTATAGTACTCAAAAGAGCTCCCATTTTGGATAATTTGTCGGCTTTCTCGTTTCCGATCAGCCCGTGATGGCTTGGTATCCATATTATCTCCAGATGTTCACAATTTGCATATGAGTTTATCTCACTCTTGCATTGCAAAACGTTCCGGGATTCAACTTTCTCCTTTCTCAATGTCTTAATCACTGATTGGCTATCCGTAAAGATACGAATCGGAGTTTCGCTATTCGTTTCCTTTATCCATTTAATTCCTTCCGTAATCGCCATGATCTCAGCCTGAAAAATAGTGTTGTGATCTGGTAGACGGAAGTATTTGCCTCTATTTCGGCTTATGCCGTATAAGCCCATAAAAATCGGTTAAAAATGTAGATTTTATTGTCAATTTACCACAAGTTCCCAATATTGTAATGCAACCAGCCTTACATATGATATACGTAACATTTCGTTAGGTGAGCAGGTAATGGAACTAAAGTACAACGGTATTTTGCATAGCTCGTGGAATTAAAATTTATAACAGTATTTTTTAATTACCTGTGATTTCAAATTAAGAACATTAGGGTAGATTCTAGTATTGATTGTAATATATAGAAGCTGATGGACAATAAGTGAGTCCTTTATATTGAATATCGTGCGGTTAAAATCGGCAACAGTAAATAGATCTTATAGTGTTATTCGTTATTGCATAAAGAAATAAAGCAATTAAAGAATCCACAAACGCTTTCATATTACAAAATGTCAAGGATTTGTAACAAATCTCCAAATTTATTTTGTTACGTATGTGGCGATCTAAATTTAAGTACTCAACGGGAGACAATATCTTCCAAGATTAAAAATGCTTATCGCCGTTACTTTGGGTTTCCTATCGATGATAGAGATAAAAATTGGCTGCCATAAATGTTTGTAGTATCTGTGCAAGTTTTTTAAGAGGTTGTGTAAAAGGAAGTCATAAGTCTTTGCCGTTTATGAAGCCAGCGATTTGGAGTGAACCACAAAATCATCAAAATGATTGCTACTTTTGCCATACTAAAACACATGGGTTTACGAAAAAAAACGAAAAATAAAATTACATATCGAAATACTTCATACGTCAAACGACCAGTTTACAAGTAAATTTTTACCTCCATTGCCTCCTACAGACGATGAAGAAGATGGGCTTTCTGCAGCAACTGAATCCACTTACGCCAGCATGGGTGTTTCTTCGCATTCATTTGGAAGTCGAACGAGTAAACCTTATTTTCCGAATTAAACTGATATAAATAACTTAGTTCGTAAATTAGGGCTCTCAAAAAACAAGTCTGAGCTTCTTGCATCCCAATTAAAAGAATGGAATTTGGTGCAAAAGGACGTTAACGTCTCGTACTTTCGAAATAGAGAACAACCTTTTTTGAGTTATTTCAGCAGAGAGGAAGGTTTGGCAATTTGTGATAATGCTGATCAACTTTTGCGACAACTGTGTTTCAGTCATAAATCTGAGGATTGGCGACTTTTTATTGATTCATCCAAGACAAGTTTGAAAGCCGTTGTACTTCACAATGGCAACAAATTTCTATCAGTCCCACTCGCGTATGCAAGAAATATGAAAGAAAACTATTGTAGCATGAAGATGATACTACAAAAAATTAAATATTCGCATTACTTATAGAACGTATGTGCAGATTTGAAAGTCGTAGCAATGTTAAATGAATTGCAAAGTGGATATACTAAGATTTATTGCTTCTTATGTGAATGGGATAGCCGCGCAAAAGAAAAACACTACAATGTTAAAATTTGGCCGAAAAGAGTAAATTTTATTCCAGGAGAAACAAATGCAGCAGAAGAGCCTTTTAATCAAAAAGAACAAACTCTTCTGTTTTCTCTTCATATAAAGCTAGGCCTAATTAAAATTTTGTCAAAGCAATGAACAAGGACGGTGAAGGCTTTCTAAACATTAACAGCAAATTTCCTAGAATCAGAGATGCTAAGGTAAAAGAATGCATAGTATTTGTAGGTCCACAAATACGACAGCTTATGAAGGACGAGGTTTTTAAAACGAAATTGAATGATGTAGAATAAAGAGCATGGACAGCTTAAGCTACTTTTTTATTTTAACAATGTTTCCTAAATAAAAATTAATAATTATTAACAAAAATTTTGTGTTATTTTAAATAAAATAGTCTGTAAATATTTTGATTTTTTATTGTAATTTGAAGCTATTGGTGACGACAGGGTTGGTGCTTTATGCGAGGCGTTGCTACAAAATTACAATATGGAAATTTTTTTTTGCTTGTATTTGATTTTCCTGTTCGAAAATATATAGAAGTAAATAGTTGTCATTCATTGTTGCTACAAGGCGCTTTAGTGCGCCCACTCTGACGTTGTTTGCTGCATTACACATATTTGGTCAATAGTGGGTACCTGCGGTAAATTGACAATAAAATCCACATTTTTTAACAGATTTTTATGGTTTATGGCTTTTTTTTTTCTAAGATAAGAAGCTCTCAGAAAAAAGTTTAAAATGTTGAATATTTGCTTTATATTTTTTTTAATTTCATTTTTAAATTGAAAAATACATATTACCAATTTTGCACAAAAAAAATTTTTTTTCTCCATTTAATTTTGAATAATTCCAAAACGATAAGAGAAAGGGAAAAACTCTATTCAACTAAAATAAATAGAATTTTGTTAGACATCTACTAGTGTTATATTTTTGAAAATCAGATGACTGGTTCTAGAGTTAGGATGAAATATGTCTCCGTACCTGACTAATTTAGGGGGGAAAATGCCACGCCCATAATAAAAAATCCCGATCTGATGGAAAAAAACCGGCAACGGATTTGAGTTCAGCGCATTAAAATCCATATAGTCCACATATATGCTGCTGAGCAGTGTTATGTCAAATCAGACATGAGGATAGTGTTACCATTCACGAAATAAGCACTAGTTTAAAAAAACGTTAGATGGATATAGGAAACTTTAAACAAAATTTTGTTTAAACTTCGTACGAGAAATTCTTGACGACAATTACCTTATTACAACCAAAAGTGGTTGCGATCGGAGCAGAGGTAGTGTTATCTCCCCACAAATGAAATAATTTCTGTCAAAATTATATAATTCCTAACGAATGCACTTTAGGTCAAACGACACATTTCTCTGTGCGAAAGTCCAAAAATCAACTTGCAGTTTTACTATTGTTGTTGTTGTTTTTTAATTCTAAAGACTTCAGAATAAAAAAAAGTGATTTTTGTTTTGACTAAATATTAATAACCGTTATACAGCAGCGTGTCGAAGTTAACTGATTAAATTTTTTCTATAATTGTGTTCCTAAGTTAAGTAGTGCGTGGTCAACTTTAAGTGCGTATATCTCGGACTGTGTTTGTGATAATTTATTAGAGTAAAATGGAAAAGAAAGAGCCAAGTAAGTAGATATATTTTTAATTTTAAATGTTTTATATATATGTCGTTATACTTAATAAATAACTCATTAGCGTAAATATCTATAAATAGTTAAATGTTTATAAAATTTTTATTTTCTGAAAGCTTTTAAAAAAAATATACCCCATTTCTCCACTCTCAAATTGCACAAAATAATTAGAATATTATCTAGTGAGTTATTTGGTATTTATCAAAAATTGCGATTTTTTGCGTTTTGTGAGTAATGCCTCTTTTTGTTAGGTAACCTCTGTATAAAAAAGATTGATCTTTTTGAAGTATGGCGAAAGGAAAGTACAAAAAAACAAAAAGTTGATGCCGTTTTGAAACACGTATATGACAAACTTGAAACCTCGTCAATTTCTGAAGAAATGGTGAAACAAATTACCAAAAAAATTAATTTGTTTTGCGTGAAACTAGAACAAAAGTGGAAAAAGTGTCATAGAAAGACAAATATATTCAAAAACCAAAACCAGGCATGGCTAAATGCTGAATTAAATATTGTGGTAGATGGCATTTTAGAAAAGGCAACCAGTTGGGCTGTTGGACGTCCTCGTGTACCATTTAGCGAAAAATCTGAATTTGGAAAAAGAAAAGAAGCTGCAGAGCTTTCAAATGCGAAAGCTTATACAAGTTTCTCGTTCGTGCAGCAGCAACATCAGCACGTAAACAAGGTGAAACCGATTTGGCTGCATTACTAAAGGAAAGTATTCAAAGTCCAACAAGACCATCAAAAATGCGTAAAATTTGTGGTGAACATCCTAAGAAGCCAATTCCATTTACTGCGGATGAGGCTTTAGCCTTCCTCCTTGAACATAATTTGTCTAAAGAGCAGTATAAAAACTTTTCAGGAGCGATATCCCTGGTTGCCAATGACTTCTACGGTTAACAAAATGTTAATTCACTCAAAGCAAATAATAGAAAATGCTCCACTTCCAATTGGATTTTTTGGAGGTGCTGCTGAATCTCGTCATAAAATATACAAAGCCGATCGCCTACATCACGCGCGTAGAAACACCCGCACCAATAACCTACTAGATGTATTTAATAGGGCCATGGATACTTCAGATCCAATAATTTCCACAACATTTTTAAACAGACGCATTCAAAAAAGAACACGTTCCACGTTACCACCTGAAGTAATTGAACTATTATGTTGCTGCGAACCAACAGAAGAACTTCACCATAACGAACAAGACGACGAAAATAATAAATGTGATGAAGCCTCCTTTGAATTAATTTTACAAAGTGAATTGGATATAAACAATTAATAAATATTTTAGTATTAAAAAACAAATTAATTAATTCTATACACTGTGTTTAAATTAATGGGTGCTAGAGGGTAAATTTTTGGTCACTTATGGGTTAAATTCCATTTTTTTATTGGAACCATCCATAATTATATAATTCATATAATAACTGTTTCGATTACTCTTATAATGTAGTCGTAATTAATTTTGCACAGAAAAAGTAGTCATTTGACCTAATGTGGAATGGTGACAGCAAAAATGTTTAAATTTGGTTAAAAAGCTTTAAAATTAATAGATGAAATCTATAATAGAATGAAAATTATCAAGGAGTAAATGCACATACATACATACACAGCACTTATAAATACAATAAATCGCAAATTAATTTTTTATAGATATGAGTATAAATTAGTAAAATTCTTTTATAAAAACATCAAAATTACTATTTATATAAATAAGCAGTAATTAAAAAAAATTATCAGAAAATCCTCAAAGCAGGAAAGGTTTTTCATTGTCACTAATTAAGCCTGTTTTTATTCGTAACAACAATAAGAAAAAATTTGCTTATTTTCCACTCATGCACCTTTATTGCTGAATACAATATGAATCACAGAGTCGACGTTGGAGCGGTTTTGCTTTTTTTTTTGTTATTTTAGTTAAACACTTCTTGTAGATACATGAGGGACTCGAGCAGATATGCAGTTGTCTGCTTTATGGAATTCTATTCAGAAGCTGAAATTGCAGACAAACATAAGAGTTCATTTTGGTGGGGACATGCATAATGATTTCCACTTCTTAAGCTTGAAGAAGCCATTTTTCCCCAAATTTTGGCACTTTTCGAGGTCAAAATAGACTATAAATGTTAAAAACTGTATACCTAAAATCTGCAACATCTTATATCCTGACCTCGAAAATGTACTAAAAAGAGATTCTCATTGGTTGTGTTCAAGACCAATAATATCGCCAAGCATTGACTCTGTTGATGACATTAAAAACTTTATTATACAAAAAGTTCCCGGCCAAAACAAACCATCTCATGAAATATCTCTTAAAGTTGGTATTCCGATCATTGTTCCTAACATGTGGAATGAAACAAGGCTACTGATTAAATCAAAAGATAACTTAATTGCAGCATCTTTTCTTACCGGCCTGCAACCGGCCAGCTTGCAAACATACCAAGGTTCCTATGATGTCTACAGACTTGCCTATAAATTTACAAACGCTAAAATTTCCTATGAAAACATCTTTTGTAATGACAATAAGGAAGTCTTAAGAACAACTTTTTTTTTGGTTAGTGGCGACCTTCGTAAACCATGTATTTCACATGATCAACTTTACGTTGGCTTATCACGAGCTGGAAATCAGGAAGACCAGTTTGTTTTAGAAATGATACTACTGACTCTTTTTTTACAACAATGTTGTATTTTTACGGAGTATGAAGAGCATAATTTGGTACCCTTTGGTAGATTAAAAATTATATTAGCTTTATGTGGGCATGGCACCTCCTACCTTTAAAAATTACATATTTAATTAATGTTTAAATCAAACTCAGGATTAGTTATTTTCTTTTTTAATTTTTGTCAATACAAAAATAATAATATGAATTTAAGATAAAACGTTATATGGGTAGTGGCCGCTAATGTGGGCGTGTTACCTTAATTTTACTTTATTACAAGTCTTTTGATCAAAAAGCAATGTTTGCAAAATTTCAGAATAATACATCTAATTTTGTAAGTATTATTAATTTAAATTTAAATTTTGATTATACCGAAAAAGATATTCAAAATTTAATCGCTTTATGATAATGAGTTTAAATAAAATTTCATTTTATTCGATTATATAAATGCATGTTTTTTTTTACCTACTTTTGCGTTACGAGTTATAAATCTCTTTCTAATATACTGATTTAGCCCATTTCCAATACCAAACAAACCTTGTGCATTAGAAATATAGCAAAATTTGAGCCCCATTACTCTATCGGTTCGAGCTCTATCGTGCTATCAACAAACGGACGGACATAGCTAGATCGTCCTAGAATGATACCGCGACTTAGAAAATATATACGAACGGAATGACAAAGTGAATTTTTTGGTGGTGGGTATTAAAATAATAACATTGTATACAACAAAGCACTAAGTCGTTAATAGATTACAGTTATTTTATTAAACACTAGCATATTACCCGCTACTTCTGAATATTAACTGAATACTCAAGTTCTTTCTTAAATTAAATTTGTTTCTCGATACATTTTAGTTACAAAAAATGTACAGCAACGATATATGGGGGATATATTTTAAATTCACAATATACAAAAATGACTATAAACATAATAAAAATAACATTTTGTCCTTTACTATAATCTACCTACTTTCAGAACTCTATGTATACAAAATATAAAGACTTAAAAATAATTCCTTAAAAATGCGAATTTTTTTGTCGTCCATAACACTTAGAGTTAGAATTCGAATTAAAAGTCACTCATTTTAAGAATTTATGCTTATAAAAAACATTTTGGTCGCCCATAACATTTTCTATCTTACTTTGTATCAATAGTCAGTTATTACGAAATTCTAGCTTCGCAAACGTTGAAAATGCAAAAAAAAAAAAATTCAAAAAGTACCTTTTTGGTCGCCCATAACATTTTTAGTCTCACCTGGAATCAATAGTCCTTTATTTTACAATTCGACCTTTATAAACGTAGAAAATACAAAAAGTATCATAAAAATTTAAAAAAGTACATTTTCAGTCGCCCATAATATTTTCAGTCTCACCTCGTTTGAATAGTCACTAATATCGAAATTCTAGGTTCACAAATGTTAAAAATACAAAAAGTACCCAAAAAACGAAAAGTGCCTTTTTTTGGGCTTTCAATATCAATGTATAAATATTAGAAAGAGAGTTATAGCTCGTAATACAAGAGTAGGTAAAAAAACCGTGTTCTTCCAACATCGAATAAAATGTAATTGTGTCCAAACGCATTAACGTACGGTCATGAACCTTCGAATATATATTCCCTGAGTGAAAACAATATTTTTACCCAAAAATTGCTTAAATCTATGCATTAGGAAAGGAGTTATAGATCAAAATGTACGAAAATTTATACCGCACAGTGTATTTTTCGGTATATTTAAAATTAAAAACCTAATAAAACTGACAAAATTAGGTGTACGATTCTGATATTTTGCAAACATTGCAAACGCCCACCTACTATATAACTTTTTATCTCAAATTCATATAATTTCTCTATGAATAAAGATTTTGGAATAATAAAGGACTACATTGAAATATCTAAGTTGTATTCATTAGCAGAAACAACTTTGACACGCCTACTAAAACGTCAACTTTTCACGTTATCTTCTGTTAATGAAATTTAAAAGCTCATAAAACCGACAAAATTAGAGCTATGATGATGAAATTTGCTGCAGATATCCTTCTAAGCTATGTTATTGTTATGCCAGAAAATTTAGGTGACACTCCCACTTTTACGCACACCTCCTATATAACGTTTTATCTCAAATTTATATAATTTCTCTGAATAAAGATTTTGAAATAATAAAGGACTATATGGTAATATCTAAGTTGTATTCATTAACAGAAACAACTTTAACACACCTACTATAACGCCTGCTTTTCACTTTATCTACTGTTAATGAAATTTAAAATTTCATAAAATCGACAAAATTAGAGGTATGGTGATGACATTTGCTACAGATATCCTTCTAGTCGATGTCATTGTTATGACAGAATATTTAGGTGACACGCGCACTTTAACGCCTACCTCTCATATAACGATTTTTTTTAAATTCATATAATTTCTCTATGAATAAAGATTTTGGAAGAATAAAGTACTATATTGAAATATCTCAGTTTTATTTATTAGCAGAAACTATATTGACACGCCTACTTTAACGCCCACTTTCATTGAAAGACTAAATTTACGAAAACATTTTACTAGCATATCGATGTTATACAAAGATAGTGATAAATATTTATAGCGATTACAGTTAATGACAAAATAATACATTTTGTACTATAAAAGTACGCAAAATTGGTGGTGGTATAAAAGATTCGGCACAGCCGAATATAGTGCTCTTACCTGTTGGTACCTTTTTTGTCCCCCTAAAAGTTTCCAAAAACTTCATCTAAATAAATGTCCATAAATATTCTATTAGGTAATAATATTTTTGAAATTTTGACCCATTGAATAAAATTAGAAAAGTTTTTTTTAAAAAAAGTTCCACAAATTTTTTTTTACCCTCTTCAAGTACGAAGCTATACAACAAAAGAGGAACCGATTGTCCAAATTTCATGTTATGGACGACTTTAATCTATGAAATTATATAGGAAATACTTCTTAAAACACGGAGTTTAGTTGTTAAACATGCTATTAATTTCTTTACACTATAACACATATTAGGTTAGGTTAGGTTTAAAAAAAATTCCCAAACCCATGACAGGTATACACGTATGCCCAATTAGCATGTTGTGCGGTCTATGTGGAAGCGAAATTTCACTAATAAAACCATCATCATATATTCTCAATAAATATCTAACCCAATTCCCTTAATGTAATTCCTTATGGATATCCAGTTCCAATTCCTTCGGTATTCAAGTTTCAAGAAACGTAGGGCATTGACAACGGTAGTGTTCCAAGGTCTCGTACTCCTCTTGGCAGTTCTCAAGTGTTGGTCTATTCAGTTTCAGAATTTCTTTTGATTTCTCAAGATTTGGGTTACCCCATAGTATGTTCGTTACTTTCCCGACTTTAGTGTTATGTCATTTTCTGGCATGTTCCTTCATCGCCCAAAACTTTAAGTTTATATTTGAATTGTTGAAATGGTTTAGCATTTTTCAAAGTAAAAGCGCTTAAAAATGTTCCAATTTTGTATAATTTTGGGCTTCTCGTTTAAAATTAAGCCTTTATGCCTGGTATCCTTAATATCTCTAGACGTTCACAATTTGCGTGCAAGTTTATTTCGCTATTGCATTGCAGGACGTTTCGAAATTCATCCGGTATTATAGTGTTGCAATTACCTCTGTGATATTTTCCATTGGTAAGATATCTGTTATTCTCTGGTATCTGGTCTTATTTTCCCTTATCAGCCATTCATTCATTGCAATTAATCTAATTGCAGATAAGGCCGCTTCATATTTCACCTGTAACTCTATTGGCAGAATTGATAGTATATTCTCACCGCAGAGTAGAATTTTAGGCTTGAAACCCTTGTTCGATAGATCTTCAGTAGACTATGTATGGTGGTTACCCTTAGCAACAGAGATAAAATATCTCCTTGCGGGGTTTCTCAACATACTTTGTCCCTTAATCCACGCAGTTAGGTCGTGGCTTAGCCCTAAGTTCTCTAAGGAACTAAAAAGACTTGAGGTCATTACATATAACACATGTTAAGACGTCTCGTTTCAGGCCTACAAACGTTTAGTAATACTTTAAAAAACAGAAAACTATGGTCTACAAAAAATAAAACAACCAAAAATATAAAAAAACCAAAGTACACATTTTTTATATAATCCATTATTTATGGCTTATACAAATTATTACCCTTCCTAAAACTATTATTCGATTGTTTTTTCAGCATATTTAAATACTTTTAAGTACTTACAATTAAATATAATTGTTTTTAGAGGTATAATCATTTATATAAAAATTAACTTAAGCCAAAAATAATGCATTATATGAAAACTTCAAATAATTCTCAAAAATATTTATAAAAATAAAAAAAAAAATTACGTAAAAAAAAATCGCCAAAAAAAAAGAAAAAAAATTTATTCATTATGGCTTATTTATAAAATATTTTTTTATAAATAAAATATCAATAAGCTGCATTAAAAAATGGCTTTAAATTATAAAAATGAAAATTTATATATATATATATATATATATTATTATTATATAAACAACAATTTTCTGGTGGGTGTAGCGAAGCGCACCGGGTTAGCTAGTAATAAATAAAAATAAAATAAAACTTGTGTTTATACTTTTAATTTGTATTTGCAGATAATAAATTTTATACCTTTTATCACAGGTAACAAGGGTAATTCCCTTCGCAATTTCTACAATATTCTGAGAAACATATACATGCATATTTACTTTAAAAAAATGCTTTTAATAATTGATTAAAAATATAATAAAAATGTCTTATGCTGAACAATGCTGCTTTCTTTTCTACAAAAATGTCGCCCTTTTTTCTGTCCTTGCTTTATAAAATGCCTTATATAGATATACATCAGGTGATGTTTCTCTGAATAAGTGGACTGTAAATCTGGAGAAAAATAGTGAAATAGTGAGCCAATGTGGATTACTTCAATTGCTCAGAACCCTGAGCATAAAAATAAGAAAAAACAAGTAAGAGCGCTATATTCTGAATCTGATAATATCTTTCTCCGCCATGTACATACATAGGTATAATGACGACATCGTACAGTGGTTCAGCTTTATACGATTGGTGGCATTAAATATAAGGAAACATCGTAGAGCCTTGAATTTTGATATAGACTAATATTTTGTTGTAATAAAAACATACTGATAATATGAAAAAAATCCGAGCGTGGTTGTGCCTACTTCCCATATAGCACAAAATCATTCTAGAGTCACAATTTTTATTAGCACAACAAATTTTTTACTTCATCAGAAAATTCCAATATATCCTTCTTGAACTGATGTGTGTGAAGATAAATACGCCGAGTAAAATACGTTTTTAGTGATAGAAAAAAAATATCGCATGCGATAAAAAAGTTTTTAATACGTAAAATTAAACAAATTTGCACTAATTTTTAAATTTTCTGTGTGTTTAAACATTAAAAATTAATATTCGTAGTACAAATGAACAATACAATAAACTTTTAGTAAAATTATTATTTTTTTTGTATTTTTTTGTCCTCAAGCAAATTGTTCATACATGAGTCCTTTTAGGGATTTAGTTAGTACAATCATATATTACCATCTCAATAAATTAAACCTAGTGGAAATTGAAGGTAACTACCTATGCTATCAATCCACATTAATACTTTTTCCCAATTGTATTTGTGAATATTTTTATAAAGTTTTTAAAATTTGACTTAGTGCAAATTTTCTAATATATGTATGAGCTCTTGGAGGGATGTGGTCAATTTGACCATATCTTAACATCTCAATAAAATAAACCTAGTGAAAATTCAAGGTATCTACCTATGCTATCAATCCACATTAATACTTTTTCCAAATTGTATTTGTGAATATTTTTATAAAGTTTTTAAAATTTGACTTAGTGCAAATTTTCTACTATATGAGGTCTTGGAGGGATGTGGTCAGTATGACCATATCTTAACATCTCAATGAATTAAGCCTAGTGGAAATTCAAGGTTTAATTTATTGAGATGTTAAGATATGGTCATACTGACCACATCCCTCCAAGACCTCATATAGTAGAAAATTTGCACTAAGTCAAATTTTAAAAATTTTATAAAAATATTCACAAATACAATTGGGAAAAATTATAAATGTGGTTTGATAGCATAGGTAGTTACCTTCAATTTCCACTAGGTTTAATTTATTGAGATGTTAAGATATGGTCATACTGACCACATCCCTCCAAGAGCTCATACATATATTAGAAAATTTGCACTAAGTCAAATTTTAAAAACTTTATACAAATATTCACAAATACAATTTGTAAAAAGTATTAATGTGGATTGATAGCATAGGTAGTTACCTTCAATTTCCACTAGGTTTAATTTATTGAGATGTTAAGATATGGTCATACTGACCACATCCCTCCAAGACCTCATATAGTAGAAAATTTGCATTAAGTCAAATTTTAAAAATTTTATAAAAATATTCACAAATACAATTGGGAAAAAGTATAAATGTGGTTTGATAGCATAGGTATTTACCTTAAATTTCCACTAGGTTTAATTTATTGAGATGTTAAGATATGGTCATACTGACCACATCCCTCCAAGACCTCATATAGTAGAAAATTTGCACTAAGTCAAATTTTAAAAATTTTATAAAAATATTCACAAATACAATTGGGAAAAAGTATAAATGTGTTTTGATAGCATAGGTAGCTACCTTCAATTTCCACTAGGTTTAATTTATTGAGATGGTAATATATGATTGTACTAACTAAATCCCTAAAAGGACTCATGTATGAACAATTTGCTTGAGGACAAAAAAAAAAAGAAAAATGTACTACGAATATTAATTTTTAATGTTTAAACACACAGAAAATTTAAAAATTAGTGCAAATTTGTTAATTTTACGTATTAAAAACTTTTTTATCGCATGCGATATTTTTTTTTTCTATCACTAAAAACGTATTTAACTCGGCGTATTTATCTTCACACACATCTTGAACTGTTATATATGGATCTGAAGACGCTTGTATATATATACATATAAGCAAGTAGAATGCCGGAAAGACGAAGAAGATGGACAGTTGAAGTTTAGCAGTGGACCAAACCAGTGTGTTTCTTAAAAAATAAAGATGAAAGGTGTTAAAGTCGAAAGTTGTTAAAAGTAAAAGGAAGTAGTAAAGTTGGCCGTGACGAAAATTGAAAGTTATCTTTAAAAGAAAAATCAAGTTGCTTAACAAATAATCATAACTACCCTTTTCTATATTTAAATAAATCTTTGTTCTAAAGTGCTAAATTTCCTTACAAAAACTTTTTGAAAATCAGAAAACTATTATTGTATAAAATTATCCAAATACTGTTGGCATCCCTATTTTATACGAATGTCAAAGAGCAGAAAATGAAGAAAAGCCAATAAGAGTTTAGCGGTAGAGCAATTAAGAAGTAAATTATAACCTTATATTAAATAAGTTTTATTCCATCGTTTAATAAATGAATTGAAATTACAAAAAGTATTTCGTTGTTTTATTCGAACACAGCAAATACCATTAATAAATCTAAAATAAAAGAGATATTAAACTAATCAAATAAGATTTTATTACTTTTAACTCTTTGAGAACCAACCAACGACGTTTTTCGATCCTACTTCCACAAAAGTTAAACTTGTTGTACAGAATCTTAATATTCCCGCCAAAATGATTTTAAAATTTTTGTTGTTTTTTTTTAATAAACAATAACACAATCGTGTAGTTTGGGTGACTAACGTAAAATAAGTACAAGCAAATTTTAAAGTCTGAATTTTATTACCTTTCAGTATTTTTTAATAAAGCAAAACAGAAATTATTTCTTAGTATAAAATTAAAATATGTCATTTAGAACAGTGAAATAAAGAAAAAAAATTAGATCCATTCATATATAAATTGAACACAAAGTATTATTTTGTATGAAATTCCTTGAAGCACAATTTGTCCTTTGCCAAACACAAGTGAACTTTACATTTTTGGTATCTTCCTCTTGAGCGGCTTTCGCAACCAGTATTGCGGTATCGTTTAGCTGTACCGTCCACGAATTCGGGCCAATGGTCAAATCGATCATCTTGTCTGTATTCTTTCCAGCTGTTGTATGCTCGGCGCACAATTGGGACGAACGACGAATTTCGCCCAACACGACGAATTCGTCAGTAAAAATTCGTCGTGTGAAGCACAATAACGACGAAAAAGTAACACCTTTTATAGTTTATAAAATTGTTTACTGTTTGTGCAAAGAAAGAACAAAAATAAACGAAGAATTATAATTTTTGTGAAACTCAACAAAATAATAAGTATAATTTTTATCATTGTAAAAATTTTTTTACGTATAAATAAACGTTTGCAAAGAATGTCGTGGGTACGTGCAGTAAACAATAATAACAATTTTGTTATGTATAACAGCTAATATGGAAAAAAAGATCAAAAAAATAAACTTAAACATTTGTAAAAACACAAATAACAAGAAATTTTTGTAGGTAACTTTTTTATATTTATTTTAAATGCTTTAAAATAAAAAATAAAATAATTATTAAAGTAAAAAGTAACTCGATTTTCTTAAGAATTCTCAACCAAAATATAATAAAACCAAATATAATACAATATGGTCACCTTGTAGCAAAGTGTTCGTCGTTCGCCGGCGTAAGAAATAGAAATAAATCTATTACAGAGTTCGCCGCGTATAGCGAAATTCAACTGACGCCACAATTGTATGCATTCTCATATACACTAATGTGTTTTATTTTTGATGACGAATATTTGCGACGAAAAATTCGTCGTTCGTCCCAATTGTGCGCCTAGCAGTAAACAGCTAAGTCGAGAAAATGAAAAAAATACTTTAACTGGCCACTTTCTAGTTTTCATTTTAATTCGATAATACTCCATCATTTGGTCAGCTATATCAACTCCTCCCATTTTGTCATTATATAATTGAATAACTGCTGGAACTGGAACCGGCAATGGCTGTTTTAAATTTTTTATTCAACGTTCTTTTTTACCTGCTGGATCTTTTCCGCATATAGTTGATGCAACTGTAGCACATTTTGTGTCGCTCCATTTTACAGAGGCAACGATATCGTTTTTGACAAATTGAACCATTTCGCATCGGGACATATTTTTATCAGCAGGAAGGTTAATTCTTTTTCTTAACCGATTTGTCATTATAGTACCTGTGGTTTTATATCCTTTCTCTTCTAGTTTTTCTAATAGCGGCACTGTAGTAAAAATCTGTCGAAGTATAATTGGCTACCTTCTGGCAAGCATTTAGTAAGTCTTAAAACAACTGATGCCCTGTGTCCAAGCCCACAATCCGGAAACGTACCAACTCCTTGAAACAACTCAAAAATTTCCCCTTACTTGTAATTACTTCAGTAATTTTTATAACGAGCTTACTAAGCTTCCCCCGACAACATGCTAAGTAGCGAAATTGCTGCGTACTCAATTATACTCTCACGAATTGGAACTTTGTGTACAGTAATAGGCATATAGTACCAGCTGTACAGTTGTATATATCGTTTTGCAGTGTCCAAAAAATAAACATAAAATTTTTCGGCATCTATTTCAGAATTACTATTTATAACCGTTAAAATTTTACTAAAGTGATGAATTAAATTTTTATGAAAGGATTTGCAAAAAAAACGTCTAGAAGTATTGCCATATTTCATTGAGCTCATTCCTTGTTTAACCATGTCCACATTTATGCCTAGAACGACTTTCAAATTTCTTTGTATTTTTGATTTTGCTTCTTCTCTTTCATGCTTTGTATCTTTCGTTTTTCTCTACTTTGAAAAACGTTCGTTGTATGCTATAGAAAAAAACATACAACTATTTCTGATGTTTGTCTGATTGCATCCATTTGCAACCTTTCCATCAATCATGGTTAAACAAACTTTCAAAACTTTTGTCATAAATATTTATTATTTTGCACCCTTTCAACTTCTTAAGAAAAAACATGTGCCGTTTCTTTTACAAATTAAAATTTAATTGGCATTCAAAAAGTTGTTGATGATGGCCTTGTAATTCGCCAGTAATCATTTGTGCCACCAATACATTTTAAATTAAAAGGAATAATACTTTCCAAAAAAATATTTTTGTCATTTTGGATCATTGGTTTTTTGATAGAAATAAGTTGTAGTTCATGTACTTTACTCCTTTTAGCAAAGTTCAAAAGCTTTAGAAGGGCGACCACGTTTGTCTTTAGGAGAACACATTGGTTCTTCATATTCTGAAAGATTTTCACCCAAAGAATACATATTTCATACGTTTTGCACGCCCACTTAGTTTTAAATTTTGGCAAAAATTGTTTATTTAAAAATTGTTTAAACTGATCTACGTTAATAACAGGGGTTCTCATGTACCAATTCTGTTTTGTAGGATCCCATAGAAAACGAAAATACCTTTAGTTTTTTCAGGCCACTTTGTTAAGTGATTTTATAACGGTAAATGTAGTGAGAAACCGGTTTTCTTAAAATTTAAATTTTTAGAAGGCTCACCTTAGGTATCAACTGAACCCTGAAATCGTCGGGGCATTGATTATTTTATCGGGCATTATTTCAGACTATGTTCGAGTTAATGAGGTTTTTAAGGTTTCTCGGTTTGTTATGCCGTATTTACGGAACAGATTTTTTAAAACATTCCCGATATGTTCGATTGGGTTGAGGTTCGGTGACTGGGGTGGGGAATTTAGCTATCTTGGTACGTTGTATACAACTCAGTCTCGTGTCGTGTGCTTAAGGTCATTGTCCTGCTGAAAAATCCAATTATCTCCAAGACCCAAGCTTTAAAATTTTGTTTCAAAATTGTTTTATATTGATGGCGCTTCCTCCCATACCATAACCAACCTCTAACGAGTTTTACAGTATGTATGACATTTTTCGGTCAAGAGCAGTTTTAAATTTCCCTAAACTTTAGACCTGCCATCATTTTCAAAAATATTTTACTTACTCTAATCAGTAAAAAGGCCAGTTTTCCATAAATTTAGGGTTTTAATGTTCCTTAGCGACTTCGAGGCGAAATTTTGGGTTTTGTCCGAAAATAGTGACTTTTTTCGTGCAGTCTTCCTTCATAATACACTTAACATCCCTTTTTGAAAGCTTTTTTGGTTGCCTGTTGCTGTTTTCATAGTTTCTTATAAAAGGTTTTCCAATAGGGATGATATGATTTTGAAGTGACGTTTCCGCCATTTGTAATATGTCATGATTTGTCATTTGTTTTTCATTGTATTCAGCAGTCTTCATGGAGAGATATATTGCAACTTTTCGTGCGCTATTGCCATTTTATGGTCGTAATAATCGTCCAAGTGTGCTTGCTATTCATCGAATTGTTGAAAATTTTGAGCTTATATTTTCTTTACATAAGGTTTAAGTTCCAATAAGACACCCTTATTAACAGTTTGGTGTGGTTTTTGGTCTGGTGGTATCATCAGTCCGTACTTCTTTCGAAATGAAGCTGGTAATATCGTTACTGTCAATATGGTTCCAACAAAAAGGGGCTACGTGCCAGACAGCAAATGCAACAATTGAATTATTGCGAGAAAAGTTTGGAGGTTCGATTATTTCAAGAAATTGTGATATTGAATGACCTCCAAGAAGTGTATGATTTAACACCATTAGACTATTTCTTGTGGGGTTATTTGAATTCATTGGTCCTTCGAAATAAACCAGACTCTCTTCAAGCTTTACAAGTCAATATTGAACGTGCCATTCATAACAAACGAATTGATTTAGTGGAAAAAGTGCTCGAAAATTAGGTTCATCGAATTCGTTCCTGCAGAAGAAGCCGTTATTGGCTATTTGAATAACGGCTTTTTAAAACCTAATTGTATCGATTGTACTTCACATTAAATAAAAAACTTTTGAATATTCTAAACAATAAGTGTTTTTTTAAGAAACGATATCACTCTTATTGGAAATCCTTTTAGTTCTTTTAACTGTAGCTCCAGTTAATTTGAAAGTTTTGTCAATTTTTCCATAGGATTTACCTTCATTGCGGAGTTTGATCATTAAAATAAGTATTAAAGTTTCTATTTATTTTCTACATTCCTCCCATTTTCAAAAAGGTCGAGCTTTAACAAACACTTTATAATTGAATGATAGTATTGCTTCTAAAGCAACGCGAATCGATAAAACTAATAGTTATATTCATATATTTTGTGTTCATTTTCTCTTTAATTTTAGAAGATGCGATACTGTATGTACCCCTTTTTTCGACTAATGTTTATGATTATCCCTAATAACTTATAGGCTACTAATATTATTTCTTTTTTCCTCAAATAATCTTAAATATTAAAGCATTAATCATTTATATAAAATAAATAACTGGTATTACCATTAACCCATTTTAGTCGAATTTTAGGTAGTAAAAAAATTCCTGCGTTGGCCTGATAAGAGATAATGATTGCAAGTTGCTTTTTTATTTAACACTAGAGGTTGATTAATGTAAGAAAAATTTAAAAAAAGCTTTTTTTTTAATTTTTACCTTTAGTTTGAGAATTGGAAAAATTAAGTTTTTTTGTTTTTCAAAAAATTATCAGAAAAAGGTTTGTCAATTAAAGGATAATGCTAAAAATGAAAAATATCTGTACATTCTAAATAGCCTTAGGTGTCGCATTTGTAGTGTGAAAAAAATAAAAGAGGTTTGTCAACACACTTGGCCGTCACACGCTATAAAGTGAAAACGGGTATTTAAATACCCAACCGTCCATAATGAGTTCTAAATTTAACTATTTTCTCTTTATTGAAATAATTCTTTTTAGCGTAAATAAAAGGCAAATTTATATTTTTTTAAATTTATTTTAAAAAATTAGGGGTTATTTAGACTTTGTAGTTTTAGATTTATCTGATGTGACACTTCTATGGTAATCCAGGAAGCATGGTTCTGGGTGCAAATTTGTCTGGCACTTCAAACATTCGTACTCTGTTTTGCCACGGCACTGCCGGCAGCAAGGATGTGCTGAGAGTTTTCTGATTAAATGATTGACGCAATCATACCTAGCTCCGGAAAATCGTCATTTTGCCAATTAAAAGTCATCATTATCATTTCGCCTACTTTCAATTTAAAACGAAATTGAGACATTTGTGGCTTTTTTCATATTGCCAACAAAGTCAGCAGTTGCCACGTACCGAATTATCGTTCCAACGTATAGCAGTTATAGAATTGTCCACATCAAAACTAAAGTCTGAAGTCTTACTGAAGGTTACTGACAAATCATCAGTCTCGTGTCCTCCGTATCACTTATGTCGTCGACGTCGTCGGGTTGTAATATAACAACACCAGTTGTATGTGATTATCTTTCAAAATATTCTTCCCCATCGGACCAGCTATGGAGAATTTCTTGTAATTCGGTAGTAGTACAAATTTTCTGATGAAGATTAATTTTTATGTCGGTTATTTATAATTTTTTTTTTGTAAAAATTTATTTTTTATGCACTTGTTTTATTGTAAAAAAATAACTTGATTTCACCTGTTCACTCAAAAAGTCTGAAAAAGGAGCAGCAAACGGGAATTTCCTTTTCAAAAACAAACTACTCAGCTATAGAGTTAAAAAATGGATTTACTTTTTACGGCGTAATTTTAAATATTTGTAACGCTCTTCGAAGTAACCTTGTACATTTTAAATGACACAGTAGGGTGTACCGGAATTCAGTGGTCAAAAAAATTAATAAATAAAAACAAATAAATAACTCTTTACTTATACTGAAATAAGAAAAACGTAATTTTTTAAAAATATTTAAAAAAGTATATCGCTAAAGACGGTTGGGTATTTAAATACCCATGTCCTATCTCAGTAAGGAGGAGGTAAAAATTTGGTAATTTTTGCTTTATAAATAATTTTGTTTTGATATTTATGCAATATTTTTTTAATTAAATTATATTTTTATAGCCACATAGAACACTATTTAAAGTTTGAAAAATATCGATATTGCCTATAAGTTTCCTTTTTAAGCTCTATTATAAACTTAACTTTATACTATTTTAAAACCTGGTCACACTCGTAATGACAAATTAGTTGCTTGCATCCATATACCCATTATTTTCCATATCTTTTGTTCGCATTGGGAGTTACGATCTTGAGTTGTCGCAAAAGAAATTTTACGTAAACGTTCTGTAAAAATATTACTACCATTAAAAAGGGTGTTTTTTATAGAGGTATATAATTTGGAATGAAATATTGAAAATATGATTTATTTAATTTGATATGAGATTTACTTTATTCGAAAGAAAATCTTCTGACATTATAATTTAAATATGACTTCTGGCATATGACTGCGACGGCTGGCTCTGGAGGTCCAATTTTCGATGGATTTTTCCAACAATCGTTGTCTTATATCGGCAAAAACGCGGCAAATGTTGTCCTCCAAGTGATCAATCGTTTCGGGCTTATCGGCGTAGTGTAGCGGCGTTAAATCACATGATCTTCGAGGCCAATTCACGGGTGTAAAACGTGACAATATGCGGTTACCAAAAGTTTCCTTTAATAAATCAATTGTGGCACGAGCTGTGTGACATGTTGTGCCGTCTTGTTAAAACCACAGCTCCTGCACATCATGGTTATTCAATTACTGAACGAAAAAGTCAGTAGTTATGGCTCTACACAGTGGCGCCTTTTGACTTGTTTCGTTGCAAAAATCATAACTTTTGAAATAATTAAGATATTTTTAGATTTAAAAGGATATTGACAGAGGACACTTTAGACTTCAAAATAGTGTTTACGAAATACTGCTAAAGGTACAGGGTGCTCCAAAAATTGCGGTTAAAATAGGAACATTTTTCCAGTTAAATATTGTCATGTTTTTTTATAAATAAGTTTTTTATTTGTATCTCAAATACACATTTTTATATATTTTTAATATTTAAATTTTAGTAAATATATATTAAGTAACTAGTTTAACCCGGTGCGCTTTGCAATACACATTGTTTAAATCCGAAAGTTTAGAAAAAAGCACTCTAATATAACATGTTAGGTTAGGTTAGGTTAGGTTGAAAAGGAGGGGTATAAAAGCCCAAACCCATGACAGGTATACACCTATGCCCAGTTGGCATGTTGTGCGCTCCATGTGGAAAACGGAATTCCCAAACAAAAAACCATAAACATAATTTCCCATAAATAACGGACTAGTCCAAGAAACCAGTCCCCTCAATGTAACGCCTTATGGATCTCCAGTTCGAGTTCCCCAGGTATTCCAAGTTCGGCATATTATCTACTGTAAAATTTTCGCGCCTAATATGCCCAAACGCAGGACAATGACAGAGGTGGTGTACCAGGGTCTCATCCTCTTCCTCACAAGCTCTACATGTCGTCTCCTCAGATAATCCCATGCGTGCTAAATGAGTTCTCAACTCCGTATGACCTGTAATTACACCGGTTAATTTCCTAAGTGTAGGTCTACTTAGTCTCAGATAACATGTTAAACCAACATTAATTTTTTTTCTTTCTATTACAGAAACACATTTTTAAATTATTTTTAATATTAATATATTTATGCTATGGATATAATGTTATTTAGTACATATTGTAACGTTTATACCTTTTATAAATGTTGGCTTATTTCCTTTAAATAAATCTTGAGTTCTTTTATTGCAATCAAAAACACTTGAAATTTGTTATAAAATTAAGAGCACTCAGATATTGTTTTATAGCACTTTACTTATTTCACTTATTATTATACACTTTTATTATCAAACTCACTTTGATACGCGCTTCACAAGCTCTACTGTTATATTGATCATGTTAGCTGTGTTGTTCGGTTGTTTATAGTAACATAGTGGTGTTCGGTAACATTCGACAAAGTTCTCGTATGTACACATTCGTACATTCGAAAACCGTTACATTTAAATTAAGACGTTAAGTAATATGTAGGAATAATAAAAGTGCCTAAAAGTATGCTACACATAATAACTTAATATCATGTTTGAAAAACCAGCGAAATAAACTAATACAAATAAAACTACAGTAACTTAAACTACTACAACTAAAATAAATTATAATGTAAATTAAGCTATTTAAAAATAAATCTGTAACAATATTTTATTTAGCTATAATAATTGGTTTTATTAGTTAGTTCTCTTTGAAATAGTCATTAAGATTGGGAGCGTTATCTAATAGACTTAACATATCAGAGCTATAATTATGTTCTTCCAAATCCTTTCGAGATCTTATCTTATGTCTTTGTGATGACAATAGTGGGTCTGAAGAGGCCGCCAACATATTGAAAAGGTCCGCGTTCTGTCTTTTACGTGAAATTTGCAAGTATTCGTGTATCTAAATTTTTTGTAGTCTTTGTTTTTGCATTCCTGTGCTTCTTCTGACAACTTTCCAATCGGTAAGTATTGATATTCAATTAAAATTTTACCATGAGCCAAAATCTTATGAACCGTAGGAGTAAGTTCTTCTCAGGGTACATTTAAGCTAAAAGTTGGGCAGTTTTTAATGCATAATTATCAAACTTTGGGCCATTTACCATTTCTCTAGAGTTTATAACATTTAGGATAACTGCCAACCTTTTTATAATATTATTGTCGACCCCAGAATTTCGGGCTGTTACCTCATCATTTTCAAAACATGCTCTGGACATATTACCATCGCTAGTATTTCAATATCCCAGCTTTGGGCAGTCTACTTTCAGCCTAAGCTTCTTAAGAAATTCATTTTGTAAAATTATTTTTTTTCAGTAGATAGTATTTCTTTTTGTTTTGCGTTTATATCAAAACATGCACCTTCACGCGAAATTGTATACGCTAATTTTAAAATAAACTCCATGCACCTAATTCTGGTATGTAATGGAGAAATTCCATATTCATAATATTGCTCATCACTTGAGTCATACAAATTTTAAAAGTCTTTCTGTGACAAATTGTACACTTTAAAGTTCACGAGGTATCTGTTATTACATATAAGACTTTTCCATCAATCATTGTAAGAAAACATTTATAATCAATCGAAACACTTTTTCCATTCTTTATTTCAATAACAAAAGGCTTTAGTTCTGAAATTGCCTTTTTTTTTATCGTTCACTGTAGATTTGATTATTTCCTTTACATATTAAAAAAATATCGGACGGCAAAAATGAACTGATGATGGGCAAAGATTTTTCCAATGCTCAGCGATTTCACTTCTCAGTCATAAAGGAACTACAGAAGCCATAAACATATTTATATCTGTAATAATTGTGTCATTTGTCGATATTGTTTGTTTGTAAGCTCTTTGACCGGATGATCCATCACATCCCCACTTATTCATTAATGTAAGCCTATCTGGAAGTGATACTGCTTCCTCTTCAGGAAAACTTTGAATAAAGCGTTTGGCTGTATGATCCATTAAGTCTTGCAGTTTTACCTCTACCGGTACTTTAGTAACCTTTACATTAGGTCGCTCTGCTTCTTTTTTGGCAGATGTAATCTTTTTGTATACAGGAAGAATATTCACATTATGATTCTTTAAAGAGCTTTGTAAAATAGAATATTTTTCCTTTGACAATCCCAATTCAATAAATAACGCTAAGGCTTCTTCTATATTATACTTTGTGGGTAAAGCATTTGGTGGAGTAGGAATACTCCCTTTTATTCTCTGTAGTCGAACTGGGCTTGCAAGCAGCACAGCTTTTGTAATGTCGGACCCTTATTTATCTTTTACAAACTTAAGACATAATGCTACTGAAAAATGTGATTTAGATAAATCCTTTGTGGCATTTTCAAGTTTACGTTTTCTTTTGTACTTAGAACACTCGTTTATATGTTTTGCAAGTCCTCCCCTTTTTGCTGTCAAAGTATGTATGCGATTCTTCGATGATTTCAAAAGCAGTAACTCCATTTAGGTTGTTTTTCATAAATGCTTTTTTTGTACGGTGTGAGGCAAGCCATTTTTTTAATTGTTAGGAAAACGAAGTGAATTTTGCTATGAACATCCATTTCTTGGTATCCTGGTATATCGTGTAGTTTTTCCACAATAGCCAATTCAAATGCATTTTCATTATCTGAGTTTCTGAATAACTCCAACAATTCTAAATGGGTAAATGACATTAGGTGTGTTCCACAAGATCTCGTACAAGTTCGGACTAATGAGAGTAAAATGAAAATTACTCTCTAAATTTGCCAAAACTACCCAAAATTGCTGGAACGCAAAAAACCATTTTTGCACTTCTTGTAATACTAATGGTGCTTACTTTTTAAATTAAAATCTATTTAAGTGATTTTAGACGATTAAAAGCAATAACATTATAAAAACAAAACATTTGCATCATTGCCAACAGATGTTAAAAATAATTTAAAAAGAACTGAAAGAGAAGCTGAGCCAGTGTAAATTTTTTAAAAGTATTTATTTTAAAGAACAAGGGAGATATGAATTCACTAATGTATTTACCACTTTAACTTTTTCATTAAAACCTTCCATTTTGCTTTTTAATATATTTTTTAACAAAAACTAAACTTTTTCTTTTGCAAATTTTTTGATTAATTTTCAGTTTCATATGTAAACAAAAAACAGCTGATTGTTAAATTCTTGTCCGAACTTACCCAAAGAAAAAGTTCGGGCAAATTTGTACAGGAAATGAAAAAAATTACTCTCATAATTGAACAAAAATTGTTATGTGGAACGCTTTTGGGTAACTTTGGGCAAGTTCGGACTGTTTCGTTATGCATGTGGAACACACCTATTATCGCACTTTAAAATAAAATTGTACAAGTTCTGTTACTGATCACTAGTTTTAGAAAGTAAAAACTTAATAGGCTGCATTATATAATTGCGGTTTAATTTATACCCAAAAACTAAACAAGGGTTTCAACTACCTAGTTTGAGAAAAAAAATAACTGGTATATATACCTGCAGTTTATATATTATTCAGTATAAAAAAGTTTTAAAACTACCTGCCTACTTTTATAACAGGTGTTTCTAAATTGAAATAAATAAAAAAATTGCAATAGTTATGCCTACCTGATTGGCAGAGCAAAATATTGTTTATAATTTAACGAGAAGCAATAAAAATATGCAACAAGTAACTTTATTTTACACTATAATTGCTGCAGTGAAAAAAATTTGGAAACCGTTTTTTATTTCTTTTCACATTTTGCACATCTTTTTTACATACTTTGAAAATGAGAAAAAAAACTTGTTTTCGTTTTCGCTATGAGGTTGTAACAGTTTTCTTCTTATTTCACCTACAGCGGCAACCTACGGCAGCCAAATTTAATTAAATTATTTAAAGTATTATGTAGCAAATATGCTCCATTTTATTTGTTGAAATGACATAAATATAGGGTGTCTAAAAAGCGGCTACTGCCGAAAAAGTAGAGCATCTGCTAAGCATTTTACTACTTCTTTTAATAAAAAACAAACATACCTTAAACAAAATACCAAAAAAGTAATAATTAAACGGCAATGTTTCTGACACTTTAATTCTAAAGTGCATTTATTTTTTCAAGATCACCCTTTTTTTTTTTGCTCTCTAAGAAATTGTCGACTTTGAGTAGCTCCACAAACTATAATTTTTATGAAATTAAGGAAAAAGTTTTTGAATGTGATCAGTAAGTAGTTCTTTATACGATGTGTGCATTCATTTCACAAAATTTTGTCTGAAATGAAATTTTGTATTTTTGCCACGGGTTTTAAGAAAAGGTGCTACTGTGCGGCATAGAGCCATAAAGCACACCAAACGTCAGTTTTTTTCTTGAATGTGTGTCAACATACAGTTGAGGATTATCATCACTCCAAATATGGCAGTTTTGCTTATTGACGTATCCATCCAAACAAAATGCGTATTTCGAATAAAACCATGATTTTCAAAATAAATTTTCTCAATTACTAAATCAGTTTTCGTAAAAACTTAATTAGAATTATTGCGAATATTAAAAAAAATTGACAGATCGATCCAGCCGTTCTCTGATTTTAGATAAATTTAAAAGTAAAAAGCCTAAGTTGGGTTATGACAAATTAAAAAAAAATTAAAGAAATCGGTGCAGGCGTTTTTATGTGATTCGATGATCATCAAATGATATTTGATTTTTATTTACATACATATATACATAAGGGGTGTCTCGAAATGCTTTTTTACATTTTTTACAGGGCACTACGCAAACAATTATTATTTAATTAACTTTTTTGTTCCACTCTGTGATAGTTATAAGTGTCAACAATACTTTGTTAATAAGCTTATTCAAATTATTTAATCCGTATTTAAAATGTCGTCAAATAGAGAAAAAGTGAGAAAAAATATTGTGGATATTTATAATGAAAATAAACAACTTTGTTACGCTGAAGTTGCGCGACGGGCAAAAGTGTCCAGACAGACTGCCCGTAACGTTATTTTTAAATTCAAAAAAGACTTGTCTATTAAGCACAAGAAAGGTGGAAGGCCTCGTGGTTTTAGGAATCCTCAAATCGTTAAAAAAAGTGAAGGCACTTTGGAAGCAAAATTCAAACATTTCCATTTGCGATATCGCACGAAAACTAAATATTTCGAAGTCGCTTGTAGAACGAATAAAGAAAAAAGAAAATTTAAGAACATTCAAAGTCAAGAAAGCTCCAAACCGAAACGAAGAAGGAAAAAAAACGACAAGAATAACAGCAAGACAGTTGCTACGTCACAAATTAAATAATGTTAATGGATGTATTTTAATGGACGATGAAACCTATTGTAAGGCTGACTATTCAGTGCTTCCTGGTCAGGGTTTTTATGTTTCTAATAAAAGAGCTGATGTTTCCGATAAATTTAAGTATAAAAAGATTTCAAAATTCGCCAAAAGATATATGATATGGCAAGCAATATGTACATGTGGGAAAACTTCAAAGGCAATTATTGTGAATCGTACAATGAACAGCCAATTTTATATTATTGAGTGCCTAAAAAAGGCTGTATTGCCATTATACAGAAGCCACAATATACCTCCACTTGTTTGGCCCGA
This sequence comes from Phyto melanocephala, assembly GCA_941918925.1. Taxonomy (NCBI): domain Eukaryota; kingdom Metazoa; phylum Arthropoda; class Insecta; order Diptera; family Rhinophoridae; genus Phyto; species Phyto melanocephala. The sequence goes on along the minus strand of OW799234.1, from coordinate 40,642,961 downwards.
CTTGGCAAGCTGCCACTACAGCAAAGACGTCCTTGAGTGGTATGAGGCCAACAAAATAAATTTTGTACCGAAAAACATGAATCCACCTAATTGTCCAGAGCTAAGGCCTATTGAACGCTATTGGGCTATAATTAAGCAGTACCTAAGAACAAAGTTCAAAGCTTCTGCAAATGTAAAAAAATTTGGATTTATTTGGAAAAAAGCTATCAAACACTTCGGTAAAACGTGTGTCCAACGTTTAATGCAAAGCGTTAAGAAAAAAGTGCGAAATTTTGCAAGAGAAAATAAATTTTGAAACTTTGGTTTTTTGCACAATAAAGTTTAGAAATTTTTCTCCATAACGCCAATGAAATGTATTTTTTGTTTGAAAAAAACTAGATTTGGGAGACATTTTAAAATGTAAAAAAGCATTTCGAGACACCCCTTATATATGTATATAAGTAGATTTTTTGCAAAGTAAATAATTAATTTTTTTTCTACATATGTATTTGCAGAAATTCACAGACGGTATTACTAATAAGCTAGTTGGTTGTTTTTATAATCCCTCCAGTGATTATAACATTGCTACCATTACAAACGGCCTACATGATGCGAAAATCAACAAAAGTGGTTTTTCAGATGAAAATGTTCACTTACAAAGTTCGAATACTACAATTAATGGGGAAAACACAAACGATGAGAATAATGATTCAACAAGCACAAACATGATGAGAAAAAGTGAATCGCCAATCAAAAACGTTGTACTCGTTCGGGTATATGGAAACAAAACAAACCTACTAATTGATCGAAAGGCAGAAACTCAAAATATTATACTTTTGCATACATATGGATTTGCGCCAAGCCTTTATGCAACTTTTCAAAATGGCTTGGTTTATGATTTTGTACCTGGTGTGACTCTCAATTCCGAAAGTATTCTTCGGCCGGAAGTCTGGTCATTGGTAGCTCAACGTATGGCTGATATGCATAGATTGGTAAAGCCGTTTTGTGATCACGATTCCGCCAACAAGCCAGTTCCAATGCTGTGGAAAAAGACACAAAGTTTCTTTGATTTAGTACCTGTTAAATTTACTGATACTAAAAAACATAAAAGGTAATTGTCGTTGGTATAAAAAAATATTAATTTTGTTTTCATTTCTTGCAATATGCCAAACAAAAAATTCATTATTTTATAGAATACTGCGTTGAGCGGTCGGTCCGAGTGGTCGAACGGATCGGAGTACGAACGCAAAACGGCGAGGCTGTTCGTCTGGCCGGCGGTTAAGCGATGACTCGTTGTTATTTTCGTAGTTCGTCGTTCGTTCACATTCATTCGTACGTATGTACGTAAAACAGTCATAACAATGAAATCAAAATCGGTAGTACCACAATAATGTATGAATGAAAGATTGAAAGAATAATAAGTCGTAATCATGCATGTTCATGTCTGTTAATCAAAGATGAAAACTCAATTTATTTTCATGAAAATCTACTAATCCTTGAACCTTAATTTTTCTTTTTGGTTTCTCGTTTGGGCATTATATAGACTTGAAGGCACATTTTTACCTATAACACGCATGCGTCAAGAATTTGACGAACTCTACAAACGACTAGAAGCTTTGGGATCACCTTTAGTGTTTGCACATAACGATTTGTTGCTGGGCAATGTTATTTATACCGAAACTTCTCAAACAGTGACTTTTATTGATTATGAATATGCCGATTACAACTATCAGGCCTTCGATATTGGAAATCATTTTACTGAATTTGCTGGTGTTGACACTGTCGACTACACCCGTTATCCCAATCGAGAATTCCAATTAAAGTGGCTAAGAGTGTATTTGCAAACATATTTGCAGAGATCTCAAATCAGTGATACTGAAGTGGAGACATTGTACGTACAGGTTAATCAATTTGCATTAGCAGCACATTTCTTTTGGGTTATTTGGTGCCTAATACAAGCGGAACATTCCACAATAGATTTCGATTACGTTGAGTAAGTTGTTTGTATGTAATTGCTGATCTATATAATTTTAATATGTATTAAGTAATTTTTAATCAGCGATATCACTACTCTACAAATCGCGGTAAACTTTTTGTTACCCAAAAATTAAAAGCTGCATGAAAGTTATTTATGTCGGTGAACTCGAAACTACTCTCCGATTTTTTTGATCTAGAGCGAATAAGATTTAACTTTACTTAAAAATAAAAGCAGTTTCACGAAAAACATTTAACTTAAAAAACGGTTTATACCATACAGAATACCATATAGAATCAAACAAGAATTCAATTTATTGCCTAATTAAAAAAGTTAAAATTTTCGGGAGAGACAAGTCAAAGTTTGTTTAAAAGTAATTTGTGGCACACAATTTAAATATGCACAAGGTCCTTTAAATCGGGTTTAATATAAAATTGATAACGTTGCACATCATATGTAAGCAAAACCTTGTTAAAAAAAAACAAAAATCCGTTATGAATTTGCAAAGTTCTGGAAAATAAGAACTTTTAGAAAAATTTGAAAAATTTTGTTTTTACTTTTAATTTAATCATATGAACCGCCGTCCTCAAGTTATTATAATATATATATATCATGGGACTAGACGGGTGTTTTGCAGTTGTTAGAGCGCCAAACTTAAAAGCAAAGTACACTGGAAGATAAAAAAATTATATCGCAAAGTGCTAAGTTTTTTAAATTCTTCAACTCCTTTCTGCTAAATCCTTTTAAGATGAAAAGAAGTCTCTTGACGTTCCAGCTCGCTCGTCTTGTCAAGCAACATAACAGGACGTTTAGACAAATGCTCAGCAATGCCCCACACCACATAGTAAGGGTCTACACCACTAACATACGATATGTTGACGTTGTTCCTAAACATCACTTTGGGACAGACTACATTACACCAATCTTCTACTTTAACAGTTAAAAATAACGAAACGAAAAGCAAGGCAAGGTGTCTGGAAAATTAAAGTCAATAAAAAACGGAATGTAGTTACGAGTTTAGCGTTCAAAATATAAGAAGCGGTTTTCAATATTAGGGAAAAAAAAGTGTGTACGCCAGTGTAATGCTTATTTGTTATTTTTATCTCCTTACAGATATGCTTTTATACGTTACAATGAATATTTAGCCAAAAAGGATGAGTTCTTTGCCTTAGATGCTAATATACCAAAGTGTAAAATCTGATAACCCGCGTCGTTGATAGCCTTGATTGGCCCTGTGGTTAAATTTCCTGCATATTTCTCCTTATTCACCTAACATTATAAATATAAAATACAAATTGAATTATTAATTATCATTCCGCAAGAAATTAAAATGTTAAATGCATACTTAATTTTCTTTTGTAGTTTTTAAATCGTACTTAGTTGTAAAAAAATTATTAATGTATATATTTTTTATCTGTTTAACGTTGTTAATTGTTTATTTTCAGTACAATAAAAATTTAATTATTTCCTTATATTTAGCTTTTTAAATAACTTTTAATCTAAATTTGTTCAAATTTTGGCTTATAAAATACGATTGTACATACTTACAAATACATAACACTTTACATAACCCTTAAATGCATGCTTATAATTTATATTTGTTAAATGTTTTAATAAAATTGATTTGTGATTCAATACATCTTGTGTTTCTAGTGAAGTTGAATTTTGCTTAATTTAACAGATTTTTTTTAAAGGGCATAGAATATGTATTGATATAGTTCTTTCATTCGCTAATGAACAGTAATTCATATATTTTTCAGAATAATATGATTTTGAGTTATTCGAAAAAACCAGCGTTTAAATAATACGATCAAACGAAAACTTGTTTTTTTTTTATTAAAATTTCATACATTTTGCGCAACACATAAAAATCTATCAAAATCTAAAAATGTGTAAGTCATAAAAAATACATTTTAAGCTTAACTGTGATATTTTTAAAGTTGTTAAATTTAATGATTAAAAATGAAAATTAAACAAAAAGTCTTAAAAATTCGGTACATCTTAAATAGAAAAAAATACTACTATCTTATTTAATCTATGGGCCAATTCAAAGTAGACTCTCATATTGTACTATGTCATATAATTCATATTAATATGACTAGTGACTTTGAACTCCTTTTGTTAACAAATTATTTATTTTATACAAGAAAGAAGACAAAGAGATGACGCTGTTAAAAATTGTATGTATACAGGAAAGAAGAAAATAGAAAATACTCTCTCTGAGAGGTGAGAAGCGAAGAAATTCTCTCTGAGAGACAGTATGGTTAAAAGTATAACATAAACAATTTCTTATACATAGGAAACAAATGTGTAAAGTCATATTATTTTTTTTGTATGGAAATTACTAACAAAATTTTTAGGCATGCATAAAATAATATGAAATAGTACAAATATGACTGATATGCAACCACTTTGAATTGGCCTTATGTATTTATTTTTACCGGATGATTTCTTAATTGTATTTTGAAAAAAAAACCGCACCAAACTGTGCAGCCTTCAGGATGCATTGGCAGCTCTTAGTTTTACTCTCTGTATGTATATTAAAGATTAACTGCAAGATACATGAAATTTGGATAATTATTTTCTATTTTGATGTACAGATCTACTAAAAAGGAATTTTTTAAATTCAAACGTTAAGGAAGTAAAACGTTTAACGAGTAAGGTTGGTGGTAACTTCATATTTACTTAATTAAAGTGCTATGACCCAGACGAATTCGCATCAGGTGATGTTACGAAGCCAGTTGTTTTTTGTTCGTTTCATTTTTAAAGGCACAATGTCAGAGTTTGTTGACATTTAAATTTTTATGTGCGTTGGTTGAAAAACTTTATAAAAGTTGTAAAATTCCTGAAAAATTTTATAAAAATACTTATATTTGTGCCATAACTTATTGGCAAATAAGTAAAATACAATTTATAATTAAAATAGAAAAATAATTATATATTAATACTAGAATATTATCCGCTACTTCGATTGCGCAGTTGAATAACTCAAGTTCTATTTTTAATTCCTAAATATTTTTATACCCTTCACCTGTGGTGCACAAGGGTATATATAGCTTTGTCATTCCGTTTGTAATCTCTACAATTTTCATTTCCGACACAATAAAGTATATATTTTCTGAAAGCTTATGAATAGAGGAGTCGATTAAGCCCTGACCGTCTGTCCGTCTATCCGTCTGCCCGTCTGCCCGTCTGTCCGTGTGTTGGTTGAAATCAACTTTTAGAAGCAACTATATGTTCCTCAGATCTGTATATGCTATCAATCTCTTGGAAATATCCAGGAATGAATCGCTATTGAAATTCAGCACAATCGCCCTATAACTTTCTGAGATATGAGCAAAAAACCACGACCACCTCGTTTTTTTCACAATTACAACAACAACAAACATACATACATACATGTAAAAAACATACCAAACAAAAAAAATTACAAAAAAAAAAATATTAAAAATAAGAAAAAAATAATAAAAAAAACTAAAAAAAAAAAATTTTTTAAAAATTTAAAAAAAAAATTTTTCAAAATTTTTCTAAAAAAATTTTTTAAAAAAATTTAAAAAAAATATAAAAAAAAATAAAATATAAATAATATATTTAATAAAATAAAATTTTTTTGGCTCATCTGGGATTCGATGCCACATTTATTCTAACGTGTACGTATGCACGTATTTTATATGGGATGAATGGTGATACAAACAATTGTTATTGCATGACTACACGTTGTGAAGGGTATATAAGATTCGGCACGGCCGAATATAGCACTGTTACTTGTTTTGGTTAAATTTATTTATTTCTGATTAATTTTTATACCCTTCATACAGTGAAAAAGGGTATATATAGGTTTGCCATTCCGTGTGAAATTTCTACAATTTTCATTTCCGATCCCATAAAGTATATATTTTCTGAAAGCTTATGAATAGGGGAGTCGATTAAGCTCTGTCCGTGTGTATGTTGAAATCAACTTTTTGAAGCCCCCCGATATCGCCTGGACCCGGGTGAGGAATTAAAATATCAGAAATATTCGGGAGTAGATCGGTATTGAAAATCAGAAACATCGGTACATAAACAACTGAGATATGAGCAAAAACCACGACCACCTCGATTTTTTTTTTCACAAAAACAACATTACAACAACAACATACATACATACAAACATGTATACTGCTTAGAGTAAAGGTGGCATCGAATCCCAGCTGAGCCAAAAAATTTTTTTTTCAAATTTTTTTTTTTTTTTTATACCCTTCACCTGTGGTGCACAAGGTTATATATAGCTTTGTCATTCCGTTTGTAATTTCTACAATTTTCATTTCCGAACCCATAAAGTATATATTTTCTGAAAGCTTATGAATAGAGGAGTCGATTAAGCCCTGACCGTCTGCCCGTCTGTCCGTGTGTTGGTTGAAATCAACTTTTAGAAGCAACTATATGTTCCTCAGATCTGTATATGGTATCAATCTCTTGGAAATATCCAGGAATGAATCGCTATTGAAATTCAGTACAATCGCCCCATAACTTTCTAAGATATGAGCAAAAACCACGACCATCTCGTTTTTTTACACAATTACAACAACAACATACATACATAAATATGTGCATGTAAAAAACATACCAAAAAAAAAAATTAAAAAAAAAATAGATTAAAAATAAAAAATAAAATAAAAAAAAATAAAAAAAATTACAAAAAAAAACTTAAAAAAATTTACAAAAAAATATAAAAAAAAATAATAAAATATAAATAATATATTAAATAAAAAAAATATTTTTTGGCTTAGCTGGGATTCGATGCCACATTTATTCTAACCAGTATATACATATGTACGTATTTTGTATGAGATGAATGGTGATACAAACAATTGTTATTGCATGACTACACGTTGTGAAGGGTATATAAGATTCGGCACGGCCGAATATAGCACTGTTACTTGTTTTTATATATTTTTTTTTAATTTTTTATTTTATATATTATTTATATTTTTATTATTATTTTTTTATTATTATTTTTTTTCAATTTTTTTTGGTTTTATATTTATTATTTATATTAACTATTTTTTTTTAATATTTTTTTAATTTTTTTTTAAATTTTTTTTCTTTATTTTAACATACACATGTTTTTATATATGTATGTACGTATTTCATATGAGATGAATGGTGATACAAACTACTGTTATTGCATGACTACACGTTGTGAAGGGTATATAAGATTCGCTCTTACTTGGTTTTTTTAGAAAAATAAAAAGTACAGTAAGAAAATATCGGGGATGTCTCTTCTATATATAACACTGCTCGACAAAAAATAATTTTTTGTCTTCCCGTTAATTAAAACTATGTGGACTACATATATGGATTTTGATGCGCTGAACTTAAATCCGTTGTCGGATTTTTTCCATCAGATCGGGATTTTTTCTATGGGCGTGGCAATTTTTTCCCCTAAATTAGTCAGGTACGGAGACATATTTCATCCTTACTCGAGAACCAGTCATCTGATTTACAAAAATAAAACACTAGAAGATGTGTAACAAAATTGTATTTATTTTAGTCATATAGAATTTTTCTCTATCTCTTGTCGTTTTGGAATTATTCAGAAATTAATGGAGAAAAAAATTTTTTTCGTTCCAAATTCGTAATATTTTTCAATTTAGGTTAGGTTAGGTTAGGTTAGGTTGAAAAGGAGGGGCATAAAAGCCCAAACCCATGACAGGTATACACGTATGCCCAGTTGGCATGTTGTGCGCTCCATGTGGGAAACGGAATTCCCAAACAAAAAACCATAAACATAATTTCCCATAAATAATGGACTAGTCCAAGAAACCAGTCCCCTCAATGTAACGCCTTATGGATCTCCAGTTCGAGTTCCCCAGGTATTCCAAGTTCGGCTTAGTATCCACTGTAAAATTTTCGCGCCTAATATGCCCAAACGCAGGACAATGACAGAGGTAGTGTACCAGAGTCTCATCATCTTCCTCGCAAGCTCTACATGTCGTCTCCTCAGATAATCTCATGCGAGCTAGATGAGTTCTCAACTCCGTATGACCTGTAATTACACCGGTTAATTTCCTAAGTGTAGGTCTACTTAGTCTCAGAATCTCCTTTGACTTCCCAAGATTTGGGTCACCCCAGAGTGTTCTTGTCACCTTACCGACATCAGTGCTTTGCCATTTTCTGACATGTTCTTCCATTGCCCAACGTTTAAGTTCATCCTTAAATCGTTTAAGGGGTTTGGCGTTCTCCAAAGTTATAGTACTCAGAAGAGCTCCCATTTTGGATAATTTGTCGGCTTTCTCGTTTCCGATCAGCCCGTGATGGCTTGGTATCCATATTATCTCCAGATATTCACAATTTGCATATGAGTGTATCTCACTCTTGCATTGCAAAACGTTCCGGGATTCAACTTTCTCCTTTCTCAATGTCTTAATCACTGATTGGCTATCCGTAAAGATACGAATCGGAGTTTCGCTATTCGTTTCCTTTATCCATTTTATTCCTTCCGTAATCGCCATGATCTCAGCCTGAAAAATAGTGTTGTGATCTGGTAGACGGAAGTATTTGCTTCTATTTCGGCTTATGTCGTACAAGCCCATTCCAGTTTGGTCACCAATCTTTGAACCGTCTGTGTAAAGATCGATTCCGTGGGTGTTTCCCATCCTGATTATCTCATCCCATTCTCCCTCTTCCGGTATAATGGCGATGCAGTTAATATTCTCATATCTCATCGGGATTTTATCACATGTTAATTCCGTAATATTTCCCATCGGTAAGATATCCGTTATTCCTTGGTATCTAGTCTTATGTTCTCTTATAAGCCACTCATCTATTGCCATTAATCTTGTGGCAGCTAAGGCCGCTTCATATTTTACCTGTATCTCAATAGGCCAAATGGATAATATATTCTCAATGGCCATTGTCGATGTGGTCCTCATGGCGCCGCAAATACTAATGCAGCACTGTCTCTGAATCTTTTGAAGAGGTTTTATATTCACCCTCTTCTCTAAGGATGTCCACCACACTAACGAAGCGTACGTAATTGTAGGCCGCAGTACACTCGTATATAGCCAATGTGTCATCCTTGGGCTTAAGCCCCATTTTGAGCCAATCACTCTTCTGCAGAGGGCCCATATTCTTTGAGCTTTTTCCACTTTACATTCAATGTGGTCCTTCCAGGATAGTCTCCAATCAAGTACTATTCCTAGGTATTTGACCTTCTTATCAATCTTTATTGTCTTATTCCGAAAGATGGGATAGCTATGCACCGGTATCTTCCTCTTTCTCGTAAACAAGCAGATTTCAGTCTTTTCCGGGTTGACATTGAGCCCTCGCTCCTTCGCCCAGTTATAGGATATATTCAAAGCCTCCATTGCTCTCATACATAAAGAATTTGGATTCGTCCCCCTGATCAGTATCGCAACATCATCTGCGTAACAGATAGGCTGGAATCCCTCGTTCGATATAATCCTCAGTAGACTATGTATGGTAGTTACCCATAATAATGGAGATAAAATACCTCCCTGCGGGGTTCCTCGACATACTTTGTCCCTTCTTCTTACTCCATTTGCCTCACAATTTATCCATCTGTTCCTTAACATATTGCTAATCCATGCATTTAAGACATGGCTTAACCCTAAGTTTTCCAAGGAACCGATAAGGCTCGAGGTCATTACGTTATTGAAGGCTCCTTCTATGTCTATGAATACGCCCATGGTATACACACCTAAGTCGAAGGATCTTTCTATATGATAAACAACCTCCTGAAGAGCAGTCTCAGTAGATCTGCCCTTGATATAGGCGTGTTGTCCAAATCTCATTGAATCGCCTGGTAATCGTCTTCTGACCATTCCATCGACGATACGCTCCATGGTTTTCAATAAGAATGATGTTAAGCTTATGGGTCTATAAGCTTTAGGATTTGCGTAATTTTCCTTCCCTGGTTTAGGTATGAAAACGACTCTCGCCTCCCTCCATTCCACAGGGGTATACGCATATTTCAGGCAAGTAGTAAAAATATTCGCCAGCCTTATATCGATTAGGTCAATGCTTCTTTGTAGGAGAGCCGGAAAAATACCATCCGGCCCTGGTGCCTTATATGGCAAGAAACTATTTACCGCCTCTCTGACCATCTTTGCGGTTATAATTATGTCCGTCGTGGCACTACCGTCATGGGGGTGTGGAATTTCTCCATCAGCCGCCATTTCCGTTTGGAAGTGTGCCTCTATCAGTATTCCTAGCCTCTCCTCCATCGTCTCCGACCTTTTCCCGTTCGAGTCAACGAGGGTTTCCGGTTGGGTGTGGGTTTTCGATAGGAATTTCTTAATTCTAGAAACGTCATTCACGCTGTCCACCTGATTGCGAAAAAACCTCCAGGATCTGCGTTTGGCGATTCTTATTGCCTTGTTGTATATTCTGAGCTTTTCACTGTAATCGTCCCAGTATACTGATTGTTTCTTTCGATAGGCTCTGTTAAATAGCCTTCGGGTTTCTTTCCTGAGATTAATCAGTTCACCTGTCATCCAGGGCTTTTCCCTTGGGGTTCGCCTTTGTCGGAGTGCACAATGCTCCTCAAAAGTTTCCCTAAAATCGGCAGTCAGTCTTCCCACCATCGAATCTATCGTGTCCAGATTTTCATCCGGTTCTGGATAATTTTCGAGTTTATGTTGAAGACTTAACCTAAAATTTGGCCAGTCCGTTCTGGCCTTATTCCTAAAAGTCACCGGTTCCGGTGGCGGATGAGTTAAGGTCATAAAAATATAGCGATGGTCCGAATAAGAGTGCAAATCAGATACGTGCCAATCGCAAATTTCATCAATTAAATTCTCTGAACATATAGTCACATCAATTACCTCTCCCCTAATTCTGTTAATAAATGTAGGTTTATTACCTGAGTTAAGGGTAAATAAGTTATTAGCATTTAGGAATTCCCATAGGGCGTCTCCTCTCTTGTTACAGTTCGTGCTGCCCCAAGAGAGGTGATGCGAGTTCGCATCACAACCTATTAAAATATTCCTACCTGTTCTCCTTGCCGATGTTATCATACTTCTTAAATCCGACGTTGGTGGTAGTGTCGGAGCATCAGAAGGTTGGTACACCGATGCCAGCATTAAATTGCGTGAGCCATGTATTAAGGTAGTGGCGTCCGCTGTAGATAAATCTGGGGAAAAAAGAAAATTTAATCCCTTATGACAAAGTATACATGTTCTGGGTCGAGACCCAGTTTTAGCATAAAATAATTGGTAATCACACTCATTCAATCCAGTAACTCTGTCTTTAATAGTCCAGGGTTCCTGAATGAGAACTATGTGTACCTTACCTTTAGTTATATTTTCCATCAAAGCTTGTGTAGCCGTTCTGCTCCGATGGAGATTGATCTGCAAGAGCAGTATCATTGTTGTTCAGCTAAAAGAGATTCTTCTTGGGATTGAGTTATCTCCAACTCCTCCCTCTTCATTGGCAGGGGGTGGCCTTCATCCTCTTTAGCCTCCTTTGCTTCGTCGTCAGGGTCTTTCGTCTCCGTTGGATTATGTGTCCAACCAATGGGCGTCTTACCAACTTTAAAGAAAATAGTTGTACTCGCGAAGTACACCTTCCCTTTTTGGTCCTCGAGGTAAGACATGGAGGGTTTATCCACTCCTGCAACTACCAGGGTGCCATCGTCAGTTTCCTCACGATGGAAAACCTCCCATTTGTCTACTTCCAGACCTCTATTTTGCTTGCCAATGATCCTAAGCATGGCTTTGCTATCAAGTTTGCTGCCCCAACCTTTAACGAAAAATGAAACCTTGGTTAGGGATGGGATATCGGCCTCCCATGGGGCTGGTATGCCTCCCACTAGGTCTTTCATAACATGTGCGCAGGTGTCTGATTCTAGTTGTAGAAACAGTACTTCCCTGGCGAACCTACAGCTATCTATATGGATCTGTGGAGCATTATCATCTGCTTCCAGGACATACTGCACAATCCTCTCATTTATGGCATTCTCTACTTCCTTCTGATGTGCCATTGGAATTTTGCCCGATGCGCTATTGGAGTCGATAACAGCATAGCATAGCTCCTCTGTCATCTTCCTTCTGGCCACTTTCGCATACGTGGGTTGCTCCTTAGCCGATTTTTCTTCCGGCTTTCTTTTACGTGACGGTGGGGTTTTTTTCCGGCTGTTCCATCATCACCTGTATTTTTAGCTACCGCTTTCGCCTGCTTAGAGGTTGAAGCTATTGGTTGATTTCCTTCTCCTTTCAGATTGGCCGGAGGGTCTTCTTTCGGGAGTTGGGAAATGTTAACCGTTTTACTTCCCTGCTGGTAACTTTTTTTCTTTTTAGTATTGCCAACGGTGTTCTGTTCCTCTGGAGATCGAATCCTATTACCCTTTTCGGTAGAAATGGGTGTAGCTGAGTCTTTAGGGACATCCCGCTGACCTTTCTTATTTACTCTCTGTTTCTCTTTGGCAGTCTTCCTTTGCTGCGCTCCGGACAGAGTTCTTATTTTGTCTGTGGTGAGTTTGGCAGTGCTTGCACTTACTTCCTCAACCATTTCATCTACCTCAGAGGTATCCTTTGTGCATAACACTGTAGTGTCAGCATCTTTTATATTTGAGTCAGAGGTGTCGGATTCCTCGCCAGTCTTGTGTGGCTGGGGATGCTTAAAGTCACCCTTGGATCCGATCCCTCGTTCTCTATTCTTCTTGATGCTTTATCAATAACGGAAGCCAAGTTGCCCACCTCCGAAATTGTTTCTTTACAGTCATTTGATGACGACGACTCGGGGCCTGCTTGCTCACCACCATTAGCCGCCGGTACTGAGTTTATTAGGCTCTGCACCGTAACTTTTATTTCTTTCTTATCTTAATCCATATTTGGTTTATTTTGGGAACCGCCCTATCTTATTTTTATTTGGTCCGCGAGGAGTTCTAGGAACCCCTAGGGTCAGAGGTAGTGTACGGGATCTGATCACTACATAATGCGACAAATCTCTACTCATTTAGATGGGTAGGTCTTTCCCACTCTATAAAGAGCTCAGGCCCCCCACACTACATCCGCCCCCCCTATCCGCCACCTAGGGAGGCGTCCGATGGGAGTAAAAATAAGCAAACGACTCCACACGGATTTTTTTTTTTTCAATTTAAAAATGGATTTAAAAAAAATATAAAGCAAATATTTAACATTTTAAACAACATTTTTTTGTGAGAGCTACTTATCTTGGAAATAAAAAAAGCCATAAACCGTAAAAATCGGTTAAAAAATGGTTTTATTGTCAATTTACCGCAGGTACCCAATATTGACCAAATATGTGCAATGCAGCAAACAACGTCAGAGTGGGCGCATTAAAGCGTTTGTAGCAACAATGAATGGCAACTTTTAACTTCTATCTATTTACTTAACTCTTAAAAAACAATTCTGAGCTTCTTGCATCCCAATTAAAAGAATGAAATTTGGTGCAAAAAGACGTTAACGTCTCGTACTTTTGAAATAAAGAACAACCTTTTTTGAGTTATTTCAGCAGAGAGGAAGGTTTGGTATTTTGTGATAATGCTGATGGAGTTTTGCGACAACTGCGTTTCATTCATAAATCTGGGGATTGGCGGCTTTTTATTGATTCATCCAAGACAAGTTTGAAAGCCGTTTTACTTCACAATGGCAACAAATTTCCATCGGTCCCACTCGCGTATGCAAGAAATATGAAAGAAAACTATTGTAGCATGAAGATGATACTAGAAAAAATTGAATATTCACATTACTCATGGAATATGCAGATTTTAAAGTCGTAGCAATGTTAAATGGATTGCAAAGTGGATATACTAAGTTTTATTGCTTCTTATGTGAATTGGATAGCCGCGCAAAAGAAAAGCACTACAATGTTAAAATTTGGCCGAAAACTGTAAATTTTATTCCAGGAGAAAAAAATGCAGCAGAATAGCCTTTAATCAAAAAGAACAAACTCTTCTGCCTTCTCTTCATTTAAAGCTAGGCCTAATTAAAATTTTGTCAAAGCAATGAACAAGGACGGTGAAGGCTTTCTATACATTAAGAGCAAATTTCCTAGAATCAGAGATGCTAAAGTAAATAAGGCATATTTGTAGGTCCACAAATACGACAGCTTATGAAGTACAAGGTCTTTAGAACGAAGTTGAATGAAAAGAGCATGGACATGTGAATGTGTGCCACAATTTTTTGAGAAACAGAAAAGCTGAAAACATCCATGAAATCATCGAAGAACTATATTCTGCCTACAAAGCTCTAAAGTGTAATATGTCCCTTAAAATTCGTTTTTTAGACTCGCATCTAGATTTTTTTCCGGATAATCTTGGTGCTCTATCAGACGAACATGGTGAAAGGTTTCATGTTACATATAGAGATAGTAATAATAATACAAATTATGGCAACGACAACGTTTCTGCTGACAACCTATGGTCAGCTTTAAAAATAAGACTCCAAAATCTGTGCAAAGACACTCTCGGTTTCCGCTCATCCGAACAAAAGGCATGGATGTCTACCGATGCTTGGGATCTCATAGAAAGAAGACGAACAATCAAACTAGCGATGTTAGGTGAGAATGATCCCCAGCGTAAAGAGGAATATACCATGGAGTATAGAGAAACAAGTAAACTCATCAATCGACAAGTGAGAAAAGATAAGAAACAATTGGCAAAAGTTTTGGCAAAAGTATTGGCAAAGAGGCACAGATAGCATCCGAAAAAGGAGATATGAAGGAACTTTTCAAGTTAACCCGTACACTTTCTGGCTGCAGCGGTAATATTAATGGTAGCTCTCCTGTCATAGATGGTGATAGTGGTGAAACCATTACTTCCAAACTAGGGCAATTACATGTTTGGAGTAAACATTTCAAGAAAACGTTAAACATAATGCACAATGAATCGGACAGTTTTACAATTCGAAGACGTTTAAACCCTAACGGAAATATAAACACCAACCCCCCTACTGTAAGCGAAATCTGTGCAGCAATTAGAAACATGAAATGCGGAAAAGCGGCGGGTAACGATAATTTACCAATAGAATGTTTCAAAGCTAATCCCATTGCAATGGCAGAAATCTTGCGCCCAATCTACAAACTAGTCTGGACTACTGAAGATTTTCCTTCCGACTGGAAAGAGGCCATAATTATTAAAATCCCGAAAAAAGGGGATAAGAAGATTTGCAATAACTGGCGTGGTATCTCGTTATTGCCGGCAGTTTTTAAAATATTTAACCAAATCATACTAGACAGAATAGCAGAAGCTCTAGATAAAAACATCCGTAACACCCAAGCGGGCTTTCGTCCTGGTAGGTCATGCATAGACCAAGTCAATACGGTTCGAATCTTAATTGAACAGGCAGCAGAATTTAATGCAACTATGTACTTGACCTTTGTTGATTACGAAAAAGCCTTTGATGCTCTGAAGAGAGAATTTATTTGGACGGCGCTAGATGCAAAGGGTATTCCTCAAAAGTTAATAAACATTCTAAGGCATAGCTACGAAGGTTCTACGTGTAGGGTTTTACATGATGGTGCGTTAAGCGATAGCTTTGAAACAAAGAGTGGTGTACGACAAGGGTGCGCTCTCTCACCGCTTTTATTTATAACTGTAATGGATGTAATATCTGACGCTGTTGATACATTATCAGTGGGACTGAATTGGGGTATGTGCAGCAAATTAGCGCATCTAGAGTATGCCGACGATGTAGTCCTTTTGTCCAACAAATACTCAGAAATGCAATCTCTTTTAACATCCCTTACGGAAGAATCAACTAAAGTAGGACTTAAAGCCAATATTAACAAAACTAAAACTATGAGAATTAATGCGGTAAACACATCCCAGTTCGCAGTAAATCAGCAGGAGATCAGTGAAGTAACCAGTTTTGAGTATCTCGGCAGCATTATAAGCACTAATGGGGGAACAATACTTGACGTAGAAAGCCGACTAAAGAAAGCTAAAGGCAGGTTCGCAATGCTGTTTAAAGTGTGGAGGTCAAACACAATTAACACAGCAACGAAGATAAGAATTTTTGACGCCTGCGTAAAATCCATCCTGTTATATGGATGTGAAACATGGTTTCTCACAAAAGATATATCTCAGAAATTACAGACATTCATCAATAGATGTCTTCGCAATATTTTAAGAATATGGTGGCCTCAAACAATAACTAACGAAAATCTGTTACTAAGAACTAATCAATTAAAGATTGAAGGCGAAATAAAGAAACGTAAATATGGATGGTTGGGACACACACTAAGGAAAGAAAGATCCGAGGTCCCACATGCAGCACTTGAGTGGAACCCACAGGGGTATCGAAGCATCGGCCGACCGAAAACATCTTGGAGAAATACGGTGGCCAAGGAAACAAATAAATCCTACAACCAGTTGCGATACATAGCTAGGGTGAGGGAAGACTGGAAGATATATGTAAAAAACATTTGTAAATAGACTAAGTTCTAATTAAAATTTGTCAATGAATTGTAATTAATGAACATGTCTTAATAATAATAATAATATATAGAAGCGTTATAATGGAAACCCATCGGAAGGAATGATTGCAGATTTTTGTTGGTCGATTTGGCAAGAATCTCAAACTGATAATATTAATAAAAAAAATAATAAATATTAATTAAAGAAAACTATGTAAAGTTGAATCTCCGCATACAACGAAACAGCTTAAGCTACTTTTTTATTTTAACAATGTTTCCTAAATAAAAATTAATAATTATAAACAAAAATTTTGTGTTATTTTGAATAAAATTGTCTGTAAATATTTTAATTTTAATTGTAATTTGAAGTTATCTACGGGTGACGACAGGGTTGGTGCTTTATGTGAGGCGTTGCTACAAAATTACAATCTGGAAATTTTTTTGCTTGTACTTGATTTTCCTGTTCGAAAATAGATAGAAGTAAATAGTTGTCATTCATTGTTGCTACAAGGCGCTTTAGTGCCCCACTCTGACGTTGTTTGCTACATTACACATATTTGGTCAATATTGGGTACCTGCGGTAAATTGATTTTTATGGTTTATAGCTTTTTTTATTTCTAAGATAAGTAGCTCTTAGAAAAAAATGTAAGATGTTGAATATTTGCTTTATATTTTGTTTAATTCTATTTTTAAATTGAAAAGTATTAAGAATTTTGTACGAAACAATTTTTTTTCTCCATTAATTTCTGAATAATTCCAAAACGATAAGAGATAGAGAAAAATAAATACAATTTTGTTACACATATTCTAGTGTTTTATTTTTGAAAATCAAATGACTGGTTCTCGAGTTAGGATGAAATATGTCTCCGTACCGGACTAATTTAGGGGGAAAAATTGGCCACGCCAATAAAATTAATCCCGATCTGATGGAAAAAAACCGACAACAGTCTTAAGTTCAGCGCATCAAAATCCATATAGTCCACATAGCTTTATTTAATGGAGGATTTTGCTGCTGAGCAGTGTAATCACTAACAAAACAAAAAGAACAATAAAAATGTGAAGAGCCATCTTTTGTGGCGACCATATCATTTTCATTCTCAACTTGAATCAGTTGTTCCTTATATCACAGTTCTGTTCTAGCTGCATTAACGTAGAACGGAATTCCCAAACAAAAACCATAAACATAATTACGCATAAATAATGGACTAGTCCAAGAACCTAGTCCCCTCAATGTAACTCCTTATTGGTCTCCAGTTCGAGTTCCCCAGGTATTCCAAGTTCGGCATAGTATCCACTGTTAAATTCTCGCGCCTAATATGCTTAAACGCAGGAAATGACAGAGGTAGTGTACCAGAGTCTCATCCTCTTCCTCGCAAGCACTACATGTTGTCTCCTCAGATAATCTCATGCGAGCTAGATGAGTTCTCAACTCCGTATGACCTGTAATTACACCGGTTAATTTCCTAAGTGTAGGTCTACTTAGTCTCAGAATCTCCTTTGAATTCCCAAGATTTGGGTCACTCCAGAGTGTTCTTGTCACCTTACCGACATCAGTGCTTTGCCATTTTCTGATATGTTCCTCCATCGCCCAACGTTTAAGTTCATCCTTAAATCGTTTAAGGGGTTTGGCGTTCTCCAAAGTTATAGTACTCAGAAGAGCTCCGATTTTGGATAATTTGTCGGCTTTCTCGTTTCCGATCAGCCCGTGATGGCTTGGTATCCATATTATCTCCAGATGTTCACAATTTGCATATGAGTTTATCTCACTCTTGCATTGCAAAACGTTCCGGGATTCAACTTTTTCCTTTCTCAATGTCTTAATCACTTATTGGCTATCCGTAAAGATAGGAATCGGGGTTTCGCTATTCGTTTCCTTTATCCATTTAATTCCTCCCGTAATCGCCATGATCTCAGCCTGAAAAATAGTGTTGTGATCTGGTAGACGGAAGTATTTGCTTCTATTTCGGCTTATGTCGTATAAGCCCATTCCAGTTTGGTCACCATCTTTGAACCGTCTGTATAAAGATCGATTCCATGTGTGTTTCCCATCCTGATTATCTCATCCCATTCTCCCTCTTCCGGTATTATGGTGATGCAGTTAGTATTCTCATATCTCATCGGGATTTTATCACATGTTAATTCCGTAATATTTCCCATCGGTAAGATATCCGTTATTCTTTGGTATCTGGTCTTATGTTATCTTAAAGGCCACTCATCTATTACCATTAATCTTGTGGCAGCTAAGGCCGCTTCATATTTTACCTGCATCTCAATTGGCCAAATGATAATATATTCTCAATGGCCATTGTCGATGTGGTCCTGATGGCGCCGCAAATACTAATGCAGCACTGTCTCTGAATCTTTTGAAGAGGTTTTATATTCACCTTCTTCTCTAAGGATGTCCACCACACTAACGAAGCATACGTAATTTTAGGCCGCAGTACACTCGTACATAGCCAATGTGTCATCCTTGGGCTTATGCCCCACTTTGAGCCTATCACTCTTCTGCAGAGGGCCCATATTCTTTGAGCTTTTTCCACTTTACATTCAATGTAGTCCTTCCAGGGTAGTCTCCAATCAAGTACTATTGCTAGGTATTTGACCTTCTTTTGATTGATATTAATTGTCTTATACCGAAAGATGGGATAGCTATGCACCGGTATCTTCCTCTTTCTCGTAAACAAACAGATTTTAGTCTTTTCAGAGTTGACATTGAGCCCTCACTCCTTTGTCCAGTTATAGGATATATTCAAAGCCTCCATTGCTCTCATACATAAAGAATTTTAATTCGTCCCCCTGATCAGTATCGCAACATCATCTGCGTAACAGATAGGCTGGAATCCTTCGTTCGATATAATCCTCAGTAGACTATGTATGGTAGTTACCCATAATAATGGAGATAAAATACCTCCCTGCGGGGTTCCTCGACATACTTTGTCCCTTCTTCTTACTCCATTTGCCTCACAATTTATCCATCTGTTCCTTAACATATTGCTAATCCATGCATTTAAGACATGGCTTAACCCTAAGTTTTCCAAGGAACCGATAAGGCTCGAGGTCATTACGTTATTGAAGGCTCCTTCTATGTCTATGAATACGCCCATGGTATACACACCTAGGTCGAAGGATCTTTCTATATGATAAACAACCTCCTGAAGAGCAGTCTCAGTAGATCTGCCCTTGATATAGGCGTGTTGTCCAAATCTCATTGAATCGCCTGGTAATCGTCTTCTGACCATTCCATCGACGATACGCTCCATGGTTTTCAATAAGAATGATGTTAAGCTTATGGGTCTATAAGCTTTAGGATTTGCGTAATTTTCCTTCCCTGGTTTAGGTATTAAAACGACTCTCGCCTCCCTCCATTCCACAGGGGTATACGCATATTTCAGGCAAGTAGTAAAAATATTCGCCAGCCTTATATCGATTAGGTCAATGCTTCTTTGTAGGAGAGCCGGAAAAATACCATCCGGCCCTGGTGCCTTATATGGCAAGAAACTATTTACCGCCTCTCTGACCATCTTTGCGGTTATAATTATGTCCGTCGTGGCACTACCGTCATGGGGGTGTGGAATTTCTCCATCAGCCGCCATTTCCGTTTGGAAGTGTGCCTCTATCAGTATTCCTAGCCTCTCCTCCATCGTCTCCGACCTTTTCCCGTTCGAGTCAACGAGGGTTTCCGGTTGGGTGTGGGTTTTCGATAGGAATTTCTTAATTCTAGAAACGTCATTCACGCTGTCCACCTGATTGCGAAAAAACCTCCAGGATCTGCGTTTGGCGATTCTTATTGCCTTGTTGTATATTCTGAGCTTTTCACTGTAATCGTCCCAGTATACTGATTGTTTCTTTCGATAGGCTCTGTTAAATAGCCTTCGGGTTTCTTTCCTGAGATTAATCAGTTCACCTGTCATCCAGGGCTTTTCCCTTGGGGTTCGCCTTTGTCGGAGTGCACAATGCTCCTCAAAAGTTTCCCTAAAATCGGCAGTCAGTCTTCCCACCATCGAATCTATCGTGTCCAGATTTTCATCCGGTTCTGGATAATTTTCGAGTTTATGTTGAAGACTTAACCTAAAATTTGGCCAGTCCGTTCTGGCCTTATTCCTAAAAGTCACCGGTTCCGGTGGCGGATGAGTTAAGGTCATAAAAATATAGCGATGGTCCGAATAAGAGTGCAAATCAGATACGTGCCAATCGCAAATTTCATCAATTAAATTCTCTGAACATATAGTCACATCAATTACCTCTCCCCTAATTCTGTTAATAAATGTATGTTTATTACCTGAGTTAAGGGTAAATAAGTTATTAGCATTTAGGAATTCCCATAGGGCGTCTCCTCTCTTGTTACAGTTCGTGCTGCCCCAAGAGAGGTGATGCGAGTTCGCATCACAGCCTATTTAAATATTCCTACCTGTTCTCCTTGCCGATGTTATTATACTTCTTAAACCCGACGTTAGTGGTAATGTCGGAGCATCAGAAGGTTGGTACACCGATACCAGCATTAAATTGCGTGAGCCATGTATTAAGGTAGTGACGTCCGCTGTAGATAAATCTGGGGAAAAAAAATTTAATCCCTTATGACAAAGTATACATGTTCTGGGTCGAGACACAGTTTTAGCATAAGATAATTAGTAATCACAGTCATTCAAGCCAGTGACTATGTCTTTAACAGTCCAGGATTCCTGTATGAGAACTATGTGTTATATTTTCCATCAAAGCTTGTGTAGCCGTTCTGCTCCGATGGAGATTGATCTGCAAGAGCAGTATCATTGTTGTTCGGCTAAAAGAGATTCTTCTTGGGATTGAGTGATCTCCAACTCCTCCCTCTTCATTGGCACGAGGTGGCCTTCATCTAATTTAGCCTCCTTAGCTTCGTCGTCGGGATTTTTCTTCTCCGTTGGATTATATGTCCAACCAATGGGCGTCTTACCAACTTTGAAGAAAATAGTTGTACTCGCGAAGTACACCTTCCCCTTTTGCTCCTCGAGGTAAGACATGGAGGGTTTATCCACCCCTACTACTACTAGGGTGCCATCGTCAGTTTCCTCACGATGTAAAACCTCCCATTTGTCTACTTCCGGACCTCTATTGTGCTTGCCAATGATTTTAAGCATGGCTTTGCTATCTAGTTTGCTGCCCCAACCTTTAACGAAAAATGAAACCTTGGTTAGGGATGGGATATCGGCCTTTTTCACCATGGCAAGTTTGCCACCCTCCCACGGAGCTGGTATGCCTTCCAATAGGTCTTTCATAATATGTGCGCTGGTGTCTGATTCTAATTGTAGAAACAGTACTTCCCTGGCGAACCTACAGCTCTCTATATGGATTTGTGGAGCATTATCATCTGCTTCCAGGACATACTGCACAATCCTCTCATTTATGGCATTCTCTAATTCTTTCTGATGTGCCATTGGAATTTTACCCGATGCGCTATTGGAATCGATAACAGCATAGCATAGCTCCTCTGTCATCTTTCTTACGAGGCTAAGAATCGTTTTATAAAATTTAAAAAGGTAGCTAAACTTTAATGATAACTACCAAAAATAAAAAACAATAAAAATTCACAAGATAATAAAAA
This sequence comes from Phyto melanocephala, assembly GCA_941918925.1. Taxonomy (NCBI): domain Eukaryota; kingdom Metazoa; phylum Arthropoda; class Insecta; order Diptera; family Rhinophoridae; genus Phyto; species Phyto melanocephala. The sequence goes on along the minus strand of OW799234.1, from coordinate 40,621,050 downwards.
TAAAAAAATTAAAGTTAAGTCAAACAGAAGATGGTGTCATTTCCTCTTATTCGAATACCCTCCCAACCCTACTATCTTCAAAAGAATATGTATGTTGTTAAAATAGCCCTAAAATGATTCTCTAACTATAACTTAGTAACTGTTCGTAGAATTAAAGACAATTTAGTAAGACATGTTTAAAATATAAAAGTTTAACAACATTTATTAAACAATGAACAATTGAAAATAAAATTTTTCTTTAATGTTTAATTTTTGTATACAAATATAAAAAAAAAACAAGTAACAGTGCTATATTCGGCCGTGCCGAATCTTATATACCCTTCACAACGTGTAGTCATGCAATAACGATTGTTTGTATCACCATTCATCCCATATAAAATACGTGCAGACGTACACGTTAGAATAAATGTGGCATCGAATCCCAGCTGAGCCAAAAAAATTTTATTTTATTTTATTTAATATATTATTTATATTTTATTATTTTTTTTTATATTTTTTTAAAAAATTTTTTTAGAAAAATTTTTAAAAAATTTGTTGTTGTAATTGTGAAAAAAAACGAGGTGGTCGTGGTTTTTTGCTCATATCTCAGAAAGTTATGGGGCGATTGTGCTGAATTTCAATAGCGATTCATTCCTGGATATTTCCAAAAGATTGATACCATATACAGATCTGAGGAACATATAGTTGCTTCTAAAAGTTGATTTCAACCAACACACGGACAGACGGGCAGACGGATAGACGGACAGACGGTCAGGGCTTAATCGACTCCTCTATTCATAAGCTTTCAGAAAATATATACTTTATTGGGTCGGAAATGAAAATTGTAGTAATTACAAACGGAATGACAAAGCTATATATACCCTTGTGCACCACAGGTGAAGGGTATAAAAATAGTAAATTATATTATGTGTTATGTTTAGAGATGTAGTGTGATAGTGAGATGTTATGTATTTATTTTAATGTTAGTAACATGAAATTTCAAAATCTTATGTTAAAAACATTTTAATTTTAAAATGTTAGAAAATTTCAAATAAAATTTGATACAATAGAGAATTTAGACAAAAACTTATTCACAAAAGCAAATTCAAATTAGTATAAACCAAACAAAACTCACCAAAATTTATCTAACAATGACAGCAGGCCTGATGTTATGTTGAATTTGGTTTTGAAAAATTCTCGAAATATTTTTTTTCCTACACAAACCAATTGTTTCAAATTCTAACGGCCTTATTCATAACAAAAAGTTGGCATAAAGTTAGCATTAAGTTTATTCATAACACACATGCCAAACTCTGGCTAACGATTTGCTAAACTCTTGTTAACGAGCTGCCAAGCGTTTGCCGACTTGTGGAAAACAGCTGTTCTGTGACAAAAAAAAATTTATAAAGAAAAGAATAAGAATTTTTGTGCACGAAAAATATATTGTTCGTTTATTTTTTTACTTTATTTTAAAATTTTAAAAATTGTTAGTATGTATGGAAAAACAACAAAATGTCAAAATCAGAAGTGATGTACAAAAAATGGTTGCAATTTTGAGGAGTATTATGCAATTTCAGAGTTGATTTATGAAAAGTTGGCAGACGGATAAAAGCTTGTTATGAATAAACTCTGTGTCAAGCTTAATCGGCATTCTAGTTAGCAGCTCGTTGTACGTAGTGTATAAACTGTGGCTTACTTTTTGTTATGAATAAGGCCGTAAGACTTTAAAGTTTATGTTTGTTATATTTTATGTACTTATGTATGGATGTGTATCTGAGTAGTTGTGTGAATGTACAAATGTTTGTGAATTTATATGAATATAAGTGTATGTTTTTAAGTAGTAAAACAAATATGTAAACATGTGTTTCTGTTTATATGTATGTGGGTATAACTGTAAAGGTATGAGGTTAAGAGATTCATTTAGTTACAGGTTAACGTTAATAATTTTAAGAGAAAAACATTAAAAAAAAACAACAATGCAATACAAATTTAAATAAGAAAAAAAATTAAATTGCAACTTCTATTAAGAATATTAATTAATAAAAATATTGCAGAATAATTTCCAAATATGCATAAAACACAATGATTGGGATTATTATCTTATTCTTCCCTTGATTTTCTCTTCTCTTTTTACAATTATAATCGGCGTGCAGGAAATGTTGACGTACACATGTATTGTTTTTCGAATATAGGGATATATTCTAATCTCTGTCACAAGCTTTGTTTCTATTCATTAAAAAAATAATAAAATTATCCACTATTTAGAAGTATAAACAGCTTACCGTCAAACTAAGGTCCCAATTTTATTGAATTACATTTCGAATTAAAAATATTTAAAACAAAACAAATTTTCCGCACTTATAAACTTTTATTTCAATAAATTTATTTATTATTTTTTTCCTTCCTTATTTCTAAATAAATAAATCAAATTTTGATATATAAAAAAAATACAATATTTTCAAAACTTATTTTCCTTAAACTCATTATAATATTTAAAGTATTAAAACACTACCAAATAATTAAAACCCATTCAGCCCTCACAAAACAGCCTTTAGCCTTTAGACCCATGGAGCAAGTTTAGAATTGAAATTATCAATTTTGGAGCTTTGCGTTTGTCCGATACCAAAGTCCTTTGTCCAAGAACGTAAGTTGTACGTACGCGCGTTTTTGTCGAAAGCCCTCCTAATTTTGTCCCGTATTTTCAAAAATTCGTCTTGACGTTCAATTATTAAGTCACTGTCAGCCAAAAGATTAAGTCTTCTTAAAAGTTTATAGTCCTTGCCATGTGTCACCATCGTCTGTCCGAAAACTACCAATAGATTGATGTATACTGTTCCTAAGAGAACAATTTATACTATCAATGTATTGATCCCACTCTCTTTGATCCTTCCTTATATATGAACGTAAAGCTTCGATTAACTCTTTCGCTTGCGTTTGCCTGTGGGCTATATACTGCAGTTAAAATATGTTTAACCCCATGCTTTAGCAAAAAGTTCTCAAAGTCCTTGCTCTTAAACTGGGATCCATTGTCTGAAACCAAAGACTCCGGTATCCCATAGCAATTAAAAATTTCACTTAAATAATGTATAATGTCCTTAGAGACAAATTTTTAAGTGGTTTTAAAAATGTAAATTTAGAAAAGTGGTCCAGTATAATGAGAAGTCCTATATGTCCTTTTTTCGTCTTTGGAAATGGTCCGATTAGGTCTTTGAAATGGTCGTTCGGTGTCTAACATCTGTCCTAAAGGAGGTCGTAAAATATTAGTCGGTGTCTTTGAAGTTTTACATAGGTCACAATTTTTGAATATAGTCCTTTACGTCAGTAACCAGTCTAGGCCAATAAAAGTAACGTTGTATCCGTTCTTTTGTTTTCGCGATTCCACCATGTACCGATGTTGGTGTATCGTGTGCCGAATATATTATGTCTAGTCTTAACTCTGTCAGTACGTACTGTTTCCACAAATTTGATTCGTCTGTATCGGCAGAAGAAAATAAAGTCCTTTTGTAAATATAACCGTTCATAATTTTGAAGTCTTGTAAACATGAATTTTGTAATTCGTCTCGTAATTTGGAATATTTGTTGCTATTAAAAGCGTCCGAATCTAGGTCAATTACCGGCAATGTCTCCAACTCAATAGCGCTCACAAATTCTTCACCTTCATGCAACAAATGGTACAACGTTTTCTTTTCCACTTCGGTATTCGATTGCAAAATAAAAACCCTGAAGTTTTAACGACCACCGAGCTAAACGTCCAGAAAGATCACGCTGACCCATAAGCTACTTTAAACTAGCATGATCCGTTACCACTTTAAACTCCTGATCCTCAATGTATGAACGAAACTTCTTGATGGCTATTACAACAGCTAAGCATTCTAGTTCCGTAATGGTATAATTTCTTTGAGCCCTATTGAGCTTGTGAGACATATAGACAATAGGTCTCTCTGTCCCGTCCTCGTCCTTCCGCGACAATACTGCACCCACTGCAGAAGTACTATCGTCGCACTGTAGAATAAATGGTCTGTCATTATTGGGGTGAATAAGTAAAGGTGCAGAAGTCAGTTTTGTCTTTAATTTGTCAAAAGCTCCTTGAGCATGATCTGTCCAAACAAAAGTCTTTTTCTTCGTTAAAAGTTCAGTCAAAGGAAATGTTAAAGTCGAGTAGTCTTGTATAAATTTTCTGTACAAGCCAGTCATACCTAACAATCATCTTAAATGTCTGTTTTAATCTTACTAATTTGGTCCAAGGTTTTCGGATGTCCTTAGTACGTCCGTCGAATATCCCTCTGTCCGTTTCCCATCTTTGTCGTCAATTTCCGCTATACGTCCTTTCGTCGATTTCCTTGTCTCATACATCTGTAAATCTTTCATGAATTTTTCATGTTTCCGTACTTCTTCACGAAGTTAGGAAACACTATTATTTTCCAGATGTAAAAGTTCATGACGAACTTCTGTCTTCAAATTCCTAATAAGTGTCTCACATAAGTCCCGGTCAGAAATTGGTGTCTTTTATTTATCAGTCAAAGCCATAATTAAGTCTAGGTATTCGTCAAAATTTTCACAGTGTCTTTGTCTTCGTCGACGTATATCATCAAGTATGTCAAAGTCAGTATAATCTTCCTTGTATTGATTGCGTAAAGCAGTTGTAAGAGAATGCCAGTCTATGTCGTTTGTTTGTCGGTGGTATCTCCAATACCATTCGAGGGCTTTGCTTTCGAAAACGCTGTGAGCATGTTTACACAAAATCTCCTTGAAGATTATTTGTCGTCAAAATATTTATTCGATAAATAAATTCGTCCACTGTCATATGATTGTCACGTCCTGTAAATTTTATATTCCAATTTCTAATAATATTCAAGACCTTGTCAGCCAGAATTGGTGGTTGTTGATCTGAGTTATTATCAGGTCTAGGTGAAATATTCACATTATTGTCCTCTTGCCTAATCCGGTTTATGTTAGATTGTAAATTAAGTTTCTGAACCATAGAAATCATTTCAGAACTAATAAAATTCATTATTTCATCTCGAAATGATCCTAAAGATTATGTCACAATACGTCTAATTTGACACTTGAGTGTTACGGAATTTTTTTTACTATTCATTTTTTAGAAAACCTTTCCTTTCAAAATTACACACTCAAATTTTCTGGCAAGGCTCGGTAATTTTACATTTCTTTTACGACTTTACATATTTGCATATATGCACGCACATATATATATGAACAGTCATGTACATATACATACATACATATGCAACTGTTACGGTTGGCAACCAATTTTTTTATGAGTTTCGATAGACAATCACAAATAAAAATATTTGTCACCTCTCATGTCCTTACGTCTCCTCTTACAAATGTCATCACCTCAGTTTACCGTTAGATTCTTTGACCAATAGCAGCACGACACATTTCAAACTGGTTATGTTGAAAGAGGAATGGAAAAGAGAAAAGATTCTGCAAGTGATGCATTTCAGCGATTTTCTGATTTTGCATAAATTGTCAAAGGGCTCAGTAGGCATGATCACCTACTGGCAACCTTGCGGTTGAAGAGAAGAAAAAGTCAGATTAAAAAAGTTGAAAGCATACACTTGGTTTTATGAAGTGAAAAAGGACAGTCGTGTTTTAAACATTGGCGAGTAATAATTACTAAATATAACAAAATTAAAGCCAAGTTAAAGCGTGAAAAAAAGATAATAACAGTTATTAAAATAGAAAAAATATAATAATAAATTGTAAAGCAAAACATTAGGAAGAAATTAGAAAATCAACAAAAAAAAATTAAAATTAAACATAGATAAAAAAATACTCACACCAAAACTTAAAAAAAACAGACTTAAGCATTTAAGTTTAAGAAAAACAAGTAAGAGCGCTATATTCGGCCGTGCCGAATCTTATATACCCTTCACAACGTGTAGTCATGCAATAACAGTGGTTTGTGTCACCATTCATCCCATATGAAATACGTACATACATATAAAAACATACATATATAAAAACGTCCCATTGTAAAATTATAAATTCACGTATGTATGTTAAAAAAACAAAAAAAAAAAAAAAATTTTAAAAAAAGTTAAAAAAAAAATTATTATGTATATAATATATATAAAACAAAAAAAAAAGTAAAAAAAAATTTAAAAATAAAAAAAATTTAAAAAAAAAATAATAATAAAAATATAAATAATATATTAAATAAAAAATAAAAAAAAAAATTAAAAAAAAAATTAAAAAAAAAATTTTAAAAAAATTAAAAAAAATTTTTTTTTGGCTCAGCTGGGATTCGATGCCACGTTTTCTCTAACCAGTATACACGTTTGTATGTATGTATGTTGTTGTTGTTTTTGTGAAAAAAAATCGAGGTGGTCGTGGGTTTTTGCTCATATCTCAGTTTTTTATGTACCGATGTTTCTGATTTTCAATATCTACTCCCGAATATTTCTGATATTTTAATACCTTACCCAAGTCCAACCTATGTCGGGGGGCTTAAAAAAGTTGATTTCAACATACACACGGACAGATGGTCAGACGGAAAGACTGACAGAGCTTAATCGATTCCCCTATTCATAAGCTTTCCGAAAATATATACTTTATGGGGCGGAAATGAAAATTGTAGAAATTTCACACGGAATGACAAACCTATATATAACCTTTTTCACTGTGTGAAGGGTATAAAAATAGTGAACATTTACGAATGCAAGTTAAAAAAAAACTTAAATAAATTAACTTATATGAAAAAAAAGGTAAAAGGAAAACGTATGACGATTTTACTTTTGAAATTTTTTTTTTAAATTCTTTTGTTTAATAATAATAAAAATGGATTATTAAGTGATACATCTTATTGTTTTAACAATATGGGTACATATTTAATATTAACTAAACAAATTTTTGTGGTTTAATTAACTTGAAAAAAAAACAACAGCCAAGGAAGTTATATTACGAAAAAAAAATAATAATAAAATAACCTTTGTAACTAGCAATAATAAAACAATTCAAAAAATTAATACAAAATAATGATGAACAATAAATAGTCAAACCTCTTAAAGAAAAACTTATAAATAAAGAACTATTTAACAAACCTTGATTTAAGTTTAATACTGAACTACTTGCACATTTAATTTGAAAGAAGTTTTCATGTAATAACATTAAAAAAAAACGCGATTAAATATTTGATTAACAGCTGACATGTTTAAATGACTGTAGAAAACACATGTGTATTTAATAACAGCCTTTAAAAAAATTTTTTCAAGAAAAAAAAAGAAGAAACAAAGATATTTATATATAAAAAAAAAGAAAATATATTAAAATAGTTAAATTATTTAATCCTGTATAAATACAAATGTTTGCAGTTAAAAACGAATTAAATGAAATGTCCGAAGGATATAATTTAAATTTTAACCTAACCATACAACATACAACATACATACAACCATACAACAAATAAACCAACTTTATAATAAAAATGACCCGACCAGCTAAGACAACTCTACCAGCAACAACACATCACCAGCAAAGACAACTCTACCAGCAACAACACATCACCAGCAAAGACGACCCTACCAGCAACGACAACACTCACCTAAAGCTACAACATTAAATTAGGCTAGTAGTATTTTTATTATTTTCACTGCTATTATTTTCTCTATTGTATTATTATTATCATCGATTCTACTAATATTAATATTATTATTACTATTATAGTTATTATTATTAAATTTATTATCTATATTTGATTTTTATTTAAGCTTAAGATAACTTTTTTGTTTTTTTATAAAAAATTGTTTATTAGCCAATATTAACAAATATAAATGAATTATTTTCGTTTGGTTTGTATATTTCAAAAATTGTTTATATTGAAAAAATATTTTCCCGCCTTTTTTACAAAATAGTTTTTTTAATTTGTAATTTTTTTGAATTTGTTTTTTGTTAATATAATTTGTATACATATTTACCCTGAAGAAGCTACCCATTGTTTGGTAGCGAAATATTGGTTAATAAAAAAACAAAAAAGTGATCTCAAGCTTAAATAAAAATCAGATATAATCAATTAAAAAAGATCAAGAAATTAAGACGATATATTTAAAATCTGAGAGCAAATCAGAATTATCAGCAATAAGAATGAACAATAGCAATTACTACAACAATTTCAAGGCAAATAGTGAAATAAGAAGAAACATCAATAGGTACAAAACTCTTAGGGATAAGTTAGTTCGAAAACAGGCATCTATAACTTTTTGAATCCGCTGCCGAAACACGGGTATAATTCCAAAATTTATTAAAAATTCCACTAAAACTATTTTTAATCTTTTTGAGGAAAATGCAATACCAACAATCCAAGGGACAATCTCAAGATACATTTCACTATTTCAAAACAAAATTCTGAATTTGGCAATTAAGCAGAAGAATGGATTATTTAAGCAAGTTTTACAGGAATTGGAATATATCACCACTAATTTGTATTATTATTTTAATAGAGATGCTTTCCACTCATTCATTGAACACCAAGATAGGTTATCCATGTTTTTCAGTTTTCAGATAAAAGAGGTACATAAGAAAAAGTATGATTGTTTAGTTAATTTACAAAAAAGAACTAGATATTAAGCAGAATAGAAAATGGTTTGTGAATAAATCAGATATTGAGATTCCGACAGATGTACAGTGGGTTCTATCATTAGGCAAAAAGTTTGCATTACCCGTTAAGAAGGAGAGTGTACCTGTTTTAAAGATTATTGCGGATGGGGAAGATTTAATACAGACATTAGAGGAAAAGGAAGGACAGGAAATAGCATAACACGTTATACCCTGTTCAGACAGATATTTTAAATTGTTTCAATTTAGTGTTGATTGAGCAATTAAAATAAATGTTCACACATACTCAATTTATCTTACTTCATTAGCATTTGATAGCTGTAAAAATCAAATAATGCCTTTTATTCAGTGTTTTTCCTTACAATTTTATTTATACATATATAAACTTATATGTATGTATTTGAATTTATTTAAACATTTTTTTAAAATTTTCTTCAAACATTTTCCATTTTCATAATTTTTATTTTTTGTATATTTATTTGTTTGACATTAGAAATTCCACCTATAGAATTTTCTTCTCACTGAACACTGAACTTCTCAAGAGTTGTATTTCGAGTTTTAGACAATAAGTGAAACAATTAAGTATATATTGCCCAATTTAAAAATAATTTCTAGTATGGTAAATGGAGCTCAATAAGGCCTTTATTTGCGATAATATTATAAATTGACGATTAAGGCTCGTGTATGAACATATTATTAGGTAGGATATTTAGTAAAACAAAAGATAAAATAGATAAATTTGAAATGTCTAATTTAGTTTATAAAATACCATGTAATGGTAATGATACTGAGAGATGTGACAAGGCTTATGTAGGAACGACGAAAAACAAACTAAAAACTAGAATTGCTGGACATAGATCTGATCAGAAATACAGGAACACTACAATCACACAAAAGACAGCATTATCATTATATTGCGCTAATTCTAATCATTATCCAGATTTTAATAATTAATTAATTTTAAATAAAGAAAACAATTACAGACGCAGGAATATGTTAGAAATGTTACAAATTATTAAAGTAGCACCTACACAGCGAATTAACTATAAGACTGATACAGCAAATGTTGCCCAAAATTATAGATATTTAGTTGATAAGATATGAAAACGGTAGTCTTATGGTGTTTTCTTTTCTGAAGTAAATGTTGCATTAATATAATATTATAAACGGGTGACAAGTTCTTTTGTAATAATGTTGCCATAAAAATGAGAAAAAATGTTACATGTCGTACCCTGAATTCAATCAAAGGGTTAGAATATTGCATTCTTCAACAGCTGATATTAAAAAGGAGAATACAATTTTTTAGTGGTTAAAAATAAATTTTTTTCCTAAATTATTAAAATGGAAGCAAGCAATGCAGTTCTACATAAAAATATAGTTATCATGTACAAAATGTGAAAATTATTGTTCTATTCTACTGATTATAAAGGTAGAACTTTGTTAGGGTGCAGGCAAAGTGTTTTACAATAAAAGGGCAACATTGTTTGTTAGAAAAGAAAACACCATTAGTATTTGTTTTAGTATTTGTTATTTTTGTAAATTATTACTATGTATATAATATGTAAATGAATTATTTTCGTTTGTTTTGTATATTTCAAAAATTGTTTATATTGAAAAAATATTTTCCCGCCTTTTTTACAAAATAGTTTTTTCAATTTGTAATTTTTTTGAATTTGTTTTTTGTTAATATAATTTGTATACATATTTACCCTTGAGAAGCTACCCATTGTTTGGTAGCGAAATATTGGTTAATAAACAATTTTTTATTAGGGTGCAGGCAAAGTGTTTTACAATAAAAGGGCAACATTGTTTGTTAGAAAAGAAAACACCATTAGTATTTGTTTTAGTATTTGTTATTTCTGTAAATTATTACTATGTATATAATATGTAAATGAATTATTTTCGTTTGTTTTGTATATTTCAAAAATTGTTTATATTGAAAAAATATTTTCCCGCCTTTTTTACAAAATAGTTTTTTCAATTTGTAATTTTTTTGAATTTGTTTTTTGTTAATATAATTTGTATACATATTTACCCTTGAGAAGCTACCCATTGTTTGGTAGCGAAATATTAGTTAATAAACAATTTTTTATAAAAAAACAAAAAAGTGATCTCAAGCTTAAATAAAAATCAAATATAATGAATTAAAAAAGATCAAGAAATTAAGACGATATATTTAAATTTATTATCATCATTTTTTTTTATAATGAATATTTAAAACAATTATATATGAAAACTTGTAAAAATAAACTTTTTCTGTGAGTACATCATGTAATTGTAAATTTTCCTTATTTAGAGGAGGAATGTTGGAGGTAAGTGGGGTACACTAAGCGAGTGATCACAATTATTGGGACAGACATTAAATTTTAGGTACTTGGTCTGTCATAGGAGCAACATGCGGGAGAGAAAACAAAAGTACCAGGCATGGCAATCCATCTGGTCATGCCAACATTTGCATAACGTCGGAGATGGTTAGATTTTGAAAAGCTTTGTTTAAACAAATTTCCCGTATTCTGAAGGTATATAGGGTACGGTCATATGTTCACGTGCCAAATACCTGGGTTGAGAACCACTGACCTTTTGCTCGAGCTAGCTGGCAAGCACCTTTCACGCCCTTAATCCAATATTTGGAGTGGGTATGTTTCGCTTTTATTATTTTTGTATTTGGTAGTGGAAAAATACCGGCACGTAACAACCGTTCTGTGCAACATTTGCAGTTCGTTTTCTGTTTGTTCTTGTCTGTGTTCCTTGGTTATCATTTGATGAAGCCATATCCACCGTAAAGCTAACATTAGCTGGCTCATCAATATTTAATAAATTATCGCGGCTACGTGCGAAAGGCATATTAAAAAATGTTATATAATTTCAATAATAAAAATTATATTCTACTACTAGGTTAAACATTGTTATAGTTAGGAATCAGATAAAAAAATAGTTGATTTAAAATCATAAAAACAAAAAAAAAATATCGTTTTAAAGCATCATAGGAGCACAATTGGGACGAACGACGAATTTCGCCCAACACGACGAACTCTTCGGTAAAAATTCGTTGTGCAAATTCGTCGTGTGAAGCACAACAACGACGAAAAAGTAACATCTTTTATAGTTGACAAAATTGTTTAGTGTTTGTGCAAAGAAAAAACAAAAATAATCTAAGAATTTAATTCTTCACAAAGAATAGAAAATAATAAATATAATTTCTGTAATAATAAAAACTTGATTACGTATAAGCAAACGTTTGCAAAGAATGTCGTGGGTACGTGCATTAAACAATAATAAAAATTTTGTTTGTGTATAACAGCTAATAGTGTGACCATATGAAAAAATGACCACTTAATAAACTTAAACATTTGCAAAAACACAAATAAAAACAAATGTTTGTATTTAACTTTTTTATACTTATTTTAAATATTTTAAAATAAAAAATAAAACAATTATTAAAGTAAAAACTAACTTAGTTTTCTTAAAAAGTTGAGAAGTAAACCAAAATTTAATAAAAAATGGTCACCTTGTATTAATTTGTTCGTCGTTCGCCGGCGTAAGATATAGAAATAAATCTATTGCAGAGTTCGCCGCGTATAGCGAACTTCGACTGACGCCACAATTGTATGCATTCTCATATACACAAATGTGTTTTATTTTTGATGACGAATATTCGCGACGAAAAATTCGTCGTTCGTCCCAATTGTGCGGCTAGCATTAAGTATTGACATTAATATCAATATGTTAAATCTCATTATGAAAATCTAAAAAAAAAACAAATAGTGAATAAATAAAAAGAAATAATCTCAAAAATAATATGAGGGTAACTATTAGAACATAAAATCCATACACGAAAACCCTACTCATAACAAAAAAAAAATTGAGCAAACATTTTTAAAACATAAGATGTACCAAAGAAGATGCTAAGTTTTCTTTTCGTGAGTAAGATCTCAAAGAAACCCATGATAAGAAATCTCAAACAAAATAAAACACACAAGAAGAATTTAGTTAAAACATTTGGTTCAGAATTTTATGCAAAAAAAATACCCCGAAAATCCAAAATGCTTTGTACAAGATGAGAAATAAAATAATATAAAAAAAAATTATAAAAAAAAAACTAGTTACTACCACGAGATAACATTATATTTATATTTGGAACCTCAACTTAGATGTAACAAAAGAAACTGTCCTATTTAAGTATCATAAACAAAAATGTGATTTAAGGATTTAGTTGAGGCCCCACGTTGGGCGCCATTAAATTTATGTAACGATCCAAAACCTATTCTTCCGACCGTGCTCAGGGTTTGGGGTGGTGTTCTTGTCTCGCTACGAGATAGGTTAAGAATGGTTTTATAAAATTTAAAAAGGTAGCTAAACATTAATAATAACTAGCAAAAATAATTAAAATTCACAAGATAATAAATAAAAATAAAAAATGAAAGTAAAGTCAAACAGAAGATGGTGTCATTTCCTATTATTCGAATACCTGAATTTAAAATAATCGAATTTTGATATATAAAAAAAATGTATACAATATTTTTAAAACTTATTTTCCTTAAACTCATTATAATATTTGAAGTATTAAAACACTACCAAACAATTAAAACCCATTCAGCCCTCACAAGGTATAATCCCACATCATAGCTTAACCTATATTTCATTGTATACGCCGTCTAGATTTTTTATTTCCGACGCCATCCTCGATTTTGAATTTTGACGTAGTTTTAGACGCCATCTTGGATTTTAAATTTTTTAAAAATTTTCTATATTCTACTGGTCAAGCCCTTTTATTTGATACCAATATTAAGGGTGTTCAAGAAGTTACATTTTAAAATACCAGATAAAAAACTTTTAATTTTGGTGGTTTATTTGCTCATATCTCAAAAAGATATGTGGCGATTGTGCTGAATTTCAATAGTGATTTATTCCTGGAAATTTCCAAAAGATTGATACCATTCACAGGTCTGAGGAACTTGTGGTTGCTTCTGAAAGTTGAATTTAACCAACACGCGGACAGACGGTTGGGGCTTAATCGACTCCTCTATTCATAAGCTTTCAGAAAATATATACTTTATATATCTGCTGAAATCCCAATTATAAATTTTATGCAAATACGCGATAATAAGGAAGTATACATACTTTCCGGTATTTTCCCCTTTTTGGGTACCATTTTTGTCCCCCTAAGTTTTCTCACATTCGTGAAAATATAAATTAAAAATTTGTCTATTGGTGGTTAAAATATTTTTTGTTTTTATTAAAATGATTTTTATACCCTTCACACAGTGAAAAAGGGTATATATAGGTTTGTCATTCCGTGTGAAATTTCTACAATTTTCATTTCCGACCCAATAAAGTATATATTTTCTGAAAGCTTATGAATAGGGGAGTCGATTAAGCTCTGTCAGTCTGTCCGTGTGTATGTTGAAATCAACTTTTTGAAGCCCCCCGGCATAGGTTGGACCCGGGTAAGGTATTAAAATATCAGAAATATTCAGGAGTAGATCGGTATTGAAAATCAGAAACATCGGTACATAAACAACTGAGATATGAGCAAAAACCCACGACCACCTCGATTTTTTTTTCACAAAAACAACATTACAACAACAACATACATACATACAAACGTGTATACTGGTTAGAGAAAACGTGGCATCGAATCCCAGCTGAGCCAAAAAAAATTTTTTTTTAATTTTTTTTTTTTATTTTTTTTTTTAATATTTTTTTATTTTTTTTTTGTTTTATATATATTATATATATAATATTTTTTTTTTTTATTTTTTTAACATACATACTTGAATTTATAATTTTATATATGTATGTTTTTATATGTATGTACAATTTCATATGGGATGAATGGTGACACAAACTACTGTTATTGCATGACTACACGTTGTGAAGGGTATATAAGATTCGGCACGGCCGAATATAGCGCTCTTACTTGTTTTTTTCGTAACCATACGTCTTTTCTCATAACTATGCTTACTACCTTAAAAATGTCTTAATGTCCATATTCTTGCATTATTTTCAGAATCTCCTGAAGTGGAAAGTAACATTTAACTGTATATGTACGTCGTGAATTTTTCATGCAAACACGTCTTCTTTTCGAGTATTCTATACGACTTTTGACAAATACTTTTTTTCAGTTCAGCACATTTTCCATTTTTCTTTCGCTTCACTTCCTTAAAAAAAACAGCAGTGCCGAACAGAACTTTCTCATAAAATTTTTAAGTAAAGGGTCCGCCAAATAACTTTTTTTTTTTGAAAATGCTATAAGAAAATTGTAGCTTCGGGCAGTCCTGTTGAAACCAAATGTTGCCAATATCCTCCTCTTCAATTTTGTGAACAAAAATTCGTTCAACATAGCCCAATAACGTTCGCCATTGATTACGGACACTCCTTGCTAATTTTCGAATAAAAATGGCCCAATAGTGCCTCTGGACCAAAATCCGGTGTATCGGCTTTTCAATGTATGCGTGTGGGATTCTGTGCCCCAAATGCGACAATTTTGCTTATTTACATACCCACCAAGATCAAAATGAGCTTCATCTGAAACGATGATTTTTTTTGGCAAAATCGGCCAAAGTAATGTCGCAATATTTCCCAGCGTTGTTCAAGCGTATAGACAACCATATTCGTTCAAAGGAGGGATAAAACTAATTATCTGTCACATCAGACATGAGCTAAGTGTTACCATTCACGAAATAAGCACTAGCACAATTTTCAAGCCACAAATATATTGTTACGTGCTTTCGATTTTCTCTAATACTTTGTCTAATTTTTATTAAATGATATATAAGTATATAATTTATAATTTATGATATATAAGTATAATTTATACTTTGACGATTAGAAAAACTCTCTCAACATGCTCAAGTAACGGTCTCCACTAACCGTAACGGGGTGACCGTTTTCTTCGAAGAAGTAGGGCCCGACAAAGCAGCGTGATGAAACTGCACACCACACTGTGACACGAAGTGGATGCAATTCCGTCTCATGGAGTGTCTGTGGGTTGGAAGCACTCAATATTCGACAATTGTGTTTGTTTACGTTGCCGTTCAAATCGAAATGGGCCTCGTCAGACATGAAAAGACAGTTCAACATGTTTCCATCCTCTTCCACCATTTGAAGCATCTTCTGGCAAAATTCTAAGCGAATCGGCAAGCCTTCAGCGTTCAGTTTGTTGGCCATTTGAAATTTATAAGGGAATAAGTCCAAATCTTTGTGCATAATTGACTGTAATGACTGTCTGCTTATACCCATTTGAGCAGATAAGCTTCTTGTCGAAACTCTTGGATTGTGTTGTATCGCAGCAGTTACAGCAGCGATTATTTCCTCCGTTCGAACTGAAGGGTTTCGATGGTAAGGTCTTCTGTTGACTGTCATATGCTCGGCAAAATTGTTTGCAAGTCTCATTATGGTCCATCTGCTCGGAGGATTGCCGCCAAATGTGCGCCTATACTACGGACTCCGGCGGACAATTGAAATTCTTGTTTCGGTGTCCCAGTTATCCATTTTTGTCAAATCTAAGAATCAATCTGCAAAATAAAAAAAAATGGACCACATTCATTAAATAGAAAAAAAGTTATTAATTTTTTTTTTGGTAGCGGCTTTCATCAGCTGCTGCTACTTATTTAGTTGCGTGCGTTTCATTCATCGTTGTAATTGCTTGTAAATTTTAACAAAAGTAAAAATTACTAGAAAAAAACAAAACTTAAAAAAAAACATCTACCTGATTATCTTGAAACTAATGTAATAAATTTAAGATTTTATTCCATACAAGAAAAAATACTTAATTAATATATAGAATAAAAATTATTTAAAAAAATATTGTGATAACTCATAATTTCACCATTTAGTTTGTGAAAAAAGAAAACATATCAAAAATTCTAATCTAGTAATTAGCAAAATTATATGCCAATCGTTATAAAACAAAATCTTTTATTTCCATTATTTATAGTAAACTAGCTAATACCCGGTGTGCTCCGCCACCCCAAATTTTAGTATTTAATTCATATGGCAAGTGCCACGCCCACTATTGTTAATGCACCCATTGCTTCCATAAATGTTCATTTGAAAATCAAAGTTGCTTTTGCAAAATTTTAGTACTCTAATCGATATCGTTTTCCAGATATACGAATTTTAGTATTTAATTCATATGGTAGGTGCCACGCCCACTATTGATAATGCACCCATTTCTTGCCTAAATGTTCATTTGGGTGTCAAAGTTGCTCTTGCAAATTTTACTACTCTAATCGATATCGTTTTCCAACTATACGAATTTTAGTATTTAATTCATGTGGCCACGCCTACTATTTCAAGTACGCCCATTTTTTACCCAAATGTTTGTGTGGATGTCAAAGTTTACCGTACTTAATTTGAAGACTCTAGCTGCATTAACTTTCGTGATATATAATATTTAATACTTATTCTTTAATAGGGCGTGGCACCCCGCCCACTTACAATTTCAAACCAAAGTATAGCCTATAGTTTCTTCCAGACATACAGAAAGACTCTGTTAAAATTTCAAGGAAATCGGTCCAGCCGTTTAACCGTCTATAAAACACAAACAAACATACAAACACACATTGATTTTTATATATATAGATTAAAGGTTGAAATTTTAAGTTTTGTTGTGTTATCTTATTTGTTGGTTTTTTTTTCAGAACAAAAAAATGATGAATGAACGAAGTTATGCTACTGTCAAAAAAATAAGAATAAGAAGAATATAAATAACACTGCTTAGCAGCAAAATCCTCCATTAATTAAAACTATGTAGGGAGAAATATTTCATCTTAACTTGAGAACCAGTCATCCGATTTTTAAGTATAAAACACCAGAAGATGTGTTACAAAATTTTATTTATTTTAATCCCACAGAATTTTTCTCTATCTGTTATCGTTTTGGAACTATTCAAAAATTAATGGAGAACAAAATTTGTTTCCTGCAAAATTCGTAATATTTTTTAATTTAAAAATAAAATTAAAAAAAAATATAAAGCAAATATTCAACATTTTAAACCTTTTTCTGAGAGCTACTTATCTTAGAAATAAAACAAGCCATAAACCATAAAAATCGGTTAAAAAATGTAATTGTCAATTTACCGCAGGTACCCAATATTGACGAAATATGTGTAATGCAGCAAACAACGTCAGATTGGGCGCACTAAAGCGCATTGTGGCAACAATTTATTTCTATCTATTTTCGTACAGCAGAAGCAGAAACAAATACAAGCAAAAAATTTTGCCAGATTGTAATTTTGTAGCATTGCCTCGCTTAAAGCACCCACCCTGTCGTCACCTGTAGATAACTTCAAATTACAATAAGAAATTAAAATATTTAAAGACTATTTTATTTAAAATAACACAAAACTTTTGTTAATAATTATTAATTTTTATTTAGGAAACATTGTTAATATAAAAAAGTAGCTTAAGCTGTCCATGCTCTTTCTTCCACATCATTCAATTTCGTTCTAAAGACCTCGTCCTTCATAATTTGTCGTATTTGTGGACCTACAAATATGCCTTCTTTTACTTTAGCATCTCTTATTCTAGGAAATTTGCTCTTAATTTATAGAAAACCTTCACCGTCCTTGTTCGTTGCTTTGACAAAATTTTTCATTAGGCCTAGCTTTATATGAAGAGGAGGCTGAAAAAACTCAAAAAAGGTTATTCTTTATTTCGAAAGTTCGAGTCGTTAACGTCCTTTTGCACTAAGTTCCATTCTTTAAAAGCTTAAAGCTCAGACTTGTTTTTTTTAAAGCCCTAATTTACAAACTAAGTTATTCATATAAGTTTAATTCGGAAAATAAGGTTTACTCGTTGAACTTCCAAATGAATGCGAAGAAACACCCATGTTGGCGTAAGTGGATTCAGTTGCTGCAGAAAGCTGTGATGTTATAATTGAAGCAAAATTTTTAAAAATTTTAACTATTAAAAATTTTAGTTTCACTAATTGTTTTGTTTGGCTGTAATCAAATTCTACTTGGTTTAAGTCCATTTTCAACAACTTAGGTTTTGTAAAGTAGGTTTGAATTTTTTGTTTTCAAGTTTGTCAACTCAAAAAAATAAATTTTCACATTTGAAAATTTGTTCAAACTATAAATTTAAAAATAAATATTGAGGAAAAAGGAAAATAGAATAAATATTTTAGTGACCGTGCGTAAAAACTAATTATATTGGACCATTGGGCTGTGATTTTTTTTTAGAAAGAAAATTGGAATTACAGGTGAGAAAGGTTTGTGGTTGTGTGAATTACCAGTGACTTAGATATATTTCATATTACAGCGGTTTCAAGTTACAAAGATATTGTGGTATCGATTATACTATCGAAAATATCCCGATTTTTTTTGTATCATAGTAAGAACCAGGTACATCAAGGATATATCGTGTTATAGTGTGAGTCCGTGGTTGACTCACCTTCAGCCAAAAGAACCAGTGCCATCAAGGACATATCGTATTCTAGTTTGATTCTGTGGTTGGCATACATTTAGCCAAAAGAACCGGATTCATAAATTTTTTTTTGCTATTTTCCTGTTTGGCGTTAGTGAATATATAATTACTTAGCATTGTTGTTAACGCACTAGGAAGGCCAAGAAGTTTTATAATGTTTTAAGTTAGAGTCTAAATTGCAATTTTTTTACGGAATATTGGATATAAATCCTTAATAATTAAATCCTTAATTCGCCTCATCTTAAATTATTGAAGTTTCTTAAATTTTATTAAAAATAGTTTGGATTTTGAAATTTTTGTTTTGTTTTTGTTATCCATTTCTAAATTCTAAAAGAAAGAAACAAATATTTGATCCAATTTTGGTTTTAGTTTATTCTGTTAATGTAACTTAATATTAATTTATATTTAAAAATTCGTTAAATTTATCTGAAAATTTAATTTTGTCAGCTTAATTTTTTTATAGTAAACACTCTACTCACATAATTCACAACACAAATTAAATACTACTTTACTAATACTAAGTAACTAATACCCTCACTATACGTATACATAGCTAAAATTAAAAAAAAAAAAAAATAACGATCATTTATTAGGAAAAAAACAATAACTATTTAATTATATAAATAACGCAACCTTCAACTGTCATCCGGCGCCTGCTGACATCGTTGGACAAGTTTAAAATGTAAGTTGCACGTTAATATATAAATTTTATTTTATTTCCTAATCTATAACAAAATAACCAATTTATAATAAATAACCTTAAATAAATATTGTCCTAATTTGATACATCCCTTTGCATAAGGCAAACTGAGTTAATATAGTTTATAGTATAGTTTTTTTTTAAATAATAGATAATACAATTCACTACATCTCCTAACTATGTTAAACTGTTAACTTAAAATACCTTATCTTATTTCACTGTACAATTATTGTTTTTTTTTTTTTTTCTTATATATGTTACTAGTTTTGTTTTAATTTAAATCTTATTATCAAATATGGTTAAATTTAATTAAAATAAGTTGTTAATAACAATGAGAAATTAATTTATTTTATTTACGAAAGGTGAAGTAAATGGGATGGGGATAGGTATATAAGATTTTTACTTAATTATTATAGTGGGGCTGACAGATAACATTACTTAAAGTCAGCAAGGTGGGAGGGCAAGGTACTGTGTAGCTAATTTACATCTCAAGCTATACATCAGTCATCAACGTATATTAATTTTGCTTTTGTTCTTAGTCATTATGATTTTGTCTATCTATACAGCTACCTAAAATTATAAATCTCTAATAAATGATAAATAAAAAAAAATATTTTCACTGCAATATATGGGAACAAACTTAATCCACCCCACCGACGAGCACGGCCGATTCTGAATGGTAGCCTTGTTCCTATAGTGAAATCGTACAAAACTCTAGCAATCGTTACAAAGCCTATCTTCTTCATCGTCTGTAGAAGGCAATGGAGGTAAAAATTTACTTGTAAACTGTTAAACTGGTCGTTTGACGCATGAAATATTTGGATATGTAACTTTATTTTTTGTTTTTTTCGTAAACCCACGTGTTTTAGTATGGCAAAAGTAGCAATCATTTTGATGATTTTGTGGTTCACTCCAAATCGCTGGCTTCATAAACGGCAAAGACTTATGACTTCCTTTTAACCAACCTCTTAAAGAAAGCTACTACAAAATATTTATGGCAGCCAATTTTTATCTCTATCATCGATAGGAAACCCAAAATAACGGCGATAAGCATCTTTATCCTTGGAAGATATTGTCTTCCGTTGAGAACTTAAAGTTAGATCGCCACATACGTAACAAAATAAATTTGGAGATTTGTTACAAATCCTTGACATTTTGTAATATGAAAGCGTTTGTGGATTCTTTAATTGCTTTATTTCTTTACACAATAACAAAGTACACCATAAGATCTTTTTAGTGTTGCCGATTTTAAAAGTGACTTGCCCATTAGCTTCTATACATTACACTAAATACTGTAATCTACCCTAATGTTCTTAACTTGAAATCACAGGTAATTGAAAAATACTTTTATAAATTTTAATTCCAAATACTATGCAAAATACCGTTCTACTTTAGTTCCATTACCTGCTCACCTCACGAAATGTTACAGATATCATATGTAAGGCTGGTTGCATTACAATATTGGATACCTGCGGAAAATTGACTATAAAATCTACATTTTTTAATCGATTTTTATGGTTTATGGCTTTTTTATTTCTAAGATAAGCAGCTCTCAGAAAAAAGTTTAAAATGTTGAATATTCCCTTTATGTTTTTTTTAATTCCATTTTTAATTTAAAAATATTACGAATTTTGCACGAAAAAAATTGTTTTTCTTCATTAATTTTTGAATAATTCCAAAACGATAAGAGATAAAGAAAAAATCTATTCGACTTAAATAAATACAATTACACATCTTCTGGTGTTTAATTTTTGAAAATCAGATGACTGGTTCTCGAGTTAGGATGAAATATGTCTCCATACCTGACTAATTCAGGGGAAAAAATTTGCCACGCCCATAAAAAAAATCCCGATCTGATGAAAAAAAAACTGACAACGGATTTGAGTTCAGCCCATCAAAATCCATATGGTCCACATAGTTTTAATTAACGGGAAGACAAAAAATGATTTTTTGTAGGGCAGTGTAATTTACAACAACACAATATTTTATTTACATTAATGAAAAATTATGTGACGTCATTCGTTTATCATTTTTTTGTTTCTATTATTTCATTGATTATCTTATTGTAAGTTTTAATAATGTATTTATATGCAAGAAATAAAGTTTTAAAAAAATTAGGTTCGGTTTCACTCACCCCACCTAAGCTGAACGATGAGACCTCCTCGATCACTGGTGCTGCTGTTGAAAATTTTAGTTATGAAAAAACTAGTGGTTCGATTTCTTGCATATAATGTTTTGATATGAATATATAAACTTATTGTAACGGATAATATATGATACAGGTGGTTTGTTTATTATTTAAGGTTCGGTTTTATACGGATTGTAGATTTGCGCCAGGCACCTAACAGATATATTAAATTGAAAATTGTCGAGATTCCCGTTTTACTGCACCACTTTACGTTTTAAAATTTAGGTTATGTTTGGTAGCAATCTGAGGCCACTGATAGATAAAATGTGGCTAACACTCGCAATTTGTGGAGGTCTTTATGGTTATTCAGAGAAATTCTTTTCGGTTGTTATTTTTTTCTCTCTATTCCAACCGGTTTGAATGAAACTCTCTTCGATGAAGCTTTGAATGCCAATGAAGATAAAACGTTGTTTTGGTTCTTAGATTTGATAATTTACCAAATAATTTGACCAATCATGACGTGTAGATGCAATTTTAGGCATATAAAATCAGAGTTCCAGACCTTTAGATAATGTCTTAATCTCACCAGAAACAATTTATATAGGTTGTTAGTTTTATCACGCGGTTTTTCGACACTATTGGATAAGATATATTAGTATGAGATTAAATATTTAACGAAATTTAAATTTATTTAAAATTTACCCAAAATGCATCAACACCGCTATTGCGAGCAAGAGGAAAATAATGATTTATTTAAGTGATTTCCTTCTGTTGTTGTATGTTAAACTTTAATAAGGGTTTACTTTTCCAAAAATTACTTCTTACTTGACTGATGATCAAATCAAAAAAGGAAGTTCCGAAGTTGAGTCTCGCTTAAGAAACTTTTTTGTCTGCAGGGTTGTATGCATGAGTATCATTTCAATTATTTTTATACGCAACGTATGCAACTTTGTGTCGTCCCGAATTTATAAGGTTCAACCGAATAATTAAATCTCATTAAATATACATAAATATTAATGGTTTCATTTATTGTTTTCTCTCTACGCATATACTGTGTACTCATTTATATAATAATGATGTTATTATTACAGTTTAAATATAATTAAAATGTAACCAAAAATTTCTCTTAAGGTATAGTTTGATCAATTAAAGCCATGACTGACTATCAGATTTAGTCGTTCGATATGTCAAAAGATTGTATGTGTGCTCAGAAAGTGTGATAGTGTGGACAAAAAGTGCACATGTGTGACAGATTTTTTGACAAATGTGTCCGATTTGATAATCTTTTGGAAATTTTCATAAAATTGTAGTTTCTGTGCGATCAGAGTTGCTTTTTGTAAGCAAGTATGACAGTGTGGCATCCAATCACACATTTTGTTGCGATTTTTTCATGTAGGAAAGAAAACTATCAGATTTTTATTTGACATAATCGCACGACTTTGTAGGATAGTCAGTCATGGCCTTTAGAAAATAGTGTACCTTAAAATATTTGACAAAACCAAAAAAAAGAACAAGAATATTACGACAGATCATAACAATTGTTTTCCTTTCCCCGCTCTTGTATTTTATTTTTTTCCTGATCAAGTGAATACTTTTGGTGTCGGTATAAGCTTGTAAATCTGTAAAAAAAACTCTACCAATTATGATGCGAAAGTAAGAGAAATGAAATCGTACACCACACTTTTGACATTTCAGTCGTCGTTTTCCAACAAAAAGTTCATGTAGAATTTTGTTGTTGCAGAACTGAGGCTACCTGTACCATGCTTTAAGTCTTTATATTTTTAACGACTGACCCGGAAAGTTACCAATTAGTGTAAAAGGATCTAGTGGTCTTTATACCAATTTATTTTTTCAATAATTTCTAATTAATTTTATTTATTTATGAATTTTTATAAATTTGCCGTATACAAATTAGTTTAGTAAAGCAAGTATTTTATGAAACTTGTGTTTGTGTTTTTTTTTTTCAAAATCCCCGTGAAAGTCACCAGATATCGCTTCGGATGGCTTACCGCTAATATACCTTTTGTCTACAACATACATTTCGGGGTCTCTTTTGTTTTACCATCTTGCCAATCGCAGTAAGTACAAAATGTCTGCCATCCCCCTGACCAAAGTATGACAACTTGCAACGATTGTCAAAAAAACATATAAAATTGTGTTACTGAAACCGACTACATAACCATAAAATCGCAGTTTTCTGCTATTAGCCCAAATTTTCCGGCATCTAGTGCTACAAGTCACGCAAAATTTATTTGTAGCTAAAAAGGCTAAAAAAACGAACAACTAATCAAGAATATTTAAATACAAAATTTCAACTTCATGAAGAAGTGCAAGCTCTTACAGACGCTTCGCCAATAAACAACCTGTGAAGGTGTTAATAAAATTATAAACCTACAAACAAGACAACTAGTTAAGCAAACATTGCCAACAAATAAAATTGATGTTCCGACAACGGTAACTACCGCACCCGTCATTAGTTTAACAATACCAAATTGTACTACGACAGTACCCATTTTAGTTACTATCCACGAATGCAGTCACAAATACAAACTACTTCCCCCTGGTCCGATGCTTACATCTATAGCAACAAACTATAACACACAAAATTTATTGAATTCAGTATGACAACAATTTATTTATGGCAATCGATATTATCTACAATGAACTCACCTTATACAAAACAGAACGTAAGGCCTGGTATGCCACTTAACCAGACGCCAATCCTCAACAAAGCTACCTCAATTCACGGCATTCACATACGAAAGAATTATCTGAATTTTCTGGCCAACCAGAAGAATGGCCTATTTTCCATTCCGCATTTGAATGGTCCACGCCCGCTTGCGGTTTTACTAATGCTGAAACCCTTATTCGTCTTCAGAAAGGCTTAAATGGAAACTTCATGCATAGTGTCTAGAAAATGTTAATTCATCCTTCTAACGTACCTGGTATAATGCAGATGTTTACCTACCTCCCTGGCAATAGAAATTCGCAGTCTCTTGCCAACAATTAAAACTAGTAATTTACATGGTGAAGTTACCAATTCATGTCTTCTTTTTGATTTAATACAAAAACTTCCACCTTCATATTAAATGTAATGGACAACACGTTGATAAATCAAACAAAAAACTATATTTGTCTGAATTTGACAAGTAGTTGTTTGATATTGGTATAGCCGCTAGCGGTATAACTCTTGATCACTGCAGTGGGCAATAAGCAAAAAACAATAAATAACTCAAATACAGGGTGGACCAAAAGTCACGTCTGCGTGTAAAATTGAATAACTTTTTTGTTTATTAATATTTTTTATTTTTTTTTTTCAGATTTTATTCATCGATTCGTGTTACGCCACCATGCAAAATTTAACGACTGAGCAACGAACGAAAGTGGTAGAATTTTACTTTTCCAATGGGCGCTCAATTTTACTGACGCAACGAGCATATCGAAATTATTTCAACACCAGAAATGCACCTAACCAAACCACAATTAATCGTTTAATTGCACGGTTCCGACAACAAGGTGCAATGTCAGATTTGCCACGATCAGTAAGACCAAGAATAATACAGAATCAAGTGAACATTGATCGTGTACGGGTCAGTGTTGCAGAATATTTAGGAACTTCAACGCGAAGACGTTCTGGACAACTGGGCATCTCTAGAACATCACTTCAACGTATTTTACGTCATTTAAACATGCATCCATACAAGGTCCAATTGACCCAACATCTTTTACCAGTTGACTACCATCAAAGACTAATTTGGGCAACACGCTTCGTGGCGTTGTGCGCAGAAAATAGAGAGTTTCTTAACAATTTAATAATGAGTGATGAAGCACATTTTCATCTAAATGGATACGTAAATAAACAAAATATGCGATTTTGGGGTACTACAAATCCCAGAGTTGTTTACCAGCGCCAATTACACCCCCTCAAGTGTACAGTATGGTGTGGAGTGACATCAGAAAGAGTTATAGGGCCCTACTTCTTCGAGGATGAAGTTGGTAATACAGTAACGGTGAATGGGGACAGATATCGCGCTATGCTTAATAATTTTGTACGCCCTGAGGCAGCCAACAAGTGGTTTCAGCAGGATGGAGCAACAGCACACACGGCCCGTGCCACAATGACGCTTTTAAATGAAATTTTTGACGACCGAATTAGCTCGAAAAATTCAGAATTTAATTGGCCAGCACGTTCACCGGATTTAACTGCCCCTGATTATTTTCTATGGGGTTATCTCAAAGAACGAGTGTATGTAAACAAGCCTCAAACTATAGAGAAGCTAAAGAACAACATTGAAGCTGAGATCAGGCTAATAGAGCCTGAAACCTTGCGTGCAGTTATGCAAAACGTCTGTTTAAGAGCCCAATTGTGCATCGATGAAAATGGTGGTCATCTCTCTGACATTATTTTTCATAATTAAAATTTAGGTCATACAAAGATAATATTATAATTAAAAAAAAATTTAATAAAAAATAATAATAAACAAAAAGTTATTCAATTTTTACACGCAGGCGCGACTTTTGGTCCACCCTGTACAACAACAACATAGAAGGCATTCGACACTCTCATAATGAACGAAAGTGTTTTGTGTGTAACAACAACAACAATTGTAAAGCTAGTTATTGCCCAACATATTTATCTATGAATCGTGGTGAAAGATGGAATGTCGTAAGAAAAACTAAATCTTGTAAGTTTTGTTTATTTACCCTACGTTGCCACAAGCAAGTACTTACTTGCAATGCCAAAAAAAACAAAATTTTTTTGAGTGGTTACACAGCATAGTGCAAGTTAATTTTTAAAATGTTGTCAAAAAATTAACTTTAAATAAATTAAAAAAAATAGCGCAACTTCAATTGTTAATTAAGTTTTGCCAATAGCCACTATTGAACGTTACCTTTAGATTTATAACTTTTTAATATAATTTTTTTTTTATCAAAAATTGATATTTATATTAACACTTACATTTTAAATGAATATTTATAATTTTTCTTAACTTAAGGCTGTTCTAATAGGGACACCTTTTAAGAAATACGTAACAGAAAATCACAATATACAAATTTCAAAAAACTCTGACTCAAAAAACAGTATTTAGCTGTATAAATTGTTTAACAACAAACTCCTGAATTTAGCTAATTCAAAATTTTATAGCACGAAGAGGAATTCTACATAAATTCTACTAATTTTGTTTGAGCAGAAAGAGAACTGCATGCAGCGTTAGTAGATGTAGATAGAGACGAACTAGTAAAGGCGTATACTATAACGACGACAAAGTGGAATTTTTATCCACCGTCCTCACCCCACATGGGCAGCGTATGTGAGCGGCTAAGTTCTAATAAAACGATCTTATACCAAATTATATCTGTAAAGACACCCACCGATTGGCGTCTACGCAGTATATGGAAATGGAAAATTTATCAACTCTCGGGCACTAGCATACGTTCCTATCAGGTGAAGCTTTAACCTCAAACCGGTTTGTAACCATACTAGCATATTACTTAAACAATCTTGGCTTATGTTACAACAATATGCCAACATATTCTGGAAAAATGT
This sequence comes from Phyto melanocephala, assembly GCA_941918925.1. Taxonomy (NCBI): domain Eukaryota; kingdom Metazoa; phylum Arthropoda; class Insecta; order Diptera; family Rhinophoridae; genus Phyto; species Phyto melanocephala. The sequence goes on along the minus strand of OW799234.1, from coordinate 40,593,688 downwards.
TTTGCTGAATATCCACCTTCGTTAACATGTAGTAAAAATGGCATTATCGTCCTTTAAGTCAGGGGAATTAAGTGATAATTGTTAAATCTTCAGTTCCTCGTAACGTTTAGCTTTGTGATAAGTTGTAGAAACTAGATTAGAATATGATGCTGAGCTACGAAGTTTAAAAGTTCAACATGGAATTCTTGAAAAGCCTGTAACAAAGCTAGAGATTTTGAAAGTTGCTTCTCAACAAGAGTCTGGCAACTAATAAATTTCTTACCATATTAGGGAGGGAATGTTAACGCCACTATCAAATTCTTCATGATAAAACTATACTCTCTATAGTCACATTTACAACTAGATAACGGGTTAACCGCAGAACATGCTAGTATATTTCATCGCACAGCCCAAACGCAAAAAATTTGAAAATTTGAAATTTGAAAATAGGTTTCAGTTTCTGAAGGTAGCTCGATTTAGAAATGATTTTTGGAATTGTGCACCTTAAGGAGAACAAAAAATCAGCAACCTTATATCGGCTAACTAAAAATGACACTCTTTTTTCCATCAGATCGGGATTTTTTTTTTTATGGGCGTGGCAAATTTTCCCCCTAAATTAGTTAGGTACGGAGACTTATTTCATCCTAACTCGAGAACCAGTCATCCGATTTTTTAAAATAAAACACCAATAAATGTGTAACAAAATTATTTTAGTGGAATAAAATTTTTTTCTATCTCTTATCGTTTTGGATTTATTTAGAAATTAATGGAGAAAAAAAATTTTTTCGTGCAAAATTCGTAATATTTTTCAATTTAAAAATAGAATAAAAAAAAATATAAAGCAAATATTCAACATTTTAAACTTTTTTCTGAGAGCTACTTATCTTAAAAATAAAAAAAGCCATAAACCATAAAAATCGGTTAAAACATGTGGATTTCATTATAAATTTACCGCAGGTACCCAATATTGACCAAATATGTGTAATGCAGCAAACAACGTCAGAGTGGGCGCACTAAAGCGCCTTGTAGCATCAATGAATGGCAACTTTTTACTTCTATATATTTTCGTACAACAAAAATAAATACAAGCAAAAAAATTTGCCAGATTGTAATTTTGTAGCAACGCCTCGCATAAAGCACCCACCCTGTCGTCACCCGTAGATAACTTCAAATTACAAAAAAAAAAATTAAAATATTTACCGCCTATTTTATTTAAAATAACACAAAACTTTTGTTAATAATTATTAATTTTTAGCTGTTCATGCTCTTTCTTCCACATCATTCAATTTCGTTCTAAAGACCTCGTCCTTCATAATTTGTCGTATTTGTGGACCTACAAATATGCCTTATTTTACCTTAGCATCTCTGATTCAACGAAATTTGCTCTTAATGTTTAGAAAGCCGTCACCGTCCTTGTTCATTGCTTTGACAAAATTTTCATTAGGTCTAGCTTTATATGAAGATAAGGCAGAAGAGTTTGTTCTTTTTGATTTAAAGGCTCTTCTGCTGCATTTTTTTGTCCTGGAATAAAATTTACTCTCTTCGGCCAAATTAACATTGTAGTGTTTTTCTTTCGCGCGGCTATCCCATTCACATAAAAAGCAACAAAACTTGGTATATCCACTTTGCAATCCATTTAACATTGCAACGACTTTCAAATCTGCACTTACGTTCCATGAGTAATGGGAATATTAACTGATGGAAATTTGTTGACATTGCGAAGTAAAATGTCTTTCAAACTTGTCTTGGATGAATCAATAAAAAGTCGCCAATCCTCAGATTTATGACTGAAACACAGTTGTCGCAAAAGTCCATCAGCATTATCACAAAATACCAAACCTTGCTCTCTGCTGAAATACCTCAAAAAATGTTGTTTTCTATTTCGAAAGTATGAGACGTTAACGTCCTTTTGCACCAAATTCCATTCTTTTAATTGGGATGCAAGAAGCTCAGACTTATTTTTTGAAAGCCATAATTTACGAACTAAGTTATTCATATCAGTTTAACTCGGAAAATAAGTTTTACTTGTTTGACTTCCATATGAATGCGAAGAAACACTCATGCTGGCGTAAGTGGATTCAGTTGCTGAAGAAAGCCCATCGTCTTCATCGTCTGTAGGAGGCAATGGAGGTAAAAATTTACTTGTAAACTATTAAACTGGTCGTTTGACGCATGAAATATTTGGATATGTAACTTTATTTTTTGTTTTTTTCGTAAACCCACGTGTTTTAGTATGGCAAAAGTAGCAATCATTTTGATGATTTTGTGGTTCACTCCAAATCGCTGGCTTCATAAACGGCAAAGACTTATGACTTCCTTTTAACCAACCTCTTAAAGAAAGCTACTACAACATATTTATGACAGCCAATTTTTTTCTCCCAAAAAAAAAACCAAAATAACGGCGATAAGCATCTTTATCCTTGGAAGATATTGTCTTCCGTTGAGAACTTAAAGTTAGATCGCCACATACGTAACAAAATAAATTTGGAGATTTGTTACAAATCCTTGACATTTTGTAATATGAAAGCGTTTGTGGATTCTTTAATTGCTTTATTTCTTTACACAATAACAAAGTACACTATAAGATCTTTTTACTTTTGCCGATTTTAACCGCACGATATTCAAATTAAAAGTGACTTACTTATTGCCCATTAGCTTCTATACATTACAATAAATACCAGAATCTACCCTAATGTTCTTAATTTGAAATCACAGGTAATTGAAAAATACTCTTATAAATATTAATTCCAAGAACTATGTAAAATACCGTTGTACTTTAGTTCTATTACCTGCTCACCTATCATATATCATATGTAAGGCTGGTTGCATTACAATATTGGGTACCTGCGATAAATTGACAATAAAATCTACATTTTTTAACCGATTTTTATGGTTTATGGCTTTTTCCAAGATAAGTAGCTCTCAGAAAAAGTTTAAAATGTTGAATATTTGCTTTATATTTTTTTAATTCCATTTTTAAATTGAAAAATATTACGAATTTAGCATGAAAAAAATTTTTTTCTCCATTAATTTCTAAATAACTCCAAAACGATAAAAGATAGAGAAAAATTGTATTCCACTGAAACTGTTACACATTTTTTGGTGTTTTATTTTTGAAAATCGGATGACTGGTTCTTGAGTTAGGATAAATATGTGTCCAAACCTGACTAATATAGGGGGAAAAATTTGCCACGCCTATAAAAAAAATCCCGATCGGATGGAAAAAACCGACAACGGATTTGAGTTCAGCACATCAAAATCCATATAGTCCACATAGTTTTATTTAATGGAGGATTTTGCTGCTGAGCAGTGTTATTATTCAATATGACATGAATTGATTACTATTATCGCCTGATAGAGTATGGACAATTTATAAGATGACATTTTTTAAATCTTCCGAATTCAGAGTTATTTAAAATGGCCCATTCATTGGACTTAACCTAACCAGAACGCAGAAATGCATTAAACTATGTAAAAAAAAATTTTTTTTTGACTCAGCTGGGATTCGATGCCACTTTCACTCTGACCAGTATACCACGTTTGTATGTATGTATGTTGTTGTTGTGAAAAAAAACAGAGGTGGTCGTAGTTTTTTTTCTCATATCTCAGTTGTTTATGTACCAATTTTTCTGATTTTCAATACTGATATGTTTCTTAACTTATAATTTATTCATTGGATCTTTCTATATTAAGAAAAGGACAATAAGTATTTAACTTGTAAATTAAATAATTTCTGGGTTTATTGCCATTATAATAGAGGCTCCAATTTTCATTGCATAGAAGTCATCGCGGGTCCGCGAGGGCCAATGTATCGATCCTCTTGAGTCGAGTATGTCCTTTATAATACAGTAAATTCTATGCGAGAGGATTTGGATGAAATTCCAGCTTTCGTACATATATTGAGCAGAATTTGTTGTTATTTCGTCGCGTACAAATAGAATATTAAGGTCCTTATTTTGTCGTCTTTGTAATTTTTGTATATTAGAAACAGAAGCTGTTCCCCATAGTTGGATACCATAGGTCCATATTGGCTTAATGATAGCTTTGTTGAGTAGAGAGATATGTCGAGACCGGGTAAGGCGTTGATCAAGGTGTATACCAAGACATTTTATATGATTTTGAACTGGGATAGCGATGTTATTTATCTTCAGGTTAGGACAGTTTCCCTTTCTCAAGGTGAAAGGGACATGTGCACACTTTGCTGGGTTTACTTTTATTTTCCATTGGTTGGGCCATTTTTCAAGTTCTTTTATATGATCCTGCAGGCATTAAGAAGCAATTACTGGATTTTTATGTATGCTAATAAATGCTGCATCGTCTGCAAAAGTTGACATGTGTATCAAGTTATTGGTCTTTATACTTTACTACAAATGAACGATCCAATAAATAATTTCGCAGTAATTTGTGGGTATTTTGGGGTAATAAAGAATCTATTTTATTAGAAGCCCACTATACCAAACCTTGTCAAAAGCTTGAGAGATGTCTATGAAGAGTGATGAGAAATAGTGCTTGTCCTCGAAAGCCTATCTGATAACATTAGCTATTAGATGAACCTGTTCTACGGTGGCATGATCTTTTCGGAATCCAAATTGATGAACGGGAATGATGTGGTGGTCGTTTCAATATGAGCTCAACGCACTTAAAAATATTTTCTCAAAGAGCTTTGATAAAATTGAAAGTAAGCTTATCTGGCGATAAGACGACACTTGGCTAGCGTCCTTACCTGGCTTAGGTATCATAGTTATTTCTGATATTTTTCATGATTTAGGGTAGAAACCGGTTCTGAAGATGGAATTGAATATAAATAAATAAATAAATATAAAGGTTTGACGAGCGGTGTAGTTGCCATTGTCTTCTTAGATTTCCCTTTTTCTTTATAAGGTTTTAAATGGTTGTTGAAAATTTGTTTTTAGTGCCGTTATGGCACTAACGTTTCCGAGAATACGTTTAAAGCATTTTATATTTCATTTTTGGATTTTTACTTTCTATATTTGAGCCAGTTAGTATGTCAATTAGGAAAACAAAAAGGTTTTTCTATGTTTTGCCAGCTGCACATTAGTGTAATAGTAGTAGTAGTGGTTAGAGGACAGGTCGAAAAAAGGGACTGCAGTCAGTTGATCGCGTTTGATGTTTGTTAGGACTACAAAATCAATTAGATCAGGAGTCTTTTGTAGGTGTGTAGGCCAATAAGTGGGCTTTCCACCAGATATAACGTCCATTTTAAGGGATAAGATAGCTTTTAATAGCTGTCTGCCCTTTGGAGTAATGAGTCTTGAGCCCCAGTATGTGTGTTTAGCATTGTAATCTCCTGCCACTATAAATTTGTTCCCTAGCGTTTTGTAAAAAGTAATTAATTAGTCTGTTGTTATTATGTGTCTTGGGGAACAGTATACAGAAGATATAGTTAAGTTTAGGTCCAAGAGGCATATTGATGAGGCTTGAATGTGATGTGTTTTATATTCTGGCATTATAGAGTGGGTAATTAGATTCCTACGGACTTATTCATAACAAAAAGTTGGCATAAAGTTAGCATAAAGTTTATTCATAACGCACATGCCAAACTCTGGCTAAAGATTTGCTAAGCTCTTGTTAACGAGCTGCCAAACGTTTGCCAACTTGTGAAAAAAAGCTGTTCTGTGTTGTTGGTTTACATTAACAAATATTTTTTTATCTACCTTTTCATCCTGTTCCTAATTTACAGACCGTTTGCTTTGCTTTTCAATTTTTATAAAAAATTATATTGTTCGTTTATTTTTTAATTTATTTTTCAATTTTAAAAATTGTTAGTATGGATGAAAAAACAAAAAAATTTCAAAATCAGTGATGATATAAAAAAATGGTTGCATTTTTGAGGAGTATCATGCAATTTCAGAGTTGATTTATGAAAAGTTGGCAGACGGATAAAAGTTTCTTATGAATAAACTCTGTGCTAACGAGCTGCCAAGCTTAATCGGTATTCTAGTTAGCAGCACGTTGTAAGTAGTGTATAAATTGTGGCTAACTTTTTGTTATGAATTAGTTTGCTAGTTATTATGGCTGCACCACCACATGATTCACCACTTGCATGTTTTGAGTCGTATGTAGAGTAACCTTTAATTTGAAAACAGTTTTTTAACGGTAAATTGCGTTTCAGAAAGTAGCAGTATGTCAATAGACTGAGACTTTAAAAAACTTTCTACTTCTACCTTGTGATGGCTTAAGCCATTTGCATTCTAGTAACATATTCTTAGCTGATTATAGACGAATGCCTGAAGTAGCATGCACTGGTTTCTAAACAGTTCCTGCATCACGACTTGCATGTTTGATAAAAGCTGTTCATAGTTTGTATCAGAAGCTCTATAGAACTTTCTTAGGGCGGTTTTTGTGATGAATCTTTAGGAGTTTGAGATTTTAGGATTTTGTGATCGTACAAAAGGAATACTACTTGGTTGAGCAGCTTGAGCATATGATGTGATATGATGTCAATTTTAAAGAGTAGTTGAGGTATTTTATCCTTATTATATGTGTTGTGTACTGATTTTACCTTGTAGCCTTCATTTTTTTTAGCATTTGATATTTCACTTGTTGGAACGTTGCTTTCAATACCTTTTATGACTAATGATAAACCTTTTGCACTTTTAAGCTGAGGGGCGTAATAATTCTTATTTTCCGAATTTAGATAAGTAACAAGTTTGGGGAAGTTTGTTTCTGAAATGTCTGGATTTTTGTTTCATGAATGTTTCCTCTACGCAGAGATTCTACAAAAAAATTATCTTTTCTAACTGTTGATGTTAGAGAATTTACGAGAAGGTTAGAGTTTTGCTTACGTAAGAAATATCCTGGGGGCTTGTGCTGTTTGACAATTTGAACTACATTTTCTTCGACGTCGCTTGTAGCTAGCAAAGAAAAACGATTTTGGCTCATTGTTTGAGAAGTACCTATATTTTTTGTATGTTTAGGATTGGGATTATTTTTTAGCGGAGTTTGGGATACGTTTTCGCTTTAATATTGTAAAGTATCGATCAATCCCTTTTAAGTTGTTTGTAAGTTTAGTGTAAGAGAGTTTTTAAATGCTTCACTTCTTTGCTCTTTATTTACGTGAGTTTGTGCAGTAGTATTCTGTGTATTAGGGATATTCAGCCTATAGGCCAGTGTCCGGTAATGACCGCTATGAACTTCCTGAGGTGGATTTGGGACATATTCACTACATATTGCGTCCTATGCACATCCATGTCAGGCCAGATCTTTCTGGTTTCCAAACAAGTGGGTTCTCTCACCCATCTTTCCTTGGCATCCAAATAGAATCGATGCGAGATTAGCTGTTTACCCTTCGATAAGGGAATACCCAAAGCACAACTGGATTCAACCGAATCTAAGGTAGTACCGGCTTTTGCAAGTGCATCAGCTCTATTATTACCATCAATATCCCCATGTCCTGGAACCCACACAAGGGTAACCGTCGAATGTCTCGCTATCTCCTCAAGAGACACCCGGCATTCCTGGGCAATTTTCGATATGCTGTACACACTCTCAAGGGACCTAATAACCCTGCCAGATATTCCATTATACCGAATCTGTTCTGCGGCTGTCTTAATAGCCATTAATTCGGCCTGTAACGCGCTACAATAATCTGGTAGCCTCAGGGACAATTCCAAACCCAACTGGATCGAAAAGATACCACATCCAGTTTCAGCATGTGATTTCGATCCGTCAGTAAATATATGGATTGCATTATCAGGAGGTCGGAGGCCGTTGTCGTATTCAGATCTATCCGGTATGTTCGTCACGAAACCCGGATCGAATGCTGGTTCAGGTACCTTGTAATCAATAGGAGAAGTAATATTGATCATACCCAAAATTCCTGCATGTCCATAATTCACATACTTCCATGCCTTTGTGGCATTCAGCCTCAGTGCGGTGTCTGCAGCCATCTGCTTAGCCATTATATCTGGTGGTAACCAGTTCAAAATAGTGAACAGTGTCTTAGATGGTGTGGTTCTAAGAGCACCTGTTATCATAATCGCAGCCATTCCGTCCGAATCTGTCCTGGTGGATTCTCTTCTCCAGCGCCACCCACCAGACTGCCACTCCGAAATAAAGAATTGGTCTGACGACAGAATCGTATAGCCAGTATAAGTTGCTGGAGTTAATACCCCAATTAAGGCCAATTGCCCTCTTGCAGCAGATCGGATAGCGCTAGTGCCACTCCGCCTATCCTAGGCGTAGTAAAGGTCGGTATTTTGTACTTCCTTGTGAACAGTACCAGTTCCGTTTTGGCAGGATTGACTCCCAGCCCACATCTCTGGCACCATCTAAGTATTAATGTCAGCGCAGATTCCAAGAGCTCCGAGAGCAGTCCAGGATCTTTGCCCGTAGCTGCTACAGCCACATCATCCGCATAAGCAATAGTCATGCAGGATGTATTCTCCATGGCCCTAAGCAGTATATTAATCTTGATGTTCCATAGTAGTGGAGAAAGTACGCCACCTTGTGGTGTGCCATTTACAGCCACCTTGGAGATTCTAGAGGCGCCCAAAGTTGACTCTATGCGCCTATATTTCAGTAGTTTACCCACAAAACCGGTGACCGCAGTATCTATGTCCAGTTGTCTCAAGGCGTTCAGAACCGAATCCGGTTTGACATTGTTGAAGGCGCCCTCAATATCAAGGAAGGCGACCAAGGTGTAGTCCCTGTAGTTCAGAGATTTTTCAATATGGCCAACCAGCGCGTGTAGCGCCGTTTCCGTAGATTTCACTTTTTACGAATATTTTAAAATTAACTTATTACAAATATTTCACTTTATAAATTGTGAGTAGAAACAAGTCCACACTCATCAAGAGTTGAAACTGAACACACCGAAAATTTCTTATATTTTAATATCTCACGCGGGTCCAGGCGATGTCAAGGGGCTTCTAAAAGTTGATTTTAACACACACACGGACATACTGATTAATCAGCTCCTCTATTCATATGCTCTCAGAAAATATCATAAAGTATATTTTTTCGAAAATGAAAATTGTAGAAATTTCACACGAAATGACAAACCAATATATGTACATATGTACATATACCCTTTACACATAAGTGAAAAACAAATATCAAAGAGTTTTTGAAAGGGAGGGCTGTCGCGATCTTAAAAATGTTATACATCACGATAAAATATAAAATCTTTACTATTAGAATTTAAAAAAACGTTGCTCGTTGTTGCGCCATTTTTTTTAATGATTTTTTGAAAAAATCATCTTTTTTTTTTAAAAAAAACGCATGTGTAATTTTTATTGGTACTTTTTGTATTTTCTACGTTTATGAAGGTAGGATTGTACAATCAAGGACTATTGATTCTAGGTGAGACTGAAAATGTTATGGGCGACCAAAAAGGTACTTTTTTAAATTTTTATGGTACTTTTTGTATTTTCTAAGATAATGAAGATAGGTTTGTACAATCAAGGACTATTTATTATAGGTGAGACTGAAAATGTTATGGGCGACCAAAAAAGATACTTTTTTGAATTTTTATGGTACTTTTTGTATTTTCTACGTTTATGAAGGTAGGATTGTACAATCAAGGACTTTTGATTTCAGGTGAGACTAAAAATATTATGGGCGACCAAAAAGATACTTTTTTGAATTTTTATGGTACTTTTGGTATTTTCCACGTTTATGAAGGTAGGATTGTACAATTAAGGACTTTTGATTTCAGGTGAGACTAAAAATGTTATGGGCGACCAAAAAGGTACTTTTTTTAATTTTTATGGTAGTTTTTGTATTTTCTAAGTTAATGAAGATAGGTTTGTACAATTAAGGACTATTGATTATAGGTGAGATGGAAAATGTTATGGGCGACCAAAAAGGTACTCTTTTGATTTTTATGGTCCTTTTTGTATTTTCTACGTTTATGAAGGTAGGATTGTACAATCAAGGACTATTGATTCCAGGTGAGACTGAAAATTTTATGGGCGACCAAAAAAGTACTTTTTTGAATTTTTATGGTACTTTTTGTATTTTCTACGTTAAGGAAGATAGGTTTGTACAATCAAGGACTATTGATTATATGTGAGACTGAAAATGTTATGGGCGACCAAAAAGGTACTCTTTTGATTTTTTATGGTACTTTTTGTATTTTCTACGTTTATGAAGATAGGTATGTACAATCAAGGACTATTGATTATAGGTGAGACTGAAAATGTTATGGGCGACCAAAAAGGTACTCTTTTGATTTTTTATGGTACTTTTTGTATTTTCTACGTTTATGAAGATAGGTTTGTACAATCAAGGACTATTGATTATAGGTGAGACTGAAAATGTTATGGGCGACCAAAAAGGTACTCTTTTGATTTTTTATGGTACTTTTTGTATTTTCTACGTTTATGAAGATAGGTTTGTACAATCAAGGACTATTGATTATAGGTGAGACTGAAAATGTTATGGGCGACCAAAAAGGTACTCTTTTGATTTTTTATGGTACTTTTTTTTATTTTCTACGTTTATGAAGATAGGCTTGTACAATTAAGGACTATTGATTCCAGGTGAGACTAAAAATGTTATGGGCGACCCAAAAGGTACTTTCTTGAATTTTTAAAGTACTTTTGGTATTTTCTAAGTTAATGAAGATAGGTTGGTATAATCAAGGACTATTGATTATAGGTGAGACTGAAAATGTTATGGGCGACCAAAAAGGTACCTTTTTGAATTTTTATGGTACTTTTTGTATTTTCTACGTTTATGAAGGTAGGATTGTACAATCAAGGACTTTTGATTTCAGGTGAGACTAAAAATGTTATGGGCGACCAAAAAGGTACTTTTTTGAATTTTTATGGTACTTTTTGTATTTTCTACGTTTATGAAGGTAGGATTGTACAATCAAGGACTATTGATTCTAGGTGAGACTGAAAATGTTATGGGCGACCAAAAAAGTACTTTTTTGAATTTTTATGGTACTTTTTGTATTTTCTACGTTTATGAAGGTAGGATTGTACAATTAAGGACTTTTGATTTCAGGTGAGACTAAAAATGTTATGGGCGACCAAAAAGGTACTTTTTTGAATTTTTATGGTACCTTTTGTATTTTCTAAGTTAATGAAGATAGGTTTGTACAATCAAGGACTATTGATTATAGGTGAGACTGAAAATGTTATGGGCGGCCAAAAAGTTACTCTTTTGAATTTTTATGGTACTTTTTTGTATTTTCTACGTTTATGAAGGTAGGATTGTACAATCAAGGACTATTGATTCTAGGTGAGACTGAAAATGTTATGGGCCACCACAAGGGTACTTTTTTGAATTTTTATGGTACTTTTTGAAAATGTTATGGGCGACCAAAAAAGTACTTTTTTGAATTTTTATAGTACTTTTTTTATTTTCTACGTTTATGAAGATAGGCTTGTACAATTAAGGACTATTGATTCCAGGTGAGACTAAAAATGTTATGGGCGACCCAAAAGGTACTTTCTTGAATTTTTAAGGTACTTTTGGTATTTTCTAAGTTAATGAAGATAGGTTGGTATAATCAAGGACTACTGATTATAGGTGAGACTGAAAATGTTATGGGCGACCAAAAAGGTACCTTTTTGAATTTTTATGGTACTTTTTGTATTTTCTACGTTTATGAAGATAGGTTTGTACAATCAAGGACTATTGATTATAGGTGAGACTGAAAATGTTATGGGCGACCAAAAAGGTACTCTTTTGATTTTTTATGGTACTTTTTGTATTTTCTACGTTTATGAAGATAGGTTTGTACAGTCTAGGACTATTGATTATAGGTGAGATTGAAAATGTTATGGGCGACCAAAAAGGTACTCTTTTGATTTTTTATGGTACTTTTTTTTATTTTCTACGTTTGTGAAGATAGGCTTGTACAATTAAGGACTATTGATTCCAGGTGAGACTAAAAATGTTATGGGCGACCCAAAAGGTACTTTCTTGAATTTTTAAGGTACTTTTGGTATTTTCTAAGTTAATGAAGATAGGTTGGTATAATCAAGGACTACTGATTATAGGTGAGACTGAAAATGTTATGGGCGACCAAAAAGGTACCTTTTTGAATTTTTATGGTACTTTTTGAATTTTCTACGTTTATGAAAGTAGGATTGTACAATCAAGGACTTTTGATTTCAGGTGAGACTAAAAATGTTATGGGCGACCAAAAAGGTACTTTTTTGAATTTTTATGGTACTTTTTGTATTTTCTACGTTTATGAAGGTAGGATTGTACAATCAAGGACTTTTGATTCCAGGTGATACTAAAAATTTTATGACCTACCAAAAAAGTACTTTTTTGAATTTTTATGGTACTTTTTGTATTTTCTACGTTTATGAAGGTAGGATTGTACAATTAAGGACTTTTGATTTCAGGTGAGATTAAAAAATGTTATGGGCGACCAAAAAGGTACTTTTTTGAATTTTTATGGTACTTTTTGTATTTTCTAAGTTAATGAAGATAGGTTTGTACAATCAAGGACTATTGATTATAGGTGAGACTGAAAATGTTATGGGCGACCAAAAAGTTACTCTTTTGAATTTTTATGGTACTTTTTGTATTTTCTACGTTTATGAAGGTAGGATTGTACAATCAAGGACTATTGATTCTAGGTGAGACTGAAAATGTTATGGGCCACCACAAAGGTACTTTTTTGAATTTTTATGGTACTTTTTGTATTTTCTACGTTTATGAAGGTAGGATTGTACAATCAAGAACTTTTGATTCCAGGTGATACTAAAAATTTTATGGGCGACCAAAAAGGTACTTTTTTGAAATTTTATGGTACTTTTTGTATGTTCTACGTTTATGAAGGTAGGATTGTACAATCAAGGACTTTTGATTCCAGGTGATACTAAAAATTTTATGACCTACCAAAAAAATACTTTTTTGAATTTTTATGGTACTTTTTGTATTTTCTACGTTTATAAAAGTAGGATTGTACAATCAAGGACTATTGATTCTAGGTGAGACTGAAAATGTTATGGGCGACCAAAAAGGTACTTTTTTGAATTTTTATGGTACTTTTTGTATTTTCTACGTTTATGAAGGTAGGATTGTACAATCAAGGACTTTTGATTTCAGGTGAGACTAAAAATGTTATTGGCGATTAAAAAGGTACTTTTTTGCATTTTTATGGTACTTTTTGTATTTTCTCCGCTTATGAAGGTAGGATTGTACAATCAAGGACTTTTGATTTCAAGTGAGACTAAAAATTTTATGGGCGAGCATAAAGGTACTTTTTTGAATTTTTATTGTACTTTTTGTATTTTCTACGTTTATGAAGGTAGAATTGTATAATCAAGGACTTTTGATTTCAGGTGAGACTAAAAATGTTATGGGCGACCAAGAAGGTACTTTTTTGAATTTTTATGGTACTTTTTGTATTTTCTACGTTTATGAAGGTAGAATTGTATAATCAAGGACTTTTGATTTCAGGTGAGATTAAAAATGTTATGGGCCACCAAAAAGTTACTCCTTCGATTTTCTATGGTACTTTTTATTTTTCTACGTTTATGAAGGTAGGATTGTACAATCATATACTTTTGATTTCAGGTGAGACTAAAAATTTTATGGGCGACCAAGAAGGTACTTTTTTGAATTTTTATGGTACTTTTTGTATTTTCTACGTTTATGAAGGTAGGTATGTACAATCAAGGACTATTGATTCCAGGTGATACTATAAATTTTATGGGCGACCAAAAAAGTACTTTTTTGAATTTTTATGGTACTTTTTGTATTTTCTACGTTAATGAAGATAGGTTTGTACAATCAAGGACTATTGATTATAGGTGAGACTGAAAATGTTATGGGCGACCAAAACGGTACTCTTTTGATTTTTTATGGTGCTTTTTGTATTTTCTACGTTTATGAAGATAGGTTTGTAAAATCAAGGACTATTGATTATAGGTGAGACTGAAAATGTTATGGGCGACCAAAAAGGTACTCTTTTGATTTTTTATGGTACTTTTTGTATTTTCTACTTTTATGAAGATAGGTTTGTACAATCAAGGACTATTGATTATAGGTGAGACTGAAAATGTTATGGGCGACCAAAAAGGTACTCTTTTGATTTTTTATGGTACTTTTTGTATTTTCTACGTTTATGAAGGTAGGATTGTACAATCAAGGACTATTGATTATAGGTGAGACAGAAAATGTTATGGGCGACCAAAAACGTACTCTTTCGATTTTTTATGGTACTTTTTGTATTTTCTACGTTTATGAAGATAGGTTTGTACAATCAAAGACTATTGATTATAGGTGAGACTGAAAATGTTATGGGCGACCAAAAAGGTACTCTTTTGATTTTTTATGGTACTTTTTGTACTTTCTACGTTGTACAATTGTACAAAAAGGTACTGTTTTGCTTTTTTATGGTACTTTTTGTATTTTCTACGTTTATGAAGATAGGTTTGTACAATTAAGGACTATTGATTCCAGGTGAGACTAAAAATGTTATGGGTGACCAAAAAGGTACTTTTTTTAATTTTTAAGGTACTTTTTGTATTTTCTACGTTAATGAAGATAGGTTTGTACAATCAAGGACTATTGATTATAGGTGAGACTGAAAATGTTATGGGCGACCAAAAAGTTACTCTTTTGATTTTTTATGGTACTTTTTGTATTTTGTACGTTTATGAAGGTAGGATTGTACATTCAAGGACTTTTTATTTCAGGTGAGACTAAAAATGTTATGGGCGACCAAAAAGGTACTTTTTTGAATTTTTATGGTACTTTTTGTATTTTATACGTTTATGAAAGTAGGATTGCACAATCAAGGACTTTTGATTTCAGGTGAGACTAAAAATGTTATGGGCGACCAAAAAGGTACTTTTTTGCATTTTTATGGTACTTTTTGTATTTTCTACGTTTATGAAGGTAGGATTGTATAATCAAGGACTACTGATTCTAGGTGAGACTGAAAATGTTATGGGCGGCCAAAAATGTACTTTTGTTGAATTTTTATGGTACTTTTTGTATTTTCTACGTTTATGAAGGTAGGATTGTACAATCAAGGACTATTAATTCTAGGTGAGACTGAAAATGTTATGGGCGACCAAAAGGGTACTTTTTTGAATTTTTATGGTACTTTTTGTATTTTCTACGTTTATGAACGTAGGATTGTACAATCAAGGACTTTTGATTCCAGGTGATACTAAAAATTGTATGGGCGACCAAAAAAGTACTTTTTTGAATTTTTATGGTACTTTTTGTATTTTCTACGTTTATGAAGGTAGGATTGTACAATCAAGGACTATTGATTCTAGGTGAGACTGAAAATGTTATGGGCGATCAAAAAGGTACTTTTTTGAATTTTTATGGTACTTTTTGTATTTTC